>JANFCV010000073.1:0-1403424 GCA_024500475.1 Phthorimaea operculella
GAAATTACTAAGAGATTATGGCTGAAATTTTGGTATAATGTGACTCATTCAACCCGATAGCTCATATTTTTATTTTGTCCCAAGATTAATTCAAAACTAGTTTACCATTTTATTTTATATGATCCAGTGGCTCAGTTTTATGTGATCCAATGACTCAGTTTTATGCGTTCTGACGACTAAACTTATATGTTCCCCAGTGACTCCATTTTATTTGGTCTAATCACTCAGTTTTATGTGGTCCAACGACTCATTTTCATGTGGTCCGAGGACTCAGTTTTACCTGATCCAATGACTCAGTTTCATGTGGTCCAATGACTCATTTTCATGCGGTCCAAGGGCTTTGTTTTACTTGACCCAATGACTCAGTTTCATGTGGCCCGATGACTCGTTTTTATGTGGTCCAAGGACTCAGTTTTACGTAAATCCAATGACTCATTTTCAAGTGGTCTGAGGACTCATTTTCATGTGGTCCAAGGGCTTAGTTTTACTTGACCCAATGACTCAGTTTCATGTGGTCCGATGACTCGTTTTCATGTGGTCCAAGGATTCAGTTTTACGTAAATCCAATGACTCAGTTTCATGTGGTCCAATGACTCATTTTTACTCGGTCCAATGACTCATTTTATATGCCACTACCGTCGAGTTCTCAACTCATTTCTTTAGGCTTACGATGTGCACCCTAGAGGGACGTCTTGCGCGCGAGAAGACTTTATACTTATCAAATCGTATGAATTTATAAAAGAACGATTTATAAGAGAAGGATTTTGACATTTGGGTGTAGAAATCGATGCCACGGTGTATATCACAAGTATACTTATGTGGGTAAAATTACTCAGTTTATTTTTACACGGTCCTAAGACTTATATCTTTTGTGACTCAATGGCTCACGATCCTGAGACTCATTTTAAGTTGGTTCATTAACTCACATTTTCTTTTTATACATTATGCGGTCCTACTTGCTATATCTTTAAATTGTTCTAACTACTAAGCTTACACGTGATTCGAACCCTCACTTTTTGTGGCCCATTTAAAATACGGTACTATGACTCATTTCTGGGTGACCACTGACTCTTGTGATCTCACCACAAGGTACGAAGCGTAATGGCTAAGTTTGAAATTTATATGCCGGAAACAAAATGACTTCCTTTGTGAATGGTTTCAAACTCAAAATGTTTAATTTGTTAAGGTTAACCTTTCTTCTTTTTATTGGCCTCTTAGCCCAGAAACCTCGGAACACAATTTATTAGGCTAACAGTGGTGGCACTCTCTGCAAGGTTCTATTTTAAGCATTGCTTATTTGTACCTTTGACTTAAATTGAGTTGGTACAGTCACACATCATTCACGGTTTCACAGATCGACTTTGGCATTTAATAATGCACATTTTGGAATAATATAATTAAATTACAAATGCTACTACCCCACTAAACGACACGTTCTTTTATTAACTGATTTCGACCAGTTATCTAAGATTGCTAGGAAATATTCTATTGCTTTACGTTTTATCATTAACTGATCATTTATTTATTTCTAACCTGAATTAACTTTCCGACTTCTGTCCGGTATGTATGTTTATTTTATTTTACTAGAGCTTCCAACGCACTAACTGATTTTGAGCCTATGTTACTCACCGACCTTATAACGACTAACAAATCTTTCGATTTAGCTTGCAAGATTTTATTCGTCTATGACCTAGTTTATAATTCTGAGTTTTAAACTTGGTCCCGATTATATAGCTTTATTCTAGGACATTTAGCTATCACACTTTAGCTATGTTATTCTAGGACAGCGCCCGGTATGTGGCTACTCGACTTATAGTTTCCAAAACTATGTCTTTTGATTATGCCGAGGGTACACTGTTAGCGTGGATAACGTAGTGGCTAATTTTGATACGATAATTATCTGGTTTAAGTACATCGAGATATACTTATTACTTCGTATAGAGATGACACAACTCATATCCAAAGAGTTTCATTCACTTGGAGTTACGTGGCTCCAATCCAACTCACTCGGTTGTTTGCTGGCTCATGAGCCCGTAAGTTTTGCTTGCATTGGAACAAAGACTAGTGATATCTCTAAAGACTAGTGGTAAAATGCTGACACGTGTATCACGATATTGCACTGATAATTCCAGGGGCACAGTGCAAAGAAATAAATTAGAAAATAAATTCTCAACTTTATTCGAGAATATTTTTAAACAGAGACACCATGTTGTGTCATTTGTCATAAACATGTGCAGTTACGCTCCATCTTTTACTATACTCTATCCGCGCGATGAAGATAATACCAGAAAATGCAAAATGATTGCCATTGGTTAGCAATAACGAGGCAAGGGTGCGTTTACATGGCGGTGCAATTTCAGTCTACTTCTGTGGCTTGCACGGAGCGGACGCGTTCTTTTGTTCTTATATCGATTGTTTTATTTCTCCTACGACCTAGCGCGTGTTTTGGACTATTTCCTGTGAAACATACACAGATGTATTTACCTAAAATTATTTTTACTTATCAAATATTGTAATAGACCAAAGAAAACCAAATATAATAGTAATAAATATTTATGAGTCTTCTTTAACCAAAGAGCCATGTAAACGCATCTTTACGTTTTTACACAATTGTTGACGCCCACTTACCTGGAAGGGCAATCATTTGTCCCTTTCACTTGCATACAAAAGTGCGGTTGAGAGGACGCTATATTATCTTCATCGCGCGGATAGAGTATAATTAAAACTCGGTTACTATGGTAACCTAGCTTTACAGGCCTTGTGCGCAGATATTGTTCTTGCTGTCGTCTCTAGTACGTTATTATTACATAACAGTTCTCTGGTTAAGAAGCTACTTTGTCCATTGTCAATTTTCCTTCCTTTATTTCAAGGAACTTGACTATAACATTTTAAACTGGTTAAATTTCCTATTAGCAGGCGTAACGTCGCTGCATATCTATACATCTACACATATTGTAAGTAAACAGCTATTGCTTATACGCAAAAGTCGTACTTTGATTTCACGCAATCTCGTTACTAGGTGCTAAATATTGCCTACTTTTTTAACTCAATCTTCTAACAAGATATAAAAGTTTACTTAAACTGAACTTTATTAATTTAGTAAAGGCGAGTGTTTTCAGAAACAGGCTAGGTAAGTAGGTACACTTAAACTGCCTTGTGGACTTAAAACAATTGTAATAAACATTGTTTCAAATGCTCATTTCCACTATCTCTCCTTTTTCTTTAATTATAGGTCCTTTGCTATTCATCCGTATTAGTATTTTTAATTCTCTGCTTATATGAAGAGAGATACATAAGTTAATTACTTGTTATTGCAATTTCCTTCCTTTTCCCTACTTTTTTTTTATTTTATTGCATAACATTCCGGTTATTCTAATTTAAATTTAAATCAAAGCCTTGTTCAATCCGTGAATCTGTAACTATACCTAGGTACCTTACTGTTAGGGAAATAAAATCTTCAAATGTTTGAACCTGTCGAAACCAAAAATACTTTCAAGACGGTACCTACTACTTATTAGGTCCTCTTAGTCGTCAAGCAACCTCGTATGTACATAATCGAATTTAGTGTATTTGCAGCATGATTCGAAGGCATGATAATTTGTTATGATTCTCTGAATAAATAACAGGATTTTACACTAAGTAATCTGATATTCTTGTAGGTATATCCGGTTCTACAGAAAAGACAATCATTCGCGTAATAATAAAACAAGAATACACAACGCAGCTGATATGTATAGCTTTGACGCTATATAAAGTAGGTATACGGTAGTACACGGTGTGATGTCAATCCACCTTCTGACACGGTTATGTACCTACCTTACTTAACTTAACGACATTAACCTGCTCCATAATACGATGAAGACAAGGGATTATTTAGATTTTAAAACGAAAATATGTTATATATAGGGTAGGTGTTTACACGAAGTTCAGAACTATCTACATAATGTGCCATTTCATTTCTATTAGGTATTTATTGTTTTCATGCTAGTGAACTTTTGAAATATCTACTTGTATCTTTGAGCAGGTAGTAGATACCAAAATTTGTAACTTGGATTCTATGTGAACCTCCAAACATAAAGATTGCTTATAATCATTTAATATTGCAAATTAATAGCACCAAAGTACGTACAATTTTTTGAACTATCAAGCACACTAAGATGAACGTATACCTACATACTTAGTTCATTTTAAGTTTTTGCTTAGTGAGAATTTCTACATTCTAAGTACCTACTCTTACTATGGCTACAAGTAGGTACATAATTAATTTTATACGATGTTATTGTTTCGTTTGAATTGCTATTTAGGATTTCTGATCTCATTACACGTTAGTAATCGCAAGAATGTGACTGCCTGTCACTCAAGATGATTGTTATGACCATTTTCGACAAGACCTTTACATATTGGTCAGACGTGATGGATGACACGTTGGTTTTTTACGGTCTATCATACTCTGCCTACTCTGCAATGGATAAAACTACGATTTTGTATTTTCCTTTGTGAAATGTAGCACCCACTTTCCCTAGGAAGTATGTCAACATAGGTTTTTAGAGGAGTTTTAGTTTAAATACGTTTTCACCGGTGAACTTTTTTAATGACGTACCCAAGTAGATATTGGGTTATCAGGGGGTTTCTTTGTTTTACCGAGTATGTAGGTGATCAGGTCAGCAATTTCGGCGGGTGTGTGTGTGCGTGTGCGTCTCACCGGTTAAGCAATGAAGTGTAGGTATACTGGGCTTTTCTCTAGTGTTTGGTATTCGCGTAGGTAAAGTAATTACCTGTGGCGTAGTTTAGTTTACATTGCGATGTTATTATTTTATTTCAAGTAGGAACACCTAAGACAATACGATCAAATGTTAAGCAAGCAATGAAATTGGCGTAACCAAATATCTTATAAAGGTGATTGTTTACTAATTTATTTAAATTGCACAAATAGTTATAATGCTGGTTTGTATCTATACCGAATACTTAGTCAATCATTTTATTAGATTCTTGACAGCTATACTTTATAGCCAGTACCTGCTTTAACTATAAGTAACAATAATAATAACAAACCTTTCTTTTCCATGGTAGTTAGTTATAACCAAATTATAACATTTCCATGATAGGTAAACTAAGCTTCGATAAACATGATTTTAAAACACATAATTAAAATATAGTAAAATATTTTAGCATAATATATGTAAACAAACGTCTAACGCTTTGTAAACAAACTTCAACTTTAACTTTTATTTTATGTACAGAAGCGTTCGCACTCTTTTAGCGGATTACTGGTTTAAGTAGGTACTCACGCACTATTTGCATGCATGCATATTTTGATTACTTATTGTCTTATTTAATTTAATTGAATTTAAAAAGGTTTTAGTCCAGCACACTTCCAATCCTACCCTCTTCCATTTTATTTTCTTCAAAATATTTTACGCACTTACTGGATATGGTTTGGGGTCGTTACCAATTTCGTCGCCATTTGTGGTAGCCTATGTATTGGGGTTTAGGATACAATGAAACTACACCAGTTATTTGGACTGGAACCGCAGTAATACGCACACAACACACCCGCACGTTCGCGCGTCTGACAGATTCCCACTGACAGCCGAGCGTGACGTCAGCCAGTGTTGCCCTGCATACACTACACAAAGTGAGTTCATTTTGTATGGGAAGTCCAAATTTTTATTTCATATTTCGACCCATGTTCCATGGGGAAAGTTGTTCAGTTTCATGAGTGCCTTGACCTCCTTTCAGCTTTATTGGTTGTTTTGTAACACCCAGTATAATGCGTGTCAAATCCACCATTTTGAATTTATGAAGTCTTCATATAGCCAGAGTCACTTGCGCTACTAAGACGAATCTAAATATACCTCATAATAATATGTCAACATCGGTCTAGCCGTTCGGGGTGTAGCACGTGAAAAAGAAATCTACTTGTCCACATACATACCTAAATATACTTACTTGAAAATCTTAACCCTCTTTTGTTGATTGTCGAGTCATAATTATATTTGCTTTACCATCTCCAATAACGCTCCTGGCATTGAAATATATTATAAGCTAACAGCTCGAGGCGATGTAAAATAATAATTTATCTCTGAATCAATTTCTAATACTCATACGAGTACCGATATTGTTCTTGGTTGAATAGCTTTGAAGGGGAGAGGTTATTGTGGTTATAAATTTTGGTTCAAATTGCATTGTACTCTTTAGGATCGAAATTTACCAGCGTAAGTCAGCCACCGAATCTTACATGGGAGTCATGACGAAAAAGTTTCACACATTTTAAAAACCCATGTCTGGAATTTACAACGATATCTGTAAGAAGCTTTAAATGCCATTATTGCTAAAGAGACAAGACCCTATATTTAAGTATATCGTACATTTAAGACAGAAATTAAAAAGAAAATCTATATTTTTTTAAAGTTCCACTGATTGCATTTCACAAAGCAAATGAGTATTAGACTAATTTCAATAAGATTCATTCTAGTGATGGCCACTGCCGCTACAAAATCTCGATCACAATAGTACTTTTTCAATTCAATATTAGATCTGGCGCGTCCCAAGGCAAGTGTTGCCACCTGCAATATTTATCAGGTTGCATTGCATATCGGCCTGATGGCTATCGCGTGCACTACACGGCAAGAGTTGCACGCGCTCGGAGCGCGCCGATATGGATCACTGTGCACGTGCACATTGTCACACGATATTACTGGCTCCGAATGCCAACATTTCGATTTTTTCGGAGGGGTGTGAAAAATTTATCGTTGAAAAAAAAATTGATGTTTACTCGAAAAAATTGATTATTGAGGACCCGCTTTCCATACATGTGAAAGGGTGGCAAAAAAAAATTTTTTCTCCTGTAATATTGAGTAGGGTGTCTTTGGATAGGTCTTTTAAAACTAAGGGGAGGTTTCTTTGAAACAAAGTCTTTAAAATGTTTGCGTCTTGAAATATTTGCTTTTAAAAGGGGCGTTTTTTAGCCATAATTTGTTCCAGCTGTAACTTCTAAAGTACGCATGCTAAAAATTTGAAAAAAATATGGAATATAGTTCGTAATATAAAGTTACCATAAAAACTATAACGGATACTGTACCACTAAAGATAAAGGAAATATTAAAGTTTTTCAATTTGCGGTTGGTAATCATACAGCTGCAAACAAACAAGCAACTAAATTAACTTTGTAATGCTGAAAGACCTGATATTTAAACGTTGACTACGAAACCCTATTTGTGAGCGTGTCTGATACGCTCTTGGCCGCTTTTTATCTAAGGTGCAAATATCCAGCTCCTTCCTACCTACTTAGAAACAAAGTCTGTTTCGGCGAGAATGGCAAAACAATACAGATAGTGCGAATAGGCTTGGCGGATTCGGCGACTCGGCAAAGCAAGGTGGATGGTCTAGGGCGACAGTAGAGTAGTTACTGTCAGCCAGACACTGTGCCCAACCTCTCCTGCAGTCGTATCGTAGCTGTACTCCGTTCCACTGAATCAGGTAGGAGGACGACTAAGTGTGTGCGCTTGCGTTTGCGCACTTAAATATATTCTGCGTAACTGCCCGCTTACGAATAATGGACTAAGAGAAGAAATGGTCGCCATGGCCGAAAGCGGCCGGATAAATCATGATCATCATCATCAATGTAGGTAGGTGGTATCACCGCGACCTTGCGGTTGACCATAGTCGACAGATACTCATCCAATTGCAAAAGCTCTACTTTGCCTTTGAGTGGACTAGGGGTGTCAGTATTCTTAGCCGCTACAACACGGAATAAGAAAATGTAAATGTCGCAGTACGATGGAAGCCGACATATGGCAGAATCGTAGACTTCCTTCGGCCATCGTCCTTAGCTGATCCAGGTTTTTGGCCAAAAACCTAGGATTTTGGCCAAAACACAAGGATTTAGGCCGAAATCCTAGATTTGTTTAGTATTATGACTTTTTTTGCATTTCGGGGGAACTTTTTCTTCTTCGATTTGTACACCAAGTCGCCCAACGAGCCGACGGACCCTGGTATCAGAGTTTTCAACCGCCTACTGCAAGTAGCAGGCCTCTAACATGGTTGTGTAACGACCGCCGTCTAAGTGATCATAGAGAGCAATCGGGACCGACGGCTTACCGTGCCCGTGTGGTTCGGGGGAATGAGGAGTGGAGTGGTACTTTATACACCTCCCTCTGATCTTTTGAGGGTAGACTTGGAGACCGTAAATGGACACCCTGAAAGACGGGGGGTAACATCAGACAGTCTGAACAGCAGGATTGCCTCGGATTCTCTGAAAGGCAGGGGGGAGCATCAGACACCATAAGAGCAGGACGTACCACTGAACGCTCTGGAGGATTGGTAGTAGCGTTGGACACCCTGTAAGACAGGGGGTAGCGTCGGACCCCCAGAAAATCCAATGCCCGTCATCTTTAATCCTCCAGAGTGTCTGATGCTACTCACGCCCTCCAGTGCATCTGACGCTACCTCCCACCCTACAGAACGTCCAATGAACGTCCAATGCTACCTCCTGCCTTTCGAGGTGTATGCCCGAACTACACAGGCACGGTAAGCCGTCGGTCCCGATTGCTTTCTATGATCACTTACACGGCGGTCGTTACACAACCATGTCAGAGGCCTGTTTTTTTCCAGTAGGCGGTTGAAAAACTTTGATACCAGGATCCAGCGGGTCGTTGGGCGACTTGGCGTACCACTCGAAGACAAAAAAAAACCTCCAAATGCAAAAAAAGCCATAATACTAAACGAATCTAGGATTTCGGCCAAAATCCTAGGTTTTGGTCAAAATCCTAGGTTTTTGATCAGGACATCGAGGTTTACGCGCCTAAAGTTCGTAATAATATTTTGACGTTTCTGAGTACTTTTTTGCAATCAAATTATCTTACGACGATACGATAGGAAAGGATCAATAGATATGACATCAAAAATATCTTAGAAAAGTACCCAAAACGCCAAAATAAAAATACAAACTTTAGGCGCGTAAACCTCGATCTTTTGACTTACTGCGGTTTTAGTTAGCACGGCAGCAGTTTAGGACGATGGCTGAAGGAAGTCTACGATTCTGCCATATGCCGGCTTTTGGCCAAAAACCGAATTCTGCCATCGTACTGCGACATAAATACAGGATGTAAAAAAATCAACTGCAAATATTTTAAGAGGTGAACCAGCCCATAAAACTGAACAACTTTCCCCAAGGAACATAGGTCGAAATATGAAAAAAAAAATTTGGACCTTCCATACAAAATGTACCAGCCGACAGAGTCAATTTGTATGGGAGGCCAAAAAATTTTTGTCGTATTTCGACCCATGTTCCTTTGGGAAAGTTGTTCAGTTTCATGGGCTGGTTCACCCCTTAAAATATTTGCAGTTGTTTTTTTTACGCATTATAATATGATCATAATAATACAATGGAAACGGGCGCTTTTGTTCGTAGAGCCTGCACATATTTCTTTTGTCTCAGCAATTATACTTAAAAATATTGATTCCATCTTGCACTTTATTTCAAAGCTAGTATTTTATTTCTAAGATTGTGTTTGTAGAGGGTTTTTAGACGCTAAAATATTTGCTTTTTTTTATTGTATTTAGTTATAGTTAGGGGCTTCTTGAAAGCTTTTTATTAGAAATAAAAATCTGATAAATCGAGTACGGAGTGGTTTCTTTTCTTTTGATGTAAGAACCAACATAATTTTTAGATATTATTTTATTGATCAACTACTCGTTACTTCTCGATAATCATTTTTGTTTCTTGACTTTTCAGGTCAGTTTTTTTTTTCATCATCATCACCCCACATCAGTACCATTACACAAACCACGGTCTTGTGCTTATCGCATCCATAGAGATCTTTTTTACCTAGTTATAACTTTATTTTCTGCCTATAGCTTCAAAACACCAATTTCTTAACCAAATTATGGAGAAATACACTAGGAGAGGCAATCTAAAACAAAATAACCGAATTCAAACATTTCTGATAAAATCTAGCATATTTCCTCCATGACAAAATCTAAAATAAATCGTGCCTGTTTTATTTAAAGCGAAAAATATTTCTATGTGGACGATATTTTCCGCGACATCTCGTAATGTAGTCACGTAATCCTTCTTCAGTCATCTCTTATTGCGATTGAATTTTCAATCGTGTACCATTGCCAGCACCTCAACCTACACCTTTAAGGGTCCAACTTATTCTGCTTTTTGTTTGTATTTGTATGAAAAACTAATAAACACTTGTAGGTGGTTGTTAAACTCTGTCATCAGGGTTCATCAGGTTGTTTGAAGTCTCCGTGTCCCAAGTCCGTGTCCCACACGAGCAGAGAGTGTTAGTTTATTGGTATTCTAATGCTCTTACAGAATGAAGTTAAAGACAGCTTCTATTAGATGTCGCTGAATCGTCCCCTTGGAGTAATAAGAGTTAAAATTTGGCAAGAGTCGATCAAGGCGTCGGTAGCTCAGTGGCAAAGCAGTGGGACGGGACGATACCCCACGTGGCCCAGGTCCGGGTTCCAGTTGACACTTAAATTTTTACCATGTCATAATATTTTCATTCTTCTTCATCTGTAACCCGTAGCCACTCAATTATGAGTGTAGGTCTCTTAGAACGATCTCCACTTTCGACGGTCAAGGGCTGTCTCTTCTAGCTTTCCCAGTCGACGTACGTTTCGTCTTCCCTATCTCGGTCTTCATTCCAACGATATTTTCATTTATGACAGTTTAAATTGGTTCCTTAAATGGGTAGGTTGATATGCAGGCGCTAGTACATTCTGATTGATTGGGACGGCTCCTCGGCTCGGATTGATTTTTAAGTAGACTCAAAGCCAAGAAAAAGCTTTGATTTGATTCAGTATGCCAAGTGGCGCTACCAACTGCAAGAATAATGTTTACTGAGATTACGGTACCCGTTGTGCTTATATGGTGTGGTGGTAAGAATATAGTGCAAGATACGAGTTTTGATAATTCATTTCATACTTATGTCCTAGGAAGACCTCCGATGAGATAATTTATCAGGGGTAGGTAATCGCAAGCAAGATGATTCCTTACCAAGTTGGCCGGACTTTCCAAGTGTTTGTGATACCTTATAGTACTTGGATGTTTTTCCTTTGCTTAGGTAGAAAAGACCACTTTAGGCGAAAGATGCCATCCACACAACTATCCACATTCCACACGCTTTAGAGCAAATAGTAGTGTCAGCTTGGTCTATAATGTAGGTATTGGAATTTTAGTGCAGCTGTACCTAGATCCTGACAATTTTTTCAACCTATTGATGCTCGTCTCCAAGTGACGAATAAGCGACATCTAGTAGTAGT
This sequence comes from Phthorimaea operculella, assembly GCA_024500475.1. Lineage (NCBI taxonomy): Eukaryota > Metazoa > Arthropoda > Insecta > Lepidoptera > Gelechiidae > Phthorimaea > Phthorimaea operculella. The sequence continues at coordinate 11,278 of JANFCV010000073.1, forward strand.
TGTTTTGATATAGTAACACCGAAAACACTACTTATATTTTTATTTTTTCAAATTAATGTTATGGTGGCGTCGAGTTGCAAGTAGAACCGCCTTAATAAATTGAGCAACTGTCGATACAAAGAGACAAAAGAATCTTATTTATCCGGATTTGAGGAAATACGATTAGGAATTTTCTTTGCCGGAATGCTTTTGCTTATTTTAATTTATTTCTCGTAAATATTTCAGCTGGATGTTAACTTTGGACTTTCAATAATTCCGAAGATTTCAATATCCGCAAAGGGAATTTGGGTTGTTTCAAACTTTGGATCAAGAAATTTTGTGAATAATTTTATTTGTCAGCATTCCTTCCAATTGGATGAAATATACGATTCCGTTTTTGTTGTCTAGTTGCTTTTATGAGTGTTATTTATGACGAATAAAAGCTTAGACAAATTGAGCATGTAATTCTCTTAGATGTGTTAATTTATTGAATGCCTTTCCTAAAGCAACATAGTGTGTTAAAGATCAAAGGGCTTGGTCCAAAATTTACAACGCAGACTTTGTGGGTTGTATACCGGCCGATACAATATTTATAACGTCTATTCCCTTTAGGGCCACATAGACATTCAGGTAAGACCCAGAATTACCATGAACATGGGCCCAGTTCATTTAGTGGGGACAGAGGTGAACGTGAATGTAGGTTTTGTGCGAGCTGGAAGAGACAAGAAATCATTTGTGTTGTTAGGTCCTTAAGTTTTGCTTGCATCAGTGTTTCTGTAAAAATATTAACTAGACATTGCGTGGTATCGCAGAACTGGAGCGACCTAACTAAAAAAAACATAATGCAAAATAAGGAATGTCTTTTCATGAATTTTTGAATACTATTATTTTGGACGCTGATGTAAATTAGCAGAAAAGTAGCGGAGGTAGTTACTAGGTGTAAGTAGGTTTTTTTTCACTTCGCATGTGAATTTACAGCTTTCATCATGAGCCTCATTATTTTTTATGATGATGATGATCTCCGGCCGATTTCGAAAATGATGACCACTTCTATACTCTTGATCAAGTCGGCGCTGATGCCCCCGGTGGCTATTGTAGCCGATTTTGGCAGAAAGCTCATGTGCACAGTGTGGACACGTGAGTTTGCCATTGACAGGGAGGACGGCCTTCAATTCATCGCGTTTAGCGTCAAAGTCTACTTTACGCTGCTCCTCAAAGTCGCGGATTCGACTCTTTACAAGACCGCGCCATTCTGGCCGTTGCGCTGCCAAAACTACAAATTGAGAGGGTTTGATGTTGCATCTTTTCTTAAATGTCTCTTCTGAACATCTTTAAGTCGGAGGAGTTGACCGCCATACTCTTGCTTGCCCTCGTCTAGCTCAGAGTAGAATATGCGCTTTCCCACTCGCTCATCCGCTATGCGGGATATTTTTTATACTAAGGCATCAGACTCATCTAGGTATACACTTTTATATCAATGTTTGTGGTCTGCTCGCTCCGGGACTTGTCCTGTGCCGTAATTACTATACCCTGCTAGTGCAAATAGAAACGAAACCGCACATATCCGACTATGTAAATAAGTGGTAGTATGGGGAAAATTGTTCAGTTTGATTTTAGTGTTTCTAGGAAAGACGGTCGTTCGGTAATTCCCAATGTAAACTTTGAAGACAACAAATGTGTTATTCTAGGTTTGTTTCTTCAGTTCACATGCGATTTTTTTTCATGAGTCCTATTTTTTTATACTAAAGCATTAGACTCATCTAGGTAGGTATACACTATTATATCAATGTTTGTGGTCTGCTCGCTCCGGGACTTGTCCTGTGCCGTAATTACTATACCCTGCTAGTGCAAATAGAAACGAAACCGCACACATCCGACTATGTAAATAAGGGGTGGTGTGGAGAAAGTTGTTCAGTTTGAGCTTAGCGTGTCTGAGAAAGACGGTGCTTACCAATGTAAAAACACTGCTGAAGACAACATAGCATGCGCATGTCTTGAATTACATAGAACAATTTATTCTGTGCTGTTTCTTCTCTTCATTATGTGAATTTTCAGCTTTCCTCATGATTCCTACTATTTCTTTTATACTAATGCATCAGACTCATCTAGGTATACACATTTATATCAACGTTTGTGGTCTGCTCGCTCCGGGACTTGTCCTGTGCCGTAATTACACCACCCTGCTAATGCAAATAGAAACAAAACCGCACACATCCGACTATGTAAATAAGGGATAGTAATGTATGTAAACTATGTAAATAATGATAGTATGGAGAAAGTTGTTTAGTTTGAGCTTAGCGCTTCCCAATGTAAAAACACTGCTGAAGATAACAAAACATGCACATGTCATGAATTACATAGAGCAATTATTGATTCTGGGTTTGTTTCTTCACTTCACATGTGAATTCACAGCTTTCCTCATGAGCCCTATTATTTTTTTATACTATGGCATCAGACTCATCTAGTTATACACTTTTATATCAATGTTTGTGGTCTGCTCGCTCCGGGACTTGTCCTGTGCCGTAATCACTACACCCTGCTAGTGCAAATAGAAACAAACTATGTAAATAAACCCTTACTTATTTTTTAGTATAATCACAAGTTTCTTCACAAATTAAGCGATGAACAACATGCGTCAGATGTTGCGATCATATTTTTTATTGTAACTTTTACCTTTTCATTCCTGTTTAAATTTGGAACATTTTTCTTGTCCTGTATCTTATATTTTTTTAGCTAGTGTTTGTCAGCAGGCAGCAGCCAGTCCCTTCCAGTTTTTTCATATTAAGTATCTATGTTTGTGGTCTGCTCGCTCCGGGACTTGTCCTGTGCCATAATTACTACACCCTGCTAGTGCAAATAGAAACAAAACCGCACACATCCGACTATGTAAATAAGGTGTGGTATGGAGAAAGTTGTTCAGTTTGAGCTTAGTGTGTCTGAGAAAGATGGTACTTTCTAATGTAAAAACACTGCTAAAGGAAGACTAATAGTATCAGGCGTAACTTTGCGGAAGTTCATGTTGATGAAAATGATAGAAAAATATTTAGCTTCTTCCGCACCTACTCAGTTGGTGCTCGGAACTTGACTGTCGAAGATCTCCTGAGGATGCTCCGTGGAGGAGTGAAACACGTGTAGAGTGTGAAACGGTGGTTGCTGTGTTGGTGTGTTGTATCGCTAGTACATTTGCATTAGGTTGCGGTCGTACGTGTGGTTCACTCAGCAGCATAACCTATCGTCATAGGTGCGGAAGAAGCTAAATATTTTTCTATCATTTTCATCAACTGCTGAAGACAACAAAGCATGCGCATGTCATGAATTACATAGAGCAATTCATTCTGGGTTTGTTTCTTCACTTCACATGTGAAATTACAGCTTTCCTCATGAGCCCTACTATTTCTTTTATACTAAGGCATCAGACTCATCTAGGTATACACTTTTATATCAACGTTTGCGGTCTGCTCGCTCCGGGACTTGTCCTGTGCCGTAATTACTACACCCTGCTAGTGCAAATAGAAACAAAACCGCACACATCCGACTATGTAAATAAGGGATAGTATGGAGAAAGTTGTTCAGTTTGAGCTTAGTGTTTCTAGGAAAGACGGTCGTTCGGTACTTCCCAATGTAAACTTTGAAGACAACATAGCAAGTGCAAGTCATAAATCACATAGGGCGAATTATTCCAGGTTTGTTTCTTCAGTTCACATGCGATTTTTTTTCATGAGCCCTATTTTTTTATACTAATGCATCAGACACATCTAGGTATACACTTTTATATCAATGTTTGCGGTCTGCTCGCTCCGGGACTTGTCCTGTGCCGTAATTACTACACCCTGCTAGTGCAAATAGAAACAAAACCGCACACATCCGACTATGTAAATAAGGGATAGTATGGAGAAAGTTGTTCAGTTTGAGCTTAGCGTGTCTGAGAAAGACGGTACTTCCCAATGTAAAAACACTGCTGAAGACAACAAAGCATGCGCATGTCATGAATTACATAGAACAATTCATTCTGGGCTTGTTTCTTCACTTCATTATGTAAATTTGCAGCTTTTTTCATGAGCCCTACTATTTCTTTTATACTAAGGCATCCGTCTCATCTAGGTATACACTTTTATATCAATGTTTGCGGTCTGCTCGCTCCGGGACTTGTCCTGTGCCTTAATTACTACACCCTGCTAGTGCAAATAGAAACAAAACCGCACACATCCGACTATGTAAATAAGGGGTGGTGTTCGCATCTCGTATTTAGATGCTCTGTCGCGAAAATGGCTTGAGGAGATAATGCGGGCTGGTCTGGTATATAGGAAAGATGAAATTTTACTAGTATACAGTGTTTTATGTAACAGTACAAACCGCAACAAAAGAGCAAATGTGTTAACTTATTTAACTGTGGTACATTTACTACTAGTTCACATAATAGCTATATTAGTTTAGTGCTGGAAATAGGCCTCACAAATAAGGTAGGAAACTGGAGAACTAACGGCGCCAATCTCGAGTGTGCCTCTTTTATGTGTCAATGTCCAAGTTTAGTCACTTCTTATTGGTTGTTGAAACGTCATTTAGACACACTTAGCTTCAAGTTGTCCTCCCAAATGTATACTACTTAGCATGATTTTTAGTTAATAAAAATAATCGGTTAGATAAAAATAATAAATAAAAATATGTCAATTCCTTCGAAGCTCTGTTCTTTATACCGGGAGTAACGGAAAGGGTATAACAAGCCGAAAGGAGGTCAAGGTACTCATAAAACTGAACAACTTTTCCCATGGAACATGGGTTGAAATATGAAAAAAAAATTAAATTTGGACCTCCCATAGTAAATCAATTAGCTCATCGGCGATTTTGTATGGGAGGTCCTTTCTTTTTCATATTTCGACCCATGTTCCATGGGGAAAGTTGTTCAGTTTCATGAGTACCTTGACCTCCTTTCGGCTTGTTATACCCTTTCTGTTACTCCCTGTATATAATATCAAAGTCAGTATTTACATTGTATCAAATATCAATCAAAACCTAATGACCTTTAGATTATGAACAAAGAGTTCGTAACAGTTATCTTTATTTTCTCATCCTTAGAAGATCATCGCTCTACATAGCCTGACATACAAATCAATATGCGAGTAGAACTGCGGGTCTAATACTAGTCAAAATGTACCTTAACCACACATGCAGCGGGTCACTAAACTCATAATCGGCTTAGCAACGATTTAAGTTATAGAACTGATATTAGACACATATTTTACATAAATTATGGATTTTGGAAGAGCCGTGAAGCCTTATCTTACTTATCGACTGCTGTCTTATAAACCTGTGCGATTAATATAAGCTAAATCTTATATGAGACTTAAATGATTTTAAGCCGTCTTTAACTTCTCTAGCTAAAGAGTAAAACACGAGTAGGTAGATATAGGTAGCATAGAAAATAATGTAGAAAAGCAGGAAAAAAACCTTCCTTTAAGAAAAGAAGCCCAACCAAAATAGTCAAGAAACAATAATTAGATTTATCCTAAGAAATGTTAAAATGATCAATGATTGTCGCACCCAAGTTTCATGTCATGGGTTCTATCCTTGTAGATGCTTGATTTCTTTTGAATTTTTTTTTACATTTATGAGAATAATACCTAATTAAAGCAATGTAAGTGCATTAAATCCTTAGATATAGATCAATAACGTCTAACTTCTCCATAACATAACAATTAACGTTACCATTTTAAACCTTAAATAAACCCCATAAACTAATCTATCACCTGATGATTCCACAATCTGAGCCAAGAATCAACACTACGGCTACCGTTGCCTTGATAAGGCACGAACTATTTGCCCGGTAGGTGGCGCTGCGGACGATTCCGTAATCACTGTTCAAATGTACACAATCAGGCACCCTGGTGGCTGTGCAGACGGGCGGCTAAAATTGCAGTTAAAAAGACGTCCCGCGGCGCTGTTATCAATACTCAGGATGTAAAAATATCAACTGCAAATATTTTAATGGGTAATCCAGCCCAGGAAACTAAACAACTTTCCCCAAGGAACATAGTTCAGTTTGTATGGGAGGTCTAAATTTTGTTTAGTTTTATAGGCTGGTTCACCTCTCAAAATTTGCAGTTGATTTTTTACACCTTAAGCATGCCATTGCGTGTAATCGCGCTAGGTGATTTTATGTTATTTTGTCTCTTTTCGTAATGAGGACTCAAAAAATAAAGATGCTGCGTAAAACATACAAAATTAGGGGCTGCACGCAAGAAGATAGAAAGTAACATTTACCCGTAGATTCGTCAGTTTACCTGTGAACATGGTAAATTATTCTTCTTCATAGTATAGCATGATTAAACCTCTTAAACTCTTAAACAAGTCAAAACCGGGACTATGTTAATAGTTTTTTAAGTACTTGTGCTTGTACTTGTTGTTGGATGCTATGAAAGACCAATGGGGAGGAAAACTCAAATCTTGTAGCCGATGGCAGCAGGCGCAAGTGTGCCTGATTTACGTAACCACACCAATAAGAAGGAACTAAATTTTGACATTGCCATATTTTCGAACAATCATAGAAAAAGGCACTATTGAGAGTAGCGCCATTAGTTCTCCAGTTTTTCGCCTCATTGAGACGAAATTTTAAATGCAGTTCGTCTGCAGCGACCGGACTCCCCACATTTTAATATTTAACAAGGGACCACAAATTATTTATTCACACCGTAGTCCAAACAGACCCAGGAGCTGTAAACTAACCGCAAAATAAACAAAACATCCAATGAACTGGCTATAATTCACTTTATAGTTTATTGTTTGCCAGAAATTCTGCCTTGGTTTCATCACTTTGTAGACAATGTACCTAATTTTTATTGTGATTTTGGCTGCCTTGCTGATTTTGATGAATCAAGTGACGAAACGAGAGTATCAAGTGACAAAACAAAAAGTTTGATTACCAAATTTTTAAAACACATCTCGTGTTAGGTATACAATTTCGGAAAACTGGGAATTAGTTGTAAAACTATCCCGGTAGATGGAGCCCATCCACGCGATAGTGGACAAGATATACTTGCTAAATTCGCAAGCTCGATTAGAACCGCGGTAGCCCAGTTGGTAGTGGCGTCGGCAGTACAGATACCGTAGGTCGCAGGTTCAAATACTGCCTGCGGTGGAAAATTTTGCAAGTTTTCCGAAAAAGAAGTTTGATCTTGCAAAGTGCTATACTTACCCATTTTGATAACACCTCACTTAATTTTTTCCTAAAGGAATGAAAAAGATTTCATGAGTTCAGTATTATTTATCAGTTGTGTTGTTATAATTAACATGGTTTTAAAATAAGGCTCCCTTAATTAATGTAACCCACATTTATTTAAATGATGGAATTTCAATGTTGAACAAAATACATAAATTAATCTCATTAAGTTATCAAACAATTAAACACTGTTGTTGGTGCTTCACAAAGTTGGTACTGCTTGCAAGTGGTGGGAAGTATGGAAGAAGCCACAGTATAGGTAGGTAGGTACTCGTAAAATGCAGTATGTTAGTATGTCTTCAAACCAATGCCCCTTAAAAACTATACATAGTCCCATAATCCCACAAAAATGCTAACACAGTTTGTCTGCGGGATTAGTGAGTCTCGTGCGATTTATTTGCGTGCGATAAAACCTATGATAAAAGACAAGTCTTAACCAGCCAGATTGTCAGATCATAAATCAAGTTATCTAATGCTGAAAACCAATCGACAAAAGCTCTTCATTCTGCCACGAATCAAGTTGTAACATCAGGCTTAAATCTAGCAAAAATAGTGACACGCTTGCTAAGATTATTATAATACAGATGGTGCCGGTAACATGAGACAGACCCTGTAGTCTAAAGTCTTGTTCTGCGTGTCTCACCTACATTTGTTTAGAAAAGAAGATAGTAAAGAATGCCTGCTGATTTATTCACTTCTACTGTGGCAAAGTCGAGTTGACCCGAGTTTAATTATAAACTGAGCGCGAGTTTCAAAGACAATCGCCAAGTTGGATCACGCCGCTATCGGGGAACTATTATTTTGAGATTACCTGCTGCTTTATTTTCTTCTACTGTGGCAAAGTCGAGTTGACCCGAGTTTAATTATAAACTGAGCGCGAGTTTCGAAGACAATCGTTAAGTTGGATCATGCCGCTATCGGGGAACTATTATTTTGAGATTACCTGCTGCTTCATTCACTTCTACTGTGGCAAAGTCGAGTTGACCCGAGTTTAATTATAAACTGAGCGCGAGTTTCGAAGACAATCGCCAAGTTGGATCATGCCGCTATCGGAGAACTATTATTTTGAGATTACCTGCTGCTTCATTCACTTCTACTGTGGCAAAGTCGAGTTGACCCGAGTTTAATTATAAACTGAGCGCGAGTTTGGAAGACAATCGCCAAGTTGGATCATGCCGCTATCGGGGAACTATTATTTTGAGAAGCTGCCTTTGTAAGAGCTTCCTAAGTTCATATCTACTATAGACTGTTTTGATAGCGTAGTGGATAGTACCCCTGCCTTCTACGCCGAGGTTCGTGGGTTCGATTCCCACCAAACACGAATAATTGTAAAGTAAATTTTCAAATGTTTGTGTTTAGTCCGGGTGTTTTCTATGTATAATATGTATTTATTTACAAACGAAAAAGTATATAAGTACGAGTATTATATCAGTTGTCTAGTTATCATAACACAAGCTTTGTTTAGTTTGGAGCTAGATGGCGCTGCGCTGTGTGTCTCGTCCAGGAATATTTATTTATTTATTTATCTTGTTGTTATAGAACATGAAAAGCTTTAGCCAACATCTATAATTCGTTGCTTTAGCCTAGATAAGGAATTCAAAAAAGAGCTTTATATTTCTCCATCTTGAAATATTGCCTTTCATTGAAAAGTAATGAGAGAACTTATTTAAAGAAACCTTTTTAGGTGTAACTAGTCCAAGAAACTGAACAGCATTCCCGAAAAAAGAAAAGCCGTAAAAGTAATAAATACACCAGGCGATCTATTTGTGCTTCGTGAATTAAAAAATGGGGGACGAAACCTTTTCTGGAATTCTTTGAATTCCTTTCCAAAGGAAAATATCACACGTTTAACGACCTATCTACCCATTCTCAAAATTATAAGCATGCTTGTACACCCCAAAAAGCTTCAAGTAAACATGTTTGTAATATCGACCAAATCCATGTACAAACAACATACCAACAAAATAACAAACAAACATCACCCCATCGAGTCACGTGCGAGTCAAATGATCCGGAACCGGATGTCATAAAACTATTGTTTGTTACTCGTTATTTTATATCGTTTATCAATATTTACTCCTTGCACTCACTGTCGATAATGTCTTAGTGATTTACGAGTTAGATGTTTAGGGAATTGAGCTCACATAATATCATTACCGCACCTCGTTCTCACTGCTTAGAAACAAGCTGATGTATTAAAAAACAAAAACCCGACTGCGGAAAATTATAAAGCTGTATTTTGCGATAAAAATCCGCCATCTTGAATTAATTATTTTTTTAATATAGCCAGTGTCACTTACGCTGCTGAGACGTATCTAACGATACCTCATATATGTCAAAATCCAACTATCCGTTTGGGCTATAGCCCGTGAAAAATTATTTTCTTGTCCACATACATACATACTCTCGAAAAACATAACCCTCCTTGTGAGGCAGTCGGGTAAAAAGGCGCCTTTTTGTCTTCCGCCCGCTTTTTGTAAACTCTTTTAAACTAACAACGCCATCTGTCGAAGAGCAAAATAATTAATACTGATAGAGTACGGTGTAAACGTTATTGCGCTACCATCATTGGGCTTGGTTCAAAATGTTTTGTGGTACACACAAGTTCATAGGTAATTAATTAATACTTTAGGATTTTGGTCCAGTTTTACAAATTAGTCAATCTGGAATGCTATAATTTTTTTTGTGTAAAGAGGCTGTAATAACAGAACAAAAAGTAAGACGCATGCTGTGAAGTAAAAGCTAGTAAAGAACTAGTAAAAATCATATAACTATGGCGTAAATCATTTTGGCGAGAGGAGACACTAGCAGTGTCGTCTGTTTTTCCCAGTTGTGCCTATTTATAATGGTAAGTAAACTAACCAAAGCAAAGAAAGACCCAATTTAATGCTCTGTCAATAAACAATTCACTAAACATGTTTGAGGGAAAACACATTTTCTGTTTAAATAACGTCGCCGTAAGATGATTGTGTTCCGAGCTTAGATTATAATAATAATAAGCAAGCAATAGAGTGCGCCTAGCCGGGTATGAACGGTTGACACAAGTATGAACGCAGTCAGCAAAATGCTGCTGGACAACACTTTTCTTGCTTCAAAGACAAATGATTGCCAAGATTTTATAATGATGGTCTGACTGAAAACCGATGAAAAAATATGAAGCAGACGCAACAGAAGTGCACAAAGAATGTTCCTTAAAAGCACCAGTTTGAATAAATGCCCGCTTGCCGGTAAGACACTGTATACTCTAAGAGTCCGTTCCGAGTCCTTATGTCGGATTCTGTAGCATTTTTTAACCGCCCCGAGCTCTACAAAGCAATTTGCCTGAGTAAACAGTCTTGGATGTACCAGCCTTTGCGTATAATGAGATAGAAAAGGAAATTTTGAATTACAATGCTAGGTTGCAATAGCTGTTCTGATGATGCTTAGAATAGCATCACCTGATTTCTACCCGTAGGTGTCGTCAAAAGCTACTAAGGGATAATTGTCTAAGGAATGGGCAGCCAATCCGCCTGCCAAGCATGGCGACTATTTGCAATACCCCCCGACAGGGGGTGGCCCATGTCCAGCAGTGAACTGTCTTGGCTATGTTATGTTATGGTTGTTACGTAAAAATGTTTCGCATGGTCGCTTAAATTATGTCGGGTTAATTCTCATAGAATAAGAAAATCCACTATTTAGTTTAAATAGTTCCAATGGAAAGGTTTCTATTGACAGTTCTGAATCAGTGTCGTAGTAGTAAGCGATATTTTGGCGTAATACCAACCAATCAGCAAAATTCAATATAGCTGACGGCAACCATGCTTTTGTAATGTAAAACGCGTTGTATTTGTAACTAATAATTAAGTTACGGATCGATTCGATTTGTTACGAAATAAAGACATCTTGTGCTGTCTCGTTTAATTAATACTTAATACATAGAAAACGAATAAGGATTTTTACATTTGAATAAACACAAAACAAAGAGTAATTTATAAAGTGGTACAGACAGACTATCCGTGTAAGTAAAAAATCTTTAACACCTCACCTCTAGGCTCAGCGCCCTCTACATGACACTTGACATTCCGTAAAAAGATTCCCATTGGACAAGATTTTTCTTGTTTCGGAAACAAAAATTGCCCAGATTTGATACTGATGGTCTGACTGAAAACAGATGTAAAAACATAAAACAGACGCAACAGAAGTGCACAAAGAATGTTCTTTAATGAAACTAATCGACATAGGTTCGTCCGAGGGGGCGTAGGCGGAAACCAGCGACCGCAAAACAGAAAGACCACGCTAAGAAATATTTGAACAAAACATAAAGTAAAAGTCAAGCAATACGAGCCCTCTACATGGTGTTAGGAAAAGTAATTTGTTTCTAGGTTTAATAAAGTGTGTTAAGTTTGTTCAAACATTACCTATGTAAAAAAATACTGGCACTAAACCGAAAGACAACGCTAATGAAATGTTAAATAAATGCAAATGTTAAATATATGCAGGTTAAATCAGTCCATGAAACTAAACAAATTTTTACAATGATGGATGTTGGGAAACTTTTTTCTTTTTGATTTCCATAGACAGTCAGTCAGCTTATTGGGAATTTTCAATCCATACGAAATTAGATAGTCAAGTCAATCTGTAGAAGCACGAGCACGTACGTACCTACACTTCGCATGCGAGTTCATGATCATCCTGAAATTGCGCCTCCTTGTCGTACCTTACGTGGGACAGGCAATTGTGACAAGGAGGCACACATTTCAGGATGGTCATGACCTCGCGCGCTTTCTATAGTAATACGTGGGACGGGAAGAATCTTTACTAGATTACCGGAAAATCAGTAATGTAAAAAGATGGGTCTATTCTTAATTTACTTATAAATAAAAGTAGGAAATTGAAAAAATGTCTTGCATCGACCGGGGCTTGATTTGCTATCTGTGGCTGCAGGAACACTGGCGATAATCCAATTATGGCCAACAGCGACCGACGACGGCCAATTAGAAGGCGAAAGTGTGCAAAAAGATATCCCTGTGAGTTTCGAAGTGGAACATTTTCATAGCAACTTTTTGAGGATGGCTCTGAAATATGACTGGAAAATCTGGTAGGTACATTTTGGGTGGCACAATGAGTCAACAGACAACCTCATGAATCCAACTGTTAAAGTTTTGGAACTTACTACTATTGGTACTCTGAAAAAAAGGCCTTCATGATGGTATTGTCCCTTACGATCGGCGTTGAAGATATCATCATGGACAAATTGATTACCTTTTTTCCCGCGACCAAAAAGAAAAAGTAATCAAGAAGCGTTTTCATAAAGAGCTTTTACAAAAGCTTCGTGTTCCCAGAGAGAATCAAACCTGAGACAAACACTCTTACCGCTACACTAGGTACAGACAAAAGCAGCTAAAAAGTGGAACATTTTCATACAAACTTTCTAAGGACGAGTTTGAAATATGGGAGGTTATGCGCAAAGTTCTGGCAGCGTGACCTTATTTTCAAACTGCAATTATGTTAATAAATGAAAAACTTGTAAGTTGGATACCCAGATGACCCCATTAGTCACAGAGAATGTTCGAGCAGTTCGAGCAGGCCCAATATTCACTTTGTACTAAAATCACGTTATTTGGGAACTCGGAGTTAAATGCAAATAATGACCAGCAGTGTTCTCTGTGTCGTATAGCGGTCTAGCGAATGGGTAGCAGCATAACTAGTCTGTGAATGCAACACTGCGCTCGCCATTCCGCCTGTCAGGCGTAGTGTGTATGCCAAATACAAAAAGTCCGCCGTGAGGTAGCGGCTAAGAATACTGCCATCCCTAGGCCACTCAGGGTGTTTCGTAAAAGGCGACGTAGAGTTTTTGACCTCGGCTGAATATCTGTCGACTATGATCAACCGCATGGTGGAGCTGATATCACCTACAATAGCTTTTCCAAAGAGAGTAGGCTTGAGGCAGGCAGGCGGCCGGTCATAAAACATTGCCAAATCCTTTTACTACATGATTTTGTGTTCTTACAAAGCATGTTGTGCTGACCCCAACTGCTTTGGGAAAAGGGCAGGCAGATGATAGGGGGAAGCTCATGTCTACCAGTGGACTATTATGGCTTTAAAAGTTGCTTAAGTTCCCTGTAAATGAAAAATCACTTTGTATACACTGTGGTTGATGCATGTCAAGTCAAGCAAGAGGAGGAGAGACACTTCAAATGGAAAGACCATGGCCAATGTATGTGCAATAATGGACTGCTGTGGCCGTTGGTTGATCGCTAGTGACATGGTAAATGGTTAAAATTGGTAAAAACGACATCTTATTTCTTAAAAAGTCTTCTATAACTTAAGAAGGGCCCCAAAATCCATAATGCTTGTTGTCCTTTTGTATTTACAAACAGGAATAACTCATAATGACTGCTCATCCATTCCACTGGCGATTATCTCAGCAATCACCCCGTTTTAAAGCCAACATAAACGAATTATTTGTCAACCCTTTGTTTCTCGTAGTAGAGCGCTTATTAACAAAAGCTTAACTGTCAAGTGTTCTTGTAGACGGACCGCAAGTAAATTACAATGTCACTCACCGAAAGGTTCACGCTGCTTGCAGCTGGAGTTAATTTAAATGTTTGAGGTAATCATCTCAATTCAAAAGTTTGAGGTAATCAATTCATGTCACGCGGTAGACCTCGAAAGAGATGAAAAGATGAAATACATGCGCGAGACCGAAATTGAATGCAGGCGGCCTAAAAAGGGAAAAATAGAAAAAAAATTAAGGAGGCCTTTGACGACACCGGCTAGTTATAATATTGATAAGGTAGTAGGTACAGATTTGACACGGGCATCAACGTGTTAATTTTTTACGTGCGATCCGGCTGTCAAATAAAAAGCTTACAAACAAGTTCTGTGATAAATAAACGTGCTAAAATGTCAGGCTTATCTACAAAGCGTAACCGACATACTAATTATATTTTCTAATGTATCTTTTACAATTTAACAGTACCTAATGGTAGATTACGCATTTTTATTCTTAGTGCATTATCAATTAATTCATTTCTAAACCATGTCAGAAACTGCAGTCTTGTCGGCAGTGTTTTATAGTCACGCTCTTGTCTTACATTCAAAAATGCAGCTCGTCTGCACACCCATTAAATCGTCTAAATGGAGCATTCTTGTCTTAGTTAATCTTTGTAAAAGGTATATTTAACTGGGGACATAAATCTGTGCTTTTGTTGCCTCCGTTTAATCTCTGCACTAAGTAACTTGTATTCAACACGAGTTTGTTGTCAAATAGCTGTTCTGATATTAAAAAGGGTATAAAGTTAGGTACCTACATATGTATCAATAAAAAAACTTAAGTGTCACACATATTAATACACATATATTACGCCTCTATCCCTTTCGAGGTAGGCGGAGCGTAACCACAGAAGAAGAAGATCAAGATTGATTATTTAGAGTCAGAAGCATTTATTTTTTCAATGGTTTAAGATAAGGGTGATTTAAACACGCACACACACATTGGTCACTATTGGCGGCGGTAAGGACACCATATTAGGTACGTATAGAATTTAGTAAACCCCCTTTTCTTCAAACCCCTTTCAAAAATCTGGATCCGGCCAAAACACCGCAAAATCATGCGGTGCGCGTAAGTGTACTATTAGTTAATTGAATGTTTATAAGCTTTATTACTGTACAAATTATCGTGAATATTCCATTTTATATTGATCTAGACACACGGCAGTGTGTCCGCCAAGTTCGAGCAAAGAACCGACACACCGGCCGTGGGTTATATTACACGAACCATTTCGGGCCAAGTTCGACCCACCTATAACTCAAAATCTATTTTATCTACGCATATGAAATTTCTAGTATCTGTCAAGATCTACTTACTTATCTAAAATACAAAATTTCTTTAATGTACCTAATGTACCTATTGTAGGTCTTGAGATATTGACGTCAGAAAATCGCTATTTTTACTATACACTCACTGACTCACTCACTCACTCACTCATTAAAAACCTAGACCACTTCCAATGGCCGTATTGACTTGAAATTTGGCATGGAGGTAGGTCTTTAGGTCAAGGTAAAGGAAAAAATCTGAAAATGGCCAAGTGTGAGTCGGTTTTAAAAATAATGAAGGTGTAAATTCATACCCCTAAGGAACTAAAACAAAAAATTTATCTATATCTTCCAATCGTCCTACCGACCTAAAATTCGTTACGAAGGTTTGTATTTAGTCAAAGTAAAGTATAAATGAGATATTTTCTAACCTAACTTAATCATAAGAAAAATAAACCTTACAAAAATAAATGAAATCCCACCCAAAACATAAATGTGAAAGGCTGCTCGATAATATTGAATGCTTCGACTATAAAAGAAGTGAGATCTAAATCAGTACCAAGTTCCATACACAGACCTCAGTTAAAAATAGTTACAGGAATGCACACTTGATTTTTCGCAACTTTCCAAACTGTGGAAAATCAAGTGTGCATTCCTGTAACTATTTTTAACTGAGGTCTGTGTATGGAACTTGGTACTTATTTAGATCTCACTTCTTTTATAGGCGAAGCATTCCAATATTATCGAACTTGGCAGCCTTTCACATTTATGTTTTGGGTGGGATATGAGTTTATCCGGTTAAATAAGTAATACACGGAATTCTGCTGAAAAGTTTAATTAAAAAACTGAACTGTGTCAGTAAATTCTGTGTCAAAAAGCGGACTGTTTGTTGAAACGCCAGATTGTTTGATTCCCCTTTTTCCCGGCAAACATAAAAAATATTCATGAATTCCGTGATTACATATCGCATGCCATATGCTCATTTGCTTTTCACGGATCCAAAAATCAACGTACCATAAAATATGCAAAAAGGATCAAAAAGCCTAATCAATATGCAATTTCGGCTTCATCTCCGCGCGTTCTAATGGCATAAAAACATATGATTTGACCAGATATTGTACAGAAGCGGCGTCGAAACATCCCCAGCCACAGAATAAGGACAGCCAGCCTTAGAAGCAGTCTTTATTATTTTTTTAATAGTCATACTTTTTGCTTATATCTTCCTACCCTTCTCCGGGGTCGACGCAACATGATTTGTTGGAACACAAAATTATGTAGCAAATGAATTTGACTGTGTTTTATGTCCGGTCGCCTGCCTCGTGGACCCTCTTTGGGAATTGTAAGTGATATCATATCACCACCACCATCCGATTTATCATAGTCGACAGATATTTAGGTACGGCAGGAACTCTACGTCGCTTTTTACGAAACACCCTGAGTGGACTATAAGGGACGTTCTCTGATTTCGTGCAAATCGGGCTAAAATTGGAGAATTTTTCAGAATGTAAAAATAAGGTATAGAAATCAAAATATGCACAAAGTTATGTAACTTGACCAATTTTAATGAAATTGCACCGATAGAATTAGGGGTTATAAGCACTTTTTATAATTATTTAAGATGGTAATGATCGGTGTCGGATGGTAATGATTATAATGCAGAGCGTATGGAGTTATTAGAATAATTCACATCACTTCAGCCTATGCCAGTCCACTGCTGGACGTATGCCTCCCACAAGGTAAGCCACAAAGTAAGATCTCCTATTCTCGCCATCCAGTCGCTACCAGCTGCTACCTTTAAGTCATCGGTTCCTTTGGCCAGAAGGGCGCTCAACGCTAATTTTCCACTCAAAAACCTGCGCACTCTACCGTCCCATGGTTCTACGATAGATGTGACCAGCCCACTGCCTCTTCAGCCCCAAATAACTCAGGATCTTCACGGACAGGTCTAAGACGAAATTTGGAACAGGGTTTTGGAGGACTTAAACATCAGACTATCAAATCCACTGGGATACAAAAACTCAGTTTTTCAAGCAGTGTTTGGCCATCTTACTAGCTACAAAAGCCATTGCTGCCAGGGGAGCAAAGGACCTCTCCGTCCGTTGGTATACTCTCAGGCAGCATGTCAGTACTGCAAGCGCTGAACAGTCACACAATTATATCAGGGCTTATCTGCGAAATATCCCACCAACGTCTACTGGAGGTATGTAAATACAACCACTTAACCCTGCAATGGATTAAGTGGCATAGCTGGTCTAGAAGCAACGATACAGCGGATGAACTAGCCAGAAGGGGATAGAATACTGCTGCCTTCGGGCCGGAACCGATAAAACCCACTCCAGCAAGTAAATTCCGTTCCTTACTGAGATAACGTACGAAAAACTAACACAACACATACTGGACGAGGTTTGAAGATTACAAGCGTTAGGGATGCCATGCCAACACTGTCCAGTCGCCTATTCAAGAAGTTACTCCGACAGAAACAACGCAACCCCAACTTCGCATGATAACCAGCATCATAACATAACCCATCACGGTAACTTTAACAAGCACTTTTTAGTTCATGGGTGTTACTGACAGTCCTCTGTGCAGAACATGCATGGAAAAAGAAGAAACATCTGTCCATGTGGTGCTACACTGCAAAGAGGTGGCTACATACCGGGCAAGTACCTTGGTAATCCAAGATCAATCCCGCAGGCCCTCAGTGAGTTGGTAGGGTTGCTGAGATTCCTCGGGGAACTAGGATGGTTAGAGTAGTAAGCCCCCACGCCAAACTCAAAATAGGCGCATGTAGACGTCGAGTTAGGGAAAACAGCCCGTATTTCTATTACCATTACCATGCCTCTTCAGCTTGTAACACTTCCCGACTATGTGAATAATTTCGTTCCGAACCTTATCAATCAGCGAGACCATAGCTCCCAAAGTGGCGTGTAGCCGGTGGGCCAGTTTTACTTTCAGTTTCCACGTCTCGGCCTCGTGAGTCATGACTGGTAAGACGCATCGTTCGAATGCCTTGGTCTTGACCTTGAGGCATTGTGGCAAATATGACTCCAGAATATTTTCTAAATGCAAACTACCCAGCTGCACTTTTTTGGTGATTTCAGATGCAATGTTTGCCCATGGTACACATACCTGCTTCTATAGACAACTTAAAGGTCTTCACTTTTGATGGAGTTTTGCTTAGGGGATGACGCTCTGATTGAAGATGATTTTGGTCTTGTTCAAGTTCATCCCAAGCTCAACACTGGCTGCATGTCCCTCAAAGAGCTTTGGAATAGTCTATGCTGGGGATCCCGCTAATTGATTAGGTCTGAAACGTCATTATCTGCCAAAAAAACAAAGTGACGGACATAGTCTCGAAGTACAGCAAGCTGAAGAGGCAGTTGGCTGGTCACATCTATCGTAGAACCATTAGACGGTGAAGTGAAGTAAGCAGGTTTTCGAGTGAAGGCCACGCCTCGGCAAGCCTAGCGTTAGGTGCTCTCCGATTACTTAAAGAGAGCGGCTGGTTGCAACTGGATAGTGGAAACGGGAGATCCTACTTTGTGGCGTACCTTTGCAGAGCCCAATGTCCAGCAGTGAACTGCTATGGGCTTACGAGATGTGTGATGTTGTTTTTACTCATTACCGTCTTTCCGTGGTCATTACCATCTGGTAAAAAGCGGACGGTAATCGATGGTAATGACTAAGATGGTAATGACATTTGACACATTCTTGTCTCTAATTGTGTACACATACATTCTATGGGAATGAAATGCGCAGTACGATTAAAGGTCCCTATGTGCCATGCTTCAAAGGTGGCGGTTAAAACATAAACAAGTAACTTTCCTTAAAATCTCAAAGACGGTAAAGTGCGATCGCCGATACCAAACTAAATATCGCACACATTTCTTCATGAAAGTTGGTCAAACTGAATGTGCCTCGGCTTGTCGTCGCATCTATAGACAGACCAAGTGCCGCGTTTTCACATTGAAGGAAGGATGACAACTGGCGTTCACACATGCTTGATGTTTTGCTATTGCAATTTATGTTGACGGTAATGACCAATTTCCGGGGACGAAACGAAAATATTTTTTTAGGGATGATATACTCGTTTCGTATGAACGAAAATTTAGTCAAAGCTTCGTTATGATGTGTTTGATTTTATAAAAATATAAGTAGCCTGCCACAACCTCCATTCTTAAGTATATTGAACCTTAATCTTCAACATTTGAGTTTTTCACCCAGGACGGAATGACATTTTGACCACTTATTACTTTTTATAAATTATTCTGTTAGGTATTAATGCTCATTATACACAGGCCCATGTAGCTTACGATAATAGAGCTCGTTTGGGCTCAGCAGATATCTTGAAAACAGCATAGTTATTTTTTAAATGACCCAAATATGCGATTTGCACGAAATCAGAGAACGTCCCATAAGGATGATATTATTCTCAGCCACATAACAGCCATTCTCAGCACCACACGGTCTGAATCAGAAAACAATCGAAACGAAAGACTTTATGACAGAATAGTAGATAGAAAGTCATCAAAAAAAGTTTCTTTTTCAATCAATTGAGAAACTGATGCAGGTCATAGCCTAAAATGTTAGAAAGTTTGATTCCCACTGATTCCAGAGATGAATGGATTTAGCGACAGACAAGTAGCACGGTTTAACATAGTTTCTACAGTTGTATCCTTATTCTGTGTCCCTAGCGGACGCTAAAGGCGAAATTCATTTGCATACTCCAGCCGCCGCCGGTCCCCTCGTTGGGCTCATAATCATTACTTGCCAAGCAAAATTAGCCCCTAAGGTATACTCTAGCCAACTACTGCCACTTTATTATCCCGCAAACGTGCTCACTCATGCTAATTCCAGACCTTTGATGTGGTTTACGGTATCGACGTGTATTAGACTGAAATTAAACACAAAATAACCGAAGTCTTCTCAAGACGAATTGGTGGTTTTGTGTGTCGAGTTGGTAGTTAGGGGGTAAGGATTTCGTTCTTTACCGATACCAAAAATTGATCAGTAGGTAATTTGTATTCAAATATGTAAGAAAAAAGAAAACAAAATGGCACAAGTAAGATGTATAATTAAGAAGGTCTTCTTCTTCTCTTCGTTTGGGGTACTTATACATTCTAAACAGGAAAGTTAGTAATGTTGAGTGATAGGTAGGTACCTACCTTAAATTAAATTTCATTATTAGACTGTAAATTATATCAAGTTTTAGAAAAAAATGCTCTTTTTTTAAATTAAGATGTCTGTGTTTTCGACCGTACAGCAAATTCTTAAATCGTTAATTTGCAAATTCGAAATCGACATACAATAAAAGAAACGCTTTATCAGAATATTCATCTTCAGTCCCGTATCAAGATCAAATTTCAACAAGATGGATTGGAGCTTCGCAAGCGTTCCCAAATTCATATCAATAACATACGTCACAAAAAAAGGGTCAGCCCGTGACCGTCGGATGAAATAAAACAACTGATGAACCAATAAGTCCGTTTATAATGGCCGATGTGCCGTGTGGTGCCGGCTTAGAATAGCATCACCCTATATCTTTTCCGTAGGTATCGTAAAAGCGACTAAGGAACGTGACAATTTATAAGCGACAGTCTAACAACGCCACTATGGTGATACACAGTTTTCTTAATGACTTTTGACAGACGTGGTATAAGTGGTCGCAATTATAGTTGTTTAAGCTCTGCCTACCAGGCAAAGGATATAGGCGTGATATTATGTATGTAACATAACGTCACAAAAAAAGGTCGGCCCGTGAGCGTCGGATGAAATAAAACAACTGTTGGACCAATAAGCGCGTTTATAATGGTCGATTGCGTATATCGATACGATTCGATTGTTAATCAAATAGTTTTCTTTTTCTTCTTCTTTTTTCTAACTAGCTATCATCAACGAAAGATTTGGTGTAGGCTTAGGTGAAGGCCTCGTTTGAACTTCTCCCCTTCCTTCTGTTTTGGGCAATACCTAAGAGTCCAGTTGCTATTCGTCACATTTTGAAGGTCATCTTGCCACTTGTGTTCATCTGTGGTCTTCCTCTAGGTTGCTTCTAGTCCCAGGGTCTCCTTTCCATTAATTAATCGGATAGTCTACAAACACATATTATCGCCCTGATACGACTTTTTGCACAACTTGTCTATTTTTTTTAACTACTTATTTTATTTTATTTGGGAAGCTTACAGCCTTCTTTACAAAACAAATGACAAAATATAATAATAAATGCCAATTACAAGCTACCACAGATAAGCAGAATTTTTTTACAATCCAAAAAAAGAAGAAGTAAAAAACTAACAATCATTAATTGATTAAGTTTGGCTCCTTACTCAACATTTTCTTTATACTGTAGGTACTGCAACAGAAAAGATCAAACCGAGAATCGTTATTTAGTTTATTTATTATTTTAAGGCTTCTTGGTAAAAAGCTGTTGTTCCTATAGTTGGTGTGGCCTAAGGGGACTTGAAGTAATTTCTTAAGACGTAAGTTTCTATATGGTGTTATAAGTTTTAAATTGCAGAGGAGATCCGGACAATCAATTCTGCCCTGGGCAACGTTAGTTAAGAAGCAAATATCAGCAATGGATATTTTCTAGTTATTACGCTGGTACAGCAATCCAAAGTGCATCTTGGCCTAACTGCATGACAATCTTCCCTGCTCCTATACGATCTAAAAAATTGATTATTTTTTTTACGATTCCGATACTTGATGACTAAATCTGATCGGCAGATGTAAAGGCGCCTAGTAAAATGAAACAACAACTGATGGGCAAATCCGTCGACGTTTTCGCTGCGAATTGACGTTCAAGTTGGCATGCTCAACTAATAATGTTTGAAGAAGGTCGTTCGACGACAGACGGCCTGAACGGGCATTGTCTACAGATTGTATTTAGGTTTTTGTAACTGGATTTGCTGAGATACATTTGGAAATTTTTATTGTTTCAGTTTTATCTCTACATAGAGGTCAAACAGTGGTTTTAGATTTAGCCCACTGACGGACATAGGTCTCTTCTTTATTGCGCCATTCTCTTCGATTCTGTGCGACACGCAACCAACCACTTCCTATAGCAGATATTATGCTGACAATTCGGTAAATAAATTCTCAAACTTACCTACCTTAGGATTGATTTCTCCATACAATGTTAGTTAATTTGAAGCTCCGTTAAATATTTTAAAGGTCAAATCGCACCAACGCTCCGCACGGAACCGCGGCGAAGCCGCACGTTACAACTAAAATTGTTTTTGCATCAATCTAAAACCACACTACAATATCTCTGCAGAGAATTGGCATGGTGTGGCGCTACATATTTACTTGCGCAGAATATATTTAAGTTGATAACAATCGGCAGAGGAGTGGCGCGGCGCGAATTTGGTTCTTGTAGAAATATGTTACGTATCACATGCAAAAAAGACCGAGCCTCTCCACTGCCACGCCGCTATAGTAAGGCTGGCGTGCATACAACGTTTTAACTGTCACTGTCGCCATCTCCACGCTGTGAAATGAACGATACGCGCTTAAGGGCGACGGTGTCACGACTTTTTCCTTTAAAGTAGCCGCAGTTGGATGTGCCACCTTGTCTTCGTGATGCAGCCCACCTATTTACGAAAGTACGTGACATCTTCCGCAGCCACGCCCTCCAAACCCAAGTTGCCGCTAGCTGATGAGCACAATTTTCCCTCCTAAGGGGGTATCACCTAAACGGGTAAGATCTCGCAACGGCGTGATGTTTCGCCTGCATGACACCTAGACAGGTGCATGGCTAACTAGAGCAATTCAACCCCTACCCCATAAAGCTCAGTCTTGAAGGTGAATCGCCGCCGGCCTCTGTGCGGCCGTTGTGAAGATCTCCACGTCAAATTGCCGTAGTCATAGATATACATTTCTAGGAGATATTTGTGCCTGTATGCTTATTGTGCCCTCAAAATTACACTTTAAGCCCCCCATCATAAAGCCCCAAGATTGGGTATCACGTCCTTGAATGTCGTTTTTTAATTTCCAAGTTATCGATTCCCAAGAGGTATGAAAAGTTGAAATCATACAAACATGGGACAGCCTAGTGTTGGGGCCTCAGGGCAACCCAGGGTGAGTATGGCAGAACCCCCCGATAAGGGGAGGTCCATGGTCAGCTGTGAATTTTTGGGACTAATAAGTTTGAAAGATAGCATGAACTAGGGTTTTCGAATACCCGACCAATTTTGATACCCGGGTATCGGGTACGATTTTTTAAAATACCCGGGTATACCCGGGTACCCGGGTATTACCTTTTTAAGTAAAAATGGGTTGGAAATTGAGAAACAAAGATTTAAAAGTTAACTCTATCTAAAGTTAATTATAATGCCTAACATTCAGGTTGAAGGTGATAATAATTTAGTAACATAAGACAAACAAAATAAGTAGGTATACAATGAATATTTCAATTAGTCTCACATTGCTTACTTTCGTTTCTATTCGCTTCTAATAGTTTTTACGTGGAAGTAAGATATTTTGGCGGGTTAAAAAGTATCTACCCTATGCACTTCCACAATAATTAACCAAATTTTCTAAAGGTGAAAAAACCTTGAAATTGTACGCGCAGGTTTCGAAGAAATTCGTTATAAACCAATAGAAATACTCACCAAAAACATTATTATCATTGATACAAACATTTTCTCTCAATAATATACTATAAAAATAGATATATAAAGTCAATTCCTATAGAAAACTACACATATTATGAATTCAATCTGTGAAAAGAAATAATATTTTTGAAAATATAACTTAATCCTTTAATCTTTTTACTCTTTTGTTTGTATTACATCAGTCTATCTATCTCTTTCTCGAGTACCCGGGTACACACGTCGTTTGTACCCGGGTACCAAAAGTCTGAAATACCCGGGTATACCCGGACCCGGGTACCCGGGTAGAAAACCCTAGCATGAACTATCGCCTAGATAAAACTCTGCATAACGCGCGACACAATTAGGTCGAAAGTATGACAATGTCAAAGTTTAGTTACTTGTTATTGGTTGTCGTTACATCAATATCGTCGTACTGCAATCTGCAATAAGCTTTGAATTTTCCTCCCCGTTGTCCGGTCCGGCACGAAACGAGTACCTACAGTATATGTAAGCCTTTATGGTTTTCGAATGCTTCACTTTTGACTCAAAGCTTGTCAAAGTCCTAATAGTCCGGTTTATAAGGGGAAGGCTTGTATGGAGACCATTCGGATTGTGATTAAAGCGTGAAACTTGGCATAGATGTTCTATGGGTACATCTTAGTAGGTAAAGCCCGGTTTCCAGGAGTTCCGCCCCCCGGAGCAGGTGGGAGGGGGGGGAGGAATGTTACGGTCGCCGCGCACCAAACAAAAAATTCTCACTGATAGAATTGAGGTCTTAAGGCAAGTTTGGTATCGTTTTCGAGTAAAAATAACATGAAAAATCTATTTAACGTAGTAAAAAATAATGTTTTCATTAAAAAATACAAAGAAATACGCAAAAAAAGGAAAATATACCACACTATTTTCGCCTTCAACACGCTATCACTATAAATATGCTAATATTTAGGAAAAAATAAAAATAGCACTAAAAAGCTTAGATATTCAGCTTTCTAAAAACATATACTTTTTGTATGGTTTTAACCAAAATTACACATTAAAAAAATAATAATAGGTAGAGCGGTGTCGAGTTCAATACTCTCTGCGTACGTACATCTTCTTTGTTTATGAATAGAACTGCAAAATTTAACACAAGAGATAATATACCATTCATATTCTAAAGAAATTAAAATAAAGCTGATCTTGCTGTCCACATTTGAGAAAAAATAACCGCAAATTTAAGTTTGTTTTTCATATGTTTTGTATGAAAAACAAAGTTAACTTTTCAGCTTAAACTAATAACGGAATACGAATTGAACGCAATATGTAAAAACCGCACAAATACGGTCCAGAGTACCTACCGTGGAAATTTTGGTGCTATTTAACGTGGATATAGTTGTCCCATTACCATTAGCGCGTCGCCTCCCTCACCTCCATCAACAGCTCGAGGTAGATCAGTGTGCGGTAGATCATCCATTTTCCATCTTCAAGTGATCGGTCCATCTGACCGCGAAAGTTGCGCTTATTTTTCATGTGTTATGTGCTGGTTGTGAAAAATCTGCGCCATGTAGCTGGAGAGACTATTTACTAGCAAATAAAACGTCCCTAAAACGTGGATCCGAGGTGTTTTGGCATGGTTTTGAAAAACAGAAGACAAAATGCCCCAAAAACTTAGGCGATCACCCGTATGAGCCACAGAGCCACGTCTGTTGTCTATGCTGTCCCCGAAAGACCATTACGAATCGTCTGGCATTACGTTTGAAACCTTCCAGCCAACGAAACAGGTCGGGTTCTGTAATGAATTCAAATACCGTGGCTTGGGTGGACCAAGACATATCCATCTATACTGCAATTACTGCACCATCCATGTCATATGTCCATGTCATGCCATCCACTCCTCTGTTTCGCTTTTATAATCTACGAGTAAGCCTTCGACTCAATTGAAGCCCGGGCCGTGGACATAGTTTTCCCATTACCAGCGTCGCGTCGCGTCCCTCACCTCCATCAACAGCTCGAGGTAAATCAGTGTGCGGTAAATCAGCCAATTGCCATCTTCATGTGATCGGTCCATCTGACTAAAAGACATTCTTTGTGGTCTACTCTTGCCGAGGCGTGACCTTTACATCGGATTTCCATCAGTTTCATACTCCACATCCACATTACAGATGTGATCAGCTGACAGCTACTTCTATTTGCCACACATCCAGACTATGTCGTCTGGTAAATTGGTCTTCTCTTATATAACTTGATCTATTAGTGTGATCCCGATCAGACTTAAGTGACCATGTAGGTGGTAGGTCAGCCAGTGTTACTGCGCGGTTTCACATCTAGGCTCGATAATTATGTTAAGGACGCACTGATTGAACACCATTGTAATGAATTGCAGCTAGGAGTCTCAAGGACCTAACTTCCCAAATACTGCCAGACAAGCTGCACTCTTTTAGTGATTTCACAACCCAAGTTGTCTTTACCCAACTGATATCTCTGCTGAAGGTATGCATATATACTTTTGATAAATTCAAGGATATACTTTCGGCGAAAACTGGCTCAGGAATGATATATTGATATTATATGGCATTGGTTTTGTCCGAGTTCATCCCAAGTCCAACGCGTCTCGAAGCAACATTATTGAGAGGTCTTGCAGAAATCTAGAATTATGTTATTTTTACATTATGTCGTTTTCAAAGCGGTGGTGTGTTAAATATTTACTGATGACATTGATGCTAAGACAATCACTGTAGAATCTTGAAGAAGGAGGTCTTTTTCCAGCGCTTTAGTGAAGAGTTGCGGAGGTATAATGTCTTACACCTCAGAGTATTTCGACTTGAACGGACATAGTTGACATTCGGTA
Source organism: Phthorimaea operculella (assembly GCA_024500475.1). Lineage (NCBI taxonomy): Eukaryota > Metazoa > Arthropoda > Insecta > Lepidoptera > Gelechiidae > Phthorimaea > Phthorimaea operculella. The sequence goes on from JANFCV010000073.1 coordinate 37,685, forward strand.
CTGAATTTCTCAGCACCTCCACTTATCACCAGGCGCACTGGCAGCGCTGCAAGGGTTCTTAAACCGCCCGGGCTTCAATAGAGTCGAAGGCTTACTCGTAGATTATAAAAGCCAAACAGAGGAGAATACATCTAATTCTCTAACTTCTGCATCGATGGTGCAGTAATTGCAGTATAGATGGACATGTCGTGGTCCACCTAGGCCACGGTATTGAATTCATTACAGAACCCGACCTGTTTCGTTGGCTGGAAGGTTTGAAACGTAATGCCAGATGATTCGTAATGGTCTTTCGGGGACAGCATAGACAATAGACGTGGCTCTGTGATCGCCTAAGTTTTTGGGGCATTTTGTCTTCTGTTTTTCAAAACCATGCCAAAACATCTCTTCTTCTTCTTCTGCGTCGTTTCCTCAAGGCTGAGGGTCGTGACCACCAAAAGCAGCTCCAGAGATGGTTTGTCTCCAGGCCACTCTATCCTGCGCCCGGTGCATCGCCTGTTGTGTGTTGCAGCCGATTGCTTCCAGTATGGAATCTGTCCAGCGGGTAGGCGCTCTGCCTCGGCTCCTTCTCCCTTCCATGTGGCCAACCAGTATAAGCTTCTCTAAGTTATCGGGCTCCCGTCTAGCCAAATGGCCAAGAAAAGTAAGCGAGCGTCGGAGGCATGTAGTAGAGAGGCGTTCCTTGATCTTGAGCTCTTCAAGAATTGATGCGTTGGTGCGGCGAGCAGTCCATGAGATGCCTAACATTTTACGCCAGCACCACATTTCGAACGCATCAATTTTAGCTCTAAGTTTAGCTTTTAGTGTCCAGGTCTCGGCAGCATACAGGAATATTGAGAATATGAGGGTTCGCATGAGTCTCACTTTAGTGTTGCGGAAGATGTTTCGGTTTTTCCAAATCTTCTCAAGCCGTTTCACCGCGGCCTTGGCCATCTGAGCACGTCGAACGACTTCATTTTCGCAGTTGCCGTCACTGCGTATCATTGACCCTAAGTACACGAACTGTTCGACCGAGTCCAGATCACGCAGTTCAAACGTCCTGCTTACGTTGTTGCCTCTATCAACAAACATCAGTTTTGTTTTACTGAAATTTACTTTTAGGCCATAGTCAGCGCTCACAGTCTCTAGTCGCTGTAACAATTCCGCAAGTTCCTTTTCGTTGGCACCTATAATCGTGGTATCATCGGCAAACCGAAGGTTGTTAATAAGGTGCCCTCCAACACGAATGCCACCCTCCCAGTGATCTAGGACTCTGCGCATTATGTGCTCACCCACTAGGTTGAATAACTGGGGGGAGAGGATGCATCCCTGTCGGACGCCACGCTCAGTTTTGAAGGGTTGTGACACCAAATCATCGAGTCGAACCTTAGACTGACCTTCAATATATAATTCTTGAATCAAGAAAACCAGATGTTGCGGGACTCCCATCTCAATCATCACTGTGAACATTTTAGACCAGCTTATGCAGTCAAAGGCCTTCGTGTAGTCGATGAAGCAGAAGACCATCGGGATATTAAACTCTCTGCTTTTCTCTATAAGCTGTCTTATGTTAAATATCTGCTCCCTTGTCCCCTTACCTCTAACGAACCCAGCCTGCTCTTTAGCTATTTGGCCGCTGATGTAATTTTCAAGCCTCTTGTTGATGATATGCAGGAGAATTTTCGCCGCATGTGATATTAAAGATAGCGTCCGGTAATTGCCGCAATTACGTGTCGAACCTTTCTTATGAAGCGGTAACACAATGGATTCTTTCCAGTCATCCGGCCATTGACCTGTTCGCCAAACCTTAAGGCATATAATGTGCAAAAAATGTATGCCCTCCGGTCCAAGGTGTTTGATAAGTTGTGCCGTAATGCCATCACCACCACTTGCTTTGTTCTTCAATCTGTGGATCGCAGATTCAATTTCATGTAGTAAGATATCTGGCTCTTTTACTGAAAAGTCTAGCCTTTCCTGAATTGGTTCATCCGCGTTCATAGGACTACTGTAAAGTTGTTGGCAGTAACTCTTCCACCTATCTAATACATGTTCTTTGTCTAAGATTGCCTTTCCTTGTTCATCATCAATTATCCATGACTTTAATTGAGAGTCCTTTGTAAGGAGTTTAATCTTTTGGAACATGTCCTTTGAGTGGGCGGTTCTTGCACTCTTTTCAATGTCTGTGCAGATTGCTTCAATTTGCGTATTCTTGTCACGTCTACACAGACGCTGAACTTCAGCATTAAGTTCAGAGTACTGCTTTGGGTCATGTCCTGCAGCACCAAGTTCTTTCAAGGACTTCCTTTTACTGACAGCTGTCCAAGTTTCGTCAGTCATCCAATCGGATTTTGGTCTTTGGACTTGGGCAGAAGCATTGATATCCCTAGCAGAATCGGTGATGACAGATCTAAGTTGCACCCATGTTGTGTCAGCTGAGTCGAAAGGATCCGGACTTATTTGGCTAAGACGATCTTGTACAAGGTCCTCAAATGTTTTCTCTGCGCCCTTAGGTATTGTGATGGTTTTCGGTAGACTCGATTTCTTTATTACTTTCAGTCGCACTCTAAATCGGGCTACTAGCAGCTGGTGGTCGCTGCCACAGTCAGCACCAGGGCGTGTTTTGGTTGATAATATTGAGGATTTCCAACGTTTACCAATCATGATGTAGTCGATCTGGTTTTTATGACCACTGGGAGACATCCATGTCCATAGCCTCCGGGGATGTTGCTTGAAATAGGAGTTCATTATGCTCAAACTATTTTCCGCGCAAAACTCTAGCAACATTTCTCCACGTTGGTTTCTTACGCCAAGGCCAAACATTCCGACAACTTCCCTGATGTGATCATCGTCCAAAGTTGTGCCTATCTTAGCGTTGAAGTCACCCAAAATTATGGTGGGTTCTTTGCCAGGAATTAAACGATAAGTCTCCCCTAGTTGACAATAGAACTGCTCGATCTCTTCTTCCTTTGATTTGGAAGTTGGTGCATATACCTGGATAAAATTGATTGGGTTAGGCTGTGCAGCGATTTTAAGGGTTACTATTCGATCGCTTATGGTGTTATAACCTATAACTTTATCCCTTAGATGTTTCGAAACAATGAAGCCCACCCCACTGAAAACGTTATCTGGGTTGCCCGAAAGTATCAACTTGCATCCATTACTTGTTATGTCATGGCCACTGGTTTTCATGTGTGTTTCACTTAACCCTAGCAAATCCAAAGCATATCTCTGCATTTCCTTCTCTATGATTTCTACCTTTCCTGGCTTAAGCATGCCACGTAGATTCCAGGTACCAATATTTAGGGCTCTATCCTTGGTGTTCACTTTAGATGCCTGAGGTGGTACTCTTCCAGCAGTAACCAGATTTCTGCAGGGAGCCTGCGGAGCCACTCCCGTACAGCCGGTAGCACATTTCACACCAGTAGACCCGGAACCGTACTGGCGCCGATGATCAGTCGGATGGCATGATGAAACACCTGTATACTTTATTGGACTTATCATGGTGGTTTTCTTGGGAGAGTAGTAGCGGTAGATTCCCGTGCCTTTCCGCACCAGTCTTTTTGAGGGTATTTAGTCCTCACGGCTACTGCAGCCGACCCGATGGACAGGGGTCAGGTTATCATATCCGCCGCCTGAGACTCGGCGTTGTTACTCATTTGGCACCACCCAGGGGACACGTGCAGGGTAATTGAAGGTAGTTCCTGCGGACGCGAGTAACATCATCCCCCTAAAACATCTCAGATCCACGTTTTTAGGGACGTTTTATTTGCTAGTAAATAGTCTCTCCAGCTACATGGTGCAGATTTTTCACAACCAGCACATAACACATGAAAAATAAGCGCAACTTTCGCGGTCAGATGGACCGATCGCTTAAAGATGGCAAATGGATGATCTACCGCACACTGACCTACCTCGAGCTGTTGATGGAGGTGAGGGAGGCGACGCGCTAATGGTAATGGGACAACTATATCCACTTTAAATAGCACCAAAATTTCCTCGGTAGGTACTATGTACCGTATTTGTGCGGTTTTTGCATATTGCGTTCAATTGGTATTTCGTTATTAGTTTGAGCTGAAAAGTTAACTTTGTTTTTCATACAAAACATATGAAAAACAAACTTAAATTTGCGGTTATTTTTTTCTCAAATGTGGACAGCAAGATCAGCTTTATTTTAATTTCTTTAGAATATGAATGGTATATTATCTCTTGTGTTAAATTTTGCAGTTCTATTCATAAACAAAGAAGATGTACGTACGCAGAGAGTATTGAACTCGACACCGCTCTACCTATTATTATTTTTTTAATGTGTAATTTTGGTTAAAACCATACAAAAAGTATATGTTTTTAGAAAGCTGAATATCTAAGCTTTTTAGTGCTATTTTTATTTTTTCCTAAATATTAGCATATTTATAAAGATAGCGTGTTGACGACGAAAATAGTGTGGTATATTTTCCTTTTTTTGCGTATTTCTTTGTATTTTTTAATGAAAACATTATTTTTTACTACGTTAAATAGATTTTTCATGTTATTTTTACTCGAAAACGATACCAAACTTGCCTTAAGACCTCAATTCTATCAGTGAGAATTTTTTGTTTGGTGCGCGGCGACCGTAACATTCCTCCTCCCCTCCCACCTGCTCCGGGGGGCGGAACTCCTGGAAACCGGGCTTTACCTACTAAGATGTACCCATAGAACATCTATGCCAAGTTTCACGCTTTAATCACAATCCGAAAGGTCTGACCCCTTACTAACCGGGGTATAAATCGGGCGTTATAATTAATGACAGCTCCGGGGACCTGTTAGATTTTTAATGGCCGATTAGTTGTTGTCAAAGAAATGCGACAAGCGCCGCATACAAAGCTGTCAAATAAGTGACTGACAAATTGACGCCACATTGAAAGCTGTCATAATTGTCAATTGTCCCAGATCATCAAGGCTAACACAGACGGTACGCGAGACATCAAGTAATGATCGCACGTAGTATGAATGTGCGCGACGCCACTCCCGGGAGACTTTCTTGTACGCGGTTCAGGAGACTACGCCGCGACGCAACTGTCTCCAGGTCTATATTGGTTTCAAATTTAATGCACAAGTACGGGCACAGCAACAAAAAATTTTCCGGTCGGTCAGTTGGTATTTAACCAATTAGTCGATAGGCATAAGCTTCGACTATAATCAACAAGGTAGGATTTTTGAAAGCATACAAAGGCATTTTATTACCTGCGCATTTGCTACCTTCTTGCTACGAACCTATCTAAAGACATTATGAGAAAAGCAGAACATTCTTTTACTTATTTGAACTTATTTGAAGAAATAATTCGTGCAAAATCTACAGTTTTGGAAAGGTTTGCCAGCACCTAGCTATTTATTTTAGGTTTGAGATTGAGACTGCTCTCAAGTTGTTCTTATGTCGTGTGGAAGACCCGATAAACGTCCAGATGACCTGGTGTCAGAATTTTTTGACACCGACTACTAAAAGGCCTGAGATATGTTTGTAACGACCGCAGGTTACCAGTAAATCGAAGCCGAGGGCGTAGCGTGCCCTCCGAAGCACGGAACCATCTTTTTATCAAACATTCAGGTGATTCAACCAGTTACGAGGTAATAAATGTGTGAAAATTTTCAAAAGTTACAATTACAAGGTTTTTAGGGTTGGAGCCCTTATAGGATCACTCTATTGTCCGTTAGTCTTTCTGTCATTCTGTCAAGACTCTTTATCTCAGGAACACGTAAATAAATCGAGTTGAAATTAAAATCGTATACTCAAGTCTATGAACGTTAGTACGTAGTTGTGAAAAAATCAAACACCTAACTTCAAGTTAAAAAAGATATAGCCGTTCAAGGAGTAAAAACCCGTTATTCCAAATGGCCCCCGCGGATTGGCCCCCGAGGGAACCACTGGGAATTTTTCGAAAGCTGTCATTAAGGCGAAACATCACGCCGCCGCCGCGGCGAGATCGTACCAGTTTAGATGATACCCCAATAGGAGGGATGCCCAAATTGTGCTTCTGATGAGCGGCAACTTGGGTTTGGAGGGCGTGGATGCGGAAGATGTCACGTACTTTCGTAAATGGGTGGGCTGCATCACGAAGACAAGGTGGCACATCCAACTGCGGCTACTTTAAAGGAAAAAGTCGTGACACCGTCGCCCTTAAGCACGTATCGTTCATTAGCGTGGAGATGGCGACAGTGACAGTTAATTTGTGTATGCACGCCAGCCTTACTATAACGGCAAGGCAGCGGAGAGGCTCGGCCTTTTTGCATGTGATACGTATCAATTTCTACAAGAACCAAATTCGAGCCGCGCCGCTCCTCTGCCGATTGTTATCACCTAAAATATATACTCCGCAAGTAAATATGTAGCGCCACATCACGCCAATCCTCTGCAGCGATATTCTAGAGTGGTTTTAGATTGATATAAACAATTTTAGTTGTAACGCGCGGCTTCGCCGCAGTTCCGGGCGGTGCGCTGGTGCGATTTCACCTTTAAAATATTTAACGGAGCTTCAAATTAACAAACATTGTATGGAGAAATCAACCCTTAATTAATTAGAGCTATCACTTTCTGATAGGTTTAGAAAAGGATAGAAGATATTTAAGTCATGTCATGTTTCATTATGTCAATATACATTATTTTGTTTGTCAAATTATAACATGCATTTTGTGTCAAATTATAGGATAATTTTTGTCGTAATTATCTCTTGTCTTTTCTAAACGTATTTGAGAGAAAGTGATAGCGCTAATAATAAGGTAGATGAGCTAAGGCAATTTATTTCCCGAATTGCCAGCATCATTTGGCCAACGGCAAAGGCCTGCTACTTGCAGTAGGCGGTTGAATAACTCTGACACCAGGGTTCATCGGGTCCTAGGACGACTTGGTGTCCCACTCAAAGAAGAAAAAGAAGTATGCCTACTGGCCGCTTTCTGTCTCTTGGCCGCCACTCCGTCACTTCCTTGGTTCACTCGCTGTTTTACTATTTTCCTATGATCTATCTTCGTGTGGGACAATGAGTCGTTCAAAGTTTCCTATGATGAAAGAATTTTTCAATCGCTCCCGTAATTTCATACTTCATTGATAACATAAATAAAAAATATATTTAGAGTTTGGATGTGATTTTAAAATGTGGTTGCAAACTAGGTTTTGGCTTGAAACTGTCATCACATCACATCAGCCCTCAGCAGCCCATGCCATACGGCACGATCTCCCTTTTGAACTCTGTCGCTACTAACTTGAAACTGTTGTCTCTATTTACTTCATGAATTACATCGCACTGCTAGTTTTCGATATCAAACCATTTTGCTCCACTTTTGGTCCTTGGTATAAATCCTAAATGTTCCCACATAATTTTACTTCCATTTCCCACGTATTTTTTAGGCAAAACACCCGAATGACATTAAAATTTACAAGCGATAACATACACAGTCTTTTTTATAGAGAAAATCCTTGTAATCCGCAACCGTTTTCAACAGGGCTTTGTAGCTTTCCGGTTTTACTCGAATGCTTTTAATCCGCGGTGGGCAATGCCACTGAATTACAAAAATTCATACTAGGGCTTACACAGAAATTCACGAATTTTTGTCCAATATATCTATGCCGTGTGGTGCCAGGTTAAAATAGCATCACCCCGTGTCTTTTGCGTGGGACTAAGGGATTTGAGAGTTGATGTGTACTGCAATTTTTGGCGACAGGCTGAGAACCTGTCACTATGCGGATACACAGTCTTCTGTATGACACTCAACTTTTTTCAGACGTAGTGTAAATGGCCGTTTTTGAAGTTTTTTACCCTCTGCCTTACCAGCAAGAGATATAGGCGTGACATAATATGTATGTATGTATTCATTAGATGACAGTGACGTCAGTGACGCGTTTGCAGGATTCGTTTCGCAGCACGGACTCTACATTAGCGTTATTAGGTATGGCTGAGCGGGACAATCTTTTGTGTGATGAAGGGCCTTACGAGGTTAATAAGACTTTGATGATAGTAGTATATCGCAATAAATAAATCACAAATATCAAAACCGGTTAAAACATCAAATTAAGTAGGTAGGTTAGATCATAGACTTATATATATAAACTAGCGTTTATAGACCAACTGACAGCTAAATCTCGCGTGACCAATTTTGGTTTTGGCGCGCTTACCTCAGCTAGTGATGTACATTATTCAATTTGGAGGGTTATCGATAATTTCAAATAAAAAATGGTATGAAGATTCCAACTTTATTTATTTGTTCAATTGAAATGTTGACATAATGCTTTCTTTGCTGCGGCGGGTCATTTCCTTTTTTGCAGTCAGCGTATTTCCTACGTAGGTTTCATTATAGAATTTGCTGAGAAGATTATTTGTAAGAATCCTGGTCAATAAGTGCTATCTTCACAAGTAAGACGTGCGAAACGAGAAATAGAATGACATCTGTCAGACAAGTGATCGCCGGTGGTCATCGATGCAATGCACGTCTTCCATGTATAGACGGCGTCTCTTCTGTTTCATGTATTATTTTATATGGAAACGGTTTCGAGCGTTGCGGTCTCTCACATCTCACGTCAAATCTCTCATTAATACGACCCTGAAAATAATATTAATAATATTTCGTATGAGTCACCGAGTTAATCTCTAATAACTGGATCTAAAGTGAATCTGTTGGATGTAGGTAGTTAAAAAGAATGTTATATGTATTTGTTAAAAAATGTCTAAATTGGTCGAGTACCTATTTAGCGAAAATTTAAAATTTGCATATTTTAATGTTGTTATATCATTCAAAAAGTTTGTAAGGTACCTCTAGGTAACTTCTTCTTCTTTTCGTGTGGGACACCGAGCCGTTCAACAACCCGATGAACTACCTCTAGGTAACTATCGATAAATTAGTCGATAAATTGGAGTCAATCCCTAGCCTAAATACGAAATTATTTTATCCCCAAATAGTATGAAAATTACTAACTAATACACTTTTACATATCGAAAATACGAAAGTAAATATAAGGATTTGCGTATTTTATTATTTTAACTTACAAAAAAGGTACATTTAAACAAAAAATTCACGTGTAATCCCAGTGACGACTTTTTGGGAATTTACCTGTGAAATGCGCAGTTTTCCGGGTAAATGTGAAGATTCGCACCATGTTAGCATCCTGAATACATAGCCATTATAGCACACTATTCAAATTATAAAAATAAATCGTTTTTCTGAAAAAAATACGAAAATAATGTTCAGCTCAAAACCAGCGGGTTGAATTGGGAAGATCTGTCATACAAAACAGGTCACAGTAACATAAGGTTCGCTATTCTTTTCTATCTTACTGAGTTTCCATAAATAATTTTCTTCTCTTTTGCACACTATGTTCGTCTATCGTTTCTATGTCTATGGGTTAGATGATTTGTTGACGTTTCATTTTGAAAGTAAAATAAAATATCAAAATTATTCCGCGCAAATTGTGATATTTCAGACAGATGTCATATTTGTTATACTTAGTAAGTACTACATAGGAGAGTTACGACTCCATCAAGTTTATCTACTCACTAGCTGTTACCCGCGGCTTCGCCCGCGTACTCATAGGGATTTATTAATTAGTTGCGTATTCAAACGACACATCATAAGGCAAAAAACTGAGAGGGCACTAAAATCACTATACACTGATATGCAGACGACATTGCGTTGAAATGGCTCAATTCAATTCAATTCAATTCAATTTATCCACTTCCTTATATAATCGAAAGGATGAGCATGGAACTGAGTCTCGTGTCTCCGTTCGTCTCTCCATTATGAAACATTTCCAGTGCAAGCGGACATTCAATATTCTTGATGGTCTTGGTCTTGGTCTTGGTCCTAGTCTTGGTCTTGTTCCTGGTCAAAGCCCTATTTTCGGTCTCGGTCTCGGTCTCATTTCTGGTCCTGGTCTCGGTCTCGGCCTCAGTCTCGGTCTCGTACTCGTCTCAGTTTCGGTCTCGGTCTCAGTTCTGGTCCTAGTCTCGGTCTCGGTCTTGGTCTCAGCCTCGTCTCGGTTTCAGTCTCGGTCTCAGTTCTGGTCCTGGTCTAGGTCTCGGTCCCGGTCCCGGTCTCGGTCTCGGCCTCGGTTTCGATCTCAGTTCTGGTTCTGGTCTAGGTCTCGGTCTCAGTCCCGATCCCGGTCTCGGCCTCGGTCTCGGTCTCGGCCTCGGTCTCGGCCTCGGTTTCGGTCTCAGTTTCGGTCTCGGTCTCAGTTCTGGTTCTGGTCTAGGTCTCGGTCTCAGTCCCAGTCCCGGTCTCAGTTTCCGTCTCGGTCTCATTTATGGTTCTGGTCTAGGTCACGGTCTCAGTCCCGGTCCCGGTCTCGGTCTCGGTCTCGGTCTCGGCCTCGGCCTCGGTTTCGGTCTCGGTCTCATTCTTCGCTTAAGGGCCGGTCTCCGTCACGGTCTCGGTCAAGGCCTCGGTCCTGGTCTTAGTATTGGTCTCCTTTTCCCCATGCCACTATACCTTTTCCTCTCCCTCTCCCTGTTTTACCCCATTAGGGGATGAATTTTGACATATCCTTTCTTAGTGAATACCAACGTTGCCTAAAGAATACGCATGCAAAATTTCAAGCTTCTAGCCCTTTTGACCTTTTCAGCATTGCATAACTTTCATCCCCTATTTTGACACCGCGGGGTATGATTTTTGAAAAATTTTTAATATATTGATATCTACTATACATCAGAAATAAGTGTGCCAAATTTCAAATCTCTGGCTCTAAGGATCCGGCCGGCATGTCAATACCAAACCTCCATCCGCCTTTTTACCCCCTTAGGGGTTGAATTTTGGAAAACGCCAAAACACGTCTTAAATTATTTTCAAAGATCTTCCATAGTACGAAATTTCAGCCAAATATATCGAAAGAATAAAAAGTTTCATACAATATTTCATCCCCTGTTTTACCCCTTTAGAGGATGAATTTCGAAAAATCCTTTCTTAGTGGATACCTACATTGTCTAAAGAATACGCATGCAAAATTTCTTAATTTCCAGTCCCAAAGGTTTGGCTTTTACAGCATTGCATAAATTTCATCCCCTATTTTGACACCCCGGGGTATGATTTTTAAAAATTTTTGAATATAATGATGTCTACTATACATCAGAAATAAGTGTGCCAAATTTCAAGTCTGTGGCTCTAAGGGTCCAGCCTCGCACGTTAATATCAAACTTTCATCCCCCTTTTTACCCCCCTAAGGGTTGAATTTTGGAAAACGCCAAAACACGTCTTTAATTATTTTCAAAGATCTTAAATAGTACGAAAATTCAGCCAAATATATCAAAAGAATAAAAAGTTCCATACAATATTTCATCCCCTGTTTTACCCCTTGAGGGGTTAAATTTCGAAAAATTCTTACTTAGTGGACACCTACGTTGTTTAAAAAATTATTATTATTATATTAGCCTACAGTGTCCCACTGCTGGGCAAAGGCCTCCCCTCTCTCTTTCCAGGCTTTCCGGTCTGCGGCTGTTTTCGACCAGTTGGGGTCATAGTCGACCAGGTCATCCCGCCAGCGTTTCCTGCGTTTAAAAAATACGCATGCAAAATTTCAAGTTTCTAGCCCTAAGGGTTTGGCCTTTTTAGCATTGCATAACTTTCATCCCCTATTTTGACACCCCGGGGTATGATTTATGAAAACTTTTGAATATAATGATATCTACTATACATCAGATATAAGTGTGCCAAATTTCAAGTCTGTGGCTCTTAAGGGTCCGGCCAGCACGTTAATATCAAACGTTCATTCCCCTTTTTACCCCCTTATGGGTTGAATTTTGGAAAACGCCAAAACACGTCTTTAATAATTCCAAAGATCTTCCTTAGTACGAAATTTAAACCAAATATATCGAAAGAATAAAAAGTTTCATACAAACTTTCATTCCCTGTTTTACCCCTTTAGGGGTTGAATTTCGAAAAATCCTTTCCTACTGGACACCTACGTTATCTAAAAAATACGCACGCAAAATTTCAAGCTTCTAGTCCTAAGGGTTTGGCCTTTTCAGCATTGCATAACTTTCATCCCCTATTTTGACACCCCGGGGTATGATTTATGAAAACTTTTGAATATAATGATATTTACTATACATCAGAAATAAGTGTGCCTAATTTCAAGTCTGTGGCTCTTAAGGGTCCGGCCAGCACGTTAATATCAAACTTTCATCCCCCTTTTTACCCCCTTATGGGTTGAATTTTGAAAAACGCCAAAACACGTCTTTAATTATTTTCAAAGATCTCCCACAGTACGAAATTTCAGCCAAATATATCAAAAGAATAAAAAGTTTCATACAAACTTTCATCCCCTGTTTTACCCCTTTAGGGGTTGAATTTCGAAAAATCCTTTCTTAGTGGATGCCTACGTTGTTTAAAGAATACGCATGCCAAATTTCACGCTTCTAGCTTTAAAGGTTTAGCCTGTGCGTTGATCTATGACCTATCCCCTTTGCCTTTTATATGCAGGGTGATTGGAAATTCGATGCATTCCCTGAAGGTGGTTAGAGGGGGGGCCATTTCCAACATATTCTTCCATGGAACCAGGGGTCGGAAATGATTGGTTACAAAATTATTAGGATTTTTGATTTTTTAAAGAAAATTTCCGATTTCAACTTTAAAGTCATGCGAAAGCTAGCCAAACCGTTTTATGCATAGTTTTTGACATGATCTCATAGTGAATGAATAGGACAATCATTTTAGTTACAAGTTTAGTTAGAAATACTCTTCTTTTTAATACAGCGCCAAAACATGAAAATATTTTGGTGGAAAGGATTTTTCAACATTCATAGTAATCTACTGTAAAAATCACTATGGAATAATCCGTAAAAACTTCATAACAGAGTTCTCTGTTGCATTAGCTAACCAAAAGGTACAATAATCTACAATCAAACATGTTTTCATAAAATAATTAGCATTAATGCAAAAGCGGCGTGAAACAAGGCAATTGACTCGACTACGCCAAAGTCAGCAAATGCTGTTTAGACAACTTTTCAAGTATTTTCGTGGTCTAATGGATGGAGCATTCAGAGTCTGTGGTTCAGGTTCGATTCCCGTGAGTTGACCTACAAGGTTGATATTCAACACTTTGTGAATTTTTCCAGTTTGGTTTAAAATCACGTTGAACCACCTGATTGTCCGCAAGAAAATATCGTGCTCGGAGGCATATTAAACCATCGGCCTCGATTGATGTCTAATAAACGCAGACGGTGGTCGAAACACATAGCAGAGGTCTAATACTTGTAGTAGGTGGTTTAAAACTCCGACAAAGATTTATCATTTCAGTTTAGGCTGTTTAAAGCTCAGGAGCTCCATTTCTGAATTGTCGTAATCCTAATCGTGCGAAAATCTGCTACTAATTGTGCTCGTATCACATGTTCTACTAAACTTATTAATTTATGCACACCCTAATAAATTCACACAAACCCTTAACATTTAAAGTGTCGAGTAGTAGAACGTGTAATACGAATGGTTAGACCACTCGTTTTAGATTTCCGTGCACGGATTTGGATTACGACAATTCAGAAATGGAGCTCCTGAGCTTTAAACAGCCTAAAAAACTGAAATGATAAATCTTTGTCGGAGTTTTTAAACCACCTACTACAAGTATTAGACCTCTGCTATGGTAGTGTTACAACCACCGTCTGCGTTTATTAGACATCAATCGAGGCCGATGGTTTAATATGCCCTCCGGAGCACGATATTTTCTTACGGACAATCAGGTGGTTCAACGTGATTTTAAACCAAACTGGGAAAAATTCACAAAGTGTTGAATATCAACCTTGTAGGTCAACTCACGGGAATCGAACCTGGAACCACAGACTCCTGAGGGAATGCTCCACCCATTAGACCACGAAAATACTTGAAAAGTTGTCTAAACAGCATTTGCTGACTTTGGCGTAGTCGACCGACCATAGTCAATTGCCTTGTTTCGCACGCCGCTTTTTGCATTAATGCTAATTATTTTATGAAAACATGTTTGATTGTAGATTATTGTACCTTTCGGTTAGCTAATGAAACAGAGAACTCTGTTATGAAGTTTTTACGGATTATTCCATAGTGATTTTTTACAGTAGATTACCATGAATGTTGAAAAAAATCCCTTTCCACCAAAATATTTTCTTGTTTTGGCGCTGTATTTTAAAAAAGAAGAGTACTTCTAACTAAACTTGTAACTAAAATGATTGTCCTATTCATTCACTATGAGATCATGTCAAAAAACTATGCATAAAACGGTTTGGCTAGCTTTCGCATGACTTTTAAAGTTGAAATCGGGAAATTTTCTTTAAAAAATCAAAAGTCCTAATAATTTTGTAACCAATCATTTCCGACCCCTGGTTCCATGGAAGAATATGTTGGAAATGGCCCCCCCTCTAACCACCTTCAGGGAATGCATCGAATTTCCAATCACCCTGTATATAGATGAAATAAATAGTCACTTAACTTCCCTACATTTTAAGCATTTATGTACTGTACTGCAGTTCTATATTATGTAAGGGAGACCGAGGGGTGTTGGATCATTTTTTACATTTTGCTACGTAACACAAAATTCTGTAAAGATAAATCGTTTTTGTTTACACCAATCGATAGCAAATTTCATTAGCTTTCAAATGGTATACATGTTAGAAATATAAGTATAAACCCTTTAATCAAAACTCAACTTTAGTCGAGCAAGTCATTTGGTCCAACACCCCTCATACCGAGGGGTGATGGATCAGGTACAGAGGGGTGTTGGATCATTTTATGTTAATGTCATTCCAATAAAGGCTTACTTGAAAATTTAAGTGTATTTACTAAAAATTAGCCAAATAATTAAGTGTGAAGAATTATCTAGGGGCACGGTAGTGTCCCCTCCAAGTCTAGCCAAGTGAAGCGCGTGGACATTAACTACCTTTCCTCGAAGTGCTTAGTCGTTTTTTTGAACTCTCATGACTTTAGTTTTCGATATACCATATCAATCAAATCCTTAGGATATCTTGTAAATAGTAACTTTATTAAACATACAAATTTTTAATTACGTAGCTTTAATACTTTTGAATTTATGGATATCTAAAAATACGCCTATTTCTTTACTCACTGACACACTCACTCACTAATGATTATGAAAATGTTCGGATAAAACCTGAAGTGCTAGAAAGCTGAAATTTGGTAAAAGTGATAGTGAAAATGAAAGGGTCCGAGTCCGAGTCCGAGTCCGAGTCCGAGTCCGAGTCCGAGTCCGAGTCCGAGTCTGAGTCTGAGTCTGAGTCTGAGTCTGAGTCTGAGTCTGAGTCTGAGTCTGAGTCTGAGTCTGAGTCTGAGTCTGAGTCTGAGTCTGAGTCTGAGTCTGAGTCTGAGTCTGAGTCTGAGTCTGAGTCTGAGTCTGAGTCTGAGTCTGAGTCTGAGTCTGAGTCTGAGTCTGAGTCTGAGTCTGAGTCTGAGTCTGAGTCTGAGTCTGAGTCTGAGTCTGAGTCTGAGTCTGAGTCTGAGTCTGAGTCTGAGTCTGAGTCTGAGTCTGAGTCTGAGTCTGAGTCTGAGTCTGAGTCTGAGTCTGAGTCTGAGTCTGAGTCTGAGTCTGAGTCTGAGTCTGAGTCTGAGTCTGAGTCTGAGTCTGAGTCTGAGTCTGAGTCTGAGTCTGAGTCTGAGTCTGAGTCTGAGTCTGAGTCTGAGTCTGAGTCTGAGTCTGAGTCTGAGTCTGAGTCTGAGTCTGAGTCTGAGTCTGAGTCTGAGTCTGAGTCTGAGTCTGAGTCTGAGTCTGAGTCTGAGTCTGAGTCTGAGTCTGAGTCTGAGTCTGAGTCTGAGTCTGAGTCTGAGTCTGAGTCTGAGTCTGAGTCTGAGTCTGAGTCTGAGTCTGAGTCTGAGTCTGAGTCTGAGTCTGAGTCTGAGTCTGAGTCTGAGTCTGAGTCTGAGTCTGAGTCTGAGTCTGAGTCTGAGTCTGAGTCTGAGTCTGAGTCTGAGTCTGAGTCTGAGTCTGAGTCTGAGTCTGAGTCTGAGTCTGAGTCTGAGTCTGAGTCTGAGTCTGAGTCTGAGTCTGAGTCTGAGTCTGAGTCTGAGTCTGAGTCTGAGTCTGAGTCTGAGTCTGAGTCTGAGTCTGAGTCTGAGTCTGAGTCTGAGTCTGAGTCTGAGTCTGAGTCTGAGTCTGAGTCTGAGTCTGAGTCTGAGTCTGAGTCTGAGTCTGAGTCTGAGTCTGAGTCTGAGTCTGAGTCTGAGTCTGAGTCTGAGTCTGAGTCTGAGTCTGAGTCTGAGTCTGAGTCTGAGTCTGAGTCTGAGTCTGAGTCTGAGTCTGAGTCTGAGTCTGAGTCTGAGTCTGAGTCTGAGTCTGAGTCTGAGTCTGAGTCTGAGTCTGAGTCTGAGTCTGAGTCTGAGTCTGAGTCTGAGTCTGAGTCTGAGTCTGAGTCTGAGTCTGAGTCTGAGTCTGAGTCTGAGTCTGAGTCTGAGTCTGAGTCTGAGTCTGAGTCTGAGTCTGAGTCTGAGTCTGAGTCTGAGTCTGAGTCTGAGTCTGAGTCTGAGTCTGAGTCTGAGTCTGAGTCTGAGTCTGAGTCTGAGTCTGAGTCTGAGTCTGAGTCTGAGTCTGAGTCTGAGTCTGAGTCTGAGTCTGAGTCTGAGTCTGAGTCTGAGTCTGGGTCTGGGTCTGGTCCGGGTCTGGGTCTGGTCTGGTCTGGTCTGGGTCTGGGTCTGGGTCGGGTCTGGGTCTGGGTCTGGTCCGTCCGTCTGGTCCGTCCGGGTCTGGTCCGGGTCTGGGTCTGTCTGGGTCTGGTCTGGGTCTGGTCCGGGTCCGGGTCCGGGTCCGGGTCCGGGTCCGGGTCCGGGTCCGGGTCCGGGTCCGGATCCGGGTCCGAGTCCGAGACAATGACAATGATACCAAATTATTAATAACGTATTCGGTTACAAGTCACAGCGCGTGGTGCCTCTGATCACCTATTTTTACACCCGGCGGGCACAACACGAGTAGTGTTCATGTACGTCTATTAAATTAACCATACAAAATTGTACCGAGGTGTGTTGGATCGGCCCGATCCAATACCCCTCGGTACGAAAAATCGTGCCAGTTTGAAAAAAAAATTAAACTGAGATAAAACCACAGAGAACCAAGACGTACCAGTGGTACCATTTGAATCCTTAATTTGTAAGGTTTCATATCGTATGAAACTTAAATGAAAATATAAAAGCACCTCCAAAATATTAGATTGTCAAAAAACAGCAGAAAACTTACTTTTGTCGATTTTTTTGACGATGATCCAATAAAAACAAAATGGCGCGCGATTGGTCAGGGACGCTAACTAAGGGGTCAACAAGGGGCAGAAATAGGCACACTTGCATTGTAGTCTGCTCGCTAACGGTTCTACTTTTCAAGAAAACAAAGCTGATCCAACACCAATCCAACCAATCCACCGATCCAATTCCCCTCGGTCTCCCCTACTATAGAAATAAATAATTAACCGTCTACATGTACACCGAAACTCAAAGAGAGTAGCGAATTTCCTGCTCGCATAAAATTCATAATGGCGCACTTTTTCCTCCCCTCCGCATAGGCAGGAACTATTGTTTAAAAGCTCTACTTAAGAACTAATCCAGACTAGTGCTAAAACAAAGTGCCTAGGTACCCGAATGCTGGCTCCTGATTGGTCGAGAGCTCCCTTAGAGCTGCCTTGTGAAACGTCGCGTATTGTTTTACAAGGATATGTTTCCCCTACTCTAGGACATGTGTGGAACATTAGAAGGGCACTTAGTCTAGGCATGTTTTTGAAATGAAATCCTTCGTATCTTCTGTTGCAGACTAGTTTCTGTTCGTTAGCATGATGACTTCTGTTCCTTAGTTGAAATATTTTTTTATCGGAGTTTTTACTATTTTGAGTCTAAAATCAAATTTATTTCCATAAGTTACTATGTTCATTATGTTCTTTTACGATTTTCATCGGCAGAGAATTAAATTCTTCACTTATTATTTTAGAAAAATCTTTGCTGTTTGTATGAAAACAGAAAATAATTTTACAATGTAACAACAAAATAGCCCCTGTATTTACCGACAAAATGTACACTGTTTATTTTACTTACCCCATACACGAAAACAAGTTGCATTTTCGTAAACTTTATGTTGCTATGCAAACATACCTAGGTATATGGTAATCGTTCAGGTTTTTTTCTTTTATACTTATACCCATTTATTATCAGAAGTCACGAATTCAGACAGCGGACATGTTTATCTTTACCTACGTAATTATTTAATTGTTTTACAATGAGTAATTTACCAATTTTCTTGTAAAAACAATTTAAAGTAAATACAGATGTTTTAAATTCGCATAACGGGTCCCAATTACACTATCACTATCTGTAAAAGAAACAAACACAAGGATACATTTTGTATCAATGAAATTCTACCTAGTTACCCGACTGCCTCAGAAGGAGAGTTATGTTTTTATGTATGTTTGTATGTATGTATGTATGTTTGTGGACAAGAAAATTCTTTTACAGAATTCGCTACAGCCCTAACGGATAGTTGGATTTTGACATATGAGGTGTCGTTAGATTTGTCTCAGCAGCTTGAGTGATACTAGCTATACCTATTAAAAAATTATAAATTCAAGATGTCGGATTTTTATCGCAAAATACAACTTTGTAATTACCGCAGTCAGGTTTTATTTTTAATAACTACCTACATCAGCTTGTTTTGTAATGATAACGACGGATAACGACTCTCGGCATTAAGTCCTCCCATAAAAACCATACATAAAAATAAATAAATAAATATCAAGTACCTAGGTTGTATCTTTACCTACGTCTATTAAAGTTTTTCAGCAATTTTTCTACCGAATACCCAGTATAAGTTAATTTTATTGCATTCTTTTTAATACAGAGTATTTATTTGCAAGTTTTTCCTTAAAGTAACAATTTTTATTTATTTGTCCAGCAGGCAATAATTATTTAAATTGTTTTACTACGTACATTTATCACAACAGCTATGTAGATTGAAATCGAAAACATTTGGGTAAACATGAAATAACCATATGTACAGTAAAGACTTTTAAAAAAGCAATAATTTTCTGTTGGTTTGTCAATTTACCTTTACCTTAACTTTACAGCCATAACAGTCCACTGCTGGAGATGGACCCCCCTTCTCGGGGGGTATTGCCATACTCACAACGCTTGGCAGGGGGGTTGGCGAGCGCAGTGGCAGAAAAGTGACAATTGTCAACATATTTATTCACAAGGAACGCTGCTGCCCATTGTAGATAATTAGCCCTTAGTCGGTTTTTACGACACGCACGGGTAGAATTGGGGTGATGCTATTCTAAAACAGCATAACTTGTCAAATTCTAATCCGACATCACACACATTTGTTTCCCTTGGTCCCGGTATGCTACAGTCCCGCTATGCTACCTTTTTAAATACGTCCAAAAATGGAAAATATTGATTGATAGGATGAAAACGTGGAAAATTTTACAACACATAGTATTTGATTTAGTAAATGTCAAATGGATACACGCATTTTGTGTATCTATTGATGTATACATTTGAAATCAATGACACTGGTATATTTTGTCAAGCTTCATACTTTTAACTCCAGCTCATGTGTGGTAGATGGATGACAGATTTTTTTAATTATTATTTATTTTTATTTATTGATACGTTACGTTTAAAAAGTCAGTGCTGGGCTCATCTATCGTATTAAATTATGAATTCAAATAAAATTGTTAGCAGGTAGGTATATTTATGAATAATATCTTCGATATAATTTTACTATTGCCAGCAAATCCACCCAACTATTTTAGGTACCAACTTACACCGGTTTTCGTACAAATACATTGCGATTGTACCTACAATAACTATTATAATATGAGCAAAGCAACGGGAAAAAGATGTTTCGCGTTAAAAACAAATACACGAAATTGTATAAAACGATTCACTGTTTATCATTTCATTTACATATTTTGATCACGTTAAAGACAGTACACCTGTTTCAAGAATCCATCAAAATGAAATTGTTGTTCAGTTTTTGTATTGTTTTAGTTTTAAGCTACGTTGCTGCACAAAAACCTTGCACTGATTTTTATTGTGAGTATTAAGTGTTGCTACATAATATATTTATTATTATTTTATTATGCAAACTTTTTTTTTTCTCTACTCTTAGGTAACTCAATCGTGCACGTATTATACTTTCTACAACTCGAATTCGTTAATGTTTTTGTAAATGTGTGATAGGTATGTATGAGCATTAATTAAATAAATATTTAAAAAAATAAAAATAAAGTGTAAAATTGTGCTATATAGTGACTTAAGATCATACCTCATCGTCACCAGCCGGTTCTATGTTTTCGCTATCGGTCACTAGTAAAATTTCACCCTAAGGACTCTTAGGAGCGTAGTTCAAATTTTAAAATTGTGTTAATTATTTCCAGGTGGTCCACCATGCGCAGACGACGAATACTTGTACAGCACCGGTTGCAGTTACAAACAGATAGAACCAACCTGTGAAAACCCTAACCCTGGCAAAGATATGAGAGCACAGCTCTGTGACTACTCCAAGTGTTACTGCAAATCGCCCAAAGTCAGAGATACGACTACGAATCAGTGTGTCTGCGTAGAAGACTGTCCTCCACCGGTTACCGGTTGTTAAAATAAAGTTTTTTAACTCGTACTGGTGTAGTTTTCTGTTAGCTCTTATGTAACCCTTGGCAAGAGTGAGACGAAGTTTACGGGCACCAGCTAGTTTTCAATAAATTCAGAAGGTATTTTCGAAAAAAAATGTGTAAGTATGTACCTATAGTCCGACAAGTTCGAGCGCGACCCTCCCTAGAGGTGACAGACGTTGAGAGGGGAGATGTCAGCGGGTAGCGGGAGGTGTAGCGGGGCAGGGTGACGTGCTTCCTCGCCCCCCACCGTCTGTCTGTACCCCGCAGGAAAGTCGCGCACGAAGTTGTCGAACTATGGATAGATGTTTTTCGTGCTTTGGCACATTAAGCTGTCGGTTCCGGTTGCTGTCTATGATCACTTAGAAGGTGGTCGTTGCACAAGCATGTCAGAGGCCTGCTATTTGCAGCAGGCTGTTGAAAAATTCTGACACCAGGGTTTATCGGGTCGTTGGAAGACTTGGTGTCCCACTCGAAGAATAAAACTGAGGTACAAAGGCATCTTTTTTCAAATACCATACTATTTACACCCCATATGATTGCGTCTAATTTGGCGGCCATTTTTGTTAATTGATACGACCGTCTCTATAACCGAAACCCGATACAGCAGGGGTAGAAAGTATTGAGTATGTCAGCCAATCAGAAGCCGAGGTGAATGCAGAGAGTGTGGGTATTGTTTCATAATTATTATTACCCATGAAGAAAGGCGACAGATTCGTCATACTGGGGAAAGTTTTTAAATACCTAACGAGTATGATAAATTGATCAACTTAAACCATTTGACGCAATGAGAGCATTAAAAACCTAGGTCCTCGGTAGAAAAAAAGATGACTGGATAAACATCACAGTCTATGGAAGTCATAACACCAGTAACAACTTTTTATTTAGTTACCTACCCACTCTCAGCAGCAGCACATCAACCTTATCTACAGAGGTAAGTAAGGTATCAACGTATACGGTTCATACTTAAATAGGTTGGGTGGATATGCTGCTGATGTGTTAGGATTATCACTTTTATTCCGTTCGTTTAAAATCAAAAGTTTCACCACAACCTTATAAACTCACAATTTACCTAAGTAGCCTCAAATCTATTAAAATTTAAAAGGGCGGATACCGGTAGCTTTCTGTTGAAACCCAGGAAATTGGGCATAACGCACCCATTAATGTTTCAACAACTTCCTAACGATCTGGGCTTAGCTCCATTTCACAATATAGATCCTATCGTCTGCGCCATTCGGTTCGAATTTCACTACCTCGAATTCGGTTGATGATAGGGAGATTGAATATAAATTTGGTATACCTAGGTGTGTGCATAGCGAAACGCATTTTGCGCACCCCAAAGTTAAACTCTGGAAATTTTAAGTAGGTATTTCCTGTGGAGGGAAATTTTGAACGGGGTGAAATGAACACCAAGAAATACAAGGATGTGAATAAATAACGCTCCGTATTTATAGAGATAGATTAGTAAATAAGTAATTAGATTCATTGTTGAAATAACAATAAAACGACTACACTGTACCAACAGGAACAGTTCTATTCATTGACAATACATTTTTAGAAGATAATGAATATTAATCATATAGCCTCAAGTATTTCAAGGGTTCAACCAACAATGGTTAGAGTTATTACTTATATTAAAAACTAGTATAATCTGATCCGTTGAACCGGATAATTTAAGGAGCTATTCTGCACAACAGGCTTTTAGAAAATCTGTTTTTAATGTCCATGCTCTATATTTGTAAAAATCAAGCTTTTGTTGTCGATGCTACGAATTCAAAAACAAAATAATAAACATCTTTGCAAGCGGCACAACGGAGTAAAAAGTTTAGATGAAACAGAACGGAATCTATCAAAAGTACCATGAATGAAAATAATAAACTTCAACACAAATCGAACCAAAAAGCATGGTGGGTGAAATGTATTTTACATAACTATCACAATATCCATACAGAACATTGCACAAGTAGAATGAATAGTTGAACAATTCTATGTTTATTTTATTACTAATGTTACTAATAAGGTAGGTATGTGATGTAAGCTGTCATTTTCCCAAAGAAACAGGTAATTCAATATTCTGAAACAATGCACCGCAACTACTTATACATAGCAAACAATAGTTGTATAGCAGGGGTGGTCAATCTTTTTTAGGTATATGGTCTACTTTTTAATTTACAATACTCGCGCGGTGCACCCGTCAGGTGCCCAATTTTGGTATAAATATTTTGGCCATTTATTTTAAATAAAAAGTGTTTTTGACATCTTGAAGCTTGGCACTAAACATTATTTTCCACATGTTGCACGGTCCACAGAAATTACGAAGTTACAACAAGCTCTATTATAGGTTCCTAACCTACTCAACATTAAAGGATCATCTTAAACTAGTTTCTCATACAGTTCATTAAAAGCCAGTATAAATTGATCCCTTAGGTAAGCCTACTGCTGATTGTAGGTACGCAGGTGAGCCGACCGACCCTAAGCCTATTTGCACGAACATTTCGGCGTTTAAAATCCAAAGTGAATGCACAGAGGTCATTTTCTCTGTCCCCCAGCAGCACAAAACAAATATGAGTCCAGATTGAGCCAGAATATATTGCAGAAGGAACCGTACGTATACGAACAACCACGATGAAGCCAATCTTATAAGTTAATCTTAAGTTGGTTGGTGTGTGAATGTCTGTTATCTCTTTACACACAAACGGCTTGAGGGATTTTGATGAAATTTGGACAAAACAATGCAGTAGGTATCAGTAAAAGGGTCTCATCTTGGGCATTTTGATAAAGAGCCCTAAAAAACTATGCGATTTACTACTGTATGCATGCAAAATGTATTAAAAACAAAGCCTGTCTGTGGTTATTTCAAAACTGTATTTTGTATTTACAATCCGCCATTTTGAGTTTATTTCTGTGATATCTTTAAAAAAACAAGAATTGTATAGTATGAAAACTAGTGAACGATAGCGAAAATGCAAGACCGGCTGATGACCTCCCATTGAAAATAACCTATCTGCTGATTTGAGCTTCATATTTCGACCAAATACCTAATCGGGATCTTGGAAACGGCTCCAACGATTAAAACAAAATTTCTTATGTGGGGTGTTTCTTAATTCTGCAAAAATATTTTTGTCCCAGGTTATTGTGATTTCTTTTTATAGTACCTACTAACAACGACATCTATTGATTAACGGAGGAAACTTGGTCAACTAGGTATGTATAGTAAAGTGCTAGGGTGAATTTAACGACACCTCATTTTGTAGAGATCCACCCAGCCTTTACATTTACATTTATTTGTATTTACTCGTCCGGCAACTGTGACTGCAAAAAAGAGTTTTTCATAGCCTCACTCTGGCTGCTCGTAGGGTTACACCTAAAATATTCCCTTACCCTGAGGGTCCACGTGAAACAAAACAGAATTCATCGGAACACTCGCGGACCGTGAAATTGACAAAAACTTCGGAATCCATCACGATTCAAAGGGCACCGAAATTGTAAAGGTACTGGCTGATTGGAAACAATTAACGGTGCAATTTTATTTTATGTTTCAAAGGCGACTGGGCGAAAGTGGTCTATGGCCACAATTTCAGTTTCATTGATTGAATACAAACGTTGCCACTGTAGCTAGGATAAGTAACTTCTTTATAAATATTACAAACTTGGTCACTGTAGTTAGGACAAATAACCCTATCTTTATAAATATTGAGCACTAAAAATCCGCCCGGGATCAGTCAAGAAAAAAACATTATTTTTGTCTTTGAATTAATACAAACGTGGTCCCTAATTTTTCTCTCCTTCATAGGTACATGATTGAGATAAAATAAAAACCTGCCGCGACAGTTTTGAGAAAAAACTTAAAAACATCTTTGATTTATACAAACGTGGTCACACTAGTAAATACAGGTGAGCTCTTTCCCATAGGTACATGTAGTAGTAAATTAGGAATTTGGAAAATTATGAAACCAGTGTAGATACTGAATAAGCACGCTAAAGCGCAAACGTAGGTATATGAAAATTTATGTCCCAAATCATGCAAACAAGTCAAAACAGCCGTAATAAATTCATGAAACTTGTTCAATTACTTATAATGAAAACGTTGTGTTAAATAAGTCTGAAATTAGTTTGGTATTACGACAAATGTCTCAATTTATTAAGAGACCGCGTGACAAAAGCCGTTAATACGGAATGGTCACCCTAATAGCCATTTTGTAGCAAAAATGGACGAATATTCAAGATTTTCATGTCCATTTCCCGCTCTATAGAAGTTTAAATCTCGCATTCCGAAATACAAGGCATTTTCTGCCAGTACACAAAGTAGGTAGTATAGTATACTGGTATACATGAATTTATAGCCTACGTCTGTAGGCAGTAGGCATCTTAATTGTAGGTGAGGTGATATTTGTAATTGCACAACGCATGCGTAAAGCAGCGCTAAAATAACGCATGAACCAGCGTTACGTGTGATTTCTGCCTGAGCCCCAACTGAGCCTAAATCATGGTCATTACCACGCCCGGTGACTAAATTGAGTTTTCGTGTAAAATAGCGTGTTGTAATGTGTGTTATTAACCTTATTTAGTTCACTAGAACATAGCCAATCAAGATAAAATCGCCAGCTGATTTCAGTCATTACAGTTTTAGTATTTATTTGTTATGTACTTATACCTTGGACTTATACTTATTTTGGCAGGCTGGATAGTTTAAAAGTAAGGCCAACCAGACGAGATAAAATGTGTAAACAAATGTGAAAGAGACAGCTGACATTACACCATATGACAGATAAGGACAGATTGTAATAACTGTCACCGAGTCATACAATAGTTGTTTACATTAATTATCTCGTTTCGTTGGCCATACTAAGTACATCATCATTTAGTATATCTACACTAAACTTATATCACAAAG
This sequence comes from Phthorimaea operculella, assembly GCA_024500475.1. Taxonomy (NCBI): domain Eukaryota; kingdom Metazoa; phylum Arthropoda; class Insecta; order Lepidoptera; family Gelechiidae; genus Phthorimaea; species Phthorimaea operculella. The sequence goes on from JANFCV010000073.1 coordinate 63,128, forward strand.
AAAAGAAAACGTTTGTTTGTTTGTATGTTATCAATAAAATCCATATCAACTGATCTAATTTCAAAGCTACAACATACCGATATAATTTTATCGCGGAAAAATATCTCATTCCAGTTTACAGTGGGAAATCCATAATCAAAAAAAATATAGGTAATCAACTTTTTACTACGAGCGTAGATCCGATTAATACGGGAGCCGAAAGGAGCTACTCATGAAGCTCAATAACTTTCCCCATGAAAGATGGGTCGAAATATGAAAAAAATAATCTGTACCTCCCATAAAAAATTTACCACTCAACCGAGTCAATCTGTATAGGAGATCCAATTTTTTTGTCATATTTCGAGCCATGTTCCATGGGGAAAGTTGTTCAGTTTCATGAGTATCTTGACCTTCTTTCAGCTTTATTTTGTTGTTTTGTAACACGTTGTATTTTAAGTTTATATTATAACTTTTTGAAATAAGATATTACATTCAAAGCGAAACACACATCAGAATGACATTTCCTTGTACGTGTTCCGCAAGTAACAGAGGGATGTATTTTGTAGTAGAAATTCAGAATGCACAGTTAGGTACTTTTAGCAGCGTCACGAGATACCCACGTCAAAGACATATAATGCAATTAAAAGGAGATCAAAAGTGATAATCAATTTTGGGCCCACCCCGAATTTGCCATATTCCGAAAACGGTATTGTATGTATGAAATTCTTACTAAAACTAAAAATTATGATTGATTTTTTATCACAATCTTGCAAATATCATCTTTATACAAAACGGGAATCCCAAATTCATTATTAATATTATTATTTTAAGGCCATTGACTCTCTGCCTACACTATAAAGGCTGTAGGTGTGATTTTATGGGTTATCAATACTAATTCACATTTTAGCAAAATGCTATCAAAACAGTTATTTTTAGATTGCCTATGTAATTTTTAGGTTAGGTATGTTGTATTTTTTTTTTCATTTTATCAGTTTCCCGTTGCATAATTTAAAAGTAGTAATACCAACCTAATCTAGGTAGTACAAGGAATATGTACTACAAGTTTCATGGCCATACATTTTGATTTACGAGGCATTTGTGAGGGGCCTAAGCTTGTATGGCCAATTGATTATATATCCTTTTCCTTTCCAAATCTGATCTCTTTTTAAGTTAGAAAGTAGGAAATGAAAATGGCCGTTTTACATCTCCAGTTTAAAAAGTAGGTATAGGTTTTCTGCAAAAATTAATTGTTAAAAGTCATTTTTGAGAAAAAAAGTTATTTGAATTTCGAACATTTCAAAATATAAACAAAGTTTTTGAAATAATCGGTATTTTAATTTGAACGCGTTTTGTTTTCCTAGCTATTCACTTGACACTGGCACAAATACTACCATAAACACCAAAAAAAGTGAACGCGCATTATTATTGTTATGATGTCTCACTGGTGGAGTTGAAAAATTGTGTGTACCACACAAGAGCAAATTCTTTACTCAATTCGTGATTTTGAATCCTTCACTGAGCTCATGATGCTACTTTTGAATCACTGTACCTAGTACTTCTTGGCTCGCCTGTAGTTCCTAATAAATGAATGTCAAGAAGTATGATTCTGGAATCTTTCAAAGAGTAAATCCAACTGCTGCTGATAATATTCAACTTAGAACACTGGAAGATTCGCCTGTGACGACGTTATGCACTTAACAATGAGGAGATCTGAGACGTATTCCTTGTCTCGCTGAAATTGTAAGTAGCTTATGAGGAACAGTGTCATGTCGTCTGGGATATCGAGTCGATCCAGGCCCCTGTACTATAAACGTGGCAGGAGACAATTCACATGTAAAAAAAAACTTTCCCACAAAAATTACTGGCGACAATGGTGTCTATTCCGTGTGATTATGACTTGATTATGAATGTCAAAATAAGCAATTTTAGAATAGCGCTGTCACTTTTAGTAAACTAGGCTTAGAAAAGGATAGGAGATGATTTTAACTAAATTGTCAACGGTTATACGAATTTTACGCGATATCTGTCAAAATTAAGCGGCTATCAAAAAGATGTCAGGTAAGCAGAGAAGAAAATGTGCGAAATTTGAAACACCGTGAGGAGAAAGGGGTGGCAGAATTCTTAGCCTCTACCTTTCACTATTCTAATTAATTACTCAGCTGCATGAAATAAACATAAAACTTCACATGAATACGAATTTTCACTTCGTGATGAAAGTATTCTCCTCAACAGAATTGAATTCGGGCGTAATTATTCCATAATCAAATAACTTTGTATCTATCTACCTATAATCAAAAACAAGATAGACGTAGCGCTTGGCTGAAGTAAACGAAAATGAAATAAGATGTGAAAATACAAAACATGTTGATTGTTTGGTGGAATCTCCGTCTAATGAATAGGAACAACAGATTCTTAGTAACATAGGTCGAAGTAAGAATAAATTGTTGGTCTTCCCGACAAGTTGTTGTGGAATGGCAAGAGTCATTTTGAATGGGAGGTCCATTTTTTATCTTTTTTTCAACCGAAGACTTTTGGGGAGTTCAAATAACAGTTTTTTGTGACTGTATTAATTTGTTTTAACGAATACTTCAAATATAAAGAATTCAATAAATTAAATTGATCATGCTCGCTCACAGACTTGTGCGTCGTCGTCATGCCCGAGCCCGCCATTATCCTCGGGGTGCCATGACGGACTTCTTTTCTCTAAGATCATGCTTGTATCGTACGTATAGCATCGCAGTGATCTATATAATTATGGTATGGTTCCTATTGTAACATATCGCGTCTCTCCGTCTATATTTTTCAGAATCTATGGTACCTGCGAACTCGCTTATAAAATTAGTCTATAAATCTTCCCTCCCCACGGCTGGGCTCACGATAGCGAAACTAATCGTCGAATTAAGTAATTACTCTGTGAAAATCAATGTGTTAGGAATTTAATTCGTCCGCCTGACAAGGGGTGATTCTGTTTCCTGAGGGAGCGAGGTGGAAGTTTTATTTTGTTGGCTGTAAATTGAAAGGAACTATAAAAAGTAGGTAGGTAAAAAGTTCTGCCACTGTATTTACAGTAAACTCTAGGGACTAATATCTAGTATGTCCCCTTATTTTACTAAGGTCAAAGGTCATCTGCAGTTCAGTTGTGAAATCTATAAGGATGGAATATGCAAACCAGGATTATTTTGATATTTTTCTTTTAGATTTCACCCTCTGCATCTCATTTTCCCGAAGGAATGATACGTTTTTTCCGGCATGGTTTATACCTACATATAAACCTTTCTCTTTAACCACTAGGTATATCTACTAAAACCACTTCAAAATCTAAAGTAGCAGTGTCCATGTCAGAGAAATACAAAAGCGGCTTTATTTTATACTATGTACCTGTTGATGATATCAAATTTAAATAAACCATTCTACTACAACCAGTTTTAAACGCAAAACGTAATAATTTTCAAAGAAGTGTCCGCTATTCTCAAAAGCTAAACTTTGGTCCGCCTCTGAGGGGGGATATCATTAGGTACTGTGTACTTGGCTTCTTCTAAGATAACAAGCATTGTTGAAGTCTCTCAAGTTCCGACCCTTTCCTCCTTTGATAAGTCACCCGTGAAGATTGCTTAGATCTTCTCCGACTGGCCCGCAGTGTGGCAGGCCCCAACGAAAAATCGGTAGATCTACCCATTTGGACCGTGATCTATCGGTCTGCCAAATTAATCAGATTACTACTTACTACAGATAGATTTTATTGCTTACTTTCTTGAAGAGAGGAGACGCGCGTAGCTCACGAGTGTAGCTATATCTCTTCTTTTTACCCGCCTGCCTCAGAAGGAGGGTTATATTTTTCGAGAGTAGGTATGTATGTATGTATGTATGTGGACAAGAAAATTCTTTTTCACGGGCTACAGCCCAAACGGATAGTTCGATTTTGACATGTGAGGTGTCGTTAGATTCGTCTCAATAGCGCGAGTGACACTGACTATATTAAAAAAAATATATAGATTCAAAATGGCTGATTTTAACAGCAAAATACTACTTTAAAATTACCGCAGTCGGGTTTTTTGTTTTTAACACATCCTCTTGTTTATGCATTTTATATGGAAACGGTTTCAAGCCTCGCCATGTCGCACGTCTTACGTCTCCAACGATATCTGTGAAGCATGCGCCTTAAGCCAACATTGAGAATAGTGTGAAATGGCCATAAATTGTCTACAAGCATTCTTAAAAGAGATACCTAACGATAAAAAAGATATATCCTACCTCATGGCATACAAGACAGATAGATATAATAGTAGGTATATTGATATTACAACAATATGATGTGATAAATGTAATGATCGAATCCTGCCCATATTTTCCCCAACTACGACTACCGATTTTTCGACTCTTGCTTTGGCAACACTACTTGCCCGTAACTTGAAACAGCGTTATCAAGATAGGATTAATTGGGGAAATGTCTAGTTATAACTCGCGATTAGGATGGAATGAGCCGTTTGAAATTGATACGAGAAGTGGGTATATGGGTATTCAAATATCCTGGGTTATTTGGGCGGTTCTCGCACTTGAAGTTCGTAACAAATGCGTCTGTCAGATGCCGAGAAATTTCGAATTAACCATAGATAGCTAGGTACTGAAAATCTTTTTTTTTAGTTAATTAGGCAGGCCCGCATTTGTCCGCTATCTCACCTGTTGGTAAGTGATGTTGCAGACGATGTTGGAGCATGCTTGCCTAGGTAGTGCGTATTCACTCTTGCCTTGAAAAGGCCCAAGTTATAATGTTCCGGAAACATCCACCGGCAGCGAATTCCACGTTGACGAGGAGCAACGTAAAAACTTGCATTGGCTACCTACTGTATCTGTTACACTTATTATGGTAGATATACAATATACTTACCTATCACTTTTACTCAAACGTAGGTCAGATGTGAGAATCGCTAATAGTCGTAGGTGTCTAAGAAATGATCAGTTTTAACTTCAAATTCTGGGACTGGATAACGTTTCAGTAAAACAACACCATCCGCCTGCAAAGCATTGTTGTATTTTGGTCCGTTGTCCGATGGCCGATGTGCCTGCAACGCTGAAGGTCCTGAGTTCAATTCCCAGTGGTTCACTCACAAAAGTTGATATGTATCACTTTGTGAATTTATTCCCAGGCTGGTTAGGACATTGCAGGCTCATCCACCTGATTGTCTGCAAAGCAACATGTTTCCATGCTGCTTTGTAGACAATCGGTTGCTGACTATGATTACTTAGACGGCGGCGGTCGTTACACAGCCAAACGGCAGTTAAAAAACTCTGACACCAGGATTCATCGGGTCTTTGGGCGGCTCGAGTCCCAGAAGATCTTGCTCGTTATGGTTTACTATTGTAGCGGGAGCTGAAGTATATCTTGTTTTGTAGTCAAATCACGCAAATACAAACGATAACAAGCCTCTAGGCACACATAGATTGTAAATAATTTCCTTTTTTAATTGTGAACGCAGGCATAAACCCCGGAATGGCCCTTGAGGCCCTTGCACAATGGGTCCTCCGATTCTTTGACCCAATGCTGACCCTCGTTACAGAGGGCCCTTCATAACCTTTCATACAAGCGAATTAAGCTGTGAAGTGCTGCTTGATGGATGACCAATTCAGATCTGTTTTAGGTATAGGAAGACTAGAATGTAACTTAGTTAGAGATATTGGGCTTTAACAAAAACCAAAGAATCGAACATTTTGTTTTTGAAGGAATTAGACGAGCATCGATCTGGCAGGTGTAGAGTCCGTCTTATTGCTATTGAAAATCTATACTTAAAACTGAAACTAATCGACATATTAAAAAAAAAATATAAAACCGTAATGCACTAAAATCCGTTGATTGAGGTAGAAATTCAGATACTCAGTTTTGTTCCCTGTGGTAGGTACAATATTTAGTTCATCATTATCAACCCTCATCTGATAATGATGTACTTAATATTGAATTAAATCAGATGAGGGCTGATGATGATGAACTAAATATTGTACCATCAGCCCTCATCGACAGCCGATATGGCGCAGTGGTTAGTATGACTGCCTGCCACGCAGAAAGTTCCGGGTTCAATTCCCGGTGGGGTCACTCACAAAGTTGATATTTATAACTTTGTGAATTTGTTCCCAGTCTGGTTAGGACATTGCAGGCTGAACCACCTGATTGTCCGAAAAGTTAGACGGTTCCGTGCTTCGGATGGGCACGTTAAGCCGTCGGTCCCGGTTGCTGTCTATGATGGCGGTCGTTACACAGCCATGTCAGAAGCCTGCTTCTTGGAGTAGGCGGTTGAAAAACTCTGACACCAGGGTTCATCGGGTCGTTGAACGACTCGGTGTCCCACACGAAGAGAGAGAATATTTAGTTCATCATCATCAGCCCACATCCACACACAACAGGGTAAAGACCTCTTCTCTGTTGCACCAATGTTCTTGGTCCTGTTCTAATCTTCTCCGAAGGGATGCACCACCGGGCTAATAGTTTGCCCATTGACCTTTTTGCTCCCCTTGGTCACCATTTTGAGGACTACTTTTGTCCACCGTCCGTTCGATATACTATACGAAATAAAATAGCTACTTTAGGTACCTAACAAAACAACGCACCTACATTATCAAATTTTCGCTAAATTGTTTCAGCATAGGTACGCCTAATTTGGCCGCAGCAAAATGCTAAATAGCCAGAAGTGTTTGGCTAACTTTAGCTAAATTTAGCTAAAATTCTATTCCACGAAGACTCGGAAATAGGGGGGAGGTGGGGTAAATTTGCATGGCTGATTGCCGTCCGTTGCTCAATCAAGGATATTTAACAAAATTAACTAATTGAGTGAACGTTCCGCAGTCCCTCGTAAACACTGGTTTAGAAAAATGTAGATGTTTCAAAAGGAATTCCTGAAACACTTTGCCGTGTGGTAGCGGCTAAGAATACTGCCACCCCTAGTCCACTCAGGGTGTTTCGTAAAGGCGACGTAGATTTTTTGCCCACGGTTGAATATTTGCTGACTATGATCAACCGCAGGTGGTGGTTGACGTCAGGCCGTTCTAGCCCTACATGAATTGTACATGGTAATGGCGGTTCGTATTCGCATACTTGCCTTTCGTTGCTTCGCATTTTATTTCGAATTTCGAACTTTCTATACCAAAAACGTATGTTGACGCATGAGGGCTTGCTTTGTTTGACGCTCTGTCTCTGTTAAAATTATGGTAGATGCAATATACCTATCTCTTTTACACCAAAACGGACGTCATGTTCGACAAACGGATTCGCCTTAGGTGAGGCAGCTACGGATTTTGACTATGATGCTGTAGTAAAGCAGAATTGTGCACTTTCAGGTATAACTTTGTAAATTAGTAACATATCTCCCATATTCTACTGATTCAAGTCCGTGCAACTTGCCGACGTCAAATTGACTCAACAACAGCTACGTGTATCGGGTAAATTTAATAAATGATAATAAGATGAATCTCTTCTCTTCCCTTGTTGTTCGTTTTAACTTTATTCCGATGGGTGGTTTATTAGGACCATGCATATTTTAAATTTCCCCTGTTAAATGAGAATATCTACCTCCTTTTTCTATACGAGGAAAGAAATTTGTTTTTTATATTGCCTATTAACTAGGTTATTAGGTACCTACTTACTAGCGGCCCGTTAGCGGTTCCACCCGCTGCTAAGTACTCTTTTTCCGCGTGAAATATAGTTTCTTCGACATTTGACGTTACGCTAGTAACTTATAATATCATTGCATTTGACAATAAACATTTACCATTTTAACTATTGCGATATTTGGGCATACAAAATCAAGTGTCCAACTGGACGAAGTTGAGTTTTATTGTAGGTAGTTTAGACACTTTCATTAATATCTTACAATATTATGTTATGACACAGAAAAACAACCTGATTGTCCGAAAAGAAAGATGGTTCCGTGCTTCGGATGGACACGTTAAGCCGTCGGTCCCGGTTGCTGTCTATGATGGCGGTCATTACACAACTATGTCAGAGGCCTGCTACTTGCAGTAGGCGGTTGAATAACTCTGACACCAGGGTTCATCAGGTCGTTGAACTACTCGGTGTTCCATCCACACGAAGAGAGAGAGTGAGAGAGAGATGCGCCTTACATTATTTGGTTACCGATTGTGCCACTGAGTTGGTTGCATTAATAATATCTACAGGCGCTTATAGACAATGCATCCTCGAACCGACCACCATTGATGTTTCACATGTTTTCATTGAAAGATCTTTTCTAATGGAAAGTTGTAAATACGCCATATCGCGAATTTTATTCATGTATGAAAAAACAAGCAATATTTTTCCGTCAGTGCGGATACTTGCATTTTCTCAGTGTGTTACAAAAACGCGAGAAAAAATAGAGTCTAACACTTTGACTGTATTGTAGGTATATCACATTCATCACTTACAAATCATGACTAAGCAACCTACCTATGCAAATTCCTTTCGCGGTGACCCCAATCACATCACAACAAAACGAGTCAAGCAAATTCGAAAACAAAATATAGCTCCAGCTATAAAAAAACTCATTAGTACTTTATAGCTATATCAAAGGGCGTTCCAGCTTTGCCATAGCCGACAGGATTGAATTCAAAAAGTGCACTTGCAATTACGACATTGAAAATAGCCCACTCGCATTTCATTTCTTTATGCGTACGAGTGCAATATGAGATGAGAGGGCCAATAATGAAAATATAAAAAAGAGTGCCTTTATTTCTATTGGAACTTTGGAAGGGAGCGGTAGAATTCTTTTCGGTTTTAGATCCGAATTTTGACGGAATTTTTAACGCGTAGATTTTGGTATGAAAGTAATTGCTTGATTTCCTAAAAGTTTTCCTGTGTCTCTACAACGAAAACGACGACGCCTACCTAAAGCCGTCGGTCCCAGTTGTATGCTATCTATGATTTGAATAACATGTTAGAAGTCACTAGTGATAGTAGGGGTATAAAAGACTTCGACACCAAGGTTCATGGGGTCGTTGGTTGCCTCGGTATCCATTACGAAAGAAAAAGCAAAAATATTTAATAATTAAATAATATATTATAGTAATTAGTAACTTGGCATATTCGTTTTTACTAAATTTTATAGAACCGTGTGATAGCGGCTAAGAATACTGCCACCCCTAGACTAAGAGACGTAGAGTTTTTGACATCGGCTGAATATATCTGTCGACTATTGTAAACCACATGGTGACGGTAATACCACCTACAATAGCATTTCCAAAAAGGGTTAACGTCAGGCAGGCGGCCATAAAACGTACCCAAATCCTTTTGCTACATGATTTTGTGTTCTAACAAAACATTTTGCGACGTCCCAACTGATTTGGGACAAGGACAGGAATATTAAAGATATTTTTTTCTAGATTTCTTCAAAACTCTTCTGCATCTCTCTCTCTCTAGGAACAAGAAAATCCACACCGATGACTAAAAGGTGCTTACACCCTCCTTCAAAGTTTCAATCGTTTGTATAAAAGATAAGACTTTTATCTCTCGGTCTAATGAGAATGCTTGCAATGTTTACGGGCGACGGGTCAAAGTGGCCTCAACTTGGAACAATCTCGACGACGCCCGTTATCTTCAAGAAAATTGAAGTTCCAGACATTGTCATCATAATGAAATTCCAAGACAACAACGTGGTGTATTGTCAGCCTGTTGTCTTAGTTTAATTCGTTGGGATTTTGAGTTTTGTTGTATTGTAGCTGCAGCTCGTGTTTTTATAGATTGGTAATATGTTAAATTGTTGAGACCAATATTTTTTATGAAAACAGATACAATTAAAAAAAAAATGTTTGCAGTTTTATCAGGCACTAAAAAGCGCCGCTGCATTTGCGCACCTAGTGTCAAAATCGTTTGCATATCCGTAAGAATATTACTTTTCACGGATATTCAAATACTTAGTATCTACGTTCCTCAACTCGAAAAAACATGATGTCTCATTCAAACTATCCGATACGTTATTCCATAGGTACTACTTGATTCACAGAAGTAGGGATTATAAATGGCGGTCGGAGGTTATGTTTTCTCACTCGCACTAAGGCTCGTATAGGTACACCAGGCGTTCATGCATTCTCTCCCCCTTTATGGGAGCGCCGCCATTCATATATTCCCTTTCTTCTGTGAATGTATTAGAGGATATCTCATTCCTATCATGATTAAAATATAGGTACCTTGATATTATAATTTGATGCGTCGTCATCAAAGGCTCTAGGACTCAATTCATTAGGGAATCGATTAGTCATTTAAATTCTCTTGCAAATATCGATTATGATAATTGAGTCTGACACAGACAGGTTTACGTTTAATTATATTGCTTGTATTAGATTAGCTATGTGTGACATATGAGTAAGCTGATTGAGCACATAATATACAAACGGATTGTACAACATTGGCCTATATGACAATAATAGAGATTCAGGCAAGAAACATTTTATTACTACCCAAAATATACAAAACAGAAAAACTCAAGCTTCTACTTATTGTTGCGTTTTTAATTTTATGCCTATTTTGACAAGGAGGACTGAAATCTTTGACATGCAAGTTATCTAGAGTCACTCGACCCTAATTAGGATTTTCGCGATTGTCACTTGTTACATAGCCAGGATTGCCATTGTCAAAAATCTTAAAGTACTATAAGAAAATCAAAACAGCAAAATCTGATACTCGAACGTCATATGATTTTAAGCCAATTTTAATCCACGAAGGTAATATAGTACGTTTATGGCAACCATCTTCTTATTTACCTTGAGTTCCCCAGAGTTTTAAGTTATTTTAAGTCAGAAAACGTCAAAATCGTTGCTAGTAGGTACTGAGTGAGCCATCCATAAAGGCACGCCGTCTCCCTAATTATTATCATTAGATTATTCATTTGCCAAAAAGACCATAACGTAATTTTAGGTCGAATCTACCTATTTACCATTACCTGCTCTAGATGTAAGAAAAACACAATAAATTCTAATTAAATATTAGCCTCGCGTAGTAAAATAATAATTAGCTCTCAGTTATTAAGGCCCATACCTCCGAAGATACGCCGCGGCGGGAGGATTTAAATTAAAATAAATTGCTTTACACTTTAATTGTATTTGGGGATAATTTTCCGTGCTCCTGAATTCTAGAGTTGCTAGCTCGATGAAAACGCGAAGGAAAGACATGGAGTGTCTTGGTGTAACAAATTTTTTGCGGGGACAGAAGCATACCTACCCTATGGCAGGTGACAAAATGTAGGAGTGAAGAAAACCTTGTTTGCTATAATGGTTCGCAGTGAACACTTCAATATCGCGTTTTAGGCCCATTGTTCTTTCACGTGGCGCCATCTTACGGGTTTGTACAGAATTTTCTTGCGTCTTGCTTTGCTTTTTAACCATTTTAAGTTATCTTGAACTGAAATAAATTGTTTTATACTTTAATTCTATTTGGGGATAAGTTTCCGTGCTCCTGAATTTTAGAGTTGCAAGCTAGCGGTGTGAAGGAAAGCCGTGGAGTGTCTTCCTGTAACTACACTTTTGTAAAGAAATAGTGGCAGTGTGATGGCCACCAGCTATCAAGCGCACTGAAAATTCACTTGATTGAAAAATTCTATATTTTACACATTTAAAGTCTTTTCGCGCGAAGCTACATCTGATGTAAAGAGACGTTTCAAACAAGTGAATTTTAACATCTAAACGTGTAAAGAAAAGTCCCACGCCTAATGTTATGGGCTGGCGATGAACCGATGGATGGTGGAGTGAGCGATTCACTAGAGGAGGCCTCGTCAAGCGTAGCATTGGGCGCCTTCCATCTAGATGGAGGGATGACTCAAAAAAACCAGCTGGTATGGCCATGGTTCATGCCTTGTGGCGTAGCAGTGAAGTGCAAAAGACTGATGAGACTTAGAACTGTCAATATCAAATTTCCCATTATCGAACACGAAGCCAAAGAATTTGCAGCAAGGACGCCCTATGTCGGTTTCTGTTCGTGTATTTTACTCTAAATTTCGTTAGAGGTTTAAGTTGAGCCACCGTCGTCGTGTAATTGCTCATTTTCTCCGTCGCCTTCGAAAAAAACTTCGCAGACTTTATTACTTGCACTTTCTTAAATTATTCCAAAGTTAACCTTAGAATAATTAGCAGTCTTGGTCTGGTCTGGAGTTGGTTGGTAACTCAGAAAGAAAGAAGGAACTGAAATCTAAGATTTTTTTGTATAAAATACTACATCAACTGCTCAGTTGTTAGATAATGAAAGGGTATCATAAGTTATTCAGTCAGATAAAAGGTACATTTTGTATGCAAAGCCCATAGTTGTTGCACTTATTTCGACCAATAATTTAAGCATTAATAGTTAAAAGAAAGCATTTTTTATGCTGGAGTTAAAACAACTGGCAAACCTGTCAAATTAAGACCTATAAATGGGCATCTAATATACTGCTGGCAATACATGCATTGTCCAGAAGACCAATATTGGAAAAGCACTCGACTGTGCACTAACGAGAATGTGAAGTCTAATGAACTTGAAATCCTGCCGCCATTTCGTATAATGGACAATCAAGAGGAGCTACGAATAATATCTGAATACGAATGATGACGATGAAAATCTGTAGGCTCTCTGGTACTTGACTAGGAGGTACACAACAGGGCCAAGATTTTATTAATTAGGTACTTACAATCGTAATGTATTTCTTGAAAAGGCCGTGTGGAAAATTGAAAATGTATCGGAGAAGTAGATACCTAATTTTCATAGGATTACTGAAAAAAGAAAGAAAAAAATATTGAAAAGTATGAGACTTTCTTCAAGCTGATTATTTTTCTCGATTTATAAGTTGTTCTGACTTTCTCATGCTATAGGGTGCGCGCGCGTATCGCCCCGCGCCGTACTGTCAAACTTAAGCAGTTAAGTCAAATGAATGAGAAGAAATAGAGGTTTAATGTTTAATAGTGTTGTCACTGGCGTTTTGCTACTGATGGACAGAGAGGTTGTGTTACTACTGCTACTCGTTCTTTTTAGGCGCACTCTATAGCTTGCTTTTTTATGTATACTCTATGGAATTTGCAATAACGCATCCTAATCGATTCACAACTGAGTGTGCAATGATTGTGATGACGCATTGCGATCAGCTTTTCTCGATTCCTCGATAGTGAAATCCGAAGCGTTCGTGCAATTATCTACCTAAGCTATTAGCGTTCGCAAGTTTAATTTTTTAAAAAGAAAATCATGATTTTAACACAAAATAGAGAGTTTTCAGAAGGATCACTCGATCCTTTTCAGGATTGTCACGTGTTACATAGCCAGGGTTGTTACAGTCAAAAATCTCAAAAAAAAGAATAATGAAACAGCAAAATTTGATAAAAATTTAAATGCTCAGAATCACTGAATCAATTTTTAATCCAAGAAATATGACGTTCGTGGCAATTATCTTCTTAGTAAGAGTTCCAGCGTCATTCGTTCATTGATTCCATTATGCGTCAAAATCGTCGCTAGTAATGAAATGAGTGAGCTATCTGTTAAGGCGCCCCTTCTCCCTAATTAACGATTTTACTTCACAAAATAACATGCGATCACGGGCACTTAACATTTGAATTTCGAAACATGAGCACACAGTTGCTTCAAACGAGGGTAGCTGACTAATTTGTGCATTATCTAACTAAAACACGGAGTCAAACATGCTAGGTATTCTCCATTTAAGTGGACAACGTTTTAGTGTAAACTGCTTTGTACAGTAATTTAGAAGCTCTGGCCACAATAAAAAAGTTTTCAGAAGGTTCAGTCGACTCTGTTTAGGATTTTTGCGATTGTTACTTGTTACATACCCAGGGTTGCTACTGTCAAAGTTCTATAAGTATAAAAATATTACAACAGCAAAATCTTTCACAAGAACACAATGTGATTCTGAGCCAATTTTAATCCAAGAAGTGTGACGTTCGTGGCAACTATCTTCAGTCACTATTGAGTTAATTAAGATTGCAGTTTATTCCAGTAAGCCTCAAAATCGTCGATAGATAGTACTGGTTGAGCCATCTGTAAAGGCGCTTCACGCGCCGTCATCTTAATTTACGATTTTACTACACAAAATAACATGCGATCACGGGCACTTAACATTTGAATTTCGAAACATGAGCACACAGTTGCTTCAAACTAGGGTAGCTCATGGTATAATAAGATACTCCGCCTGGTATTTCTTTCCGAGACTCGTGAACCACGTGACCAACACAAGACTACGTCATCATGCTTGTGGGTTACCAGAATTACCCACTCTTATGATGTTTTTTGTAAATCATATAAGATACTGTTAACTAATAAATAAAATTTAAGTGTTGCTGTGAAGTTAAAGTTAATACACACGTAAATCTAAATTATAAAATTATTAAGAAATATTTTAACCCATTGTTCTGAGATTGAATTTACCCCATAACATATTTTATTGAAATAAAGTGGCAATACTAAGTGACGTTGACTTGTGTTTCTCTGGGAAGGAAAGACCATGTTTTATTAGACTATGGGGTAGCTGACTAATTTGTGCATTATCTAACTAAAACACGGAGTCAAACATGCTAGGTACTCTCCATTTAAGTGGACAACGTTTTAGTGTAAACTGCTTTGTACAGTAATTTAGATGCTCGGGCTAAAACGTGACCACATACGCGGCGAATTTAGCTTTTTGGTACAACACTTGACTTGCACAATGCACAGCATACGTGTTCAATTAAGCGCTAGTTAATTTAGTTGGTATATTTGGAAAATAATAAATTGATAAGTATCTAAATAATAGAAAGCAGCGAGCTTCCTACGAATTATAAAATTATTATCACGGAATTGATTTCCCGAGTGGTAGCGGCAAAGAATTCTGCCACCTATTTTGCTCAGGATGTTTCGAGACGACGTAGAGTTTTTGACCATGGCTAAATATCTGCTGATTATGGTCAACCGTAAGATAGCGGTAATACTATCTACAATAGCATTCCCAAAGAGAGTTGACCGGTCGTAAAGTTAAGCCGAATAATCATGCAACATGATTTTGTTTTAAAAAACCCAAGTAATTGGGATAAGGGCAGGAAGATGATGATGATTTGACAAAGAATGAATTGATATCTAAATATTGGTTTCAGAAAGCAGTTAATTTCTCCTAGGTCGAGAAATGTTTACAACTGCCATTATGTATGACAATCTAAAACTGGTTTATAAAACTGTATGATATATGGGTACAGTTAAGTAATTAAATAAGGAAAATGAGCATAGGTTGACAAGTTGATCCTTTAAAGTTGAAAGGTTGATGTGCTGCTGATAGTACCAAACAGTAAATAAATATTTAATAGTAGCTAAGTATAAATACTATTGCAGCTCCTATGCGAATATTTAAACACCTAGAACCACGAACATCCCATTTGACCCACAATATTAAACGGGTCATTTCCATACCCGAGGTACCGATTATACGGGTCCAAATTAGCATATGAACAGTTGGGTCACCTCTGAGGCCGGGGCTCCGAAGTACAGCGGAGCGAAGGCGATGGTGGCGCGAGAGCGCGTTACCGAAAGAGCGTTCGTGCGGCGCTCTACAGTTTTAAGCATTTTATCTTAGTACTAGCTTTGCGTCCCGCGGTTTCACCTGCGTCTTAGTGGGTCTTCGAATTTGTGAGTAATTCTCTAACATGCGTTTCCAAATTAGTTAACTACTAAAAGGTCTAGTCGTTTCCTTATCTTTTTCTGTGAGGCGGGCTAGCCCTTCAATCATTTTTGAACGTCATATGTATGTATTTGTGGGATCCAATATATTGGTAAAATTTTCACAGACCATTTCAAAATTTTTCACAGACCTCACAGACCATTTTAACATCTTCACAGACCTGTCATTTTGTTCGTCATATGTACCCATGTTTTTATGGGATCCAATATCTTGGTAAAACATTTTCACAGCCATGTCATTTTTGTACGTCGTATGTATGTATGTATTTGTGACTATCGGTAGTTCAGCATTTATAACAACGTTAGTTAGTTTCCCGCCTCCGCCCCGCTGTATTTCGAAGCCCCGGTCTGAAGGATTGAGTGTTAATGTGTCTTAGATGGTAATACCTTACGAGGGACTTCTTAGTGATATCACGTAATAGTTATTACTTAAGTACTATGTGAGGGATGTCCTTAAGTATACTAGTCTACGTGTAGAGTTGATAGTACAGATAAGTATCTGTTGAAGGGTTACAGATTAAGATAAAGGATGTCTAAATTTGATGCTTTAGGTAGGTAACCTAACCTAACCTCTGAATATCACGAGGAGGCCCGTGTGATTCCCCATGTCTAGCCAAGGTGTAGTAAAATGCAACTAAGGGATGGATCCGGAGAATGGGCAGCAGCGTTCTCTGTGAATATCTAGACCTTACTCTGCGCTCGCCAATACGCCTGCCAAGCGTGGTGAGTATGGCAATACCCCCTAATTTGGGGAGGCGCATGGATCACGAGTAACGAATGAAATCTTAGTTAAGAGAGAATATCTACATACCTACCGAATCTTCTAACAACTGTAAACCACGCAAATCAATAATGTTGGTATTTCACATACATACATATATCACGCCTATATCCCTTGTGGGGTAGGCAGAGTATAAACGGCCATTTACACCACTTTTGACAAAAGTTTAAAAGTCATTCAGAAAAACGTGTATCGCCAAAGTGACAGCTGTCAGCCTGAAAATTGCAATACACATCAACTCTCGAATTCCTTAATCGCTTCTTACGACG
Source organism: Phthorimaea operculella (assembly GCA_024500475.1). NCBI lineage: Eukaryota > Metazoa > Arthropoda > Insecta > Lepidoptera > Gelechiidae > Phthorimaea > Phthorimaea operculella. Next base: position 79,806 of record JANFCV010000073.1, read on the forward strand.
ACACCCACGGGAAAGACGTGGGGTGATGCTATTCTAAGCCGGCACCACCCGCCAAATGTTGAAATTTAATGTTTTTGTTTTTCTCTGTTGTTAAGGTTATTTATTATGCTCGGGTCATATTTCAAACCACCGCCATTTATCAAATAAATCTTAATTAAAATCAATGTAAATAGATTTTGCTACCTCCGAAACAACAACTGATTTGAATATCAAAAGGTAATTTATGGTCACATTAATATGCTTTATTACTTATAGGTAATAGCATAATATCATTGTTTAGTTGAATAAAAACACGAATCTCCCATACTAACTTAGTACCAACGACCCGATGAACCCTGGTATCAGAGTTTTACAACCACCCACTAAAAGTACCGCTACTGCACACAGTATTAAAACGGTTCCTTTCTTTTCATGCCGTCAAAACAGTATTTTCAGTGTCATCTGCAGCAAAAATTAGGGACCTAAAATATTTAAGACCGAGAAAATTGGATTTGGTGTGTTATTATAAATTTATAATTCATGCATAATCAAGACGATTGGTAAAAGAAGAAAGTTGAAAAAAAAAACGATTTTTAATTTTGGAAATTTTGAAAATATAATCGATTTTTTATTAATCGATTAATTCTACTCCTTAAATTAATCGATTAATCGATTTGTTTTCAAAGAAAAATCGATTCTTTTACATATCGATTTTTTTTCACATCCCTTATACTAAGTGACTTAACTTTTTCAATAAATGGGAGGTCCAATATTTTTTCGTATCTCGAAGAAATGTTTCTAATAAAAGTTGTCCAGATTTGTTACTAGAACACGCACTTATATATAATACATTAAATATACTAACCCTATTGATAGACCTTAGAGTAGGTAGGTATAAGCAAGCTATAGAGTGCGCATAAGGCCCATCGGCATACTGTCAAAGCGTAAGCAGTTGCTCTCTAGATACAGACGTCAAATATATGAGAAGTTACAGAGGTTCAATAGTGCTGTCACTGTCATTTCCTTCTGACAGACAGAGAGATTGTGTGCAGACTACTGCCGACAGTTCTAACTTTTTAGGATAATACCATTTCTTGTTAGTAAGAGAGCAGCGCTAGAGCCCTCTACAAACAATAAACGCAGTGACCGTTTATATTGATTAAATAGGTCCGTGGAGTTATATAAACACAGTGGATTATAAGTAGCACACCATTTTATTCTCTTGTTGATAAAGTGACAACGTCTCATTTACATGCGACAGATTAGGTTTGCTATGGTAGTCAGCCAGCGCTAATACATGCAACCTCCAACACGCCCCCTTAATCTGTGGCATGTGTACACACCTTAAAACTCATGTGCATGCACCTTTACAATATTCAGTGTGCATACACCCTAATAGTTTAAGTATGTAGCTTTATGAGCCTACGTACAACTACAGTGTAGATCGTGAATGACCGTTTGTCATTATACAGTAACAGCATGAAACAAAACGAAAACAAAAGAAATTAGTCATTACAAAACACAACATAAATAATAATAACTAACACAGTTTAGTTTACGTTAGCCTATTTATCCTTTCTCCTCAAATATCGCCCTCTTAATGGGTAATTTCTTTAAGAGTAGTTTTAGTTTAGGACCTGATAAGGCTTTAGTTAGCATGTCCGCACACATTTCTTGTGAAGGCAAGTACCTAAGCTCTACAGCTTCGTTTTGAATCGCCTCGCGGACAAAATGATATCTAATGTCAATGTGTTTAGTCCTATTGCTATTCATTTTGTTTTTAGCTATTGTGTGTGACGACTGGTTGTCGTTGTAGATTGCTACCGGTTTGTTATAGCTATCGTTAATCAAACTCTGTAGCAAGCTTTTTAAATAAATAGCTTCTTTCGATGCAATACTAAGACCTAAGTATTCAGCCTCAGTCGAGGATAAAGTCACGCATCTCTGCTTACGACTTTCCCATGTAATTAAATTTTCGCCTAATTTGAAAATTAAGCCCGTGAAAGATTTTCGATCGAATGACCCACCATAATCCGCGTCCACGTAGCCATGTAGTTCTAAGTTACGTGATTTTTGGAAAGTGAGTGCATAGTCGGAAGTGCCTTTCAAATACCTAAGTACACGCTTTGCACAATTGTAATGCGTCTCATCAAAGCACGAGTTGAATTGAGATAAAAAGCTAACTGCGTGCGCGATGTCTGGTCTACTGTTTTGAGCTAAGTAGTTCAAACATCCTACTAGGTTTTGATATGGCAACCTACAACCGGATTCTGAAGCTTTGTCTAATTTGAGACCTACTTCCATGGGGTGACGACTGGTTTGCAGTCCGTCATACCGAATTCTTTCAGAATATTGTGAACATATTGTTCTTGGTCAAGGTAGATGGTTTTATCATCTCGCCTAAGTCGCATGCCTAGTACGTGCCTAGCTGGACCTAAATCTTTCACTTTGAACTTTTGCAATAATCCAGTTTTTAGTTTTTGCTTCTCGTTCACGTTATTTTTGCCACAGAATACAAAAATGTCATCTACATATATTACTACAACTATTCTGTTGCCATCGCTCAGCACCTTCTGGTATAGGCACGGTTCTATTTTAGACTGCGCGAAACCTAAATTGAGCATCTCCCTGTCTAGCTCATGGAACCAAGCATTGGACGCTTGCTTGAGTCCATACAACGATCTCTGCAGTTTACATACCTTGGTCTCTTGACCCTTGACGATTGCTCCTTAGGCTGATGCATGTAAATGTCTTCCTTCAGCTTACCGTATAAGAAAGCGGTAGTCACGTCCCACTGGTCAATGAGCCAATCGTATTCAGCAGCTAGTGAGAATAATAGCCGCAGAGTCGAGCTCCTAACTACAGGTGAGTATGTCTCATTATAGTCTACACCACGTACCTGTGTAAAGCCTTTAGCTACGAGTCTAGCCTTATATTTTGATACTTTACCATCACTCTCTTTTTATTTTAAATACCCATTTGCATTGTATCGGCTTCTTGTCACGTGGTAAGTCCACTAGTAACCACGTTTTATTTTCCTTTAACGATTGTAGTTCAGCTTCCATAGCCTTTTGCCATAGTGCACTGTCAGGTCTACCTAGTGCTTCTTCAACCGTCATTGGATCGCCGTCAATTTCTGCAATGGCATTAGCAATGGTGCAGGTTCGTGAGTAGTCAACAGGTTTACGCTCTCGAAGGTTATATCTCCGTTGCGGTGCCTCAGAGTCAGTTTGAGGTTCCACGTTACTCGTTTCAGTGAGTACTTCCTGTTGTGTTGCTTGGGGATTCATGTTTGATGTCCCCGCTTCTTCGATTTCTGTATTGTTTTGTGAAGAGTCGCAAGGTTCATTTAAATTCACAGGTTCTATTCGTTCCTCCTCGAAATCAACAGGAACGACTGTGTTCTTCGTCACTTGCGTACCGTCACCAGGAAAAACATTCTCTAAAAACTTGACGTCTCTGTAAAGTGTTACTTTGCCTGTTTTAGGGTCCATTAGTCTGTAGCCTTTTGTGGTTTCACAATAGCCAATGAAGATGAGCGCTTCGGTTTTCATGTCAAGCTTTTGGCGCTTCTGTTTTGGTAAAAGCCCATAGGCTTGGCAGCCGAATATTCTTAAGTGACTCAAGTCCACTTTCTTACCAGACCAAAGTTCCTCCGGTACTTTGTTAGCGACTGCTTTTGTTGGGCTACGATTTTCAAATAAACCACGGTAAGTACCGCCTCAGCCCAGAACTTCTTGCTTAGATTTGCTTCACAAAGTAGGGTTCTTGCTTTCTCAATAATCGTTCTATTCGCCCTCTCAACTACGCCATTCTGCTCTGGTGTGTAGGGCACTGTTTTCTGGTGTTGTATACCAGCCGATTTGAGAATATTATCGAATTGTCGATTGCAAAACTCTTTGCCGTTGTCAGACCTAAAGATTTTTATTGACTTACCAGTCTGATTCTCAACTTCTGCTTTGTACTCTCGAAATTTGTCGAGGGTTTGACTTTTATTTTGTAAAAGTATACGTGCGTTTTGCGCGTGTAGTCGTCGATGAAAAGAAGCATATATTTTGAGCCAGCAAATGATGGTTCCTCCATCGGGCCACACAAATCACTATGAACAATTTGTAATGCTTCTGTAGCTCTAGTTCCACTGTTTTTGAATGGAGATCTCGACGTTTTACCCTGTATGCAAGGCACGCATGGCTCGGTTTTATCAGTTTTGTTGATTTTTATTCCAGTAACCATTTTTGTCAACATGTTTATGTAATTTTGTCCTAAATGTGCCAATCTTCGGTGCCATAAATTTGTCAGTTCATTTGACAGTGTCAGGTGGGCGATGCAGTTGTCATTTTCAACGAGTTCGAAAATTCCGTCTATTTCTTTCAGGTTCGCAACTTTTTGGTCATCACCGTTTTCTATATAAGAACCTTTTCTGTGAAAATGTACTGAATATTCTTGCTTTAGAAGATTGCTTATAGAAATTAAATTCATGGACAAATCTGGAGCATGTAACACGTTAGGCAATGAAAGTTTTGAAAAGTCTCGTCAAAACTTACTTTTGGCGCGGCATTTCCTATGCCTTTTACTGGAATTAGCGAGCCGTTCGCTACTTTTATATTTATTTTGCGCTTTTCAATCTTGTAGTCGTTTAACTTTTCGGAATCTTTAGTCATATGGTTAGAGCAGCCACTGTCCAAATACCAACTGTCGGGATCGGCAGTTTCCTTGGAACACATGCAGACGGAGCACACTCCTGCGGCTCCTGCGACGTGCTTGGTGCTCTTTGTACATTCTTCCGACGGCTTGTGCCACTTGTGGCACTTATAGCATTTCGACTTTCGATCTGGCTTAGCACTGTTAGGCTTGTTTTGTAAACCTTGCTAGCTTTAAACGCTGCGAGCTCTTTATCGTCGTTCGACGTAGCTTGCCGGTTACCTTCTTGTAGCAATTTAGTTTTTATTTGCTCTAGGCTTACCTTCGTTCCGCTGTTGTCAACAGCCATGATTAGTGGATTGTATATCTCTGTTAGCCCACTGAGTAGGATGGATATAATCCAATCATCATCAACTTTCGCGTCTATATCTGATAACTGCTGAGTGAGGAAGATCACTTTAGTAATATACTTTTCCATACTTGGGAAGTTTACTAGTCTGCAGTCCCATAGTTCTCTTTGTAGTGCAATGCGCCTCCCCCATCCTTTATCTTCATATGCAGTTTTTAAACTTTGCCATACTTGTTTTGCGGTTGTCGCGTTGAAGACATGGGCATAGCATTCTGGCTCGATGAGGAGGCATAGTGTAGTCCTTGCTTTTCTGTCGGTATCTTTTAAGGTAGCCGGAAGTTCCGTACCTTCAAACTCAACTGCCTTATACCAATCTTTTGATTCTAGGTAGTTTCGGGTCGCGAATTTCCATACAGCATAATCGCTCGACCCTTTGAGTTTTTTGATTCCGCACACGCTCGGAGAATTGTCATCTGACATTTTACACTATAGCATTAAAAGACACTCACAAAATAAAATATAGATTTCAAAAAATGGTATAAGTTTTTTATGCTACTTTTCACGTAATAAAGCACATAACCTATTGGTTAAATAGGTTAGCTGGAGTTATATAAACACAGTGGATTATAAGTAGCACACCATTTTATTCTCTTGTTGATAAAGTGACAACGTCTCATTTACATGCGACAGATTAGGTTTGCTATGGTAGTCAGCCAGCGCTAATACATGCAACCTCCAACAGTTTAAAAAAGGCTATTTTCGAGGCTTTAACTGACGTTTCATTCAGTGGCTACAGTGGCCACTCTAAGAGGCTGAATGAGTAAAACTTCTAGTGTGGTTTAAGATACAAAAGTTGTGTCCTAATTTGTGCCTTATACCGAAATGCAACTGCCGAATAGCCATAACCATAACCATAACAGCCACAACAGTCCACTGCTGGACATGGGCCTCCCCCAATCGGGGGGTATTGCCATACTCACCACGCTTGGAAGGCGGATTGGCGAGCGCAGTGCCAAGATGTTACATTTACAGGGAACGCTGCTGCCCATTCCCTGGATGAATATCCCTAAGTCGCTTTTTACGACACCCACGGATAGAATTGGGGTGATGCTATTCTAAGCCGGCATCACACGGCAAAAAAAAATGCCGAATAGCATCACCCCAATACTGCCAAATTGCATCACTCCAATTTTACGACAAAAAAAGTTACGAAGGGTTAATTATCCAGGTAATGTGCAGCAGCTATGTGAATAAAACATCTTGCCCTGCGCTCGCCATTCTGCCTGCCAAGCGTGGTGAGTATAGCAATACCCCCCGGGAAGGGGAGGTCCATGACCAGCATTGGACTCTTGTGGCTATATAGGTAAAGGGAAATTTAACTGCTCACGGACGGTTTCGTTTGCCAGATCTCGATATTCTCGGCATAGACAAAACGCTCTATAAAGTAGAAAATAGATGACATGAAAAATCAACAGAAAATCTACAAAAAGAATCTTTCAGTGCCAGGTTTTTTGCAACTCGACTGTACTTTTACGGAATTGCGTGGCTATGTCACCAACTTGAACTTTACCTACCCTACAAAATAACTCTGGCTTTCATACACTTCGATTTAGAGATTTACTTAATGATATTCTTAAATCATAAATCATTTATTAATTCATCAACACAGGTAAAAAAACAAGGTGTTAAAATATAGAAGTGTAGAACTCTGTGATGTACCATACAAGGCATATGAATATCCTCATGCAAACATAATTATAATTATAACCACAGACATTAGGCACTATTTATTGTTTACAAAGAAATAAAAAAATTGAATATTGAAATAAATAAATGGAACCAATGATGAATGTCATTCTCTTTAAATGTCGAAAATAAGATAAAGTATTATATAATATTAGGAGGGTAAATAAAATTGTCATAACATAACTATTAAAACACTAAAAATGTACAAGTACAGGAACTAGTCAACAATAAAATTCAAGGTTATCATAATTATTTAAGAATATTGTCAACGTATTAAATTAATATTAAGTAGCTATTATTTATTGAGTAGTTCCTTTACGGAATAAAATGCTTTCTGCGTCAAAAACCGGTGTAATTGGCGCTTGAAACCTGCCAGATTATCAATATCGCGCAAGGTTTTAGGTAGACAGTTATAAATTTGAGGTGCCATTGCAAACACGCTTTTGTGGAATAATGCTGTTTTACAAGGATGAGCGCGGTACACATCGCATCGCCTAGTTCTTTCAAAGCGTCGAAATAAATTAGGGTTTGTATATACGTATATAGAGACTTCATATATATATAAAGATGGCACAGTCAAGATTTTTAAGTCAATAAAATGTTGCTTGCAGCTGTCTGTACGTCTCAGGTTGCAGATAGACCTTAAACATCGCTTTTGAGACGTAAATACGGTTTTTGCACCTGTTGCATTTCCCCAAAAAATAATCCCGTACCTCAGAACGGAACCTACTAGGCTGTGATATGCAATTAATACTGTTTCACGATTCACAATTTTACTAAGCTTGTATAACGCATAGGAAGCTTGACTTAATCTGTTACATATGTTGTCAGTCTGAGTATACCAACTCATGTTACAGTCTATATGTAATCCTAGGAATTTGGTCACATGTGTTTCCTCGATTACTTACTTCTCCATTATACTTTACGTCAGATGTTATTTCTCCTTTCCTCAGTCTTTGTTTAAAATTAATAATTTTGGTTTTGTTAAGATTAATTTGCAGGTTATTATGTGCCAACCAGTCAATTATATTGCAAATACTATTATTAATGTCAGATTTTTTATCGTAAAGGACAGTGCAGTCATCGGCAAATAATATCATGTCATGTTGAGTAGAATAAACAATGTCATTAATATATATTATAAATAATAGTGGGCCCAATACACTTCCTTGTGGAACTCCTTGCTGAACAGGTTTTAAATCTGATGAGTATATAGTATCTGTTTTAGTTTTTATATTTATTTGCGTCATTTGCGATCGGCCACTTAGGTATGACTTGATAAGGTCATTAACATTACCTCTTACACCATATAATTCTAATTTTTTAAGGAGCATTTTATGACTAACGTAATCGAATGCCTTTGTCAGGTCCATGAATAAAGCATACATAGGTAGCCTTTTATCCATCCGGTTATGGACTTTGTACAGCATGTCATATATGGCCATGTTAATGGTTTTGCCTTTTCGAAAACCTTTTTGTTCCTTCACCAAGATACTATTATGTTCAAAATATTGATTTAAGCAGTTATAGATTACCTTCTCAAATATTTTCGAAAATATGGGTATAAGGGCAATGGGCCGGTAAAATTTCATGCTTTCCCTATCTTCTTTTTTAAAAAGGGGCTTTATTATTGTAATTTTAAGTTTATCTGGAAATACACCTTCAGCAATGCAAGAATTTAAGATGTAGCATATAACTGGGGCAATTGTAATTGAGACAAATTTAATGACTTTAGTTTGTATTTCGTCATAGCCGGTGCTGTTAGTGCTTTTTAATTCTTTAATTATTTTAATAATATCAAGTGGAATAGCAGGACGCATAAACAACTTGCAACTCTTTCCTTTGTTAAAAGTCGTTAAAGTTCATTGCCTCATTCGTAACTGCTTTTTCCATAATTATTTAAACACTGTAAAAACTACAATAGTGAAATCTGTAATCGCTTTAGCCCATGCCTCGGTACACTCAACAGAATGTTAAGCTGTCGAAGTAGCGGCGGTCAAGCTCTCACGTCGAGTGCGGCATTATGAGCCGTCTGCGATCCTCGACCCTCGTTCAGACTCCAATTGAAATTTAAGAAACGCCAGCTTTTTTGCAATCCGACTGTACTTTTGCGTGATTGCGCGGCTTCAACCCTTTGAAGTTTTCTGAGTGGCGAATAGATGGGAAGTGGTCAACTAGCTCAATCTTTGAGAACCAGAGGCCGATTTATTACGCGCGGCCCGAAGCCCAGCACTTTCCCTTCCCCTGAAATTTTCAGGTATCTAAGACCATCATAAGATTGAGTCATCGAAAGTTCACCTGCTGCTTACAATTCGCTGCCTTAGAATAGAATAACCTCATATCGTAACGTAACGTAAGAAGCGACTTTGGGATTCGAGAGTTGATGTGTATTGCAACTTTTTCGACAGACACAACTTGTCACTATGGTGATACACAGTCTTCTGAATGTCTCTCAAATTGTTGTCAGACGTGGTGTGTGGCTGTTTTTTACAGACATTTTCGCTCTGCCTACCCCGCCGAGTTAAAGACATGTCATCTGTATGTATATAAGTCTAGTTAGTTATAGTCCGGCAAGTTCGTGCGCGACCTTCCCTAGGGGTGACAGACGTTGGGGGGAGAGATGTCAGCGGGTAGCGGGAGGTGTAGCGGGGAAGGGAGACGCGCGCATCTGCGCCGCACGTCATACTAAAATGACGTGCTTCCTCGCCCCCCGACCGTCTGTACCCCTAGGGAAGGTCGCGCACGAACTTGCCTGACTATAGTGAGTCAAGGATTTTAAACATACTCGTATTATTTAATTAGGTAAATAATATATTTTGCAGGTACATTGTTGTTATTCTAAAATTATGTTCCATTACAACAGAGGGTCATGTCATGAATAATTGTAAAACAACGATCATGCTGCGTTGTTTAGTTTACGCGAGAAACACACGTAGCGTCCGTTTGTGCGTTATTTTTCCCACTTTATTTTCCAAAACATACGGTTTATGTGGGTTTATCACCACCTCCGTATGCAGGACGTGCGTGCGCGTGCTTGCGCTCGTAGCGCGGTGTGCGGTGTCTCATATGGTATAGTACAATACAACGGCATAGCTACGCGCGTGCACGGCACGCATATTATGAAGTCGGTATGGGCGCCCTTTGACAGAGGCATCCGATTACGCAGCGTTATGTGATGCGCAGCGCTAGCGAATGCTTCTCTCAAACCGGATTTCTATGGGAGATATAGATCATAACGCATGCATAACGCAGCGCACAATTAACGCACAAACGAACGTTACGTGTGCTTCCCGTTTAATCAGAGCACGGATTGCCAACTGAATAAACTTTGGCCCAAATTCAATTAATTCTGCTATCTACTTAAATAATAACAATTTTAGGTCCAAAATTATGTTATTGTTTAGATTCAGCCGCAGATTCAAGGCGTCTTCAATTAATTAGTGAGGTGGATACCCGATGTACCTACCTATCGTAGTGGTAGCTGCTAGCTCCAGTAATAAGACTTAACGCATGAGAAGGAGACGTGCGACATCTTTTGAAACCGTTTCCATATAAAATGTATGAAACAGTAGTGACACCGGCTTTACTTGTCTGACAGATGTCATCTTATATTTCACGCCGCACATAAAAAAAGCGCCGGAGTGCGACTGTCTGCTATATGCTTAGGTCCTGGGTTTGATCTGATTCCCGAGTGGACTTATTTTTGTGCGATCTTAGAAGAAAAGAAAGAAAGAGAAGTTTCTCTGAAAACGAAAATATAAAAGTAGACCGAGCAACGTAGGAGTTTTCATTTTGTAACGCAATTCTTCTTCTTCTTCGAAAGGGACACCAAATCGTCCAACGGCGTTATAAACGTTTGATGCAAACATTCATTTTCTGGAAATATTACAATATTTTCCACCGCAGGCACGATAATTAGTATCCAAGAAGTGTGGAGTGGAAAAGTTTTTTTTTTATTCTATTCTAAGTCTTCACTACAACACACGCTTTAATAGTACAATCGTGAATGTACGTACCTACCTTTTCTGCAAGTGTGTTCCTGCCCTTAAGGTGCTGCATCGAAGCCGCCAGCACCGTTTTAGCCACGCCCCCAGGGGGTGCTCCCTTTGCGGGGGTCAAGATGTCAAAACTTTTCTTTCCAAGTAAATTTACAATAATTAGCCATCTGTTGATCAATTGTGGAACAAATTAGTGCAATGCCACCTAGGGGAAAAGCTTTGAACAAATACACTTCTAAAACAGGTGAAAGTAAATATACCCGAACACCCGCAAGGCAACGCACTCACCGTACGCGCCGAATAATGCGGATGGCTTAGCACACTTAGCAGCAAGCACAGCTGCATCGAATCGAATCGGTGTTGCCAAATAAGTACTTTCCTCCCAGTTTAATGGATAATTTTGCCATGTATGTGTACTTTTCGGAAAGTTGCATGCGGCAGGCAACAATAGGTGGAAATATTTTTGCCCACTGGTTCTACAGTGGAACAAAACTTGTGAGCATATCATAGGTGCCACTAGTTCAACGTTTTAAAAATATTATTATTCAAGGAAGTAGAATGTGCAGAAAGGCAAAATGACAAAACGTCAAAGTAGCAGAATGTCAAATTGCTAGAATGTAAACGTGATAAAATGTAAAGAAGAAGCAGAAAACATTTTGTCCAAATGTGTAAATGTTAAGGAAGCAGAATGTCAAGTAATTGAATTTTACTATTGTTCATGTAGTTATTGTAATGGCTTCAAAGTAAAAATTGTTCAGCATGACGAGGTGTTTTGCTGACAAATTTTAACGAGGATATAGAGTATAATCCGTTCCACTAAAGAAGGGGAATATAAATGGCAGCACTTGACAACTGACAGCGCTGCTACAGTCAGCATACAAAGTTTAGTTTATACGTCCGTGTTTTCTTTTTCGTTTTATTTCCTTATATAGCATTAGATTCTTCATGAAATGGATCCAAAATATCAACCAAACCCCGATTACAGTGTTTACACTCAATTATTACATGCGGAAAGTTATAATTTCAAGTTAAACTTGTATATAATTTTGTGCATCGACAACGTCATAGTCATCATCATTATAGTCTATGATCAGCACTGGCTGGGGAATCCGTTCGATTCGGCGCGTGCGGTTCGGCAATATTTTCGAAGTTCCATAGATTTTCATACAAAGCACCCAAAATTTGGTGAGTGCGTTTCGGGTGTGCGGGTATAAGTAGGTACTTTTAACTATAAACAGCTTTGCAACTCTGAATTCATGTAACAAAAAGTGAGAATTGAGATGGAATGGAGTCGATATTTTCTTTTACTTGTAACATTTAATTTTGCTAGTGAACAATACTAAAAACCTAGAACTTGCGTTTAAAATTATCTGAATGGGGTTATGGAACGGAGTAGATTTTTTTTATTGTAAAATGATATTTCGCTAGTGATCAACACTCAAAACCTACACTAAATTTCAGTAGGTGTAGGTTTTTGTCGTATAGTTTTTAAAATGAGTTAAAATTCACTGAAATAAATTTACTTGTATACGTTTACCTATTAATTCCTATATAAAAAAAATTAAATAGGCTAGCAACGCTCGACCGGGCTCGCATGTGTGACGTCACTAGACGTAAATCAATGAGACGGAGACCTACGCAACGATGTCAGATGTCTACGCCACAACGACATAAATGCCTAAGCAATCATATCAGAGGACTAGGCATTAATGTCCGAGTTATAAAAAAATATATTTTAAAGTAGTCTTATTGAAAAGATACCGACTGGCATAGCCATTTTTAGGGTTTTGTAGGGTTTCTACTCGTCATCTGCCTGCCCTTATCCCAATTTATTTGGGGTTGCCGCAACATGTCTTTCTGTTCCATTCATCAGCCGTCAAATCTTCGTTTACACCTTTGTGATTCATATCATCTTTTACACAATCCATCCAAACTTTTTTAGGCCTTCCTCTCCTTCTGCGTCCATCCACATTCATATTCATTACCTTTTTCGTCACATGATTTCCATCCCTCCTCACGGCTAGCTCTTAACTTTTCTGTCACAGGTGCAACTTTTAAACTTCCTCTAATATACTCATTCCTTTTTTTATCCATTCTTGTCACACCACACATCCATCTCAACATTCTCATTTCAGATACATGTAATCGTCTTTCATCCGTCACTTTTGTAGGCCAAGACTCAGATCCATACATGACGACAGGTCTGACCACCGTCTTGTAAATCTTGCCCTTCAGTTTGAGGGGCATTCGGGGGTCACACACTGTGCCCGTGACCTGTCGCCATTTCATCCATCCTGCATTTATTCTGTGCTTGATAGTCCGGTCTATCTCACCATCGCCTTGTAAAAGTGAACCGAGGTACCTGAAGTCGGAACAGACTGGTAAGGTAACGCCATTTAGCGCTACCGAGCATAGCTGGAGAGACCGCCGAAATCACAAAACATTTCTTTTATTCAGTCTCCGTTCTGCCGTTTCTCAGGCCAACACTCTCCAGCTTTTCCCGCCATTTTTCCAGTCTGCTCTGTACCTCATCAGGCTAGTTTATTTATTATTAATAATAAAAATATATTTGATGAGATATTAGCCAAAGGCAAATCTAGGCAAAGTCATGCCAGGTCTAAGGTTCCTTGATGCTATTTCTTTATTCATATAGTTAAATTTATACGACTGGCCGTTAAATTGTATCCACAAATCGTATGTAAACGTAACGTTCAACGGCCAGTCGTATTAAAGATATAGTATCAAGGAACCTTAGACTTGGCATGACTTTGCCTAGATTTGATTACTTTTTAGAGATAAACAAGCAGCTTCATCGAGACTTGGCTACTTTTTTACAGAATGGTTTTGGTGGGATTTCACTTATTTTATAGAAGAATCCCATCAAGGTGAACAACTTTTGCTTTGAAGTCATATCTGTATCTCCTATGGTGTAGCTGGGCTCCTAGAGGTGTGCCTGGCCTAACCTTCGATTATCTTAGTTTTTAAAGTTTTCCTATATGTGGTCATTAAAATCTAACTCCGTACTAAATTTCAGCTCTCTGAGTTTATGGGAAGCACTAGTTCTATTTTGGTGATCATGAGTGAGTGAGTGTCCGTCTAAAATCTGAAACTTTGCCTATGCTTAACTTCAAAACTAAATGACCTACGGACTTGAAATGTTGGCTTTTAGTATGTGATTATAGCTTACAACGAGATAGCGGGGCATGAAAATGAGGCGAAATTGTTCCAGTAAAGGATGGTACGGTAGTGTTTGCTTTGCGCTCGACTCGACGACGACAGATAGACAATATAATTTCCACCGCTGACAGGATTTGAACATGCGACCTTCGGCATCTGCACTGCTGTATATTCACACTTATGTCATTATCATTGTCCCTTTTTGTAATAATTGACATTTCTCAACTGAAGGTCGGGTTTCCAATATTGCTAAAAAAATATGTAAGTATCTAGGTACTGGAAGTAGTGTTAGAATTCAATGCCAAATTATATTAGGTGAAATTTTACTAGTGGCTGATAGTGAAATCTCAGATCGGGCTGGTATAAGAATCAACTTTGTCCAGCGAACATGGGTCGAAATATGAAAAAAATGTACCTCCCATACAAACAAAGTTGCCAATCAGCTGATATTTTGAGTTACTAGTGGAGAGCAATTTTTTTTATATATTTCGACCTTTGTTCCTTGAGGAAAGTTGAACCTTATCACCAGCCCGTCCTGAGGTGTCGGTCACTAGTCTTTCATTGTATATAAATTTTAGTACCTATAAATATATTTAAAAATTGACTATCTGTGTAAGCCATTACTAATATGTAATACCAAGTAAAAAAAAATTTTTGTTAGGTACGTACATTGTTTGGTCATCAAATTTAAATAATGTATTGGCGACTCTATGTACTCTGTGCCATAGTCTCTGTGACGTCTGTGGCAGATATTTTCGCAATTTAAAAATCTGTAAATATCTAATCTAATCTATAGGTAAATATAAAAATTATTTTGTGAATATGTTCATGTAATTATGATGGTTTTCATTGATAATAAGCAATAAATAATAATCCAATAATCTTTCATCAAGTTAAAAAAAAACATGAAAGAATAAGTAATAAGTATTAAGAATTTATGATTAAAGTAACAGTGTAAAAAGAGAAAACCTAAAAATATCCAACAAAATAAATACAAAAAAACTATATCTCGGGGATTTGATCCGAGTACCCAAAGTTTATTAGTATGCAAAAGAATTCACTCACTCTAGCCACTAAGCCAATGTCACATCCAAGAGAGGTATCAAAATTTAGAGTAGGTATCGGCAAACTCGTTCAAAGTAATGCGATTGATTAGAGGAGATTCCATGCATCAACACTTCTCTCTACCAATAAGGTGTCTACATAATGTGTACGCGTTACATTGGTAAAAAAAGCTAACTATTCTTCTTCACTAACATAAATATAATTTACTTTTTCATATAAATAGATAGTACTTGATAAATATGAACAAAAAAACGTTCACGTAATGCTAAATGTACCTATTTCCTTATTTTTTTGCATTTTGCTATTTTCGCGTTGAAAAAATCTTTTTTGCGCTTCCTCGATATAATTGTTTTTGATATGTTGCCCATTTTTCAAATTTACATTATGGGTACACTGGATGATGGAGGCACAAGACCGTAAACTGGCGTAAAAAAAAAAACTAGATACACTTATTCTAGTAACGTATCTTATTCAGAGTTGACTACAAAATATTTAGAAGCCTAAAAATTTACACAATCTTCAAATAAACAAATAACTGAAATTACGACAAAAGCTGTCAGTTTCGGCGTAGAGTGCGACATGACCTCTCTCTGGCAGTGGCCACGGTGGAATGAGAGCGGAGCTGGGTGTGGCCTGTTTGCAATTCGCGCGTACGCGTTAGAGAGGGACAGAGCGACCCGTCCGCAAAATGGCTGAAACCAAGCCATTGTTGAAAATCTAAAATTATTGATTTCTCAGCAATAAAAGGTTTAAATAAAAAAACAAACGTTGACGAACTAGATAAGTATAATGTGCTTATGCTTACGAAAAATCATTGATTAGCTCGGCACCGTTACGGCATAAAGTTAAAAAATCTGAAAAAATGGAGTCATCTTTGGAAAAAAAATCTATCGAGAAAATTTAATCGAATCGTGTTTTGCGAACGTTGAGAATCTAGCAAATATTATCAAAAATCATATATAAAATAACCACAGTCAGGTGTCGTCTCCAAGTGGAAGTATTTTGAATTGAAAAAACCCTTTTTGCATCACGGCACGGCCTTAATAAGAACAACGTAGGTCCTCAACTTACTTAGTGAAATACGAACTTGACCTAAAGATTACCCTAAACAACAAGGTTTCGGTTACGAAGGGTCAATTTGTTCCAAGTACCTCTCAAGCTATCAATTATTCTAAGGTCTCCGCCCTAGCAAAGCAATAGCCTCTAAACTTGGGTAATTTGTGTAGGAGCCCTTCGAACTTGGCTAAAATAGTTTCTATACCTACCAGCTGATGTACCGAGCCTGCTTTTTTACTTTAAAAAACAACTCAAAAAAGGGGTGAAGCAACTGTTGTTGGAAAATGAAACCTATCTAGATGAATTTGTCGCCCCCGAAAACCCCTACCAATGAAATTCCGTGAAAACCGTTAGAGCCGTTTCCGAGAACCCGATTCGAAATTCCCAGTTTAAAGGTATTAGAAGAAGTGTAAGGAGTGTGATGCCGGCTTAGAATAGCCCAATTCAACCCGTGGGTGTCGTAAAAACCGACTAAGGGATATTCATCCAGGGAATGGGCAGCAGCGTTCTCTGTAAATGCATCATCTTACACTGCGCTCGCCAATCTGCCTGCCAAGCGTGGTGAGTATGGCAATACCCCCCGATAGGGGGAGGCCCATGTCCAGCAGTGGACTGTTGTGGCTGTTATAGTATAGTTATAGTAAGGAGTGTGTGCTACCCACTGACTGGCCATAAGTCTGGTCACTTTGGGGATAGATACCTATTTGCTGCAATCGCCAACGCTTTCGTGCATTCTCAGATTTTTCTGTCTAAGCGGCGGAAGACGTGATTTGAAATGATTTAGTAAAAATAAATATTCATATTTTCAGATTCAGGATTGTGTGTAATATCATGGATTACTTTAGGTCACGGCATGGCTGTTGAGAATGGTTGCGTTTAGTAGCAATCAGCCACTGAATTCACCTATTTTTGATTATAACGTTGCATTGTATGAAATATTGTTATATTATATGTATGATACAATAGAAGCTATGAAATTCTGTATAAGTTTCTATCTAGTAGAACTGTTTTGACAAAAAAATAGTCAAGTTAAGAACCTAATTCAAGCATGATTCAAGCCACTTTTATTCGGAGGCACGTTCCTATCTACAACGAAAATCCACTTTCAGCAACTTAAGTTAGTCAAAGCTAGCTAATTGCGTAACAGCTGTAGCACACGGAACGTAGTAGACTAAGTAAATAGCTTCTAGTGTCATGCATAACGTGTAGGATACTGCGTTGACGAAAAACCTTATAAACCCTGATTTCAAAAATTTTAGATACTAGTAAGTTAGTAACAAAAAATATAAGCCTATGATTTGGCTGCGTAACGTCCAACGTTTAAGGACATAGGTATTCAAAATGTAACTAGGACCAACGGCTTTGCGTTTCCTCCGAACAACGAATCTTTCTTGCGGAAAGTTAGTGGTTCAACTCACAATCCTTTTACAAAACAGAGAACAATCTCTTAATACGAAAAACAATCAACATCAATTTCGTGTTGTGTCCAAAAGAATCTATCCTCCAGATCATGACATTAAACTCAATTCAAACTGCTTTAACATGAAGGAAGTTTGCATTGCATTGCAGTTATGCATTTCCTGAAGTCAGAAACATATTTTTGTCACTTGACTCTACGAGAATAGAACCACTTACTTCTGAATCCAAAGACCGAACTAACACCGCCAGACTACGGACGGAGGCAGTTGCATCGAGTAGGATAAGGGCATTAAGGATGCATTGTTTGTAGTAAAAAACATGTTGTTGTCCTACTGTGAGAAATTAATCAGGTACTTCCGAACCCTTACACACAATTTAAACCGTTCACTCCAGGAGACAGTTGCTTCTAGTATGAAATTAAGGTCCTATTTTCCGAAGTCAAGAGCATGTTTTTGTTTCTCTACGAGAACTGAACCCGGGACCTCGAGATCCTGCCACCAATCTCTAACGACTCGACCAGTTTGTATGCAGTATGATATAGGCATTAAGGGCCCATTGTCTGAAGTCAAGAGCATGTTTTTTATCGCTTATTCTTCGTCTGGAGTTTTTCATGTTTGCAAAGGGACACAAAAAGATTGTACTTCAAGCTAGTAAGTTCCTATGTACTATGAAAGTTGTGATGTAACTATCCTGTAAAGAAATACATCGAGTTGTTTCTTAATGATAATATTAAACCGACTTTAAAAGAAAGCAGTACTGGATGTTTTTCTGGTGCCTTTGTATGCCTTTTACGGTGTTATGAAATAGTTAAACGCGAGTTCAGGGTATACAGAGTTTAAAAAAACCATGTGTCTTTCTTGTTAAAACGCATATTCTATGAAGGGGTATGGTTATTAGAGATGCGCAAAATGTGTCATTCAGATGAAAAGAGAGATATATCTCAATTGTGTCCCCGGATATATATCACTTATTTATATCTCTCACTCATTTCACACAGTGAAGGAGCCCGAGCTTTTTGTTTCATATCGTCAACTGAATGATAAGCTTTTTTGCTAAGCGAGTTCACACAGCATGTTAAAGTCCATGCAAAAAAAATTATCGGATGTTTGTTAGTTTATTATCACTTGCGTTGTGTTGAATTTAGTTTGAATAGGTCGGGTTTCAAACAATAGGACAAATGATGCTGTTTACAGGGACTAAACAATCTTGATTTTTGACGAGTCAAGATAATGTTATTTAATGCATTTTAGTCCGGTAAATTGAGAATATTTTGTTTAGTAGGTACCAACTTTGTTTTTAAATTCTTACTGAGAACTCATAATTATTTTTTAATAAGTAATTTAAGGCAAAATTGCCGATTGTCTAAACAAAGTGAAGTATCAATATTTTCTATCCACTAATAGTTTCGGCGCTATACGGAAGGCACGCGACGACTACTGTTTTATTTAAATTGTGGAACATAGGCCTGGTGGAACTTACACAAACTTAAAAAAAAAAATACATTTTTGTCTTGCATCTCGAAATTATTCCACGGGACACTTCGTTTGCTTACAGCTGACATTGTTTTTAATTTACACGGGCGTGCACACTTATTTATTTGTTATCTAACGAATCACATTAACTAACTAAACTGAACTATACATTTTATTTTCAAAGTTATTTTTCAGTTTTCGCAAAAAGAAAAAGAAGAAGTTTTCAAGGTATTATTCACTTTTAAAAAGTTTACCAATGGTTTACCAACTCTTAAAACTTCTAAACTGTTTTGGCGTTAAAGTCAAAACACGTACTAACAAAAATGAAACCCTTTCTTTTTGCTAAAGAAATGCATCTGTTCTGTTACTCAAAGGAAAGACAATTTAAAAATTATTTCTTCTTAGATTCTATTGTGTAAGAATTTTTTGGAAATAAACAGAAATGTCGCCGACCGAACCCTTAGAACTTACTTACCCTTAGTTGAGTTTATTGTAATCTAGCACGTGAAAGCATTGTTAAAAAGGTCATTTTTGTTTACATTATCCTGCATTGACCTGCACATCTGTTCATCTCTCTTAAACAGACAGCTCGCTCTCCCTCACTCTAACTCATCTCTCAGTCGTTCTGTACATCAAAAATGAACCGTAGTCTAAGTGAGTTGAAGATATATTTGAAAATGAAGTGAGAGAGTGAGTGATAAAATAATTTGGACGGATATGTTTCTTTTTTATCTCTCTCTCATGAGTTACCCAAGTCTAATGGTTATGCTATCTGATTAAGTAACGGACAGGAGTATGATCGGTAAGCCAACTTGCTCGTTTCGCAAACCGGCGCGATTCGCCAACTCGCTTTGTGCCTACCTACATGCATAGACCTCCTCAGATGTATCCGTAATCACGTTTTTTTTCTACCGAGAGCCCTGTGAATGAGTTCTGAAAGTAAACTAGTTAAAAACAGTAGCTATGTTCAAAAATGTATGACGCAGGCATTAAAGAGCCATTGTCTCAAGTAGAGTCCTCTGTCTCGATGCAAGAGCATGTTTTTTATCGCTTATTCTTCGTCTGGGACGGATGGTGGGACAAACAGAATGTACTGTAGGGGCATATCACTTCCACCTTCGTAAAGAGGTGGCTTGGGGGTACTGCGTTTCTAAAGCCAATGAAATGTAACTTTTGAATCACTCGCGATTGTTTTCGTACATTTTAAGTATTGAACCGGGTCTATCGCGATAATATTTATTAGTCAACCCGCGACTACAACACATAAACTGCGTTCAAACGTCGGGACACAGGTAAATTATGAATATTTACCTAAATATTATCGCGATAGACCTGGTTCAATACGTAAAATGAGCAATGTTATGTCTTTATCAGACTGGGAACAATGTGATAAATATCAACTTTGTGGTTGACCCACCGGGAATTGAACCTGGAACCTTCTGCGCCGCAGAAAGTCGCACTACCACTATGCCACATCGACTCTCCATTACAAGGTAGGTTAGGTACCTACTCATGCATGCATGGAGGTAACTGCGGAACATTAACTGTAAAATTATAGTCCAAGTTGAGAGTCCATTTATATCCAGAACAATAAACATTAATTACTTTAAAACGTTTTGTTAGTTAACACGAAGAGCTAAGTAATAGCCGGCTAAAATGTACAGTTTAATCCGAAATGAAAGATAGTATAGTTAGTGTCCACTTTGGTTAATGAGAATGAGTAATTTAGAAAAAAAGTGTTTACAACCTGAAAAATAAAAATATCGTCAAAAGGTACAGCGTATATTTTAAAGCTTTTCGGCAGAAGCCTACATGACTGCGATTTTGAGTCGACTGCCATCCAAGACGGCTTCTGCCAACCCGTAGAAGGTCTTTGGTCCATCTTTGTAAATCGCTTCACTGTGGCCTCCCATCAAAATGAAAATCATGCTCGCTCAGGCCCTCCTACTTCCTCTGCTGGATTATGGTGATGTGGCATATCTTGACCTCAATGAGGATCTTCTGAATAAGATGGAACGCCTCCAGAACCAATGTATCCGATTTGTATTTGGGTTGCGCAAGTTCGACCACGTCACAGAGTGCAGGGAACGTTTGAAGTGGCTACCTATTCGCCGTCGCAGAGACCTGCACACCCTCTCTCTCCTCTATAATGTGCTTGCTAGTCCTGTCGCTCCTCAATACCTGCGGGAAAGGTTTTCGCTTAATGTGGCACAGCCTCGTCTACGATCATGTGGTGATCTGTCCCTCCAGATGACGGTATGCTCCTCAAAAACGTTTAAAAGGTCATTCACTATTCATGCTGCACGCTTGTGGAATGGAATTCCTGCAGATGTGAGAAAAAGCGCTAATGTGAAGACTTTTCAATCCAACGTCAGGAAGGTTTGGGGTTTTGATCGTGGTGACATGGACAATATATAGGGTTTATATTATTTTATCTATGATATTTATTTATTTATTTTTGTGTATGTATATTAATTTAAAAATGTATTTGTGTATAATTATCAAGTAGGCTGTATTTATTTATTTATTATATAGATAATACTGCATTATATATAAATTATTAAATTTTAGCATAGAGAAAATTACGTATCCTCTCCATTAAAGTACCTTGGTTTACCTGCGTATCACGTGTCCTCTAAGTCTTTCAAAGGTTGGCTGGAAGAGATCTCTTAATGGGATAAGCCCGCCTTTGTGCCTGTATTTTTCTTATTTTTGTAATGTGTTTTTAAATGTTTTTGGTACAATAAAGTGATTACATACATACATACATACCTACTATGCTTTACCTAGCTTTGCCGCTACTTCAGGACTTTCCGGCCGCAACATTATTTTTCTATCTCTCCTCTCTCGTCGTGTGGGACACCGAGTCGTTCCGACCGATGAACTCTGGTGTCAGAGTTTTTCAACCGCCTACTACAAGTAGCAAGCCTCTGACATGGTTCTGTAACGACCGCCATCATAGACAGCAACTGGGACCGACGGCTTAACGAGCCCATCTGAAGCACGGAACCATCTTTCTTTTCGGACAATCAGGTGCTTCAGCCTGCAATGTCCTAACTAGACTGGGAACAAATTCACAAAGTGATAAATATCAACTTTGTGAGTGACCCCACCGGGAATTGAACCCGGAACCTTCTGCGGGGCAGGCAGTCATACTAACTACTGCGCCACATCGGCTGTCGTTTTTGCTTGCTGATCTTGGCAAATTATTTTACTTCCAGCATTTTTCATAGGAAGCAGCTACCAACTCATTTTGGAGCACTGAAAACTTATCCTTCTAGATCCGCAGTAGCGAAACATGAAAGAAACTTTAATACTATGTAAAAATCTTGTGGAATTGCGAATAATGTAAAATTCCTCCAAGATTTCCTCACAACCAACCTCAAAC
Organism: Phthorimaea operculella; assembly: GCA_024500475.1. Classification (NCBI taxonomy): domain Eukaryota; kingdom Metazoa; phylum Arthropoda; class Insecta; order Lepidoptera; family Gelechiidae; genus Phthorimaea; species Phthorimaea operculella. The sequence goes on from JANFCV010000073.1 coordinate 102,096, forward strand.
AAGGTAAGGTAGTAATCTCACCGGAAATCCTCTACTACGTAAGCGGATATGAAAATTAAATTTCAAGCACACACTCGGTCTAGTTTTCCGCTAGGGATGTAAAAAGAGTCTTAATGAATAATAGGTATCGATGATTTTTCGAAAATAATCGATATTCTTGGTAAAGCATTCGTTATAGGTAAGTATGCAATTCATAACAATTAATCAACTATTAAAACAATGTTATTTGCGCCATGTCTCTTTCTCTGAAACTAATATTTCGGGTCTTGCTTTAGCATTAATCCAAAAACCCACTATACTAAGTCCCTCCTATTTGGTGCTGATAAAAATATAATAATATACTGGATTTGATCAGCGACCTTCGCCATCTGTACTGGTGACGCGTCTGGTACAGTATAGATGGCAAAATCAAGTCTGAGCTGGAAAATTTTGCAAGTTTCCAAAAATTGGGTACCTTATTACGCAAAGTGTTCTAAATTCGGGTATTCAATATACCTACTTTATCACGTGAATTTTTGTAAATCTACAAGCAATGTTTTGTAAAGAACATTGTCCATTTTTTCATAACATCGATCTTTCGTAACTAAAGGTACATCCCTAGTTCCAGCTGCATTTTTTATATAAAAAAACTTCTTCGGGGTTTTAAATTTCAATTTAAAAGGATCGCGAGCGACCGCGGACGGAGTTAGAGTAAGGCTAATTCTTCTGAGTGGTTACGTGACCGACTTAGCATTGAAGTCATCGGAATCCTCAATATGGGACGTCTCAGTAGAGACAAAAGAAGTGTTAGAGTGACATCAAAATGTAGTTCCCACCGCCATCTATCAGTTAACTTATGTACTATAAATATGGTGCGTTGGTACAATAAAATAAAAATCAGTCGTTATTAAGTATACCATCAAACTTGCATTTTCTGTATAAAAAGTAGGTAATAGGAATTTCTAAAGGGCAAGCTCCACAGAATAGACGCGCGACGCGACGGGCAACATGATATCTGTCAGACAAGCGATCATCAGCCGTTATCGATGCGACGCGCGTCTCGTGTTTGTTTCTTCAGCTTCATACACTTTATGTGGAAACGGTTTCAAGCGACGTGATGTCGCACGTCTCATGTTTTTGACGATCACTTGTTTGACATACCTACCTATTTATGCCATCTTTCTACTCTGTGGAGCAGGTTCTTCATTTTGAAAAAAGCCACAGTGTAGGACAGAGGACAGTGTGTAAGTAAGGGGCAACCCAATACAGACAGGGTGCATTCAGTCCATGAAACTGATTAATTTTCCCTTAGAAATATATTTCAGGGAACATCATTACGGGTGTTTCTCCTCATTCTAACATTGGAAAAATAGTTCATGGTCTGCATTCACCCAGGCATTTTGTATGAAATGTGCCATAGGTATTTAATTGCTTTCAATGAACAGGGAAACTGAGCAAAACGTGCCTACTATTTTCTCAACACACTGTCTACCAACATACATACCTTGGCATGAAATAGTCTCCCAACTTTGAAAACCCGTCTGAATCTTACACAGCCAGCCGAAGTGCATGAGTGGCCAATAAATAACAAATCAGTCACAAGCATAATGGCTGCGCAGCGCCAAGAAGTTAAAGTTGGCGAGAGTTCAAGCTAGGCTCCTGGACACGGGCTGAGAGGAGGTAAGTTATATTGTCTGCCTCTATGTGTAGATTTTACCTACCTACATAGACAGCCGATCTGGCGCAGTGGTTAGTACGCCTGCCTGCCACGTAGAAGGTTCCGGGTTCAACTCCCGGTGGGGTCACTGACAAAGTTGATATTTATCACTTTGTGAATTTGATCCCAGTCAGGCTAAAACACCTGATTTTCCGAAAAGCAAGAGGGTTCCGTGCTTCGGATGGGCACGTTAAGACGTCGGTACCGGTTGCTGTCTAGGTATGTGGCGGTCGTTACACAACCATGTCAGAGGCCTGCTACTTGCAGTAGGCGGTAGAAAAAACTGTGACAACAGGGTCTACCGGGTTGTTAAATGAATCGGTGTCCCTCACGAAGAGAGAGACCTACATAAAGGTAGGATAAGCCATTACGTACTGCTTAAAAGGTACTCACTTTTAGAAGAATACCTACGACGTCTTTGAGCTCTGAGAAAGGTCGCACGTAGATCGACAAGTCGCAAGTAGACTGATATTGTATGAGTCGTGGTGTCATGGCAACGGCAGAGAGGTGGAAGCAAGGTTGATTTTGAAAAGATCAAAAATGTTCGTCTTTTCTGCCAATAACAAATTCACTCGTAGCAGGTACCTCAGTATTACTATGTACCAAGATTTTTGTGCGATTTGAATCAAAAAGCATATTTCACAACGCAAACCCCCATAACATTTCATCCTCACATTTCTCTCGCAAAAACATTTAACCTTTCAAATATTTAATATCTAACGTGCAAGCTGTCGATTACATACACTGAGGCACCATTGCGCACATTCGGAGATGAAATATTCAGCAAAATACATCGGCCGTCCCAGTATATACCGGTTGGGACCGGATGAAACTCGAAATTGTTTCACTGGACGCTCGAAAAAAAAAAACCCTGAACTTACACTGAAAAAATAAAACTTACCTTTGCCGGAGAGGATAACCTGTGATTGAAATTGTGAGGGTATTGGATTTTTATTGAGATACTGTGTGGGCATGAGCTTTATTGAAAAAGTGTTTGGCAAAGGCGATTTTTATATGGTTAGGTAATAGAATACCAAATTTTAAAATACAGACCGTGTTATGTTTATTGGAAAACTTGCAAAATTGAGATACAGGCGCCATCTATACCCACCTATACCATGCGGGTAGGAAGGGTGTAAACGGCTGAAAAAATGGCCATTTACACCACTCCTGACAAAAGTTTGAGTGTCATTCAGAAGACACCATGCATATCACCAGTTGTCAGCCTGTCGCCTAAAATTTAAGGACAAACCAACTCTCAATTCCCTTAGTCGCTTTTTACTACACCCACGGGAAAGACATTATGGGGTGATGCTAAAGTCAGCACCACACAGCACTAGAAAACTAGTTTATTCATAAAAACATTCCGCATGATGAAATTGCATCCAATATTTCCGAAAGCTTTACAAAGGCTGCTTAACGAGTCTAGTTTTCATTTGCGATATTGCCTTTGTGCAGCCACACGTAATGGATCACCTATTGTACTCTCTTTCTCTCTTCGTGTGGGACACCGAGTCGTTCAACGACCCGATGAACCTTGGTGTCAGAGTCTTTCAACCGCCTACTGCAAGGAGCAGGCCTCTGACATGGTTTCGTAACGACCGCCATCATAGACAGCAACCGGAACCGACGGTTTAACGTGCCGTTAAATCAGGTGGTTCAGCCTGCAATGTCCTAACCAGACTGGGAACAATTTCACAACTTTGTGAGTGACTAAGAATTGAACCCGGAACCTTCTGCGTGGCAGGCAGTCATACTAACTACTGCGCCACATCGGCTGTCAGCTGCACTTCAACCTACCCAGCTAACAGATCAAACTATACTGGTTGTGCCACAAAATAGAATTTACTTTACTTACTTACTTTACTTTACTTAGAAGAACGTCATATATCGATTCTTAGCCGATTTGAATGCAAGGAGTATGACGTTCGTGGTAACCATCTTCTTAATTACCTTGAGTTCCTCTGAGATTCAAAATCTTCGCTAACAATGAGTGAGCCATCTGTGAAGGCGCCTCGCGCGCCGTCTCCCTAATTTGTGGTTGTATCCAATAGTAATGGAGAACCATTTTATATTGATCTCTCGTCATCTTGGTGCTTCAACATAAATTAATAAGTCAACAAGATAACACCAATAAAGAGGCAAATCTACTTAGCATTTTTATCCAAGTCACGCCCCATCGTAACGAAGTAGGCGTTTGTCACGGTACAACCGCCGGATCGCATCTGGATCGCGATAAAACAGAATTTACCACTGCCCTAATGGTAATGACATCAGACAAGTAGGCAAGTGAGAATTGCGGGGGTTATACCACAGTTTTACTCCCAGAAAATGCAAAGGTCAAGGAAATGTTTCAAGAGAGAAATAAGCAAAAATCAAGCTGAAGCCATGTAAATCTAGTAATGGCACCAGAGCAGACAAGTAAGCAAGTGAGAATTGGGGGGTTATACCACACTTTTACTCCCGGAAAATGCGCAGATCAAGGAAATGTTCCAAGAGAGAAACCTAAATGAAGCCGCAAAAAACTCGTTACAACCAGACTCGACGCGCACAATGTAACAAAAAACGCTCATATTCTTAAAACCATATGATAATTTGAAAAAAAAAATAAGTATTAAACTTAGCAACTGTTGTTCTGTGATTGGCCAATGTAACTGAACTGAAATATCGAACAACTCACAACATTTCGCGGTAAGAACCCCATTTATACCTAGGCGAGAAACGCACGTAACGTCCGTTTTTGCGTTATTTTTGGAATGAGCTACGTGATTTCCAAATCAAGAGAAGAATATGGAGCAGGACAGAATCACAATGGAGAGAGTTTGTTTTGGAACCATTTTGTGGTAATAAGTAATCGAAGTTAGTTAATTTTGCGTCAAAAGAGAATTGCAACAAGATGACATTCCTTCTACATTCATCACCCGTCTGCGAGCTCCGCAGGCGTTCCACCCCGAGGAAGAAGATTTGCTCATAGGGTTTCCTCAGAATTATTCTGTGCTCTGATATTTTCCTAAGGAAAATCGGGAGAATAAAGGCCTATCTGAGGAAATTAGGAGACTGCCTACGCTCGTTTCCCGAATGCTTCATTATAAACATCGTAAGTTTTTACTGGTTGACGTCAAACGACTATTCAAACAGTAATTTGGGAGGAGTCATTGTCTTTACAGGCGGGAATAACTGCCTACTTCGACTCGTTTGCAAAAACAGTAAAGTGTATTTTATGCTGGTGCTAAAATTGTTGAAAGATACTTAAAATATTTAAGGTGCGACGCCTTGGTTTGTTCTTGGTAGGTCCCGACCTTGACAAGGTAGTGTACATACATATATAAGGTCCTATTAAATTCACTGCAAATATTTTAAGGGCATGCGTAAATACGTATAAGAAAAACATCTAAGGCATTTTAAAGAAAATGTACACGCTAGATTTTATTTTTCATTTTCAAACAAACTTTTTAATTAATTATGTGAACATCCTTTGACTGACCCGACTGACGTTCCGCCACGTAGACAGGATTCACGCACACTAACAACCAACCAATCACAGCACATTTTTTGGCGCGTAATTTAAATTCATCGAGGTGTGTTTCTAGGACAAACAGGGTGCACTTTTTTCGTTTTGTTTTTTTTTAGTTAAATGCAGTTTTCTCGAAAACTAGCGTGTAGATTTCTTTAAAACAATTGCTTAGTACATGCTTATATTTTATTTGATCTGCCCCTAAAATATTTGCAGTGAATTTAATAGGACCTTATATACAATACATTACGCCTATATCACTTACGGGGTAGGCGCAGAGCGTAGAAAACTGTACAATTGGCCATATGCCCCACGTCTGCAAATTTCACTATGTTTGTCAGACGTGGTGTAAATGGTTGGATTTTACAGCCTTTACACTCTGCCTACCCCGCAAGGGATATAGGCGTGATATATGTAGGTAAACCATCCTGGAAAATTCAACTTCGCGATGCAAACTACAAAGTGTAACACGTTACCAGGGAGCCCGCAAAATCTTCTATCTGAAATTGTATTTGAAATATCAAAAACGTGAGATGCTAGCCAAATCTAGATAATGCAAATACCTATACGGATCTAGGGATGCTTTTATTTATTAAACTATCGATACATCGATATGGATAATAATAAATTGAGTTCAGTAGATGTCAATGTCGGTCTAGGACTCCGATATAGCTATGTCTTTATTATTTAGTTATATTCATGAAGAAAATCGTTATTTTTGATGAATTGATCAAAACTCTGTGGTTGCACATAGCTTTACCTAACCTTCCGTAGCTATTGCACCTAGAAAACATAAGAAAACACTGTAAGTGTTGCCAGTAACTTTAATGTTACCCGAAACATATAATTTAAACCTACTTTTAAGAACTCGAAGGGCTATTGAATTCGATGACGAAGACTTGGGTACCGTACTTTTATTAAGACCTCGATATCGATGTTATCGAGCGTCAAAATATCGATAATTATCTAATTTCGGTATACCGTTGCATCCCTATACGAATGCGCTTGAAAACCGGAAGCCCGGAACTCTTTTGACTGTGGAGGCTCGCATAACATTTGGATATCTCACTGTGAGGGAAAACTCGCGAGAGGTAAACGATATTGAATTTGTGTTAGATTAGACTAGGACTTGCGCAGATAAAGAAATAATCATGGCAACATTATTTTAGACATCTTACTGATATGTTTATAGATAGGCAAACAATAACTATGCCGATTCGGGATTTGTTCTTTTTTGCACAGGTTTTAACGAAGGTAGCGCGACCGGCTAAGACAAATCTCGATATGTTTGCAGTTACATTCAATTCTCAGTTGTGATAATGTTGTAGAATTTCGATGGGTACGTAATTTAAAAATTCAAAAAACGAATGCTTATATACTTAAAACTTTTTTTTTCATAAGACACATTTTTATGCACGAGAAACTGCAGAACAGTTTGTCAAGTTTATAACATACTTTTAAGTATGCAGTAGCAAGCAGTAGGTAGGTTAGGTAATAGAAAAAGCTTTTGCTATTTCGTTGTACCTATTTGGATTTGAGGGCAAAATGTGGCCAAGACAAATGTAGCTTAAGTATATGATTAGGTTTCAATACAGAAACCTGACGTTACAAACACCTGGAGGGCAGGTCACGACCCAACAGGCGGGTCAGATCAGAGCGGATCCAAAGATATCGAGAGAATGCATTCGAATTTCGAATACAAGTTTATTTTTAAATTTAAATCAAGATTTGTTCTTCCTGCCAGTTTATGGAGATGTAATTTGTAAGTGGGCGGACAACATTGCCAAATTGAACAGGATATTTAGCGATTCAGTACTTGATTTACGCATGTATTTTTATTAGATTTAAAAGAAATTAGGCCAAATACATATCAAACATAAAAAAAATACATAACAGTTAATCCTGAAAATGTCCGCAGGCCGTATATTGTGTGAAACAAAATTCAGTACAAAATCGTTGTTTTAAAAAAGATTAAAAGCTGCGAATGGAGCGCAAAAATATGAGCAAAACTCGCACATAAAATAAAAGTTGCATAGCAAATGATGATTTTCGTAAAAGGAAACGGTGCACCTGGTGCTAAAATATACAGGATGTAAAAAATCGGCTGTAAATATTTCATAGGGCGAATTCAGTGCATGATAATTTGATACATTTTATTCAAGGATACAAAAAAGCCAAAATAAAAAAGATAAAAATATAGGTTAGAGATAAAGAATAAAAGGCAAAATATTAAATTTATACGCGATTATTTTATTCCTGACTTTTTTATTCCTGTAAGACTTACCCCTTACCTATACTATAATTTACAGGGCGATGTCCAAGGCGATGTCTAATTAACAATTGCTAGGTAATACAAGATGTCCCATGTGTCAATAAAAATAAGGTTCAGTTGGACATCCCTTGCGATTCTTGCAGCTTTTCTTACCCCGTATAAATATAGGGTTGTATCTAATTGAAAATTGTTAACACAGGGTGTCCCGTAAATAAAACTGCAAGCGCGACGTCGTGACGTTTTAATGTTTTATGCAGAACGCTACTACGTGTTAATGGCCTACGATGAGCCCTGAACATAAATTTTAGGGGCTTTTATCCCATTTTTGTGCCGTTTTGCTGAGCAATTTGTTCCGAAAGGACACTCTGTATGTTAAATGACTATCAGGATCAAATAGTATTAATATTTAGTGAAATCCTCCTAGTGACAGATAGCGAAAACTCAGAACCGGCTGGTGGTAAGGAACAACTTTCCTTAAGGAACATAAATCTAAATATGTGAAAAAAATTGTACCTCCACATACTAGCTGAAATCAGCTCTCTGGCAGTTTTTTATGTAAGGTTATTTTTTTTTTCGACCTAAATACAGGATGTAAAAAAATCAACTGCAAATATTTTAAGGGGTGAACCAGCCCATGACCACTGAACAACTTTCCCCAAGGAACATAGGTCGAAATATGAAAAAAAAATTTGGTCCTCCATACAAATTGACTCGGTCAGCTGGAACATTTTGTAATATTTTTACACCTTATACACGGTGTAAAAAAATTTACTGCAAATATTTTAAGGGGTAAAGCAGTCCGTGAAACTGAACAACTTTCCCCAAGGAACATAGGTCGAAATATGAGATTTTTTTTGGCCCTCCCATACAAATTGACCTGGCCGGCCAACACACTTAGTATGGGAGGACCAAAATCTTTTTTCGTATTTCGACCTATGTCCCTTGGAGAAAGTTGTTCAGTTTCGTGGACTGGTTCACCCCTTAAAATATTTGCAGTTAATTTTTTTACACCATGTATATGGGAAAGTTGTTCCTTATCAGCAGCCCATCCTAAGCCCATCCTCCATTTTTGCTATCGATCACTAGTAAAATGTCACCCTATATTGGCATTGAAAACATTATTCGTAACTCTAATCTGTTCTGAAAAGAGCTCAATACAAAGCGTAAATTTTATGAGCACACGTTTACTTTTATGGCGACAAACAACTCGTAAAACTGCCATCATAATCTGATGAAAGAAAGCAATCGAATCTAGCCATTTCTTTTTACGACCTAGGTGGTAAACACACAACAATTTTATAAGACCTTCTTATTCAGCTTCACGCTTGCCCTATATCGTTTCAATTCCTACGAGTATAATAAGTATGTCTATGGTACCCTAGGTTAAGCTGCCCAAGTTTTCCTTTTGTGTAATTACCGCCTTTCGTTTGTAATTGAACTATAAACAATGTCACAAAGTGACAGGAAATTCAACGAAAACTAGGTATATCAAATATCAAAGTAAAAAGTAGGTATATCAAAGTTGTTATCACAAAATACAGAGTTTACAGAAGGATCAATTGATTCAAATTAAAATGTTCGCTATTGGCACTTGGTATTATTACATAACCAGGGTCGCTAGACTCAATACGAGGACGAAACTCAACTCTAAATCTGAGACAAGAACGTAATATGATTCTAAGCCGATTCGAATGCAAGAAATATGACTATTGTGGCAATTATCTTCTTTGCTAGTTGCTACCTTGACTTCCTCTGAGATTCTAGTTCATTCCAGTAAAGGTCCGTATCCCTATAAAATTGAACCCGTGACCTCCAGATCCTGAGATCATGCCCCAGACAACAAGACCACGGAGGCGTTACTTTTATTCAGCTTCACGCTTGCCCTGTATCGCATTCAATTACTATAACAGTAAAACTTCGGTAGGTAGTGGTACTCTATTCAACCTGACAACGAATGGGTATAAAATTTACTGCATGCTCCGCCGCAACGGCATGTAAGGTTGTTTTAGTGTCGATTTTACGATAAATAGCGCCATTTTAGCTTGCCCATTATGGGCTGACGACGCACGGATAGAGCTACTTGAGATTGTGGAAGCGAAGTGCCTAAGTACAGTAGAAGAAAATGCAGTAGCAGAAACTTAAACTGGAAAAGCTCTAAAAACACGGTTGACTGAAGATCGTTAAACTGAAGAGTGGTCTGAAGGTCCATGATGGTCTGGTTGACCAAAGAACTCCTGTTTCAAAATTCACTATTACCTATTTCGCCATGCCCACCATAATTCGTATCTAAAGATACGCTAGTAAAGTAGCAAACTGAAGAACTAATAGCGCCAGTCTCGACTGTGCCTTTTTCTGTGATTGGTTGAAACTGACAAATTTTCTTCTTATTGGTTGTCATTAAGACACAGATTCACCTATTGCCTCTGCAATAAGCTTTGGGTTTCCACCCGTTGCTTGCACGGTCATTTAAGCTACACATTGTATGCTTTCAAGCGTTCGAGTGAAAAGACAAGTTGGGTTAGGCAAATTACGAATAGAATGCGTGCATAGAAACTTTACAGTCATTTTAATAAAAAAAAAAAATGAGACATAAATTAGTAAGACTCATTTCTTCGCGACGTCTCGACTCAATTATTTGCGTCGTATTTTGTATGGCGCTACCTTTTTACTTTACATACTTACTCTTCCTAAATTTCTACTGTGGCATCAAGTATAGGATAAACTGCAGTTGCGGCTTCGATTGTTGCAGTGATACATTTGGAAGGAAACTAACAACTGAGATACTTTAGCCATTGGCGGAGTTTGGCAAAATTTCAGACTCGGCTCACTGGCTTTCGGAGTCATAAGTTTGTGTCGTTACAAAACAATGCAAGTAAGTTGTGGATTTGCTACCTTTGGATGTCTTGGCAGTGTTTTCTGTTTTAAGGGCTGAACACACCGCCTTCGTATGCGTGACGTGCACGTTATCACGCGCGTAGCTATGACGTTGTATTTTACGGGACCGTATGAGACACGGCACACGCACACCGCGGTACGCACGTGATGACGTGCAAGCATACGTCCTGCATATCCTGGAGGCGGTGTATTCCGCCCTTTAAGGTTGTCACACATAGATAGTTACGTGAGCAATGAGCATATGGTAAAACTACAGGCAGAGACTTAGCTCCATAGCCAGGGCGTGAAGTTAGTTTTGATGTACCTGGATAGTAGGTACTTAAGGATAATAGGATCCTAAGGGTCATTCATCGATTCGGTGTCCTCATACTACTAAAAGTAAAAAGAGAGTTACTTGCGGCTTATCTTTCTTTAAGTATTTTTACCTGTGTAACTTTTTAAGTATAAATTAATGAATACGCCACAAAGCCTCGGTTTAGATCTTTTTGTGAGTTCGTGACCTTTTCCTAAACCTAAAACAAAAATTTTGTTAGTCGTTAATCCATTTACAAGGTTTTAGCAAATAAAGAGCAGAATTATCATAATAATTAGCTTTGCTAACAAAGAAAACCTTTAGGCTGCCTTAAGGCAAAATGGCGAATGGAGGTAATAAAAAATCTTCCAAAGATGTTTTACTTGTACTTAGAATCACGGACGACTTATAATAAGTCGGAAATTAGAAGGTCAATTTATTTGTTCTACAAAATCCTTATAAGTGCCAAAGTGAGTTTGTTTTCCTCAAGGTTTTCCTCATTTGTTCTTATATTATGGTTTGACAATAGGGATTTTTCAAATGAACATTTTTAGTTACTCATATTTGTTCTATTGAATCTAGCTGGACCTGTTTACACACATGAGACGTGAGACGTGAGGCATCGCGACACTTGAAACCGTTTCCAGAGGAGAAACAGAAAAGACATCGTCTTCACACTGAAGACGCGCGACGCATTGATGACGACCGACGATCACTAGTCTGACAGGTATCATCTTACTTCTCGCGTCCAATGTCTTATGTGTGAAAATAGCGCCTATGACAGGTACACAACGAATTTTCTGATATGCTTATTTTTGTAACTTATGACAAATTAGTTGCGATTACCTGTCCGAATTGCGCCGCGTCTATCAGTTGTTTTTGTGTGATTGCACCTTTATATTTCTCGACTCGATTACCTACATCTTTGAAGGATCAATGTTTTTTGGTTATCCATACAGCTATTCAAAAAAGCAAGTTGATCCCTTGTATAGCCTGTGAGCTGCTGAAAGTAAATTAGTGTGCAATAAACTATTCTATTCTCGTCTAAGTAACAGACCATCAAATGGCGACACAAAAGAAGCCGGATCGTGTTAATGGCCAATAATTGGCGTATTAAAACTACTACTAGTGTTGCCAGATCATTTAGTTTGTAATTTTGTTAAGGTTGTCATAAGATGTCTTTATTGGCTGTCTGTCAAAATTAAAATGCAACATCTTATAGTTAAGCCTACGACCACTGCTGGAAGTTATATTATAAGGTCCTATTAAATTCACTACAAATATTTTAGGGACAGATCAAATAAAATCTAAGCATGTACTAGGCAAATGTAAAAAAAAATATACACGCTGGTATTCGAGAAAATAGCATTTATCTAAAAAAAAAACAAAAAAAAACGAAAAAGTGAACCCTGTTTGTCCTAGAAACCAATCATTCGCAGTAGTGCCATTGAGATTAGTTCCATGGAACTACTGCGACACACACTAAACGCTACTTCAATGAATTTAATTTACGCGCCAAAAAATTGGTCCTGTAATTGGTTGGTTGTTAGTGTGCGTGCCGTGTAAATGAATCCTGTCTACGTGGCGGATCGTCGTCAGTCGGGTAAGTCAAAGGATGTTCACGTAACTAATTAAAAATTTCGTTTGAAAAAAAAATAGTGAGTCGATTTTTTTTAAATGCCTTAGATGTTTTTCTTATACCTACATATTTACGCATGCCCTTAAAATATTTGCAGTGAATTTAATAGGACCTTATACATAGGGCTGTATATAGGGCTTCTCCACCTAAATCTGAATTAGGGGTTAACTTTACAGAAGACGTAAGAGATGACAAGTGATCGTCAGCCATCATCGTTACGACGCACGTCTCACGTGTATAGACAGACGGCGTCTTTTCTGTTTCATATATTTTATATGGATATGTCGCAAGTCTCACGTTTCCGTCTCATGTCTTACGTCTTACCTGTGGAGTTAGCGCCTTACAAAGTCATGAGTCTATCAGCGAATTCCAATACTCTACTTACTGCTCGTATTTTCTTTTATTTGGAGCGTAGTGAGCTGGCAACACCGACCACACTACACAGTCAATTATTTTCTTTGCCCTAGTGGCGTGATTTGAGCTCGGCTAGTGTAAGCCACTGAATTATCGTAGGTACCAAATTGCCAGCTATTTATTTGCGTCGCCTTTATCGCGCTTTTCTTAGTTAATTGAGACATTTGCACAAAATGACTATGTACGTGTGCCTTAAGCATAAGGAAAAACAGTTACGTTATGAAAAATTCCTTAAACTGAGACTCAATTTCAAATTGTGAAGCATTTTTGATACATTACCAAGTCTTTTCACTATTATTTTTGAGGAAGATCCGTATTACTCTATGTTTTCGTATTTATTTGTGAAGGTTAAAATAATTGTTTACAACAACATAGGCTAGAAACACACGTGACGATGTTTTACAGTAATTATTAATTCTTAAGCGTTGTACGAGAAACAGCGCTAGCGGATGCGTCTGTCAAACCGTTTAAAATAAACCTTATTTGTATGAAAATACGGTGGAAATCCGCATTTTCCTAACGAAAGCGTTAAGCATCTTCAAACTATCGCAGCAACGGACGTCACGTCTGATTTCCGCCGTACGCACTAATTTTGTAGATATTACGAGATGCCCTATATTCAAAGCCTTTTAATTTCTGCTTGGTTTCTGCAACATAAAAACGGGCAGGTATAATAAAACCTCAACAATTTTCCACATAACAAGAACTTGTAGAATTAGTCATGCTACTTTTGTCACGACTTACCGCTGTTTTTCACGAACTTTTTGTTTCAGAACACTTTTTAAGGAGAAAAGGAAAAACTTCTACAAAAACGTCTCGAAGAATAATGTTTTCTGTATTACAGGTAGGTACCTAATGTATCAAAGATTACCTACTTCCAAGAGAGGAAGAGAGGGAGAAAACGGGGAAGGAATTTCCATGTAATTGTCTGCAGCAGTCGTAAGCAATAAACAAGAATATCTCTCTCCGTTCGTGACACTGAGACGTCCAACGACCCGATGAACCCTGGTGTCAGAGTTTTACAACCGCCTACTACGAGAGTACCATATAGTTTAAGTACCGCTGCCGTCTACTAAGTAATCAAATCGCAGACTTTTTGGTCTCAGTATTTTAAACTAGCTTTTCATCAAACGTTACAGATAGAAGCTTAGGGTTAATGTTCATGCAAAAATTCAACATTCCTGTACATTTTTACACATATTTCCACACTAGTGAGAAAATTAGTAGCATATTCTCTTGTTTTTTATGTGCGACCCTTTGAAAGGTCTAAACGATCGTTCAACGTTTATTTTCATTTCGGACTAGCCCTTTCACCCTTGTCTTCCCTTGATACATCGTTGATGGGTAAATGAAATAGGGTCGGCGTACCAGTCGTCTACCAGGTTGGTAATAAAATGCAATATCACAATTTCTAGTCAAAACTCAGTTGCCAAAATCCAGTGATGCCAAGATCTGTAAGTACAAGTGTTGGTACAAGTTGATAAAAAAATACAACCAGGTTAGTATGAAAATTTGACAAACAACAACACAAAATCTTGACGTTCTTTGTTCTGTGTTACCTTTGTCCAAAACGACCGACAGGTTGAGGCAGGATTGGGCAAAATGGGACAGGGTGGGGCAAGTTGTGGCAGACCCTGTCAAAAATTGCTGAACCCTTAATGTTGACACGGTCAACGCAGAAAAAGGAAACACACACATATTATGTCAAAATTATACTTTTTTCAAACTTACAGGTTTTCCTTCCACACTGGCAGAATTTGAACCTGTTTCTTTCGCTATTATAGTACCGGCGTTCGAACAGGCCATTATAGTACTAACAAGACCATGGTTGCTACCACTAATGCCACCTGGTTAACGATTGGTACATGGACCCTATATACCCTGCGTTTGCTTTTTCAATAAACAGACTGGAATGTAAAAACAACTCTTTTATAACAAATTACCCTAAAGAGGTAATGTTAAAGTTTATTTTATGCTGGAACTAAATGAGAGAGTTTCTAGTGTGTTTTTTCAAGCCTTAGAGAGAAGTATTTTTATGTCGTAATGCACCAGTAATTACCTTTTCTCTTGTACTGTTTTATCATCATGTCTTTTTTCTCATTTCATCCAGCATTTCTGCGTAGTGGTTATTGTAACGTAGAGTAGAGAGCTACTTTGTACCTTTTATAATTAGTTTTTAATCACTTGGTAAGTAAAACAGTACAAAATAGTTACTAGAAATTTCTAAAAATTACAGGCAGTTTTGCGGCGGAACATTTAGTAGGTCTCTCTCTCTTTTCGTGTGGGACACAAAGTCGTCGTTCGTTAGTAGGTATATAGTATGTACTACATACATACATATATCACGCATACATCTCTTGAGGGGTAGGCGATTGCAAAATTCTTGACACCTAGGGTTCATCACATGGGTTTGATTGACTTGTTGTCCTACACGAAAATAGAGAGAGATTGAGATTAGCTTAGGTTACGTCCACTTTTTCTGTACAAACTGACGAACTAAGTACAAAATTTTGTACCTAATTAAATATCTACTTTGAATCCTGCCGGACACCAACAATAATCAGTATTAATAGAAAATAGATAGCCTTTAAGTAGTTACCTACTGAATTTATTGAATAAGTAGATAGGGAGTTACTACGCTAACAGTAACAAATATCGCAGCCGTAGAATTTGAAATCGTCTTCTATTTCCTAAAAGTACGTAAAGCACAATGTTTTGTAACAAACAAAATAGCTCTTTTACAAATAAGGCGCGATCACGGAAGACTCTAAAGGGTTTCCCTTTCCCTGCGAAACGTGTAAATCGGATTTGTGAAATTTATTGCACTGTCTCCTTGCCTACGTTACGCTTGCTTACCTCTCGACACCTCCTGTTCTAATAGGATCTGTTTTCGTTGACACAAACGGACGGCATGCCGACTGCAGTGTAAAGCCATGAGACGTCTACGTCTACCTTGGTCATCCTCTCCCAGGAATGGGATTTTGGCAACCTAGTAAGTCTGCTTATTTCATTATCTATTGCACTGCTTACCTCTCGACACCTCCTGTTCTAATAGGATCTGTTTTTCACAATATATACCGACGTCATGCCGACTGCATTCTAACTTCTAAGTTATAACAAAAGCTATGAGTCGTCTAAGTCCACCGTTGATCAAAATCCTCTTCCAGTCGCCTCTTGATAACGGGATTTCAACACCTGGCAGGTCTGCTCAGTTCATGTGTATTGCACTGTCTCCTTGCCTACGTTACGCTTGCTTGCCTCTCTACACCTCCTGTTCTGTAATATGATCTGTTAGGGATTGTGCTAACGAGCTGCATACCAAATCGCCAATTGTATTGTAACTGCTCTATATTAACGAAAATCACTCAATAGCTGATTCACGCAAATTGAGCATTCCATGGCCCACGACAAATTGTCGTTTTCGGCCAATTCCTTCTATCTCGGCTGCCCACAACCCACTTACAACGTCTGAGTGCTCATTTCGTATTTATTGCATTGTATCTTAGCCTACGCTACGTTACGCTTACTAATCTTTCATACAAAATTATAATGACTCTGTGTAATTAATTAAAAACTACTTTTCACAAATAATTGCTTCATAGGACGAAAATAAACAATTTATTATGCAGTCCGTCTGCTATACCCCAGGGGCTCAAATTGAATACAGCCCTTCCCAAATGGTAAATCGCGATAGCAAAATGTTTAGATGCTTCAAAGACTTTTTTTAAATTTCCTCTTTTTGATGGGGTAGGAAGAATCCAGGAAAAACAACATTCATAATTGAAATTTTTATGCTGCAGTTTGGAATTCATATTTTCTCCCCCTCATTTATTACAATTTGCTGAATCTTTACGACAGTCAGCCATGAAAAGGGGTCTGTTTGTTTTCATATACTTCCAACTACATGCCTGCCCAGCGGTTTTACCCGCTGTAATATTACAGTTAGTGGAATTCTGTGGAACTGCAGTAAAAGGTAGTTCAATTGAAAGTTTGAACAGAGACATATTATTATATAAAATAGAACCAAAATCTGAAAAAGTACCTATATTAATTTTATACAAACGTCGTAGTGTGATGGAAGACCAATATTTAGTTTAATGTAGGTACCTTCCTTACCTACCTATTAAGCGTCGAAACAAAACACACTATCATTTAAGTACGTTTATGTATCGGATAGGAATGACGAGTCAATTGGATTTTTTGATACCATATAATATATTAGAAAAAATAGAAACAATGAGAAATAAGGTACGTGACTGAATCTTATTTACTTGGCTACCTAGGTTTATTTCGATCCTAAGACAGCAATCAACTTGTCGCTGATCGTATCCTTTGCCGAACGTGAACGAAGGGAGGAAAAAATAAAGACAAAGGGAAAGGTAAACTATGCCGAACACGTCCATAAGAAGGGCTATTCCACCACCTGCTGGAACAGAGTTCCACTATGCCCTTATAATGGATAAGTAAGTAAGTGTGCAAAATCTGTGCCGTGTGATTCTCACTTTTTCTGTGATTGTAGCCATAGGCAACAAAAACTGAAATCCAAGGACCTGCATTGCCGTATCACATCACCACATCATATCATCCCATAGCAGTCCACTGCTGGATATAGGCCTCCTCCAGGGCACGCCACAAGGCACGATCTCCCGTTTCGCCATCTTTTCGCTACCAGTCGCTCTCTTCAAGTCATCGGTCCATCTGGCTGGAGCTGGAGGGTGTCCAACGCTATGCTTGCCACAGCTCAGTTCAGTTCTACGACAAATGTGACCAGCCACTTCCACAATATGTCCGTTACTTTGGTGTTTCGCGGATAATCTCGTCTCGGATCTTATGAATTAGCGAGATCCCCAAACCAAGATACAGATCCAAGGAACTGCATTCCTTTGAAGATTGGTAAGTTGTAACTAACACTTCCCCTGCCTCTTATAAGCGAAGCCCATATTGAAGATGTCATTTTGTGCGGTCATCATCAAAGGCTAAAAAGAGACATCACAGTTTTGCTAAAGACTCATGCAAACTCTTGTAAAATGCATCTCTTGCTTGTTCCTACTTGTGACATTGTTTTCTTACAACATCATGTGAACAAAAACATATTATCACATATTTGTGAACTAAAACATTTATTTATATTATTCGTTGAGAGCACAGTGGAACTTTTCCATGCGAGCAGGCTGATTCCTACGTCACGTAGAGAAAAGAGAACTTTTATTACTTCCTTGCCTCGTAATTGTTATGGAGAACGCACTTCTTATTACTCAACTTCTCCCTTAGTAACGAGGGTAGTTACCACGAAACGTTCGCTGTATAAGTTAAGCGTCGACCTTTTTTCTTTCGAAACATAGGTACTTCCAGAAATTTGATAAGAAAGCCTTGATGTACAGTGTTGATAGGTTTAGCTAAACAGTAGGAATTTATTCGCCATTTTAGATACAACTCGCTTTTTTAAGGTGCTCTTTCAGCAAGTCTCAGAAGAATTAAAAGTTGATTCAGTGTAATCATCATCATCCATTGTCAACAGTCATTTTGTCTACCGTGAGAGGAAGCAAAATACATAGCGAAAGACAGAAGAAGATTGAAAAAAATTATGCGGGCTCTTTGTACCAGCGGGGTACCATAGTATCAAAGAAGAAGAAGAAATACTTGTCTACCGCCAGAAGTGGGTCTTCCTTTTAAAATGCGTATGTCCTACTTTCCAAGTTAGCCAAGTTTAGGTGCATTTAGTGTAGCGTCCACAACAGGGAATATGGCTGCTCATTCCCAGGATCTACTCCGTCACATTTTACTATAGCCCCGAATAGAAGTATTATTATTATGCTATTTTAATTTGGAAACACAAGGTAAAGTTTCGCGTATAGATAGACTACAAAATATTTAGTAGCATTTTTTTTATTCTTTACCAACAGCTGCATTATTCGGAAAAATCAGCGAGCTACAGTTCATCTGCAAGAACCGTCCTCGACTACCTCTCAGCTCAGTGATCGAAGTGTATTTCCCGTAGTAAAACATGTTGTTGAACAACAGCCGACCGAGGCTTTGCAGGTCTGGGATGGTGACGTTGTAGACATTCTGAAAACGAGAGAAATCAAAGGTATGGTAAACACGATTTGAAATTCAAGAGCCGAAAGGAAAGGCAAAATATACTTTTAAAAATTTACTGGATGACCGATGAGATGTTGAACAGTGGTGGTGCGACGCATAAGGTTCCGGTTTCGATTGTAAAAATTGATATTATTATCACTTTGTCAATTTCTCCCCATAGCAGGCTGCATTGCAGGCTGAACCACCTGTGCTTCGGAGTGCACGCTAAGCCGTCGGTACTGGTTGCTGTCTATGATTACTTAGACAACGGTCGTTTTGATAAAGAACTTAATATCGGAAGCCTGCTACTTGTGGCAGGGTTAGGGTAGTAGTAGAGAAATTAGGGTAGGTAGTATAAAATTTGTGACACCAGCGTTTGTCGGGTCGTTGGACGACTCGATGTCCGACTCGAAAAGAGAAGAGTAGTAAGAGACTTACTGGTTTCAACTTGCAATCAGGATCTATCCCTGGTAAGAGTCCGGTGATCATTTTGAAGATCACATGTTTGCAGAGATTCTTGCTCTCTACAGTGAAGGCGAGTACGTTCTTCTGGAGGTTTTCCTCCCATCTGAAGTTCCGTAGCCTAATCTGATGGAATAAAATAGATTTGATTTTAAATTGAATAAAATTTTCCTAAAGAAGCATGAGGCAGCATGACAGATCTACTGTATTACAGAAAGCCGCAGCATTTTGACTTGTATGAATAGATATGACATCAAATTGAAGGTACACTCCACGATGATGGATGATAGATAATAGACAAAGATTATGCGTCGAAGTTTTCATAATTTAAACAATTTAGATTTTTCCAATATAAAGAAATATGAGACATCAAAGATCTGCTGTACTTTGTAAAAGCCAAAGCATTATGACTTGTATAAATATGACATCTGAAAGTAACACTCCATGATGGATGATTGATGAATTGATGATGGATGATAAACAAAGATTAGGTATATGTCCAAGTTTTCATACGTTTTTAAAGTCAATTAAGTAGATAGTGTAAATAACTTTGACATAAGAATAGTTCAAACATAGATTTAGACATACCTATATACTAGCGTATAAGTTCGAATCAATGTTACTTACCCCTAGAACTCCCATATTCTTCTTAACATTTCCGTATATACTTAAGGAGCAAGTACTTTCATCAATGCAGTTCACTTTGACTTTCAGATCGACATCCTTTTTATACTGTTCGTATATAATTGATTGGAAATCTAGAATGTGCACAGCAAACGGCCCCTGAAAATTATGTCATAGTTATTCATTCATCATCATCTTCCTGCCTTTAATCAAAATCAGTTGGGTCGGCGCAACATGAATTGTAGGAACACAAAATCATGTAGCAAAAGGATATTTTTATGACCAGCCGCCTGATGTCAACCCTCTTTGGGAATACTTTTGTAGATGGTATCACCGCAACCATGCGGTTGGCCATAGTTTGCAGATATTCAACCGAGGTCAAAATCTCTATGTGGCTTTTTTCGAAACACCCTGAGTGGACTAGGGATGGCAAAAATGATTGATAGTTGAGTTAACGCATGCTTGACGTGTGGTGGCCAGTCCTCGGCAACCGTAACTTTAGACGTCTTTCGCCCAGATCGACCGGTGGTGTCTTAAAGAGAGCGGCTGGTAGTAACTGGATGGCGAAAACGAGAGACAGCGTCTATGTATATGCCTATGTCTAGAAGAGTAAACTCTAGTATTTAATATAAGAGAGTATGAGACATCAAAGATCTATTGTATAGGGGTATGGGATAACAAAGATCCAATGTTTATTAATAAAGCCGCAGCATTTTGCATGAATATGAATAATTATAATTTGAGGATAACACTCTGTGATGGTAATGGTCAAAGATTATGCATTCAAGTTGTGCTATTGAAATATCAATTCCAATTTCAATACAGCTAGATAAGTATTGTAAATACCTACGTCCAGCCTGATATAAGCTGACTGATTTTATGATGGTGTGTGCGTGTGAATTAATATGATCTTTTAACTTGAGAATTTATTCAGAAATCTCTACTTACGAAATCTTTACTGCATATTATAACTTCTAAGAGACATACAAAACAAATTAAACTTTGTATAAATAATAAAACATATTTCATGTTTAACCACCAAATAAACATTCTTAACTATATTTTTTAAACACCGGATTTAAATTATTTCAAAAATTAGGTTATGGCACCACGTAATTCGTTTTTATTAAAAACTAGTTTTCCGTCCCGTAGTTTCACATGCTGCGTGCAAGCAAAATGATGAAGACCTTTTTTTGCGTTTCTATGTCTATCGTTGAATTTGCTAACTCTTCCTTAACAACGCAACGGATTTTAATGCATGTTGTTTGTAATAGACAGAGTGATTTAAGAGGAAGGTTTAAATGATAACACATGCCAGGAAATCGTTGTTTTCGCCAACGGATTTTGATGTATGTTGTTTGTAATAGAAAGAATGATTTAAGAGGAAGGTTTAAATGATAACACATGCCAGGAAACTTGTTATACATGAATATAACTTACCTATCATAAAATTAGAACTTTCAGTCTACGCGGAACAATTCCTGAGATAAAATTACTGCCTTTTTTGAAGAGATAAACACACTTTACTTGTATGTATTTATGTATATATGGACCATTTACCGTCATTAACTATAATAAGCAGGTACCTACTCATACAAAAATGTGTGTCTATCCACTTATGTATTAGGTAAGTACCCATTTATATTATTACCTAGAACTCATGGTAATAAAATGCCCATGGGTTCGTAGGTACGATAAAGTTACTTACTTACATAAATTATTATCTACTGAATTATCCATTCTGATTGTGAATTACTGTACTATTTTTTTATTATGTGTTTCACATGAAGATGCAAATTTGAATTCCCCATTTAAAAAACCAACACTAGCGTTAAAGAGACTTATCAGAAGCCTTATCACAAAACGGACCACCTGTGTCATTGTTAAGGCTCTAAAATATAGCGCATTTATATTACGCATGCATTACGTGTGGGCCATGTCTTATTAAAGTAACAAACCCTTCATAATGAAATTGCCACATCCCATCCACAAGACAGATACCTAGACACGTTAGTTAGTCATCAACATCGCATGTCCGTATCCCTATTCTGAGGGCGTAGCGGCGAATTTTGATGGAAATACCCATTTTCTTCCCACCCCAACAATAAGGTGCGAAATTAGGAGAAGAATTAGACCCCCAAGAGTAAGACCCCCTCGCGCGTGCTTCGAATCCACGATGCAGAATCACCCTTCCGATATTTTAATATCAACCCCCTATTGATTTATTCGAAAGATATTTCTTAATTTTGCGGTTTTACGAAATAATTTGGGGTGGATTGTGACTCGATTAGATTTGAACTTTGAATAAATAAAAAATACAATATACGCAACTTCTTATACAAAATTACAATGAGCGTTTTTTTTTTAAATACTAAATTATGTAAAATATTTGCTATTATTTTATTCGGTTTTTAAATTGAAACTTATCCCGATAGAAAGTACTGCCCTGCTACGCTACGCGCAATAAGAAGCCGAGTTGTGGCAAGACATGCTACAGAACTTGCCCATAAGATAAGGTCTCCACTACCAACCGAAAATATCTCTTATGAAAACATGAAAAATTTCATCGCAGGCTGGATTTGAACCTGCAACTTACGGCATCAGTACTGCGATTAACGCGTGACATGGCTCCATCTACCGGGATAGTTTTGCAATGCAACTTATTCCCAGCAACTTATTCATTCCTTACGTCAGATTGAATGTACTAAGGTAGACAGAGATATGAAAACGCGCGATTAATTGAATATGTATTTCAAATCACTTACTGTGTTAGGTATTTAGTTTTGGGAAACTTGCAAAATTCGGTATTCTTCAGCCGAACCCTGACTGCGCCACTCTGTTTGCAAATTTAGTATTTGTGTCAAATGAGCACAAAATACTGACACAATTCTTACAACAAACATTTTTTCCCAAAATCGCGAGTGGGGCATTATTTCCTTGTGTTTACTAGCAAGTGTTTGCAGAGGCCCCAGATGTTGTTCGGCGTAAGCTGCTCTTATTAAGGATTCCGTGTGTACGCCAGCCCGCAACGACACAGCATTTTTGTTCTAGCTACTAGGGATGTGAAAAAATATCGATTACTTAAATCGATAATTTTTCGGGAAAAACGATTATGAAAAATTTGTGAAGCAAATATAACTAATTAATTAATTAAATTGATTAATAAAAATTCATTTTTAATAAATTGTTTTGTTAAATATAGATTCTTATCCGAGTACAATAATTCGACTTCTTTATGGGGCACGTAACGGCACAAAAGAATAGGTAGTCTTCTTCCGGTCTAATCAATAGCGATCTCGTCAAATTTTGGTGCCCGGAATTCGGCCATCTTTCCCTCATTATTTCCTTGTGTTTACTAGCAAGTGTTTGCAGAGGCCTCAGATGTTATTCGGCGTAAGCTGCTCTTATTAAGGATTCCGTGTGTACGCCAGCCCGCAACGACACAGCATTTTTGTTCTAGCTGCTAGGGATGTGAGAAAGTTATCGATTATTGTTAAAATCGATGATTTTTGGGAAAAAATACGATTATGATTATTATAGAAATCGATGACTTTTCGGGAAAAAACGATTCTGTTTTTTTATGCAAATTTAATCGATTGATTAATTAAATTGATATGCAAAATAATTAATTAACTTTAGTAAATTGATAGTTTCAACAAAAAAGTATCTCCGAGTACAATAATTTGACTTCTTTATGGGGCATGTAATGGCACAAAAAAATTTGCTTCTTCTTGTCAAATCAGAGCAAATTTTGCTTGCCCGGAATTCGGCCACCCTTTCCCAAAATCGCAAGTCCGCCATTATTTCCTTGTGTTTACTAGCAAGTGTTTGCAGAGGCCCCAGATGTTGTTCGGCGTAAGCTGCTCTTATTAGGATTCCGTGTGTACGCCAGCCCGCAACGACACAGCATTTTTGTTCTAGCTACTAGGGATGTAAAGAAATTATCGATTATTATAAAATCGATCATTTTAAGCAAATTCATACGATTTCGAATAATTTGTTATGCAAACTTTATAAATTGACTAATAAAAAAGAATTTTCACATTTCCGAGTACAATGATTAATTGACTTCTTTTTGGGGCACGAAATGGCATGAAAGAATTATTTATGCCATACCTATGCCTTATGTTAGGTCCCACGTAATAAGTGATTTGATCTCATTTTAAAATAAATTATAAAAAATATTATTTAAAATGAAATAAAATTTCTAAAATTTTAAAAACCGATGTTTTTGTACACCATAATTATCATATTATTTTTAATCGATTTATTATTTACTAGTAAAAATGGATATTAACAAATCGATTATATTTGACACTAAAGTCACATCCCTACTTGCTACGATATTAATATTTCCTTCCTTCATTGTTAGCATGACATCGTGTAGTTGTTAGGTTAGACACACATGTTTTGCAATATGTCTTATTTTATTTTTCTTCTAAGTTTATATTCTCACTATGCATGCAATTAAGGGGTATCTAAATAAAATTATGCAACATAGAAAATTTACAGAAGGACACTTTGCCCCTTTTTCCAATCATCATGGTGTAACGTATATAGACTGTATGATTGCTACTATTTTATGAATTTTTGAAATTAGTTACAATTAGTATGTTTAATTCTTATGTAAAATACTTACATATAAAGTCCGTTTCGACATTTTTGATTTAAAAACATCTACTTACCTATAATTTTAGAAAGATAAAGTGTAGACAGCCAGATACAAGTAGCTACGTAGGTATGTATGTATCTTCATCTGAGCATTCATATTTACTCGACTCTCATATTCCACCTAACCTATCTCGGGGGTAGATTGCTATTTCTATTTTGTTTCAGCAAAAAGGCAACAGTGAGTAACGAAATTTGTATTCATAAGCATAGTAAGACAGGGCCGGAGTAGAAGGGGTGGGGTACGCGAAATTCAGAATATTATTGGGGATGCTCCATCGCTCCCCTCAGGTAATCGGCTGACAAATGTCTTAGATATTTTACCGACTTCATTTTGTGGATGCCACGAGAAGCGAGAAACAGAAGTAAAGTCTGTTTGTGCGTTTTTTTCTGTGCAGCGCTAGCGCATGCGTTAGGAAAATTAGATTTTCCACCGTATTTTCATACAAATGGTCTATGTTGAACGATTTGACAGACGCAATACTGCGCACCGCACGACGCTGCGTAAGCGGATGCGTCTGTCAACCGTTTTACATAACCGTACCTTTATGTCTGAACATAAGGTCGAAATTAATATTCCCGTAAAATATGTGTTATGCAGCGCAAAAATAACGCACAAATGGAGACGTTATGTGTGTTTCTCCCCATAGGCAAAAAATGCTTTCGGCGAGGAAGAAAGGCTTTTTCGATGTTGCAACTTATCATGACCATGTTGGTTATAACTGTGTATTGAAATGGATGAGCCTATTATTCAAAAGTCCTAGACTTTTTACCCGACTGCCTCAGGAGGGTTATGTTTTTTGAAATTTTGTATGTATATAATATAGTATGTATCCAGAAATTTCACAGAGTACCTACAGACGGTATTACTATCATACTATTATTTATTCGTTGTTACAGCTCAAACAGCTGGGCCGATCTTTACATTTGAGGTGTTGTTAGATTCGTCTCAGAAGCGTGAGTGACACTGGCTATATTAAATTCAAGATGGTTGATTTTTATTGCAAATTACAACTTTGAAGTTACCGTAGTGGGGATTTTGTTTTTCAATACATCTTCTTGTTTAAGTGGAGTGGAGTTGTAGAGTGGAGTTATACAAGGTGTTAATTTAATAAAATAACACCCTGTATAACTTCTAGGAAGAAGATTCTAAGAACTGGTAAAGGAACGCTGTATTTACTAAAAATAAACAATCTAAAATATTGTAAGCACCTGAAATGTTAGGATCCAGACTATGGATTTACTCGTAGAATAACTAAATCCCATTTTACATTACAAAGAAATTCATGAAACAGAATTTCTGCTTTGAGAATAAGATACTACATTACAAAATACCCAGCTTAGGTAGTCGCACTGCTGAAGTCTGATAGTTATGAAAATATTTCTATCTTATAAAAATGTGAAGAGCTTGATAGTTCAGCCATCCCGTGAAAATGGACAGCCATCCCCAAGAAACAACCTGTGCCAAGAAACGAAAATAATTGTACTTAGGTACTACTTACGTAGATGAAGAATGCATCCCAGATTTACAACATTATTGTTCACGTCCTGCTCACATGTGAAATAATTATGATAGAGAAGCAAACAATAATGTTGCCACTTCAGGTTATTCTTTATTGTGCAAATTATACCTACTTCTGATCGAAAATTATTCGTATTGTGTGATAGCTTAGCCGACTGAAGTATTACTAAAAGAGGGTAACCAACATCCGATTTTCAAAAACAGGCAAATAATTATACTATATACCAACTTACAATTTAATAATCAATTTCCTAAAATTTGAGTAAATTGTGAAAGTTTGTTGCTACGAAAACTCAGGGCCCATTTAATTATGGGAAGGGCCCTCCATTTTTGTACTAAGATGGGTTCACAATATCAGGATAAAGTTTTCCTAAGTTAGGGCAGGAATTTTAATAGGAAAGGAATTTGTAAGAGGCCCGGCTAGGGTTGCCAGTCGAGCGAAGAAGACCCTAGGCTTTAGTAGGACTGTATGGGCAAATCTTCTAAATGTAAAACATTAAATAAGAGATTAAAATATATGGAGATTCATGTAGTTAGAATAAATTATGAGACTATTGTTCTTCTTTTACTATTATACTTAATTTCCCTACCCTAAACCTAATTAATGTAGTGTAAGCGCAACATAAACATACTGTAAGAATGCAATTGTAGATGCATTCACCACTACCTTAGGATTTGACTAAGGGTTTTTTATTGTGTTGATCAACTTTAGTGTGGAATTAGCATACTTCTTGTATCAGGCGGTTGTAAAACTCTAAAACTAGGGTTCATCGAGTCGATGGATGGCTCGGCATTTCACATGAAGATGGAGCGTGGAATAACAATAATTTGACCCGTATTTTGTCGTATGTCGTCAGTAATGACAACCCTGGATCTAGCTAAGCCCGGGCTGGTCAAAGCGTTCCAGACGAAAAGGCTCCAACAATTCTTGTTATATATGAGTTTCGTGTGTGGTACCGCCTTGCTTTGTCTACCTTCTTGTTCAGCGAAACTATGTGAGTATCATGGCTGTGATTATCGAGTTTGTATTTTAGGATAGGTAACGTATGTCTATATCTCTCTACTTATAGTTATAGAGAACAGAAGATGAAAACTTGCTAGGACATTTATTACGATATGACGACTAAAACTATAATTAAAGGGAAAATTTGAGGAGAAAAGAGGGAGAAGGCGTCCTAGACGTGCGAACGTGAACCAAGTCAAGGAGAACATAGGCGTCGTCATGTCGTATAAGGAAGTCAAAGAAAAAATAGAGTAGATCGGAGAGCTAAGAAAGCAGAAGTGAAGCTCTTAAGTTAAAGACGGCAAACAGATGCAGTTGAAATATACAAGTTCTCTTCAGATCTCCTCGTAAAGCAAGTGGGTTTAATAGAATTTCGCCCTCATGTAGGTTGAGTCCTGTTTCCTCCCTAAGAATCGAACCAAGAACCCTTCCAATCCTGAACTTAGACCACTAGACTACGGAGCCAGTTAACCAAAGCTTGTAATGTAATAATGGAAGTCCCCGAGGATGAGCCCCATACATCCATAATGGCTGGAGCTCGAAGAAAAAGAGAGTAGGATTTCGTGTAGGTTGAGTAGATACTTATAGTTTTCTCCCCAAGAATCGAACCAAGAAACCTTCAGATCCTGAGACCGAACTCAGACCTCTAGACTACGGAGCCAGTTAACCAAAGCTTATAGTATAATAAGGAAGTCCACGAGGATGAGCGTCATACATCCATAATGACGGCTCTCACAGCCGACCGGAGCTCGAAGAAAAAGAGAGTTTAATTGAAAATAGGACCTCGTGTAGGTTGAGTAGGTACCAATTTGATTTCTCTCCAAGAATCGAACCAAGAAACCTTCCAATCCTGAACTCAGACCTCTAGACTACGGAGCCAGTTAACCAAAGCTTATAATCTAATATGGAAGTCCCTGAGGATGAGCCTCATACATCCATAATGGCGGCTGTCGCATCCGGCTGGAGCTCGAAGAAATAGAGAGATTTAATGAAAATAGGACCTCGTGTAGGTTGAGTAGGTACCAATTGTTTTCTCTCCGAGAATCGAACCAAGTCACCTCAAGATCCTACGACCCAACTCAGACCTCTAGCCTACGGAGCCAGTTCACCAAAGCTTATAATGTAATATGGAAGTCCCAGAGGATGAGCCTCATACATCTATAATGGTGGCTGTCGCATCCGGCCGGAGCTCGCGTCCAAATTCCCAACTAAGAGGATGTGGGGAGCTGCAACCACTCCTTGTTTATGAAAAATTGTTATATTCAAACATGAACTCCTAGTATACACAAGGATTAGGTAACTTTTATTTATGTAGACTAGCTACGTAGATATATATTTTTGTAAGGAATTTAGTTAATGAACCATTTAAACTAAAACTTTTGAAGCTGCCATTGAATATTGATCAAAAAGTTTATTTTTTCATGTTAATAATACTATCCAATAAATGTGACAGGAACTTTCAGGGAAGGTGCCAGAACAAAAAACCACACCCATGGGATTTGTATACCTAGGATTCATAGGATAGGATTCAATGTGTCGGGTGTCATAGACATAGTATGTTATGTACCTTATACCAACACAAAGAACACCCTAGTGATGAACATTTTAAATTCATTTTCATAGAACCACTACACATAAATAATGTCAATAAACACTCCCTTTTTTCGTACGACACTTATCTTATGTGTTTACCCATGAAACGTAGGCAGAGGTCATCTTAAAGTGAATTTTTTTATGGACACGGTATCAAAAATACCAAAATACTTTTTCAGTGCGCAAAATCCCGTTTACACCTCCATACCGAACGTTTTACCAAATTGACGTACTACGAACACGGGATCACTCGGTCTTTGATATGGTAATCCCTTCCTACCCTTTAGAAATATGCCAGTCGTTCCCAAAATGTGGTTCTGATGAGTCCCTTTTGGTGAGTCACTTGTGGATTTTGGGGCTTAGCTGTTTCTTATTTTAGTACTACTATCTACCTACCAAAAATTGAAAATATTGTAACACTATCTGCCACTGGCAAAAAAAGAAAATTAAAGTAAGTACCTAGTATCTCTTACAACAGGACAACCTACTAAAACTCCCCAACTGTTGCCGGCATGCGTTGTTAGAGGAAATAAGCAGCCAGTACGTTAGTATACGCTATTGCTACAACCAACACAACGAATACTAAAATAAAAGCCTAAAAATAGACTACTTTATAAGTACTTTATAAGAGCAAATGAACTAAAGAGTACTGGTAGGTCTACTGGTACTGAAGTTCGATTCGAATAGGCTATATTTGACAGATGTCAAACCCATACATCAAGTCAAGAAAGAAAAATAGACCTTATGTTTTAGCATCAGCACGATTTTGATAGCTGTTAAACTTGTCCTATTTAAAGAGCCATACTTTAGAGAAGTGTGTGATGGGTTGCCTAGGGAAACTTTAAGAACCACTGATAAAGGCTATTATAAAATAGGCAAAATCGACATGATCGGGGTTAGCAAGCATCCCGAATATTTTATTTAAGAGGCTTTAAAGAGATTCTTTTTGGGAATAAAGGTCGTTTGATGTTATGATTCTAAGAAAAGGAAGCGTTTGACCTAAAATTATGCTGAATTTGGTTCATTTTAAGGGTTATTTTCTTGACGATCTAGTCAAGTCCGCGAGGAAATGCTGGATGCAATGCAGGCCCTAATCAGACAAGGTGGAAACTTTTAAGGGAGGCCTTTGTTTGGCAGTGGCGTCCTATGGCTGACATGGTATGGTATTGCATTATTATCATTATGGCTGATTATATGATGATGAAGAATTATCTCATTAGTAGTGAAAATGAACCCTGTGACGTACCCTGGGAAAGGTTCACGTACATACTCACGTCAGCAAATGTACCTGCTCATTTAAGGAACCTATATTAAGGAACTTATAGATACCTACTGGTTTCTCGTACAAATTCTATTTTATACCTACCTACCTACCTACATACTTCAGGATATTTAATTTTGTACACGATTAAAGATTAAGAAGTAAAGAAATCTTCGGAAACTAGGGTTTTAGTTCCGAAGAACACTTGAAGAAGCGTGTTTTTATAATCTCGAATATTAAAAGAAGATCTTAAGGTCTTAATTAAAAGTTAAAGTGGAGTTCCGAGACTTATAAGATTTGATTTATTTAAAGGAAAGTTTTTCCAGAGTTGTTAGAGAAATCGTAGAGTTTTCAACTAGAAAACTCGGTTTTTTAGGAATTCATAACGAATAATGCTTTGGTAAGAAATATAATAGCAACAGGATACGGCTGTTTACTTTAATCCAGTTTATTTCGGTCTTGGAATCAAATTCATTAAATTTTTAAACTCTTTCACGAAACTTCGTTGTACGCAAAAACGACTAAAACACCTAAGTCGCGTAAAATGTAAAATCCACCAGCAATTATGAAAATGGAGTTTCGCCTTCCAAAATCCCTCATGATCGTCGTTATGCATTTTTTTTCTTATTTTTGGCGCTTGACTCGACGCGGTTTCACTTCTGTAAGTACAGTGTTGCCATGCCATACGTAGAAAATTCAACTACTGCTGACTTTTTCCACGAGTCTATTATACAGTGTGTCCCGCGATAAAGTGCAACCCCGAAAAGGGGTGAAACTAGACCTAAAATTATCGATAAAAAAAATACTTAAAAAATTTAGAAAAAATTATTTAATTTTTTATTGGTGATTAAAGATTTTAATTTTTTATTAGGACCCTGTGTACTAAAATGTCAATTTCTTCCAAACTACTGGCTCTTTTTCATTGAAATAAAAATAATTATTTAGCCTAACACTTAGCAGTAATAATGACATGATAAATAGGATATGTATAGTCCAGATGGACTATGAATGCGAATCTGCGAGGCATCGGTCTCACGAGTGTCTTGCGACAACTTTTGTGAGTTTCGTCCTCTACGATAAGCCACTTGTACACATTACAGTGTAATCCTTTTTTCACTTAGTCAGCATTTAAGCTGAAGCAATGAGTGCCGAAACACCGATGGCGAAAGGTCCAGGTTGTTTCACCTTCATTTCGGATCATCAGGTATGGAAGTGTCCATACGACAACCTTTTAGGATATGTATAGTCCAGATGGACTATGAATGCGAATCTGCGAGGCATCGGTCTCACGAGTGTCTTGCGACAACTTTTGTGAGTTTCGTCCTCTACGATAAGCCACTTGTACACATTACAGTGTAATCCTTTTTTCACTTAGTCAGCATTTAAGCTGAAGCGATGAGTGCCGAAACACCGATGGCGAAAGGTCCAGGTAGGATTACACTGTAATGTGTACAAGTGGCTTATCGTAGAGGACGAAACTCACAAAAGTTGTCGCAAGACACTCGTGAGACCGATGCCTCGCAGATTCGCATTCATAGTCCATCTGGACTATACATATCCTAAAAGGTTGTCGTATGGACACTTCCATACCTGATGATCCGAAATGAAGGTGAAACAACCTGACCTTTCGCCATCGGTGTTTCGGCACTCATCGCTTCAGCTTAAATGCTGACTAAGTGAAAAAGGATTACACTGTAATGTGTACAAGTGGCTTATCGTAGAGGACGAAACTCACAAAAGTTGTCGCAAGACACTCGTGAGACCGATGCCTCGCAGATTCGCATTCATAGTCCATCTGGACTATACATATCCTAAAAGGTTGTCGTATGGACACTTCCATACCTGATGATCCGAAATGAAGGTGAAACAACCTGGACCTTTCGCCATCGGTGTTTCGGCACTCATCGCTTCAGCTTAAATGCTGACTAAGTGAAAAAAGGATTACACTGTAATGTGTACAAGTGGCTTATCGTAGAGGACGAAACTCACAAAAGTTGTCGCAAGACACTCGTGAGACCGATGCCTCGCAGATTCGCATTCATAGTCCATCTGGACTATACATATCCTAAAAGGTTGTCGTATGGACACTTCCATACCTGATGATCCGAAATGAAGGTGAAACAACCTGGACCTTTCGCCATCGGTGTTTCGGCACTCATCGCTTCAGCTTAAATGCTGACTAAGTGACATGATAAATAGCTCGCTAAAAAGTAATTACAATGTATTAAACTTAATTTTTGAAAAAAATGCTGCTTTTTTGAGTGCCTTTTTTTTCCATTTCACTTAATTTGTAAAAAAATGCCCCCGAAAACCATAGCATTTTATGACATATTATTATTCTTCACTACTTTAGCTTTCAAATAAAAAAAAATGAACATTCTAACTCAAGAAACAACCTCGCTATGAAATTTTAAAGCTGACCCCTTTTTTTCATGCAATAAATAAAAAACAGTTTTTAATGACAATGACACTTTTATACCTGTTGATGAACTCACTTCCTTAAAAAGGGAATTCTTCCAAATTCGTGATAACTTCGGATTTGTCAAAATTTGTCAAAACTTAAATTCTGATTTCGCCACCAAAGCATTTCATTCAACACATAGTCAATTCAAAAGATCTTCGCCGTGTCAATCAATTTTGAACTCAAGTTCGTACTACTCTTCGCCGGCCCGACGACTCAAAGTTGAGTCTTTGCTCCGATACGAGATTTCGCTACTTGTATCGGTCTCGTGTGGTTTTTCTTCTACTCTTAGAGGTAAATTTATCTTTGACACAGCTGGCTGGTGTAAAACGATGTAACTATTACGTTTGGTATTCGTTTCTTTAAAAAAAATCCAACCAACCTCCAAAATAATAGTACAAATCATTTGGCAACACTGCTCTTCAGACGCGGCTGAGCACAGCCGCCGAGGTCCTGCAAAAAGTAAAGTTGTCATATCCGCCGCTCAAAGACGCCTACAGAAGGGAGATACGATCGCAGCGGCTTGGCGTTGCATCTCAAAAGCTCACTGACCTGTCGCTTGCATATATCACTTTCGATAAAACAAGATTCTTATAGTTTCAGATTTGTAATAGGAAACACTATTAACAAGATGTTGCAGAAAGCAGGTTTTCCCAATTGAGTCTGGGACTGATCTGTGCAGCTCCATAGTGGACCCTGAAAAATCAGGAATGATGTCTTGTGGTCCTGCAAAAAGTAAAGTTGTCATATCCGCCACGTCAAAGACGCCTACAGAAGGGAGATACGATCAGAGGCTTGGCGTTGCATCTCAAAAGCTCACTGACCTGTCGCTTGCACTTTCGATAAAACAAAACAGTTAACTTCAAATTTGTAATAGGAAACACACTATCAACGAGTAGTAAGTCTTCGTCTGGTCTGTACAGCTGCACAATGGAGGCTAAATCAGAAGTAATATGTCGTGGTCCTGTAAAAAGTAAAGTTATCATATCCTTCGCGCTCAAAAGACCCTTCATGGCGATATTGGCTCATCTCAAGGGCTTACTGACCTGTCGCTACCATGACCATCAATGTACTTTCGATACAAATTATGAAAACAAAAGGAAGGTTTTTTCATGCATATAACTTTAGTATTTTATTTACGGCTCTGCCAAGTTCAATGCGAATTTAACTTCCGCGGATGAATAGTTGTAGGGATCTCGCGGTTTGGTTATGCGTAGGTAATTATCTAAACTACCATATTGATTTTAATTATTTGAAGAAGATTCTGTGTCCTCTTTCCTTTCAGAGAAAAAAAAAACTATTTAATCCTTTCTGCTTAGAAAGTTAGCTCGTACACCAAGCCACGTAGAAAACAAACACGATCCGTGGAAGAAGTCTGTCTGATCGGAAATTCTGTTATTCTCAGAGGGAATTGACTAGTGCTACAAAACTGGTCGCTTGCTGCATCTACTATGTCCGGAAAGTGTTCGGAAATCACAGAAATCAAAAGCAGCTAGAAGTTGCGAAGATATAAGGCTTTAATTTACTAGTGCTACACAAATCCAGGGCGTTTGCTGCATCTAATATGGGAAATCACAGAAATCAAAAGAAGTTTAAAGTTGCGAAGATATAAGGCTTAGAATAGCATTGATTAGTGCTACATTATGCTATTTGGAAAGTGTTTAGAAATCACAGAAACTAGAAGCGGTTATAACTTACTAAGATGTACAGCAACTTGCTAAGATCTTAAATAGGTAAAACCATCTTGACCTATTTCTTTAGATAAAGATAAAGATAAAGATAAAGATATTTTATTCGCAAGCATACACGGAATGATAGAAATGCTTAGGTAGGCCTACACGGCACGGAATCTGAAAAGAAAATTAAGTTAATGGTACAAATCCAAGGAAAGCACTAGAATTAAAACTCGTTGATTTTAAACGCCTCACCCTTTACCAAGATTAAACAATGGATTTTGTTTAATAAGTGAGCATTCAAAACCACCGGAAACGGTATGTGAGTGACAAGATCCGAGAGTCACGGAAAGACGAATTCTCATGGTTTCTTGGACGGTGGCATTTCACTGTGCAAATTCCAGCATCTGTGCCTCCTCGAAGAGTTCACGAGAGCATCCTTCACCGCACTGCAAGTGATTGGATTCCGGCCGTGTAAAAGTTTGGGTATAAAGAGAATAGTTTACATACTTGTCCAAAGCTTCAGGAAATTTCCCAACGACGTGCGAGCGCCAGCCAAGTCGGCTGGAAAGTATTCGAATTTGCTGTCGAACAGCGAAATTTGATTTAAAGTTTAGATAAATATGCTGAGTTTCAAGAATTTGAACGGCTGTTTTCGTGAAAGCAAACAATATAATAATGAAAACATAAGTATTTATAGCAATTATAGTGACATAAAGTCAGATGCTACTTTTAATCATGAAGGGTCTAATCCACAACCACCTGCTTCAGAAGCCAAAATAAAACCAAGTCTCAAAGGCAAGTTTATTTCAAAGTTGTCCCGCCTGTATCATCATAGCTGTACGTATCAAACAAAAGTCAGAAACTTATTATTTTCTCCTCATCTTTTCCGAGGACTTAGAAACTTTGGTGACCTACTCCAAGTGTTAATGGACTAAGTTAGAAAGAAGTTAATGGTGAATTAAATGGGATGTGAATAAGACAACGCGAGACGAAAACTTTTGCTTATTTAATTGTGTCATAGTGTGACACTTATAAGTTCATCGGTACGTTGGACGACTCGGTGTTCTACTTGAAAATAAGAATACTTATGACGTTATTGAAACAAGACCATTAGGCGTGGAGTTGCAAATAAGGTGGGAAGGTTCTAGATGTGTTGAAAAAGCTGGGAGTGAGTCGACTTACTATCAAGCAGGTGCCAATATTGGATAAAGTTGACCCAAAATATGTAGATAGCTTTATTGGAAGTCTACTTTCTACTGAAGGAGGCCCAAGTTCAGCAGTGCACGTCCAACAGTAAGTTGCTAAGGATGATAATGATGATGGTTGACTGAAAGAGATCCCTTAATGGGATAAGTCCCCCTTTGTGCCTTATCTTGTTTTTTTTTATTGTGTATTTTCTGTACTACTTAGTCCTAAGAATGTATAATAATAACGTATCATGAGATCATACATAGGTACATGATGACAATCCTTTAAATTAAAATACCATAACCTACTAAAAGAGCCATAATAATGAAACTAATATTTTCCCACACGAATAACGTGTTTATCCAAAGGCTTAAAGGGTGGTTGTCGAAGAAAATTGCTCAATCAACCGTTGGGGTCAAACTTGGCGTGTCTCAGCTCGTAAACTAGCCAGTAATAGGTAATAACCAGTCGCCAACCAAATTATACACCTCTTAGCCTTTCAGTGGCGAATATTTATTGATCTTGATAGTGGAAGTACTTGTACCTACTTGAATTGAAACAATCTTGGAAGAATCGAAAATTATTTGGGACTTCTACAGCAAAAAAAAAACAATTATTAGCAAACAATCGACATTGTATTTTAAAAAGACGCAATTTTAGTTCGTGAAATAAATCATTGATACGTAAAAGGCTTTTTGAGAAATAGATTTCCGGTGTGCCTCCAATACGGTAAGGCCCATGTCGAGCTGTGGAATTTTGTGTAGTAGGTAGTAGATTTGTGGTGCTCAATACAAATAGGAAAACATACAGCAACTAGTAAAACAACTAATAAAACACTGCCATTATAGGTAATTATGAGATAGATATCTCAATATTATAGTTGATCTAACCATTTTGG
The DNA here is from genome assembly GCA_024500475.1 of Phthorimaea operculella. NCBI lineage: Eukaryota > Metazoa > Arthropoda > Insecta > Lepidoptera > Gelechiidae > Phthorimaea > Phthorimaea operculella. The sequence goes on from JANFCV010000073.1 coordinate 138,252, forward strand.
TAACCTTTTTATTGTAAATACAATATTATAAATTGAATGAGCACTGAACACCGGCAATTTCTATTTAGGCTACAGTTATGGCTATTATGTTAAATTGATACTCATTTAGGTATGTGCAACAATTCAAATTATTTAACTGCTAATGTACCTAGGCGAAAGGATGAGAAAAATCTTCCGCATATTAGAAGTTTGCACTTTTAGTGTTCTGCTTCTAAATGTTTCCTGTGTCAAAGATTATGTGAGTTGGTAATTCACGATTTCTATATTTTCTATACTATTCTACTCAAAACTGTCGCCAACACCGTATGGAAATAGCTGCGATAACGTAACACGACTTTTTGTCTATTTTCAGGGACCTTTTCATGTGAAGATATTGGACTTTCGTGCAGTAGTAAACGAGAAGTTTAAACGTGATATCCCTTCGATTGACATTGATGTACAATACTTCAGCAATGGAAACGCTGCTGTGCACATATTTGGAGAAGTTAAAAGAAACTTAGGGGGCTTAGGAGTAAGTATAATAGTAGACTAGTAGGTATTACAAATATGGCCATCTAACCTTTATTAGTTACGTAAGTACCTACCTAAAGTCAAGCTCATGCAGGGATAGATAGTTTTGACTTTAGACCGTTCTTGTGCCGCACGCAAGAGGCTTGCATTGACGGTTCGAGTGTCTAACAAGATTACGTGAGCCTAACTCTAGCTACTTCTTCTTTACGAGTGGGACACCGAGTTGTCCCACGACCCATTTAAACCGGGTGTCAGAGTTCTTAAACCGCCTTACTAGAGGTACAAGAAGCAGGCCTCTGACATGATTGTGTAACGACTGCCATGTAAGTTATCACATAGTCTAATAAAACATGGTCTTACATTCCCAGAGAAACACAAGCCTACGTCACTAGTATTGCCACTTTATTTCAATAAAATACGTTACCCACAAGCATGATGACGTAGTCTTGTGTTGGTCACGTGATTCACGAGTCTCGGAATGAAATACCAGGCGGAGTATCTTATTATACCATGAGTTATCATAGACAGCAACCGAGACCGACGGCTTAACGTGCACTCCGAAGCATGGAACCATCCCTCTTGTCGGATAATCAAGTGGTTCAGCCTGCAATGTATGCAGCTATTATATGTAGGTGACAATTTATAGTGACCTACAATAACCTAAATTCTGTGATATTTTTACAGATAAGAATAAAAAACTACGAGTGGAATGAGCGACTAAACAAATGGGTCCTGGGATTCAATGTAGCATCGAAAAACTTCTGTGAAAAAGTAGTGTTTCAAGCTATTGCAGGAATTCTACCTGGCTTTGATGGAAATGATTGCAAAATTAAAGCAGTGAGTAGAATGCCTTATAATCTAAATTGATTTGCTAGATTTTTCAGAAACGTTTGCCGTAAGATATACCTAACCAACTGATCACAGGCTTCTCGCAGAATCTAGACAGCATATCCACCTTCTCATCTAAGGAAGCAACTTATCCTGGTTTTTCTTAATATTCGTATGAAAAACCAGCATACGTTGGCCCTGTAAATGGGCCTGTAAAATATCGCCAGAAGATCCAACTAGGATCTTCTGGCGATAGAACAATAGACGTAACAATCTGACAGCACGCAACAAAACGCTAAACGCTTTAGCACAGATCTAAATGCTATTGAAAAGAAGAAATAGAGAAGGAAAACTGAAAGCATTTTGAAGAATGGTTTGATAGTGCCTGTAAAAAAAGAAGTCACTGAACTTTGACGTTTTAAGTTTTAGACAGCGTCTTGTAGGCTCACATCAATCCATAAGAAGCCTTCTTCTGGCGCGCCATTGGAAAACCTCATCTATTTTTTTGTAATTTATTAAGATTAACCAATTTGACTTTCCAGATGGTGTACAACATCACTATTCCAGATTTTGAAAGCTTCATCCGCTTACTGACCAACAACATGTTTTACTATGGCAAGTACAGGACTATCACCGAAATGAGAGTGACTACAGGCAGATTTTTGCTAACCAACGTTACGGGATTGATATATCCAGAAACCTAAAAAAAAAGTAAAAGACCGCAAAAAAAAATATTTTTTAATTAAACATAACATGTTTTACTACGGCAAGTACAGACAGGACTATCACCGAAATGAGAGTGACTACAGGCAGATTTTTGTTAACCGACGTTACGGGATTGATATATCCAGAAACCTAAAAAAAAGTAAAAGACCGTAAAAAATTAAATTAATTAAACCTACCTAATGCTTTTTTAAGTAAATATTTTTTTCTTCAATTTATCCCATCGGTAACAATTTTTCCCATTTTTTATTGAAGCAGCTTGGTCATAATTTCAAATCTTGTGCATATTTTTAGGAAGGAAGGATGGTAAGTACATAACGCCTTGTTTCCCTAATTTGTGGTACATAGATTGGATAGGTAGTTAATAAATGATATTTGACAACATAAATAGAAAGTCATATTCAAACAAATACATCTTTGAGGTCGTATTATACAATGTCAAAGTAATACGCAGATATTCGACTTTAGTGCTAAAAAGAAACGGCTCATCATGAAAAACATCAATGCCTTGCTTTTGAAAAAATATAAACATTGACCCCTCCGACCACATTTTGCAAAAATATGAAACAGCCGTAGGTACGGGATCAAGCATAACTTTGCTCACATATCTGTCTATCTGTCATATTCAGACCAAAAAAAATTGGAGAATATATTTTACATTCGGTCAGGTGTCGTGGAAATCCTCGGGGAAATCTAACTTTCCCGGAGGCGCAGACAGCAATCGATTCTATTCAAATTTATGATAGAGAGATACGTTTTGAGCCATGTCTAGAGTGGTTACAACCTGTGGATAACAACGGTTTGTAAGCGTCACAATACAACTGCTTAGCAGAGGCTGAAGCATATAGGGTGAAATTTAGGAAAAGTTGTTCCTTATTCACAAGCTGGTTCTGAGTTCAGTTTTAAAATCATAACATAGTTGATTCAGAAATCAACCTACTTTAATTTAAGACATTGTTTTGCTCTGGCCTACCTTCGTTAAAATATCGCCTATTCAGTACTATTTCGCTGGCACAAATTAGGGAGACAGCGTGCGGTGTGACGCTGGTGTGTGATGGAGAGCAATCCTGTTATTTGACGAAACGAAAAAAAGTGGTTACACGTGGTAGTAAGTAGTTAAAGCTACTTAATACCTATCTATACCTAGCACAATAATAATAAAATAATAATTTAATTAAAAGACCTCACATCGTATTTTTTTTAATGACATCAAAGATCTTCCGGGTGAGGTATCTTGATATCATGTGATACTATAAGGCAGGCATGAATAAGAACCAAAAATCAAAAGTTTTTCTTGAAGGACCTTAAACCAGAGGAAAATTCAATAAAATATGCATTCCAGTGTCACCGAAGCGTTGCTGAAAGAAACTTCAAAAAAACGCTTAATTTAGCTCTAGAGAAATCTGGTAACATTCAGAACCCTATCAATAGCTGTCTGCTATTGATAGGGTTGCTGGCGCCGATTTTTCATAGCTCATTATCTGTAGCTTTTTTGGGATTTAGTACTGAAATGAATATAAAATTCTTACTAAATATCACAAAAAAAAAACAGTTTTTCAGCTCTAGTGATATCTTGTTACATTCAGAACCCTATCAATAGCTGTCTGCTGGTTGCTGGAGCCGACTTCTCACAACTCACACCCTTATTTTATTGCCTTCTGTCCATGATTAAAAGTCGCTTCAGCTTTTTTCAGAGTTCATTCTATTTCGAAGAACGGTGAGTCAAAAAAGCGACAGAAAACTTTGACGACAATTTTTGTAAGAAGCGAAATAATTTGAAAAGTTTAATCCGTTTTGGCACTTCTTTACTAAAAGGGTACATTTAGGAATTTATTTAGATCTTATATTATCTTTTCGAACCCCAAAGTTATAGCAGTACCAAGGCTAAGAAAAAGGTGTGTTTGGCGCTATCTTTTGACATCTGTTCCACAAGTGATTGTCTGAGACGAGACGCGCGTCTCACGTGTGTAGATGGCGTCTTTTCTAGTTTCGAGCGTCGTGATGTCTTACGTCTGTGTGTACATAGGGCTTTACAGAAGTCACAAACAAAAGTCAAAATTTAATGGATTCTCCTGGGTACAATAACGTAAGTATGAAATTTTTTGATTACAAAACTATGTCAAGAAAGAAAATTACAAAGTATCTTACAAAGGAGCTTACTAGGGTAATTTACTTGAGAAAATATTTTAAGGGAATGAGACCACAGGTGAACTGAAGCAGTAAAATACAAAAGAAAAGGATTTTCTTAAAGCCAACCGAAATTAACTAAGGACAAAGAATGCTTCGGGCTACATATCTTCATTTCGTAGAATTAAACAAGCTCGTAGCTTCATTATAGGTAGGTAAATAAAGAAAATTGGATGTATTATGATACCAGACGGTCTTAAATAATACAGAGTACTAAAATTCTAAAATTCACTTAAGTAACTATGCTCATCATTATAATAAATTGGCAAAGAAACTGGAAGAACAATTTTTGTACCTCCCACTTAAGGTAGCTGTTCAATTTACTAAAGGCCAAAACAAAGCCGAATTGATAGATAGATAGATTCCTGTTTACGACAAACTGTTTAGCCAAATAAATAGATTTCCTTGAAGTTTTCTTCGATTTGCGGATTTTTAAGAGATAATTGCCTAGTATGTCATGTAGTGCCAGCATAGAATAGTTGCATCACTCCATATCTTTCCCGTGGATGTCGTAAGAAGCGACTAAGGGATTTAAGAGTTTATGTGTAGGTATTGCAAGTTTAGACAAAAGGATGATAACCTGTCACTATGGTGATACACAGTCTTCTAAATGACTCTCAAATTTTTGACAGATGAAATGTAAATAGCCGTTTTTACATCCCTTTACGCTCTGTCTACTATGCAAGGGATATAGGCGTAATTTATGTAATTTTTTTTCTTAATCAAGATTCCACTTACTTTTATCCTCGTTTCAATTTTCCTAATAATTTAGACGACCTCGTAAATTGTTCTCTATTTTTCCGAGAGAAAGTCAAATAGGAAAAGTTAAAGGTAGGTAACTCAGTTTTCTTCACAACAAAGGGTCTAAGAAACTTTGATGTCTCCGGGTTGTTTTTTGGATAAATATTATCTGAGGATACCTTCTTACTATATTAGTAAATAATTCAAAGTTAGTTTACTTGCAAAACAATATACCTTTGTGACTTTTTGATTTATTGTTTCACAAAATTTTGTTTTGTAAGAGAAACACGTGTTTCATTGGCGTAGGTACATAATATAGTTCGGTCGAATAATGTTTGATTTCATAATAATCATCAAAGATTCTTTGACTGTGCCTAAACTAGGTATACCTATACGTAGGTAAGCTTCGACACTTATATGCAATTGTTATTAAGTACCTACTGTATAATTCACACTTTTTCGTACTTGAATTTCGATTCTTTGCCAGATATGACAACAGAGTATACGATGAAGTGAGCAAAATAAATACAGAAAAGCTATATTGCATTTAAAGGGTCATTCTGATTTCTCATTCAGCCAATGGATTACTAAAACTTGATTTGCTGCAGCTAGTACTTAGTCGTTATCTACTGCTTATTAAGTGAGTCTATAACTTCCTATTACAGTAAAGTAGCGAGCTGAATCTTTAACTTGGCTGCTGAAATAGAAAACGTCACGGTTAAAAGAAATATGTGTTTCTAGAGTTCGGTGTTACCAGTGTGCCCTGCTTTTCCAGCTATGTACTATCAGCAGCAGCTTGATTTGCCCAAGTAGGTAAAGGACCGATCGATTGGGTTCGGTTTCTGCGGTTAAAAAATCCTCTCTTTTGCGTTTCGATTACATACTTCTGAGTGAATAAAATGCTGCAAGGAATTTGGGAAATAATACGCCTAGAAACACTTTATGAAACAATTAAATTAAATTAATATATCTTTATTTCAGGCAATTATGTAGCCAATACTGGGTTAGATTAGATGATGTTGGCGTTTTTTGTAAATACTTTTTATCTTTAATGGCTAGGTTGAGGTGCTGCCGATAGTACACAGTGAATGAAATGCAGGGAACTTGGGAAATAAAGGGGCTAGCAAACGCTTTACGAGACAAAGGTGGCGCTTATTGCGAATTCCGGCGTTCACCTCACCTTGGTATTAAACTACCTTCACCGTACAAATAGCATTATGTTTCTAAATCTGTTTCTTTCTTCCCCACTGAATGCGTATTTTTGAATGAAGAATTCGCATCGCATACGAAAAGTCTTACTGCATCTTTTAGCTGTAGATCACCTTTCTCAAGTCAATTTCCTGTTTATGGCGTTTCCATTGATGATTTCGCCAATGTCATGTGCGATCACCTTTCTCTCTCTCTCTTCGTGTGGAATACCGATTCGTTCAACGACCCGATGAACCCTAGTGTCAGAGTTTTACAACCGCCTACTGCAAGTAGCAAGCCTCTGACATGGTTGTGTAACGACCGCCATCATACCGGGACCGACGGCTTTACGTGCCCATCCGAAGCACGGAACCATCTTGCTTTTCGGAAAATCAGGTAGTTCAGCCTGCAACGTTCTAACCAAACTGGGAACAAATTCACAAAGTGACAAATCAATCAACTTTGTGACTGACCCCACTGGGAATTGAACCCGGAACCTTCTGCGTGGCAGGCAGTCATACTAAGTGGTTAGTACCGCCACATCGGTATAGATCACCAAAATCCTACATCCTACTTTTATACATTTCCTCAACATGTCAATAATAACCATTCGGATTCGAGTGGAAGAATGTTCTACGGTATGGTAAGAACACTCGTTGAAGTCTGGCGCATGTAAAATATTACCTAAGTCAATTTTTGAAACAGAATAAAGCACAAACCTACCACAGATCGCTTAACTGCATCTCGTATCACACATTGTAGTATACATAGATTAGAATAAACTTCGAGTGGCTTTCTAAGAAAGCTGTGCGATGCCTGCTTAGAAGATGAAGATAGGAAATGAGCAGCAGCGTTTAGCGGGCACACCTTGCACTGCGCTAGCCAATCCAGCTGCCAAGCGTGGTGAGTATGGCAATACTTCCCTCAACTCAATACTGGTAAACAGACTTTAGCGAAATTGATTCAAAAATTGGGCTCCTGAAAGCTGTTTGCGATTTATTCACTCGCAAAGAAAATAAGCGGCAAAGACATGCAAATGCGTCATCAGTGCAGTTTGTTAGGGAAAGCAATTTATTAAACAAACTAGCTGCCATGAATACTTGCCAGTTTTCAGTTTGCGAGTTTGCATTCTCAACCAACACAGAAATAATCAGCTACAAAAGTCTACAGAATGGACATGGAGCTCCCATGGAGGGTGCTGTACAGGGATCGTTTTCGATTAAGGTACTGGGTTAAACTTACGGTATAATAATGTTACCAATATGAAATTTTATTAGTGACTGATAGCGAAAACTCAGAATCAGCTCACATTTCGGCTATGATTATAAGTTTAGGCACCGGTTAAGAAATAGCTCTCCCGCTACCTTTATTTAACCGGTATAATTTTGATATCAAAGAATACTTTGCGCTGTAAGTATTATGCGACGTTGCAGTAACACGAGAAATGTATTTGAAAAACACTTAGGACAGCGGCTTTGGTACCGTAAAAAATTTAAGTGCCGTAGTGAATTTCGGCACCGAAATCTGAAACCTTATGAAATTGTAACATTACGGTATGACGTCATACACTTAACCATTTTGACCGTTGCACACTCTTTCTATGGATTTAATTTATCCTACCCACGAGAGGTGACTTTTTTCGTTGCCGTCATCCTAAGCCGTCATCGCATGAAACCTATGCCGGCATGACACAGCAAGCTAAGCTTGCATCACATTGCAATAACCAAATGTTTTCGAAATATGAAGAGTGTTCGGATTGCTACACATTTTTCGCTGAACTCGACTTTCAGCACTCCAATACGGCCTCAAAATTGCTGTTTCATCAAACTCTTGCGTACAAAACAAGGATTTAGAAGCCTTTTTGGAGTCAGTTAAAAATATTCATGAGGCGTATGGAAAAACCCGCAATCAGTGGAAGCGGTCCCCTAAGGCATATTGCGGTACGAGTTTTTCATTAAACATAGCTTCGTTTTTGTCCAAAAAAAAGCCTTCATAGCCCGAGGCTTCTCCGCATATAAGGAATGTTGTCGCTGGAAAATTAGTTCATAAAATAAATTCCCCACGCACACAGAGAAACGTTTTCGCAATCCAAGATTACGCTGAATAATTTAGGTTGAATTTTTGAGGTCCATATAAGGTGAAGGTTTTGTGTTCGCAAGAACGGGCTGTTCAAACAACTTTTCCAGAAGACCACGGTAGAAAATGAAACAAGCTGATTGCCATATTAGTATTTCCAAAAATAGATTGACCGCTGCTGCTTTTACTGGCAGAATGCACTATTGGTACCTAGGTATACTTACAAAATTGTAATAAATTGATTTCAACACCTGTTGAGACTTTTTCTCTTATTATTGTACTTCTTCTCTTATTATTTCAGCAGGTAAACATGGTTTAGTTAATAACCATTGTGTTTACTTCATTTGCGTTATTAAATTGAACGAGCTATGTGAAATTGGGTTTCTCATTAATGTGTCGGAAACAGGCTTTGAGCAAACTTTTTGTCCCTTTATATTATCTTTAAAAGGGCATTTGTTATTATAAAAAAAGCCTTTTTATGGACAGGAAGCAAAGATGAAAACTTATGCACAAATGGTGAACTTTGAAACCACAGCCGATTGGTTTTGTCATGAATTCTACTCCTGCTCTTTGCCACGCACAAATATCATAAATAAGAAAAAAATGCCAATTGTAGAACACAGTAGGTACTTAGTTTGTTGGGTATTCAAATAATTTATCGCAATAGCCTTACTTTTGATGTAGCACCAATTAATGAGTGCTTTGGTATACGGCAGGTTCGTAGAATGAAATCCTGTTAGCGGCATAATAGAGTTTTGCAAGAGTTCTAACATTACAAAAGATCAAGAGCAAATAGTAGAGGCCAAGTCCCACATATGCTGTCCAATATACCCTTCCTAGGTTCCTCATAGAATCCATTCATCTTCTTTTATTTAGCTTCAATAAGTGAGAATAACACATGGTATCTGCGAACAACCGATGGACGCGACTTAGGTCGGTATTACGCTGGAATAACAGGGGGACACTTACGAAAATTGCTTACACAGAAAACTAATATCAGTGTTTGCCAGCCGGTCGCGTTGAGGGTTGGCTCAAATTCAATGTGCGAGATGAGAGTATAGGCGGCAGCGTGTATTGCAGAATGGTTACCTACTCGTGGTCGAAGAGAGAGGTTACCCAAATAATCTACCTCTATAAGAGAAATTGAGATTGTGAAGGACCTAACAACGGCGCTGGACTCGTTAGTGAAGAAAAGAAGAGGCGTCGGTGTCGTGGAACTAATAATAATAATGCATCCGAGGTTTGACTTAGGTCACTGGTATAGTTATTTAGTCACATGATGGAATACCAAATTTTTAAAACACTTTCCAGTGTTAGGTATACAATTTAGAAAAACTTGCAAAATTTCATCGCAGGCTGGATTTGATAGCTGGTAGATGGAGCCCTCCCACGCGTTAGTGGTCATATGCACGGGCTTGGAGTGAGCCGCTGTAACCCAGTTGGTAGAGGCGTCGCCAGTACTGATGGCGAAGGTCGCTGGTTCAAATCCAGCCTGCGGTGAAATTTAGCAAGTTTTCCTAAATAGTCACAATGATGTTTCGTATCCAGGTATATTTCCCTCTTCTTCAGAGGACTTCTACATAGATGCGCGTCCGGTTGCTAGTCGTTACCAAACTACGTAACTTTAGTTACCTTAGAGGTTGAAATACTCTTACTCCAGGACCCATCGGGACGTGCATTGTCTTGGTATTCTAACAGTACATTTACGTGGTGATGATCTGATCTGACTCTCTTACATAGCTTCAGTCTTTAACTTGGAACATCTCCTTGCGAAACGGGTCTACCTATACACCGTATGGTACGACTACGAGATAGGCGCGGCACGGATTTACCAACCACTTATGATGGCCCTAAAAGTTTGATATCCCCGTCCCTTTGTACTTTGTACTCGTACAGTGTGCTTCAGATAATTTAGGGATTTAATTTTGTTGGAATTATCCAAGGGATCACTTTCTTTTTTTTCATAACTATCTAGAAGTACAATACTAGGCAAACGGCGCGCGGGCTAGAAGTACGGACGCTCGAATAAGTCCCATTTACCAGGTGTGAAAATCATTTTAATGGTATGACTTAAGCTCTATTTTTCCGTGTTGACATGTCTTCTAGTATGGGGTTGTCAGCTGTCAAATAGTATTTACTATTTATAAAAGTATGGCCATACTAAGACTTAATGTTGTTTCTTTTGATCAGAGTGAGTTGTTTCCTTTGATCAGAGTGCTCAGTCAGACTATCTACTGTGTAGAATATAGGATGGGTAAAATTAGTAATTTGTCTGCTTTCCATTCTTGTAAATTATCAAATCAGTCTATTATAATAGTGAAGTAAAACTAGGTAGGTAAAGTAAAACTGTCGGCAATAACAAACAAAGTCCATGGATTTAACGATCACGTTTCTTATTATGACAATAGCAGTTTACCTACCCAAATTTGTAGTACCTCTCCCCACCCCAGGTACAATAAATCAATAGGACACAATACCACCTTCGAATCAAACTATCAGCTGATTATTCAGTCAAGTCATCTCCGTGGTTGCTTCATTAACCTCCCACCCCCCGGGGTCACGGTTCGTTAGCGATGTAAAAAGTCGCCAAACTTTACTCCTTGAGGATCAATAGAGGGTCACGCCAGGGGGAGATTTGTAATGTTTAAAACTGCCAGAGTTTTTCCGAGTCATTCTTTTTACTTGAAGCTACCTTTGAAGGTCGATTTCGTGATAGGAATATTAATGCGTACTTGAATGGATAGATTTTTAAAATAAAAGTGTACCACCGCACAAACGATTGTAAGGGACTCATACTGGATTCAATTATTAGATAAACTAAGTAGTTGATGTACCGAGCTTGCTCAGATTTACTACTCCTCAATAGATGGCGTTGTTAGCTTTAAAACACTTTACAAAAAAGTTTTAGCTGCAACGTTTTTTTTTCAAATGATACCTCTCGTTTTATCGCCCCAAATCGTAATATCGCCAAAAATCCATACCTATATAGGTACGAAATTTCGATAAAATCGTTGAAGCTGTTTCCGAGATCCCGATTATTATTATTTATACAAGGTGTAAAGGACGGTGTACCGAAAACTTTGCAGGCATGATCAGACCATGAAACTGAACATCTTTTACTATGGAGCCAATGTTGGTAAACAACAAAAAATCGCCGACCTCCCATACAAAATTCACAATCAGCTCATAAATATTTAGTATTTTAAACTCTGACACCAGGGTTCATCAGGTCGATGGACGACTTGGTTTCCCAATCGAGGAAGAAGTATTTAATTTAAAATCTACTTTTGCCGTTCAAAGAATTACTTTGTAAGTCTATATCGTCACCCGGCAGTGAAAACCACGCAAAGGCAAATACCACAATTTTACAGGAGGCAGTAAAAACTGTCTGGTGAAAAAAAATGTATGAAGAGTAGATCCAAGTTTTGTTGTTTTATTACCAGTAAATGAGTATATTTTAAGCGGTAGTAGAAATACATAAACTCTTGTAGTGAAAATAGATTAAAATAGAGTTACGAGGTTTTCCTACTGATAAGAGTGTGGCTAGGGTGTAGCCTCGTATAAAATACAAGGTTTTCCAATTTAAAGTAAACAACTACAACTGCCTTTGTTACCGCACCACCCTTGCCGATGTTGGATAATTTTTCATTGCTACTGAAACCCATCGTAAGCCTTTCAAGCAGCAAGACCGCGCTACCCAATAACGCGCGGTCTTTTGCTACAAAGCCCTGGATGCCTGCAGGGAGACGTAAACTGCCGTGGCACTCTTAAAACTGAGGAGGATCTTTCGCCTTCTCCAATTTACCTCACTGACAATACCACCGCTGAGAAAGTACCCGGTTTCGGAGGTGATAGCACACCCGATAGGATCTCTTGCATCTGGGAAACTGACCGGCTTCAAGGAACACCACCCCTGACTCTAGTGAGCTACCTGGCCGGTAGTTTGAGATTTGATTTGATGACTGAGTAGACACAACACCTGAGCCAGCTTCGGATACGCGCGGAACGTGAGGATGTATAAATTGTCGGAGTTTGAGGAGTTTGACAAGAGGGAGGAGAAATTCTGGGTAAACCAGCGCTAATTTAAAGCGCTTAAGGCACCGGGTCCAAAATTAGCCGCCCAAGAGCGATCATAAACAAGCTCACAACACACGGCTGAAGACTTTAACGGAGCTGACCACCCTTGGCGACGTGGCGATACTTACACCAGGTCAAGGCACGTGGAGGACACATGTTTTATGTTTACCTGACTCGAATGCCAAACCTCACTCTAAGCATGTGGCGCAGTGGTTAGATGCCTGCCTGCCACGCAAAGGTTCCGGGTTCAATTCCCGGTGGGGTCACTCACAAAGTTGATATTTATCACTTTGTGAATTTGTTCCCAGTCTGGTTAGGACATTGCAGGCTGAACCACCTGATTGTCCGCAAGTAAGATGGTTCCGTGCTTCGGATGGGCACGTTAAGCCGTCGGTCCCGGTTGCTGTCTATGATGGCGGTCGTTACACAGCCATGTCAGAGGCCTGCTACTTGCAGTAGGCGGTTGAAAAACTCTGACACCAGGGTTCGTCGGGTCGTTGAACGACTCGGTGTCCCACACGAAAAGAAGAAAGCATTTATACATCCATCATGGTGTTCTGGAAGAGACCGAAGCTGGAACTCTGCATGATGTGCAGGAAGCAGCATACTGCTTGCGAATTCTCACGACTGTATGAGCAGCCAACCACATTCCTAACTGTGGGGGCTTGCTTCCAGCTGACTACATCAATCAAATCATGGCGTAAAGTACCGAACCGACCTGACCGATAGAAACAAAGCGGTAGCGGAGGAAGTTCGCTTCTTCCAGAACGAGGAATCTCCGAGTTAGCCACAACGTGAGCCAAGTAATGGCCCATTTGATACGGTAAATGCCACTCCCGGTATTCCTCAGGTCAGGGAGAGATCTCAAAGCGTCAGCGGGCTGCAAGACAAAAGGCGGTCCTAGAATATGCCAAAAAGTCCTGACCAATCAGGAGTTCAATTGAGGTCAAAAGGAGCCTTAGCGATCTAGTCTCATCCTAAGGCGAGGTCCTTGCAATCGAAGGCAAACTAGAGGCTCTCTGAATCAGATAAGTCTGCCACAGGGTTATACTAACGTGACGAACAGCTCAACATCAACTACTTCCTGTCTAGTAGTTAGGATTGGGAATTTCTTCACTTTGACTTCCATCCTCCACGTACCTTTAAGAACACAAGACAACGTGGAGAGACAAAACAAGGATGATGTAGGCCATTACCGGACCTCAACAAGAGGACAACTAGCTTTGCATCCCCGATAGGGAATCTTCCGGCTGGTTCGACTTCGCCGTGGCCTTACGAAGACTAGACCCAAGGAGAGCCTATGTGCCGCCCCAGAGATCCTACTGTCTTCGGAGTAAGTGAGTTAAAAGCAACGCCCAGATACTTTGCCTTGATTGGCAAGCGCGATGCAAAGTATTGCATTTGTAGGTAAACCCGCTGTCAACTCTCAACCTTTATACTTTTTATGACATCTACGGGTACAAACAGGGTTTATGCTATTCCAAGCAAGGCATTCCACAGCACTCTGGTACCGTAGAATAGCATATCATTTAGATTTAAAATGAAATTAGTTTTTAATGCATCGCAGTCATCAATGAAAAACTTGCAACCACATTTCTGTGTATTTCTATTAGTCTGAAGACCTCGTAAACGGGTGAATACGAGGTTTTCATAAGAATCGTTCTGGCTTTAAATAACTTGCAACCGTACATGCGAGATTATCATACTAATTATTTAATAGAATATTTTTGTAAAAGCAGTTACGTGTTTTTCGCAACAAACTAGAACACAACGTAAAACACGGCTTAGTAAATACGGGGTTTTATTTGATAAAACGTGCGTGTCGTTCGATACCGAGGTTTTCATTTTCATCAATAGAAGATGTTGCCAGTATCGTAGCTACGCCGTTGTTCGTCGGAAATGTGCCTTACGAGTTCTTCTTCCCAAAACTAAAATAATAAAAAAATCGCGAATTTGTGCTATACGAGGTTTTCACTGCCGGGTGACGATATAGGACTTTTGCCACAGACAAGCCTATCTATAAAAAATGGACTTTTGCCACAGAGGAGTGGCTAGATTATATATCAAGAAATTTTAAGAGTCTTTTTACAAAATTCCAACGCAGCTCAACCCGTATAATTTAATCTAAGAAGCCGAAGTTCTTATTTATACCATGCCGCAATGTCTTGAAGCGAGTTAAGAGGATACCCGAGTAATGACTGTTTTCCGACTATTCATACAAATATATTTTCCTATTTTCTTCCCTAAGAAGTCCCGATTATTGTATGTAAAGCTATAATATATTTTTTAATTTTATTACTGCCTTCTAAAGGCATGCCTCCCTTTTTTTAGTAAAGATGCTAATTAAAAGGAAAAATAGATTTTTTATATGTTCTATGGAAAAAGATTTACTCATATTTTCTTCTTGTAATTAGTCTACATCTACACTAATATAATAAAGAGGAAACCTTTGTTTGTTTTTTTGTTTGTTTGTTTTTTTGTATGTATGTAATCGATAAACTCCGAAACTACTGGACCGATTTCCAAATTTCTTTCACCATTAGAAAGCTACAACATTCCTGAGTAACATAGGCTACTTTTTAATACGGGAAAATTCCCCATTCCCACGGGAAAAAGGTTAGCAGCAGGAAAAGCGGGAAATATAGCGGATATTACCCAAATTAGCCAAACCGCTTTACCGATCTTTGCGAAACTTAGCACTGATATTTCTAGCATATTAAAGACGGACATGGACTACTTTTTGTCAGCCCTCGAGGATCTGGAGTACCTGATGAAGAGCACCAGCATCCCATCTAAACTATAGGAGATACGGTCATGGCCTCATAGAAAAAGTGGTTCATCATGACGGGCCGCTTCGGCTGGCACATGGTCATCGAGGATCCGGAGTACCCCATGAAGACCACCAGCATCCCATCTAAACTATAAGAAATACGGTCATGTTTTCATACAAAAAGTTGATCACCATGACGGGCCGCTTCTGCTGCCACATGGTCATCGAGGATCTGAAGTACCTGATGAAGACCACCAGCATCCCATCTAAACTATAAGAAATAAGGTCGAGGATTCCTACAAAAAATAACACCATGACGGGCCGCTTCTGTTGGCACATGGTCACGAGGGTCTGGAGTACCTGATGTAGACCACCAGCATCTCATCCCAACTATAATAGATTCAGTAATGGCCAATTTCTACGGGAAAACTGGGAAGTAGCAGCGGGTGAAACCGCTGGGCGGACCGCTAGTTACTTATATAATGAAAAAAAAGAGTAAGTATGCCTATAGCATTCGTGTAATAAAAAAGAAATATTATGGCGCTACATGCATTGTTCGGGAGAAAACAGGGGAATGAATTTGTATGGCAACTTGGCTTTAGGGATTGCTCTTAAAGAAGCGAGTTAACCATTCACAAAGTAAACCCCAAGTTGCACTTTCCAAACTCATTAAAAGTAAATCTCGTGCATTTTCCAAAGGCGCTGAATTAAGGCTCCTTTTTAAAGAAACTCAACGGTTCTGTGACGCACTTCGTGAGTTCTTGAAGATGATTTGAAGGAAGTAGGTTCGAATTCGAATATATATTATCAACATCCATCATGGGCCTCACCCTATTGAAAGTTTTGGTAAGTCTTACGTGGTTTGGGAGGTTAAGCAATGTTAATTGTTATAGTTTTTCTACATTAATCAATGATTATTTCTTTGAAAATGGTTGTCATTGACAAGAAATAAAGAAGATGATGTCGAAATCAGAGTATTTTAATAATACTGCAAAATTGTTAAGTATGTAAAGCACCTACCTAAATCACACGAATTAAACAAGATTTCAAAATATGACTACCTTCTCAGTGTTAATACAAAATGTTACCGACTTAAATCACCCTTTTGAAACAAAATAACTATATAGGAACTTTCTTAAAATATTCGTTACAAATATACGAAACCTGTTCACCTTGCTTTGCCGTGTGGTGTCGGCAGAGTAGAATCTCACCACCCCAAATCTGCCCGTGGGTATCGTAAGAGGCGATAAAGGGCTTCCGGGAGGTGGGCAGCAGCGCCTCCCGTGTTGACAACATAGTCCACAAACGCAAACTGCGGTCACCAACCCGCCTGCCCAGCGTGGTGACTATGGGCAAAACCCCAGATGGACAGGACGAGAAAAAACCGGCCCCTAGTTCCCGGCCGCCTTACTACCCCGGGCTACGGTAGCGGCCCGGGTAATGGTAGGGCAGGGGGTGCGAAGAATCCCCGGGCTACGGAATACGGCTGCCATAGACTGACCCTGGCGACGTATAACGGACGCAGTCTGCGGCCGGACGAAAGTCTCCAAATCCTTGAGGTAGAATTAGATAAGATACGGTGGCATGTTCTGGGATTGTCAGAAATCCGAAGAGAGGGGGAGGACACGATAACCCTAGAATCAGGTCACCTATTCTACTTCAGGGAAGGAGCGCACAATCCCAGGGTGGCGTAGGGTTCCTTGTCAATAAAGCTCTCTGTGACAACGTGGAGGAGATCAGCAGCGTCTCGAACAGGGTAGCGTACCTCGTACTGAAGTTGACCGAGAGGTACTCTCTTAAGGTCGTACAGGTATATGCGCCGACTTCGAGCAGCTCAGATGAAGAGGTGGAGGCCCTATACGACGACGTGTCGAAAGCCATACACCAAACCACTAAGACCCACTTCACTGTTGTCATGGGGGACTTCAACGCTAAAGTGGGACAGGAGCACGGCGAATCAAGCTTGGGACCACATGGCTACGGGAGCAGAAACCAGAGGGGCCAAATGCTAGTCAACTTTCTTAGCAGGCAGGGGCTGTTCTGTATGAACACCTTTTATCAGAAAAAGCCCCAACGGAAGTGGACCTGGAAGAGCCCTGACGGCAGGACGAAGAACGAGATCGACTTCATCATGACGGATAAACGGCATATATTTAGGGATGTCTCAGTGATCAGTAGGTTCAATACCGGAAGTGATCACCGACTAGTAAGAGGCACCCTAAATATCAACTTCAAGCTAGAAAGAAACCGCATGGTGAAGCAAGTTCTCCGTCCCAATCTGCCCCAAGCCGGACATGAGGAGTTCCAACTTGAACTGAAAAATCGATTCACTGCCCTGAAGACCCCGGCAAACGTTGACGAGGACCTAGAGAGCATAGTCGGGGCTATTCGCGAAGTGGGGACGAAGCATTTTCGTAAAAGGCGAACAGACAAGAAGTCCAAACTTTCAAGCGAGGCCCTGGAACTGATGCGAATTAGACGGGAAACACCAGAGGATGCATTGCCAGATCCCCAGTCACTTAACAAAAAGATCCGAAGTATGGTAAGACGCGACCTCCGAAGCTATAACACTCGACTCGTAAAGGAGGCGATTGAGAAAAACCGAGGGTCGAAAGTTTTTACCAAGACACTGGGAAGGAGTCATCTGGCAAAGCTAACTACCTCGAATGGTGTAACTGTCACATCGGTTCCAGAGATTCTCGCTGAAATTGAGGACTTCTATGGAAATCTGTATGCCTCACATGCGAAAAAGCCTCCACCTGATGCGACCCCAGACCCAAGAGCTCCTCTCTCCCGCCACTTTACAGAAGATCTCCCGGACGTAGATATAGACGAAATCGCGGCGGCTCTCAGACAGCTTAAGAATGGGAAGGCTCCCGGGGAAGACGGAGTGGCCTCTGAGCTACTTAAGGCCGGTGGAAAACCTGTCCTCGAGGAGCTGAAAAGGCTTTTCAACTCTGTAATAGCCAATGGGACAACCCCGAAGGCGTGGGGCAGAGGTGTAGTGGCATTGTTTTTCAAAAAAGGAGACAAAACGCTTCTCAAAAACTATAGGCCGATCACACTTCTGAGCCACGTCTATAAGCTGTTCTCGAGAGTCGTCACGAATCGTCTGGCATCAAGATTTGACGCCTTTCAGCCACCGGAACAGGCCGGGTTTCGTAAGGGCTTCAGTAATGTGGACCACATCCATACTGTAAGGCAGGTTATACAGAAGACAGAGGAGTATAACCAACCACTGTGTATGGCTTTTGTGGACTACGAAAAAGCCTTCGACTCTATCGAAACCTGGGCTGTTTTGGAGTCCTTGCAGCGGTGCCAAGTCGACTGGCGGTATGTGGAGGTGCTGAGAAGCCTTTATCAAATGGCTACGATGTCCGTTCAAGTACAAAACCATAATACAAGACCCATCCAACTGCTCCGTGGTGTAAGACAGGGTGACGTTATATCCCCGAAACTCTTCACCAACGCATTGGAGGATGTCTTCAAAACTCTACAGTGGGATAGACTGGGCATCAACGTCAACGGCGAAAGTCTCACGCATCTCCGCTTTGCCGACGACATAGTCATAATGGCCGAATCGCTGCAGGACCTGCAAAAAATGCTATCTAGTCTTAACTCTGCCTCGAGACGTGTTGGACTTGGGATGAACTTGGATAAGACGAAGGTCATGTTCAATCAACACATAATCCCCGAGCCGGTCTCCGTCGAAGGTGTAGTCCTTGAAGTTGTCCAGAAATACGTGTACCTTGGGCAAACTTTGCAGATGGGAAGAGACAACTTTGAGGCTGAAATCACCAGAAGAGTGCAGCTTGGTTGGGTAGCATTTGGAAAGCTGCGTCACATCCTCGAATCATCTTTGCCACAATGCCTTAAGACCAAGGTGTTCGATCAATGCGTCCTACCAGTCATGACCTACGGAGCCGAGACGTGGAACTTGACAGTAAAACTGGCCCACCGGCTACATGTCACTCAGAGAGCTATGGAAAGGTCTATGCTTGGTATCTCTATAATGGATAAAGTCCGGAATGAGGCCATCCGAAAAAAGACCAAAGTGACGGACATAGTCTGGAAGTGTAGCAAGCTGAAGTGGCAGTGGGCTGGCCACATCTGTCGTAGAACCGACGGACGGTGGAGTAAGCGGGTTCTCGAGTGGAGGCCACGCCTCGGCAAGCGTAGCGTTGGACGCCCTCCGGCCAGATGGACCGATGACTTGAAAAAGGCGGCTGGTAGCGACTGGATGGCAAAAACGGGAGATCGTGCCTTATGGCGTTCCCTGGGGGAGGCCTACGTCCAGCAGTGGACTGCAATAGGCTGAAATAGAAATAGTTCACCTTGCTATAATAAAATTTCGCTGTCCACTGACAAAACTTCAAGACGTGAAGATATATCTAAGAAATTCCCTTACACCTACACTGGAGCGCCTCATTTGCCGCCATTGAGGGATCTGAACCTGTTGAAATGAAGACGAAGACTGGATACCTTCTTTGATAAATTCACCATTCAGGCTTCATACAATTTGACCTTTAATTTCTTGGAAGGCATCTTAATAAACTAGTCTTTTAGGATTTTATAAGTAAGTAGCTAGTTAAGCTAGAATCTGATTGGTCATGAGATTGCGTTTTTACAATTCGATTAGAAATCGCTTGAGTTGGGCTATACTACATGCAACAACATCGCACAACGCCGCGTTGACGGAAGCATTTGTCAAACAATTTGATATAAATAAGTCGTGCAAATAAGGTCGAAATTTGTATTGTCCCAACGCATATTATGAATTACGCTTGTCGTGTGATGCCGGCTTAGAATGTCACCACTTACTTATTCATCTCAAATTTACGATGTCTTCTACTTTCTAGAAAACTGTTCAACTTGCTATAATAAAATTTCACAGTCTACTGAGAAAACTTCAAGACGTGAAGATATATTCTAGAAATTCCCTTACACCTACACTGGATCGCTTCATTTGCCGCCATTGAGGGAAGCTGTTGAAATGAAGACGAAGACTGGATACCTTCTTTGATAAATTCACCATTCAGGCTTCATACAATTTGATCTTTAATTTCTTGGAAGGTATCTTAATAAACCTGGTTCTTTAAGACTTTATAAGAAGCTAGTTAGGCTATATCTGTTAAATTGATCACAAGATTGCACTTGTAATTCAAAGATGACTCTATAATTTTGAAATCTCGTGACACGAAGCGTCGTTTGCATGAATAATACAGTAAAATAGACAAGAAGATCAGACTACCCACTTAATAATTATAAATCGCTCTTTGGACACAAAATGCGTTCATGGCAACTTTCGTAAAATATTCATTACAACTATGTATGTCTTTCGTTCTTCTATAATAAAATTAAAGACTGTTCGACTTGCTATACCTAATAAAATTTTACAGTCCTTTGACAAAACGATTCCCTTACACCTACACTGGATCGCCTCATTTGCCGCCATTGAGGGATCTGAACCTGTTGAAATGAAGACGAAGACTGGATACCTTCTTTGATAAATTCGCCATTTAGGCTTCATACAATTTGATCTTTAATTTCTTGGAAGGTATCTTATTAAACTTGGTTCTTTAAAACTTTGTGAGTAGCTAGATAAGCTAGTAGGTAGGATAGATAAGTAACTGCTTGATCGCAAGATTGCATTTATAGAATTCTAAGATAATCTTTAAAACTAAGACACGAAGCATGCAAATAGGTATGCATGCATATAGGGTGTATTTTTATTAGTGGCGGATCCGTTAAGGGTGTGTTCTCTCAATGAAACTGAACAACTTTCCCCAAGGAACATAGGTCCAAATACGAGAAAAAATTTTGGTCTTCCCATACTAAGTGTGTTGGCCGACCGGGTCAATTTGTATGGGAAGACCAAAATTTTTCACACTAAAAAAGAAGCTTCAGCTGAGCCTTGAACGCTGTAACAGGTGGCACATACCTATAAGGTCCTATTAAATTCACTGCAAATATTTTAAGGGCATGCGTAAATATGTATAAGAAAAAATTCTAAGGCATTTAAAAAAAAATCTACACGCTAGATTTTTTTTTTTCATTTTCAAACAAACTTTTTAATTAATTACGTGAACATCCTTTGACTGACCCGACACGTTCCGCCGCGTAGACAGGATTCACTTACAAGGCACGCACACTAACAACCAACCAATACCTTTTTTTGGCATGTAAATTAAATTAATCGTACTTCTAGTTTTGTGTTTCTAAGACAAACAGGGTGCACTTTTTTCGCTTTGTGTTTTTTTAGTTAAATGCAATTTTCTTGAAAACTAGCATTTATTTTTTTTTCAATTTGCCTAGTACATGCTTATAATAGAAACAGAAATTCCGAAAACGTAAAGCAATGGCGTAGCAAAATGCTACGTCGTCATATCTTCGTAGCGTTGACTAAAATATAATCGGGGTGGGGTCGCTTTACGTATGAAGTGTTTAGATACAAACATTTCATTAAGGTTCCTATAAATTTCAGGCACCTAATTCAATAGTAATAAACCCCCTTCCAACTGTTTTATCAGAACAACCGAAACTGCGGTGTAGACTGCTTCAATAGTTACGTCTCGTGCAATTCAGAGCGAGAGGGGGCGACTGTTTATTTAATAACGTTGCTCTGCGCCGATAAGACCCGCTATTGTACGAACTGCGGTCTAAGTAGAAGACTGTACAATACCGTCTAGAAATGAAGATGGTATTAGTATTTAAACGTCTTGAGACTTAAAAAAAGATCATTCAATATTTTAATCCAGTCCTATTTACCTAATTTGTGTACCTAACACGGAAAATGTTTTAAAAATTTGGTATTTAATTTATCACGGGTTTTCATCGCTTTGGCTACATCCAATCTGTAGTCGCTGGAAATTATAGTTGTAAAAAACTATCTTGGTAGTTGTAGCCCTACCCCGCGTTAGTAGTCAAGATAGGAGTGAGTCGCTGTAGCCCAGTGGGTGGAGACGTCGCCAGCACAGATGGCGAAGGTCGCTGCTGCCGCTGCTGGTTCAAATCCAGCCGCGGTGAAAATTTTGCAAGTTTTCCTTAATTGTATACCTATGATGATGATACCTATTATTGCAGGAAAGTGTTTTAAAAATTTGGTAGTCAATCACTTGATTAATGGACTGAACCCAGAATATGAAATTCCATCAAGAAATTACAATACAACACAATACAAAGTATAACATTCTATGCTAATAATACCTTCCATGAGTTGAAAATTGTCAACGGCTATAGTCGAGAAAACTACTTGCAGCATTCGCGGCTGTATCCATGGCACTACCTTTCCCATTTGGTGGTGAACTCAAGGGAAAAAGAGATCGCCATACGAACTCCATACGGCCCCAAATGCAGCGAATGTTCTTTTTGACATAACAACAGTTTCCAATGGTAACTAACTCTGCATTAGAAATTATTACGAAAACGTATAAAATTATTATCTATTTTCTACGTAGATAACTCTGTAAAACAAAATAAAAGATAGAAATGCGAGTCGTTATACCTTGTTGAGGAGTTGTTATTTCCATGAACAAGTCCGCTTATTTATTCCCGTGTACAGTGCAATAGTGTTGTCAAATTATCGATAGTTGGAAGACAATAAATGTTCACAATAATTATGATTCCATTATGTAAGTAAAACTTATTTTTTAAGTTTGTTAAACTCATTCATGTTATTTAAACTGGCTTTTGTTATAGTTATTTTGAAATACCATATCTACATCTATCCTATCCATGTTATGAAAATTAAAAATTAACAATGGTAATGCCTACCCCAAAGGAATATAAACGTGGTATCTATTTGTATGTAATGCAAAAAAAAACATTTTTTCCTTTGACAAGTTTAGGTTTTCTCAGAGCTTCATGTTTATTACAGCAGTGGCCCGAGGGCTTAGGGTGTCGCACCGTACTAATAACAAAAGTCAAGTCTTGTCTGTGGCATAAATGTATTATAATAGTTTGTCAATCGATATCAATAAAGTATTATCTGCATCTTTATTATATTGTATCAGGAATGACAAGGAAAGTAGGTCGTTTATTGCACTCTACTTATTTAATGATCAGTTTCTTGTTATTCACCTAACATATGAGTCTTAATCTATCGATATCGATAAAAAAGTTTTTGCATCCCTATCGCCCAGTATCGGGAATGACAAGAAAAGTAGGTCGTTTATTGCACTCTACTTGTTTAATTAATGATCAGTTTATGCCATTCATCTTACACATCAATTTCAATCTATCGATATCTATTAAAGAGATGTTGCATCCCTATCGCCCTGTATCGGGAATGACAAGAAAAGTAGGTTTACTGCAGACTGCAGTCTACTTGCTTAATGATCAGTTTTTGTTATTCATTTAAAATTATGAGTCCCAAATCCCAATCTATCGATATCGATAAAAGATTCTTTGCGTCCCTATCGCCCTGTATCGGGAATGACATGAAAGTAGGTCGTTTATTGCACTCTACTTGTTTAATGATCAGTTTCTTGTCGCTCTGCATAATATTTACTCACTCCTCGGGGTAAATATTATATCCTCGTATTTCATAGTCTGTTTTCTTGAGAATACGACCTTATTTATGAAGAGTAGGTACCTACTTGACGATGAAGTATTCTTAGGGTCCCTTGAAAATGGATTTAAGTACCTACTCTAGTAATTTAGTTTTCTTTTCATATTTTGATTTAACCTGTTTATGGTTAACAATACACGAGCTTCTTAATAAAAGCTATTCCAGAAAATTGATTAAAGAAAGCCAGGATGTAACTGTTTTTGTTTTCCAATGTGATACTTCTGTTACAAATGATACAAACTGTGGTTTATCACGGATATTGTTCCTAAAATTTAAGACAGTGATCTGATATTGTAGTTATGTTTAAGAGCAAGCAAGCAAAGAGGTGCCCTTTAGATATGTAATACCTAGGTACTTACCAAATATATCAATCCCAAAATTAAGATATCTTTGTATGCGAGGTTCAAATTATTTGTTCGTATTTTCTCGGGGAAAGGTGTTCCTTATCACGAGCCCTTTATTTTCACTAGTCACTAGCAAAATTTTACCTAATATATCTAGTAGCAATGTAAAGGCCACAACCAATATCATAGAATAAAAATATTGTTATTTTAAGTACAAGGATAACGATTTCCGAGAAAATAGCTTTCGTAGCATTAAACGGTAACCCTTTCAATTGAACATTGAAAAGCTTATAATAAGAAACCAATATCCTTTATAACCGGTTTCAGAGAGTAACCGATCGACCTCATACAATCGTTTTCCAATGGGATCGGGGACAGGAACCCTAAGCCACAGTAAATTAAGACAGTAGGTCAAGTCTTCTTATTTGCTGATTGGTGAATAAACTTCTCATTACATTTTGTTACATACAATTTTTTTAAACACTTTCCGTTTTTGGGTAAGTTGACTACTAAAGAATGGATTAGTCGCTGGAAATTAGTTGCAAAACTATCCCGGCAGATATGGAGCCCTGTCACGCGTTAGTGGCCAAGTTATAATTACTTGCTTAATTCGAAAGCTAGGATAGGCCCGCTGTAGCCCAGTTGATAGTGGCGTCGGCAGTGCAGATGCAAAATGTCGCAGGTACGAATCCTGCCAGCGGTGGAATACTTTTCGTGACTTTTCTACGCTGATATCACGCATTTGTACTTGACACAACAATTTCCAACACCGTGCGATTGCGATTGGGACGAATTGTGAGAAATACCTTCATGACAGTTATTGTTTGGTGACATCATGTCATTTCCCTTTTCTTTTCGCCAGATTTTAAACAGAAAGTTGTATTATTGATTTGGTTATAGATCGAGCACGTATTCGTACGTAGTAACCGCAATAGAGTATTATTGGTCTATGGAAATAGCTTCTTCCCAAGGTAAAGAAGTTATACTGGACCTTCCGTCCACTATGGCAACTTTGTGAGGTTAAGAAAAATAATTGGATAGAATTGCTACTCTCAACGAAAGCAATTACATCTCTCCAAACCAATTTCAGTGTACTCAACGATTCCGTTTTGGGTAAAGCTTCTGTCACGTGGAGTTGTATTTTTGAGACATTTTGCTGATGTGACTTTTATTGATAAAATGTTTGTAGAGATGTGATGCCAAAAAAAAAAGGTAGTCTAACCTTCTTACTAAAAAAATGACTGCCTGCAACGCAGAAGTTTCCAGGTTCAAATCTCGTTGGGGTCACTCAGAAACTCTGACACAAGGGTTCATCGGGTCGTTGGACCACTTGGTGTTCCAATCGAGGAAGAAGAAGTACTAAAAAATCTTCAATGCACTACCATACCGTGTAGATATTTACATATCGATCCCGTAATTCAGTTAATTGCTAATTACGATATTATTAACGTGAACTATTAATTTATTACCCAGACAGGTACCAATTTAGGATATCTAAGAAGTATTAAAATAAATAAGGCTCAAGCACGATGAACTCCGACCCTAAACCGTCCAAAAGCTTTCTTTAATTTTCATCATAAATCGTACGTGAGTTACCTGCTTCCCTAATTCTATTACGCCTTTCCTTGCCGTTATTTAAATGTAATGCGCCATCTTAACTAGAATTTACGGAGTAATTGAATCGGCCGTAGCTAAGATTGGTTTTATTTGAACTATTTATATTGGTACCCTTTGGTACCAATCGGGTATTGGAATAAAATTGGTTAAATGTGAAATGCTTTTACTTTTAGTCAGCATCAGCAGTATACAATCTTTTCAGCCAGGGATAATTTTGTCGTTCAAGGACATTATCATTAAATTAGGGAGAAAAGAATGTGGTAAAAAAACATTCAATAAAAAGTTATCAGTGCAACGGTCTGTCAAACTATTAAGTATTAAGCACAAATTTAATTATTATAAATGTAATTGTATTGACTCCATCCAAAATATTGAAATATGACGTCATTATTTTAATAATCACAAAATATGGTCATCTAACCAAGGTTACTGAGAGATAAAATTATTTCCTCTAATATTTTCTATATTTTAAGCTGTACAAGCAAATGCTCTCTAAATCATACGAGTAAGTAGTTCCTAAAGAATTTCCAACAAGTAAATATTCTATGAAAAGAAAACTAACAAACTGGGAAAAAATATTTACTGGGGGGATCCTCACCGAGCATTGGGAAGTAAGAGAACCCAAGAAATTGTATTTGAAGCTTTTCAGAAACTTAGGCATTAGCCGGCCAACTTTTTCCCCGAACTAGTATTGCCAGCTTGCAAATAATGTATTTACTTGTTTTTAGCTAATATATTACAATACTGTAGGGTTATACAGATCAACAATATGTATGATGATGATGACTGATTACTTTGAAACCGATATTAGGTTTCGGTACATACTTAATATTTATTAAATATTCTCATTTAAATGCGGAAAAAGCACTAAAATATACAGGTAATAATACACTTTAACAAAAATCTTTAATTTTACCTTATGTAAAGCTTCAGGAACCACTCCACTAAACCTTCATACTACTTGGTCCCCGCGAAAAGGCTCACCAGAGGTTGATATTTTTCTAGCAATAAAACCAACCAGCCAAATCACCTAAAAGAACAGATAAAAATAAGTAAGTATTGCTGGTATATTCCGGTATCATGCATGGGGCACAAATACTTAGTCAGGGACCTTCGCACCACCGCGGAGGAGGATACGATAATAACTAAACATAAATGTGTAATCTGGCAACACTGCTAGTAACGCACATGGTTGGGTTGCCACTAATGGGGAACCCGACGAACTTTTACCAAGAAACACGGACTTGTGTATTTTTTTTACGTCTGGAATTCTCTAAAGACCTCGCTCATTTGGTGTTGTGAAAGTATGTGCTTTTCCTGCGAAATAATGCTGGAAGTTTACGACTACGTGTGTGACTCCTAAAGTTAAAACAAGGAGTTTATTTATACCTACCTATGTGTAGAGAGTAAGAAGTTTCAACACAATATGATCTTGAGTTTGTGTTGTGTTTGCGAAGTAAAATATTTCGTATATTTTTGGGTACCACTATTTTAGCACCGACCGCAACATATTTGGGATAAGCGCGGACAGATGATGATGATTTAAGCGCCAGCTACTAAAAGCAGTTACGTAATACTTTCTTTGTGATATATTTTCTTAGAGTTATATTTTTTTCTCTTAGATGACAGTTAAATAATGTAACGTAAATATTCTCATTTATCATTGTTTCAAATGCAAATAGAAAATACTGGAACCGAACTAGTTAATATGTGGCAATAAGGAGATAGCCATCATTGATCTAAAAAGAAGATAAAGCCTCTAACGAAAAAAGGAACCAAGTTCACAATTTTCATAGTATAGATAAATACAGATAGATCTGAAATTTAGGGTACCCACAAATTCAAATTAGCAAACCAAACTTCAGCGGTCGCAAACCGTGGTTCCAATAATTAACCATAACTCGAAGGCCCAATCAAACTTGCTTTCCCGTACTTCTAACTAGTTTGGCTTTATACAAACATCTCTGTGACGTACTTGTAGGCACAGTTTTGTTGATTGAATATCTCTTGTGTAATTTTAGAGGGCTTATGTTTTGCTAGATACTAAAATAACATTGATTTTTAATCAGATTTTTTATTTATTTAATTTAATGCAAAATTTTAAATGGGCGGACTTAATGTCAAGGCATTATCTACCAGTCTTCCTTAGGGCAGGTGGAAATGGGCGAGGCAGGTGCAAAAATAATCTTCTTCTTCTTCTTTTCGAGTAGTTTTTATTGTGATAATGATGAAGAAAGCAATTTGATCAATAAGTACAAGACAGTTTCTTTTTATTTTCATAAGCGTCGTAGCGTAGCATTCATCTAGGATGATGCGGCATAGTCAAGGGCATGTAATGGTTCAGCCAATCAAGCACAAATATAATTCCTCAATATTAATATTTTTACTAACAATATGCTTTGTTTATGAGCACATTTGGGATGAAAGTCATCTTTCAACAATGCATAATTCTTTCATACCATAAATTGCGCTCAGTTTAAACACAAATATCAGAATAGATGCATTTTGTTTGTGGCAACAGAAATTTCAAAGATAGTTGAACGATTTATGTTTCATAATAGACCAGAAATAATATTTTTATATTCCCAAATCAATGTTGATTCTAGCCAATTCGTGCATAGTAGCACCATCTATTGATATTGCACAGAACTAGCTGAATGACACGTGGCGTGCGGCAGTGCACTGTTTTACGAGTAATATCTGAGCAACGAGATGGGAGTCTTGGTGTCACTTCACGAACGTGGAAAAGGTGTGATTGGTTGTATCACGGTGTAAAGAATATTCCTATTGGTTGATACGCTTGTTCCTACCATACCAACCGTTCTCCGACTGCCCGGCGCGGTCGAGCGCCCGCCACCCGCCACCCATGCGCCAGCGGCGCGGCGTGACGTCAGCGGCCGCCGGGGGGACTGCCGCCGGTTCGAGACGCGCCGACGCGCCACTTTGCGGCGGGACAGCGGACGCAGCGGCCGGGAGCGACTGCCGCCTGCCCGGACACGACGCTCGACACACTTTGCCGCATCTTATTGCGGATTATTGGACAGGCAGGGAAGTAGTAGTTTTCTTTATGGGAGGGCTTTGTTTAACTTTGAAGAAACCCTGGTAAGGCCTTTTATTTTCTCTGATTTTACAATTTTTATTCCATTCTATTTAAAAGTGGTTTTGATTTTTCTGTGTTATTTTGTGCCTAGGATGTACGTTGCTGGCAGTTCGCGTGTGTTCTATTTTGCGGTTTCTAGATTAATTTTCATTGTGTTGCTACCTCGTGTTTATTCTACCTGTTTCCCATTTGTCTTTTACGTATGTGATAAACGTAATCATGCCATTGATAAATTCTTACTGTTTTGCAAGTATGTATAGTGCGTGAGTAATAGCGGCTAGCGGGAAGACGGAGAATCGCCGCGAACAGTTTTGTTTCTACCCTCTTATTCTTGCTTCGCGGTGGCGTCATCATTCCTATGGCGGGTCTCACACCTGACATTCGTCGCTGCGCATTTTTCGCTCACACAATTTGTATGAGAAGATGGCATATTGCAGGTAAATGGGAGAAGTAGGTAGATAAAAACAGGATAACCGAGTGAGTAAGACATTATTGACAGTGGGTTCGATAGGCAAAGTTGTGGATGAAAAAAAAAAATCGTAACCTTTTTAACCGACTGTTGAAAACAGGGGTGTCACATCGATATGTGTGTATAAGGAAATTTATAAATCCTATATTGTTTTGATTTGTTGAAAAATGAAAAGGTAACCGACTATGAAAATTGTTGTGAGTAGGTGTGTAAAGTTGTAAATACATCAGGGTGTTAGTACGGTGTATTTCTTGTTGTGAACAATGGTGAGCTGTCCAGCAGTGGAATCGCAATTCGGTTTCTATGGACATAAGATTTATACATACTATAATAGGTTAGCGTTACAAGTAAAGTAGATGATTGGTGAGACAATACCGCCAATCTTCGTAATAGGTAGGTAGATTATTTACTGAAGCTCATGTCTAGCAGTGGAGTGTGGTGTTTAAAGGTGTGTAAAACCGATTAATTATGTAGTGATGCCCATATTAGGTAAAGGATAGTGATGAA
Organism: Phthorimaea operculella; assembly: GCA_024500475.1. Taxonomy (NCBI): domain Eukaryota; kingdom Metazoa; phylum Arthropoda; class Insecta; order Lepidoptera; family Gelechiidae; genus Phthorimaea; species Phthorimaea operculella. The sequence goes on from JANFCV010000073.1 coordinate 167,958, forward strand.
ATAGCATAATTTGTTCAAACAACTTATTTTACGGGATGACTTTAGAATACTGACCCACGAATATTGGGTAACTAAAAGTCGCATTCTATAGGGGGTGATTCTAGCTTTCATTTGATACTATTTTCAGTGTGCGGAAACGTCTAGAAATAAAGTTATGAGGTAACTTTAGAATACTGACCCACGAATATTGGGTAACTAAAAGTCGCATTCTATAGGGGGTGATTCTAGCTTTCATTTGATACTATTTTCAGTGTGCGGAAACGTCTAGAAATAAAGTTATGCGGTAACTTTAGAATACTGACCCACGAATATTGGGTAACTAAAAGTCGCATTCTATAGGGGGTGATTCTAGCTTTCATTTGATACTATTTTCAGTGTGCGGAAACGTCTAGAAATAAAGTTATGAGGTAACTTTAGAATACCGACCCACGAATATTGGGTAACTAAAAGTCGCATTCTATAGGGGGTGATTCTAGCTTTCATTTGATACTATTTTCAGTGTGCGGAAACGTCTAAAAATAAAGTTATGAGGTAACTTTAGAATACTGACCCACGAATATTGGGTAACTAAAAGTCGCATTCTATAGGGGGTGATTCTAGCTTTCATTTGATACCATTTTCATAGTGAGGAAATGTTTAGAAACAAAGTTATGAGGAACTTTAGTATTCGGACCCACGAATATGGGATACCTAAAGGTTGCATTCTATAGGGGATAATTCTAGCTTTCATTTGATACTATTTTCAGTGTGAAGAAATGTTTAGAAACAAAGTTATGATGTAACTTTAGTATACTGACCTCCGAATATGGGGGAACTAAGGGTTGCACTCTGAAGGGGGTTATTCGAGCATTCATTTAATACCATTCTTAATGTGAGGAAACGTTTAAAAGCAAAGTTACGGGGTAACTTTAGTATCAGGCGGTACGAATTTAGGTTCAATAAAGGTTGAGTTTTGTAAGGGACAATTTTAGATTTCGTTTGATACTATTCTTAGACTGAGGAAATGTATGGGAAACGAGATACGGGAAGACTTTAGTATCCAACGATACAAGTTTAGGGTTGGAAAAGGTTGCTTTTTGTAGCAGGCAATTTTAGCCTTCCTTTGATGCCATTTTTAACCTGCGGAAATATTTAGAAGAAGAGATATAGATTAATATTGGTATTTGCGGTCACCCATCCATTTTAGGTAACTCATCCATTTTCGGTCACCCATCCTTTTGGTTATTTAACTGTTCATGCTCATAATTCTTGCGGGGTAGACAAATAATAGAAATGATATTGAAGAAGAAATGGTATAGTTTCATGGTAAAGTTTATCGTTTGAAATAATTTGATAAAGCTCGGTTTGCATATAAATTTATGAATTAAATCAACAATAAGATAATAGTTATTTGTTGTCAACCTTCTAGTACTACTAGTAACTTGCTTACTAATAAAAATATAATGACACCTACAAAAATGGAAAGCTTTCTAGGGATGTGACAATTTAGCACATATCTTTGGTTCGAAAGAAAGAACGAATTTTAATTCTTTGGGGAATCGAGGAGACAGACTGACTATCTGACGTAGATTCCTTGTTCCAAATAGATTCAGTAAAAAGTAAATTCAGAAAAGGAAAATTATTCCAAACACTTGGCCATAAGAGTAGCTTCCTTGTTTTGCAATACAAAATGCCTTATATTGGACAGCTAGCACATCTGGACGTGGAAAATCCAGCTTTCGCTCCTTTTTGTTACTTATATACGTATCTATTTTATCACTCCTCTTTTGATTTTGCAAATAAAATTAAGTTAAATTACTAAGGCATTATATCTTTTGTAACTTTGATTGTAAATGTAAATTCAGGCACTAGTTTGGAGTAATATAAGGTGGAGGGTGTCCAGTCAGGCGAAGCCGAAACCCACAGTTTGTGTTTGAGGATAGAATATTTTCAGAAAGAGGAAAACTTAAAACCTACCACCTCTTAAAATAAATAAAACTACATCTGAAAATACAAGCACACTGGTGAACAATTTCATAAAATAAGCCAGGGGCGGGTGGGGCTCAACCTTAAGCCTTACCAATAAAATACTCAAGTACTAGCGACAATGACTTGACTTCTAAGTAGAATTGATTCGGCAGCGTTTTACTTAACTTTATTTTATGTCGTTATGTGCTAGTCGCCTTAACTTGAAGTACCTTTACTTACATAATATTCTAACGGTGCTGCTAATTGATTTATTTATTGGTGTATAGTTTTCTTATGAAGCTATGTTAAGCGGATTATTCTTCAAAATAGTGGTTAGATTAGTTAGTACACACCATTCCTTATCAGCAAAGAAGTTTGGGTTACTACTTATACACAACTTAGGGTTGACGATCACCTGGCCGATTCATAAACCTCAGTGAACCCAATTCTGGTAACCATGCTAAGTAGGTTTTATCTATTCGGATTCTGTGTTTCGCGTTTGTAGGTAGGTAGACTAGTAAAAAAAAAAAAATTTGGTTGGGGTAGAAGAGGACATTACAATTTGGAGTTCCGTGACCAGGATATCAAACGCAGCGTTACTACGGGTCCTTTTCATCGGTTCTTATAAGTTCTTTCAGATGACGGTTTTCTTGTCATAATTAAACTCAAATATGGTCACGTTACAATTTGCTGTACCGTGACCAGGATATGCTTTTCGGGGTTTCCGCAGATTAGTTATATACATGTTTTACTTTACTTTTAATAATAGTGTTATTTCATGGTTACTTCAGAGTTGGGAACACTTTGGTTCAAAGTGGTTACTTTTGTAGCCACAATTTGTTGCCGTGAAAGAGGAATGATAGGAATGGTGTTTTAATAGGTTTGTGTTTTATTAAAGTCGTTAGGGTTATTGATCTATTAGAGAGGATATTCTTTAGATAGGGGGTCGAATACAAACCACGGAAGGTATAGTTCCATCCATTTTGTTAGGGTTCTAGTGGAGCAGGTACTATTTAAGATAGACAGTGGATTTTTTCTAGTGAAGCAAATGCTTTTGGATGGTGGGTCAAATAAAAGAAAACCTAAATGGATTTGTAGTTGTCAAAAGAGTCGTGCACACGTTGTTATTATTCAAACTTATCTGAATGGGAGGTCACAAAAGAAACTTAGTGGGTTATTTTTCATGTTTTACTTATCTGTCTGAAATAAAATAATGGGGGTCGTTAGGTCCGTTCTTAAGTTATGTAAGCATTTTAGTAGTTGTTATCTGATAGGGAGTCGCATTTAAAATTATGGGGGTCGTTAGTTATGTTGAAATGAGTCGTGTAAACGTTCTAATAATAATTCTTATCTAAAAGGGGTTGTATGAGAAGCTGTTAGTGAGTGGGTTATTAGTATGTGTACCTATTTATCCGTTATAAAGTCATGGAGGGGAGTTAGGTTTGTTCATAGGTTATGTTTGCGTTCGAGTAAGGTCAACACTAGATTGGCGTCTTATATAAAACTCTGGGGGTCGTTAGTTATATTTATTCGAGTCATGTAAGCTTTCTTGTAGGAAAAAGAATCTGTTAATGTCTGACAGGGAATCACATTTAAAACTATGGGGGTCGTTAGTTATAATTATTCGAGTCATGTAAACTTTCTTCTAGGAAAAGGAATCTGTTAATGTCTGACAGGGATTGACATTTGAAACTATGGGGGTCGTTAGCTCACATGTTTATCTAAGGCATTAGTCTTAATCAGGCGAACTTCTTACTGATCTATTGACTTTTAATTTGATTTTAATAATTTTCTTTTTAATTTCTAGGATCCTTCCATATGTGAGATGAAAAGAAAATCCATTTTTGAAAAAACATTTTGGTTGAGGGTAGATAATTTTATTTGGGAATCATTTAGTGCAGATAAGGCTTAGTCTTTTACAAATATTGTGCGTAAGGCGTAAAATAAATTCCAGACTGTGTTTGCCTGGAACAGATGACAGACAAACATAAGTTTTTCTTCCTTTTAATTAAGCGTTTTTGCGTAAAATGTTTTGATACTTAGCAAGAATTGAATATGAAAATTGATTTTTTAGATATAAAAGTTAAAATCAGTAAGGTTAATGCAGAAGCGTAATACATACAAAAAAGAAAGTATTATGAAATTCCGCGACTTTTTCCGCGTAGTTTCGCGTTTTTCATTGCATTTGGCGTAACTTCTTGCATGGCAAAAGTAGTTCGTTATCTCAACTTTAATTTTATAACTTTTACAAGAAGAACACACACGTTCAAGTTGACTTGTGTTTCCTTCTTATTATGTTTTTTAAATTTATGTTACATGTTTAGATTTAAGAGATTGGGCGGGAGTCTAAGAGTTACGCGTCTCGATGTGGCGACTCCTCTGTCTTAGGTGATGATGAAAATCAGAACCTACAGGAGGTTTTGTTGGACCTTTTACTCGGACTTTTGGCTACTCGCTGCAACAAAAGATTGTGTTTGTCTCGTGACTGTCCTTTCTGTTTAGATTTAAGAATATGGGCAGGAGTGTAGGAGTTACGCGACTCGGTGTTAGGAATCCTCTGACTTAGGTGATGACAAGTTCAGAGCCTACAGGAGATTTCCTCGAACCTTTTTCTCGGACTCTTCACTACTCGCTGCAACAAAAGATTGTGTTTGTCTTGTGATTGTACTTTTTGTTTATATGTGTTTCATCTTTCTCAGCAGGTCTAAGCGTAGTTTTGCATTACTAACATTGCATTTGGCGTAATTTTGTACATTGCACAAAATATAGTTTATTTCATATTTTCCAGTGTAAAATAATTTCAATTAACAGTAGGAACTTTATAATGAAGCTATTTTTTTTCAAGCCGTTCCTTTTCAATTTGGTAAATAAAATATGTTATTTAATAATAGCAGTTCAACAGTTTAAAAATATTCACTGATAGTAAGGCCTTGAGGTTCTGCTTGAGAGAGTGAAATTGTGAATGAGGGCGCCTTGACAGAAGAGGAGCATGGAAGGTTAGGATGTAAAGTTTGGGTTTTGACAGAGAGTGAAATTGTGAAAGATACCTTGGATCCTCGAAAGGTGATATAATGAATGTGTTAAAAATAAAATGTGTGAAGGCTCTCACAGGATTTCAATAGCCACCTATTAGTGAATACAGGTATTGCATGTCCTTTTAGAAAACACTACACTTACAAGAGGAAGTCATATGAAAATTTGAAGATAGGTATACATTGATTTATCCAAAATCAATGTAGGTATAAGACAGCAGTCATTTCTGTGTTTAACAGATGTTTCATATGAATTCTGCACTTTACACGCAGCACTCAAAGCAAGATGGAAAAAACGCTTGTCCCCACACACCATCTTTAATTTTTATTAAGGGTGACACACATTATTCCGGGTAGTTAGCGGAGTAGATTTGCTATGGAATTCAAATAGGCGATTCTAAATTATGCGCGATCAGATATTCGGCAAAAGGGTATTGTTGTTTTGCGTAGGGGCAGCATGGGTATCATTTTTCAAATCATGATATATCGAGTATTGACTTGATGCGGAATGCTGGGTCATTAGGACAGAGGATTATCACACGTCTCTTCCTTGCGCAAAGCTTGGATTTAACTCGCTGAATAGATTTTTGCTCATTCTCTAAGAGTTGTCAATAATTTTGGATTTCATGTTGGGTTTATTGCTGCTGACGACTCGGATTAGTTCCACACCACACAAGATACATTTTCGGAGGGATATGCAATTTCTTTAAATTAGATTTTTGTGTTGGTTAAATAATTTTACACTGACTTTCCATTTGTGCCTACCATTTTTGTGCGAGCTTTTGCGTAGTTCATCAATGAAGGATGTTTTCTTGTGTAATGGAAGCAATTTTACTTTTCCATGACTGTGGTCTGTTGGCTTATCAATGTAGCGTGAACGTTATGAAACTCAATGATCTTTGATGATGTACATGAGCGTTCCTCTTACAAAACCTGACAGACTGACAACTTAGGAAAAGGAGAGGAGTTGTTATTTAAGGACATAAATAAGCTAACAGAATCCATAGCTTGGATATATTTTGTTGACATTTTGCCTAAAGACACTTAAGATACACGGAACAAATGAGGATTTATGAAAAGTTGATGCTAGGTTAGAGTAAAATGCTTGGTCAGAATAATGAACAAGTCATGTGAATTTTACAGAATTATCTGTCTGTTTCATAAATCACTCCACTTACATGCAGCAAACAGCGCAATGCAAACTTCCCCACACTCAAAGAAATCTGCTTTATTTACAAACTTCATAATTTGTCAAACGTTGTGTTTATAAGTATTTTCTCAAATTAAAGAAAAAGTTGTCGATCTAGGAAGACTTAATAGAATCTAAAACTTTGGAATAGAATAAAAATATTCCTCAATAACTCGAAAAGTCGTACCATGCGGGCGATGAGTTATTTCAAGTTTGCGATTCTACCAATAAAAGGAAAATTGGTAGTCTTTCTTAGGATGTGACAATTTAAGCACATAATTTTTAGTTCAAAAATAAAGAACTAACTTAAATTCTTCGGAAAATCGGGTGACATAATATTACACACTTGAGATTCTTGGCTGTGAATAAGCAGGTTTATTTGTAAACTTATTCAGATTTTTGGCGATTGCTTAGTGTGGTCGAGATTTCGAGTTGAGTTTTGGTCAGTTGAATAAATATGACTGGAGCTATTAAAGTCAACATGTTTTGAAACGGGTGTGCAAAGCTGGTTCAATTTCAAATCCTAAGATTCAGAGTATTGGTTAAAACAGCTTTGTATAGTACCACTCGGGTCGGCTGGCTTCACAAACTAGTTCCCCTAGATAAAAGAATGTGTTGTCCTTGTGAAGGTGATTTTTTATTCATGGCTAATAATTTAAAAGCTTGAAATTTTTGTCATTTTAGTGGTTGCTGACCTTTTGAAGCATTACTTCACATACACCTTGTTTACATTCTGGGCAGAGTGTCAATAAAATATTTAGTACGAATTATATTTGTGTAAACTCAAAATATTATTGAGTCAGGAAAATTTCCTTCGTTGAAGTTTAAAATCAACTCCAGAAATTTGGGGGTCGGGTGTAATGGTTCAGCCAATCAAGCACAAATATAATTCCTCAATATTAATATTTTTACTAACAATATGCTTTGTTTATGAGCACATTTGGGATGAAAGTCATCTTTCAACAATGCATAATTCTTTCATACCATAAATTGCGCTCAGTTTAAACACAAATATCAGAATAGATGCATTTTGTTTGTGGCAACAGAAATTTCAAAGATAGTTGAACGATTTATGTTTCATAATAGACCAGAAATAATATTTTTATATTCCCAAATCAATGTTGATTCTAGCCAATTCGTGCATAGTAGCACCATCTATTGATATTGCACAGAACTAGCTGAATGACACGTGGCGTGCGGCAGTGCACTGTTTTACGAGTAATATCTGAGCAACGAGATGGAGTCTTGGTGTCACTTCACGAACGTGGAAAAGGTGTGATTGGTTGTATCACGGTGTAAAGAATATTCCTATTGGTTGATACGCTTGTTCCTACCATACCAACCGTTCTCCGACTGCCCGGCGCGGTCGAGCGCCCGCCACCCGCCACCCATGCGCCAGCGGCGCGGCGTGACGTCAGCGGCCGCCGGGGGGACTGCCGCCGGTTCGAGACGCGCCGACGCGCCACTTTGCGGCGGACAGCGGACGCAGCGGCCGGGAGCGACTGCCGCCTGCCCGGACACGACGCTCGGCACACTTTGCCGCATCTTATTGCGGATTATTGGACAGGCAGGGAAGTAGTTTTTTCTTTATGGGAGGGCTTTGTTTAACTTTGAAGAAACCCTGGTAAGGCCTTTTATTTTCTCTGATTTTACAATTTTTATTCCATTCTATTTAAAAGTGGTTTTGATTTTTCTGTGTTATTTTGTGCCTAGGATGTACGTTGCTGGCAGTTCGCGTGTGTTCTATTTTGCGGTTTCTAGATTAATTTTCATTGTGTTGCTACCTCGTGTTTATTCTACCTGTTTCCCATTTGTCTTTTACGTATGTGATAAACGTAATCATGCCATTGATAAATTCTTACTGTTTTGCAAGTATGTATAGTGCGTGAGTAATAGCGGCTAGCGGGAAGACGGAGAATCGCCGCGAACAGTTTTGTTTCTACCCTCTTATTCTTGCTTCGCGGTGGCGTCATCATTCCTATGGCGGGTCTCACACCTGACATTCGTCGCTGCGCATTTTCGCTCACACAATTTGTATGAGAAGATGGCATATTGCAGGTAAATGGGAGAAGTAGGTAGATAAAAACAGGATAACCGAGTGAGTAAGACATTATTGACAGTGGGTTCGATAGGCAAAGTTGTGGATGAAAAAAATCGTAACCTTTTAACCGACTGTTGAAAACAGGGTGTCACATCGATATGTGTGTATAAGGAAATTTATAAATCCTATATTGTTTTGATTTGTTGAAAAATGAAAAGGTAACCGACTATGAAAATTGTTGTGAGTAGGTGTGTAAAGTTGTAAATACATCAGGGTGTTAGTACGGTGTATTTCTTGTTGTGAACAATGGTGAGCTGTCCAGCAGTGGAATCGCAATTCGGTTTCTATGGACATAAGATTTATACATACTATAATAGGTTAGCGTTACAAGTAAAGTAGATGATTGGTGAGACAATACCGCCAATCTTCGTAATAGGTAGGTAGATTATTTACTGAAGCTCATGTCTAGCAGTGGAGTGTGGTGTTTAAAGGTGTGTAAAACCGATTAATTATGTAGTGATGCCCATATTAGGTAAAGGATAGTGATGAAATAGCATAATTTGTTCAAACAACTTATTTTACGGGATGACTTTAGAATACTGACCCACGAATATTGGGTAACTAAAAGTCGCATTCTATAGGGGGTGATTCTAGCTTTCATTTGATACTATTTTCAGTGTGCGGAAACGTCTAGAAATAAAGTTATGAGGTAACTTTAGAATACTGACCCACGAATATTGGGTAACTAAAAGTCGCATTCTATAGGGGGTGATTCTAGCTTTCATTTGATACTATTTTCAGTGTGCGGAAACGTCTAGAAATAAAGTTATGCGGTAACTTTAGAATACTGACCCACGAATATTGGGTAACTAAAAGTCGCATTCTATAGGGGGTGATTCTAGCTTTCATTTGATACTATTTTCAGTGTGCGGAAACGTCTAGAAATAAAGTTATGAGGTAACTTTAGAATACCGACCCACGAATATTGGGTAACTAAAAGTCGCATTCTATAGGGGGTGATTCTAGCTTTCATTTGATACTATTTTCAGTGTGCGGAAACGTCTAAAAATAAAGTTATGAGGTAACTTTAGAATACTGACCCACGAATATTGGGTAACTAAAAGTCGCATTCTATAGGGGGTGATTCTAGCTTTCATTTGATACCATTTTCATAGTGAGGAAATGTTTAGAAACAAAGTTATGAGGAACTTTAGTATTCGGACCCACAATATGGGATACCTAAAGGTTGCATTCTATAGGGATAATTCTAGCTTTCATTTGATACTATTTTCAGTGTGAAGAAATGTTTAGAAACAAAGTTATGATGTAACTTTAGTATACTGACCTCCGAATATGGGGGAACTAAGGGTTGCACTCTGAAGGGGGTTATTCGAGCATTCATTTAATACCATTCTTAATGTGAGGAAACGTTTAAAAGCAAAGTTACAGGGTAACTTTAGTATCAGGCAGTACGAATTTAGGTTCAATAAAGGTTGAGTTTTGTAAGGGACAATTTTAGATTTCGTTTGATACTATTCTTAGACTGAGGAAATGTATGGGAAACGAGATACGGGAAGACTTTAGTATCCAACGATACAAGTTTAGGGTTGGAAAAGGTTGCTTTTTGTAGCAGGCAATTTTAGCCTTCCTTTGATGCCATTTTTAACCTGCGGAAATATTTAGAAGAAGAGATATAGATTAATATTGGTATTTGCGGTCACCCATCCATTTTAGGTAACTCATCCATTTTCGGTCACCCATCCTTTTGGTTATTTAACTGTTCATGCTCATAATTCTTGCGGGGTAGACAAATAATAGAAATGATATTGAAGAAGAAATGGTATAGTTTCATGGTAAAGTTTATCGTTTGAAATAATTTGATAAAGCTCGGTTTGCATATAAATTTATGAATTAAATCAACAATAAGATAATAGTTATTTGTTGTCAACCTTCTAGTACTACTAGTAACTTGCTTACTAATAAAAATATAATGACACCTACAAAATGGAAAGCTTTCTAGGGATGTGACAATTTAGCACATATCTTTGGTTCGAAAGAAAGAACGAATTTTAATTCTTTGGGGAATCGAGGAGACAGACTGACTATCTGACGTAGATTCCTTGTTCCAAGTAGATTCAGTAAAAAGTAAATTCAGAAAAGGAAAATTATTCCAAACACTTGGCCATAAGAGTAGCTTCCTTGTTTTGCAATACAAAATGCCTTATATTGGACAGCTAGCACATCTGGACGTGGAAAATCCAGCTTTCGCTCCTTTTTGTTACTTATATACGTATCTATTTTATCACTCCTCTTTTGATTTTGCAAATAAAATTAAGTTAAATTACTAAGGCATTATATCTTTTGTAACTTTGATTGTAAATGTAAATTCAGGCACTAGTTTGGAGTAATATAAGGTGGAGGGTGTCCAGTCAGGCGAAGCCGAAACCCACGGTTTGTGTTTGAGGATAGAATATTTTCAGAAAGAGGAAAACTTAAAACCTACCACCTCTTAAAATAAATAAAACTACATCTGAAAATACAAGCACACTGGTGAACAATTTCATAAAATAAGCCAGGGAGCGGGGTGGGGCTCCAACCTTAAGCCTTACCAATAAAATACTCAAGTACTAGCGACAATGACTTGACTTCTAAGTAGAATTGATTCGGCAGCGTTTTACTTAACTTTATTTTATGTCGTTATGTGCTAGTCGCCTTAACTTGAAGTACCTTTACTTACATAATATTCTAACGGTGCTGCTAATTGATTTATTTATTGGTGTATAGTTTTCTTATGAAGCTATGTTAAGCGGATTATTCTTCAAAATAGTGGTTAGATTAGTTAGTACACACCATTCCTTATCAGCAAAGAAGTTTGGGTTACTACTTATACACAACTTAGGGTTGACGATCACCTGGCCGATTCATAAACCTCAGTGAACCCAATTCTGGTAACCATGCTAAGTAGGTTTTTATTTATTCGGATTCTGTGTTTCGCGTTTGTAGGTAGGTAGACTAGTAAAAAAAAAAAAAAATTTGGTTGGGGTAGAAGAGGGACATTACAATTTGGAGTTCCGTGACCAGGATATCAAACGCAGCGTTACTACGGGTCCTTTTCATCGGTTCTTATAAGTTCTTTCAGATGACGGTTTTCTTGTCATAATTAAACTCAAATATGGTCACGTTACAATTTGCTGTACCGTGACCAGGATATGCTTTTTCGGGGTTTCCGCAGATTAGTTATATACATGTTTTACTTTACTTTTAATAATAGTGTTATTTCATGGTTACTTCAGAGTTGGGAACACTTTGGTTCAAAGTGGTTACTTTTGTAGCCACAATTTGTTGCCGTGAAAGAGGAATGATAGGAATGGTGTTTTAATAGGTTTGTGTTTTATTAAAGTCGTTAGGGTTATTGATCTATTAGAGAGGATATTCTTTAGATAGGGGGTCGAATACAAACCACGGAAGGTATAGTTCCATCCATTTTGTTAGGGTTCTAGTGGAGCAGGTACTATTTAAGATAGACAGTGGATTTTTTCTAGTGAAGCAAATGCTTTTGGATGGTGGGTCAAATAAAAGAAAACCTAAATGGATTTGTAGTTGTCAAAAGAGTCGTGCACACGTTGTTATTATTCAAACTTATCTGAATGGGAGGTCACAAAAGAAACTTAGTGGGTTATTTTTCATGTTTTACTTATCTGTCTGAAATAAAATAATGGGGGTCGTTAGGTCCGTTCTTAAGTTATGTAAGCATTTTAGTAGTTGTTATCTGATAGGAGTCGCATTTAAAATTATGGGGGTCGTTAGTTATGTTGAAATGAGTCGTGTAAACGTTCTAATAATAATTCTTATCTAAAAGAGGTTGTATGAGAAGCTGTTAGTGAGTGGGTTATTAGTATGTGTACCTATTTATCCGTTATAAAGTCATGGAGGGGAGTTAGGTTTGTTCATAGGTTATGTTTGCGTTCGAGTAAGGTCAACACTAGATTGGCGTCTTATATAAAACTCTGGGGGTCGTTAGTTATATTTATTCGAGTCATGTAAGCTTTCTTGTAGGAAAAAGAATCTGTTAATGTCTGACAGGGAATCACATTTAAAACTATGGGGGTCGTTAGTTATAATTATTCGAGTCATGTAAACTTTCTTCTAGGAAAAGGAATCTGTTAATGTCTGACAGGGATTGACATTTGAAACTATGGGGGTCGTTAGCTCACATGTTTATCTAAGGCATTAGTCTTAATCAGGCGAACTTCTTACTGATCTATTGACTTTTAATTTGATTTTAATAATTTTCTTTTTAATTTCTAGGATCCTTCCATATGTGAGATGAAAAGAAAATCCATTTTTGAAAAAACATTTTGGTTGAGGGTAGATAATTTTATTTGGGGAATCATTTAGTGCAGATAAGGCTTAGTCTTTTACAAATATTGTGCGTAAGGCGTAAAATAAATTCCAGACTGTGTTTGCCTGGAACAGATGACAGACAAACATAAGTTTTTCTTCCTTTTAATTAAGCGTTTTTGCGTAAAATGTTTTGATACTTAGCAAGAATTGAATATGAAAATTGATTTTTTAGATATAAAAGTTAAAATCAGTAAGGTTAATGCAGAAGCGTAATACATACAAAAAAGAAAGTATTATGAAATTCCGCGACTTTTTCCGCGGCGTAGTTTCGCGTTTTTCATTGCATTTGGCGTAACTTCTTGCATGGCAAAAGTAGTTCGTTATCTCAACTTTAATTTTATAACTTTTACAAGAAGAACACACACGTTCAAGTTGACTTGTGTTTCCTTCTTATTATGTTTTTTAAATTTATGTTACATGTTTAGATTTAAGAGATTGGGCGGGAGTCTAAGAGTTACGCGTCTCGATGTGGCGACTCCTCTGTCTTAGGTGATGATGAAAATCAGAACCTACAGGAGGTTTTGTTGGACCTTTTACTCGGACTTTTGGCTACTCGCTGCAACAAAAGATTGTGTTTGTCTCGTGACTGTCCTTTCTGTTTAGATTTAAGAATATGGGCAGGAGTGTAGGAGTTACGCGACTCGGTGTTAGGAATCCTCTGACTTAGGTGATGACAAGTTCAGAGCCTACAGGAGATTTCCTCGAACCTTTTTCTCGGACTCTTCACTACTCGCTGCAACAAAAGATTGTGTTTGTCTTGTGATTGTACTTTTTGTTTATATGTGTTTCATCTTTCTCAGCAGGTCTAAGCGTAGTTTTGTATTACTAACATTGCATTTGGCGTAATTTTGTACATTGCACAAAATATAGTTTATTTCATATTTTCCAGTGTAAAATAATTTCAATTAACAGTAGGAACTTTATAATGAAGCTATTTTTTTTCAAGCCGTTCCTTTTCAATTTGGTAAATAAAATATGTTATTTAATAATAGCAGTTCAACAGTTTAAAAATATTCACTGATAGTAAGGCCTTGAGGTTCTGCTTGAGAGAGTGAAATTGTGAATGAGGGCGCCTTGACAGAAGAGGAGCATGGAAGGTTAGGATGTAAAGTTTGGGTTTTGACAGAGAGAGTGAAATTGTGAAAGATACCTTGGATCCTCGAAAGGTGATATAATGAATGTGTTAAAAATAAAATGTGTGAAGGCTCTCACAGGATTTCAATAGCCACCTATTAGTGAATACAGGTATTGCATGTCCTTTTAGAAAACACTACACTTACAAGAGGAAGTCATATGAAAATTTGAAGATAGGTATACATTGATTTATCCAAAATCAATGTAGGTATAAGACAGCAGTCATTTCTGTGTTTAACAGATGTTTCATATGAATTCTGCACTTTACACGCAGCACTCAAAGCAAGATGGAAAAACCCAACGCTTTTCCCCCACACACCATCTTTAATTTTTATTAAGGGTGACACACATTATTCCGGGTAGTTAGCGGAGTAGATTTGCTATGGAATTCAAATAGGCGATTCTAAATTATGCGCGATCAGATATTCGGCAAAAGGGTATTGTTGTTTTGCGTAGGGGCAGCATGGGTATCATTTTTCAAATCATGATATATCGAGTATTGACTTGATGCGGAATGCTGGGTCATTAGGACAGAGGGATTATCACACGTCTCTTCCTTGCGCAAAGCTTGGATTTAACTCGCTGAATAGATTTTTGCTCATTCTCTAAGAGTTGTCAATAATTTTGGATTTCATGTTGGGTTTATTGCTGCTGACGACTCGGATTAGTTCCACACCACACAAGATACATTTTCGGAGGGATATGCAATTTCTTTAAATTAGATTTTTGTGTTGGTTAAATAATTTTACACTGACTTTCCATTTGTGCCTACCATTTTTGTGCGAGCTTTTGCGTAGTTCATCAATGAAGGATGTTTTCTTGTGTAATGGAAGCAATTTTACTTTTCCATGACTGTGGTCTGTTGGCTTATCAATGTAGCGTGAACGTTATGAAACTCAATGATCTTTGATGATGTACATGAGCGTTCCTCTTACAAAACCTGACAGACTGACAACTTAGGAAAAGGAGAGGAGTTGTTATTTAAGGACATAAATAAGCTAACAGAATCCATAGCTTGGATATATTTTGTTGACATTTTGCCTAAAGACACTTAAGATACACGGAACAAATGAGGATTTATGAAAAGTTGATGCTAGGTTAGAGTAAAATGCTTGGTCAGAATAATGAACAAGTCATGTGAATTTTACAGAATTATCTGTCTGTTTCATAAATCACTCCACTTACATGCAGCAAACAGCGCAATGCAAACTTCCCCACACTCAAAGAAATCTGCTTTATTTACAAACTTCATAATTTGTCAAACGTTGTGTTTATAAGTATTTTCTCAAATTAAAGAAAAGTTGTCGATCTAGGAAGACTTAATAGAATCTAAAACTTTGGAATAGAATAAAATATTCCTCAATAACTCGAAAAGTCGTACCATGCGGGCGATGAGTTATTTCAAGTTTGCGATTCTACCAATAAAAGGAAAATTGGTAGTCTTTCTTAGGATGTGACAATTTAAGCACATAATTTTTAGTTCAAAAATAAAGAACTAACTTAAATTCTTCGGAAAATCGGGTGACATAATATTACACACTTGAGATTCTTGGCTGTGAATAAGCAGGTTTATTTGTAAACTTATTCAGATTTTTGGCGATTGCTTAGTGTGGTCGAGATTTCGAGTTGAGTTTTGGTCAGTTGAATAAATATGACTGGAGCTATTAAAGTCAACATGTTTTGAAACGGGTGTGCAAAGCTGGTTCAATTTCAAATCCTAAGATTCAGAGTATTGGTTAAAACAGCTTTGTATAGTACCACTCGGGTCGGCTGGCTTCACAAACTAGTTCCCCTAGATAAAAGAATGTGTTGTCCTTGTGAAGGTGATTTTTTATTCATGGCTAATAATTTAAAAGCTTGAAATTTTTGTCATTTTAGTGGTTGCTGACCTTTTGAAGCATTACTTCACATACACCTTGTTTACATTCTGGGCAGAGTGTCAATAAAATATTTAGTACGAATTATATTTGTGTAAACTCAAAATATTATTGAGTCAGGAAAATTTCCTTCGTTGAAGTTTAAAATCAACTCCAGAAATTTGGGGGTCGGGTGTAATGGTTCAGCCAATCAAGCACAAATATAATTCCTCAATATTAATATTTTTACTAACAATATGCTTTGTTTATGAGCACATTTGGGATGAAAGTCATCTTTCAACAATGCATAATTCTTTCATACCATAAATTGCGCTCAGTTTAAACACAAATATCAGAATAGATGCATTTTGTTTGTGGCAACAGAAATTTCAAAGATAGTTGAACGATTTATGTTTCATAATAGACCAGAAATAATATTTTTATATTCCCAAATCAATGTTGATTCTAGCCAATTCGTGCATAGTAGCACCATCTATTGATATTGCACAGAACTAGCTGAATGACACGTGGCGTGCGGCAGTGCACTGTTTTACGAGTAATATCTGAGCAACGAGATGGGAGTCTTGGTGTCACTTCACGAACGTGGAAAAGGTGTGATTGGTTGTATCACGGTGTAAAGAATATTCCTATTGGTTGATACGCTTGTTCCTACCATACCAACCGTTCTCCGACTGCCCGGCGCGGTCGAGCGCCCGCCACCCGCCACCCATGCGCCAGCGGCGCGGCGTGACGTCAGCGGCCGCCGGGGGGACTGCCGCCGGTTCGAGACGCGCCGACGCGCCACTTTGCGGCGGGACAGCGGACGCAGCGGCCGGGAGCGACTGCCGCCTGCCCGGACACGACGCTCGGCACACTTTGCCGCATCTTATTGCGGATTATTGGACAGGCAGGGAAGTAGTAGTTTTCTTTATGGGAGGGCTTTGTTTAACTTTGAAGAAACCCTGGTAAGGCCTTTTATTTTCTCTGATTTTACAATTTTTATTCCATTCTATTTAAAAGTGGTTTTGATTTTTCTGTGTTATTTTGTGCCTAGGATGTACGTTGCTGGCAGTTCGCGTGTGTTCTATTTTGCGGTTTCTAGATTAATTTTCATTGTGTTGCTACCTCGTGTTTATTCTACCTGTTTCCCATTTGTCTTTTACGTATGTGATAAACGTAATCATGCCATTGATAAATTCTTACTGTTTTGCAAGTATGTATAGTGCGTGAGTAATAGCGGCTAGCGGGAAGACGGAGAATCGCCGCGAACAGTTTTGTTTCTACCCTCTTATTCTTGCTTCGCGGTGGCGTCATCATTCCTATGGCGGGTCTCACACCTGACATTCGTCGCTGCGCATTTTTCGCTCACACAATTTGTATGAGAAGATGGCATATTGCAGGTAAATGGGAAAGTAGGTAGATAAAAACAGGATAACCGAGTGAGTAAGACATTATTGACAGTGGGTTCGATAGGCAAAGTTGTGGATGAAAAAAATCGTAACCTTTTTAACCGACTGTTGAAAACAGGGGTGTCACATCGATATGTGTGTATAAGGAAATTTATAAATCCTATATTGTTTTGATTTGTTGAAAAATGAAAAGGTAACCGACTATGAAAATTGTTGTGAGTAGGTGTGTAAAGTTGTAAATACATCAGGGTGTTAGTACGGTGTATTTCTTGTTGTGAACAATGGTGAGCTGTCCAGCAGTGGAATCGCAATTCGGTTTCTATGGACATAAGATTTATACATACTATAATAGGTTAGCGTTACAAGTAAAGTAGATGATTGGTGAGACAATACCGCCAATCTTCGTAATAGGTAGGTAGATTATTTACTGAAGCTCATGTCTAGCAGTGGAGTGTGGTGTTTAAAGGTGTGTAAAACCGATTAATTATGTAGTGATGCCCATATTAGGTAAAGGATAGTGATGAAATAGCATAATTTGTTCAAACAACTTATTTTACGGGATGACTTTAGAATACTGACCCACGAATATTGGGTAACTAAAAGTCGCATTCTATAGGGGGTGATTCTAGCTTTCATTTGATACTATTTTCAGTGTGCGGAAACGTCTAGAAATAAAGTTATGAGGTAACTTTAGAATACTGACCCACGAATATTGGGTAACTAAAAGTCGCATTCTATAGGGGGTGATTCTAGCTTTCATTTGATACTATTTTCAGTGTGCGGAAACGTCTAGAAATAAAGTTATGCGGTAACTTTAGAATACTGACCCACGAATATTGGGTAACTAAAAGTCGCATTCTATAGGGGGTGATTCTAGCTTTCATTTGATACTATTTTCAGTGTGCGGAAACGTCTAGAAATAAAGTTATGAGGTAACTTTAGAATACCGACCCACGAATATTGGGTAACTAAAAGTCGCATTCTATAGGGGGTGATTCTAGCTTTCATTTGATACTATTTTCAGTGTGCGGAAACGTCTAAAAATAAAGTTATGAGGTAACTTTAGAATACTGACCCACGAATATTGGGTAACTAAGAGTCGCATTCTATAGGGGTGATTCTAGCTTTCATTTGATACCATTTTCATAGTGAGGAAATGTTTAGAAACAAAGTTATGAGGAACTTTAGTATTCGGACCCACGAATATGGGATACCTAAAGGTTGCATTCTATAGGGGATAATTCTAGCTTTCATTTGATACTATTTTCAGTGTGAAGAAATGTTTAGAAACAAAGTTATGATGTAACTTTAGTATACTGACCTCCGAATATGGGGGAACTAAGGGTTGCACTCTGAAGGGGGTTATTCGAGCATTCATTTAATACCATTCTTAATGTGAGGAAACGTTTAAAAGCAAAGTTACGGGGTAACTTTAGTATCAGGCAGTACGAATTTAGGTTCAATAAAGGTTGAGTTTTGTAAGGGACAATTTTAGATTTCGTTTGATACTATTCTTAGACTGAGGAAATGTATGGGAAACGAGATACGGGAAGACTTTAGTATCCAACGATACAAGTTTAGGGTTGGAAAAGGTTGCTTTTTGTAGCAGGCAATTTTAGCCTTCCTTTGATGCCATTTTTAACCTGCGGAAATATTTAGAAGAAGAGATATAGATTAATATTGGTATTTGCGGTCACCCATCCATTTTAGGTAACTCATCCATTTTCGGTCACCCATCCTTTTGGTTATTTAACTGTTCATGCTCATAATTCTTGCGGGGTAGACAAATAATAGAAATGATATTGAAGAAGAAATGGTATAGTTTCATGGTAAAGTTTATCGTTTGAAATAATTTGATAAAGCTCGGTTTGCATATAAATTTATGAATTAAATCAACAATAAGATAATAGTTATTTGTTGTCAACCTTCTAGTACTACTAGTAACTTGCTTACTAATAAAAATATAATGACACCTACAAAAATGGAAAGCTTTCTAGGGATGTGACAATTTAGCACATATCTTTGGTTCGAAAGAAAGAACGAATTTTAATTCTTTGGGGAATCGAGGAGACAGACTGACTATCTGACGTAGATTCCTTGTTCCAAGTAGATTCAGTAAAAAGTAAATTCAGAAAAGGAAAATTATTCCAAACACTTGGCCATAAGAGTAGCTTCCTTGTTTTGCAATACAAAATGCCTTATATTGGACAGCTAGCACATCTGGACGTGGAAAATCCAGCTTTCGCTCCTTTTTGTTACTTATATACGTATCTATTTTATCACTCCTCTTTTGATTTTGCAAATAAAATTAAGTTAAATTACTAAGGCATTATATCTTTTGTAACTTTGATTGTAAATGTAAATTCAGGCACTAGTTTGGAGTAATATAAGGTGGAGGGTGTCCAGTCAGGCGAAGCCGAAACCCACGGTTTGTGTTTGAGGATAGAATATTTTCAGAAAGAGGAAAACTTAAAACCTACCACCTCTTAAAATAAATAAAACTACATCTGAAAATACAAGCACACTGGTGAACAATTTCATAAAATAAGCCAGGGAGCGGGTGGGGCTCCAACCTTAAGCCTTACCAATAAAATACTCAAGTACTAGCGACAATGACTTGACTTCTAAGTAGAATTGATTCGGCAGCGTTTTACTTAACTTTATTTTATGTCGTTATGTGCTAGTCGCCTTAACTTGAAGTACCTTTACTTACATAATATTCTAACGGTGCTGCTAATTGATTTATTTATTGGTGTATAGTTTTCTTATGAAGCTATGTTAAGCGGATTATTCTTCAAAATAGTGGTTAGATTAGTTAGTACACACCATTCCTTATCAGCAAAGAAGTTTGGGTTACTACTTATACACAACTTAGGGTTGACGATCACCTGGCCGATTCATAAACCTCAGTGAACCCAATTCTGGTAACCATGCTAAGTAGGTTTTTATTTATTCGGATTCTGTGTTTCGCGTTTGTAGGTAGGTAGACTAGTAAAAAAAAAAAAAAATTTGGTTGGGGTAGAAGAGGGACATTACAGGCATAGTCCATTTCCAATTTGAAAGTAGTTTTTTTCTTATAAAATGTTTAGCTTGCATTTTTTTGAACAGAAGTACGAAACAGTTTTTTTTTGTTTTCGTAGATATTTTGTACTGTAGCATCCCCAAGCAGCAAAAAAGTCGAATAAGAATTGGTTTACTTAGCTTTCAATCGTATAAAAGCCGAGTAACCGTTCTCAAAACACCCATGTATCGTATAATAGCAGTTATCTCGACTATTTGGCAATATTTGCTAATGTGTGCTATAAGGACGTCGAATAAACGTTTATAACACTATGTTATAGCACTTTTACTCCACTTTTTATCAGATGCTGAATTAAAGTGGCTATAATACTCGTTATTCGACCTATTGATCTATAACAGTCGTGTAATAGCAGTAGAATAGCTGATTCTCCGAATAGGGCGCTTTTATACAGCCGTTATTCAGCATTCTTTTATGTATCTATAAAAGCTCTAAAATTGCAATCGAATTGCTTATAGCAACATGGCTGCTGTTATTGCACGCTTATAGAGTAACTCGTATAATAGAAATCAAAATGTTTTTATAGGATCTGTAGTCATTTTAAGAGCTATTATACGATATTCACTCAGCTTAAAGTAGAATTGTAGAGTTTTGGGAAACATTAATAGCACAAGTCCGTCCATTTTGTCGGTCGATATCTTGAAGACGTTTTTCGTACAATTTTACTATCAAAATGGATAAAAACAAATGGAAAAAGTTGAAAAGAAGCGGCCATTTTCGAAAGAAAGTTAAAAAAACGTTGGAGCAGATGAAATATTCTGTAAAACTAATGCAGCCCAATTTAATTTCTGCTAGTAATGCTAGTGCACATCCAAGCGCGAGTCCGCCAGTTTTATGTGGTTCCGTAGACGCAAGCAATGAAATCGTGATCGTGAACAGCATGGCATGAGCCGAGCTGGCTGGCCACCATGATCACGCGTGACATTGCAAACGTCTTGCATAAAGTTCGTACACTCACCAAAGGGTTGTAAAAATATTTAGTTACAGTAATAACACTCATCATTAGTAAAATGATCATAAACAGCAAAGTAAGAACAACCGCGACACCAAAAGATATTTATACATGCTTTATTTTATTTTCAGGTAGAACAAAGTGAAATCTTCTTCCGATTGAGTTATCGTTTGTACTAAGGCCACATCCGTTACATTTATCTGATAATATAAAATGCGTTTCCTTCCAAGGCCAGCGCAATTGGCCAAGTTGTTTTAAATCATCTTTGTTAAGAAAGGTATCAACATCCAAGAATTCTGGCATTGTTTTATGAAATAAAATGTTCCTTGAAAATAAAAAGGAACATTTAATTTGTTTTTTGGTCTTGTACCAAAGGAACCCTAAATATTATCATGGCGGCACCTTGTGCTATAAATAAGGTGACAAAGCACTCTTATTCGACTTTTAACGGAATAAGTGAGCTGTAATTGCAACTAGAATACCAATATGGACATTAGCTTATACAATAATTATTTAATATATACTTAATTTAATAAATTCGTCGTCAAATTTAAGAAAACAGGCGGCGCATGAATGTTTATGTAAAAATGCCTTTAGGTTTGTCAATAAAGCTTTTTGCGCATGATGTTTTGGAGTAACTACACGAATATTAAAAATCGACACATGTACTGCTGAATAACTTAATAAAATGACCTTTGAAACTTATTTAGTTTGCTTTACAAATATTTTTATACACCACAGCCTCGATCGTTGAGGAGATGAAAATGATTAGTAACTAGTTGTAAAAAAGCCTCCCTAAGATCTTTTACTGCACTTATTAGTCGAGTAAAAGCATGCTGTTTGCTGTCATAGCACTAAAAAGGCGAATAAAAGCAATCCAGCTGCTATTATAGCACATTTAATCTGTATAAAGGCAAATCAATTGCGTTTATAGAACTAAATATCCCATATACGCATTTTGGTTGCTCTTATAGCACTCTTAGTGTTTTTTACCACGTTTACTCAACTCTTACAGCACCTTTTTGCTGCTTACTCAGCGCTTATTCTTCTTTTATAGGACTTTAGTCTGAATAATTTGCGCCTTTTTCGCGTCGAGTAAACGTTTACAGCGCTTTTACTCGACTGTTTTTAGAACTTTTATAGAACTTAAAGAGAAATAAGGAACGTGCTCTCGACCATTATAGCACGTCCAGTTGCTGCTTGGGTCGTAGCGTAGCATTTAGCTACGAAAGCGTAGGTATTTATGATAATATTGATAATATTAAGAAGTACATTACTTTAAGACCAACTCTAGTCCGTTCCCGATTTGACAGTACCTACATTATTTCGTATGTTATTTTGAAAATAGCATAAATTTCTTTGACTACGTAAAAACGTAAATTATGCTCAAATGTTGTTATAAAACACGGGACTTATTTTGTAGAACACATCAGCCACTGACGTAGATATACATTTTAAATCCCATAGCAATTTTCATACACTGTAACCGCAAAATTTCCCCGAAAACATGGCTACACAAATTTACCTATACCTACCACATTATACCCACAGCGTACGCTAGTTGCGAACCGTCGAGTTGATTCGCGCTAACGTAATTATCGCGCGTGTGTCTACTTGCTTAGATGGATCGCACATGCGCCGGACGAGATTGCGGTTTGTGACAGCCTCGTTTGAAATGACAACCAGTAATAGGTATAAAGCCCAAATTTTATGCCTAATTATTGAGTGTGTGTCTGCTTACTTAGATGGATCGCACATGTGCCGGAATATTTTGCGGTTTGTGACAGCCACTTTAGAAATGACAACCAATGACAACCACATTACGGCGCAATGACGTAGAAGAGACAGATAAATGAACACTTTATTGCTGCAGTCACAACATAGGAACACAAAAAAAGAACAGATATTAAAAACAGAAAGTAAGAAAACTCTTTTACAGACAACCTCTACCTTGAAAGAAACACAATTAAAGTAGTAACATAAAGAAATTGTAGTACCAAACGTCATTTTCACAACTTCAAATCACTTTACCTGTACCTACCCACATAATACCCACAGCGTACGCTAGTTGCGAACCGTCGAGTTGATTCACGCTAACGTAATTATCGCGTGTGTGTCTACTTACTTAGATGGATCGCACATGTACCGGAGTATTTGCGGTTTGTGACAACCACTTTAATACATGACAACCTATGACAACAACATTTTGAAGCAATGACGTGGGAGAGACAGGTAAATGAACACTTCATTGCTTACCTACTACAGGTACATACAACATAAGAACACAAAAAAAAACAGAAATTAAGAAAATGCAGTCTTATCGCCTGCAGCGATCATTTAAAGACAACCCTCTACCTTGAAAGAGACACAATTAAAGTAGTTACACAAGCCAACTGTAGTACTAAAGGTAATTTTAACAACGTCAAATCATTTCACCTAAACCTACCCACATTATACCCACAGCGTACGCTAGTTGCGAACCGTCGAGTTGATTCGCGCTAACGTAATTATCGCGTGTGTGTCTACTTACTTAGATGGATTGCACATGTACCGGAATATTTTGCGGTTTGTGACAGCCTCCGCTGTAATCCTACTTAATATTATAAAGGCGGATGTTTGTGTGTGTGTTTGTTACGACATCACGCAAAAAAGGTTGATTAGATTGACATGGCACAAATATAGAAGAGCATCCAGAATAACACATAGGCTACTTTTTACCACGGAAAAATGTCTCATTTCTATGGGATCACGCATTTTCCAATATTTTTGAAATAGGTGGCGCGACTGAGCCGATTCGCGTTTTAGAAACTAACAGTGACATCTCTTGGTGAGTAACTAAGCCCAAATTGACTGAATGAATTAGAAGAATCACTAAGACGCGGGTGAAACCGCGGAACAGAAAGCTAGTAATAAATAACAACCTGTGACAGCCAGAATTTCATCCTACGACATGTACAGTCTAGCTCAGACTGACTTAAACAATTTGGATTTTGGTTTCATGGCACGCGCATAAGACTTACTGGCATAGGAATTTAATCGTAAGCTTGACTATACCATGCAAGATTTCAAGTTTTTCTATGAGTTTTTGTAAACTCAACGAATCAGATTCGGCATCGTCACACCAGTCTAAAGCAGTTCACTGCTGCATGCAAACCTTCCCCAGAGTGCACCGCACAAGGCACGATCTTACGTTTTCATCATCCAGTTGCTACCAGCCCTTCTTTAAGCACTCGGTCCGTCTGGCCGGTGGGCGCACAACGCTACGCTTGCCAAAGCGGCAAAACCAACAGGTGAGATAGCAGACAAATGCGGGAAAATCTTATTTAAAAGAAAAAGGGAAAACACCGGAGTGACATAGGGTGCGTTTGAAAACCAGCGTGTGTGCCTACTTAGATTGTATTGTGACAGGTAACGAGATAACTGGTTTAATGACTCCGCCACGAGACGCGCATTTTGATGAGGGACGCTGCATTATGTATGCTGCCTTAGCGCCTTCTGTTCGGCGAATATGTTTGTAAAAGTTGTAATCATATTTTGGTACTTTATGGATGGCGCAAGACACAAATAGTGAATTATGGTACAAAATAGTGAATTTAAAGAAGGAGAGCATGCCCCTATTTTAGATCATATATACTACACTCTAGGACTGCTACGTTATTTCTCTGAATTTTTCGAGTGGTAGTAGTGGTAGTTCCAGTACTGTACAGCAGCACACAATTTATTGTGAAATACACTGCGTTGTAGCTGTTTCTTTGTATTGGGCGAGCCAGCTAAATCTTATCTTGTGGTTATGGTAACCAACAAGTCACAACGTTGATCTTTGATTAGGCTAAAATACCTTCAGTATTGTTTTGCATCGCAATGTGGGATTCATCTTTAGGGCTTTTTAAAACAATAACAAAATTTACATCCCTAGAAAAAATAATAATAAAAGAATTTAATAGTTAAAAATAGCCTTGCGCCTATCTAAAATTTCACACACACACAAAAACAAGACCAGACTGAAATAATAATGTTCCCCGTCATCTAAAAGTGTGTAAGAAGTTGCAAGGTCATAAGGGAGTGTTTAAGGCTGCTCCCTCCAATCGCCATCCATCACCCAGCCAGTCACTCAATTGACACCGCGTCAACACTTAACCCTTGCCTGATGAAGTTGGGTTACATGGAGCCATCGCTTGTAAGAGAGTTCATTATCAAAAAAATATCACTTAGGTGCAAAAAACCGGACAATATAAAAGTGATTATATTCCACTTTTCGATTACAAATGAAGTTGCAAGGTCATAAGGCAGTGTTTAAGGCTGCTCCCTCCAATCGCCATTCATCACCCAGCCAGTCACTCAATTGACACCGCGTCAACGGTGGCAAAAAATAGAGAGTTTGCAAAAGGTTTACTCGACCCTATTCAGAATTTTTGCGATTGTCACTTGTTACATACCCAGGGTATGCTACTGTCAAAAATCTCATAGTATGAGAATATAAACAACAAAATTTGATACAAGAACGTAAAATGAATCAGACAAAATTTTAATCCAAGAAATATGAAGTTCGTGCCAACTTGCCAACCACCTTTTTGAGATTCCAGTTATTTCCAGTGTCTGTGATAGATACCTAAGCGTCAAAATCGAAGCTAGTTTTGTTTGAGTGAGCCATCTGTATAGGCGCCCTGCGCGCTGTTTCTCTAATTATTGCCTTTGGTGAGAAATCAGGACGTAGAAATGCAAAAAACTAACAAGTAGATAATGATTATGTTTCCCATTATCTCCAAGTGTGTAAGAAGTTGCAAGGTCATAAGGGAGTGTTTAAGGCTGCTCCCTCCAATCGCCATCCATCACCCAGCCAGTCACTCAATTGACACCGCGTCAACACTTAAACCTTGCCTGATGAAGTGGGGTTACATAGAGATTGTACCATAAGGAGATAATTAAAAAGCGGTGATTTAATTTTTACAAATACGAGTATCTCCCAAAGTATGAAATGTTAGGTTCTGTACATAATATCGACTTCCTTGCTTGCTTTTACAATTTGCTTCACTAGTAACCTACTCACTCATTCATTACGATAAATGTTCATAGCACTCTTTCTCTTTACTTTAAGATGGTTTAGGCAAAACGTACAGTCGCTAACACTAACTTATGAAAAATTCTGTTTTTAAGGTTTCGATTGTCTTGTGATTGATACCGACAAGCCGAACAAATACTATAATGTACTTACCATACCATAACAGCCACAACAGTCCACTGCTCTATCGGGGGTATTGCCATACTCACCACGCTTGGCAGGCGGATTGGCGAGCGCAGTGCATGATGTTGCATTGACAGGGAACGCTGCTGCCCATTCCCTGGATTAAGTATCCCTTAGTCGCTTTTTACGACACCCACGGGTAGAATTGGGGTGATGCTATTCTAAGCCGGCATCACACGGCTGTTGTACGTTGTATGTATGTTGTACTTACGATTCAAAAATGTTACTGCATCTAGAAAAGTAACAAATTATTACTGAAAAATGTTACGGTCTGAAAAAATCTAAACCTTAAATTTTGGATTGGAAATTGAAGAGCTGTTTCAGCAGCGTCATGTAAACCAATCTTTATAAAAGATTTATGAGAGCAGCTTCCAAGCTCGCACGTCAAATTGATGACTCCTGTCAATCTCGAAATTGTCGTTTACAACATTTGACGTAGTGGGTACTTAACTTTGGAAGCTGCTACAGGAAGAAGTTAACAGGTAGGTGTAGTAGCTATATTCTACTTTGGTAATAAAATTAAATGATTTTAGATAAATAAAAAGACATTCTGGAGTCTTTTACTATTATACGTTTAAAACCACTTCAATGTCTGTAAGAAAGATGATACATTGCTCCTGAGGATGATGACTAAGCCTAATCTTGCATCTACTTCTCCTTCAGCCACAAGAGTCCACTGCTAGACAAAGGGCTCCTCAAATTGGGAGATTTTGCAATACTCACCACGCTTGGCAGGTGCATTGGCGAGCGCAGTGCAAGGTGTTGCAGATATTTACAGGGAACGCTGCTGCTCATTCCCTAGATCCATCCCTTATTCGTCTTTTACGATTACTATCTTCTTAATATGTTCTTGTATTTGCGCACAATAAACAATCAATAAGATTTTTTCTCTACAACATAGAAGTTGAATAACTTGGAAACTACAAAAAATCGCCGAACATAGATGGGGTGATTTGCATTCTCCTCAGTATTATTTTGTCTTTAGACGTCACTCCTTGGGCCAACCTGTATGTAAGAGTATATGACATAATCTCCTTTATAAAATGTAAAGGCCAAAACTCTACTACACTTTCCAAAATGTAGTATTATGTGGGTCATCTAAAAACGTCCACGAATCCGAGCAATACTATTAAGTTTGCAACTCTACGGTGTCACCCCAATTCTGCAAATGCGAACTGTTTGCCAAACACTGATATTAGTTCTGCAAAACTACTCTCGCTGAGTGTTTTCCCCTATATTTCATTTCATGCACTTTGTACAATATTGCTTGTGTCGGGCTTGATTTTCGTGATATGTTTAGATGGGTGCTATATTTAGGAAAGAAAACTTGACAATTCGGAATGGGTAAATTTTCTACCTTAGATAGCTCACTCAGTACTAGCGACGGTTTTGACGCTTACTGACTTAAATTAGAAATAGCCGGAATCTCAGGGGAAGCCAAGGTAACTATGAAGAAGGTTGACACGAAACGAACGTCATATTTCTTGGATTTAAAATTGGCTTAGAATTATATGACGTTCTTTATCAGATTTTGCTGTTTTGATATTTTATACTATGTGATTTTTGACAGTAGCAACCCTGGCTAAGTAACAAGTACCAATAGCGAAAGCTGAAATAGGGCTGAGTGAACCAAGTAAGTTTACCATGGAACTGCACTTAGTTTCAACGATTTTATTTAAGGCAAGAAACGCACCTTATGTCCGTTTGTATATACTATTTTAGCTCTACGCATTACGATGATATTTTCGACCTTAAAATACGGTTTATGTCAAACGATTTGACAGACGCATCCGTCGTCGCAGCGTTGTACGATGCGCTAGCGATAGCGCTGCGCAAAAATGTCGCACAAATTGACTTACTCGATTAGTTTTCTTTAAGAACAAATCTACCAAGTAGGTAGGTAATTTCAATACGAAGATTCTCGTACATTTTCACTTCAAATGTTTCCATTGAAACAGTTTTGGCACCTACCTATCCCTTAAACATTTTAGGATACATTTCTAAATATAACCGTCCCTATATTTCCGTTCCATGGAATTTCCTAGAACCAATAGAGATGGACCGCTTTACCAACCACTTGCTTATACCTTAAAACCTTAAACGGGTCGTAAAGTAAAAAAAATGTACTGACATCACTTGTTGAGAAGTAGTTTGGAAACTTCTAGAAACGGATTGACCAACTTTGATGAAAATTGTGGTGTATAGGTAAAGGTCAAGATGAAAAGGTCTCAAGCTCAAACCTATTAAAAATCATCTTAGTTCTAAGAATCTTAAGTATGTAATCTATAAAATGAAGATTGAGAGTTTGCTAACTCCTCCTAAACCACGCAACGGATTTTGGTACTGTTTTTAGGAGAAGTTACCTATCAATGTATAACACATGCCGAAAAAATGCATTTTTCTCCACGGAAAAATGAGTTGCATTGCAGCGGATACAACCGCTAACGGGCCGCTAGTTCCCTATAAAAAACATTCAGTATTTTGATTACGTAACATTAGCGAACCTCCCTTTTTAAATCGGTTTAAAAACCCTTAAACACAACTTTCGTCAGACCCTTAAAAGAAGTCGTCCGGTGAACTTGCGAAAATTCTTTTTACGAATAAAACCAGCGGCACAGAATAGAGAATTTACAGAAGGGCAGCTCGCCCCTGTTTTCGATCATTTATGCCTACACTCTAGGGTTGCTACTCTATCTTTCTGATTTTTTTAAAAGCGGTATCTGGGTCAAACATAATAAGGTATATTACTTACATTATATCAATTTTACACTATACAAAACTATTTGCACCTACGAATCATCGTTTTCCGGTCAACCCGCACCGAACGCTGTTGACACTCGCTACTAGCCGGTCTGAAACCGTTTGAGATCGCACGTAAACTACAGCGTGTAAGTGTAAACTCGAGCCACTCGAATAAGCCAATTTTGACAGCTGTCAAAATCATGCTAATGCTTTGACATAAGGTCTGTCTTCCTTTGCTGAGAGCTCTTTTAGTATGGAACTGACAGCTGTCAAATATGGCCTATTTGGATTCCCATACTGCAGGCAGTGTGGTGCCGGAAGAGTAGGCCGTGTGGTGCCGGCAGAGTAGAATAGCACCACCCCCTCTCTTCCGTGGGGGTCGTAAGAGGCGACCGAGTGATAAACCCGACCCAAACAGCCAGGGCCAACCGTATGGTGGCGGTTAATCCACCACAAACGCGTTCCCAAAGAGGGTTGACGTCTGGTAGGCGGCCGGTCGTAAAATGAAGCCAAATCCTTTGCAACACGATTTTGAGTTCAACAAAACGTGTTGTGCCGACCCCAAGTAATTGGGATAAGGGCAGGAAGATGATGACTGTAGTGACGTTTTCTTGTAGCCGTCTCTCTGTATTGGGGGCCAGCCAATACCTTCTTTGTGCCGGCGGTCCCTTAAAATCTAAACGTCTTCGTGCTCGGCGAACCGAAAAATGGCCGTCTCCAAAATTAATGGATATTTCATTGCGTTACAAGTTAAATTATACGTGAATGCGAAAAATCTCTTACGAATGAATTCGTGAAGGTATTTGGATTGTATCGACATGTCTGATTTTCTATGATTTAAATACAGGTACCTACCTAGACCAAATAGTGGTGTCAATAGATAGAATGTAAGTTCCTTGTACTGAGTGGTATCCGAATCATCTCCATGTATGTACCGCGATTTTTAATAGTTTCCGAGTTGTGTAACTTTAAAAGTTGTATGGGAATAAATTAATTGGCAGTGTTCTTTTTCTCTTTTTTGTACGAAGTAGAAATCATTATGATTATGCTACATAAACAGCCGCTCGGAAACTACTTTTCTGTTATTTGACGTATTCGTACTTAGGTCCAACGCATCAATTGCATAAAAAACCCGAATCCCATGTGCCGCATCAAATTACGGCTAGAGTTTAACATTTGTATGGTGAATTTCACGAATCGCAATAATAATTACTAAAGATATGGCGGTGAGCACCGAATTCCTAAAGATATGGCTAGTTATAGATAGGCAGAAATTATTTCAATTTGATGGTCTGATCTTAGTATTTTGGTCTGGTATGAAATGGCTTACAAATTGTAGCCCGTTACATGATTTTCTGAGAATAAAGGATAGTCGACTACGGTACTACGTGCCGTAGCAACAACGTAGCGGGAGCTACGCTAAAGCCTACGCTTATTGCGTAGCTCTACGGAGGCTTAGTTTGATATTTTATTCATTTTATTTACCTTGTAAAACCAGATTCTTATACACTGGCGTTTTATGTTCTGTCAAAGTAATAAAGTGCCTCTGTTAGCAGTCAACCTAATCACACTCAATGCCCTATCAAAAGTCCCAAGGCCAGCTGATGCGATTTCTATGCACTGCCCTGCCTAGTCCGCATACATTTTCTTCTTTCCTGACGATAATGGTTGCAAAGCACACTACTGATTTGTACCTACTAAAAGTACTCAAAATCGGTATTGAAACACTATAAGAAGATAACTTTACTAAAATTCAGTGATTGAATTCTTGAAACATAGTTTTTTGTCGTAAAACTTGATATATCGTGATTTGGGAATATTCCTTCATATTTCATATTCAATTTCAAGAGAAATCTATCCCAATTTTTCAATCAAATACGTCTGACTTTGTTACGAGTACTATCAGCAACACACCAATCAAATTATGCTGGTTATTCTTACTGATTGTATAAAAACCATTGCGAGTTGATCCCTTGAATAGATAGATTGATATGCTGATACCTACATGTTGAGTCAGATTTATTTGGAACTTTCCATCGTAATAAAATCGTAATGAGAGTAAAACAACGAACGTAAAACAATATTACTCTGCTGTCTGTCTTTGAAATTCTAAGGCGGTTCTCACACACGCAGCATGATTTTCCGATGTTTTGCCGTATCTGGTTTTTAGGTAAAAGGAGTTTACGAAATCTCATAAAATATTATATTGAAAAAACGACACGGGACTGCAGTTATTTTAAAGTAAAATTGAATTAGTAATATTTTAATGTAGCCAGCTAGTGACATTCGCTTTAGTGAGACGAATCTGACGACGACACCTCATGAACATCCACCTAAAATAGAGGTTTGAACCTGTAGCCCGTGGTAAAAATAACTTGTCCATAAAGTACGCAATTTTAGGCGACAGGCTGACAACCTGTCACTATGGTAATACACCAATTTCTGAGTTACTTTCAAACTTTTGTCAGACGTGGCGTAAATGGCCATTTTTACAGTCGTTTTCGCTACGCTTACCCCACTAAGGATACAGGCGTGACATAAGCATGTAGGTATGAAAACATTACCCTACTTTTCGAGCCAGACGAGTGAAAAAATAATATTACGGAACACGTTGCAACACGGTCAAACTACTGCTGCCACTGATATGGTGGTTGTCACAAACCGCAAACTCGTCCGGCGTGTGTGTGGTTCACCCAAGGTATGGTTATGACGGTCCCTCCAGGGATCCACATAGAATATTTATGAAGCCTGCTAGCTACGTCTACACTTCATTTATTTTAGACGCAAAAAGGATGAAATGCGAAGATACGTAGGTATTCCTTGGGATGTTTTGCCAACTGGTTGATTTTACCTACAGAAAAAACTACTTATATATAAGAAAATAGAACAAATGTACTAAAGCGGGATTAGAACCCACATCTACTACAGCCACAACAGTCCACTGCTGGACATGGGCCTCCCCGTATCGAAGGGTATTTTCATACTCTTCACTGCTTGGCAGGCGGATTGCCGAGCGCAGTGCAAGATGTTGCATTTACAGGGACTGCTGCTTCCTATTCCCTGGATGATTAGTCGCTTTTCACGACACTTATTTACGGATAGAGTAGTAGAGATTCTATTCTAACTCGACATCATACGACATCCGCATCTTTCGACTCTTTATCAATCGGTGAAATTAGCGGCTCATTTTCGCATCAATTGCATATACCTAGGTAGAACTTTTTTATTCTATTGATTGCGTATCAGTTTTCTTGTTCTTATGTTTAATATAGCACAAAAATACAAAATTAAAAATTGAAGAAAATTAACCAAATGTATACCTAAGTTCTATGAAATGAAACTCGAAAGCTAATGTTTTATGCACGAACTACCTATTATAATTTGAAATTTTTCATTCAGTTGGACTTTGTAGTTGAATCGCGACATTTCCTTTACAGGGCAATGAACAGAAAAGTTCATTACTCTATTAGGTACAGGATGTTGGTATAGGTAAATATTTACTATTACGTCAGCTCATAGCAGTCCACCAGTCCACCAGTCCACCAGTCCAGTCCATTGCTGGACATAGGCCTCGATCACGACTTCGACATTCAGTCGCTGCCATCACGCTCTATACTAAGCTCACTTGCATACTTGCATAACATAATATTAGTATGATTTTGTAGAAAATCTTACGTCATATTGATAAAAAATCAGAAAAACGCAAGCGCTTTACACAAGGTTCGAAAAACGACATAAGGTCCATACCCTATCACGCCATGCAATGTCTGATAGGATATAGACACACTTCACATAATTAGTAACTTCAAGCTTCACACTCCATGCTTCAGATAAATGAAAATAAGAAAATTGAAAAATTTGGTAGGATAGTCAGGACTTGAACCCGGGACCAACTGAGCTACCGGAGCCTGGCCTACCTAGATAACAAATCTTAACGAATTCACTGTAACTGCAATTACAATCCCAATACATCCATGCTTCAGAGAATCTGCCAAAACCCGTACTCTATAAGAAAATACGTACTTTTTCCCTAACACCCTGTCTTTCTATCTCTCTATACATTATTCGGCGTAGTCATTGTACACAATGTATGTTATGTTCTCATATAAAATTTTATGAAGCCAGTCCTTTCAAGTAGGGTCTAGTTTCAATTGGGTTTCCGTAGTTATTATTTTCATAAATCTACGCTTCTCAAAAGTTCTTGGCTTGGGATTCAGTTGAATGTGTGTAAAAGGTAGGTAACTAGATGCCACTTCTTTAGTACTTTTACTTACTAGGCACCTAATACAAAGTGCTTTCACAAAGCAGTGTGTTTTGAGTCATCCTGTTGACTGGGTATGGGCTTCTTATTATCCTTAATTCGACACGCGTTATGAGACATTTTCTGATTTAAGTACCTACCTTTTTGTATTTCGTGCGGTAACCGCATGTCGAAGCACATAAATAGATACAAGGTACGATGCCGGACCAATCGATCCAAGTTTTCATCATCATATCACATCAGCCAACAGAAGTCCACTGCTGGACACGATATCCCGTGTTCACCATCCTGTCGCTACCAGCCGCTCTCTTAAAGCAAATCCTAGTTTGAATATATATTATTTCTAAATATTTCGTAGTTTAAATAATTTGAAAGAACTGATCTACATTTTCCCTGAATAACATTGTACTCCAGCGCCCCACCCCTCCCATCAAATACACAGTACGCGAAGACGGCTCGCACTTCCGACAAATTACGATTTTATAGCACTTTTCCAGTCGAATGGAACCAAATCGCCGTGTAATGGCTCGCTGGCTCAATTTTGTGCAAGTAAGTGCACTTTACATAGAAGAGAGTAACTGCCTCCGTAGTGTAGCGGTCTGGGTATCCGACTTAGGATCCAAAGGTCTTAGGTTCAATTCTCAGCACACAAAAGTTGATTTTTGTGAATTTATCACTTTGTGAGATAGGTCTCGTTTGGTTAGGATATTTCGGACTGAAGCACCTGATTGCACGAAAAAAGATGGTTTCGTGATTTAGAACGTGCCCGGGTGCTGTCTAAGTACAGTCTACCCGGCTCACGAACGAACAAAGGCGAACAATCCAAAATGTTAGGTTACGATTTTTTCAGACTCTAATATTTTACAGCAATAATTGTTACTTGTCTAGATGCAGCAACATTTATTGAATCGTACAACATATATCGGCTAGTCAGTATCAATCACAAGAAAATCGAAAACTTAAAATTGGACTTGTTCTTGAGTTAGAGTGAGTGACTGTACCTAATACCTATACCTAGCTATATTAACATAGGTGGTAGGCTTTTTATAACCACGTCACATGAATGGGGAACAAACTCTCGAGAATACGGTTTATCGGGTCATTCGGTGACTTTTCGTCCCGCAAGATATAAATGAATGAAATACTGGCTGGCTAAACTCAATATTGTTGAAGTAAGTGCACTTTACATAGCAGAGTATGAATAGAACCAACAGAATATTTCATATAGCCGCCGATTTGGCCGACGTTCAGAGGAGTTAAGTTCTCCCTAAGACTTCGAAATTGTAGGTACATACATAGGTACATATATCACGCCTATATCCCTTGCGGGGTAGGTAGAGCGAAAACGTTTGTATAAAACGGCGATTTACACTATGTCTGACAAAAGTTTGAGAGTCATTCATAAAACTGTGTATCACCACCATGATTAGTGACAAGTTATAAGCCAGTCGCCTAAAATTGCAATACACATCAACCTTCAAATTCCTTTGTCGCTTCTTACGACACCCAAAGGAAAAATATGGGGTGATGCTATTCTAAGCCGGCATCACACGGCAATAGAATAGAACCAACATAATATTCACATAGCCACCGACTTGGCCGGCGCTCAAGGAAGTTTAGCTCTCCCTAAGACTTCGGCATTGTAGCCATCTTAATTGGTAATTTATTGGATCTGGAGGTTGTAGGTTCAATTCTAGGCACACCAAAGTTGACGGTTTGCCTAGATAGACTAGACAGAGCCAAATGGCCACAAAAAAAAAAACGTTTTGGCAGTTGTGTACTTAAAAAAACACCCCTCCTACGCTTCTAAAATGAATTTACCTATCTCAACGAACACCCACAAACTTGCATAATTCTCCAACGTAGCAAGGACGAACTTACCCAGTCTTTAAATTCCAAAGTCTTTTCGCTTTCAAACTTTGTCCAGTCGTTTGACATTCAAGCGGTTTAATTGTTCTACGAGCTTTGAATTTGTTTCAGAATGTTTCAAAATTATCGCCTCAACTGCCTTCGTCCGCTTCAAAAGTCCGTAGTTCAAGAAATTAATGTAAAATATGGAGCAGTTGGGCAGTTAAACTGTAGACGGCCTGTCATAAACAGAATTTATTCTAGGGTCGTTCGCCAGGTGAAAATAATGTTTATCTGAATATTTTTAGGGTGCCGTACTCAAAGGGTGATATCGGAACCCTATTACTGAGACTTCGCTGTCTGTCCGTCTGTCACCAGGCTGTACCTATTTGATAAACCGTAGTAGGTAGCTAGGGATTTTCACAGATGCCTTATTTCAATTGCCGCTATAACCACCAATACTATAATTACTAGAATAACGTATAAATTAATGTGGGCTCAAATACAAAAAAACATTTTTGTTGCCTGATTTTGGCTAGGATGGTTCGGAGGCTGTATCTGATGAACGGTAGGTAAAAGATAGATAGTTATTGCTACGATGACAATAAGTACTAAAATGTTGAATTATATAAAAACTAAGGGGGGCTCCCATACAACAACTGTTGGTTTTCCTAAATAAAAATAATAAAATAAACAATCGTGATTGGGATTTTTTACGCACCCATCGTTCGCGTGTCCTACTCGCACTTGGCTGAATTTTCGGATCAGTTTCACACATTCTTAAATCATGCCCCTTTCTCAAAGGGGTAAGCAGAAAATACAGGTACCTAAGGTACTTCGGATCGCTACGATCCTACCATAATTATATAGTGTATTTTAGCTTCCTCTAACTAAATTCATCGATCTTTTTCATACACGCTCATCTGTATTGACCTAACTGCTTTTCAAGACGTGTATAACATTCTACCTACCTTGTTTAATAAATAATTAATGATATTGAATATCTATGTGCGTGTGTAAGAATATGAATACCGAGACGTAAGTACCTAGGTAATGGGGCATTTCACGCGAACCGGACAACCAAAAAAAAGTGATGTCATGAATTTTGCAAATTTTTTGGTGGATTATACTTCTAGTGAGTATGAATGCACACACAATTTTTTTTCTTGTATGATGCGGTTTTCCCGGGTTACGGTCTTTTGAAAAAATTACTTAGGTGGCAGTCCGTACTTTTTAGACCATCAATATTAATTATTAGTTAATTTATTCAAAAAATAAAATATGCAGCTTATAATAGTTAAAAGAGTGAAGATTAAGATACTTTTGTCGAATTCCAAATTTAAATTTATTTTCGTATACAAAACCGGAAGTGAACATTTGAAATTGATTTTTAACTAACTTCGACATTTTTTTTTCCTCAAAATTTTACCTTTAATTTAAAGCCTTAAATATGCCAATGTTACTCAGAAAAAATTACAACGTGATCTAAAATGGTTTAGAACTTAGAGCAGTTTTAGTACATGCATGTCGCATAGTTCGCCGCATCTGTAGGACATGTTCAGAATCTTTATAATTATTTGGTTATTTTATAGGACGGGTGCAGTTCAAATAATTGTAAACCATATTCAGAGTGTACAATAAAAATCTTTATTTAGTAATTTTTACAATTCTACTATTTTCACTACGACTAGTCCTTTTAACACATAATCCTTCGTTAGTTGGAATAAAAGAATGGTATTTTTTTGTTCCTGGTATGGTCACAGCTGAAGCAAAACGAATTCGTAAGAAATCTCGCTCTTGTTGAATACTTTCCTTTGAGCAGTAGTATATGGATGTCTCAGTTAACGAGGATTTTGCCCATTGGTACAATCTCAAAGGTGTAGAGATGGCGTTATTTGTGGATTGTAAACTGGCACGAGTCGCCAAACGTTTAAGGTTTCCCCCAAGACCATCGCATGGACCTTTACCATGGGCAGTGGCATGAAAGTGTAACTGGCACTCGATGTTGAAGTCTTGTTTATAAAAGAACACATTCACAAAGTTGAATCTATTTTTGAAGTGTTGAGGAGCCCCATCGGTGATATATTTTATTGAAGAAACAGCAATCCCGTGATCAACAAGGTGCTGGTGTAGTATTTTTTGGAAACTATAGAATGCGGCCGTATCATGCTTTAAATCGTCTGAAATCATGACGATGCTTCCATGTTTGATGTCATTTCCATCTTTATAATAATAGACAGATGTCAAAAGAGTCGCTTGGTCATTATTCCAATGGAATGATTGAGCTGCATCTTGCACAACAAAACTATAATTTTCAGCAAAATCACATTGAACGAGAATTTCGCCTTCAGAGATCGTTTCCTTCAGTGTTTTAAAATACTGTGCTTGTTGCTCAGCAATATAAGCATGTGGCTTCAGAATGTCAAGAGCCTTACACAAGCAATCTATAAACTCATCAGCAGGAAGCATGACAGTTGCTATAGTGAAGCGGTCTGTACCTTCCCATCTTTCAAATTGAATGTTTGTCACTTCATTTTCATCGTATATCATTCTTAAATGATCTCGGATACCACTTATGCCAGGACAGTTTACGCAACTCTCATTTGGTGCTGTCTTTGTTGACGTTAAATGACATTTCGGTGTTGGATTGGCACACATCATCTTTTGAAGGCACACTTTGTATGATGGAAGATGCATGGTAGTTCCAGATGTTAAATTGGCCACGTCACCTGCATTCAACATTAATTTTACATTCTGGTGATACATGCATACGCATACCATATGTGTTCCAGAGTCTCCGGCTAGGACGCATTGTTTTGGTCTCAAAGTAAAAAACTTTGTTAAGCCAACTTTTACGTTCGGATATTCTACTTTGAACTTTTGGTATAATTCATCTATATTGCTCATTAAAAGTTGTTTTTGGACATGCTCTCTGTGTCCATTGTCGAATTTAATGGACACAAAATCTTTTTTTCCTGGCATCACTCGACTATTATCTTCCCGAAGATAAAAAGATTTTACCAAGCTCTCAGTTTCGGCAGGTAATTTGCGACCATCGCGAGGATTTGGTGAAGTCAAGATCCCAAACTTTTCTACTAGTTGCTTGGCTTTCTTTGCTTGGCGACGGGATGTTGCGAATTCTTGAGCCAATTTATTTTCACTCCAGGACCTTGGTGCAAGAGTCAGTATCATGGTTTTGATTGAGGTGGAAGTGGAGGGGTCATTGAATTTTTCTTTCAGTTGATTTAAAATTTCGTCGTTGTCTGTGGATGCATCTGTTTGTGTTGCGGTGTGCTGGTACTTATCTTCCGGAATAAAAACTTCGTCTTGGGTCGGTTGTGAATAGTTACTTGAAGACTGACTCGATTGTGACTGGATAACTTGTTCTGGTTCTGGGGCGATTCACTTAGCTGTCGTTTCTACGACTCACACACATATACGTCCGCCGAAATCGTCCACTTTTCACTCAATGCTTTTGATATTTTCTAACATTTTTCTGTTATGACGAGTTAACAAAAACGGATTATAACAGCGATCCCCATAAGATGCCATAATATAACAAAAAACACAACAACTATATCGATAGAAACAAAACAAAATGAAACTGTTAAAGAAACGCGTCTAATTACGGAGCATTCAGAGCTTCAACTAAAACATAACGGATATTTATTTCATAAAGAAAGCAAGGCGTCATATAGCTGTCTCTTTCTAACAATTAACGGTCAAAGTGCGTTTATTACGCCCGCGTTGCTTTTTCAGAGGTTGCTTTTTTAGGTGCATAAACACGATTCCTAATAAAGTGGTCAAAGCGATATGCATGTACTAAAAATGCTCTAAGTTCTCAACCACTGGAGATCACGAGATAATTTTTTGTGTGTGGTATTGGAGTATTTAAGGCTTTAAATAAAAGTTAAAATTTTGGAGAAAAAAAATGTCGAAGTTAGTTAAAAATCAATTTCAAATGTTGACTTCCGGTTTTGTATACGAAAATAAATTTAAATTTGGAATTCGACAAAAGTATCTTAATCTTCACTCTTTTAACTATTATAAGCTGCATATTTTATTTTTTGAATAAATTTACTAATAATTAATAATGATGGTCTAAAAAGTACGGACTGCCACCTAAGTAATTTTTTCAAAAGACCGTAACCCGGGAAAACCGCAACATACAAGAAAAAAAAAATTGTGTGTGCATTCATACTCACTAGAAGCATAAGCCACCAAAAAATTTGCAAAATTCATGACATCACTTTTTTTTGGTTGTCCGGTTCGCGTGAAATGCCCCTAATATTACATTCCAGACAGAATAATAATATTGTTCACTACGTGATAATACAACCTGATATTACCTATTTAGGTACAGCTCTATATGTTACATTTAGGTCTCAAACTTTAGATTGGTTATTGGATGATGCTGTGCTGGGTATAACCACAAATTAAAGAGACGGCGAACGAAGCGCCTTTACAGATGGCTCACTCAGTACTAGCGACGATTTTGACACTTACTGACGTTTATTGGAATAAACTGAAGTCTCAGAGCAACTCAAGGTAATTCATCATATGTCCTGCATTGAAATCGGGTCAGATTAAGCTATATGGGGTGAAACTTTACCAGTGACCGATAGCGAAAACTCAAAACCGGCTGGTGATAAGGAACAACTTTCCCCAAGGAACATAGGTCGTATACGAAAAAAAATTGTGGATCTCCCATACAAAATTGCTGATTTGTGTTAGTATGGGAGGTCAAATTTTGGTTTTCGTTTTTCGACCTATGTTCCTTGAGGAAAGTTGTTCCTTATCACCAGCCGGTTCTGAGATTTCGCTATCGGTCATTCATTACTAAAATTTCACACTATTTATATTCCTTAGTAAAATTTCGCCCTCGTACCTAACCATAAATTAGAAAGACTGCACACAAACAAACCCACTTCTTATAATTTATTTTACCAAGGTGTAAAATAGGCTGGCTATGTCGGATTCAGAACAAGGTCATTGTATTTAAACATGCACAGTAGGTACCTACAGTTAAACCGGCATAAAGGTATTATTTCGAGCCCTAGAGTCTTACTTTACATTACATCGCCCTTTGCGTCCAATTAGCAAGTCCAAAATGCGCGTTTCAAACAATAACTTTTTATGCTCAAAATCCTACGCAGGGTAAGCTGCCTAATTTACGGCTGAAGTCTTTTGTTTACTCAACTTATGTTCCCGTCCATTATCTGAAAGAGCATTATTCAGGAACAAAGAAAAAAGTCACGTTAATTAGGATGTCAGCTTTGAGAGGAATTTTTCAGAGAGAACCCTACAGACAACAGAATGATTTCATGAAAACTCGTCGCAAATAATTGGGCGTTCTAAAACATCGCCAAAACATACTCAGCACTAAGAAGACGTGAAATTCTGCACTTCAAACGATAAAACTCCGAAGATTCTAAATTAATTCTTTCTGTTATAAAAGATCGCAAAACCAGAACCAAAAGACCCCTGGTCTAAAATGAAAGGATTTTTTTTTTTGAGATATAAGCCCCAGTTTTGAAATATTGCTAAACCGAAGAACCCTGACCTGATGGAGTGCTTCTTGAATCTGTGCATTTACTAAAGAATATTCATAGACCATTTTGAGGAGAGATGAAGAGCATGTAACAAAGAAAGTAATGAACATGAATGTGGATGGACGCAGAAGAAGAGGAAGGCCTAAAAAAGTTTGGATGGATTGTATAAAAAACGATATGAAAAATAAAGGCGTAAGTGAGGATTTGACTGCTGATAGAGATGAATGGAAGAAGAAGACGTGTTGCGCCGACCCCAAATTAATTGGGATAAGGGCAGGCAGATGATGACTCATAGACCATTTTTGTAAGATAACGTCATAAAAGCACAGAATATATAATAGTACTAATAAAAGTGATGTTTCTTTTCATAGCTTTCACTTTAGCTGGTTGTTCTTGTTCCCCTCTGAAACATCCCTTGCTCTAAAGACGTCAGGCAAATAATAATCCCAGTGTGGTTCATTTCGTATGCGGGCCCGGCTCGCGGACAAAAAATTTATCCCCAAATTTTTTGACAACGCAATTACAGGAGAATATTTACTTAATGCGAAGCCCGCAGGACCCCGGAAAACATGTCCGGACAAGGTTTTTAATTTCGGTAATGTTATGCCCGCTTACCCCGACTATATTAAAAGCAGTAAACTAGCCACTGAGCAGATTTAGGGTAAGTTAGGTAACTGGCTTGGTTCCACGATGTTTTTTCTTAGAAGCATGCTTGGAGGTAAACATATTTTTGTCGTTTAACTTTTCTACATACATATTATCACGCCTATATCTCTTGCAGGGTAGGCAGAACATAAACGGCTTTAAAAAGCAGTCATCTACATACACCACGTCTGATAAAAGTTTAAGAGTCATTCGAATTACTGTATTAATCACCAAAGTGATAGGTTGTCATCCCGTTGCGTTGCCTAAAATTACAATACACAATGTCTCAAATCTCTTCTTACAACACCCGCAGGAAAGATATTATGGGGTGATGCTGTTCTTTTACAAACTATTATCGAGTATGTAACATGCTGAAACACCGTGTGGTTCCGGCTTGGAATAGCATCTCTCCATATCTTTCCCGTGAGTGTCGTAAGAAGCGACTAAGAGAGTTTAGAGTCGATGTGTATTGCAATTTTAGGCGACAGGCTGACAACCTGTCACTAAGGTGTATCACCAAACTATCTATATAGACTATCTTTTAAATGACTCTCAAACTTTTTGTCAAATGCGGAATAAATGGCCGTTTTTACAGCCGTTTACGCTCTGCCTACCCCGCAAGGGATATAGGCGTATAACATGGTGAAATTCAATCTTATTTTTCCTGTAGCCTCATTCATATTCTCAGGTTGGCCAAACATAAACTGCAGGCTCGGATCAATAGCAGAACTCATTTTGTTTTATTCCACTCTTAGGGAACTCCCAAACCCTTTCAAGAGGGTAGATGTTTACTTACATCTCGTAGTGTTGGGCCTTGGGGCGACATTCTATCGATAAATTAGGATTTTCAAGCCAGAACATACAAGTAGCTAGATTTAGATGTGTTAAAAGACAAAAAACCCGACTGCGGTAATTTTAAAGTAGTATTTTCTGTAAAAATCCGCCATCTTGAATCTATATTTTTTTTTATAAAGCCAGTGTCACTAGCGGGATCGAAATAGCGCCAGCCTCGACTGTTTCTTTTTTAAGTGATTGGTCAAAAATGTGTCAATGTAAAGTTCACAGTTACATCTTACTGTTGTGTTGAGGCACAGCGGCGGCTGCTGCCATCTGCAATAAGATCTTTGTATTTAGCAATCATCATCTGAGTATTTTTGAGACATACACTGCAATGAGA
Organism: Phthorimaea operculella; assembly: GCA_024500475.1. Taxonomy (NCBI): domain Eukaryota; kingdom Metazoa; phylum Arthropoda; class Insecta; order Lepidoptera; family Gelechiidae; genus Phthorimaea; species Phthorimaea operculella. The sequence continues at coordinate 210,468 of JANFCV010000073.1, forward strand.
CATACATTCTACGGCTACTACGGATAATATTTTCACGGATTGGGATCGGACGTAGTGCAAAAACGCTCTTAGTGTTTCTTTGTTCAATTTCTTTGTTCTGAATGGCATCAGTCTCTGTGCCTTTTTCTGTGATTGGTCGAGAATGTCCCAATGTCAAGTTCAGTTACATCTTATTGATGTGTTAAGGTACTGCCGCGGTTGCTGCCATCTAAAATAAGATATTTGACTTATCCTTGGTATTTATTTCTAAGACATACACTGCACGCTTGGATCAATAGTAGATTTTATTTTATTTTATTCTGCTCTTGGATAATGCTTGAACCCTTGAAGAGGGTAGATGTTTACTTACATAATTATCTATATTTTATATTGTTCTGTGGATTGCATTGCATCTTTTGCGTGTAAAGCTCTGCCTACCCCGCAAAAGATGAAAGCATTATTAGTCTAATAATGTACGTGTGTACACAGATTAGGATTGTCAAGCCAAAACTAGTTGGTAGATCTAGATGAGGAGTGCTAGTAGATATTGTTATGCATCTATCTAAGGGCATGGACTTTCTTGGTACATGAGCCAAGCAAAACAGGACGGCAACAAATTGTTGCTAACACTATAGCTATGCTATGGCTTACCTTGTAAAAAAATGTATCAGATCTTATACAGAACCAAGCTTCTAAATCAACACGCCCTAACTATACCAGTCCTAAGTTGGAACGGATAGCTTTGCCGTTTCGTTACTACAGAGTAGGTATCAAAATTAGCCGCCCAAATTGTGAGAGGCAAAAGTCAAGGAAGTGGACTTTTGTGGCAGTTGATAAGATGAAAGGTAATAATAATAATAATATTCTTTATTGCACACATAAAACACAACATAGAAAAATGAACAAAAGGACATGTAGAACGTACAACAAGGCGGCCTTAATGCTAAAGTAGCATTCTCTTCCAGGCAACCTTAGGGTGAGAAAGATAGTGCGATCTGGTAAGCGGGATAGTGCAAACACCTACATATACTACTTATACTAAGATACACTTCAATACATAGATACGCAATATAATACAGGGTGTTAGGGACGGTGTACCGAAAACTTTGCAGGCATGATCAGACCATCAAACTGAACAACTTTTACTATGGAGCCAATGGTGGGAAACGAAAAAAAATTTCCGACCTCCCATACAAAATTCACGATCAGCTGACTGACTTTGTATGGGAGGTCGGAAATTTTTTTTCGTTTCCCACCATTGGTTCCATAGTAAAAGTTGTTCAGTTTCATGGTCTGAGCACGCCTGCAAAGTTTTCGTTACACCGTCCCTAACACCCCGTATACTTAATATATATCCTTATATAGATAAACTAATACATAGGTATACTATTCTATGGACGCAAGGAAAATGCAACAATTATAGAAGGGAAAGAAAGAAAAGAAGATAGATGACAGTTTAAATAAATAGACTACATGATATCATACAACAGATTTAACCAAATAGTATTTCCTGGTTCGGTCCTTAAAGGTTTCGAGGGAAGGAGCCCGACGGACATCCTCTGACAAAGAATTCCACAGCTTGATTGCTCGCACCGTGAAAGAATTTGCAAAGAAGTCCGTCTTGTGTGGAGGAAGATTGATCTTGAGGCTGTTGCTGGCACGCAGATTGCGAGTCAGGGTTGCCGAATGAAAAGTGAAACGATCTTTAAGATAATGTTGCAAAATATCGATAAGTTTAATCGATATGTTGCCAACACTAGTTTGAGGATAGTGTGAAGATGCGGGTAGGCAATTATGGTGGTAGAAACAAACAATCTCCACCAACTAAGGATTTACTATAAGCTTTTAGTAGAAAGTTAGTAGTTAGGTAGATAGATAGACAAAGGTATCTTGCTTTAGAATCACACTATCTATTAAACAAAACGCATCAAAATCCGTTAAGTGGTTTAGGAAGAGTTAGTGGTGGCCGTGACAGAAAGACAGAGGAACGCAAAAAACGACTTCATTTAATACTAGATATGTATTTCAATAAAAAAACTATAGGCAGGTTTTCGGCGCTTGTGGCAAAAACGTGTAGTAAACATGGAAGCGACGCTCGTAAATTCTTTTGACATGGTAATCTGCTTCTTGTAACGTGCGAAAGTAGGTGTCTATTTATATCACGTGATTTATAGGTAGGTAGGTACATATTCAGTATTATTCAGTCTCTGTATATAGGGTGAAATATTACTAGTGACCGATAGCGAAAACTCAGAACCGGCTGGTGATAAGGAACAACTTTCCCCAAGGAACATAGGTCGAAATACGAAAAAAAAATTTGGTCCTCCCATAAAATTGCCGATCAGCTGATTTGTGTTACTATGGGAGGTCATTTTTTTTCTCGTATTTCGACCTATCTTCCTTGGGGAAAGTTGTTCCTTATCACCAGCCGGTTCTGGGTTTTCGCTATTGGTCACTAGTAAAATTTCACCGTAGGTATATTATGGACAAGGGAGATCGAGGTGACGACGTAAATGTGTGCTGTTGGATTCAGCTACATTGCTAAACTTTTTCCAAACTAAGAGAACGCAAACAATTGGTCAAGTATCGCTCACAATGTTTCTTACCTACAATCTGGAGCTAAGTCAAGGCTCTATCTTAGGTCCATTGTTTTTCGTTCGAAGATACTATTCAACACTCCAAATGTCTTTTAATATGGGAACTACATAATACTAATTTATAAATTAGCATTGGTTGGCACATTTTAGTACCAATAAATTATTATAATTAAGTTTGTAGGTTGTCGGGTCGCAATCTATCACGGACGCGCGCGCGGCACTCACAGAAAGTTATTCGAAATTCGCGGTATTTTGATCTGGTATTCTATTGGCGGAAAAATTTACTTTGTTTTCATTGCGTTGATGTTCTGAAATTCTATTGGCCAAAGTACGGTCATGGAACTTCTTAAAAAACATTCCGTTCCAGCAGCAGTAAGTACGCTTAAATTTTGAAATAGTCAAGATAAAAGTGAGCATTTTACGAAAACTTACAATAAAAATGTAATTTACAGTGCTAGGTCTGTGAGCAAAAAAGAGTAGACAAAAAATGAGGGCGCCACTTTGTATGAAATTTCAAAATTAAATGGCAACATCATTGGCTATGATGATGAATGACAACAATTTAGTATTAAAAATTTTTTAGTTCCATTTTATTTAATTTCTACTCTTTTTTGCTAGACTGTAGTTACGTGAAGTAATAAAAAATATATCTGAAAATATAAATTTAACATTGAAATTAAAACAGTTGGAATGGAACGTAAATGCTAGAGTTCATGTGGCAGTCACTATTTTTTTGTACTACAGCACCTCTACTACAAAAAAAATACTTTTCAGATTTTCTAATAATAGCGGCAGTGTGCAAAACTTGACACTTCAAAAACACAGGCTTGTGATGTCAGATTTTACCGCAATGAAAACATACTAAAGCGGTTGTTTGCTTGTCATCGTCGTTCACTGCCGATTCTTTGGCGGGAATTTGAATCGAGAGGGTGAAAATTTTTCAAAGAAAATTTTAAAATTGCTTTTTGCAGAATAAACTGAGAATTTCTTAGTAAATTTAATTACTAGTAACTTATATTCTAATAGTGCAATAAAAAAGCAACACAGCTTTGCTGCCCAGCTATGGGTCGCAAAAGCAAACGTAAAAAGGGAAACGATGGCGGAGAGGTAAGCGAAGGAGAGGACCCCGCTATGAGCGATGATGCGGGCGACGACGATGTAGACAAATACAAGCCGTATAAAACCGAAAACTACATTCGTCAGTATCCGGAGGATGGCGGTGAGTTCGAATATATAGTAATTTACGAGAGCGCGGACGACAAGACGCCTATAGGTGAGAGAGACTTGATGGGCTTGGGAAGCGCATTGAAGCTTAGTAACAAAGGTATCAAGCAATTGAAAAGAATCAATCGTTACAAAATAGCGGTTATATTTGAGCGACCAGGGTTAGCAAATGCAGCTCTTAATAATGTCAAGTCTCAAAAGAGCTAAAGTTGAGGGCGACTATTCCAGCAAGATTAACGGAAGTGACAGGGGTAATAACAAACGTTCCAACATACATGAGCAACAAAAAAATATATGATGGAATTTCTAGTTGCAGAAATGTTGTATCTGTACGCCGATTCATGCGACGTTCCAAAGACGACGAAGGTAACTCCTGCTTGGTACCAACACAAGCGGTATCGATAACTTTCGCTAGTGCAGTACTTCCTGATTATGTGGATATTAACAGCTGGTATTTCGAAGTAAGGCCATACACGCCTCCTGTGAGCCAATGCCTGCGATGCCTGCGCTTTGGGCACATTGGTAAATTCTGTAAAACGCCCAGAGGTGCTCAATCTGCGGTGATTCCCACAATTATAAAGATTGCGTAAAACGGCCAGAATAAGCAGTCTGTGTTCACTGCAAAGTAAAACATGTTGCAATTGCCAAATCATGCCCAGTTAAAATTCAAAAAGCAGAGGAGATAAAAGTTCAGATGCGCAGGGCCTCGTATTCTGAAGTTTTTAATAACAAAAACTTCCCCCCACTAAAAAGTAAAGTAGACCCAGTTCAACAATTGTTTAAATCGGAACAATTCATGAATCTTCTGATTTCTTCAATTATAAAAATTATTTCAGCTAGTAAAGATGCTGAAAATCCCATCCCAATCTCTACTCAAAGTATAAAAGCGCTTTACTTGATTCATTCAGTATCAATAAAACTACAGACCATAAAACTAAGTAAATTCTAATTTATGGATCAGTTAAATATTGTTCAATGGAATGCTCAAAGTTTGTCTAGTAATTTACATGCTTTTACTTATTTTTTATATAATAATAATATTCATGTAGCACTTATTTCTGAAACCTGGTTAAAACCAGGAAAAAATTAAAATTAAAGGTTTTAACATCGAAAGATTAGATATAGGTACTAAACACAATGGTGTTGCTATATTAATACAAAATAATTTGCGTTACAATTTGTTAAACACATATTCTGATAACTCATTACAAAATTTGGCAGTTCAGTTACATTTCAACAATGAAATTATTACAATAATTAGTTTCTATAGTCCCACGTTGGCTTCTCCTTCCAACTTTACTTATTCCCGTCTTGATAGTTTGATTAAATCTGTACCGGGGCTGTTATTATGGCTGGGGATTTCAATGCACACAGTACTTCGTGGGGTTGCACGTCAACTGATGCGCGTGGTATAATTTTGCAAGATGTGATTGATGATAATAATTTATGCCTCCTTAATGACGGCCAAGCAACTACTGTGGGTTCACATGTGTGGAAACCAAATGCATTGGATCTTACTCTCGTTTCTTCCTCATTATCATTACGTTGTAGCTGGTCAGTTCATGATGATCCAATGGGAGTTATCATCTTCCCACTGTTACTAGTATCCTTGGTTCTGTAAATAGAATTAACAATTCCAATTTAAATCAAGGAAATTATATCCGTCCAAATTTTTCAAATGTTGATTGGAAAAATATCAAGAAATAGTTAGTGACAAATTAACTACTTTTAACTTTGACTTTGAACGACCCCAGGAATCCTATTCTAATCTCTGTTCTTTACTACTAAATTGTGCATTTGAGGCTAATCCCACAACCAGAAATAATTCAGTGCAGCCAAATTTAACACGTAGGAAAAGACCACGTTTGCCTTGGTGGAATAATGCCTGCACTTTAGCAGTAAATAATTCTAAAGCTGCTTACATTCAATTTAAAATGACCCAACATTAGAAAATTATATCTATTTTAAAAACAACAAGCTATTAAAAACTTACCATTAAAAGGGAAAGAAAGCTTCATGGATGGCTTTGTGTGAAACATTTAACCGGCAAACACCTCTGTCTGTAATATGGAAAACAATGCGCATGTTTAATAAATCTTTTCTGAATGTAATGTGATACGGTCTTCTAACACAGATTGGATACCAGCATTTTTAAATAAGTACACAACCGTTTCTCCAAATATTGTCACTACTACTGTTAACTCTCCAGTCACTGGTGGTAATGATTATTTAATTACACCTTTTACTTTAAATGAATTTATTAGTGCACTTAGCTCTAGAAGAGATACTGTTTTTGGTTTAGATCATATTCCATATAAGTTATTAAAAATCTTTCATTGTCAAGTAAAAATGATTTTGGACATATTTAACTTTCTTTGGTCTAATGACATAATTCCCACTGAATGGAAGGTTGATTGTTTAATTCCAGTTTTGAAACCTGGTAAAGATGCGGATAATTGTAATTCTTATCGACCTATAGCATTAACATCCTGTATAGGTAAAGTTTTTGAACAAATACTAAAACAAAGACTGGAATTTTTTATAGAATCTAATAAGTTATTACCTCCAAATCAGTTTGGTTTTAGACGTGGTCACTCTGCAATCGAAAGTTTGAATAATCTCTTTCTTGACATTCATCATTCCTTCTCATTTAATAAATTTGTTGTTTGTGTCTTCTTTGATATTGTTGGAGCCTTCAATAATGTTAATCACCATGTGCTTGCTGCGGAGTTACAGTTGTTAGGTTTACCTGGAAAATTAATTAGTTGGATATTCAACTTTTTAAATGGTAGGCAAGTATATGTCAAGTTTAAAAATAATTTATATGGACCACAATCGTCATATTTAGGTGTTTGTCAAGGTGGAATTTTAAGTCCTTTGCTGTTCATCTTGTATATTAATAAATTAAATAGTATACTGGGTACCAAGTAAGAAATTTACAATTTGCTGATGATTTAGCTATATATTGTATTGGGTCTAACATGCAAGCAACAGAAATCAAATTAAATTTAGCATTAGAAAGATTAAAAACATACTTTGATTATTTACATTTAAGTGTTAGTCTAGAGAAAACTAAAGTTGTGATCTTTAGTAGATCTAGACTTTTAATATCTCATATATATTATGATGGTAGCTTATTGCCAGTAGAGGATGAAGCAAAATTTCTTGGAGTAATTTTTACTAGAAATTTATCATGGAATAAGCATGTAAGTTATGTGTCAGATAGAGCTTCTAGAGCTTTTAATGTTCTTAAATCCCTCGCTAGAACATCATGGGGGGCTGATCCTAAAGTTTTACTTATGTTATATAAGTCTGTGGTACGTTCCCACTTTGAATATAATTTTCTTTGTTATGCTTCCAATCCTATTTTGGTTAAAAAGTTAGAAACTTTACAGAATAAAAATTTACGTTTAATAACAGGTGCAATGAAAACAACACCTATTGTTTCTATGCAAGTTGAATGCAATATACCTCCATTGATGTCAAGATTTAAATATCATAAATTTAGATTTCTACTGAAATTATTTTCTTTTACTCACCATTCCTTATTAGAGAAAATTGCGGAAAATCAAACTTTGGCCTCTGCATCTACTTCAATTAAATTCCCCTTCATTCTGCTTGATTATTCTGAAATAAAAGTTTATGATGAAAGGCATAACATTCACAAATCTGACAAGTTGGCATGTTACGAAGGAGCTTTTGAAAGCAAATTTTGCAATATGAATATAGTTATAGATAACTCCATTAGAACTAGAGAAGAGCTATATGAGAAACTATCATTATGGCCAAAATACCAGCATATTTACACTGATGGCTCAAAAACTGATACAGGTGTTTCTCTTGCATACTATCACAGTGCCTTGAAGACAGGAAATGGATATAAACTACCAAAAACCTGCAGTATATTTACGGCAGAAGCTGCAGCAATTCAAGCCGCTTTAGAATATATAAACAATTTAAATCACTCTTTCCTAAATGGCTTATTATTAGTGATAGTATGTCAGTTTTATCAGCTTTAAAGAATAACACTCTGAGTACAAATTATATTATTTATAAAATTAAACAGCTGTGGCAAACACTATACAACGCCAATGTTTCAATTGAATTTTTATGGTCTCCAGCACATAAAGGTGTGTCAGGTAATGAAACAGCTGACTACCTTGCCAGAACAATAAACAATAGCTTAATTGGACAACCCAGAGGAATGTCAGTTCCATGGAGAGATTTAATCCCATTGATTCAAGAGGAAATTAGACAAAGCTGGATAAATCAACGTCAAATTATAATACAAGAAAAAGGTGCATGGTATGCTGCAATCAATAAGAATCTTGGAGAGAAACCCTGGTTCGCTAAGAATAATACCTTTATAAAAAGAAGATTCTTCACACAAATATGCAGGTTATGATTTGGTCATTGTAAATTTAAAGCCCATCTACACCGCATGAAAATTATTAACTCACCTATATGTACAGATTGCTCTCTAAATGAAAATCAAACGCTGGAACATATATTTTTCAACTGTCCCGCTTTAAATATTAACCGAATTTTATTAATTGACAAGCTGCAAGATATTTACAAAGACAGTATCCCGCCTTCGCTTCAAGAACTTCTATCGAACCCTGCCACTTTTAATCCAATATTTGACTTTATTATCTCCACGGTTGGAGAGCTTTGACATGGATTTAACCCGGACATGGAATTTTATGAACCTGAAAATTACACAAGAATGTATAGAAGAAATGGCTTTTTGCCTTGTTTTTATTGGAAATAAGAAATGAACTATAGAAGAATTGGCATTAATGCCTTATTTTTGAAAAGATAACAGAAAGAACTAATAAAAGACTAGGCTGTATGGCTAGTACCATTGCCTATCCTGATGGATGAATTTTTAAAACAACAACAACGTTCACTGCCGAGAATTTTTAATATTTTTCATATAATTACGGCGAAAATCAGCAAATAACCATATTAATTTTGTGAAGCGAAGTAGTAAATTACAAAATCAACGATGAGTTCGATTGGTACTGGTGTAAGTATACGTGTTTCACTACAAGTTTTACTTTTTGTAGGTTATGATTGTTTTATTTGTCTTTTCATTCCATTTACACATTTGGAGTCCCCTCTCGCTATATTCGTGGTTATTTATTACATCTACGACTTTTTATCAAGACAGTCAACTCATTCCTTATGATTTAAAAATAAAAACACACCTTCAAAATATGCATACTCATGTCAACTTTTCTCATTCCAGTATGATCTTTCTGCCTCACAATTCTCGCCGGACGGTCGTGTTTTCCAAGTGGAGTACGCCGCGAAGGCAGTAGAGAACTCAGGCACCGTTATTGGTCTCCGGGGGAAAGACGGAGTGGTATTCGCCGTTGAAAAGCTGGTCACCTCCAAGCTTTATGAGCCTGGTGCTAACAAGAGAATATTCCATGCCGATGAACATGTTGGTTTGGTAAGTTGAGTTTGAAGCAAATGTTCAGACTGCTGGACTTGGGCCTTCTAGTGGAAAGTAATTGGCATACAGTCTAGAATCTATATGACATTATTGTCACAGTAACGAGACAATTTCTTTTCAAATAGTAGTGTTAAGAAATTAACATCTTGCATTGTGTTCAGTTTTATTTCTGTTGTGTGGAACACTAAGTCAAAAAACAACTCAATAAATCCTAGTGAATGGGCCTACTCCTATTGAGTAGTGTATTGTCATGTCAAAGTCCCCATGCATGGTATATGGGTCAGTTTCTGTCCCACCAAGTCGAGCTGAAAGTGGCACGGCCGTACCATCCTTTTCTCGAACCAGTTTAGGCCATTTTCGACCCCCCCATAACTCCCTTGTCGATACATTTAGAACCCTCATTTCAAAATATCTTATCAAGCACTGCATAGACACACACAAATTCTGGTACTGTATTCACTATTTCTGTGTCACCCTTTACATCTCCCTAAGATATGAATGTGTTGATATTATTCTACACCACCATCATATGACTACTAACGTATAATGCCCAACTTTTCAATTCCAGGCAGTAGCCGGCCTCATATCCGATGCGAGACAGATTGTTGAAACAGCCCGTACAGAAGCGTCAAACTACAGATCACAGTATGGAGTCCCTGTACCACTGAAGTACTTGAACGAGAGAGTATCCATGTACATGCACGCATACACCTTGTACAGTGCTGTTCGTCCTTATGGGTGTTCAGTGATCATGGGAACTTGGTCGGAGCACGACGGTCCTCAGATGACTATGTTGGAGCCTAGCGGAGTCTCATTTGTAAGTTTCTTTTGGTATACAGGGTGGACCAAAGAGTGACGTCAATAAAAAGAAATTCGATTCTTCATATCTTGTATGTTCCGCGATTATTTTTAGTTTCCGAGTTATTCAACTTTTAAAGTTGTATGGGAAAATCTCGACTGACATTTATGCTTTCCTTTTTTTACTTCCATATAAGGGCTTTTTGCGCGGTTGATTTCATAGCACAATCTATGATTTGTACTTTTTAGTGTACAAAAAATTAAAAAATGTCTGCCATTCAAGTTTTCCTCATACAACTTTAAAAGTTGATTAACTCAGAAACTAAAACTAATCGCGGAACATACATTGGGTATTTTCGAATACCCCAAGATGTGAGGAATCTAATTTCTTTTTATTGACGTCACTCTATGATCCACCCTGTATAATTGTCTTGATTTAGGCCAGAGGAAAGCCAATATAATACTTCTGAAAACGGACCAAGAGCATGTCAGACATGCCCACAAATAGAGTTTTGTAATCAATGTTTAAATGTCAGGTTTCTCAGCATTACAAAATTAATTTTTGCTGGTCTGTTTCCTGCTGTATGGCTACCAACCACGCTTTCACATGTATAGGAGCGGATCCATAATACATTTAATTTAAATTTTCCAAACATTTGTAAATTAGGGACATCATGACATGATCTATCTTCACACCAAATTTTATGTTGATTGGTTTAAGACTGACAAGGTTATTATAAAGTTGTGGCTTGCATACAGACAGACAGACTTGACGAAATGATAAGAAAAGAATAGTAGACTGCGAAACCCTAAAAAGTGCAAGATCATTCCCTTGTTTTGAGTAAACCAATGTATATGCATGCACCTTGATATATGAAATCTCAGTGGTTATTATCACATAAAGAACTCTGTTTTGTGGTATCCTGCTTTTGAAAATATAACATGAAATTATGTAGTCTAATAATTTTTCTCTTTTCAAATTCCAGTCATACTTCGGCTGTGCAGTCGGTAAAGCGAAGCAAGCTGCCAAGACTGAGATCGAGAAGCTCAAACTGGCCGACATGACCGTGAAAGAACTTGTCAAGGAGGCAGCTAGGATGTAAGTACTTAATTTGAGTGTGTTTAGGGGCGCAGATAATACGCGTCATAAAATATTCAATCGACAATGTTCATCACAAAATGTGCAGTAATATTTGGCGTCAGGAAATGTCATGTACATGACAATTTATCTATCTTTGTACATTTCATATTTCTATCCTACTCCAAGATGTCGTCTAACCTTCATTTGTTTACTGCACATTTTCGGCTAAATTCTTTTTACGCGTATTACCTGTGCCCTGTTGAGTGACCCCGGTATATAGCATGAAGCAATTTTAGTGCAAGGCATATCTCGGCGTAAGTAACCCTGGGCCGGTAACGCCGGCATACGGAGTGTAAGGGGCAGCTCTCTGAATCCTGATAGGGTGCAATCAGACCATGAAACTAAACAACTTCCCATTGGAATATATTTCAGGGGACGTAAAAAGAATCTTAAGCTCCCATAAAAAATTACGATCAGCTAACTGCATATACTATGGAAAGTAAAAAAAAACAATTATTCTCCTTAAATATTTTTTTATGGGAAGTTGTTCAGTTTCATGGTCTGACTGAATACACCCTACCAGTATTCAGAGAGCTGTTTACTGTGTGTAACAATCTTGGTGCTAGTAACTGTGGGCTGGAGTAGCATGGATATCTTATCCGAAAAATCTAAACACATTTTATCTTTTTACCTACGACGGAACGGAGACGGTAGGTATATAATAATAATAATACCCTATTACAAATATAGTCCAGAGACAATATTAGAAAACAATTCACATAAGATTTACTATGATAGAGCTATTTTAACGGACAAAACTACACATTTTAACAGGCCTGACATTACTTTATTAGACAAAGAGAACAAAACTGCACAATTAATTGATATAGCTATACCAAATACTCATAACTTGCAGCAGACAATATCCGAAAAATTAAATAAATATATAGATCTTAAAAATGAAATAGCCCGAATGTGGAATCTAAATAAAGTTATTATTGTCCTGTGGCGGCGCGCATGCGCCCCACATGCCAAGTCCTCAGCTGCCTAGCAACTGTATCGCAAGCTACGTCACACTGTCAGGGAAGACTAGCCAATCAGAAGACGAAGCCTGAAACGCGGTATCGAAGTGTTTCCGCCGATCGCTATAAATACAACCTCCAAACATGTCCGGTTGGAACAGTTGTTCCCCTGGTCTCAACTCCCTGACCAGGCGGGTTGCAACCCTTTTCCCTCCTCCGTCGTCACTCGGCCTACTGGCCTCATCACTCCTCCTACACTGGTGACCCCGACGTGATCAACAGCGACGACGTGACGGACATCGCAAACCTCATCAACGGAGCCGGACGTCATCTTCATCAGCATCCACTGCAGTCACAGCTTCTCTCCAGCACCTCTGCGGCATTATTCCTGTCTCCACATGTCATCGACGCTTCGAAGACCTGGAGCCAGCATCAGCACCTGCACGGCCTTCAGCAGCTGACACTGTCCGAGTAACTACCTCCAGTATCCTGCTCGCCTCTGCATACCTGCTCGCCGCAACGCCTCGCCAGACTGCAGCACCAAGCAAACATGACGTCACCACTCCACCGGACATCAGCGCAACTTGGACTGCTTAACCTCAACGCATCATCAAGCCACTTGGTCTTCGGCATTCATCGCAGTACCAGTATTGGATCTACAGTACGACATGTGCTCTATCCTCGGTCGGCACTCAAGCATCTCAGGGTCTACAGCAGCCACGACTGTCGACACACTCCAGCGTGCAGCCTGCTCTACCACTGCTACATGCCTGCTAGCCTCACCGCCTGACTGCACGATGAAGCATCTCTGCCTCAAGACATCAATGGCTGAACAGCGTCTTCGACACTCCAAAAAGGGGGAGTGATGTGGCGGCGCGCATGCGCCCCACATGCCAAGTCCTCAGCTGCCTAGCAACTGTATCGCAAGCTACGTCACACTGTCAGAGAAGACTAGCCAATCAGAAGACGAAGCCTGAAACGCGGTATCGAAGTGTTTCCGCCGATCGCTATAAATACAACCTCCAAACATGTCCGGTTGGAACAGTTGTTCCCCTGGTCTCAACTCCCTGACCAGGCGGGTTGCAACCCTTTTCCCTCCTCCGTCGTCACTCGACCTACTGGTCTCATCACTCCTCCTACAGTCCCAATAGTGCTCTCATCTACTGGCGTCATACCGAAGCAACTAAAACTATCTTTAAAAACATTAGACTTACCTGAAAATACTTACATACAGATGCAAAAAGCTGTAATTTTAAATACTTGCCGAATAGTCCGAAAATTTCTAGACACTGACGAAAACCTCAACGAAGAAACTCGTATAACTACACCGACCATGCAACCTGACACACAAAACACAATGACAATCACACGACCTGATACACAAAACACACTGACAAATACACGATTCGACTCTCAAAACACACAGACAATCACACGACCAAATACACATAACACAACGGCAGACTCACGACCTGACACACAAGACACGACGGACGCACGATCTGACACACGAAACATATCGACAATCACGCGGCTTAAAACACAAATACAAACTTTAAACCCTGATATGCACTTGGCCTAGGCCCGTGCATACCAGTTTTCCGGTGAAAACCGAGATTCTGAAAAGATACTGAATAATAATAATAATAAAATTTCTTTATTGCACATACATAATAATAAAGCACACATGTAGGTAATACTAAAACTATAAACATATGGCAAAAGGTGGGAGGCTCAGTTATTGCAGAACAAGTTACCAAAGGCCACTTGTCTGCACTGATTTTCAGCCCCAACCTTCTCATCTCCAAAAAAATAACAAACAAGCATTCCGAGGGTGAAATGATAAAATAACAAACTGGACAGAAGCTGACAAAAGTAATATGCGTTTGGGATAAGAGAATGTTTGTGTGTTGCCAATTATCGATGTGGTTTTCAGTGATAGCTTTAAGGCCGTGCCGTGATGCAAAAAGGGTTTTTTCAATTCAAAATTTTTGCACTTGGAGACGACACCTGACTGTGGTTATTTTATATATGATTTTTGATAATATTTGCTAGATTTTCAACGTTCGCAAAACACGATTCGATTAAATTTTCTCGATAGATTTTTTTTCCAAAGATGACTCCATTTTTTTAGATTTTTTAACTTTATGCCGAAACGGTGCCGAGTTAATCAATGATTTTTCGTAAGCATAAGCACATTATACTTATCTAGTTTTTCAACGTTTGTTTTTTTATTTAAACCTTTTATTGCTGAAAAATCAATAATTTTAGGTTTTCAACAATGGCTTGGTTTTAACCATTTTGCGGACGGGTCGCTCTGTCCCTCTCTAACGCGTACGCGCGAATTGCAAACAGGCCACACCCAGCTCCGCTCTCATTCCACCGTGGCCACTGCCAGAGAGAGGTCATGTCGCACGCTACGCCGAAACTGACAGCTTTTGTCGTAATTTCAGTTATTTGTTTATTTGAAGATTGTGTAAATTTTTAGGCTTCTAAATATTTTGTAGTCAACTCTGAATAAGATACGTTACTAGAATAAGTGTAGGTTGTCGTGTTACCCAGGTTCCTAGAGGCACCGGCACTCAGGGAACCGAGGTAACCGCAGGTGTAACTTAGTAGCTAGGTAGGGTGGAGTGGTCTCGCTAGCACGAGTGCCTGTGGCCCCGGGGGGCGTGAGTGAGTAGGTGTGGGTAGAGTGTCCTGTGTGTAGGCGCCCTAACAAGCCTGGTGCCCTCGCGCGTAGTGAGGGGCCGCGGCAGGAAAAGATAGTAAGTAAAGCAATACTACTTTTATTAGCCACGTATACAAATAAGTAACCTCCTGACACCGAAAAGGCCACAAGACGCGCGGACTCACGCAGCGTAGAATCGCCCTCCCACGGTCAGCGTGCGTTCGGTAGGGGCTTGGATTCTTCAGGCTTGACGGCGGCTTGGCAATTCGTCGTGGACGCTTGCGGACGGCAAAGCTTCTTTAGCTTCTGGACTTGAGGCTTCTGAGTTCTTGAGGCTTCAGAACTTACTTCACTTACTTTGTTACTTCACTTTAGACTTCTTACTTCTTTTTTTATTTCTTAGGTAATTGGAAGTAGAGTAAAGACTGGTAAATACTGATCTTTTGACAGCTTGACACGCCTTATATATGCTTGCCAGGCGTTCGAGAATGTTCTAGTCTTCTTTCTGATTTCGAATTTCAAAGACCTTGAGGTTTGTCAGTGGCCAGTTTTCTTGCAAGTTGCCAGTGGTGATGGTGGAGGTTTGTCGCCCTGATGATGTAGTGGTTTGTCCCGGCGACGAGGGCAATCCTGTGGCTTCGGAGGGCTCGGAGGTCTCGTTTCCAGGAGGAGTGAAAGAGTGCCAGCGCGAGATAAATTTAGAATCAAGTACCAGGAGGTCAGAAATTAGAAAGAGGTAGTGGGCTATAGTACAATAACTTTTTAGTAGAGAACTACGCGGCTCTATGAGATGGCCGTCAAGGGTGAGACATTGACATTTTGTCACTAGTAGTAAATAAATATGTCGAATAAGAAAATTATTTACAGATTTGAAGAAAATTAAAGTGAAAAATAGCGCAATGCTATATTTTCCCCCACGACCCCGAGAAAATTTTTGCTGTTACAAAAATTTTGAGGTTATGAGCAGATACCTTACGCATTCACCTACTTTCAGACTTCACCATTCGGTCATGCATCCATCATCTTCCAAAGGTTGGGGTAGGGCTCACATTCAATGGCTTCTACTCCAAGGTATGCTACTCTCTGAGCATATCTCAGGCGATGACCAAGGCTTGTTTTAGGAGTTGTCATCCGCTCCAGCTTAAAACCTGGGAGTAGTGTTAAGGCTTATTTAACGTGTCACTAGCCGCACGATGTGTAGAGTGTGAAGAAGATTAGTTTGTGTAGAGTGTAGTAGTGTAGGCTTATTTAACGTGTCACAATCCGCACGAAGAAGAATGAACCTTAGCTCAGGTGGGGATAGAGAGACCCATCAAGAGAGGAACATTTTAAGAGACCCATTTAGAGAGAGTCTTTAGAGAGAGGGTATTTAGAGAACCCTTAAGAGAGCAGGGCGGGATTAGAGTACCGCCTGCAGAGGTGTGTGTCTGTAGGTGGCTTTAGAGCCAGTGTGTGTGTAAGTGTAAGGGTGTGTAGAATGGCTAAAAGCCAAAATAAAAAATTAGACTTCGATAATTAGCCGAGAGGTCGAAGTCAGATGTTAAGAAGGGTAGTGGTGTTGAAGTGAGTGGAGATAAGACGAGTATGAAGGAAAAGCGAGATGCAGAGGATAATTCGAGTTGAGCAGAGAAGTAGTTAAATAGGAAAGTAGAATTGGTAAAAGTGGCAAAAGGACAAATAGCAAAAGGGCAAGGAGTAAAAGGCAAAAGGGGCAAAAAGTAAAAGGCAAAGGTCGAAAAATGCCAACAGCATATTTATAAAAGGGTCAAAAGGAATATTATAAAAAAGGGGGTCCTTAAGATTGACCTGACGCTGGCAGAATAGGGGGTCAATCGAGATTGACTGACGCTGGCAGAATTGTGCTTGTTGAAGTCATTTTTGGTTAGTAAAGTGTAGCGGGTAAAAATTTAGGTTAGTGTTAGGTTATAAGCTTGAAGGGTTAGGTGAGGGTAAATAATAAAGAGGGCCGAAAGAGGAGGGCCAAAATATCCTATGAGAGGTAGATTTAGAATTTTGGGAGGGAAAGAGGGCCGAAATTAAAGTCGAAAAGGTTTACGCTAGAGGAAGCGTTGTTTTAGAATTTAGAGAAGGGTTCTGATAGTACGTGGGCGTAGATATAGCCCACGCACGTATCCTTTACCGTTGGGCGCCAAACTGTCGTGTTACCCAGGTTCCTAGAGGCACCGGCACTCAGGGAACCGAGGTAACCGCAGGTGTAACTTAGTAGCTAGGTAGGGTGGAGTGGTCTCGCTAGCACGAGTGCCTGTGGCCCCGGGGGGCGTGAGTGAGTAGGTGTGGGTAGAGTGTCCTGTGTGTAGGCGCCCTAACAAGCCTGGTGCCCTCGCGCGTAGTGAGGGGCCGCGGCAGGAAAAGATAGTAAGTAAAGCAATACTACTTTTATTAGCCACGTATACAAATAAGTAACCTCCTGACACCGAAAAGGCCACAAGACGCGCGGACTCACGCAGCGTAGAATCGCCCTCCCACGGTCAGCGTGCGTTCGGTAGGGGCTTGGATTCTTCAGGCTTGACGGCGGCTTGGCAATTCGTCGTGGACGCTTGCGGACGGCAAAGCTTCTTTAGCTTCTGGACTTGAGGCTTCTGAGTTCTTGAGGCTTCAGAACTTACTTCACTTACTTTGTTACTTCACTTTAGACTTCTTACTTCTTTTTTATTTCTTAGGTAATTGGAAGTAGAGTAAAGACTGGTAAATACTGATCTTTTGACAGCTTGACACGCCTTATATATGCTTGCCAGGCGTTCGAGAATGTTCTAGTCTTCTTTCTGATTTCGAATTTCAAAGACCTTGAGGTTTGTCAGTGGCCAGTTTTCTTGCAAGTTGCCAGTGGTGATGGTGGAGGTTTGTCGCCCTGATGATGTAGTGGTTTGTCCCGGCGACGAGGGCAATCCTGTGGCTTCGGAGGGCTCGGAGGTCTCGTTTCCAGGAGGAGTGAAAGAGTGCCAGCGCGAGATAAATTTAGAATCAAGTACCAGGAGGTCAGAAATTAGAAAGAGGTAGTGGGCTATAGTACAATAACTTTTTAGTAGAGAACTACGCGGCTCTATGAGATGGCCGTCAAGGGTGAGACATTGACATTTTGTCACTAGTAGTAAATAAATATGTCGATTAAGAAAATTATTTACAGATTTGAAGAAAATTAAAGTGAAAAATAGCGCAATGCTATAAGGTATCTAGTTTTTTTACGCCAGTTTACGGTCTTGTGCCTCCCTCATCCAGTGTCCCCATAACGTAAATTTGAAAAATGGGCAACAAATCAACAACAATCATATCGAGGAAGCGCTAAAAAGATTTTTTCAACGCGAAAATAGCAAAATGCAAAAAAAATAAGGAAATAAGTACATTTAGCATTACGTAAACGTTTTCTTGCTCATATTTATCAAGTACTATCTATTTATGTGAAAAAGGAAATTATATTTATGTTAGTCTTATGTTAGTGAAGAAGAGTAGTTAGCTAGCTTTTTTTACTAATAATGCGTACACATTATGTAGACACCTCATTGGTAGAGAGAAGTGTTGACGCATGGAATCTTCTCTAATCAATCGCATTACTTTGAACGAGTTTGCCGATACCTACTCTAAATTTTGATACCTCTCTTGGATGTGACTTTGGCTTAGTGGCTAGAGTGAGTGAATTCTTTTGCATAATTAAACAACTTTGGGTACTCGGATCAAATCCCCGAAATATAGATTTTTTGTATTTATTTTGTTGGATATTTTTAGGTTTTCTCTTTTTACACTCTTACTTTAATCATAAATTCTTAATACACTTATTACTTATTCTTTCATGTTTTTTTAAACTTGATGAAAGATTATTGGATTATTATTTATTGCTTATTATCAATGAAAACCATCATTATTACATGAACATATTCACATAATAATTTAAATAATTTTACAGATTAGATTAGATATTTACAGATTTTTAAATTGCGAAAATATCTGCCACAGACGTCACGGAGACTCTGGCACAGAGTACATAGAGTCGCCAATACATTATTTAAATTTAATGACCAAACAATGTACGTACTACGTACCTACCAAAAACTTTTTTTTTACTTGATATTATTAGTAATAGCTTACACAGATAGTCAATTTTTAAATATATTTATAGGTACCTACTAAAATTTATATACAATGAAATTTGACTAGTGACTGACACCTCAGGACGGGCTGGTGATAAGGTTCAACTTTCCCTAAGGAACAAAGGTCGAAATATGAAAAAAAAAAATTGGTTCTCCACTAGTAACTCAAAATATTAGCTGATTGGCAACTTTGTTAGTATGGGAGGTACATTTTTTTTCATATTTCGACCCATGTTCGTTGGACAAAGTTGATTCTCATACCAGCTCGATCTGAGATTTCGCTATCAGCCACTAGTAAAATTTCACCTAATATTATGGGCATTAAATTCTAACACTACTTCCAGTACCTACATATTTTTTTTTAAGAATATTGGAAACCCGACCTTCAGTTGAGAAATGTCAATTATTACAAAAAGGGACAATGATAATGACATAAGTGTGAATATACAGCAGTGCAGATGCCGAAAGTCGCATGTTCAAATGTCTATCGTCTATTGTCTAGCGCAAAGCAAACACTACCGTACCATCCTTTACTGGAACAATTTCGCCGCATTTTCAAGCCCCTATCTCGTCGTAAGCTATAATCACATACTTAAAAGCCAAAATTTCAAGTCCGTAGGTCATTTAGTTCCGAAGTGAAGCAAAGGCAAAGTTTCACATTTTAGACAGACACTCACTCACTCATGATCATCAAAATAGAACTAGTGCTTCCCATAAACTCAGAGAGCTGAAATTTAGTACGGAGTTATATTTTTAATGACCACATAAAGGAAAACTTTAAAAACTAGGATAATCGAAGGTTATGCCAGGAAGGAGGTTAGGAAGGAGCCCAGCTACACCTTAGGAGATACAGATATGACTTCAAAGCAAAAGTTGTTAAGCTTGATGGGATTCTTCTATAAAAATAAGTGAAATCCCACCAAAAACATTCTGTAAAAAAGTAGCCAAGTCTCAATGGAGCTGCTTGTTTATCTCTAAAAAGTAAGCAAATCTAGGCAAAGTCATGCCAAGTCTAAGATTCCTTGATACTATATCGTTAATGTTATAGTAGTTTTTATACGACTGGCCGTTGAACGTTACGTTTACATACGATTTGTGGATACAATTTAACGGCCAGTCGTATAAATTTAACTATATGAATAAAGAAATAGCATCAAGAAACTTTAGACTTGGCATGACTTTGCCTAGATTTTACTTTGGCTATTATCTCATCAAATATATTTTTATTATTAATAATAAATAAACTAGCCTGATGAGATACAGAGCAGACTGGAAAAATGACGGGAAAAGCTTGAGAGTGTCGGCCTGAGAAACAGCAGAACGGAGACTGAATAAAAGAAATGTTTTGTGATTTCGGCGGTCTCTCCGGCTATGCTCCGGTAGCGCTAAATGGCGTTACCTTACCAGTCTGCTCCGACTTCAGGTACCTCGGTTCACTTCTGCAAGGCGATGGTGAGATAGACCGGACTATCAAACACAGAATAAATGCAGGATGGATGAAATGGCGACATGTCACGGGCACAGTGTGTGACCCACGAATGCCCCTCAAACTGTAGGGCAAGATTTACAAGACGGTGGTCAGACCTGTCGTCATGTATGGATCTGAGTGTTGGCCTACAAAGGTGACGGATAAAAGACGATTACATGTATCTGAAATGAGAATGTTGAGATGGATGTGTGGTGTGACAAGAATGGATAAAATAAGGAATGAGTATATTAGAGGAAGTTTAAAAGTTGCACCTGTGACAGAAAAGCTGAGAGCTAGCCGTAAGGAGGGATGGAAATCATGTGACGAAAAAGGTAATGAATATGAATGTGGATGGACGCAGAAGGAAGGGAAGGCCTAAAAAAGTTTGGATGGATTGTGTAAAAGATGATATGAATCAAAAAGGTGTAAACGAAGATTTGACGGCTGATGAATGGAAGAGAAAGACATGTTGCGGCGACCCCAAATAAATTGGGATAAGGGCAGGCAGATGATGAGTAGAAACCCTAAAAAACCCTAAAAATGGCTATGCCAGTCTGTATCTTTTCAATAAGACTACTTTAAAATATATTTTTTTTATAACGCGGACATTAATGCCTAGTCCTCTGATATGGTTGCGTAGACATCTGACATCGTTGCGTAGGTCTCCGTCTCATTGATTTATGTCTAGTGACGTCACACATGCGAGCCCGGTCGAGCATTGCTAGCCTATTTAAAAAAAAATATATATAGGAACTAATAAACGTATGCAAGTAATTTATTTCAGTGAATTTTAACTCATTTTAAAAACTATACGACAAAAAGCTACACCTACTGAAATTAAGTGTAGGTTTTGAGTGTTGATCACTAGCGAAATATCTTTTTACAATAAAAAATATCTACTCCGTTCCATAACCCCATTCAGATAATTTTAAACGCAAGTTCTAGGTTTTTAGTATTGTTCACTAGCAAAATTTAATGTTACAAGTAAAAGAAAATATCGACTCTATTCCATCTCAATTCTCACTTTTTGTTACATGAATTCAGAGTTGCAGAGCTGTTTATAGTTAAAAGTACCTGTTTATACCCGCACACCCGAAACGCACTCACCGAATTTTGGATTCTTTGTATGAAAATCTATGAAACCTCGAAAATATTGCCGAACCGCACGCGCCGAATCGAACGGATTCCCCAGCTAGTGCTGATCATAGACTATAATGATGATGACTATGACGTTGTCGATGCACAAAATTATATACAAGTTTAACTTGAAATTATAACTTTCCGCATGTAATAGTTGAGTGTAAACACTGTAAACGGGGTTTGGTTGATATTTTGGATCCATTTCATGAAAAATCTAATCCTATATAAGGACATAAAACGAAAAAGAAAACACGGACGTATAAACTAAACTTTGTATGCTGACTGTAGCAGCGCTGTCAGCTGTCAAGTGCCGCCATTTATATTCCCCTTCTTTAGTGGAACGGATTATACTCTATACCCTCGTTACAATTTGCCAGCAAAAACACCTCGTCATGTTGAACAATTTTTACTTTGAAGCCATTACAATAACTACATGAACAATAGTAAAATTCGATTACTTGACATTCTGTTACCTTAACATTTAGACATTTGGACAAACTGTTTTCTGCTTCTTCTTTACATTTTATCACGTTTACATTCTAGCAATTTGACATTTTGCTACTTTGACGTTTTGTCATTTTGCCTGTCTGCACATTCTACTTCCTTGAACAATAATATTTTTAAAAAGTTGAACTAGTGGCACCTATGATATGCTCACAAGTTTTGTTCCACCGTAGAACTAGTGGGCAAAAATATTTTCAGCTATTGTTGCCTGCCGCATGCAACAAATTTCTGAAAAGTACACATACATGGCAAAATTATCCATTAAACTGGGAGGAAAGTACTTTCTTGGCAACACCGATTCGATTCGATGCAGCTGTGCTTGCTGCTAAGTGTGCTAAGCCATCCGCATTATTCGGCGCGTACGGTGAGTGCGTTGCCTTGCGGGTGTTCGGGTATATTTACTTTCACCTGTTTTAGAAGTGTATTTGTTCAAAGCTTTTCCCCTAGGTGGCATTGCACTACTTTGTTTCACAATTGATCAACAGATGGCTAATTATTGTGAATTTACTTGGAAAGAAAAGTTTTGACATCTTGACCCCCGCAAAAGGAGCACCCCCTGGGGGCGTGGCTAAAACGGTGCTGGCGGCTTCGATGCAGCACCTTAAAATTTGAACTCACCAGGGGGTGCTGCATTGAACTGCAATGGTTTAGTCAGAATTAAAATTTTGTTTTCCCTTGTCCTTCCAGCATCTACCTGGTGCACGACGAGCTGAAAGACAAGCAGTTCGAGCTGGAGCTCTCCTGGGTGTCTAAGGATACCAACGGCAAGCACCAGATGGTGCCTAAGGAAGTCGCCATTGAAGCAGAGACCACTGCTAAGCAAGCGCTGGCTGACATTGAGGATTCAGATGAAGGGGATATGTAAGGTGTTTACTTATGTTATGGTATTTAGATAATAAATTTGTATTAAATTTTATTCGGGTTTTCTTTGGTGACAGTCCTATATTAGTATTGGTAGTTCTAGTAGTAGGTAGTTTAAAGATGAAGTAAATTATGTGTGGTGCCGGCTTAGAATAGCATCACCCCATATCTTTTCCGTGGGCGTCGTAACGAGCGACTTGAAAATTGATCTGTATTGCAATTTGAGGCGACAGCCTGAAAACCTGTCACTACGGTGATACACAGTCTTCTAAATGACTCTCAAACTTGTCACACGTGAAGTAAATTTTGTTTTATACAGCCATTTACGCTCTGCCTACCCAGGGATATAGGCGTGATATATGTATGTAGGTATGTAAATGCACCAGATGGTCCATAAGGAAGTCGCTATTGAAGCCGAGACGCTGATATTGAAGACTGATGAAGGGAATATTTGAGGTGTTTACTTATGGTATTTAGATAATAAATTTTTATGTAGATAATTTTATTGGGTTTTCTTCGGTGACAGTCCTGTATTGTATAAAAAAAAAAATAAAAAAAAAAATTGTTTATTATCAGACAATTACAGTCCATAGCTTATTAGTAGGTACATGACTTATGAAACTATGTTATAAGAATTGCTACCAATATTAAGCAGTAGTAGTAGTTCTAGTAGTAGGTAGTTTAGAGCCTTATCACACAAAAGGTTTGCGAGTGGATATGGAGCGAATTCGTCGCGGACTTGCAGAGGTTTCGCAAAGTTTTCAGTACAAATATGCTGCTCATACACAACGCCTGCTCCGCTCCGCATCTGCTCGCTAACTGCTTGTGTGATAAGGCTATTAAAGATGAAATACATAGTAGTTTTTAGTATTGGCAATAATGCGAAATATAGCCTGCAGTATAGTCGCATTAGAACCTTTCCAACCATTTATTTGCTTTTTGGCATAAGAATCGAGTATTAGTATAAGAATTTTTACGTAAATAAAAGCACTCCTAATAAATTATTCAGCATTTTGTATTCACTGACAATTAGAGAATAACAGTCGCTAGGCTACGGGCATAGATAAAGACATGACACGTCTCCCCCCCGATTCCCTAAGGCTGCACCAAGGGTGCTGGAAGCAGCTGGTCCACATGGCGGGTCCAGGTGAGGCCGCCGTCCATCTGCAACTCGTAGTGCAACCGTCCGAGGCGCCGGGCGATAGTGCCGAACTCCCACTTGTGTCCGGGCGTTGTATAGTTTCTAGCTTGCACTCGGTCGCCCGGTCCAAAGCATCTGGTGGGCTGGTCCAGTCGGTCTGGTCTGGTAGAGACGGGTGGGCGTCTGAGCATGGCATGCAATCGCGTCCGGACTTCCCAGCTGAACATAAGTTCGTATGGTGTGGCTCCACTTGGCCCTGGTGTACTCCGAAGTTTGTATTTAGTTTTTCTTATGTTTTCCTTAATGTCCCCGCTCTCCCCCTCTAATTTTTTTAGTGTCTTCTTTACTGTTTGGACGAAGCGTTCTGCTTGCCCATTCGTAGCGGGGTGGTATGGGGCTGAGGTTTTGTGGACTATACCACTAGATGTTAAGAAGCATTTAAATTCTTGAGATATGAATTGTCTTCCGTTGTCTGAGACGATAATGTAAGGGGTTCCAAAGGTGCAGAATATTTCTTTCAGTTGTTGGATGCAGAATGTACTAGTTGTTGTCTTCGTTGGGATGATCTCAACCCACTTTGAAAAGGCATCTACGATTATGAAGAGCTGATGTCCAGTCGGAGATAAAGCAAAATCAATGTGCAGTCTTTGCCATGGTCCGGATGGTGTCTCCCAGCAGTGCAGTGGTGCTTTATTTGGTTCATTCTGCTCCAATCGACATTTTCGGCATGATTTGACTTTATTTTCTATGTCTTTGTCGATATTGGTCCAATATACGTGACTGCGAGCTAGAAGTTTCATTTTATTCATGCCTGTGTGGCCAGTGTGTAGTTCTTCCAAAATATGTGCTTGAAATTTCTGTGGGATTATGACTCGTGTACCTCTTAATATGCAACCATTTTGTAATGTGAATTCATTATCGTTTTGTCCTATCTCCCTCAAGGATCGTCCTGTACGCAGGGCTTGTAGTAAGGGTTGTAATTCGGGGTCCTTTTCTGTTTCAGATGCAATAGTCTCTGGTGAGATTTCTAATAAGTTAATTTGTTCAAGTTGGAATGTGTAATGTTGATCGACTCGATTTTGTTTCACGTTTTCCACGGGGAAGCGGGATAGGTAATCTGCATTAGCATTTTTTTCTGATGTTCTGTATTGTATATCGTAGTCAAATCCAGACAGGAAATGTGCGTAGTGAAACAACCGCATTGTACTCAATGCTGGTAAGGTTTGGTGTGGATGGGAAATCGAGGTGAGGGGTTTGTGATCAGTGATCAGCGTAAATTTTCGTCCATAGCAGTAATGAAAGAACTTTCTTACACCCCAATAGATTGCTAATGCTTCTTTATCTATTTGGCTGTATTTAGTTTCACTTGTTGTTAGTGTCCTAGATGCGAATGCGATTGGTCGTTCTGATCCGTCGGGCAGCTTGTGGGATAGTACGGCTCCTAAGCCTGTAGGGGACGCATCTGTAGCAAGGATCAGGGGTTTGTTTGCGTCAAAATGTATTAAGACGTTGTCGCTTAGTATCTCTTCTTTAATTTTCGAAAAGCTAGTTTCGCAATCATCTGACCATTGATATTCTGTGCGTTTCTTTAATAGTTGATTCAATGGGTGCGTTATGGAAGCGAGGTTGGGGATGAATTTGTTGTAGTAATTCGCCATCCCTAGGAATGTTCGAAGTTCATTCACGTTTGTTGGTCGTTCTGCCTTAATGATTGCCTTAGTTTTATCTTTGTTCTTGTGTAGTCCGTTTTTGTCAATTGTGTATCCGAGATAGTTGATACTCCTCTGAAGGAAGTGGCATTTATCTTTGTTAACTCTTAAATTAGATTCTTTTAGTTTCTCAAGTACTCGCTTCAGTCGAATCAGTAGTTCTCCTTCTGTCGGTCCTTGAATAATAATGTCGTCGAAAAAGCATTTGACTCCTTCTAGGCCCTGTAATAGCTGGTCCATAAACTTTTGCCAAAGGCTTGGGGCAACCTTCACCCCAAACATTAGTCGGTTCACCTTGTACGTTCCTTTGTGTGTACTCAATGTTTGCAGCATGGCGCTTTCATCGTCCATGACCATGTTCAGGTATGCTTGGGTGATGTCCAATGTGCAGAAAATCTGACCTCCATTCATTTCTGCTAGAATATCTTCAATAATCGGGATAGGGTATGTATCGTCTTTAATTTCCTTGTTTAGAGTTACCTTGTAGTCGGCGCATAGTCTGATACTGCCATTCGGTTTCACGATGGGTACAACCGGGGTGCCCCAATCTGAATGGTCTACTTTTGTAATTACTTTCTCTTGGCATAGGCGATCTATTTCTTTATCTACTTTATCTTTTAATGCATACGGGATTCTTCGTGGTTTTATGAAAATAGGTTGGGCGTTTTCTTTTAAGGTTAGGTGACCTCTGAAGTTTGGTATTTCTCCCAAGTTTGCACTGAATACAGTGGTAGCGTACTCTTCGAGTAAGTCATCAAGTTTCGGGGGTTGTGTGGAAGTGCCTACTTTTCTTACGTCTGCTAGTTCTATTTTGGACTTCTCTATCCAACTTCTTCCGAACATTGCATCAACATCAGCGTTAATGATGTACAGTTTGTCATAAAAGGTAATATCTCTGTACGAGCATTTTACGTAAACTACTCCATAAGCTGTAATTATTTCTCCGGTGTAAGTACTAAATTTCATGTCAGTCTTGAAGATTTTCTTACAGATATTTAATGATTTGAATTGTGTCAATGACATTGATGCGAGTGCGGCACCGGTATCGAATTCCATTTTGACCTTTCTATTTTCTATTTGTATTGTAACAAAGTATTTTGGTATTATTTCGCTCCTGAGTAGGTTGATGTGTGCAATATTTTCGTCGCTGACGTCACTTGTTGATTCATCTAGTTGGTGCGTATTCACATTGCGTTGGAGGCATACTCTAGCTAAGTGTCCTTGTTTTTGACACTTTCGGCATGTGCTGGAGATGGCACCACATTCTGTAGCTCTGTGTGATTCTAGTCCGCATCGGTAGCACTTGCCTCTCAGATCCCTTATTGAAGTGGGTGGCCTGAATCGCGTGGTTTTCGTATCAGTTTTAGTTGAAACTTTGTTTATTGGTCCTGAGTGTCCTGGTTCTATTCTATTGACGATGGTGTTTGTGATCTCTGTATTTTCTCTTTTCCCACACTCCATTACCGAGGCCTTCTGTACGAGTGCTGTGAACGCAAGTTTGTCTTTTTCTTGTAACAATTTCGTCCGTATGTCACCATCTTTTAATCCTCGTATTAATTGGAGCGATAAGAAGGAATCTAGTGTCGGTTTGCTGCAGCTTGGGCACTTGAATTCGCAGTTTAAGGATAACCTCTTTAGTTCTGAGGCAAACGTAGTGATCGTCTCGTCAGCTTGCTGCGTTCTCGATATAAACGTATGTTGGGATGCCCATATACTAGGTTTAGGGTCCACAAAATCATCGAGCATTAAAACGAGTCTGTCGAAATCTATGTTGATTGGGTCTTCCGGAGAGCAAAGGTCGTAGATTCTTTGGTGTAGCTCCGGAGATATTGTAGAAAGTAATGTGTATACTTTTAATTTCGGGTCGGTTATTCGGTTCATTAAAAGGTATACTTTAAGTCTATCTGTAAAATTCTTGAACGTTTCGTTTGATTGTAGTGGGACGAAGTTTATTTTCGGTATCGGGTCCCTTTGTATGTTTTGGTTCTGTGTCCCAAATTCCGTGGGGCTCGTAATGGGTGTTTGCTGCTTGTGTAGATGGCGTAGCTTACCATTTAGTGATGTGTACAGTTTTTCAAATTCAAACCTGTAGTTTGCTTCTTCTTCTATTTTATCGGCATCAGTTTCATGTTCAATTTGTTTTTGTATGTCGTAGAACGACTGTAACGTGCTGCGAATGAGCTCTATTGTTGTTTCAATTTCTTCGGTTGTAGGTGTAGTGTATTCCGGGTCGTTGAGCGCATTGTAATTGCGCGTAAGGGTGCCTTTCAGGACGCCCCTGGCATTTTTGAGCTTTTTTACATCAATAGGCATATCGTCGCCAGTTTTACGTAAATAAAAGCACTCCTAATAAATTATTCAGCATTTTGTATTCACTGACAATTAGAGAATAACAGTCGCTAGGCTACGGGCATAGATAAAGACATGACAAGAATCTAAATTCGCGCGAAAAGGACATAAAAAGTCTACTCCCCAGACAGTTGACTGAAGAATTACTATTATAGTTGATCAACTATAGAATTTAGATTATTATACTATGACTAATAATGGACGAAAGTCTCCAAATCCTTGAGGTAGAATTAGATAAGATACGGTGGCATGTTCTGGGATTGTCAGAAATCCGAAGAGAGGGGGAGGACACGATAACCCTAGAATCAGGTCACATATTCTACTTCAGGGAAGGGAGCGCACAATCCCAGGGTGGCGTAGGGTTCCTTGTCAATAAGGCTCTCTGTGACAACGTGGAGGAGATCAGCAGCGTCTCGAACAGGGTAGCGTACCTCGTACTGAAGTTGACCGAGAGGTACTCTCTTAAGGTCGTACAGGTATATGCGCCGACTTCGAGCAGCTCAGATGAAGAGGTGGAGGCCCTATACGACGACGTGTCGAAAGCCATACACCAAACCACTAAGACCCACTTCACTGTTGTCATGGGGGACTTCAACGCTAAAGTGGGACAGGAACACGGCGAATCAAGCTTGGGACCACATGGCTACGGGAGCAGAAACCAGAGGGGCCAAATGCTAGTCAACTTTCTTAGCAGGCAGGGGCTGTTCTGTATGAACACCTTTTATCAGAAAAAGCCCCAACGGAAGTGGACCTGGAAGAGCCCTGACGGCAGGACGAAGAACGAGATCGACTTCATCGTGACGGATAAACGGCATATATTTAGGGATGTCTCAGTGATCAGTAGGTTCAATACCGGAAGTGATCACCGACTAGTAAGAGGCACCCTAAATATCAACTTCAAGCTAGAAAGAAACCGCATGGTGAAGCAAGTTCTTCGTCCCAATCTGCCCCAAGCCGGACATGAGGAGTTCCAACTTGAACTGAAAAATCGATTCGCTGCCCTGGAGACCCCGGCAAACATTGACGAGGACCTAGAGAGCATAGTCGGGGCTATTCGCGAAGTGGGGACGAAGCATTTTCGTAAAGGCGAACAGACAAGAAGTCCAAACTTTCAAGCGAGGCCCTGGAACTGATGCGAATTAGACGGGAAACACCAGAGGATGCATTGCCAGATCCCCAGTCACTTAACAAAAAGATCCGAAGTATGGTAAGACGCGACCTCCGAAGCTATAACACTCGACTCGTAAAGGAGGCGATTGAGAAAAACCGAGGGTCGAAAGTTTTACCAAGACACTGGGAAGGAGTCATCTGGCAAAGCTAACTACCTCGAATGGTGTAACTGTCACATCGGTTCCAGAGATTCTCGCTGAAATTGAGGACTTCTATGGAAATCTGTATGCCTCACATGCGAAAAAGCCTCCACCTGATGCGACCCCAGACCCAAGAGCTCCTCTCTCCGCCACTTTACAGAAGATCTCCCGGACGTAGATGTAGACGAAATCGCGGCGGCTCTCAGACAGCTTAAGAATGGGAAGGCTCCGGGAAGACGGGTGGCCTCTGAGCTACTTAAGGCCGGTGGAAAACCTGTCCTCGAGGAGCTGAAAAGGCTTTTCAACTCTGTAATAGCCAATGGGACAACCCCGAAGGCGTGGAGCAGAGGTGTAGTGGCATTGTTTTTCAAAAAAGGAGACAAAACGCTTCTCAAAACTATAGGCCGATCACACTTCTGAGCCACGTCTATAAGCTGTTCTCGAGTCGTCACGAATCGTCTGGCATCAAGATTTGACGCCTTTCAGCCACCGGAACAGGCCGGGTTTCGTAAGGGCTTCAGTACCGTGGACCACATCCATACTGTAAGGCAGGTTATACAGAAGACAGAGGAGTATAACCAACCACTGTGTATGGCTTTGTGGACTACGAAAAGCCTTCGACTCTATCGAAACCTGGGCTGTTTTGGAGTCCTTGCAGCGGTGCCAAGTCGACTGGCGGTATGTGGAGGTGCTGAGAAGCCTTTATCAAATGGCTACGATGTCCGTTCAAGTACAAAACCATAATACAAGACCCATCCAACTGCTCCGTGGTGTAAGACAGGGTGACGTTATATCCCCGAAACTCTTCACCAACGCATTGGAGGATGTCTTCAAAACTTTACAGTGGGATGGACTGGGCATCAACGTCAACGGCGAAAGTCTCACGCATCTCCGCTTTGCCGACGACATAGTCATAATGGCCGAATCGCTGCAGGACCTGCAAAAAATGCTATCTAGTCTTAACTCTGCCTCGAGACGTGTTGGACTTGGGATGAACTTGGATAAGACGAAGGTCATGTTCAATCAACACATAATCCCCGAGCCGGTCTCCGTCGAAGGTGTAGTCCTTGAAGTTGTCCAGAAATACGTGTACCTTGGGCAAACTTTGCAGATGGGAAGAGACAACTTTGAGGCTGAAATCACCAGAAGAGTGCAGCTTGGTTGGGTAGCATTTGGAAAGCTGCGTCACATCCTCGAATCATCTTTGCCACAATGCCTTAAGACCAAGGTGTTCGATCAATGCGTCCTACCAGTCATGACCTACGGAGCCGAGACGTGGAACTTGACAGTAAAACTGGCCCACCGGCTACATGTCACTCAGAGAGCTATGGAAAGGTCTATGCTTGGTATCTCTATAATGGATAAAGTCCGGAATGAGGCCATCCGAAAAAAGACCAAAGTGACGGACATAGTCTGGAAGTGTAGCAAGCTGAAGTGGCAGTGGGCTGGCCACATCTGTCGTAGAACCGACGGACGGTGGAGTAAGCGGGTTCTCGAGTGGAGGCCACGCCTCGGCAAGCGTAGCGTTGGACGCCCTCCGGCCAGATGGACCGATGACTTGAAAAAGGCGGCTGGTAGCGACTGGATGGCAAAAACGGGAGATCGTGCCTTATGGCGTTCCCTGGGGGAGGCCTACGTCCAGCAGTGGACTGCAATAGGCTGAAATAGACTAATAATAGTTGCAGAATCCTGACAAATTTTTATATCTGGCTAGCGATATAATATAATCGAAATCATTTACCTAATTTGAGTTCACGTGTAAGTAAAACAGATCGTTTAGAAAACATCGTACGTAGCTTTTGGTTCTGAGGAGCAAAATACATTTTGAAATTCTCGATTTTCTCACCAGTCAACTAGGTTTGCGAAGTTGAAAAATCTAATGCACATCATCCAAGTAGACCTATACAATCTACCAAAAATGCTGAACTAAATCGCACTTTGCGAATATACTCGTATTGGCTATTTTCTACGGCGCCGTACCTATTCGTTTAGAAGATATACCTAACGAAGATATTATGCTCTATAATATAATTTTCTTTTTATTCCATCGTCTAAATGGTGTTCCAACACTGCTTATTTTACAACGTTATTTATAGAACCTGCGCAGATAAAGAATGGATCCCAAATTGACAACATTGTTTTTGTCTCCCTATCATTTACATGACTTATGAGCAGGATGTTAATAATAATATTGCCAATTCGGGTCCGATCTTTATCTGCGCAAGTAATAAATAAGTATTGACTTGGTGCCGTATCCAGGATTTCATGTCATAAATAATTATGACTTTGTTGGGTAAGTATAATTGAAACAAATTATTTAATTCTTCATTATTGTATTGTCAATTTATGTGTAATATCTCACAATATTTGCAGACCTAAGAACAATATACAAATCTTTATAATATGACCAATTTTATAATGATGACTCGTATATTTATAAAATGTACAATATAATCTCATTCGTTTTGCACTTATTTTTTAAATATTTACAAAATATTAGTTCTGATAAAATTGTATACAATATCTATATTTTGTTTTAGATTACAGAGATATAAATACATAAAAAATAAAACGAACTACATGTATTTACAATATAATAATCATATGTATTTGAAGTCCTCTTATTCCTGCTGTTGTGGGGTTACTCTTGGATATAACTGCAAAAGAAAGAAATAATAACAAGTTAGTTATGGATTCATCGAATAAAAAACAGGGAGTAAAAAAAACGGCCAAGAGCGTGTCAGACACGCCCACAAATAGGGTTTCATAGTCAACATTTCTATCGAGACCCATGATGTTGCACGGGGAAAGTTGTTCAGTTTTATGAGAACGTTGACTTCCTTTTGGCTTGTTATACTCCGAGCGAGATGTTAGCTTGGCACCCGAGCGAGAGGGAGAGGGAGATGGAGATGGAGATGGAGATGGAGATGGAGATGGAGATGGAGATGGAGAGGGAGATGTCGTGAAGAGTCACGAATGCAGCTGGCGATGGTGAGTGATCACAATGT
The DNA here is from genome assembly GCA_024500475.1 of Phthorimaea operculella. Lineage (NCBI taxonomy): Eukaryota > Metazoa > Arthropoda > Insecta > Lepidoptera > Gelechiidae > Phthorimaea > Phthorimaea operculella. The sequence continues at coordinate 242,894 of JANFCV010000073.1, forward strand.
CTTTGCTTATCGATTCAATATCGATAAGGTTGATCGGATATGTACATTTTGTCCATGGGCGTATAAAAGGGCGGACAGAGTCGCGCTAATAAAACCTCTGTGTAGCCCCAAGTCAGCCAGTTGGCTGTACGTACAAGAACGCACGCACACATTCACACCAAACCCAGCCATTCCGAACGCAAACGTCAGCCTACCCTACCGATTTTTGCAAAATAAACAAAAACAAAACATCATGTCGTGCGGTTTAAAAATTTGAAAAAACAGCAGAGATCAAAGGAATAAAAGTTCGGGAATCACGTTTCACAGGTAAATTAATAATTTGATTACTCATTTTCATGTTTTAAATTATTTAAATTAGCCTCCAACTGAGGGCTGGTGTTGCCATTATTCACGTTATAAATTTCCCTAAAGTATAGGTAATTATTGGGTGGGTGGGTTCAAAAAATTCGGTTTCACCACATCTTAAAATTAGAAAACGAGACAAGAATTTCTCAAAGCAAAAGAACGTATTATAAAAACTTACTCAACATATGGGATGTAAGTCGTAAATAGAACAATTCAATATAATCGTATTAATAACTGTGTTTTATTGGTAAAAAGAATCCTAACATGGCAACCCTAATTCACTCACACAAGTTTATCCGCCGCCATTACGGTTATTCAGTTTTGACATAACTGGCATTCTGTCCGCCCTTTTATACGTCCATGATTTTGTCTATGGCTAAAATATTTTTTATCTGTGGTGACAGGTGAAGTATTTGACAGATGGTTCAAATAGAAAGTGTGGGTAGAGTGAAGATGAGGAAAAAACTTGTGGTCGAGATTGAACCCGGAGACTGGAAGTTAAGCAGTTGGAACTTATCCTGAAGGCCAAAGCCTCGATGAGGCTGTTCCTGAAGTGCTGGTGATTGGACGCCGCATAGAGCTGTCCTCAGAAGCTATGTAAGTCCTTGTTATCATGTTGGTGTAGCATGGCTCATGAGAGGTGGCAAATTAACCAGTGAATTGATTTGTACTTTGGTTAGATCTGGCGTGAGATAGCATGGACATACCTGGAATCTCTCTGTAATTGTGTTTGATGCCCAATAGAACACGTTGTCGTGTTCTGTGTTGTTAAGGGGTGGCCACCCAACCTTGGGGAGGATGTTAGTTTCCCTCCGGAGGAACTCTGTTCTTCCATAGCCGCCTGACAGTTTTAGTTGAGGCTTGATTTCCTATGTGAAGGAGCGTTCACATAGGTATCAAGCAGACCTATGTAAAGGTGTCAGTGGAGGGCTTCCGGGCAAGAGAGATTTCTGGAGGCCTGGGTGAGTTTAAGGGGAGGTTGGAGACTCATGGTGGCTTCGGCTACAATAACATACTCCATCTGGCGAGTATGTTATCGGACATTTCCATGGCTTGGAAATGGCACTTGCAAGGTGGCAAGTGTTAATCATTGTATGGGTTGCGCTCACGTCCAGCATAGCAGGTATGGGATGGACTTGGGTATTTTAATACTGAAGGACATCATTGCGTGCCAAGTGGGTACGACGCCTGTGCAGGGGGAACTTGACAGTATGCTCTGTTTCACTGCGGTGATCCCCCATCGAACATTGAGATATTTATGTAAACTTGTAATGTCAGTAAAGAGTACATATTTGAAATTATGTACTATTGATGAATTGCTACTTCTCGTGAGCCAGGTTAAACCTGATATGATGATTGTTATAGTTCTCTAACTAGAGGAGATAATGACAGCATACTGTATATGTTGTCCTTATCATATTTTATTTTGTGTTTTATGTCGTCACTACCGCGAAGCTATATAAATATAACCGAATGTCTATTTCGTGGCGATAGGAGATGCAGAGGGGGAGGGAGAGGGAGAGGCATATGGAGAGAGAGAGGTTACACTAATCTAGCAACAATCCTCACCCCGCACAAGTTCCTCGGCACGTATCCCTCATGCCCCTGGTCGTCACGGCACCACCACCACTCGCGCTCGCTGTCGTCGCCCTTCCTCAGCACCTGCAGCCGCGCGCCCGTCTCGAACGACAGCTCGTCACTCCGAGCCGCCGTGTAGGAGAACACCGCGTACACCACGCCGGAGTTCATTATGCCCAGCTTCTCTTGGACGCCTGGAAGTTAGAAAAATAATTTGTAAGAATTCAAAAGTTAAAGCCCATAACTTGACGCCGAAGTTTTGATAATTTTTTGTAAATCTTGCATAGTTTCCACCGCAGGCAGAATTTGAACCCACGACTTTCGGCATTTCCGGCAAAGCCCCTATGACTATGAAAACGTGGGATTTATTTATGTGAAATAAATAAATAATAATATATTTATTTATTAAAGTAACTAAGACTCATTACAAAATTATTAAATTCAAATTATAAAACAACACATTAAATTAAATTAAATACATTAATACCTACAAGTCAATCACAATAAATTATCTATTCTATAATAATTACAATGTCATATGGGTGACTGGAAATTCGGTGCATTCCCTGAAGGTCGTTAGAGGGGGGGCCATTTCCAACATATTCTTCCATGGAACTAGGGGTCGGAAATGATTGGTTACAAAATTATTAGGACTTTTGATTTTTTTTAGAAAATTTCCCGATTTCAACTTTAAAAGTCATGCGAAAGCTAGCCAAACCGTTTTATGCATAGTTTTTTGACATGATCTCATAGTGAATGAATAGGAGAATCATTTTAGTTACAAGTTTAGTTAGAAATACTCTTCTTTTTTAAAATACAGCGCCAAAACAAGAAAATATTTTGGTGGAAAGGGATTTTTTTCAACATTCATGGTAATCTACTGTAAAAAATCACTATGGAATAATCCGTAAAAACTTCATAACAGAGTTCTCTGTTTCATTAGCTAACCGAAAAGATACAATAATCTACAATCAAACATGTTTTCATAAAAATAATTAGCATTAATGCAAAAAGCGGCGTGCGAAACAAGGCAATTGACTATGGTCGGTCGACTACGCCAAAGTCAGCAAATGCTGTTTAGACAACTTTTTCAAGTATTTTCGTGGTCTAATGGGTGGAGCATTCCCCTCAGGAGTCTGTGGTTCCAGGTTCGATTCCCGTGAGTTGACCTACAAGGTTGATATTCAACACTTTGTGAATTTTTCCCAGTTTGGTTTAAAAAATCACGTTGAACCACCTGATTGTCCGTAAGAAAATATCGTGCTCCGGAGGGCATATTAAACCATCGGCCTCGATTGATGTCTAATAAACGCAGAAGGTGGTCGTAACACTACCATAGCAGAGGTCTAATACTTGTAGTAGGTGGTTTAAAAACTCCGACAAAGATTTATCATTTCAGTTTTTTAGGCTGTTTAAAGCTCAGGAGCTCCATTTCTGAATTGTCGTATTCCAAATCCGTGCACGGAAATCTAAAACGAGTGGTCTAACCATTCGTATTTCACTTTCTACTACTCGACACTTTAAATGTTAAGGGTTTGTGTGAATTTATTAGGGTGTGCATAAATTAATAAGTTTAGTAGAACATGTGATACGAGCACAATTAGTAGCAGATTTTCGCACGATTAGGATTACGACAATTCAAAAATAGAGCTCCTGGAACACGTGCCTTCTAAAGCACAAGAATTTACCCACACAATCATTTGTCACTCGTCAGACAAAAACATAAATCGGAGTCTAGTGACAAGCTAATTTGCTATTTTTTGTTTTTAGATTGTAGATTATCAACGTTTTTACGACTTCTGACCCGTCGACCCAATAAATGCTACGACATGATTGCTACGCAGGTGTATCTTATCTTATCTATCTTATCTTCTGACCTTTTTCAATGCGCTGCATTCGACACGTCGGTTACGTGAAAGAGTAACACTGGCTTATCAACAACGCACGCGTCCGACGCGTGCTAAACGTCCAGATTGTATACGTCATGTTGATAAGGTATGGTACCATATCATGCGAAAGTGAATTTACAAAATGTCAAAATCGTGTGGCGAAATTTAATTTTATGCATCGGACGGACGCATTGCATGCCAGAAAGTGTAGGGAGTCACATCCAAAAATAGGTAAAGAAATAACTTATTGTGATTGATAAAACTAATTTACCTACTTATTCTTACAGTTAAACTTAACATAAACATTTCGCTTAACGTATGGATGGGTATCATATCAGATAAACATCTAATTGGTCCCAATTTTTGTACCTCAAAATCTGAACGGGGAAGCATGATTTTTTTGCGAGATTATTCACCAGCATTATTATTACCAACAAAAAAATATTTATAATTAATGCAATCAGTGACAAAAAATGATGAGGATGAAAATTAATTTGATGATGTGTTCATTCTACTCCTACGGCGATATTTTTAACTGTTTTTGCTATAGGTCAGTACATTATAACACACAACCGCCACCCCCCCAGTCCCCCTTCGTCCCCACACCGTTAGTCCCCCCTCCCACCATTGAAATGTATCCCGTTTCACTGTATTTATTAGTAGATAATTTAATCACAAATAATTTAGTCTTTCACCATTTTGCGCTAGCAAAAATCAGTAAAATGGGACACATTTCAAGGGTGGGAGGGGACTAACGGAGTGGGGACGAAGGGGGACTGGGGGGGGCGGTTGTGTGTTATAATGTACACACCTATAGCTATAACATAGCAGTGGTTTAAAACAATTATAAATATCACCGTGTTTCCATTGAAACTTAAAATGAGCACATCTTAAATCATGTTCAAACTGCGAACCACGGTGCCTGACACAGCAACGAGTTCTTTTGCGCACATCTGTTTTTACCACTCGTGTGGTTAATGTGGCCTTAATCTGATTCGCAGCCGCTATTATCCGCACTCTTAAATCCTCCACATCATTAATTGGGGTTGTGTAAACCAAAGCTTTCATATGCCCCCACAAATAAAAATCGCAGGGTGTGAGGTCAGGGCACCTCGCTGGCCAAGGGATAGGCCCGCCTCGGCCTATCCACCGGTTGGGATAATGCTCGTTTAGCCACTGCCTCACACCCAGACGAAAATGGGCGGGACATCCATCATGTTGGTACATGATATTATTGGTCCTTATTTCTTCTGGCAGGTTGTTTAATAATGCTGGTAAATCCTCTCGTAAAAAATTTTCATAAGTTTCCCCGTTCAAATTTTGAGGGAAAAAATGTGGACCAATTAGATGTTTATCTATGATACCCATCCAGACGTTTAGCGAAAAACGTCTCTGGTGTCCTTGTACCTTTTGTTTTTTAGGGTTATTCCCTTTCTCTGCCCAATAATGCAAATTGTGATAGTTTGTTATTCCATCACGGTCAAACTTTGACTCGTCCGTCCAAAGTATCTTATTTAAAAAAGTTGGGTCCTCCAAGTCAGCGTCTATGAGAAAGCGGCAAAACTCCATTCTTCTTATTGGGTCGCCTTCCTCGAGTGCATGGACGGGTGTGTAGTGGAACGGATGTAAACGAGCCGTGTGCACTGTGAACCACACCTTCCATTGACTCATTCCAAGCCGCCTAGCAGCTTCCCTTGTACATGTTGTAGGTTCAGACTGAAATAAGTGAAGAATTTCGTCTTCATCATCTGGCTCATGGATACGAGGTCTTCCTGCATCGTGCCGTCTTGCTTCCACAGTTCCCGTTTCACGGATACGACGAAATGCTGCAGTAAATACTCGGACGTGTGGTATACGACGGTCAGGAAAACGTATTGCGTATTCTCGTTGAGCCGCCGCTGCATCCCCATTACAAAATCCGTAACAGAACATAATGTCCGCATATTCGTTAAAGTCGAACGTAGCCATGTAAAACCAAAGTTTTTTTTTATGATGACAATAATTATGTACTAAATGTTCTAAACTGAACGAGCGAGATCAGAAAGACAAATGAGAATATCCTAATAGGCATTTTATTGTCATATCGAAATGTCAAAATTTTCTTAACTGCCAGTTAGCAAGAAGTTGCAAGATATTAACATCCACTTTTCTAGAAAATTAAAGTCTCTTCGGTTTTTAAGTCAGCTACACACAAGTTTGGAATGCAAAACCTTTTTACTGTAATTATTATGCTGCACCTGCGTAGCAATCATGTCGTAGCATTTATTGGGTCGACGGGTCAGAAGTCGTAAAAACGTTGATAATCTACAATCTAAAAACAAAAAATAGCAAATTAGCTTGTCACTAGACTCCGATTTATGTTTTTGTCTGACGAGTGACAAATGATAGTGTGGGTAAATTCTTGTGCTTTAGAAGGCACGTGTCCAGAGCTTTAAACAGCCTAAAAAACTGAAATGATAAATCTTTGTCGGAGTTTTTAAAACGCCTACTACTAGTTTAAGACCTCTGCTATGGTAGTGTTACGACCACCGTCTGCGTTTATTAGACATCAATCGGGGCCGATGGTTTAATATGCCCTCCGGAGCACGATATTTTCTTACGGACAATCAGGTGGTTCAACGTGATTTTTTAAACCAAACTGGGAAAAATTCACAAAGTGTTGAATATCAACCTTGTAGGTCAACTCACGGGAATCGAACCTGGAACCACAGACTCCTGAGGAATGCTCCACCCATTAGACCACGAAAATACTTGAAAAGTTGTCTAAACAGCATTTGCTGACTTTGGCGTAGTCGACCGACCATAGTCAATTGCCTTGTTTCACACGCCGCTTTTTGCATTAATGCTAATTATTTTTATGAAAACATGTTTGATTGTAGATTATTGTATCTTTTCGGTTAGCTAATGAAACAGAGAACTCTGTTATGAAGTTTTACGGATTATTCCATAGTGATTTTTTACAGTAGATTACCATGAATGTTGAAAAAAATTCCTTTCCACCAAAATATTTTCTTGTTTTGGCGCTGTATTTTAAAAAAGAAGAGTATTTCTAACTAAACTTGTAACTAAAATGATTCTCCTATTCATTCACTATGAGATCATGTCAAAAAACTATGCATAAAACGGTTTGGCTAGCTTTCGCATGACTTTTAAAGTTGAAATCGGGAAATTTTCTTAAAAAAATCAAAAGTCCTAATAATTTTGTAACCAATCATTTCCGACCCCTGGTTCCATGGAAGAATATGTTGGAAATGGCCCCCCCTCTAACCACCTTCAGGGAATGCATCGAATTTAAGTTTGGAATGCAAAACCTTTTTACTGTAATTATTATGCTGCACCTGCGTAGCAATCATGTCGTAGCATTTATTGGGTCGACGGGTCAGAAGTCGTAAAAACGTTGATAATCTACAATCTAAAAACAAAAAATAGCAAATTAGCTTGTCACTAGACTCCGATTTATGTTTTTGTCTGACGAGTGACAAATGATAGTGTGGGTAAATTCTTGTGCTTTAGAAGGCACGTGTCCAGAGCTTTAAACAGCCTAAAAAACTGAAATGATAAATCTTTGTCGGAGTTTTTAAAACGCCTACTACTAGTTTAAGACCTCTGCTATGGTAGTGTTACGACCACCGTCTGCGTTTATTAGACATCAATCGGGGCCGATGGTTTAATATGCCCTTCGGAGCACGATATTTTCTTACGGACAATCAGGTGGTTCAACGTGATTTTTTAAACCAAACTGGGAAAAATTCACAAAGTGTTGAATATCAACCTTGTAGGTCAACTCACGGGAATCGAACCTGGAACCACAGACTCCTGAGGGGAATGCTCCACCCATTAGACCACGAAAATACTTGAAAAAGTTGTCTAAACAGCATTTGCTGACTTTGGCGTAGTCGACCGACCATAGTCAATTGCCTTGTTTCACACGCCGCTTTTTGCATTAATGCTAATTATTTTTATGAAAACATGTTTGATTGTAGATTATTGTATCTTTTCGGTTAGCTAATGAAACAGAGAACTCTGTTATGAAGTTTTTACGGATTATTCCATAGTGATTTTTTACAGTAGATTACCATGAATGTTGAAAAAAATCCCTTTCCACCAAAATATTTTCTTGTTTTGGCGCTGTATTTTAAAAAAGAAGAGTATTTCTAACTAAACTTGTAACTAAAATGATTCTCCTATTCATTCACTATGAGATCATGTCAAAAAACTATGCATAAAACGGTTTGGCTAGCTTTCGCATGACTTTTAAAGTTGAAATCGGGAAATTTTCTTAAAAAAATCAAAAGTCCTAATAATTTTGTAACCAATCATTTCCGACCCCTGGTTCCATGGAAGAATATGTTGGAAATGGCCCCCCCTCTAACCACCTTCAGGGAATGCATCGAATTTCCAGTCACCCTGTATAAGATATAAACAGATTCATTCAAAATTTTGCAGCTGCTAGCCCGTGAGATACGAGGCAGCAACGCCTCAAGTAAGCGAGGTCATACCTCTCAGCAAACACATTCAGGACACTGTTCCGGCTGCCCCGAACACGACGCACCAGGGACGCGCATCTCTTTCGCATAATGGCGTAGAAACAGTCGATGCGAGCTTCTGCAAACATCCCTGACGCGCTGCAGTGGCGAGGCAGCCGCAGCAGTGCCCTAAATGCGTTATTATACTGGACACGAAGGGCGCTGTAAGATTTTTGAGTACAGTTTGCCCACAGGCTGCACGTGTAGAAGGTAGAGCAATATGCTCTAAATAGAGTGATTTTTGCGTCCCTCGAACATCGTGCAAACCTGCGGGCTATCATGTTATTGGGAAGTACAGACAAGTTCTGAGCGCAGTTTATTAAAAGACAGAGCATTCGACAGCTGGACATAAGACTCCCACTATTGGGGAGTTTTTGCCATATTAACTACGCTTGGCTGCTATTTATGAGCCCAGTAGTGCAACGTGTTGTATTTACAGGGCCACGGCCTATTCCCCAGGTTCATCCGTTAGTCGCTCTTTAAACTACGGGTAAAAATGTGATAAAGCTCTTCTAAACTGGCACCACGTGATATTTTATCGTATCATGAATAAGTTGGAGCGCAGCGAATGAGATAAATATGCCTCATCAGAAACTTAGCTGTCAAATTGATGAACTTGAACTTACTGTAAAGATATTCAGAGCAGCCGTCGAAGCCTTCCTCGTCCTCTTCGCACTTCTCTGCCGCCGTCTCGTGGTCAGACAGCGTTGTTGCGAATATGCACGCTCCTGAAACATTCAAGAGTTTCCCTTTAGAATCGTAAGATGGCGTTATACGTAAACCTTCAGTCATTCCAGCCGTACCCTCGTGGGACCATGGAACTAAACTACGCGCCAAATCATACTGCTGAGGTAAAACAGATGGCGTTCGCTACCAGTTTTATTTGGCTCCCAACATGGGACTCCCATTTCTTGAGATACGTTCTCATTATACAGTTCTAGTCGTTATTTTTACAAAAATGGTGGGATTTGGAATTACTACAATAAGATCGTTAGGTAACTTATGCTCCTAGCTTCACTGTATGTAAAAATGTCATCTATACAGGATTCCCGAAAACGCAAATGCAACAGGTCAAACTGAACAACTTTTCGCAAGGCCCAAGGCCAAAGTCTAAAAAAGAAATTGGCCCTCTCATGCAAAAAAATGCTTTCTAGCTATTTTCTATAGGATTTTCTTTTTATACCTTTCCTGCCTTGGTCTTTGAGAAAAATTGTTCAGTTTAACCTGTTGACTTAGCTTTGTCGGGAAAGTGTGTCGTTTCCTGTACCTATAAGTAATCAAAACGTTTCCTTACCATTGTCAACGAGGAACCGCACCATCGGCAGATTGTTGCAGGAGGCGGCGCAGTGCAGCGGCGTCCACCCGTCCGAGTCTTGCGCGTTTACATCGCAGCCTAGCTCCACAAGGAATCTGAAATATAAAGCAATCATAAAATATGAATAATAATAAATTGTATTAGAATAAATAATCTATTGGAATTTGATACACTCACTGTGCTATATTATTCTCACAAGTGAAAATAAGAAATAGAAAAAAATAAATGCATCGACCGAGGATCGAACCCGGGCCGCATGAGTAAACGCCCCACCGTTCTGCCACTGATAGTCTAAGCTCCCGTCGACCAAGTCTTACCTCATAGGTCTACCGCACGGACGTATACTGTAGCGATAGATACCACTTAGGAGGTCAGGAAAATACTGGGTTGCCATCTCCTAACCTGGAGGAAACTTTTTTATTCGAGTTGGAAAATGCAAAAAAAGTCCAAAAATTATCTCACATTTCTACCGCTCCAAACGTTTACCTACCTAAAGAGACTCCTTTTGAGATGAGAATGCGCTAGGGTTGCCAGCTCCAATCCTGGCAGGTTCCAAGGTCAGCCACATTTTATGAGGCCCAAAATGGAGTTTTACCTCATCTTTCTACCGGACGAAATTAGTGTCAATCGATAGCTCTAAGCATGCCATTGACAAATATATAGGTTGCCTGCTATCAGCCTGGCAGGAACTCTGGTAAACCCCCTCAAAGAAACGACGGTAAAATCTTCAAACAAAGAAAAAGTCATGAAAACCACTAAGATTCCAGCAAAACTTAATGTAAACTGCGCCATAAAGTTACATTCTGTTGTTTGGGACACTGTGTCGACGAACGACCCGACGGAACCTGGTGTTTTCAAAGCATCTATAATTAGGAAGTACAAAGCAGGCCACTGACAGGCCTTACCTTTCTTGCAACCAAACAAAATTTATGCCAATCGATTGCCTAGGTATGCCATTTATAAATATATAGGTTGCCTGCTATCAGCCTGGTAGCATCCTGGTAGACCCCGTCAAATGAACGCAGGTAAAATGTTCAAACCCATAAAAACTTGTGTTACACTGCTAAGATGTCTTGCTACCAAACTAAATTAGTGCCAATCGATAACCCTAGACATGACATTGATGAATATATAGGGTTGCCTGCTATCAGCCTGGCAGTATCCCTGGTATACCTCCTCAAACAAACGTTGGTTTAATCTTCAAACCAAGAAAAACTTACGTAAAACTGCCAAGATATTTTGCTACCGAACAAAATTAGTGTCAATCGATAGCTCTAGGCATGCCACTGATGAAAATATAGGGTTGCCTGTTATCAGCTTGGAAGTTTTCCTGGTATACCCCCTCAAACGAACGCTGGTAAAATCTTCAAACCCAGAAAAACTTGTGTAAGACTGCTAAGATGTCTTGCTACCAAACAAAATTAGTGCCAATCGATAGTCCTAGACATGTCATTGATGAATACATAGGGTTGCCTGCTATCAGCTTGGCAGTATCCTTGGTATACCCCCTCAAACGAACGCAAGATTTAACCAACGTTCGTTTGATGGGATACCAGGGGTTATACCAGGGATACTGCCAAGCTGACAGCAGGCAATCCTATATATTCATCAATGACATGTCTAGGACTATCGATTAGCACTAATTTTGTTTGGTAGCAAGACATCTTAGCAGTTTTACACAAGTTTTTCTGGGTTTGAACATTTTACCTGCGTTCATTTGACGGGGTTTACCAGGGAAACTGCCAGACTGATAGCAGGCAACCCTATAAATTCATAAACGGCATACCTAGGGCTATCGATTGGCACTAATTTTGTTCGGTAGCAAGATATCTTAGCAGTTTTACATAAGTTTTCTTGGTTTGAAGATTTTACCAGCGTTCGTTTGAGGGTATACCAGGAAAACTTCAAGCTGATAACAGGCAACCCTATATTTTCATCAGTGGCATGCCTAGAGCTATCGATTGACACTAATTTTGTTCGGTAGCAAAATATCTTGGCAGTTTTACGTAAGTTTTTCTTGGTTTGAAGATTAAACCAACATTTGTTTAAGGAGGTATACCAGGGATACTGCCAGGCTGATAGCAGGCAACCCTATATATTCATCAATGTCATGTCTAGGGTTATCGATTGGCACTAATTTAGTTTGGTAGCAAGACATCTTAGCAGTGTAACACAAGTTTTTATGGGTTTGAACATTTTACCTGCGTTCATTTGACGGGGTCTACCAGGGATGCTACCAGGCTGATAGCAGGCAACCCTATATATTTATAAATGGCATACCTAGGGCAATCGATTGGCATAAATTTTGTTTGGTTGCAAGAAAGGTAAGGCCTGTCAGTGGCCTGCTTTGTACTTCCTAATTATAGATGCTTTGAAAACACCAGGTTCCGTCGGGTCGTTCGTCGACGCAGTGTCCCAAACAACAGAATGTAACTTTATGGCGCAGTTTACATTAAGTTTTGCTGGAATCTTAGTGGTTTTCATGACTTTTTCTTTGTTTGAAGATTTTACCGTCGCACATACAGGTATTTGCCCGATCTAGGCGGCCAAAAGTCCCAATAACGAACGAACAATATTAATTGTAAAATACAGGTATATGGTAAGAGTATGAACCAGGGAACAATATTCATGCTTTATCCATCTGATTCTATGCACTCAAAACTAGTAGCAAAATTCGAAAGTTCATTATTGTTCGCATCAGTTCTTAGTGCGCTTTTCTAGACATTGAACTTTCATCGTGATTATTTGTGTTATCAAATACTTCATAACAACTGAAAGTGATAAATTCTGATGGACAAGATAAAAGACTTATAAACTACATTAATAAAGTTTTTATAAAACTGCATTTATTAAAAATAATAGCAAGAACATCATGTTCATACCGCGCGGTTGCCTTATTTTTTTTCTTTACTAGTGATTTTGTTTATGTATTCCGCTAGATTCCGCTATAATTTTTATGATAAAATATTATTTGGTCCTTTTCCTTATAATTTCTGTAAAAAGTATGTCCGGATACGTCCGGATTAATAAAATTTTAGGGCTTCAAAGATATTTAACCGTCCTCTTATCGTTTCAGATCTTAGGCTCAATAGCATGAAAACTGTAAAAAACAGAAAAGCAAAATATTTTTTTTCTGAATCCTTGACCATGTTTGTATCGGCGGATCCAATATCAGATCAAAAAAATAACTAGATAGCGAAAAAGAGAGTCCAGAAACTTAGCGTTATTATGATCGTTTTTGTACCAAAGCGGTCTCATGAAGTATTTTTATTTTTTTGTGAAACACACTTATTTTTGGATAAAATTGTATTTATTACTTATTTACGTTATTTAGACGCCAACTAAGCATTCAAATATTTTTGGCCGCCTAGATCGTGAAAATACCTGTATGTGCGTCGTTTCTTTGAGGGGGTTTACCAGAGTTCCTGCCAGGCTGATAGCAGGCAACCCTATATATTTGTCAATGGCATGCTTAGAGCTATCGATTGACACTAATTTCGTCCGGTAGAAAGATGAGGTAAAAAACTCCATTTTTGGGCCTCATAAAATGTGGCTGACCTTGGAACCTGCCAGGATTGGAGCTGGCAACCCTAGCGCATTCTCATCTCAAAAGGAGTCTCTTTAGGTAGGTAAACGTTTGGAGCGGTAGAAATGTGAGATAATTTTTGGACTTTTTTTGCATTTTCCAACTCGAATAAAAAAGTTTCCTCCAGGTTAGGAGATGGCAACCCAGTATTTTCCTGACCTCCTAAGTGGTATCTATCGCTACAGTATACGTCCGTGCGGTAGACCTATGAGGTAAGACTTGGTCGACGGGAGCTTAGACTATGAGCTATCGATGCACCGGTCGATGCTCGTCTCTAGTTATAAGAATGTGCTAGACGCTCGTCTCTAGAATAAATAAATAGGTAGGTACTACAGCTCTGTCCACTGATGTAGGTACACTGCTCCTCTTTTTGGGTGGTGTTGCTCACCACGTTAGGCAGGCGGATTGGTGAGGGCAGTGTATGGTGTTTCATCCACAGGGCACGCTACTGCCAATTCCTTATGAATGAATATCAAATCGTCGGTTTTTACAGTAGGTACCCACGGTTGACATCGGGGAATAAATAACATTCATAAAATAAAACTTAAATTAAAAATTTAAAGGAACCCCCGACTTTCAATCCTTTAAAAAGTTAAAAATAATTTATTTATCCAATAAAATATTGTAAATCATAATACTCCAACGCGTCGGGGGGCCGCTAAGTAAACAATATAGGTAAGAAGTTTCAATAAAATCGTAAGACATACTTGTATGAAATGAAATGACATTTGCAACATATATGTTTATTATGCTTTGTAAACTTCTTACATTATATTGTTTACTTAGCGCCCCCACGACGCGTTGGAGTATTATGATTTACAATATTTTATTGGATAAATAAATTATTTTTAACTTTTTAAAGGATTGAAAGTCGGGGGTTCCTTTAAATTTTTAATTTAAGTTTTATTTGAAGCTTTTTAAATTAATATTTTGTTTCTGACTTTAAACAACATACAGCATGATTTTTTAAGCGCTTACTATTATTCATATACTCACTAGCATTTTAAACGGCGGTTCTACCCGCTGCTGCTCAGTAATTTTATATGACAATAAAACTTAGCTTAACAATCTTATTTTTTGTGTAAATTAACACAGTGATCTTTTGTATATCCTATAGGACAGAGAAATAGGCAAGGCAGGGAATAGCAGGGTAACCTGAGTGACCGCGAGCAAATCGAGCGCAAAATTCTACAAAGATTTTTGTGTTTTAATTGAGTGTTTTGAATTAAGAATAATCTGATGTATAAGTACGTCAACTTAGTTTTAAATACGACAAGCACGGAAAGCGAAACACAAAGAAAGATCGCAAGCGAAGCGAGCGCAAATTTTTACGATATTTACTAAAAATTATCTGGATTATTCAGAATAGATTACTTTATAAAGAGTCTTTTCCTACATTGCCAAAAAAAGCAAGCAGGGTGAAGACAACAACGTTGAGCAGAAGCAGGAGAAAAAAGTCTTCGAGCAAAGCGGGCAAATTTTTTGGTATTTTTTGAACTACTTCAAAATAGATGCTAATTTCCTTTTTAGTGATGACATTTGGGGCTTGTAACATTTCCAAAACAGACATTCGCTTTTTTCTGTGATGAATGCAAGCCCCCCTGAGCCCCCCCCCCCAGTAATGACATTTGGTGCTTGTATGAATCCTGCAACAGACGTTTGTCGTCTTCGTCTGTGAGGGGGGCAAGCCCCCCTCAACCCCCCGGTAATGACACTTGGTGCTTGTAAGAATCCTGCAACAGACGTTTGTCGTCTTCGTCTGTGAGGGGGGCAAGCCCCCCTCAACCCCCCGGTAATGACACTTGGTGCTTGTAAGAATCCTGCAACAGACGTTTGACATCTTCGTCTGTGAGGGCAAGCCCCCCCAACCCCCTGGTAATGACACTTGGTGTTTGTAAGAATCCTGCAACAGACGTTTGACATCTTCGTCTGTGAGGGGGGCAAGTCCCCCCAACCCCCTGGTAATGACACTTGGTGTTTGTAAGAATCCTGCAACAGACGTTTGACATCTTCGTCTGTGAGGGGGGCAAGCCCCCCCCAACCCCCTGGTAATGACACTTGGTGTTTGTAAGAATCCTGCAACAGACGTTTGTCGTCTTCGTCTGTGAGGGGGGCAAGCCCCCCTCAACCCCCCGGTAATGACACTTGGTGTTTGTAAGAATCCTGCAACAGACGTTTGACATCTTCGTCTGTGAGGGGGGCAAGCCCCCCCAACCCCCTGGTAATGACACTTGGTGTTTGTAAAAATCCTGCAACAGACGTTTGTCGTCTTCGTCTGAGGCAAGCCCCTCAACCCCGGTAATGACACTTGGTGTTTGTAAGAATCCTGCAACAGACGTTTGACATCTTCGTCTGTGAGGGGGGCAAGCCCCCCCAACCCCCGGGTAATGACACTTGGTGCTTGTAAGAATCCTGCAACAGACGTTTGGCGGCAGAAGTATTACACATACCTTTTGTATATTACTAACTTAGTAAATACATGTTATACCTACGCACAAGTTTTAAGTAAAAGATCTTTTATCTACCTATTTCTTAAAGTCAAATAAATACGAGTACGCTCATTGAAGTCATATTTTAAAATAGTTAGGGCCTCCATAATGTCATGCATGACTTGAAAGATATGACAACTCCGAGTCAAATTAGCTCAAACACGGGGATATAGTGCGTAGTGTGATTCCTTGTCTACCTTCCGTCTCCATCATCAGATTTTCATGAAATATGGCTAAGAACCATCCTGACCATATAAGCTTTTATATAAACAAAACCGCATTGAAATCGGTTCAGTCGTTTCGGAGATACATTGCCTCAAAGAATCGTAGACACACGGACATACAGACGCGTGAAACTTATAACACCCCTCCGGTAGGTCCGTCGGGGGTTAAAAAATCTTTGGTGGATGATTTCGGCTACCCTTTAAGGCCCAGAACCGGAACTAGCTTAGGTCCATTTGAAAATACTTGCTTCAAGCGAAGTGCATTATGTGATGTGGATATTCGCCGTCTTTCCGAGAATACAAGAAGCAGAAGATGGATGATGCTAAGCAAACGTAGAGTAATAGGAACCCGACATTACATGGACGACATTGTAATATCGATACTTACTTGACAATCTCGAAATGGCCAGCACAAATGGCGTTGTGGAGAGCTGTTATTCCTTCGTCGTTCGCTGCACTCGCATTTTGCACCTGAAAAGTAACGTGTAGGTTTCATTAGTCTATGGGAGCTAATAGTTTTAAATCCAATTTTAGCGTCCTTTTATTGAAGCGGTAGGACCCGAACTTAATCGCTTCTTTAGTAAGATTTATATTCAGTCGTTGAGTGATTTTTTAGCTCGCTCCGTCGCCTTCTCTGGTCCATATTAGGCCGAAAGTCAAGTCAAGAGGAAAACCGTTATATACTAAGAATTACGATGAATGTTCTTCTAACTAACCTGTGTCGCCGTTTTCTTCACCAGCTCCAACTCTCCCTCAAGACTAGCATCCAAAAGTAGTGCGAGGGGATCGAAGCTCACTCTCCTGGTCAACGGCGGCTTGCCTCCCTGCTTCAAGTTGCCTTTCTTTGACCGCCTCAGCACATTCTCAGTCGGCTGAGAATCCTGACCGTTCAAATCTACTGCACTTATCTGGTCGGCTATCTCTGATACTTCTTTACTATCCTCTTGCCTTTCACTACCTAAAGATATGTTATTGTTTAGTGCCTTATCTACTTCGTCTTTTTGCTTAGTTTTCTCTTTTAGGCCGTTTTCACTCGGTGTGTCGACTAAGTGGTCCATTTCTGGGAATAGGAATGCTGGCGGCATTTCGATTCGTCGGTTTATGCTGACGCTTACTCCGTTCTTAGCACTGTTAAGATTCCGCAGTTTGGGTTGTTCACTTAGCGGGGGTTTTCTGATGGTTAGTGGACGGGCTTTGATGATCATTTCGTTGCTGCTGGTTCCGTTGCTCGTTTCCTTCTGTTGGGGTTCGCCCTCGTTGGAATCAGGTACAGGTATTGTCGGTATTGTATCGGACTGGTTGAAACCTGCATCGGTGTTTGCTGATTGACGTGGTGGCGTCTGTAAAGAGATAAATAGAAATTCGTTTAACATACGTGTGGTAAAATGATAATAAATCAAATACATGCTAATCTTATCGTGCTCTGAGTTCTAAAGAACAAACAAAAAATGTGTACATGCATACAAGGGCCTAAAATGTGCAAAACTATGCATACCTTTATGGTGGGTTTGGGAGGTAGCGCCGGTTTCGGAGACTTGTCGGTCCCGCTGACGTCAGGAGTGGACAAGGGCGTGCTTGCACTTTGGGGAGGTGACAACAGAATGCTTTGCGACGTATTCTGTCCACCGAAGGTGCTTCCTGAACTAGACAGTCCTGACGCCGTGTTTCTAACGATCTGGGGTTGGGAAGTCACGTTACTAGCTACATGATTAGGTACAGATTGCGTTTGAACGGTCTGTGGCTGGACCGGTTGGATTTTTGTGGATGATGTCTGGTAAATGGGTGATGGTTTTCCACTCGACACTTGGACTGATGTGGGAGCCACGCTCGACACGGGCTTCTGGAATGAATGAATGATTGTGATGATATGTATGTACAGATGGTTAATGATTGTGCACAGCAATTTACATGAAGCAAGCCACATGTTACTAATGTTTCTCTAAAATAATGTGCAGATGGAAATTATGAATGATAGTCATATCAACTTACTCCAAATCCTATCGAACTGCTTGCAGTCGTCGTGTTTGATCCCAAACTTGGTGAACTTCCTTTCAGCGCACTTGGCTGATTCTTCCCTGCGTTAATCTTCGAGCCTTCATTGCCCTGACTATTACTTTGACTTAGCCTAGAATTTTGCGGATATGCTTGGTTCTCTTTTCCTTCCTGATTACATCTACTGGAGGAATCAGATTTCTGCAACTGATATGTGTGTTCGTTTTGATATGTAGCTTCCATTTGACTTAGAGGTGTCGCTAGACTTTTGTTCACAACCGAAAGTGGGGTAGAATGCACTGTCATGTGATTCACCATCACATTCATCGCTTGATTCTTTGCATCTTGACTTTCGATGTTTTTGTTTGTTTCTGGCTTGACTTTGCCATTGGTGCTCTGTGGGAATTTCGTGTTGTATGGCAACGTTTGGTATTTCGGATCAGATTTGCTGGCTGCAAATTCTGGTAAGAACTCTTGTTCGTTTATCTTGAGTTCTTTCCCCGTTTGGTTGCTATTAGAGCTGCTGGTGCTGTTTGGACTGTATTGCGGTTGTTTGGAATATTCATTGTATTTATTCATGTGCTCAAAGACTGTTTTCTGATCGTAAGCGTTGCTGATGCCCTGCTGAACGTGGTTGTATGCATTTATGTCGTGTTTGTTGTACTGTCCCTGGTATTGGCCGTCTTGTAAGCCTTGCATATGGTATCCGCCGTTGTAAAGCGGGTTCATCATTTGCTTCTGCTGCAAATAATGCGCTTCTTGCTGTGTCATATGACTCTGGATGTTGTCAGCTTGCGTGAGCTGTTTTAATGGCACGTTGTTTTGTAATGCATTTTGTTTCATTGCCTGGAAATTAAAAAGACAGACTAAATTACAAACTTTAACTTGATTGTTATCTCAGTTGGACTTGTGGGAATACCGGTTCAGGGATTAATAAAAAAAAATGCCATGTTCTTTCTTAGTTTTCGCATTGATGATGTATTTTTTATTCCCTGAAGATTACCCATCTTTGACCCGCTCTCTCTCTCTCTGTCTCTCGTGCGGGACACCGAGTTGATGGTTGACCCTTTTGTGACAGCCTTCTTACCTGCTGAAAGTTGGCGTTATGGCTGAGGCTTGGCGCATGCGGCACATGGTTGTAAGGCTCGACGGCGGCGACGTTGCCCCTCCCCGATTGGTTCTTTGGTTGAATGTTGCCTCCGCTTGGGTAGCTGGGCAACTGCTGCATGGGAGTCGGGCCGCTTGTCCTGGAATTGAAATGAAGAAATACTTTAGAAAACTATAGAACTAACCATGCTTGATGTTTAGTAAGAAAATAACTTCGTTAGTTATATAATGCTCGGATAATCTTAATTCTTCAATGCAACAACATAGATGAAGGTGAAGCGTGGCATGGTTTTTTCTGTCTTACGAGTATATATTCTGTTCACCCTGGCAAAGGATGCTAGAAGATCTAGGGGCAATTTACCCAAATCCTTTTCGCATGACTTTGCATAAGACCGGTAAAAGCTAGATAATTTTGAGACGCTATAAAGAAGGGAATAATCTCGTCACAAATGCTTATTGCTATCTCTTTTTTACCTTTGCTGCTGTTGCTGAGGCGGTTGTCTATGCGCCGCTGCTAGCTGTCGATTGAGCGCTCGTTTCCTCAACAATCGCGCTTGCAACTCAGAAACCCGTCGGTCTATACTGCGCATTTCTTCTCTCATGATTACTGATTTCTCTCATAAACTACACCTGTCTCTTACCTTTGCTCTCTCGCTCTCTCTCTCTCTCTCTCTCATGAAATGTAGCTGTCTCTTTCTTACCTTTGCTGCTGTTGCTGAGGCGGTTGTCTATGCGCCGTTGCTAGCTGTCGATTGAGCGCTCGTTTCCTCAGCAATCACGCTTGCAGCTCGGAACCCGTCGGTCTATACTGCGCATTTCTTCTCTCATTATTGTCTTTTCTCTCCCATATAAACTACACCTGTCTCTTAACTTTGCTCTCGCTCTTTCTCTCTCACATGAAATATAGTTGTCTCTTTCTTACCTTTGCTGCTGTTGCTGAGGCGGTTGTCTATGCGCCGCTGCTAGCTGTCGATTGAGCGCTCGTTTCCTCAACAATCGCGCTTGCAACTCAGAAACCCGTCGGTCTATTATACTGCCTACTTAACTGCCTAGCACATCTCTCATGATTATAGCGTTCTCTTTTTTAAACTACAGCTGTCTCTTACTTTTACTGTCTCTCTCTTCCTCTCATGAAATTAATATAGTTGTCTAGAGGTATTTCTTACCTTTGCTGTTGTTGCTGAGGCGGTTGTCTATGCGCCGCTGCTAGCTGTCGATTGAGCGCTCGCTTCCTCAACAATCGCGCTTGCAGTTCAGAAACCCGCCGGTCTATACTGCGCATTTCTTCTCTCATGATTATTGCTTTTTCTCTCATAAACTACACCTGTCTCTTACCTTTGCTCTCTCTCTTTCGCTCTCTCACTTGAAATATAGTTGTCTCTTTCTTACCTTTGCTGCTGTTGCTGAGGCGGTTGTCTATGCGCCGCTGCTAGTTGTCGAAACCCGTCGGTCTATATTTATTCTCGACTATTGCTTTCTCTCTCATAAACTACACCTGTATGTGTCTTACCGTTGCTCCCTCACATGAAATATAGTTGTCTCTTTCTTACCTTTGCTGCTGTTGCTGAGGCGGTTGTCTATGCGCCGCTGCTAGCTGTCGATTGAGCGCTCGTTTCCTCAGCAATCGCGCTTGCAGCTCAGAGACCCGTCGGTCTATACTGCGCATTTCTTCTCTCATGATTACTGTCTTCTCTGTCATTAACTACACCTGTCTATCTCTAACCTTTGCTCTCTCTCTTTCTTTCTCTCACATGAAATCTTAGAGCAAGCTATAGAGTGCGCATTAGGCCTTGCGGCGTACTGTTAAAGCGTAAGCAGTTGCTCCTTAGATACAGACGTCAAATGTAAGTGAGAAGTTATAGAGGTTCAGTAGTGCTGTAACTGGCGTTTTGCTACAGACAGACAGAGAGGTAGCGCCCAGACTACTGCCGACAGTTCTAACTTTTTAGGCGCACTCTATAGCTTGCATATACATACTCTAAGCATGAAATATAGCTGTCTCTTTCTTACCTTTGCTGCTGTTGCTGAGGCGGTTGTCTATGCGCCGCTGCTAGCAGTCGATTGAGCGCTCGTTTCCTCAGCAATCGTGCTTGCAGCTCAGAAACCCATCGGTCTATACTGCGCATTTCTTCTCTCATGATTACTGCTTTCTCTCATAAACTACACCTGTCTCTTACCTTTACTCTTTATCTCCCTCTCTCTTTCTCTCTCTCTTACATGAAATATAGTTGTCTCTTTCTTACCTTTGCTGCTGTTGCTGAGGCGGTTGTCTATGCGCCGCTGCTAGTTGTCGATTGAGCGCTCTATACTTCTCTCATGATAATTGCTTTCCCTCTCATAAAATATAACTGTCTCTTACCGTTGCTCTCTCTCTCTATTTCATCAAATAAAGTTGTATTTATCTTACCTTTGCTGCTGTTGCTGAGGCGGTTGTCTATGCGCCGCTGCTAGCTGTCGATTGAGCGCTCGTTTCCTCAACAATCGCGCTTGTAGCTCAGATACCCGTCGGTCTATACTGCGCATTTCTTCTCTCATGATTATTGCTTTCTCTCTCATAAAATACAGCTGTCTCTTATCTTTGCTGTCTCTCTCTCTCATGAAATGTAGCTGTCTCTTTCTTACCTTTGCTGCTGTTGCTGAGGCGGTTGTCTATGCGCTGCTGCTAGCTGTCGATTGAGCGCTCGTTTCCTAAGCAATCGCGCTTGCAGCTCAGAAACCCGTCGGTCTATACTGCGCATTTCTTCTTGCCGCGCGCCCAAAGCCGCCCGCTGCGCTGACAACCTGCCGTTCTGCTGCTCATTTAGCTTGTTGCGGTACTGGAATAGAAAGAACGTAAATGGTTAGTTGATAATCGAAAGGGTTTCTTGCAGCACATTAAAGAGACAATGCTATGCGCGATTGTTGTGAAAAGAGACGAGATTTCACGAGATAAATCGATATCTTTACAAAGCAAACGCAGCACCTACAAGTCTTTACAAATCTTTTGCTTCGCTTACCAACTCCCCCAAAATCATTATACGGCGATGTATCCGAATATCCAATAGATAAATGAGGATTTAAGTATGATATTTCAGGATATCCTTAAGTGAGGATTTAAGAATATCCCATACATAAATAAAGATGGGTATCCTACCCTAAGGGACAAGAAATTCACAAAAAGCCATTAGTAGATAGGTACCTAAAATATCGCAGCCAACTAGATGAAACTTACATTTTGGTTGAGTTCAGGGCTATTTCAAAACGTGTGTGAAATTGTTACTATTTGACTTCATATGTATGTTTTTATTTACTTCGAATTCCAAGTAACGTTAGTGTTCTTTAGCAAATAAGTACTAAGTATTTGTACGGGTACCTATTAGCTTGCGGAAGTGTAAAAGTGTAAAGTATCTTCTCTAACTTCACTACTGTTTGAGTAAACGCTAGAATGTTAAAATAGGTTCATTTTGTACCTATAGTATATCGTCTGGTGCCGTAGAATAGCATCACCCCATTTCTACGCGTGGGCGTAAAAGGCGACTAAGGGATGGATCCCTGGAATGTGCAGCGGCGTTCCGTGTAAATATCTGCAACACCTTGCACTGCATTCGCTTATCCGCCTGCCAAGCGTGGTGAGTATGGCAATACCCCCCAATTGGGGGAAGCCCTTATCCAGAAGCGGACTGTTGTGGCTGGTTTGGTTGGGTTTTGACAAAGTTATGGTTTTCGTTGGTGGTGGCAGAATGATGGACACTAAATATTCAGCAAAAATCTACTTAATAATAAATAACAAAGCTGAAGTTTGTAGCTTAATAATGTAGGTACCTACTATATCGATTGAAATTGGTTTACCTCACCCAAGTTTGATTTAAGTCTAGACGGATTATAAACGCGGTTTAACTCATTGTAAGATTATTAAATTCACCAAGTTTTTGAGCAGAATCATGGGCAGACATAATAATTCATCGTGGTAATGCACAATTGAAGTTGATGCTTGTCAAAGATCTCATTATTTCAAATATTGATCATATAAAATCAAAGTTAGGTATGATTTTCGATGGTGGCCGTGCCCACACAGATAATATAATAAGGTCAGCCAGGCGCCGGTGGCAGAGTATTTGGATGGTCTAGGGTTCAAGTCCCGGCCGACGCTAATGAATTTTTCAACTTTTCTTATTTCCAATTATGTAAATTTAATCTGTAAATAATTGCTACTTGGGCTTATTAAGTCTGTCTCAACAAGCAGATCCTTTGAAATATTTACAAAAATTAGCATTAAAAACTTCAGTAAGATCAAAATTCTAATGGCCTATTACAAGTCAAAAGAAAATAATTAACTTTTACCTAGAAATTCATGATAAAGGTACCTAAGTAATAAGTATACAGTAAGAAAGTGTTTAATTTATTTATCTGGAATTAAAAACAGCTAAAGTCTGAAGAACTTTCAGACTCAGATATAGGTACGGGGGGGTCAAGTAAATCTACAGATGATAGGTAGTACCGTACGTAAGTAAAATATAGTCAGGCTTTTACTTATTATTATCTTATTTATTTTAAGGTTATTTCTTTCGATTTAATTACGTTCAATTAGTCTGGAAGTGCAGTAGTGTGGCAGTGGGTTGGTCACATTTGTTGTAGAACCGATGGACAGTGGAGTTCTCTAGTAGAGGCCACGGCTCGGCAAGCGTAGCGTAAGACGCCTTCCGGCCAGGTGGACCTATATCTTAAAGAGAGCGGCTGGTAGAGAATGGATGGCGATAACGGGAGATCGTGCCTTGTGGCGTGCCCTGGGAGAGGTCTATACCCAGCAGTAAACTGCTATAGGCTGATGTGATGTGATGATGATGACGTTCGTCAGAAGATGAAAATAGTTAATTATCTCGTGTGTCCTACACGCTATGCATGAAATAGGTACGTAGGTATGTAGAGGTAACTTTAATTCCGACTAAAGATGAAAATGTCAAGCTACCTTCAAACATCTCAGGTCCAATTTCACGGGATGCGAGGCTCATTCAGAATGCAATATAGCTGCAGGATGCTAACCCACCTGGGATGCTACCTAGCTGGCTGATGTAAACCATCTGCATACATTTATAATCTCAGGTACACTAGAGAGTTTACAGACGGATCACTCAACCTTACTTAGGATTTTCGCCAGAGTTGCTATTGTCAAAAATCTCAAAGTGTGAGTGTCAAAAATTAAAATTAATATCTCAATAAAAATTAAATGATGTCAAAACAGCAAAATCTGATACTTTTGTATCATTCGCGTCATTCATAAATGATTCTGAGCCAATAGAAAATCCAAGAAATATGATGTTCGTGGCAACCATCTTCTTAATTACCTTGAGTTCCCCTGAGATTCCGCTTAAGTCAGTAGGTAGGTAAGCGTCAAAATTGACGCCAGTACTGAGTGAGCCATCTTCTTAGTTATCTTGATTTCCTCTGAGTTTCCAGTTATTTCCTGTTAAAGTCAGTAAGCATCAAAATTGTCGTTAATACTGAGTGAGGCATCTGTATAGGCGCCTAATTTCCATAATTTTCGTTTCCCTAATTTGTGGTAAAGGTAGCTTTAATTCCGACTCAGAGATGAAAATGTCAAGCTACCTTCAAACATCTCAGGTTCATTCAGAATGCAATATAGCTGCAGGATGCTAACCCACCTGGGATGCTACCTAGCTGGCTGATGTAAACCATCTGCATACATTTATGACACAAAATAGAGAGTTTACAGAAGGATCACTCGACCCTATTAAGGATTTTCGCGATTGTCACTTGTTACATAGCCTGTAGTTTCTTCTGTCAAAAATCTCAAAGTATAAGAATGTCAAAACAGCAAAATCTGATACAAGAACGTCATAAATGTTTCAGATCAGAACCAATTTTGTTCTAAGAAATATGACGTTCGTGGCGACCATCTTCTTAGTTACCTTGAGTTCCCCTGAGATTCCGCTTAAAGTCAGTAGGTAGGTAAGCGTCAAAATTGACGCTAGTACTGAGTGAGCCATCTTCTTAGTTACCTTGATTTCCTCTAAGATTCCAGTTATTTCCTGTTAAAGTCAGCGTCAAAATTGTCGTTATTACTGAGTTAACCATCTGTAGGAAAAAGGCGCCCTGCGCGAAGTTTCCTTAATTTGTGGTAGATGTAACTTTAATTCCGACTCAAAGATGAGAATGTCAAGCTACCTTCAAACATGTCAGGTCCAATGTCACGGGATGCGAGGGTCATTCAGAATGCAATATAGCTGCAGGATGCTAACCCACCTGGGATGCTACCGAGCTGGCTGATGTAAACCATCTGCATACATTTATAATCTCAGGTACACAAAATAGAGAGTTTGCAGATGGATCACTCGACCCTTTTAAGGATTTCGCGATTGTCACTTGTTATATAGCCAGATATGCTTCTGTCAAAAATCTCAAAGTAATTATAAAAATGTCAAAACAGCAAAATCTAATACATGAAACTCATACAATAAAAGATTCTGAGCCAATTTTAATCCAAGAATTATGACGTTCGTGGCAATCATCTTCTTAGTTACCTTGAGTTCCTCTGAGATTCCAGCTATTTCCTGTTAAAGTCAGTAGTTAATCGTCGCTAGTACTGAGTAAGCCATCTGTAAGGGCGCCCTGCGCGTCACTTCCCTAATTTGTGGTAGAGGTAACATTAATTCCGAAGGCGCCCTGCGCACAGTCTCAACAATTTGTGATAGAGATAACTTTAATTCCCTCTCAAAGCTGAAAATGTCAGGCTACCTTCAAACATCTCAGGTCCAATTTGCCGGGATGCGAGGCTCATTCAGAATGCAATATAGCTGCAGGATGCTAACCCACCTGGGATGCTACCTAGCTGGCTGATGTAAACCATCTGCATACATTTATAATCTCAGGTACACAAAATAGAGAGTTTACAGAAGGATCACTCGACCCTATTAAGGATTTTCGCGATTGTCACTTGTTACATAGCCAGGGTTGCTACTGTCAAAAATCTCAAAGTATAAGAATGTCAAAACAGCAAAATTTGATACAAGAGCGTCATTCATAAATGATTCTGAGCCAATTTTAATCCAAGAAATATGACATTTGTAGCAACCATCTTCTTGAGCTGAGATTCCAGTTAAAGTCACTATGCGTTAACATTGTCGCTAGTACTGAGTGAGCCATATGGCTCCCTAATTTGTGGTAGAGGTAGCTTTAATTCCGACTCAAAGATGAAAATGTCAAGCTACCTTCAAACATCTCAGGTCCAATGTCACGGGATGCGAGGCTCATTCAGAATGCAATATAGCTGCAGGATGCTAACCCACCTGGGATGCTACCTAGCTGGCTGATGTAAACCACCTGCATGCATTTATAATCTCAGGTAGGTATCCACCTAGGTATTACAGCTTAAATCTGTGCTATATGAATTATGTAATAGCAGTATTATTGTCGGCTTAGAAAAGCATCACCCCATATCCTTTCCGCGGGCTTCGTAGGTGGCGGCATTTGATAGTTTTTGTTCATAAATTAATTCATAAATATTATCCTATTTAAAACATATAAACAAGCTTTGTAATTATACGTTGTATTATATATAATTATACGTTGTTAACAGATGATGCCGTGTAGTGCCGCCGGCTGAGAATAGCATTACCCTATATTATCTTTCCTGTAAGTGTCGTAAGAAACGAAAACGAGGGATCTGAGAGGTGATATGATATGTAAGGGAGACCGAGGGGTGTTGGATCATTTTTTACATTTTTCTTCGTAACACAAAATTCTGTAAAGATAAATCGTTTTTGTTTACACCAATCGATAGCAAATTTCATTAGCTTTCAAATGATATACACGTTAGAAATATATAAGTATAAACTCTTTAATAAAAACTCAACTTTAGTTGAGCAAGTCATTTTGATCCAACACCCCTAATACCGAGGGGTGATGGATCAGGTACAGAGGGGTGTTGGATCATTTTATGTTAATGTCATTTCAATAAAGGCTTACTTGAAAATTGAAGTGTATTTACTAAAAATTAGCCAAATAATTAAGTGTTAAGAATTATCTAGGGGCACGGTAGTGCCACCTCCAAGTCGAGCCAAGCGAAGCGCGAGGGCATTAACTACCTTTCCTCGAAGTGCTTAGTCGTTTTTGTGAACTCTCATAACTTTAGTTTTCGATATACCTGATCGATTAAATCCTCAGGATATCTTGTAGATAGTAACCTTATTAAACATGCAATTTTTTAATTACATAGCTTTAATACTTTTGAATTTATGGATATCTAAAAAAACGCCGATTTCTTTACTCACTGACACACTCACTCACTGATGATCATCAAAATGTTCGGATACAACCTGAAGTGCTAGAAAGCTGAAATTTGGTGAAAGTGATAGTGAAAATGAAAGTCAGAGAGTCCGAGTCCGAGTCCGAGTCCGAGTCCGAGTCCAACCAAATTTTACCGAGGTGTGTTGGATCGGCCTGACCCAACACCCCTCGGTACGTAAAATCGTGCCAGTTTGTAAAAAAAAATAAACTGAGATAAAACCACAGAGAACCAAGACGTACCAGTGGTGCCATTTGAATCCTTAATTTGTAAGGTTTCATATCGTATAAATCTTAAATGAAAATATAAAAGCACCTACAAAATATTAGACTGTCAAAAAACAGCAGAAAACTTACTTTAGTCGATTTTTTTGACGATGATTCAATAAAAACAAAATGGCGTGCAATTGGTGAGGGACGCTAACTAAGGGGTCAACAAGGGGCAGAAATAGGCACACTTGCATTGTAGTCTGCTCGCTAACGGTTCTACTTTTCGAGAAAACAAAGATGATCCAACACCCCTCTGATCCAATTCCCCTCGGTCTCCCCTACTGCATTTTTGGCAGACAACCTGTCACTGTGGTGATACAGTCTTCTGAATGACTCTCAAACTATTTTCAGACGTGGTGTAAATGACTATTTTTAAGACCCTCGTGATATCCTATGTTGTATTTCAGTGAACAGATGAATTTGTAAAAAAACTTCGGAATCGAATGAACATTACTATTGCATTAAACCGACTGCAGCTGGAGCCATCAGGTAGAATAAACCTGGTAGTCGGAATAACCCCGTGTTTACACGTGAACAGAATTCCCATTAAGTTTCTTGCTCTCGGAATGCAAACCGAATTACTGAGGCGGGGAAACAGATGCAGCCAAATTAGGGATGCCATGCCATGATGTTTAGTTAGAAAGCAGCGGTTTAAAAATGGTTTCATAAACTACTAAAGCAGGTGAGTAAAGCCGGAGTAAATATGGGGTGAAATTTTACTAATGACCGATAGCGAAAACTCAGAACCGACTGGTGATAAGGAACAACTTTCCCCAAGGAACATAGGTCGAAATACGAAAAAAAAGTTTGGGCCTCCCATACAAACTTTCCGATCAGCTGATTTCAGTTACTATGGGAGGTTAAATTTTTTTTTCTTATTTCGACCTATGTTTCTTGGGGAAAGTTGTTCCTTATCTTATCACCAACCGATTCTATGTTTACGCTATCGGTCACTAGTAAAATTTCATCCTATATACCTACCTATTTGCGAAAAATAGTTTAGCTAGCAAGGCGAAGAAACTGAAAATTTCCCGGGGATATGTTCCCCGAATTCTAAATTTTGAATATGAAAAAAATCTGATAGTCCCATAGAAATCGATCAAATTTTGTACGAGAAGTCCATTTTTTATTCATTATGGCGCTCTAAGTTGTATCGGGTTGTTGCGGGTTTATCGGGTCGTTGGACGACTTGGTGTCCTACACATAAAGAAGAAGTCTATTTTTTAAAAGCTTTTATTTAACTTGCAGTGTATGTAAGTAAAAATGTTTGTTCGGGTCAAATCTTGCAACTCAGTTTTGAAGCAGATATCCTCAACCGATTGAGCTGAAATTTTGTAAACACGTTTAACTCAGATGACAATGCATGTTAGATTGTGTGGGGTTATTCTAAATCCAATATGGCGGAATATTTAAGATGGCCGACAAGTAATCTTTGACGCACTCCTACAATATGGGTGTCAAATGAAAGGGCTTGCTGAGTACAATTCAGAAAATAATATGGCGGACATCTAAAGATGGCCACCTATGATAATTTACAATATGAGTGTCAGATGAAAGGGCTTGCTGAGAATTACCTATTCGAATTACAAGTTGACGTCATTCTAAATTAACTATGGTGGACTTCTTAAGATGGCAGAATAAAATTTTTATGCTTTATTACAATATGGATATCAAATGAAAGGAATTTTTCAGAATAACTCGAAAAATAAAGTGACGTTTACGTCACTCAAAACAAAACCAGATATGACGGAATAAAGGTTAGATGGCGTATTAAGTTTGTTATGTTTTCTTACTAAATGGGTGAAAAACATAGACAAATGAAAGATAAATACTAGTGTGAGGTAAATGACGTCGCTTTGCACAGATTTTTAGGGGTTGAATGGTTGTTGTGTTGGAGTTTTTAGTCTTCTGTTCATGGCACTGTCAATGAAGAAGCAACATAAAGTTCAGCGATTGCCCCGCTTGGGTACAAGAAGCTTATCGTAGAGGACGAAACTCATACCGAGTTGTCGTAAGACAGTCATGAGACCGATGCCTCGCAGATTCGCACCAGTAGTCCGTATGGACGCAGTTTCAAAGTCAATGAAGAATGTTGTAATTTTTTTCCAGAGATTACTAAAAAGCAAAAAATAAATTATAAGTAAAAAACATTTTTAAAACAAGCTTTTATTTGGGTGCGCTAAAAAGTATAAAATAATCTATTTACTAAAACTTTAACTTGTAACTTTTAATGGCATTAAATCTACGTCTTCACAATTTATACGATATAAAAGCTTGTCGCGAGATTTGACCTGTGTCTAAATCAATAAATAAATTAGAAAACCAGTGTAAATGAAATTAATTGAATAAACTTTTAAACTAAGTCACACCACACGAGTACCTACTTAAATGTCGCGACAAGCTTTTATATCGTATAAATTGTGAAGACGTAGATTTAATGCCATTAAAAGTTACAAGTTAAAGTTTTAGTAAATAGATTATTTTATACTTTTTAGCGCACCCAAATAAAAGCTTGTTTTAAAAATGTTTTTTACTTATAATTTATTTTACCATTATGGCGCTCTAAGTTGTATCGGGTTCTTGCGGGTTTATTGGTCCGTTGGACGACTCGGTGTCCCACGGGAAAAGAAGAAGTTGTATCGTTTCGTGCATATCGAAGGCTGATTCACATTTGGAAATATTGTAAGCATTTTTTTTGTATTTTGCAGGTAAAGTTTGTCTGCGATGTGGCGCAGTGGTTATCATGCCTGCCTGCCACGCAAAGGTTCCGGGTTCAATTCCCGGTGGGGTCACTCACCAAGTTGATATTTATCACTTTGTGAATTTGTTCCCAGTCTGGTTAGGACATTGCAGGCTGAACCACCTGATAGTCCGCAAGTAAGATGGTTCCGTGCTTCGGATGGGCACGTTAAGCCGTCGGTCCCGGTTGCTGTCTATGATGGCGGTCGTTACACAACCATGTCAGAGGCCTGCTACTTGCAGTAGGCGGTTGAAAAACTCTTGACACCAGGGTTCATCGGGTCGTTGAACGACTCGGTGTCCCACACGAAAAGAAGAAGGTAAAGTTTGACCATTTGGCAACCCACATCTACTCTTGTTACTTGTGGGAAGGATCGGTAGCCTAATGACCCGCAGTTACAGCTCCCAGTGGTCAAACTTTTGGATACTGATCGTCTTTCTAGATTAGATAGGATCTACTTTTTGTTCGACTTGTTAGTAAGGTATATCAGGTGAGGTGAATAGCCAGACTCAGAGTAAAGAATACTAAAAACTTTGTTATCTCAAACTTATGTAAGACTCCAGTATACAAAAGTACGTTACAATGATTCGATAAGTACTTAGTACCCTACGGCGTAGTAACCGTAGCAATTTGCTACGCTGCTTGCGTGTAGCACAGACGATGTTTTCTTCTATGTGTGTGTAAGTTCCACGAAGGTTCCATGGAACTAATCCCAGCCCTTGAATTTCTAGGAACTTTTCTTGTAAGGATCTTAAATTATCTTCGCTAAATTGGATCTATCTTATCTCCAGCGCACCGCCATTACATTAGGTTCGTTTTCGTCCAAACTTTTATCACCTATCAAGCCACAAAGATGCTTGGGATCTTTTATTTTCAAGATGACTAAAGTTTGGCCAATCAATCTGAATTAGACTTGAGAAATTGCTTTAGGACTCTTAAATTCGAGTCTTTTGTCGCCGCTAGTCCCTCAAATAGGCGAGAAAAACTAATTTTACTCCATTATTTCTATTGGTTACCTTTGCCTTCCATTTTGCGCTGCTTGAATTTCTAGAGTTCATTTTTCAAAAGACATAGAAGCACCAAACATAGAAGGTTCGTCTTTAAAAAAATACCTTGGTTAATTTCGCATGCATTACCTACACGGCTTCTAATCCCAACCCTTTTCGCTAATACCAAATAAGATAAAACAAGCGTGAGTCAGGTGCACTCGTGAGCACTAATTGTGTAACCCGGGTCTTATCTTGTTAGCAGAAAATAAAGAGCTGCATTTCTACTACTGGACCTGCCTCTACTTACATACATACGTATATCACGCCTTTATCCCACAGGGTACACGGAGCGTAAAAAACGGTCATTTACACCACATCTGACTTAAGTTTCATTCATTCAGAAGACAGGTTATCAGTCTGTCACCGAAAATTGCAATACACATCAACTCTCAAATCCCTCAGTCGCTTCTTACGACGACACCTGCGAAAAGGAAATGGGTTGTTGCTATTCTAAGTTGATTCTGCCCTACATTTAGTAGGTATTATCTATTTTATAACCATAGGACATCCAACGCTACGTTTGCCGAGAGTAGATAGTGGAGTTAATAGCCATAATATAATATCACACAATTTTAGGCGACCGACAAACACACAAAGTTACTACAACCACAGAATCTAAATTCTAAATTACTTTTAAATATTTTTCGGGCGTCGTTGCGATTACCTATGCACTGCCTAGCCTGCGAGGGATAAATTGATTATCTACCTATTACGAAGATTTGATTTATGACAACAGAATTCTTATGATTCAACATAATTCACGATGAAAAAGGCAATTTGCTGACCTTCCAAAACCTTCGCATGTTCGGGAGAAAAAGCACAAAATGACTTTTTTGTTATCAGACCATTGCATACTATCAAAAATTATTATCCTAACAATTTATCTAACCGCGTGCCGTTCTCGAGCAAAATCAGTTCCGTATGAATGAGTTTTTCGAGTCACTGGGCACCCGTGTGTGGTTGGGTTGCACACACGCTTGACTTGCGGAGCCGTGACTTTTGCGGGATAAGGCGCAAACCCCAAAGAGCAGACGTGAGACGTAAGATGGCACCTGTCAAACAAGTGATCATTGGAATCTCTACGAGCGACATCGCGACGCTTGAAACCGATTCCACATAAAATGTATGAAACAGTAGAAACAAAGCTACACACGTGAGTGAGTGTCCTATCGATAACGATTAACGACTGACGATCGCTTGTCTGACAGATGTCATGTCAAGCGTTGCGTCGCGCATCTATTCTGTGGATCTTGCCCCTTAATGTATCGCCAAAGCACCATTACAGTCCGGTCATGCCACTCGACTCATACTTAGCAACAAGCCGCGACGCCGCAACCCTCTCCGCCTATGTGTAAGGATTCTAAGAACTACTAAATTCCGATATTCCCCTTTCATGTGAACATGAAATATATTCGCAAAAGTCCGAGTTCTTTCTTGTTGCGCCAATTCGAAATGATTGGCCTATAAGTTGGTCAATTGGTCGTGAAAAGGTAACTGGAAAAAGGCGTTTGATTCTTTGAAAGGGTTAAGTAAAAAAGTATACCTAAGTCAGGCAAGATTATTGACATGGTTTCGGTCACGGTGACGAAAAGAGAAGACTTATGAATTTAGCATGTATGCCTTCAATAAAACATACTACCATTACTGGTTTCTTGAGTATTGTTTTTCACTTAAGCGAAAACGTATTGTGTTCTAATCTGAATGGCGGTGCTGGAAAATTACTAGCACATGGGACAGTACCAGCACATTTTGCTAGATTAGTTTTGCTCTTCTCACTCAAGGTGATTTGTGAAAGGCGACGTTGACTTTTTGACCTCGTTTGAATATCTGTTGACTATGGTCAACCGCATGGTGACGGTAATACCAAACCTACAATAGCATCCAGTAAAAGGGTGGGCGTCAGGCAAGCGGTCGTTTATAATTATAAAACATAGCCAAATCCTTTTTCTACATGATTTTGTTCTCTCTAACAATACCTGTTGAGCTGACTTCAACTGATTTGGGATAAGGGCAGGCAGATAATGAGTATTGGTAAATGTCAAATGCGTCTCCTAACTTAAGGGAGGAGCTATTGGTTGAAGTTACTGCGTATCGTCATGCTTAGGCTTACTTATTAGAGGTTCGTATTTAAAGAATAAAGTACCGAAAGAAACTCTTCACTCAAAGTTAATCACATTTTCATTATACCTTTACAGCAACTCAACAAGCTCATCATCAACAAATCTGCCGACACCTTCACTTCTCATTTACTTAGAAACACCTAATCTAGCCCAGACAGAAAATCAGAAAATGTTGTTGATTCTGGCGGGGCATTTTCTTACCCAAGTTTTGTTACGCCCGTCAGTGACTAAAAAAGAAAATGGACAGAATATATGCAACTTTTCAATGGTTTCATAAAGCCTCGAAAATTCCACGCTTGTTTTCTACATTCCATGCGAATTACTTTGGCTCTTGACCATTATTAGAGATCCCTTTAATTTAATTTATTGGGCTAATGTTATCCAGGGTATTTTTTTTAATAAACCAGGCTGTTTCCTTTTCATGTTGCTTAGGGCAAGTTGCTCAGTTTCCGGGTTTCCAAATCACCTCTTGTGTATCTACGAAAGCTGTATGGTAGAATCGTGGCCAATATACCTACATTTAATTTTGCAAGAATTTTGCCAAGGCTCCGTCGTGTATCTTTCGCGTTCGCCTGATAAGATCACATTGTCCTCCAAGAAGTTTAATCTCAAAGGTATTCTGGAGATTGGCGCCGTAAATTTGGCCAACGAGCGAATTAGGCTGGGAACCGAAGCCGGCTTATTAATCTGAGCCCTCTGAGAAAAAAGTTTAGAGGCACCATGCAAGCAAACTTTGTAAAATTTCTTCGGACCATAGTTTCTCAATGACATGGAATTACAGGCGCTCAAATAGTTGTAGGTACTATAATAGATTTTATCTAAGGTAGCCTGAAGCGAAAAAATGTACTAAATGAGAGTACCTAGAAATGTGAGACCATGGATTTGTTTTCTGAAAGGGAAGCGCGATGGGAATAACTCTTCTGTCTGTTATTGTCAATACAGTTATGCAGTCTTTTTAAACTTTTACATAGGTCATCGTGTACGTGTATCGAAAAAATGTAATAATGAAGAATTGGATGGCATTTGAAATGGCACTTTTGTTATTTGCATCACCAGAGCGAAATCGAAGGATTTTTCGTTTCAGCATTCACATCAGAATTTTTAACATCGGAATTCTTTTCAGCGGACAACAATGTATTTTAGTTTCACTTATTAATATCCAAAATGTTTTGTCTGTGATCATAATCATTGTCGTGAACATCTAAAATGTTTGCAATAATGTGCGCAAAATTCCGCTGACTGGCATCTTAGGCGCTAATTCTACAGGTGAAACGTAAGACATGAGACGTAAGACGTTGACGTGCGACATCGCGACGCTTGTAACAGTTTCCAAATAAATTGTATGAAATAGATAGAAGAAATGCCGTCATTTATTTCTTTCTCTTCTTCTTCTCGTATCGATCGCTCTGCAAAATCTAAATAATTTAGGATAAGTACTCTTCCAGACGCACTGCCTTATCGGTGGCATTGTACAAGTCTTCGTAAGTGCATGTTTTATTTCTATATACGTGAGACGCGCGTCGCATCGATGGCGGCTGACGATCACTTGTCTGACAGATATCATTTTACGTCTCGCATCACACGTCACATCTGTGAATCCATATTGCAGGGTTTCCTCTACATTTATGTTTTCGTTCTCAGAAAACAGCGTCGTCTTTCTTGAAGGAAAGTCGCCCCTAGGGACCTGTGTGGGAAAACATGTAAGGTTTTTGGGTCTCGTGTGCTCTTGTAGATTGATGCTTCAAATTGGGTGTTCATACGTCTTCGGTGGTAAGATTTAGTGCCCGTTTCATGTCTTCATTTACTGGGCGTGACATATATGTGTATCTGTGGGCTCTAGATTCTTTTACATTCGTTTTCATGCAAGTCAAGCAAGAGTGAATAAGCAAGCGTGAATAGGCACTATCTAGGCAAGTTTCTAATATCGTCTGCATCATTACTACCAACAGGTAAGATAGCAGACAAATGCGAGCCTATCTTATTTAAAAAGGAGTCATCACTACAACAACCACTACAGTTCCCTGTTAGACATGTCTCTAATGTTGATAGATTTGCCACACTAACTTCACCACGAAACAACAGATTGTATTTTCAGAGAAATCTTTAGGTATGTACCTACATATTATAACAATAACACACCTCTGATTTGTTCTTCGGCGGTTAAAAAATATGAAATGAAGTAGGTAGGTAAACGCTTTTTACACTTCAAATTTCAACCTTGCCGAAGGTTTTGGCAGCAAGCAAGATAAGCTTAATTAATCTAGATAATATTATCATACCTTGACTCTGTCAGGGTTACGCTCGACGGAGCACTGAAATAGTTTAAATTAATGATGAAAACTGTCCGCAAACATATCAGCACCAATTAATTGTCCAAACCTTGACTTTGGTTTAGAATTCAATTCAGAAAATCATCAATTTTCTTTTGAAGACAGGTGTCTTAAACATGAGAGCACTTAATCTTAAATTATTTAAATATTAATTTTTTTCGTAGTTTGTACTATCAGCAGCTCATAAACCTTAAATTTAAAGGGATCAACCGAAATTAGCTTTTAAATATCCGCAAACCAAGTTAAATTGATCTCTTCTTCTTCTTCATGTTGGACACCAAGTCTTCCAACGACTCGATGAACCCTGAGGTCCTCAACCTAGGGTAGGTTGACGACCTACTGATCCTAAGTAAAATTGGTAGTCATCGTCATCTGCCTGCATTTATATGTAGGTAGGTAAGTAAGACTAAAATCTTACACAAATATTTTGAGGGTAGGTAGCAAGGTAGATGATACGTATAGGTAGGTCTATAGATGTGGAAACCAGGTGGCAGCTGTGATCTGTTCATTCAATTTCTAACCGAATTTAGATTGAATATGTTACGATTTGAATTCCAAATGTGGTAGAATAATATTATTTTACGCGACCTTTACCGAGCCATTTGTGATTTTGTAATATCTACATAGGTTGTAGGTATATTCAGAATAATTAAAGCAGGTGTTGGTGTATTAAAATCTAGTAATAGGTTATCTTGTTAGGAACACAAATGTGTAGGAAGTACTCCTATAGATCTGCGCCCAAATTTTAGACAGCATGTAACAGATACAAATAACATTTTGTGGATAAATTGGACCGTATTTCGCATAGTATTTAAGTATTTCATGTTACGTACAAACACGTAAATAGTTCGCGACTGTACTATAACTAGACACTACTTACGTAGGTGTGTTTCAACCCTAACAAGTAGAAGCCACAGCGTACAAAGGTGTGTTTGTTTGCATATGTGAGTAACTTCTTACCTACTTACATAAAGTAGACAGTTTGGTTCTGGGTGTTCTAAGCAATAATGGTGCACGTGTCAATTTCTAACACTTCTACTTAAAAGTCAGAAAAACCTTTATTTGATGTGTAAATAGAAACCAACACTCGTCCTCGGCAAATGGAATAACACGATTCGTTTCAACTGTCGACCTTAGCAATCTCTCAGTCAAATACAGAAGTTTGCACTCTACTGTATTGCCAGATTTCTACTACTTATGTTTATTTGTTTTCTTTTTTTTGACCTTTTTAAAACACGATTCTTTTCATCCGTTATTCTTAGCAATATCTCAGTTAAATACAGAAGTTTGCACTCTACTGTATTGCTAGCGTTCTACTACTTATGCTTATTTATTTTCTCTTTTTTGAATTTATAAGAACACAATTTGTTTCATCCGCCATCCTTAGCAATCTCTGGTCTAATACAGAAGTGTGCACTCTGCGGTATTGCCAGATTTCTAGCACTTATGCTTATTTATTTTCTCTTTTTTTACTTTTTAAAACACGATTCGTTATTTAACAAAATATCATACAATAGGCCCAATCTAAAAAACCTGTTCTTACCTAACTTATCAGTCAAGTGAACATGTTGTTTTTTAACTTATTATCCACTGTTGGATTCGTATAGTTTTTGTTAGTTTTAGTTCAAAACATAAGTTATAAATTTATGAACCGGATTGCTTTAACTTTTAAAATCACAGAAAACACCTTTACGAAACGAACAGGTTTCTTTTTTCATACTTAACCTATAGAGAAAATTCAGATGGCAACACAGAAAACTCACTTTTTCGTTGAGGTATTCACTGGTGAACATTCCTGAGTCCCTTTTTGAATTTAGCCGGGTCCCTGAATCCTTTCAATGCATCACGACTTTAGCAGAAGTATTTGCGTTTTCCAGCTTGCTTTCACATTTCAAATAGTTCTATGTATTTTGGGCACCTTTTACTCGAAATGTCTTAAAGTCAAACTATTTATTTATTTGTAGCAACACATTATTAGACACAAACAATCTGAACACTTTTGTTTGTTTGTATCAATGGCCACTGGAGGTAATATTTTGTCGGAATAAAATGAAAAATATTATCACTTTACTTCAGTAGCTGTAACTTTAAACTACACACTTCACTAATTCAGTTGTATTACAGTAAAGCCCACTGAAAATATAGCCACAACTTGCACAATTCACAACATAAATCATCCACCGACAAGAACTTCCACTATGTCCATATTTTCCGCATTCATCGCATTCCACTGTCCACCGACAATTTTTGTCCAAATGTCCAAATTTCCCACAGTGATTGCATCACAGAACAACACAGAGTGCCTAAGGTCAGGGCACAGATTGGTGCGGGCAATAGGCCGCGCGAAAGTCACTCCTATAACTAAATTGTCAAATTGGAACGGCATCTGCTTCGGGATGCGCAAGCGCACGATTAATCCCGTGACGCGTCCGAACATAGGGCCATCCGCTATCTTAGCCTAGTGTCATGACCAGATGACCAGCCTAAGCGGGAGGCCAAGTTACGCTGGTCGCGTAGTATCTAAGTATTGCGACCAGCGTAACTTGGCCTCCCGCTTAGGCGGATCACGGTGATAGCAAATGGACTATAGGTACTCGATTCTCATACGCACCGCCAAATTTTTCGGTGTTTTGACGGATCCGGATAGGTATTTTTATCAAAGGAGTTTACGAAATCCTACACAGAAACCGACCATCGTGGCACACATATGGCAAAAGTAACCGCATCATATTGCTTGTCATTTGTATGGTATCTGTCAAGAATCGCAATATCGTGCGGTTTGTGTGCGATTCACCATACGACAGCGGCGTTTATAGTAGTCATAAATGTCATTTATCTAGGTTTTATGAGGTGCTGATAAAACTGAATCTTACTGCATTTTGCAAGGTAATAATAAACTCAAGGATTTGGCACATTTCAGTTAACTATAGTACCTGTGCCCACCTAAATATAAAAAAAAATACTGGGAAAATACAATGACATTTACATACATTACGTGTAGGTATTCCGTGAAATCCAAATTGAAGAACTTTCCTTTATCGCGCTTTCCGCATATCCTCTTTTAGCATAGAACTGCTGTCAAATATGACTTATTGGAGTGGCCCGAGATTAACCCATACCTACTTACTTCATTCGTAAAATACTTCATTGGCACATTTTCATATATCATTTATCCAAAAACGACTTTTGCGCCGACCCTAAAAATAATTAGAGCAAGGGCAGGTGTTTAGTTAAATGTCGGATCATTTACTACTAATACGTGTGATGATACGAATAATCTCATAAGCTTTTGGCAAAATTTTCAAGTGCACGGTAATTACGCAAAATATGGCCTCGGTTGGATGTACTCGCAAATCATACATAGGTATACGAACGTAAAGCACGCCTCTTTCCCGGAGGGGTAGGTAGAGACTGCTTCCTTACACTTACTCCAATTATTTTGCCTATATAATCACAAATAGTCTTTAACTACAAAATATGAAATACAAAAATTTAGACATATTAAAGATAATAACAAATTGAGATAGATTACTTTTAATATTACGGTCAGGACTACGGTAGCTCTGTAGGTAAAACGGTGGAACGGTATTCCACGGTTCCGGGGTCAAGTCTGCAGATAAAATTT
Source organism: Phthorimaea operculella (assembly GCA_024500475.1). Taxonomy (NCBI): domain Eukaryota; kingdom Metazoa; phylum Arthropoda; class Insecta; order Lepidoptera; family Gelechiidae; genus Phthorimaea; species Phthorimaea operculella. The sequence goes on from JANFCV010000073.1 coordinate 282,359, forward strand.
CTCGAATCCTTATTTTTATTTACGGAAGTATTTCTTTTCTATGAATGCTAAAATATAGAATTCATATTAACGTTATGTAATGAGATAAATCTGTCTACGAGATAAAATATAAGGTTACCAATTACATCAATGATACCTCATTTACATAGAGACGAGCTGTTTAAAATTCATGATATCTCAAGACGGGCCCTAATTGTTCATATCATTTGTGTTCGGTGGTGGGTGATTTTTAAATCAACGACTATATTTTTACTCTTTACCTATATGAAAGTTTTCTAAGACAGCCGGGAACATCCACTGCTTTCACAGGTTTTCATATTTCCTAGGTATCGCCAATGTATCTTCAACATAAATGAACGATACGATTATAGACAACATTCAACGACTGCCTGCAACCCATACAAGATCGTCGGACTACCTCTACAATCCGAGGCCGCAACTCAAGAATGCTACGTGATTCTATGTGTTCTTTTTTAAGTCGTCTTCTCTAGAAATAACCTAAACACCATTGTCATTAAAATCACGAGCATTTCAAAAATACCTCCCCAGCTAACCAAAGCATCTTGTATCTAGACTATCAAGTCTTAGCGACCTAATGCCCGCAACCTAGTTGGCACTGAGCTCAGTTAATAGTGCAACGTGTGACGCGCCCAGCCAATCCATAGGTGGTCTCCACACGCGCCTGACATCACATCAGTCCGTAGCAATCTACTGCTGGAGGTAGGCCAACCCCTAGGGTACGCCGTACGCCAGACACAATCCCCCGTCTTCGACATCCACCTAGCTACCAGTCCTCTAGGTGCGTGCGCTTTGTTGCTTGGTTGACCGTCCGCGTGCGAAGTTTACTTGACTCTAAGCGGTGCAGATGAAGTGAGTGAACTTCGCACGAGTCCTCGCTTTGGTCCATCAGTCATCTGTCCATCAGGGTCCCAAGTCTGGCAATTTTTAGCCATACCAGCGACAAATTAACTGTCATTTTATTGCCACTGTGATTTTCCGTACTAAACTGTTAGCAGAATAAGAAACTACCAAAACCATTCAACTGATATCCCATCGAAACATTACTGAAATGGCCAGAGAGCAACCAACGTTACGCTTGCCGAGCCGTGGCCCAATAGTTCTATGACGAAAGCAGTTTTATAATGGAGCTGATGTCGATAGAATACACAAATACCGCATCGTCGTGCAGCAAGTGTGAAGAACTTAGTCGTCAATTCATCACTCAACTCAACGACTTTCAATGATAAGTTCATTAAAAAGTATAATTATATCTACCATCACATAATTAATTATACATAAACATCCATCTTGTACTTGAGCCTAATTTAGCTGAGGTATGAAGCCGGCTTAATTATTGTAAGGTGTATAAAAATATACTGAAAACATTTCAAGTGTAAACGTGCCTATCAAACGTAAGAATAATGTCCTCTAGAATTATTTTTCTTTTTTGTTATAAGCAACTTATACAAAACGAATTCAAACCCAAATTGTATTTGTCAGCTAAAACGTACGCAGGGTCTAAAATAAGAGTACCCTAGAGTACCTAATTTAGTATTTCGTCCCTAAATGTCCGAAATCGGAAACTGACTTCCAGTATGCTGACAGAGGCCAGATTGACGAAGCGCTTGAAAACTTTATACCGAATTGGCAAACTGAGGGACCATTTAAAAAACTTAAGTGCCCTTTTGGTGACGAATTTAGGCTTGTATTACAGGAAATCGAAGTGGCCTTGAAAACTCGGCTAATTCGGTGGTTCAAAAAGTCAATTCGGTCTAAGCCGTTCTATTTTTTTTTTGCGTGGTATTCTTTAAAAGATTGCCTCTACTTTCGATGATCATTTTAAAAGGTTACAAAACATGAACCTTTAATAACAGTAGAGACGTGTGATGTGATGAACTAATTATTTGAAAAAAAAAAGTAGTATCTGCGGCATATCGCGTTTCTGTATTCAAGTATTTCATTATATCCTAAACCCAAATGCATAGAAAAGAGAAGAAAGCAAAAAGTTCTCAGACAAAAAAAAACATCAGCTTCCTTCGTAGGTTGTCTAGGCCAGGAAGGCGGCTGCTGCTAGACTCTCCCCTTCATAATTCCACTCCACTCTACTTTGGCCACAGCCACAGGTAACTCCTTCTCCTCAAAGGAGACTTATGTGTGACTACTGATATTCTCGCACTCAATGAAACCTGGTTCACCTCTGAGCTTTAAGCAAATGCTCGACTTACCATCAATTCCCTCCTAAGTTTGTCCAGCTCATGCGCGGAAGGTGGTTGCGGCTGGACTCTTCCTCTTCTCAACTCCTCGAGCTGCCGCGTCAGCTCCTCCACCTTGGCCACCGCCACAGATAACTCCTTCTCCTTCTCATTGAAGAGCGCTCGTATTGATTCCAGGTCACTCGCTGTGGACAAGCAGATAGGAAGATTATAAAAACCATTTAAAACATGCTAAAAACTATGCAGACAAGTAGATGAAGGATTTTAAAGCAACATCAAAAGCATTGCGTACGTGGAACATAGAATCAACGAATGATTTAGGGAATAACCACATCATAAAGTTGGACGCGCGTTAAATGATAATATTTTTTTAAACACGCGCATAATTTTTTGCGGTAAGCCATACAATGTTTATCCAATTTATAACTGTTAAAACGCTTAAAAATTGTATTTGTATACAATACATTAGGTAGGTATGTAGTTTGAGAAAGTAGGTAATGAAGAATTAAACTAGGTAAAATACCTCAGATATCTTTTCTTAACACATTTCAAGGGATCTTCTCATGATCATTCAAAATTGGATAAAAAGATCACAAAAAATAACACCATAATACTTATAAATAACTTACAGAAGGTAGACGTAAATTCGATATCTGAAATGTCTCTGCAAATATGTTTTTTTCTGTTCATAAAATAATAGAGCAAAAGTCAACATCAATCCTCTTGATATTAGAACAACATCAAAAGCCGATTTCATATTGTAAGCAAGTAGTTAAATAGGTATAATTTTAATCCATGTCACAAAGTCCGCTGGAGGCTGATAATGTAAGACGTGCTCTACGAAACCTAACTAAGAACAATCATAAACTGTCAAATAATAAACTCTGAATCAAATCCAAGACTTTCCGATTGAAACGATAAAGCCCAGACTACAACACAGCTGGGGAATTTATTCCGAAACATTTACATCCTCAAAGCCCTATATCGCCAGTGTCCTCGTTTTCCGTTCAAAAAAAGGATCCCTACATTTAAAAGCAAAAAAAAAAAAACACGCGTAAAAAGATACTCTGAACGTGTTGAGTGCTGAATAAAGGCTAATGTGGAAATACAAAACATATTTCCGAGGAGCGAAAGTAAAATACCTGGGGCTGAAATACTAGGTACTAAGGGCGGTTTTACACACACGGCTTGTTTTTCTGATGTTCACGATACCTTTTTTTGGTAAAAGGAATGTACGAAATACCATACAAAACAAGATGTCATGGTGTATATTTCCGTACCAAATTGCACATTTCGCATTTTGCCATCTGAAAAGTGGCTGTCACATACCTACCGCAATATCGTTCGGCATTTGTCCACCATCCACCAAAAGTGAAAAAGATACTTTGCCCATTTAAGGGACCAACTTACACTGGGTTTTTTAATACAATTATTAAAGCTAACCAGTATACGATGATCCCTTAAATGGGATGGCTGGATACTACCTAACGCCGTAATTTACTTGTCGCCATCCTGATAAAATGTTTCGTTCCCAGCTTCTCATTATGCCCTGTTTCTACATAGTGCTGGTAAAGCGGTGTTTTAAGAACAGATAGATACCACAAAATAGAGATTGACCAATACTTACTTTTTGCAGAGACGGCAACCATAGCATTGACCGCACTCGAGTAAGATGGACCGATGGCTTAGGTGCTAACGCCACAGACAAGACGTAAGACATGAGACGGAGACGTGAGACGTGCGACGATATCGGGATGCTTGAAACCGTTTACATATAAAATGTGTGAAACAGAAGAGACGCCGCCTACATCCGCGAGACAAGCGTCGTATCGAAGACGGCCGACGAGCACTTGTTTGACAAATGTCATCATAGTCTCGCGTCACACGTCTCATCTGTGAAGATAACCTCTTATAGAGGACGGCTGGTAGCGACTGGATGAAGACGACGTTAGGTCGTGCTTTATGGCGGAAGCCTACGTCCAGCAGTGGACTGCTATTGCAATCCAAACTTCAAATTAAGCAATAGTAAATTAAGCAACTTTGATCAGCTTTTAGTAGCCTTGAGCGGACTTCAGATAGACTTCGATTTTTTGGTTTTAACTGAATGTCGGATAAAAAATCGCAAATCAACACATACCATTGCAGGCTATACTTCTGTTAGTACGCAGATTAATCCTATTCAAAACGATGGTGTCGTTGTTTTTATCAAGGATACATTAGTTTTCCAATACAGGGAGCGAACGTTGTTAGGAGCTAATTGTATGGAAATTTGTCTATCACAGCATGATTTAGTCATTTTAGCAATATATAGGTCACCTTCAAGTAACAATATTGAGTTATTCCTAGAATCTCTAGATGATAACCTAAAGGAAATAAGCCGGAGCACTAGTGTTATTCTAGCGGGTGATCTAAACATAAATATCCTAGATAATGGTCATCCACAAGCACCTGAATATTTATCACTATTAGCTTACTACAACTTAGAGGTTGGAGTCGATAAACCTACTCGTGAGAATAGCTGTATTGACCATTTCATGGCAAGATTAAAACAAAACAATATGGCAACTTACGTTATATTTGAATCTGACATAACTGATCACTCAATGTTGCTATGTTGTATAGAAAATGGAGTTGGTGTTTCCTCTAAAAACAAATCATCCTGTGTGCAACGAATTATAAATTATGACAAATTAAAAATTGATATTGACAACGAAAACTGGGAAGAATTGTATAAACTCCATAGCGTGGATATAGCACTCAATATATTTGTTACAAAAATTAAAAAACTTATTATTAACAATACTACTAATAAATATCAGCCGCATAGTAAGAGAAAGTTAAAACCGTGGATTACAGACGGAATTATTCATTGTCTAAGGAAACGTGACAAATTGTATAAACACTGTAAAAAACATAAGCATGATCTAATTTTAAAAGAAACATATAGGAAATACAGAAATATTTGTAACTCTATAATCAAGAAAACCCGTGATCGCTATTATAGGAAAAAATTAAAAGAGCATTGTAATGATTCCCGAAAGGTTTGGCAAATTATTAATGAAGCGTCTGATAGGAAACAAAATAGTAATAAACAAACACTTAAAGAACTTTTGATCAATGGTAGTACAGTTAAATTTTCAGAAGATCCAAAACGGGTAGCCGATGCTGTTAATGATTACTTTTGTTCGGTTGGTGTCAATTTGGCAAAACATTGTTTAAATAAATTAAAAACTAATATAGACGAGCTTTGTTCCAGGGTGAATTTGATGGATTCAAATCGTACCTTTTATTTGCGTCCAACACATCCAAGAGAGGTTGAACGGGTGATAGAGTCTCTTAAAAACACGCCCTCATCAGGTCTAGATGGTATCACATCACGACTACTTAAGCTTTGCAAACAATCATTAGTTTTTCCCTTGACTTTTATTATTAACTTGAGCTTCAAGACGGGATCTTTTCCAAAAGATTTAAAAACAGCTTTGGTGATACCATTATTTAAAAAAGGCTGTAAGGATGAAATTTCTAATTACAGACCAATCTCTCTCTTGTCCGTAGTATCAAAGATCATAGAGAAAGTTGTAAAGAATAGGCTAAGTCCATTCGCGGATGATTTCCTTTCAAGTAAACAGTACGGCTTCAGACAGGGAGTTGGTACAAATGATGCCATTGCTGATCTTACTAGTGCCATTATTCAAAATCATGAGGATAAAAAGAAGTCGATAGCGGTTTTTGTAGATCTAGCGAAGGCATTTGATACCATCTCCCATAAAATACTTCTGAAAAAACTTGAATTTTTAGGAGTCACCGCGAATGCTCTTGGCTGGTTCAAATCATATCTTGTTGGTCGCAAGCAAGTTGTGAAGGTGGATAGTTTTCATGGTTCTGAGAGCACAATGGACATTGAGTTTGGGGTTCCCCAAGGCAGCGTTCTGGGCCCCATCTTATTTAATATTTACCTTAATGATTTTGTACTGTAATACCTGACTGTCGTACCATCTGCTTTGCAGACGATACTGTGTTATTGTTCTCAGCCAATTCGTGGAAGATGCCATTATCAAAACGGAGAATGGCCTTCGGCAGGCTAAAGTATGGTATGACAATAATTTATTGACCTTGAATGAAGATAAAACAGTCTGTATGTGCTTTTCTCCGACTATAGCTGGTCTACCACAAGTTAAGCCCGTTATTAAAATCCACACCTGTTCATTCTCTGAACGTAGCTGCAATAGTTGCAAAACTTTAGTGGTTACTCCCAGTACTACTTATTTAGGGATACTGGTGGACCAACATCTTAGATGGGATGAGCATGTAAATAAATTATCTAGTAAGGTAAGGAGCTTGGGCTACGTATACAGCCAGCTTCGTAATATAATGTCTATGGAACTTCTGCTGAACATTTACAAAGCTTTGTCCCAATCTCTTATTTTATACGGTATTTTGGCTTGGGGGTCCTGCGGAGAGAAGATTATGCATAAGTTGGAAGTAGCCCAAAAATTTAATCTTAAAATAATTTTACGGAAGGATAGGCTATTTCCCACGAATGAACTTTTTCATCAAAGTAAAGTACTATGTCCAAGGAGACTCTATTTGTGGCAAGTTGGTATTCACATGTCTAAGACGATATTAAGTTTTCAACTTAACCAAAATGCGCGCGTAAGAAGGAATTTACCAACTCGAAAATTCAAACCACCAATTCGGCTAAGTACTTTCACTCGTAATAATTTTTCATATATCGCGCCGCGGTTATACCATTTACTACCCCTAGAGATCTCTCAACTCATTGATCCTATTGATCAAACTGTATCTACCTTAAACGTATTAAAATACAAACTTTTAATGCATTTATTAGAATATAACACAGAAGAATTTCTTGTCTTATGGGAAAATCTATAGGATTGTGCAAATTGTACAATACATAGAAGCAGCAGTTTATCTACCTACCTTATTCACTTTTATTTTTTAATTCACTTTTTATTTTCTATTTCATTATTTTTTTGGATTCTGTCCTCAGTAATTACCTTTGTGCCCATACTTTAGCATGCAAGTATGGTTGCATTACATTTAGGTACTTTTTGGAATGTAACATGACTGCCAGGCGTTATTTTAAGGTCTATTATTATTATGTGACTAATAGTTAGCCCTAGTACAGGCTTTTTTAGCTTTTTTGGGCTGCTATTAACATAGCTACAAGATTAGTCGAGAACCATTGTCTATTTTCAATTTGGTGGTTATTAAAATTTGTCAATTGAAAATTTGATAAATAAATAAAAAAAAAAAAAAAGTATTGGATTTTTTATACGTAAGTCAAAATCGATCAGAATTTTCAAATTTTTCTACATACATACTATGGAGGTAGCTATTATTTCACCGGTTATTTTGTTACAAGCCCTAACACGTACGTACCTATGTACACGTAAATTTAGAGAAAAATAAGGACGAAAAAATCCAGACTGCTTTAAACGAGGTGTAAATAAAAAGATAAATTTTAAAAAGGTCTTCTTCTTCCTTTATGGGAATAAATTGTGTTCATTAAATTGAAAAATTCCTTCATACTGTCTACGTTCCGGGGGGAGACACATTTGGGACCCGAAATTTAAAATAATAAGGTCCATCACCTGATGCCTTACATAAATTTACTAGAGGCATGAAGAAAATTATAATTAGGAGAGTCAATCTAAAACAAAAAAAAACTAAATTCATACATTTCTGATTCAAATTACTAAAATAAAAAGCTTTTTTAGCTTAAAATACACTAAAATAAAAAGCAGAATTTATCAAATACAACAAAAAAAAACTTTTGTCTTTATACTACCTATAAGTGTAGATAATATTCGTTTCAGTTAGTAACAGTTGACTGACAGTTGATGTAGCGCAGCGGTTAGTACGACTGCCAGCGACACAGAAGGTTCCGGGTTAAATTCCCGGTGATGGCACTCACAAAATTGATATTCAGTTAGTCTGGCTAGGATTGCAGGCTGAACCACCTGATTGTCAGAAAAGCAAGATGGTTCCGTGCTTCGGAGGGCACGTGAAGCCGTCGGTACCGGGTGCTGTCTATGATTAAGTACTTAGACGGCGGTCGTGTCACAAAACCATGTCAGAGGCCTGCTACTTGCAGTAGGCGGTTGAAAAACTCTGACACCAGGGTTCATCGGGTTGTTAGACAACTCGTAGTCCCACTCGAAATGAAAAGTGAGTAATGTCTTTGTCAAGGAGATACATTAGCGGAGTAAAATGACCTTTTCTGTCGACAAGCAGAAATATTTGCACCTCTACATTTCTATTCAGTTAAAGGTTTAGTCCTAAGGTTCAGTTGGTTCAGTTACAAAGGGAATGAGAAATTGCCAGCACTTCAGACTATTCATCTTTTGTTTTACAAATTACCTACCTTTAGAGTTTCTAGTAATTTAGCGATACTTAGTAGGTATGTAGGTACTTACAGTCAGGGTCAAAAAAGCTTACTCAGAACCGCCTCCAATGGTTCAAAATATCACTTACACTACCTTTACAATAATTTAATGTCTATGCAGTTAGTTAAACTTTATTTATAACAAAAGAAAAAAAAACTAAAGAAACGTATGTAAGTAAAATGAAGTAATGATGATGCTATTCTAAACTGGCACCACACAGCAAAAGGAAGGTTTAGCACCTACCTACTAACAGAATTTCAAAAAGCCTGAATATGACATCAAAAAAATTCTGCGTTAATTGTCATACTTCTCTATAATCTTCGCGATGAAACTTAATGCTGGTAAAATACGACCTGTATGTATAATACCAACCTATCGATTAAAAGATTATCTTACCTAAGATCTTACCCAATACATGGGGTTAAATTAAATTAAGTATAAATATTTTAAGGGCGTGTTCTACTCACGTAACTGAACTACTTCTTTTAGATACATTTCTTCGGAAATAAAAAAAATATTGGACCTCCGTCTACAAGATAAGTGAGAAATTTTACCAACACATTTGTATGGGAAGTCAAATTTATTTTTTTGATATTTCGATGAAAAGTTTCTAATAAAGGTTGTTCAGTTTTGTAAGTAGAACACGCTCTTAAAATATTTGTACTTAATTAAAAGTAACCGTATATAAAAGACCAAAATCAACAGGTTGGCTACTTGGGTGCCTCAAAAACAAAACAAACAACATGAATTTACAAAACAAACGCGAGTTAACAATTGAGAAATTGTAACAGCAAAAATGCTATTTCACAGCTGGTGCCGGCAGCTGAGGCCGGTTTAACGCTTTGCCTGCTCATGGGCTTAAATAATCTGCCGTTGTTTTTGAAATTGTAATGGCATTTAAGAATTTATGGACCCGGTAAAGGAAACAGGAAAATATTGCGCTTTGCCCAATGTTTGTGAATCGAAAATGAAACAGCTGCATCAAAATAAGCAAATAAGATTGTGGGTTACCGATTGAATTGTATTGTCGTGGTTATCTACCTACAACACTGGACGTCTCAATCTCAAGCACTGTGTAGCATGTAGCGTTTGTGCTACACACCGTAGCAACCGTAGCAATCTTGCTACGACTTTATTATTACATCTCAAAACTAAAAAAGCGCTTTTTGTAGTTGTTATTCCGTAAATGCCTAGCCAAATAACGGAAGAAGATTCGCAAATATCACGCTAGAGGGATTTTTCACGCGAAGTAAATTGCGTCAGAGCCTTCAATGTATTAAAAAGCGTAGGCGTGGGACCTTTCAATTACTGAAGACAATAAATAGGGCTCCGGCGTTATCTGTACGAGGCTGTTTGCGAACGAATGGTGTGACTTTAAGGGCATCCATCTTGGAGTGAAATCTATCCTCCTTTTTTGCAAGAAGGTATTTACTTTTCAATCAAATAAATGTGAGTTCGGAAGAGCTCGTCTTTTGGACTCGTTTTAGATTGAACGAAAATTGCAATTTTAAGGTCTAACATGTAAATTTAGCCAAATACTTAAAACAGGCTGGGAAAAGAATTGTATGCTACTTTTTATAGATTTAACAGCAGCTTAAGTTTTTTTATAATTATCATTTTTCATGTTTGTTTTTATTCACTAACAAAAGAACGTTAAATGCGAATTAATCTAACATGAATCTAAATCTGAATCTATAATCAAATGGCCTATCTACTTCCGACAGAAAAAAAGCTTTTTGAATTAACAGTGGACGATAGGCAAGCAATATCGAGCTAAATTGATTCAACTAGGAAAGATACGGGCGGAATTTCCAACAACGTATTTTACTTACTTAAGATTGGACGACTAGAAGCATGATACACTTTTGAAAATCTTTAGTTATATTGAAGGTAGATCTTTGGACGGTGTTTTAAAATGTTTGATTGTTATGAGTTATGTTATGATATGACCAGCATTGGATGAAAAAGTAGAATAGAATAATAGTAATAAGTAGGAGCTCTAAAAAGTTGCTTGCGTGTAAATCAGTCAAGTAGTTCTGGATCCTATGAATGTGACATTACATCAAAGATTTTCGGCTGAGTTGTTGTAGGCATATTTTTTTTTAGTTCAAGTTCCACGACTTTACTTTCCACAAGTATGTTTTGAAAGCTACTATTAACTTAATGCAAATTTTTTAACAGACCATCAATGTACAAAAACTTAAAGGCAAACCTTCGCTTCTACTGGAAACCGGCGGCGTTAAGACCAACTATAGGCAAGAGCTTCTTTTCTTTGATGATACTTTTCTTGTCTATCTCTTTATCATCTGTCAGACGCGACGAAGATAATAGGCTATTTTTACCAGATTTTTTGTTAATATCCTTTTGATGAAAAAAATGTATTACACAAGGCGGGGACCACACGTAATGTCCGTTGTTGCGTGATTTTAGCAGTGTTTGTTAAACGACTTGACAAGCGACTAAAAATCCACCGACGCAGCGTGACGCGCGTATATGTCAGTCAAACTGTTTGATAGACACCGTATTTGTATAGGGATAAGGTGGAAATTCGAATTTTCCTAACGCATGCGTTACACAGCGCTACAATAGCATTTATCTTGCAGCAAAGCGATTGCGTAATTGTTGGGACTAAACTTATTTTAACAAATAGCTGAATTTGTACCCATCAGGGCATAATGTGCTGTCGACAAAAACATGGCCATTGACGCGGACTAATGTAGGGTCAGCAAACAACAAAATGGTTCGCTGCTGAACGCACCGAGTCCCGGTTTGCGGTAGTTCCATTTCGTCACATATTTTTTAACCCATACATAAGGCGTAAGTGAGCAGTGCCGGCAGAGTAGAATAGCACCACCCCCTCTCTTCCCGTGGGGGTCGTAAGAGGCGACCGAGAGATAAACCCGACCCAAACAGCCAGGGCCAACCGTATGATGGCGGTTAATCCACCACAAAAGCATTCCCAAAAAGGGTTGACGTCTGGTAGGCGGCCGGTCGTAAAATTTTGCCAAATCCTTTTGCAACACGGTTTGTGTTCAACGAAACGTGTTGCGCCGACCCCAAGTAATTGGGATATGGGCAGGAAGATGATGATGAGAAAAAGACGTCTTGCGCCGACTCCAAATAAATTGGGATACGGGAAGGCAGATGATGATGTGATGACATACATTGAGTCCCGGTACGTTACACACAATAGCACAAATACGTACCTACATAATAAAATTCACGGTTTTTTCCTTTGCGTGGTAAGCAGAGCGTCAACGACCGTCAAAATTCAGTCACAACACGACTGGTATATTGAGAGAGAATTGACATGTTTTAATGGTCATTTTAGAACTCATTTATCACTGTCATTTGATATCTGTACTTTATGAGATTTGGTGGTATCGTACGGCATAATTTTTTTAAGTTAGATAGGCACGATGTTTACCGCCTCGATAGAAAAACATTTGTGGATTTGTCTTCCAGTCGCAAAAAATTGCATAACTGTAGTACCTCAGCCGCCTCCGGGAAAATAAATGGAATGCTACCTTCAGTTGGCAACACTTACTACTTTTAAAGAGCCACCCTTTACAAGCAGGACCTGCTGACCTCCAAACTTTACTTTGAAGATCGCACACGTGATAACGATACTGAATATCTCTGTGACAACTCGGGACGCGTCTTTTTTGTGACGCACCGGGACAGTGGTGAACCGGGCCTAACTGGTTGAACCCATTCAAATGAATAATTACTGGTTGCAAACAATGCCATGATGTTTACTAATGTCTGTTGGAATTGATGATATTGCTGATAATAGATGATCTTTGCTCAATTAATACGGTTTTGGACAAATTGTTGAATATTAACATAAATAGCTACAAAAGTTCACAGATGGATAGAATTCTCTCCTTTATACTACCCTCCTTACTACGTTGGCGGATGTAATGTAATGAAAGATGATTTAACAGAGAACGACACTGCCCTGCCCATTCCCTATTTACCCTAACGCCTTTAGGAGGGTTATGTTTTTTGAGGGCATGTATGTATTGATGTACCTATGTATGTATGTATCTAGAAATTCGTTTTCACGGGTTACAGCCAAAACGGCTACGTGGATCTTGACATATGAGGTGTCGTTAGATTCGTCTCAGCAACGCGAGTGACACTGGCTATATTTAAAATACATAAATTCGATGGGCCTTACCACAAAAAAGTTAGACCAGCATTGAACGCGTGTCTAGCGTTTTTTTTTTGTATGAAGTTTTATTTTAAACACGCGTTCGACACTGGTCTAACTTTTTTGTGGTAAGGCCCGATATTTCTTATTTTTTTCCAAAAATACAACTTTGAAATTACCGCAGTCGGGTTTTGTTTTTAATACATTTATTTACCCTTTTATCGCCTTTTACGACACTCGAAACTACGCTGATGCATTCTAAGCCGGTATCAGAGGATACTTTACGAGTATGAGAACAAAATCGCGTCTCAAAGCTAATAGGTATAATAAATTTGTCACCCCACAGCATTCGAACTATTATTTACGACTGTATCGATAGCAATACACGATCCAAGTCCAATGTCGCAAGGCTGAACCCGAATAGACGCTCTTGATCTAAAAGTGTGACCTATTTTACTATTTCAGTGGATCATATCAAGGGTACGCTACTATGATGGCCTTATTAGTTAGTTTAGCTTTTATGCATAAGGGGAAATCGTAGCAATCGTACGTTCGCTTCTGGTAGCGGCTAAGCATACTGCCACCCCTACACCACTCAGGGTGTTCCGTAAAAGGCAACGTAGAGTTTTTGACCTTGGCTGAATATCTGTCTGTCGACTACCTATGGGCAACCAGATGGGGGCGGTGATACCACCTACATTAACATTCCCAAGAGGATTGACGTAATGCAGGTCTGCCGGTCATAAAACATTGTCAAATTATTTCGCTACATGATTTTCTGCTCTAACAAAACATGTTGCGCCGACCTCAACTGCTTTGAGATACAGGTAGGCAGATGTTGAAGATTTATAACGGCAATCGTAGCTATTTTCTCACTATAAAGTCCAGCTGAAAGAACATACTTGGTCATCCGACGAGATGAACCGATGATTTGAAGAAGGCGGATGGTAGTAGATATATGGATATCGAAAACGGGCGGGCAAGCCTTATGGCGCAATCTAACATAATGTCTAATTATGTTCAGAGTTTTAATCGTTGACTCATAAGCAAACAACATAGGTATAAACATTCTGACTAAGTACTTAATTTATACTCTGACTTTTGGGAAAGGTTTTCGCCTACATTTCCAATCAAGAATTTTGATCTTAGCCCATTACTGAAAAGAAACTCCATATTTTCTTATTTCCACTAAGCAAGATTTATAGTTAGTCCACCGAAACCCAATAAATTTCTATTTCAACACGCGAAACAAAGGAATCTAATACTCAATATCACTTTCTCTCAATGGGCGCAATATAAAGCAGAATCGGGGTTATTCGATTTAAAGAAGGGCATAGAGCTGGAAAACTTTAGATATCTCTCTCTCTTCGTGTGGGACACCGAGTCAACGACCCGATGAACCTTGGTGTCAGAGTTTTTCAACCGCCTACTGCAAGTAGCAAGCCTCTGACATGGTTGTTTAAGACTTTAGATATGATATGGTGACAACCGATGTGGCTCATGGTAGTGCGACCGCCTGCGACACAGAAGGTTCCAGGTTCGATTCTTGGTGGGTCACTCACGAAGTTGATATGTATCTCTTGTCCCTCTTTTGGTCGCTGAGTCAGCGGAGTTAGTTAGTGAACTTGTTCCCAATCTGGTTAAAGCATTGCAGGCTAAACCACTATACAGCGGTTCGCTCCAGTGTCTACTAAGCGATCGTTTTTCATCTGACACCCGGCTAAGTCTTACAAAATTTTGAGAGTCATTCAGAAAACTGTACATCACCATAGTGACAGGTTGTCAGCCTGACATCAAATCCCTTAGTCGTTTTATTACGACACCCTCGAGGAAGATATGGGGTGATGCTATTCTAATCCGGCACCACACTTTTAAAACCAAAAGTGACCTATCTTCTTTTTCCGATTATTCGACTGCCGAGCCTAGGACATTCGATTTTATTTCACATTCAAGTAAATATCCAATTACTTAAAGAAATCTCTGCGTTCACCAAACGAATGCTCTTTGGGCTGTCGTTAAGCGATAATAAAGTGAGTTTACGATGATCATATTGTTTAGTGATGGGGCTTAGCATTTATTACGGCTTAACTTATTTCGGAAAAGAAACAAAAAAAAAAGAATAAACATGGCCAACAAGCAAAACTTAGTTTCTTTAAGTTTCATCTCGTATCGATGGTTTTCTGTACATAGAGAAGATTAATGTAATCTCTCTCTCTTCGTATAGGACACCGAGTCGTTCAACGACCCGATGAACCCTGGTGACTGTTGAATTTAGTTCATTGAAATGGCAAAAATTAATTTATTGGTCTGACTCTAGTTTCGATATTGATTAATGTAGTTAAAGGATCACAGTTTCTGATTCGATAGTTTAGTACAATTGAGCGAATGACTGGAGTAAATCAAGAATGAATGATGAGCGAATGATTCGATTGACCGAATGCCATTGAGTGAACGTTTGCCCTCACTCTGTGTTCTTACCGCGCTTCGAGACGGACGTATTACTTCCCAGTGCTAAAAGTTATAAAATAAAATAACTTATTCATTTATTTAAAATCAATCCAGTATTTTTCTTCGCCCATAACCCTATTTCCCATAGGTTATGGGCCCAGCCACTTTGCTGGTCTTTTTGCTTATTATATTTCTAAAAAGCGTTTCGGCTTTTCAAATTCCTAACCGTTTAATTTTGAACTGCAAAATGGAAAATTCAAAAACTGTAAAACGGAACATAACCCCTTTTAATGGAGAAAGGTACAGTGTCTGGAAATTTCGCATACGTGCTCTGCTGAGTGAATTGGACGTCTTACGTGTAATCGACGAGGACCCCATTATAAGATGTGAGTCGTGGAAGAAAAATAACCGCATTGCCAAAAGTTTAATTGTGGAATATTTGTCCGACTCCTATCTCGGTTTTGCCAAGGACGAGACTACAGCACAACAAATTTTTCAAAATTTGGATGCACTGTACGAGCGAAAAAGTGTTGCTACTCAACTGGCTTTACGCAAAAAGTTGCTGGTTTTGAAGCTGCAAGGAGACACGTGCCTGGTAAAACATTTCGCATTGTTCGATGACCTCATTACGGAACTGTCGGCGGCAGGCGCCAGGCTGGACGAAATGGATAAGGTAGCCCATTTACTGCTGACGCTGCCTTCTACCTACGATGGTGTCATCACCGCTATCGAGACCTTGTCCGAGGAAAGCTTGACGCTGGCTTTTGTAAAAACTCGACTTTTGGACCACGAGGTAAAATTGAAGAACGAGGGTAGTGATACGAGCGCCAAAGTTCTTTTCTCTGAAAATAAAACCGATTCTTTCAAAAGAAGACGCATGGATAATTCGAGACAGCCGAATAACTTGAATCAGAGAAGCTACAAGCAATTCAAACCCCAGAAGAAATCACATTTCACCAAGTGCCATCACTGTGGGCGAAAAGGACATATGAAAAAGGACTGTTACTACTTTAAAAGGATGATTCAAGACAAGCAGGCTGAGACAAACCGGACCAGGACAATTCAAGCTGTGACCCAGCTACCTCCCGAGTCAAATGAGTTTTCTGGCTTCGCTTTCATGGCTGGAGGTTACCAGGAAGACGAACAAGGAATATCTCTAAATAAAGTATCCTTCTTATTGGATTCTGGAGCAACGGACCACATCATAAAAAGGGACGATCAGTTTGTTAATTCTACTGAATTAAATCCACCTTTCAAAATTCAGGTTGCTAAAAATGGTCAATTTATTTCAGCTACCAAGAAGGGAACTATGCACGTGACGACGAACATGGGCATTCAAGGTGTTTTGGAGGATGTGCTCTACTGCCCGGAGGCCCCATTCAATCTGCTTTCTGTGCACAAAATGCAGATGGCAGGATGCAGGACTATCTTTGCAGAGGACGGCACAACCCAAATATGTAAAGACGGTAAAATTATAATGTCTGGTAAGTCTTTGCACGGTTCTACTAAACTAGACTTCATTTCAAGTGTAAAAACAAGCTGTTCTGTTTCTCAAGTATGCAGCAACAATGATAAGAATAGTTATAATTTGTGGCATCAACGTTTAGGCCATATTTCTAAAAATAAATTCTTAGAACTAAAAAGTAATAACATGGTTGAAGATTTAAACCAGATTAAATCCGTGATTCCTAATGATACTTTGTGTGAAGCATGCATAAATGGGAAACAGACAAGATTGCCGTTTAACCAATCTAAAGATAAAAGCCATATAAAACGACCCCCCTATATGTTGTGCATTCGGATGTTTGCGGACCTATCACTCCACCTACCGTTGACAACAAAAACTATTATGTATTATTTGTTGATCAGATTACTCATTATTGTGTCGTGTATTTAATTACGTACAAGTCAGATGTATTTTCGGCCTTCAAAGATTACGTAGCGAAAAGTGAAGCTAAATTCAATACAAAATTAGTAAACTTATATTGCGATAACGGTGGAGAGTATTTATCTACCGAGATGAAAGAATACTGCGTAAAGAAAGGTATTTCGTATCATCTGACTGTCCCGCGAACTCCCCAACAGAACGGCGTTTCAGAGCGTATGAACAGGACTATTACGGAAAAGGCTCGGTCTATTTTAAATGGTGCCAAGTTAGAAAAAGTTTTTTGGGGTGAAGCCGTGCTAACAGCCGTGCATTTAATAAACATAACTCCCACTAGGGCTTTGAATCAATCTAAAACACCATACGAGCTTTGGCATGATAAAAAAACTGTATTAAAATATTTAAAGGTTTTCGGATCGACTGTATACGTACACAACAAAACCAGTACAACTAAATTTGACGACAGGTCGTGGAAAGGAATACTGGTAGGGTACGAACCAAACGGTTACAAAGTTTGGAATCCGGAATGCGAAAAGTATGTCGTTGTCCGTGACGTAATCATGGATGAGCGAAACTACCTACAATCCAGGCCCCCACTAACGCCTGAACGGAATGTTATCAGAAATTCCGATGACTTATCTATCAGTCAGTGACGTAAACAAATCAGATGGTTCGAAATCTGATGGTTATGAGGGTAGTAGTAAAATTCGCAGAATAAACAAACCAGTCGATTCGTGTCCCGTTAGTTCTCGCTGTGACGTAAGTTCTGACAGCTCGGGCAGTTCTGATAAAAACGTAAACAAAGACACAAATCAAAATCAGGTACGGAGAAGTGATAGGCTCAAAGGTCGTTCCCCCGTTTCGTATTACGAAAGTGACGATGATTATTTATTGTGCGCGCAGTCTATTTCATGCAAGGTACCGACTTCCTTTGATGAAATTAAAACTCGAGATGACAGAACTCAGTGGGAATCCGCGATTAGGGAGGAGTTAAATTCTCTTACGGAAAATGAAACGTGGACTTTGGTCCCAAGGCCACAGGATAAAAACATAGTCGATTGCAAATGGATTTTCTCAATGAAGTACGACGCGTTTGGCAAACCTTTGCGTTACAAGGCGCGTTTAGTTGCTCGCGGGTTTAGCCAGGAGTATCTCACTGATTATAACGAGACGTTTGCACCTGTAGCTAGGATAGCTAGTTTTAGATTCATTATTGCGTTTGCTAATCAATTTAATTTGTTGATTCATCACATGGACGTTAAGACCGCGTTTCTAATGCATGCGCTGAAAATGAAACAATGTATAATTTCAAGAGGTATTTAATGAGCAAATTTAAAATGAGTGATTTAGATGAAATAAAATTATTTCTCGGTATTAAAGTCACAAGGCACAATGATAAAATAACACTTGACCAAAGTACATACATAAAGCAGGTTTTAAATAAATTTAAAATGCATGACTGCAATCCGGTGAGTACACCTTTAGAAAATAAACTTAATTATGAAGCGCTAAACTGCGAAGATAAATACAATGCGCCATGCAGAAATGTCATAGGCTGTTTAATGTATATAATGATCTGTACTCGACCTGATTTAAGCACAAGTGTAAATATATTAAGCAGGTACACCAATAAAAATAACAAAGAGTTGTGGCAATGTTTAAAAAGGGTGCTTAGGTATCTAAAAGGTACTACTGATCTAAAATTAACTTACAAACGATCTGATAAAAATGATAATGTGTTAAGTGGGTATGTAGACTCAGATTGGGGTGGAAGTGATACAAGTGATAGAAGAAGTACAACCGGGTATTTGTTTAAATTATTTAATAATTGCACGATAACCTGGAGTACAAAGAGACAGACGTCAGTTGCAGCTTCTTCGACTGAGGCTGAATATATGGCTTTGTATGAAGGCGTCAGGGAGGCGTTGTGGCTTAAGTCTCTAGCTCATAGCATTAAATTAACTATCACAGAACCTATTGTCATTTTCGAAGACAATAATGGTTGCATAAGTATCGCGAACAATCCAACCAATCATAAGAGATCCAAACACATAGACATCAAATATCATTTTTCCAGGGAACAGGTCGAGAAAAACGTAATAAAATTGTGTTATATTCCCACAGGTAAACAATTGGCAGATGCGTTGACTAAACCTTTACCTTCGATTACATTTCAAGAGATGCGCAATGAAATGGGTCTAGAATAATTAATGCGTGATTAATAATGGTGTTGATTACCCTGTGTTTATATATTATTTTTGAAATATTTAAGTTCATTATTTTTGAAATATTTAAGTTCAAGTGCTTGTGGTTTGACTAGGTTTTTCTGGGTTTCCCTAGTCCTTGCAACAAATGTTGGATCACATTTTTGTCGGTTCCCCAGCCCACACTTGGAAGTATATACGGTTCATTTAGGTGAAAAATTGTAATCTATGAATAAGATTGTAAATAGAAATTAATTTTTGAGGGGGCGTGTTGAATTTAGTTCATTGAAATGGCAAAAATTAATTTATTGGTCTGACTCTAGTTTCGATATTGATTAATGTAGTTAAAGGATCACAGTTTCTGATTCGATAGTTTAGTACAATTGAGCGAATGACTGGAGTAAATCAAGAATGAATGATGAGCGAATGATTCGATTGACCGAATGCCATTGAGTGAACGTTTGCCCTCACTCTGTGTTCTTACCGCGCTTCGAGACGGACGTATTACTTCCCAGTGCTAAAAGTTATAAAATAAAATAACTTATTCATTTATTTAAAATCAATCCAGTATTTTTCTTCGCCCATAACCCTATTTCCCATAGTGACAGAGTTTTACAACCGCCTACTGCATTGATGTAATAAAAAAAGTCCTGTTCAAGATTCCTTTCAAAATGCTTAAGTAGGTAGATGACTACGGCATAAATCGTTCACACATCGGACGATAATTATTGCAGTTCGTGACAGTTAAAATACTTAAAAACAAATGACTATCAGTGATAGTCGCAACTTGCGGTTGTTGTTTTTGCGGCAACGTGTGCCATAATTTTGTAAACTTCCTTCGCTAAGATATGGCTCCGGCAAAATACCGGAAAACCGTGCCTTTCAGGTGAAAACCGCCTAAGAATTACCTATGGACCATGATATTATCATTCTAAGCATTTGTATGGGCTATTGCAGTCCCATAAGTAAGTACCTACTTAAGTACTGATTATTTAAGATACTATACCCGGTTGGTTC
This sequence comes from Phthorimaea operculella, assembly GCA_024500475.1. Taxonomy (NCBI): domain Eukaryota; kingdom Metazoa; phylum Arthropoda; class Insecta; order Lepidoptera; family Gelechiidae; genus Phthorimaea; species Phthorimaea operculella. Next base: position 302,692 of record JANFCV010000073.1, read on the forward strand.
TTAATTTTAATGTAACGTAAAAAGGGTAGCTTTGGATAACTTATCGATTTCACTGTACCAGTCTTCGTATGACACGAGAAACGACGCAGAAGTAGAAAAATCAATATGAGGGTAGTTACTACGAGTACCTATTGATATTGACTTTCCGCGGTTATGAGGTTGACACGAACGAACATGACATGATTGTCGTACTTCAAAATGTTGTTTATGTGTAGGTATGTATTTGCGTTGGAACAACTAAATAAAAATGTAAGATGGTTGTGACGAGAGGTTCAATTTTTAAAGCTGTACCTATGAGATACTATTATCAGTTGGTAGGTACAAAAATTCTAAAAATATAACCGCATATGACTTTGTGGCTTTATTCTAATTTTTAACAAAATGATATTGTGTAATACATTATACAGGTACTTGACGAAAGTTGACTCAGACACGTCACAGTGACCACAAACATAACCATAACTGCCACACTGGACATGGGCCTCCGGCCTCCCCCTGTCGGGGGTATTGCCATACTCACGGACTCACCACGCTTGTCAGGGGGATTGGCGAGTGCAATTCAAGGTGTTAAATTAGCAGGGAATGCTGCTGTCCATTCCGTGAGTCGCTTTTTACGACACCCACTGGTAGAATTGATGTGATGCTTCTCTAAGCCGGAATCAAACGGCTTAAACACTGGGAAATTGAAAGCGACAGCCGATGTTTTGCGCGCCGCACGCGTACGCCGCAACGTTAACACCGAAGGTCTCGGCTTACCTGGTCCAATAACTCGTTTCTATGTGAACGAGCGCCTTACGAAATTCAACAGGCAATTATTTAGACGTGTTCGTGAGGAGAAAAAGCGCCTGAACTGGAGATACGCCTGGACCAAAGACGGGTCTATCCTTGTGCGGCGCGACCAAGACGCTCCTGTGCTGCGTGTTCGTACAGAGGCCGATGTCGTCAGGGTTTTTGGCGCGAGTAATGTTAGTGAAAACTAATTTCCATCCGCTAGCACTTCTTTTATTTATATTCAGTTATAGTAAGGCGATATATTTTATTTTATTTAAGGCTATGTTGTGGTTTCAAAAATGTATTTGTTTTTATGATAAGTTAACTCAGTCGAGAAATTTGATTTATCGCAAAGTATATTCGTCCTGTAAGCTTGCAAGTAATTTTCACACAAATAAGGATGTTTTTAAATATACCTTATTTCTTTCCATGCAATTTACTTCCAATATGCTATTATTTACTCAAAGTGTACCCAGTTACTTTTTATTAATAATGCTGTTAATATTCAATGTACCTTGCTCTGTTTTCAGTTATAATTCGTTACACAACGAGCTTATACTGTTATGTTTATATTGTATGAAGAATTTATTGTATGTTGAAATTAGTAAGGGATATACTTGTTACTATGATACGCTAAGCTTTAGATATAATTTAAGACAGAATTCAGTAATAGTGGATATAGTCGACTGGCGTCATGTTTCGTATCTTACTTCACACTTGGAACGTTGTAAATTTTGTCAGAAATGTTACTCATATGTCATTCAATTCTTAAACTCTAAAAATATTAAAATTGGCTTATTGAACCCTGGATCGCTTGGCAATAATCATGATGAATTTATTGTAGCAATGCTGAAACATAAGGTAGATCTACTAGCTGTCAACGAAACTTGGTTAAAAATAGGACAGGATGCACGTGCGCCTACGATGCCAGGTTACCGTCTGCGCCACACGCCACGCGTTGATGCTGTGCGTCAAAAGGGCGGCGGTGTAGGTTTCTACATTAAAAGTGGTTTCAGCGTGCGTCTGCTCAGTCATCCTGCAACTCCTTCCGTTGACCAAATGTGGCTTAGTTTTAACGCAAATGGTGTCAAATTCGCTATAGGCACTGCGTATCGTCCACCTTGGCTCGATGTAGATACGATCATTGATGCCTTGTCGGATTCTATTGCCTCATTTTCTACTTACGACCATATTATTCTAGCCGGAGATTTTAATGTCAACCTGCTGAAACCCGAAGACAGATATTACAAAAAATTTACTGACTTTCTAAACACTATGAGCCTAACTCAATTTGTTACAGAAAATACTCATTTTACCGACCATAGCGCAACAATGATAGATTTATTATGTTCTACTACAAATTTGTCGGATATTGTCGTAGACTACAACCCCGATTTAAGCCATCATGCTTTTATTACTTGTAAACTGAATGTTAAAAAACCGAAAATCCCGCCAAAGTTTATTGTTCACAGACCTATCAAGGACATAGACTTAGAAAAGTTTACTGCTGATGTTTCTTCTATTGACTGGAATAGTTTGATTTCAGACGATGTCAACGAAATGGTGGAATCATTTAGCGCACGGGTTTTAATGTTATATGATCGTCATGCTCCATCAAAAATAATATGTCTTAAAAGTCATTCATACCCATGGATCACGTATAACATTAGGCAAATGATTCAAAAGCGTAATGAAGCCCATGATAGATATAGAGTAACTAATCTTGATAGTCACAAAGAATCGTATAAGAGTTTAAAGACGATTGTTAATGCCGCTTTTTTCACTGAAAAGACTGTTTATTTCCAGAAACACATTAACTATAACCGAAGTCCACGTTCATTATGGAAGAATATCAAGCGCAATATTGTAAATTTTAAAGACACAAACTCCGAAATCCCAACACATTTACAAGATCCTGACAGCATAAATAGACATTTTCTAGATATCCCTACCCATAATACAACTAATATTTCAAATCTGACTTACTATGAATTTAATAGATACAGTAATACTACTTTCAGTCTCTCAACAGTCAGTGAAATAACGGTTTCTAAAATAATAACATTAATTACTTCCAAGGCGGAAGGTTGTGACAATATTTCTCTTGACATGATTTTATTAACGTTGCCTCACACATTAAAATTTATTACTGCCTTAGTGAATAAGTCAATTCAAACATGTTGTTTCCCTGAAGCCTGGAAAAAAGCGATTGTAAGACCTTTACCAAAAAACAGTCACCCATCTGGTTTTGGAGATTTGCGGCCCATTAGCATTTTACCCTTTTTGTCTAAAGTGGTCGAAAAGGTTGTCAGTATTCAGCTAAGTGCTTATTTAGAAAATAACAACATTCTCCCTACTAAGCAATCCGGTTTTAGAAAGAGACATAGTACGTCAACTGCACTATTAGACGTAGTTGATAATATATTAGCTTCACAAGATGTAGGTGAGAGTACTATCTTGGCCCTACTTGACTTCTCACGTGCTTTTGACTCGATCAACATCTCGTTACTTCTATCAAAATTGGCTTACTATGGATTTGATATTAACACCATTAAATGGTTTGACAGTTATTTGAGTGGACGATCACAATTAGTTGAGTTGCAAAATGAAAATGGTATTAAAATGATATCAACTTCAGTGCCGGTAACAAGAGGAGTACCACAAGGTTCCATTCTTGGACCGATTCTTTTTATACTGTATAGTGCTGATATAACTCAAAAGATTCAATATTGTAATTATCATATATATGCAGATGACATACAACTGTACATATCTTTTAAACCGTTGGAAACCAATAATGCAGTAGATAAACTCAATAGCGATTTAAATAATATAGCCGCATGGTCAAACAATAATAACTTAGTACTCAATCCGTCCAAATCAAAGTTCCTGGTTTTAGGTACCCAAAATCAGATAAATAATGTAATGGCTCTTAATCCAGCCGTGTCTATAGGAAGAGAGCTCCTACAGTGTGTATCGGAAGCTAGGAATTTGGGAATTGTGATGGATGGACTTCTCCATTTTGAAAATCATGTTCTGCAAATCGTACGCAACTGTTTCTATAGGTTAAAGGTTCTGTACCGTGCACGCAACTTTTTAAATGTTGACCTTCGTGTTAAGCTGTGCGACTCCCTCATATTATCAAAATTATCTTATGCGCACACTGTATTTGGTGAGTGTTTGCTAGAACGCACAAAAAAACATATACAGCGTGTACAGAATGCTTGCGCGCGTTTCTGTTTTCCCATCCCACCCCGTACACATATAACACCGTTCTTAAATAAGCATAATATCCTGAACATGACAGCTCGGCATACACTGCATTTTTCTTCTCTTCTTTTTGGCATCATTAAAGATCACAAACCGCATTATTTATACGAAAAACTTCAGTTTTCAAATCGGCATATTAGATTTGCCACTCGTCTAATTTGCCCACGGCATAATACGGCTGCTTTTCGTGGCAGCTTTAAATACGCTGCCACGAAATGTTGGAATAACCTGCCACCACCAGTAAGGAACTCAAAGTCATTATTTACTTTTAAAAAATCACTTAGGAAACATCTTCTTCTCCTACAAAAAACAGTTCCCCATGCAGCCGTATTGGGTCGTACAAATAATTTATAATTCTAATTGAATGTTTTAATTTTGAATACTTACTCTAGTTTTGATTTCTGGATCTCATTATGTCTAAATTTTATTTGCAATATAAAAAAAACAATATTTTAAAAAAACTTTTAAAGCAAACTTATTGTGTCAGATTGTTATTGTAAACTTAATTTTATACTGTAAGTTACACTGCCATATTATTTATATTAAATACCTAAAGTACAGTTTTAATAAGAGCACAGATTTACTGTGCGTGCATTATCTGGCTCCACGGAAGACCAGCGTTGCAAGCAGCTTACCACTGCTTGTAACCTATGCTGAGTGGAGGCCTTTTTTTAGTTACATTAATAAGTAGGTACTAATGTGTAATTTAGTTTTAAAATATTTTATGATTGTAACTAAAATAAACGTATTTTCTTTCTTTCTTTCTTTCTATGTGGCGCAGTGGTTAGTATGACTGCCTGCCACGCAGAAGGTTCCGGGTTCAATTCCCGGTGGGGTCACTCACAAGGTTGATATTTATCACTTTGTGAATTTGATCCCAGTCTGGTTTGGACATTGCAGCCTGAACCACCTGATTGTCCGAAAAGCAAGATGGTTCCGTGCTTCGGATGGGCACGTTAAGCCATCGGTCCCGGTTGCTGTCTATGATGGCGGTTGTTACACAACCATGTCAGAGGCCTGCTACTTGCAGTAGGCGGTTGAAAAACTCTGACACCAGGGTTCATCGGGTCGTTGAACGACTCGGTGTCCCACACGAAGGGAGAGAGACTGGGTAATTGCGTGCGAAGACCGCCTTTGACTTCTCTGGGAATGATTGAAGTTTAGGTTTGTCCATAAATAAGGTTCGACTGACTAATGGAACTGTCGGGGCGAGTGTATCGCAATTTGGAGTTTTGGTGCCAAACCGATGGATTGTGTGCGGCAGTTCTGCCATTTGGTGACCGCCTTTAAAATAGGCCATATTTGACAGCTGGGAAGCTCGTTCTAGAAGACATGTCAACAAAGACAAATCGATAGATTGTGGCAGTTCTGTCAATCAGTCAGTTAAGTACGGCCTTTAAAATAGGCCATAGTTGACAGCTGGGAAGCCCATTCTAGGAGATATGTCAACAAAGAACAATGAACCTTATATTATAGCGTTAACATGATTTTGACAGCTGTCAAATATGTCCTATTTGAACGACCGTACTGTAGACGCATTATTCTGAGTGTTACCGATTGATGTCTACCAGTTCATTGCTTCTGAAGGCAAGTTATAAGCCGTCAACTGTCTCAGATTCTGTCTATGACAAAACCAGCCGTTGGAAAACCATGTCACTATTTAGTAGTACTAAGAAGATTTAAAACACTAAACTGACAACAAGGCTCATCTGGTCGTATATCGATATCTTCTTCTTTTCGAGTGGGACACCAAAAATCGCCTACGACTCAATATCCCATTTGCCCGAAGAGTAAAATACATTAGAAACAAACAATAAAACCACATTCTTCTACATCTCATTCAAACGCCGCGAACGTCTGAACGCGAGTAGGTATTCGCTTAGGCATCTGTGGATATTGGATGATCGATCATACTGGACTGTGGGCCCCTGGTCTAGACTATGCAGTGTTAGTACGGTCATTCGAATAGGTCATATTTGACAACTGTCAAACCCATACTAAGAACATGTCAAAAAAAATAGACCTCATGTCATAGGATTAACATGATTTTGACAGCTGTCAAACATGGCCTATGCAAACGACCGTACGGTTGGTTTGAAAAAGAAAAAACTGGACCCGGTAAAGATTTCTATAAAATGTCTTCTCGAGCACATTCAACTTAGTACAGATTAGAACGTCGAAAGTTGTAACTTGACAAAAACATAACTGACAAATCATAACAATAACATGAATGAAAAGTTTTTGTCAAGTAGGACACTAAGTCGTCCAACGACTCCATATCCCATACACCAGAAGAGTAAATACAGAAACAAACATTAAAACCACATTCTTCTAGATCTCATTCAAATGCCGCGAACGTCTGAGCTGAGGTATTCGCTTAGGAATCTGTGGATATTGGATGATCGATCATACTGCGCTGTGGGCTCCTAGACTACACTATGCAGTTTTAATTGAAATAGGGTTGGGGCTTGTATGCCGTATGATGCCGGCTCAGAATTAGCATCACCTCATTTCATTTTTTTCTTAGTTTATTCACAAATTTTGAAATAGTTTGCATTAAAGATTACGAAGATTCACAGAAACGTCCAAACACATTTTAGTGTCGTAATAAGAAAAGTGAAAAAACTACCGACTTTGAAATGGCCATAACTTTAAAAACATTCATGTTATGGTTTTTATGTTAATGACAAAGTTATAGGAAATTTAATGAGCTTTAATAGTTTCATAGACATCATGAAGCTGTACGATGCACCGTTTACTAGTAACAGTCGAGAAACTGAAAAAAGGAACACTTGATAAAGTAAAAACTTGACCCGGTAAAGATTTCTATACCTAAATGTCTTCTCGAGCACATTCAACTTAGTACAGATTAGAACGTCGAAGGTTGTAACTGAAAAAAAAGACCGAGTGTGGCGGCGTCGTAGTGCGCCGTCAACGTGACAGCGTCGTTTATCTGAATTACTCAACCCTTCACTACATATGAGTACTCAGCGCTAGTGGTATGCCAACCGGCATTCAAGGAGTTGTAAATCATAAGTGATCATCGAACTGGTATCTAGTACTGTGTACAAAATTTGTTTTGTGTAGGGGAAATGAGAAGATTATTTTAGAAACTATTTGTCGATCAGTTTGATTGTCTTTCAAGTCTTACGAAATAGTGGGAGTCTGGTATACTTGCCCAGATAGGAGGCTTGAAACACTTGAAATAAAGAAACATGCTGAAATTCACAACTATACACCTTGAATTTGGGGGGATATTCTGATGATAATTATCTTAGAGCAACACGGCCTTCCGTTTCGGTTGGCCTTCCATAGTAGTAATAATAAAATATTACAAAAACGACATCAAAAATATTTTTCCTTCCCATTTTTCCATCTTTTCAAATGGCAGTCGGCGGGCGGTCGCATTTCGATGGCCGCAGACAATAACGTGATCATGAATGAAATATTCGGTGTTATCAAGAAAATAGACGCAATAGTAAGATGGTCTTGTTTGTGACTGCAAAACCATCTAGACAGACAACTAAAGCACAAATTAGGGAATCTCAGGGGAACAAGGTTGCTTAGAAGATGGTTGCCACGATCTTCATATTTCTTGGGCTAAAATTGTCTCAGAATCATAATATGAGACAATTTTAGCCCTAGAAATAATGATGTTCTATTATCAGATTTTGCTGTTTTGATTTTCTTATACTTTGAGATTTTTGACCAGAAGCAACCCTAGCTATGTCGCAACAATCAACATTCGCAAAAATCCTAAATAGAGTCGAGTGAACCTTCTGTATAATCAAGTTCAAGCTGGTTTAGACTGTTCCTTGGGCCGGACGTTGGGACGCGAGTAAAAAACACTTACATTGGCATTACCAATACTAGCCGTACTTGAGCTTATAAATACTTTAACGCGCATGATTTGTGAAGAGATTTCGATCATTTGCCTTTAGTGTGCCGTCTAGTAGGTTACGTGGTTGTTGTTTTCAGTCAATCAATAACCTCGCATTCATTACGAAGTGGACAATGCTATCGATTTGAGTGGTCGATAAAGTGAGGCTTCTAAATAAAACAGTAGGCTATTTCTCCGCAGTAACTTCTATTTTCGTAAAGGTTTTCTTGATTATATTTGGATCTGAATTTGACCTTGCCTTTGATAATAAAATATTCTTCCATTTTTCTTTTAATTTCTTCAAAGGAAAGAATAGGTATACATACTAAATTAGAAATATTTTTATAAATGAAAAGATCTTTGTGAATTTGGGACGAACTTTAACCTTAAAAGGGGTATAATTTTGGTGCCTTTAATAAAAATAAGCCACACCTGCGCCAAGCCGTCAGTGGGTCAACTTACATTGGTTACACTTTTTAACTGTACGAAAATCCAGTATAAACTGATCCCTTTAACTGGTTGCTTGTAGTACATAGTAGGAAACGGTGATAAACATTTTTCTTATCTCTCTAAGGAAAAACTTAATTAAACTTGTTCTCTGGCGTTTGTTAGTTACAAAGAGTTGTGTTTAGAAAGTGTCCGTTAGTCCGGAAAGAAAGTTTCGTGGGCTAGATTACTTACAAGAAGTTCTAGGACTTAGGATCTACTTCCAGAAGTTCCATGTATCTTTCTGCTTAGGGCGAAACGTCACGTCATACAACGAAAAACTGAACTTCAATCGACTTATACTCGTACATGAGTTACAGAGCAAGTTTATAAAAAAGATTATGTGACTTATTGAAGGCACACGTACATTCGTCGCAAAATTACTTATGTTTAACAGATACCTAATAAGTTTTTTCTCAACAATAAAATCAAACGTATTTATTGCAGCAGTAACACCATCTATTTTTGTAAAGTGGTGAATCGGTTTTTACAGGGAAATCAGATGTTTAAAAAACAATTTTTAGTATTTTGCGAAAATGTTATATAACCACGGGACACCCCATCAAGATTTTTAATCAGATTTTCGTCTTTACAGGCGTACTAACTTCACGCTTTGGTGCCATATCTTCGCGTTTTTGTGATTTAGTTTTTGCCAAATATTAAGTGCCCTGCAAAGATCATTTGTAGGTACTTCCTTACTTGATACTTTGTTATGTCTTATCCTCTATCTGTTAACTCAAGAAGCGATACAACAAATCTAGTAATTATTTATCAAAGCCTTTCATCCGGCCATTTATTTTCCTTTTAAGGCGAAGTTTTATTAATTCGCTTTAGAGCCGCTGCAACGATTCTCGCGTTCGCTGTCCCGAGACGTAATCCTCAACTTGGGCCCGGTTTGCCACAGCCCCGATTTGTCATACAAAATATATAAACAAGTAGATGAGTTAAAAAACAAAAAAACCCGACTGCGGTAATTCTGAAGTAATTTTTGCTGTAAAAATTCGCCATCTTGAATCTATACATACATACATCACGCCTTTATCCCTTGCGGGGTAGGCAGAGCGTCAACGACCGTAAAAGTACGGTCATTATCGCCACGACTGACACATATTTGAGGGCCGTTTTAGCTATTGTCGTGTATCGCTATAGTGACAGGTTGTCAGCCTGTCGCCTAAAAGTGCAATACACATGATACCCTCGAGTCCTTTAGTCGCTTCTTACGACACCCACAGGAAAGAAATGGGGTGATGCTATTCTAAGCCGGCATCACACGGCTTGAATCTATAATTTTTTTTAATATAGCCAGTGTCACTTGCGCTGCTGAGACGAATCTAACGACACCTCATATGTCAAAATCCAACTATCCGTTTGGGCTGTAGCCTGTGAAAAAGAATTTTCTTGTCCCACATACATACATACATACTCTCGAAAAACACAACCCTCCTTCTGAGGTAATCGGGTAAAAATGAGCCTCGTTTTGTAACGATGAATCAATACAATTGTCATATCCCACCCACGTAGTCACAGCTTCATTATTGAGTACATTGACAGCCACGACAATCTACTGCTGGATAGATAGGGCATCACCCTATCGGGTATTGCGATATTTACTACGTTTGACAGGCGTATTTTAAGCACAGTGCAAGATGTTTTGTCCCAGGGAACGCTGCTGCAGTAAAGTACGTTTGAATGATTGTTAAAGAAATATGGTTTGGATAATTTGGATATATTATAAGTTTTGCTTAAAGCGTTTGAATTTTGGCAAAGTTACTGTAGGTAACACATGCAACTAACAGTCAGTCGTCGTTATATCAAGGAATTCTGTTCTTTTAATGCCCCAGTTACACTGTGCCGTGACGAACCGCGCCTAAGGTTATAAAAATAACTGTTCTGTTACAAACTAAGATAAAAATTTGTGCGACAAATTGGGACTAACTGGCGAACCGGGCCTAGTACCTTGCAGTAATCCTCTTAAGACGAAAACAAGGGATAATGTCTCGTTGGAGCTCGTGCGTTAATCGCGACTATTAAACTGACGGTCTCACTCTCGTATAGGGACGTGGAGGGCATGGGAGGGCTGTGTAAAATTGTAGAGGATCGCGGAAAGTTAAATGCGATATAGCTTGGTGCATTTTTACCCAACTGCCTCAGAAGGAGGGTTATGTTTTTCGAGAGTATGTATGTATGTATGCATACATGTATGTATTTATGTATGTGGACAAGAAAATTCTTTTACTCGGGCTACAGCCCAAACGGATAGTTGGATTTTGACATATGAGGTGTCGTTAGATTCGTCTCAGCAGCGCGAGTGACACTGGCTATATTAAAAATTCATAAATTCAAGATGGCGGATTTTTATCGCAAAATACAACTTTGAAGTTACCGCAGTCGGGTTTTTGTTTTTTAATACATGTGCTTGTTTTCTACAACGCTCTTCAAGAGAGGAAACGAACTTTTTACTTCATCGAGGTTGACTCATTGATGTAATGGTTTGACTACTTACAAAATTGTTTCAATGACAAAACAACAACTAAAAGCAAAACTTTAAACATATTTGATTACTGTTTGATTCCAATATTGTTATCAATCGATTAAAATTGTCCAAGATAAAATATCATTAACCTCGTTCTGTGTAAACTTAAGTATAAGCGTAAGTTTGAAACTAGTGTATGATTTTCAACCGATGCTTTGGCCTGACTTGTTTCACTTTGATCTCCTGTTAGAATAAGCAAGCTAATGTCAAAAAGCTAAAAGCTGTTTGTCACTTTTGCACAAACACCCTGTATTATCCTTTGTTTGCAGATGTTAATCGGTGCTATTCAAACTGACAGCCCGTACATTAAATAAATGTGAAAAGTTATTACTTATTCGTTTGTTGTTGGTGAAATAAATCCCACCCAAAACATAAATGTGAAAGGCTGCCAAGTTCGATAATATTGGAATGCTTCGCCTATAAAAGAAGTGAGATCTAAATAAGTACCAAGTTCCATACACAGACCTCAGTTAAAAATAGTTACAGGAATGCACACTTGATTTTTCGCAGTTTGGAAATAAGACTACTTTCCAAACTGCGGAAAATCAAGTGTGCATTCTGTAACTATTTTTAACTGAGGTCTGTGTATGGAACTTGGTACTTATTTAGATCTCACTTCTTTATAGGCGAAGCATTCAATATTATCGAACTTGGCAGCCTTTCACATTTATGTTTTGGGTGGATTTCATTTATTTTTGTAAGGTTTATTTTCTTTTTTTCTTATGATTAAGTTAGGTAAGGAAATATCTCATTTATACTTTACTTTGACTAAATACAAACCTTCGTAACGAATTTTAGGTCGGTACGACGATTGGAAGATATAGATAAAAATTTTGTTTTAGTTCCTTAGGGTATGAATTTACACCTTCATTATTTTTAAAACCGACTCACACTTGGCCATTTTCAGATTTTTCCTTTACCTTGACCTAAAGACCTACCTCCATGCCAAATTTCAAGTCAATACGACCATTGGAAGTGGTCTAGGGTTTTGATGAGTGAGTCAGTCAGTGAGTGTATAGTAAAAATAGCGATTTTCTGACGTCAATATCTCAAGACCTACAATAGGTACATTAATGAAATTTTGTATTTTAGATAAGTAAGTAGATCTCGACAGATACTAGAAATTTCATATGCGTAGATAAAATAGATTTTGAGTTATAGGTGGGTCGAACTTGGCCCGAAATGGTTCGTGTAATATAACCCACGGCCGGTGTGTCGCTTTTTTTGCTCGAACTTGGCGGACACACTGCCGTGTGTCTAGATTTATTTTCTTTCGTACTGAACGTTATATAACGCATGCACAAATGTATGCCACGTGATGACAGACTAGAATAGAATCACCCTCATTCTACCAGTAGGTTTCGTAATTGGCGACAAAAGGTCAGTCTAGTGTGCCATGTGATGCCGCCTTCGAATAGCATCACCCCTATTTCTACCCGTGAACTGGGTGTCGTAAAAAGCGACTATGGGATAATCATCTACACTCTAGAGAATGGGCAGCAGCGTTCCCTGTAAATGCAACATCTTGCACTGTGCTTACCAATCCGCCTGCCAAGCGTAGTGAGTATGGCAATACCTGCCGATAGAGGGGGCCCATGTCCAGCAGTGGACTGTTGTGGCTGTTATAGATGGTAAGTCTAGGGAATGGGCAGCAGCGTTCTGTATGTGTAAGTATTTCAAATTAGAGATGAAAATTTCTGAAAGTTTCCGAAACATTGAAAGTTTCGAGGTAATTTTCAGGTAATTTACCCGAAAGTTACTTGAAAGTTTCCTCGCGAGGAAGTTTTCAAAAATGTCTTTTCAACGTAAAAAGTTAGTGATAATAAGTATGTTTAAATGAAATAAGGTTAAAAATTAGTATTTTGTATGTTATTTATTACGTTTTTTTTTTACTTAAATCTCGTTGTTTATTTTTCAAATCCTCAGATAACGCCATCTATGTTGAGTTGAGTTCAATGTACTTAATGGAGCGTGCATACGCGCCGATGCCAGACAGTTTTGTCTCAAGTGTGCGCAGGCCCGTAGGAAGGGGAGAGGGTGGCAGCTTTGTACAGAATTTACAAAACAGGTTGTAACTTTCAAAATAGATAACTTTCTTAATATTTTTGTGTATGGTGTATTAGGTAGCTTATCTGGGAAGATAAAAACTATACTGAGGTTTAAAATAGCTTTCCTCCTCCTCGCGTCGTAATCCTCATTACTGAGGGTCGTGAATCCCCCGATGGGAAAGCATTTTCTCATTCACGATGCTTTTCCATCGCTGCCTATCTTTGGCGACATGGAGCGCAACGTGCAGCTTGGTGTCCAGTGCCGAGCGAATTTGGTCAGACCACCTGGTTGGACTGCGACCTCTTGGTCGTTTACCATCGACTTTTCCTGTGATTATGAGCTGTTCCAGGTTGTGTCCATCTTTTCGGGCGATGTGGCCAAAGAACTCCAGAATCCTTCTAAGGCAAATAGTGGAGAGCCTGGTTTTGATATTTAGTTCACGAAGGATAGAGATGTTACTACGGTATGCTGTCCACGGTATTTGTAACATTTTCCTCTAGCACCACATCTCAAAAGCGTCAATGCGGTCACGGTCGGCCTTCTTCAACGTCCATGTTTCGGCGCCGTAGCTGAATATGGAAAAGACGAGAGAGCGGACCAACTTTATCTTTGTCTTGCGAGATATGTTTCGGTCTTTCCATATACACTGCAGCTGGGACATCGCACTTTTGGCCATGCCGATACGTCTCCTGACTTCTTTTTCACAAGAGCCTGTGTCGCTGATGGTAGCGCCTAGGTACGTGAAGTCATCTACCTTTTCAAGAGAGAGAGCGCCTGTTAACTGGAGCGAATTGGTGCGGTCAACTACCATAACTTTGGTCTTAGAATGGTTGATTTTGAGACCAAGTTCCAGGCTGATCCTTTCCATTCTATCAAGGAGGTCCACCATTTCAGATTCATTTGCAGCGAGAAGCGTGGTGTCATCTGCGTAACGGAGATTAGTGATTTTAGTGCCACCTATGGTGACACCTCCATCCCAGTTTTCAAGTGTTCTCCTTACTATATATTCTCCATAGATATTAAATAGAATAGGGGATAGAATGCAACCCTGTCTTACACCTTTTCCTAAATTAAAAGGCTCAGATGTTATCCTTTCAACTCTTACTATGCCCTGGTTGTTCATATAGAGCGATCGAATTAGCGCGACCAGATGTTCAGGTACTCCAAGTTCTTCTAAAACCCTCCATAGAGCCGACCAGATGACGCAGTCAAAGGCTTTACTGTAGTCGATAAAACACAAGATGACAGGTGTGTTAAATTCGTAGGACTTTTCAATTATTTGGCGAATATTTAAGATTTGCTCGCGTGTCCCTTTGCCCTTGACGAATCCAGCCTGCTTATCCAAAATAGCTTTACCTACACGAAAATGTACTACGCCGGTTTTTCTACAAGCGCGGAAAGCGTTAAAAGCTGCCCCACCCCGGGGCAGTTTTAAACAAGCCATGGGCACTTTTGAACAAGAAGTTTATTACTTAGCTTTAGCTTTACAGCCACAACAGTCCACTGCTGGACATGGGCCTCCCCCGTATTGGGGGGCATTGCCATACTCACCACGCTTGGCAGGCGGATTGGCGAGCGCAGTGCAAGATGTTTAATTCACAGAGAACGCTGCTGCCCATTCCCTGAATAATTATCCCTTAGTCGCTTCTTACGACACCCACGGGTAGAATTGGGGTGATGCTATTCTAGGCCGGCATCACACGGCTATTATTACACGGTTTATTACTGTTTCTATCTAATATTTATTAGAGCGAAATATGCATATTTCTTGCATTTTTATAGTGTTTGACTTTAGTTTTTGTTCTAACTTACTTACGTGAAAAATGATTAAGATTTTTTCAGTATAATTTTTGATCTCATAAGACTCAGTATTTTTCGATTTAATAAAGGTTTTTGAACTAAATTACTAAAAAACAAAACAATGATACGCAGCGAAACGATTATGAATATAATCAATGCCTTATTTGAACTTAATTTTTAAAATATATTTTTAGGTGCAACTTTGTATGTTCAAATGTGCCCCTCAAAATTTATTCAAAGCTGCCCCAAGCATACCTCATGGCTTTCTTTATCAGAATTTATATATAAGCATTTACTCTGGGATTTAAATAATAGGTGCACTAGACATATAATTATACACAAATTAGGATAAATATACATGTAAATCCGCCAAACGTAAGAATATCCAGAAAAACTCTTACAACTTTTGAAAAAATGTACATCGAACTCATCCGAAAACAAAAACAGCCAATAACATCCGCGTTTTTTGTTGACTTCGAAAAATTGTCGATGACAGGGATGCTGACTATTATAAACATTAAACTAAAGCCGTTTTCATCGTTATTGCATAAGACACGCACACAGTATTTAGCTTGTTCATAGCTGCCCCTGTGCATAGCCGCCCCCCTCTCCCCTAGATAGGATTCGACGCGAGAAGCAGAGCAAACTTTACAGTTACAACGTGAAAATGATTCGTATCGCTCACATTTTAAAAACAAAAGAAAATCCAAAGTCTAAGTTTAACGTGCTCTCAGTTGTACTTAACTCTATATCTAATTGATCTCGTACACTTTTTCATGTGATTATTTAAAGAAATATACATTTTTTATCATTTATAGTTGTTTCAAACTTTCTTCCTTACTTGTTTACCACCCCTTTTCCAATAAAAAGCATAAAACCGGACTTATTATGTTCCCTGTTCCATCAAAACTGTAGATACCAGAAAAAATTTAAGCAATTATAAGTTAATAATTAATATAACAAGTGTTTTCTTAAGGTAAATAATCAGATTTGAAAACTTCCTCGCCAGGAAACTTTCAGGTAACTTTCAGGAAACTTACCTCAGAAAAGGAAAGTTTCAAGGTAATTTTCATCTCTATTTCAAATACATACCCCTCCAATAGACGAGGGGGCCTATATTTTGTTTGGTAATTTGGTCCACAATACATTATTAATTACAAAATACAATTTGGTAGCAAAAAAATCTAGTTGCACTTTGCTTCTTGGAATGAAATAAAATGGACACAAGTTTCTCAGAAAAATGCCAGCAACTTGATTGCAACTAACAACGTTGAGTAAGGTATTTATTGTTGATATAAATAATTTGCCCGACCGACTTGTAGGAATTTTGTTCTCGGAAAACAACTATTCATCAACAAAACAAAGGATTCGTTTTTAGCTGAGCAAAAGTTGTTGATGGTCGTGAGTGGAATCACTTTGCATTGAATGTGTATTAAAAGTTCAAAATATACCTACAGGAAAACTCCTTCATCGCTTCTTTCGACACTCACGGGAAAGATATGGAGTGATTCTAAAAACGGCCATTTACACCACGACTGATAAAAGTGTGGGTGTCATTCAGAGGACTGTGTATCACCATAATAACAGGTTGTCAGCCTGCCGCCTAAATTTGAAATACACATCACCTCTAATCAATTATCTCTTGTTCAATCTATCAATCAATGGCCTCCAGTGTCTGTGCTGAGTACCTTCTACAACAGTCTGAGTGTGCTATCGAGCAAACGTTGATTTAGCCCCTAATTGTGTCAACATCGAGTGGTTTATCGAGTCAACAAACGACCCGATGTACCCTAGAGTCAGCCAAAGATGTTATAACCCTAAATTAGTGGACCTCTGATATGGATGTTGAAATAAATGAGACTGACGGTTTCATTTGTGCCCTTTGAAGCACAGAACTACCATCTTAGCAGTCCAGCAAGTGTTCAGCGTAAAAATGTCTTAATCAACTGGGAAAATTAATATCACAAAGAATGGGCAAATAAACAACATCAACAATAATATTAAGTAAAATTTATTTTATTTGGTAGAGGATTTAGCTCGCCTCAAAGTTTTACTATGAAATAAATATCTTTGTTCGTAAAATAAACAATTATCAACACATAATGAAGTATTTTATGTACAGAATCACTTCTTTCAAATATCCCAGCATGCCTGAAATGGTGCAATTTGACCCAAACATAGCAAGCTCAATTCATACCGATTCTAATTATCAGCCGCACTACAATAGTCTGAGTGGTCCGTTCTGGGCCGATGTTGATTTAGTTCCCGACTATTGACTCGCACCAAATTGGATTGCAGATTTCATAAGTTGTCTGGTATTACTATAACTGCTACAACATTTCACTGCTGGACGTGGGCCTCCCCCATTCGACGATATTGTAATTTTCGCCACGCTTGGCAGGCGGATTGGCGAGCGCGTGCAAAATGTTGCATACACAGCGAACGCTGCTGCCAATTCCCTGGATGATTATCCTTTAGTCGCTTTTTATGGAACCCGCGGATAGATTTAATATTCTTTAATATTTTTTATTAAATGTTATGCCTGTCTAAAACGGTACAATTTTAGCCAAACATAGCTCGCCTCAATTCATACCGATTCTAATCATCAGCCGCACTACAATAGTCTGAGTGGTCCGTTCTGGGCCGATATGTTGATTTAGTTCCCAACTATTGACTCGCAGCAAATTGGATTGCAGATTTCATAACTAGTCTGGTGTTAGGTTCGTTAAGTTCAAGATTGGGGTCATTTTTATTAAAGCTTTAGTAAATACTAGATAGTCACAAGTTTACAACAAAAGTAAGTCAGTAAGTAAGCGCTTGCTACGTTAGTGTCCGTAGACACTCGCTTCTGTAGAGTTCTGTAGCTCTAAGGCCCGTAGACAAAAGCTACGAGAGTCGTAGGCCGCAAGGAACAAAAAAACTGTAAACCTACGACTGCAAATGATTAACGCGAGCTTGTTCAGGCCAAGCTGTCGGCGTTCCATCGTAGGCACCAAAGTCACGCGCTACCACAGCTTTCGTAGACATTTAGTACGATCGCTTTCGTAGCTACATGTTATAATTACAGTAAAGCCGTATGAATAGGCCATATTTGACAACTATTAAAATCATGATAAGTAATGCTATAATATAAGGTGCATTTTTCTCTATTAACATATGGGTTTGACACCTATCAATATGGACATACTTTGTATTTGGAATAGTTTTGGAAAAAGAAACTTACTGCGCGCAATATTCGCCTGCTTGTTTCGGTCGAGCTGGCCGCGTAGCGCTCGTAGCCGGCGTAGCTTCAGCTCCTGCGCCTCTACGCGCTCCCGTAGCCTTCGTAGCTAAATGTTTTAACTACAGTAAGGCCGTATGAATAAGACAAATTTATATTTTAAATATATGGCCATACTTTAATAGCTTAATAAAGAAACTTACTGCGCGCAATATTCGCCTGCTTGTTTCGGTCGAGCTGGCCGCGAAGCGCTCGTAGCCGGCGTAGCTTTAGCTCCTGCGCCTCAACGCGCTCCCGTAGCCTCTGTAGCCGAATGTTACGACATACGTAGCCCTCGTAGCCAAATGTTACGACTGACGCAGGTGGTAAAGAATATGAAAATTACATCAGACTGCGAGTGATAAACTGTCGGCGTTCGCTCGTAGACATGCTTTCGTAGACATTTACTACAGTCGCCTTTGTAGCTACGTTATATAAGATTTATAAAAGTACTTACTGCGCGCAATATTCGCCTGCTTGTTTCGGTCGAGCTGGCCGCGTAGCGCTCGTAGCCGGCGTAGCTTCAGCTCCTGCGCCTCTACGCGCTCCCGTAGCCTTCGTAGCCGCTCGCCTTCTACAGCCACCTGGAAGTAAACGAAAAAACATTGGTTAAATATAGTATGCGTATACCATTTTCTTTAAAATTCACCAGTTATAGTGTAAATATTAACAATTTCTTTATGTAATTATAGTATGCATAGTTAGGTTAGGTATATTCTTTAAAAACAACCAGCTTTAGTGTATTAACCATTTATAGGTAAGGTAGGTACTTATGTACTTCCAAAATCTACTTCATTTCAAGAGGCGTAAGAATGATTCGTTTACGGATACCAAATCGTCAATAATTTTATAACTACAGTACGGCTGTTTGAATAGGCCATTTTTGACAGTTGTAAAAATCATATTAATGCTGTGACATAAGGTCTATTTTCTTATGTTGACTTGTCTTTTAGTATGGGTTTGACACCTGTCATATATGGCCTATTCAAACCACCGAGTTTGAATCTAGATTTTTGATTAGACCGTTTTTATGGGCTCAAATACCTACGCATTCTACTTATATCAGTTTACTTCCAATACTATACGTGAAAATTATTTCCCGAAAATACATTCCAATACAATGTTATTCCTAAAATATATCAATTTCCGCATTCCCATGGAAAGATAGCGAGCAAAAATAGCCGAAGAACATTGTTCATTCAAGATAAGACGGAACATGCGCCTAAGGATGGAGGAAATATACCAGGAGTATCAATCTTGAACTAAAAAGCTTCTCCGTTTTACTACACTATCTGTTGATTCAAACCTATACATGTCATTAAAATACTGGTTAAAGGGTACTTTTTGTTCGAGACTTCGAGTGGAACACCGATGAACCCGCGTGTCAGAGTTTTACAGCTGCCTTCTATGAGCAGCAGGCGTCTGACATGGTTGTGTAACGACAATCGTCAAAGGGGTGTAGATAGATATTCTGAGTATTTTGTAGAATTGAATAAACACTCATTTTCGTTGTTAAATTAAAAAGCAGCAACATTTTATGAAACCATAGTCGAGAAGACCATTTACTGCATTTGAGGCCTTATGTCTCTCCCTTTCTCACTTTACCACCAAGTAGGAAAGAGAGCGTCATACGTCGGCGAATACAGTGATTGGTCTTCTCACTTTCTTTCACTTCAGCTCTCACTAAATCTAAGTTCCAAATGATATTTTTGAGGCTCGCTTTTTAGCTCAAGATGGACTCTCCTGTAGTAATACTTCCTCCATGGTCTAAGCTATCAGAGAGGGAGATACTTAATTAAGAAAATACCCAGAAGCAATCAACTCGGAATTAAGTAGACGGACGACCGAGCTAAGTTGGTAGTTGGTAATTTGCTGGGTCAGAGGTTCGATTCTCGGTTGGGTAGATATTGTCAACGGATTTTGAAAATGAATCTGTTTTAAGGTGCCTTGCCATACGATATGGTATGTACAATGTACATTGTATCGATTTGCTGGATCACATGTGCTTAGAAGTTATATTTTGTCTTGCCTATAGGTTACAATGTCAATCCAAGATAATTGAAAAAATCCTATTAAAATAGTTATTTACTCGTCAAAATCATTTTGGGTTGTACGATTCAAAATACTATTTTATGCTCAGTAAATAAAGGCCCGTTTCAAATTGTACTGGTTACACTTTTTATGTATGTGAAATAGTTTTATGTGTAATGTGTATGAAACAGTACATTATGGCAATTCTTAAAATAACTTACTCAAGGTGGTGCCAATAGTACGTTTTAGTCATTCCGCGTATGTTAAAAATAGTAAAAAGTATATCGTACAATCTGTTTGTAAAGCAAAAAATAAAATATATGAAATTTATTTTTAAAATACGAAAAAAGAGCAGCAAAAAATTGATCCTCTATCAATATTTTACTATGCATGGACGGTAGGCAACAAGCAACAAAAAAATCGTTTAAAAACTCTAAACCAGTTTTTCCAGCGGCTAACTAAACCAACCGAGCCATAAATCAAAAAAACTATAAATTGGAAAGTCCATAAAAGTGAAAAAATACGACGAGGAAAATTGCTTTTCAAATTCAATTGTCCAAAAAGTAATTCGGGCTACGGTAGTTTCTACCTACCTTGTTTGAATATTTTGTGAAAAATAAAAAAAAACAGAAGGTATTAAATCATGCTTGATGATGCTGTGTATTTTTTCGAAAAAACTATTTTACTCTTTGTAGTTATATAATTTTAAGGTGAAGCCAGGTCGTTAGTTTTCCTACCCTGCAAGATGAGTCCTGCTACTTACCTACTTCGTGAATCTAAGTACTGGGTGAAATTTTACAAGCGACCGATAGCGAAAATGCATGACGGGCTGGTGATAAGAAACCACTTCCTACAAGGAACATAGTTCGAAATATCGAAAAGAAATTGGACCTCCAACCGTAGCTCAAATCAGATGATCGACAAAGGCCCATTTTTTTTTTAATTTTGTCTTGTCATGGGGAACTTAGGGAAAGCTGTTCGTATTCACTAGCCGGGTCTGAGTTTTCGCTATCGGTCACTAGTTTAATTTCACCATATTATACATTAAAAAATATTAGAAAAATAGATGACCAAATTTTACGTATTTATTTCAATGACATACAAAAGTAGGTATCGAAATAAACTTTGAAAAGCTCAAGCAATTTGAGAACTGCAAAAGCTCACGTCTGAAAGTTTCAATTCAGCGATCGTGCTTAGTTGACGTAGTTTTAATCGCTATTGTATTCGTGATCTAGAAATACAAAGCTTATTTTATATTTTGAAACGAAAACTCATTTAAATATACATAGTATAAAATAAAGTCGCTTTTTGAGTTTTTCTGTCATGGACGCCGCTAACTCATCCTAAATCACGCAATGGTTTTCATTAGTTTCTTTACGTACCTAATAGATATCTTGGCCTGCTACTTGTAGTTGGCGGTTGTAAAACTCTGACACCAGGGTTCATGGGGTCGTTGAGCGATTCGGTGTCCCACACAAAGAGAGAGAGCATAGATATCTACTTTTCAATTAAAAGAAAGGTTTATTATGTGTAGCAAATGCCAGGAAAACTAAACGCTTGGTAGGCAGACTGGCTACTGTGCTATGCAAGATGTTTTATTCTCAAGGAATGCTGCTGTCCATTCGCTGGATCAATACCTCTTAGTATGTTTTTAAGACACCCAAGGCTCGAATTGTTGTAATGCTATTCTAACCCAAAACTACACGGCTTCTTATCATAAGCCTGTTCTGTGCTTCTGTATTGGAGACTATTTGAATTTCAGCCTATAGCCATCGCCTTCATATACCTGAATCTATTCATAACGGTAGAGTTTTAATCCGGAATAATCCGGATTTACTACTCCGGGATCCGGTTTGAGGTTACGTTTCGGAACTATGTTAGCCTCCAATATTGCAAGTGGTCTAACAATTTGAATAATGCTAGCTTTGCAAGTGTTACTAAGTTCGGGACTTATAGAGTTCATGTGAAACGTTTTAATAGGTTCAGATACAATAACAA
Organism: Phthorimaea operculella; assembly: GCA_024500475.1. Taxonomy (NCBI): domain Eukaryota; kingdom Metazoa; phylum Arthropoda; class Insecta; order Lepidoptera; family Gelechiidae; genus Phthorimaea; species Phthorimaea operculella. The sequence continues at coordinate 324,769 of JANFCV010000073.1, forward strand.
TATCGTTACAGGTCACGTAGGTCGAAGACTATGTATTTACATACGTATATCACGCCTGTTTCGCCATGCGGGGTAGGCAGAGCATAAACGGCTTTAAAAAACCGCCAATATCACCATGTCTGACAAAAGTTTGAGATTCATTCAGATGACTGCGTATCACGTCGTGGCAGGTTGTTAGCCTGTTGCCTAAAATTGCAATACACGTCACCTCTATACAAGGAAACTTGACAGGATTTTTCAAAATATTTTTTACGGCACGTATTCCATTTCGATACTCCTACCCTTAAGCACGCATTTAAAATTAACACCCCGTAAATTAGATAACTGTAAAATCCAAAGCATTTGATCTTTATGCAAGAACCTAAAGGGTTTTCCTCACGCAGAATTCTTCGTAGCAAACAAAAGAATAACTCGTAATGAATTAGCCCACAAGCCTTTAAAAAGAATAAAATATCCCTGTAACATTCAACATAATCATAAAATACTTTATTAATAGAACGAAAAGGTTTGTTTTCCTTTTAACGTTCTGTTTCACTTGATTTTACCAAGAAAAAGGGTTTCATGAAACTGTATTAAAGCTAATTTTATATCAGAGGATTTGTTACATACAAACTTGTGTGTTTTATCGAATGAATAAGATATATTTCACGTAAAATAAATAGCACATCTTTCCTAGGCTAGGCTTTCCATTCACATGATTTTATATACCTACAGGCGTTCTTGTATCAGATTTTGCTATTTTGATATTCTTGCTATTTTGATCTTCTTGACTGAAGCAACCCTGACTAGGTAACAACAAATGACAATCGCGAAAATCATAAATAGGGTCGAGTGATCCTTCTTTAAACTTTCTATTTTACGCCGACAGGTCGAACGCGCCTATCCGTGATTGCGACCGCATAAAAAAACAGTCACTGCTTAATCTAATTAAAAATCGACTTTGTAGAACCGCCAAAATTTTTCTAACGAACTGTAACTAATGGATATTACCTAAAAGGTCAAAGACCCGAAGCCATTTGCCTACCCAAACAAGTCCAAACTTAATTCCCCTGATTTATCCCGTTGAATCGAAAAAGTTTACCAACTTCCTTATTCACGGAGAATCGTGCGGGAATTCTTTCCTGGAATAAGGGTTGCCAGATGTAATAAGTAGTCAAATAGGTATAAAATAGGAAATTCATAAAAGATACTTTCGTTCTAATATCACTGAATGAATTACAAATAGTTACAATACAGCATTACCGACACAGGGGTATTTGTTAAAACTGATGTCTGATTTATCAAAGTGAACACCTTTTATTGGTGATATCTTTTTTGGACAGCTGGTTATTTTATGCAAATTTTTGTCACATTTTATACCTACATGAACAGAATTCACAAAAAATGGATTAGCATTTGTAATTACGTAACTATACTATAATTATCAAGCCTTGTCAATAACCTTAACGGCGCGACACTAATCTCTTTCATTTATTTATAATACTGCCACCCACCTGATTGTCCGAAAAACAAGATGGTTCCGTGCTTCGGAGGGCACGATAAGCCGTCGGTCCCGGTTGCTGTCTATGATCACTGATATGGCAGTCGGAGGCCTGCTACTTGCAGCAGGCGGTTGAAAAACTCTGACAACAGTATTCATCGGGTCGTTGAAAGGCTTGGTGTTTCACTCAAAGAAGAAGATGACTTCGAACCACTCAATGATAATTTGGATTGTCTAATCTATGAATCAACTAAACACTGGTAAACGGGGCAAACTAGTTGTGTGTATCTGGCAACACTAACCGGAATCATAAACAGATAAGGGAGAAAAATTAAATTGCTGGCCGGACTTAATAAATCTTGGCTCCGGCGTCGGCTAATGCGATATTTATCGTCCAAAAAGAATAAATTCGTACGCGATAAGTACGTCCATAAAATAAACAAAATTGCACAAACTGGCTTTTATTACATAATAATTTACTAAGCGACGGGTTTTTCTTTCGACGATTTTTTTACGCCACTTAACGATAAGGAAAACGCAGAATGTAGTCATCCAAATAGGTTGAAAGAACATTCTGGTATTTGAAAGAATTCGATAAAGTAAAGCTGGCCATCTACAGAAAAGAAACGAATTACTACTATAACCTAATTTATTTCGGAGTCGGCGTAAAAAAGACGCAGTTTGGATGTCAGCGGGACACAATCTTTCAGTTATTAAACTTGAGTGGAAAAGGGAAAGTGGGAAAGGGAGCGCCATACTACTGTCATACGGTGCCGAATGCAGCGAGTGGCCAACTCAACTATAGGAATAGAGTCGTGATAATTCTATATGTAAAGTTCAGTTCAGTTTCTTGTTATGTGGCGTTTTCATTATGATTTCGCCATATATGTAAAGTATAAATTGCCTAAAAGGAATTTACACGCGAAAAATCTGTTTACAGCCTACATTGTAGTCAACCGTTGATCATTCGATACACGCTGTGAAACAATCGAATCATTCGGAGAGCTGCGTCCAAATTGCAGGTACAGTCGCGGTCAGAAAATCGTTACCATTTAAGGGCGCCGCACACCAGGCCCGAATGCGTGACGTGCACGTAGTCATGACGTCATTAAGCGCTTGAGATGACGTTGTATCGTATGGGGTTATATGAGACACCGCACACAGCGTTACGCACGTATACGCAGGCAGTGTGCGGCCTCTCATACAATCCCATACGATACAACGTCATAATATCCACGCGCATGCTGACGTGCACGTTACGCATACGGGCCCGGTGTGTGGTTGCAGTGGTTCTTCATATAGTTACTCAGAATAACGAGTATAAATTAATCCCTATATGGAAAGGCGATATGTTGCTGACAGTACTAAAGTGATTACCATTTTAAGGCCTACTGGGTATGACTTCGAATACTCTCTCTCTCTTCGTGTGGGACACCGAATCGTTCAACGACCCGATGAACCCTGGTGACAGAGTTATTCAACCGCCTACTACAAGTAGCAGGCCTCTGACATGGTTGTGTAACGACCGCCATCATAGACAGCAACCGGGACCGACGGCTTAACATGCCCATCCGAAGCACGGAACCATCTTTCTTTTCGGACAATCAGGTGGTTCACCCTGCAATGTTCTAACCAGACTGGGAACAAATTCACAAAGTGATAAATATTAACTTTGTGAGTAACCCCACCGGGAATTGAACCCGGAACTTTTGCGTGGCAGGCAGTCATACTAACCACTGCACCACATCGGCTGTCGGCTTCGATTACTGTTACCAATCGTTAATCATTTGTACACCCTCTGAAACAATCGAATCTTTCAGTTCAGCAGCCAAACGAGATATGAGCCCAAATTGCAGGTACAGTCGCGGTCAGAAAATTATTCCATTTAAGGCGAATCGTTACGTCATACAAATGAAAATCTGAACTTCATCCGAGTTAAACATGAGCTAAACAACATTTTTTTCAATAAACTCTTTGTGAATAATGAAGGCACATGTAAATTTTTCGCATAGCCGCTTATGGTCAAATACATAATATTACGTATTTTCTCCACAAAAAAAATCAAACATGTATATTGTAGCAATAGCTCCATCGATGTTCGTAAAGTGGCGAAACGGTTTTTACAGCGAAATCTGATGGTTAAAAAATTATTTCTATTATTTTGCGACAATGTTATAGAAACACGAGACTTCCCATCAAGATTTTTAATCATATTTTTGTATCCTAAACAGACGTAACTCCATTTAACTTTTGAATGGAAAGCGCCCCACCATATTTTGCAGTGTTCACTATAACCAGTATGGGAAAGTGGAAATGTTGAAGATAGTACTAAAATGATTACCATTTATATGAAACAAATAGGCTTTATTAATGAAATAAAAATGAAATGAAGATATTACCATTTCAAGTTTAAAAGGTACGACTTCGATTACTGTAACCCCAACCGTTAATCATTCGATACAGGCTCTAAAATAATCGAATCTTTCAGTTCAGCAGGCAAATGAGAGCTGAGATCAAATTAAGAGTACTGTCAGCTGCATTTCATCTAACCTATTTTAAGGAACAAATTAGCCGTGTGGTGGCAGTTTGGAATAGCATCACCCCATATCTTTCCCGTAAGAAGCGATTAAGGGATTTGAGAGCTGATGTGAATTGCAACTTTAGACGACAGACTGACAACCTGTCTTTATCGTGGCGATCTTCTGAATAACTCTCAAAATTTTGTTACACGTTGTGTAAATGGCCGTCTTTACAGCCGTCTACGCTCTGCCTACCCTGTAAGGGATATAGACGTGATATAATGTAAGTATGTAGTTATATTGATATTTATGTTGATACGTTGCATCATTGCATGGTACAGTCGCGGTAAGAAAGTGATGATTATCTACCTAAAAAAAGCGGCCAAGAGCGTGTCAGACACGCTCACAAATAGGGTTTCGTAGTCAACGTTTAAATATCAGGTCTTTCAGCGTTACAAACTTAATTTTATTGCTGGTTTGTTTGCAGCTGTATGGTGACCAACCGCAAATTGAAAAACTTTAATATTTCCTTAATCTTAAGTGGTACATTATTCGTTATAGTTTTCATAGTAACTTCATATTAAGAGCTTTATTCCATATTTTTTTCAAATCTTTAGCGAGCATACTTTAGAAGTTACAGCTGGAACAAATTATGACTCAAAAACGCCACCTTTAAAAGCAAATATCTCGAGACAGAAACATTTTAGAGACTTTGTTGCAAAAAAACCTCCCCTTATTTTTAAAAGACCTATTAAACGATACCCTACTCAATATTACAGAAGAAAAAAAATTTTTTGCCCCCCTTTCACATATATGGGAAGGGGGTCCAAAATACATTTAAAATATATTTTTCTCAATATTTCTTAATTTGGGTCAACACGATCTATCCTCACACTAAATTTTATGTCGATAGCTCCAAAACTGACGAAGTTATGAGGGCGCGGCATACAGACAGACAGACTTGACGAAATGATAAGGGTTTCTAGTAGACTACGAAACCCTAAAAAAGACCCAAAAAAATGAGTATCAGATTTTTTTGCTTGAACCATGTAAGAACGGTGAAGTAAAGGTATGTTCTTTTATTGTTACCTAGACCTATTTATTAGTAGCACGGTTTAAAAAATCTGATAACAGAGTTCATTGAGTCGTTCGTCAACTAACGTACAACTGAAAAACTGAACAAATTTCCCCGAAGGAACAAAATTAAAAAGAAAATTGGACCTCCCATACAAATGGACTTGGTCGACTGGTACATTTTGTATGGGAGGTAATTTTTTTTTCATATTACGACCTTTGCTCTTTGGGAAAGTTGTTCAGTTTCACAAGTAGAACACACCCTGAAAATATTTGCATGGTATATAATGGACCTTATATAAAATGCGAACTAGTATATTTTGTGCCTATTCACATTTTCTGCCCCGGCCGTACATTCAGCGTTTCAAGCGCCGCGCCATCTCGCGCCGTTTTCCCGTAATTAACGTCAAATTATCTCCCCTAATTAAAAATACTCCCAAGCTGGATTCCTACGTGCTACGCTGATATTCTGCTCAGGGCTTTTACGTAAAGTCTTAGCAATTTAAGGCCCTTTTTGGTGCCAAATGCCTAGCTGGCTAGCTGAATTGTAAAGTGGCCAAGAATAAAAAGCCTTAAATTAGGCAGTTTTCATAAGAACCGCAAGATTTTACAGTATTTAGCACGATTCGGTTTTTCGATGAAACGTGTTTACGAAATGCGATTAAAACACCGGATATCTATCACTCATCATGGCACAGGTTGTCATTTGTTTGATGACTGTCAGTCTTCACGAACCGCATCATCGTGCGACGCGTTTATAAAAGCGTGCACTGCGTAGTTTCTCCAGGAAGTGAGTGAAGTTCGCACGATACCGCACGGACAATCCGCGCGACGTAGCGCACGTCCTAAGTCGCATTTATTTCCATCCAACAGAATGTAATGGTTTTAAATTAAATGTTGGTAAATAGTTCCAGAAAGCCTATCATATATAATCTTTGATGTTTCCGTACAAAAAGCAATACGGCTGAATAGAGCATTAAATAGATTTATGAAAGATTTACGATAAACGGATGGAAAGCCGATATTGGATCCTAGCTTCGCTCATGTAAAATGAGATTTAGGAAGTAATATTACCTACCTAATGTTTTGCGAAACTACTAAAATAGCTTGAGGTAGGTACTGTTGAACAATTAAATATTCAAATTGTTTCTACATTACGCATCCTTTTTTTTTCTCAGAAAGAAGAGTTATTTACATTTTTGATCAAACGGAATAACGCTACCAAATTTTTTTTGGTATTGTTTATTTTAGAAAAGTTAAAATGTATTTTTTTATTTCAGTATCTTACACTTTGGCTGTTTTGTTGTTTCTTTTCAACAAAAACTAATGTACCTACAACTGTTAGGCATACAAATATCGAGATATTGTTTTGGGTTTAATGAATATTTTTATAATGTCTGCTATTGGTATCTTCTAACTTTTAAGATAAAATAAACACATTACCTACAAACTACTTTTCTACTGGAGACCGGAATTAAAACAAAGTCAGATCTTAATTGCAAAGCGATTAAAAATGTGACGTCAAACTTCTTAACGACGCTCGCTGAGAAACGTTCCAGTTTGAAATTAAATTTCTTTCTGAACTTACTAACAACTATTAATTTTTATTATCTTTATTGTCGGGTCGTTGGACGACTCGGTGTCCCATTCGAAAGAAAAAGAAAGCATCTTTATACATACGTATGTACATATTCTTTAATGTAAAATAGCAGTCCAAAGAGGCGTTAGCATTTAAGTATAATGAAGAAAATCTTTTTATTCTAAAATTTTTACTGTTCCAGTGCTTTGATACCAACATATTGTCAAAAACTTTATCAATAGACATGATTTCCTTATTATGGAAACGGTATAACAGGAATTACACACCGGTCTAGGGATGTATAATCAAGAGGGTGGCTGGTAGCGATTGGATTGCGAAAATGGGATATCATGCATTATGGCGTACCATGAGAGAGCCTAAAGTTTAGCTGTCGACTGTTATAGGCTAATGTTAATATCCTGGACGGAACACCGCACCAACGAATCTATTCTCAAAGAGCTTAATACCTCTACAAAAACCAGGCTTCCCACCATTTGCACACAACGGGTCCTCCAATTCTTGGGATACACTGTCAAACGAGACCCAGAACTGAAGGAATGAGAAGTAGTATCACGTTGCAGTGACATAATAAGTGACGCCACACATACCACCTTACAGGCAGCTATACACATGGCACAAGACAGAGGAGTTTGGAGAAAACTGGTGACGAACATTGCCCAGAATAGTCACGTCCCTCAGTCATGAGGCTAAGACGAAGGAGAAGAATAAGAAGAAGTTACCTGATGCTGCCTGGCCTCCTGCTGCTTGAGGTACCGCAGCCGCTGCTCCTTGGCGCACAGGAGCTGGTGCTGCGTGTCGATCTGCTGCTGCTGCCTCGTGTGATGTGATGTGATGTGATGTGATGTGATGTGATGTGATGTGATGTGATGTGATGTGATGTGATGTGATGTGATGTGATGTGATGTGATGTGATGTGATGTGATGTGATGTGATGTGATGTGATGTGATGTGATGTGATGTGATGTGATGTGATGTGATGTGATGTGATGTGATGTGATGTGATGTGATGTGATGTGATGTGATGTGATGTGATGTGATGTGATGTGATGTGATGTGATGTGATGTGATGTGATGTGATGTGATGTGATGTGATGTGATGTGATGTGATGTGATGTGATGTGATGTGATGTGATGTGATGTGATGTGATGTGATGTGATGTGATGTGATGTGATGTTGTGATGTGATGTGATGTGATGTGATGTGATGTGATGTGATGTGATGTGATGTGATGTGATGTGATGTGATGTGATGTGATGTGATGTGATGAGATGTGATGTGATGTGATGTGATGTGATGTGATGTGATGTGATGTGATGTGATGTGATGTGATGCGATGTGATGCGATGTGTGATGTGTGATGTGATGTGATGTGATGTGATGTGATGTGATGTGATGTGATGTGATGTGATGTGATGTGATGTGATGTGATGTGATGTGATGTGATGTGATGTGATGTGATGTGATGTGATGTGATGTGATGTGATGTGATGTGATGTGATGTGATGTGATGTGATGTGGTGTGATGTGATGTGGTGTGATGTGATGTGATGTGATGTGATGTGATGTGATGTGATGTGATGTGTGATGTGTGATGTCTGATGTGTGATGTGTGATGTGTGATGTTTGATGTGTGATGTGTGATGTGTGATGTGATGTGTGATGTGATGTGATGTGATGTGATGTGATGTGATGTGATGCGATGCGATGCGATGCGATGCGATGCGATGCGATGTGTGATGTGTGATGTGTGATGTGTGATGTGTGATGTGTGATGTGTGATGTGTGATGTGTGATGTGTGATGTGTGATGTGTGATGTGTGATGTGTGATGTGTGATGTGTGATGTGTGATGTGATGTGATGTGATGTGATGTGATGTGATGTGATGCGATGCGATGCGATGCGATGCGATGCGATGCGATGTGTGATGTGTGATGTGTGATGTGTGATGTGTGATGTGTGATGTGTGATGTGTGATGTGTGATGTGTGATGTGTGATGTGTGATGTGTGATGTGTGATGTGTGATGTGTGATGTGTGATGTGTGATGTGTGATGTGTGATGTGTGATGTGTGATGTGTGATCTGATGTGATGTGATGTGATGTGATGTGATGTGATGTGATGTGATGTGATGTGATGTGATGTGATGTGATGTGATGTGATGTGATGTGATGTGGTTACCTGATGCTGCCTGGCCTCCTGCTGCTTGAGGTACCGCAGCCGCTGCTCCTTGGCGCACAGGAGCTGGTGCTGCGTGTCGATCTGCTGCTGCTGCCTCGTGTGATGTGATGTGATGTGATGTGATGTGATGTGATGTGATGTGATGTGGTTACCTGATGCTGCCTGGCCTCCTGCTGCTTGAGGTACCGCAGCCGCTGCTCCTTGGCGCACAGGAGCTGGTGCTGCGTGTCGATCTGCTGCTGCTGCCTCGTGTGATGTGATGTGATGTGATGTGATGTGATGTGATGTGATGTGATGTGATGTGATGTGATGTGATGTGATGTGATGTGATGTGATGTGATGTGATGTGATGTGATGTGATGTGATGTGATGTGATGTGATGTGATGTGATGTGATGTGTGATGTGTGATGTGTGATGTGTGATGTGTGATGTGTGATGTGTGATGTGTGATGTGTGATGTGTGATGTGTGATGTGTGATGTGTGATGTGTGATGTGTGATGTGTGATGTGTGATGTGTGATGTGTGATGTGTGATGTGTGATGTGTGATGTGTGATGTGTGATGTGTGATGTGTGATGTGTGATGTGTGATGTGTGATGTGTGATGTGTGATGTGTGATGTGATGTGATGTGTGTGATGTGATGTGTGATGTGTGATGTGTGATGTGTGATGTGTGATGTGTGATGTGTGATGTGTGATGTGTGATGTGTGATGTGTGATGTGTGATGTGTGATGTGTGATGTGTGATGTGTGATGTGTGATGTGTGATGTGTGATGTGTGATGTGTGATGTGTGATGTGTGATGTGTGATGTGTGATGTGTGATGTGTGATGTGTGATGTGATGTGATGTGATGTGATGTGATGTGATGTGATGTGATGTGATGTGATGTGATGTGATGTGATGTGATGTGATGTGATGTGATGTGATGTGATGTGATGTGATGTGATGTGATGTGATGTGATGTGGTTACCTGATGCTGCCTGGCCTCCTGCTGCTTGAGGTACCGCAGCCGCTGCTCCTTGGCGCACAGGAGCTGGTGCTGCGTGTCGATCTGCTGCTGCTGCCTCGTGTGATGTGATGTGATGTGATGTGATGTGATGTGATGTGATGTGATGTGATGTGATGTGATGTGATGTGATGTGATGTGATGTGATGTGATGTGATGTGATGTGATGTGATGTGATGTGATGTGATGTGATGTGATGTGATGTGATGTGATGTGATGTGATGTGATGTGATGTGATGTGATGTGATGTGATGTGATGTGATGTGATGTGATGTGATGTGATGTGATGTGATGTGGTGTGGTGTGGTGTGGTGTGGTGTGGTGTGGTGTGGTGTGGTGTGGTGTGATGTGATGTGATGTGATGTGATGTGATGTGATGTGATGTGATGTGGTTACCTGATGCTGCCTGGCCTCCTGCTGCTTGAGGTACCGCAGCCGCTGCTCCTTGGCGCACAGGAGCTGGTGCTGCGTGTCGATCTGCTGCTGCTGCCTCGTGTGATGTGATGTGATGTGATGTGATGTGATGTGATGTGATGTGGTTACCTGATGCTGCCTGGCCTCCTGCTGCTTGAGGTACCGCAGCCGCTGCTCCTTGGCGCACAGGAGCTGGTGCTGCGTGTCGATCTGCTGCTGCTGCCGGAGAGCCATCGCGCGCAGCTCGCCCAGCGTCAGCTCCACCCCTTCCCCCAACTGTGGACAAATAGAAGAGTTGCTTTAATTTTTTATTATAATGCAACTGGCAAGAGACCGCGCAGGACAAGAATCAGTGGAGAGAGCTCGTTTCGGAGGCCAAGATCCTACTTGGGTCCCTAAGTCAGCCGAGTAAGTTAGCCAGTTAGCTTCGTTTTTCCTTGAATCCGTTAAAATTCGTGGTCATAGAGGTTAAAAGAGACAGGCGCCGGAAGCTTACTTGGCAGAGCAGTGGGACGGTACCCTATGGTATTCTGGCCGACGCTAAGGAATATTTCAACATTTCTTTTTTTTCATCGTTTTACTGTGATATTGTTTCCTATTCTTTTTCTTTTGTTTCGTTTCTTGTATGATAAAAACGGGAATAACTTGAAAAGGTTTGTTAAAAATCTATAGGTGAATTGAGAGTAGGTACAGTCAGACATTAAATCTTATTATCGAAAGTAGATACACATAAAAGTATAATGATGTTTTTGTAGCCTAACATTAGACCATAAACCTAGCATATTCGCCGGCAAATCTGTGTATTGTCCACAAACTGTCTGTAATGTCCGTCATATAGACCAACACTGGTAATGTTGGTCGTATAAATGTTGTATAACAGACACTTTATGACCTTAATCAGGTTAGTGCTGTATGCCACGGTATTATCTAGCCAGGTCTTTGTGGGTGTTACTAAGCGAGTCATATTTGGTCGTAAATCTTTGTAGGTTCCTTTTACATGTAGTTTTCTGATGTAGTCAAGACTGCTTTGAGAAACTTTCACTTTCTCTCGCCGAAGTATTGATAACAAGTGATATTATAAAAATATCGCGTGAAAAAAATTTATATTCAAAAGTACTACAATTTCGAGTTTTACGCAGGTGTGTTTGACAAAAAGAAATAAAGGAGTATCAATTGAAATAGGTATATTTGTTCAATAACAACCCTCCGCTTTGTTCATCGGGGGTTAAAAACAGTTCATTTTTTTGTCAGAAGGTGATATTAAAAAGTGTCAAAGTTGGGTTAATTATGACTTCGTCTGAGTTAATAATGTTGGGCATTTGAGACTGCTCTTTGTCGAGACTGTGTCGAATACACGTTTTTGTCATAGCTCGATCCAGCATTGACAAAAGTGCTAAAATAATCGTAGAAAGGAACAAAAAAATCGATGACGTTACATGTTTTCTATAGAAATTACTTGTCAAACTCTATTTGACATCTCGTCAGGGCTTGGGACTAAACTGGAACGAAAGGCCTGTGGAATTGATTTCCATACAAAACAATCCGGAGGAAAATGGTCGAAAATAAACGTTTTACACCTTCAAGTATTCTGTACCTACACATACTTATATAAGTGTCTAAGTCATAAATAGGACAACTCACACAAGAAGGGATAATAGTTATTTATAAATAGATCACCCAAAAGCTTCTTTTCCCACAAAGCAGATCAACGGTATAAAGTTACCCAAAAACCTCTTACAAAATATCCCCTAAACCGGTATGAATGTTTATTGTATGAAGCTATTCGCAAAGAAATACTCTTATAAAGTATATCTTATCCTATTTTATCTTATAACGAGATAGGATTTGCCGATTCGCCTCAATATTGTCGCAAAGGAAACTTTGTCAATTTTTCTTGTGACGCGCCAACTCGATTGAAACTTTTTATCCCGGATAACTTAACACGTAGCCTGCTACGAGGTAGTATCGTAGTACCGTAGCGATTTGCTACGTACATGAAAATCTATAGCTTTTTGGTTGATGACAATTTACAACTTTTGACCATAATAACTTTTTTTTTTTTATCTGTGATGGGCTTACTCTTGACCCCAATCTTACCCTAGAGCAGAGATGGGATCTACGGTGGAGCGAGCTTGCCCAGAAGATGCCTATTTACTCTAGACTTAAAGAGATTCAGGTTATATGCACTCGGAAATACAGACGCAGGCAGGGAATTCCAATCTTTAGCCGTGCGCATAATGAAAGAAGATTTGAAGCGCTTAGTGCGTAATGTGGGTATATCAACTAAGAACGGATGGTAGCCGGCCGTGCGTCTGGATGTCCGATGGAAGAAAGGAGACGGTGGTATGAGCTCATGCAGCTCACGCGCACACTCTCCGAAGTACAATCTGTAGAAGACCGATAGGCAAGCAACCTTGCGGCGGTGAGCCAGGCTGTGAAGCTTGGTCGCCACCAGTTTTTTATCGCCTATTAATCTCTTGGCTCTGCGTTCCACCGAATCCAGTGCAGCAAGTTGGTATTTAGCCGAGCCATCCCAAAGGTGACAGCAGTACTCCATGCAAGATCGGACTTGAGCTTTATAAAGAGTTAGAAGCTGTTCAGGCGTGAAGTACCGCTTGACTTTATTCAGGACGCCCAACTTTCTAGCTGCAATTTGAGCCTTGGACTCGATGGTGGTGCCGAAGTTGAGGTCAGAGGACAGCTCCATGCCAAGGAGTTGAAGAGTGTTGGTCACTGGAACAGATGTACCCCGAAAAGTAGGAGAAAAGGTGAAAGGACTCCTTTTTGCGGAGAAAAGACACGCCTGCGTTTTTGAAGCATTGAAGCTGACGAGATTGTCATCGCCCCACTGGGACACGTTACTTAACGTCAGGCTAGTACGCTCAATCATAGCCTTTCTCAATCTTTGGATTTCATCACCACTGGCTCCTGCGCCGGACAGATATTTCTCGGTGACAGTACTGTCATCTGCGTACCCAACAATTCCTGAAGATAGAAGGTCATTGATGTGCAGCAGGAAAAGCGTCGCGGAGAGTACAGACCCCTGAGGAACTCCGGCGTCAATAGCCTTGAGGTCAGAGGAGTAGCCGTCTATGACCACTCGGATCGACCGTTCACTCAGGAAGTCAGCCACCCAGCTACAGAAGCCAGTGGGTATGCCGTACGCTGGAAGCTTGCTCAACAGACTCGCTAACTCTATGATTAGTAACATTTTACCCAAAATTAAAACCAGGGTTCATCGGGTCGTTTGTAATATCGGTGTCTAGACGGCAAAAACAGAACCCAAAACAGCACCTAAGGTTTGATTTCAAAGATATTAATTTCATGTCTAATTGCTAAGTTTTTTTTTTATTTACCTACATAGATGATCGCTTAGTTCATGTTAATATGAAAATTATGTTTATGGACACCAGAGATTTTTAAGCAGTCAAAGTGTTATAACAAGAGTTAAGAGATAGATTGATGATCTAGCAAAAATGGGAAAAAGGATAAATTAATAAAAGTAAGACAGGTTATTATGGAAGGCTTTCAGTTATCTTCGACGAGTTTTATGAAGTGTCAACATTTTCGAACGGTAATCATAATGGATGATACTGACTCGGTGACTTTTATTTCGGCTTAAGGTGTTATTATTCTTATTTTTGTTATAATGGCAGAATAAGAGGATCAGGAAAGAAAAATATTGTGAGCATTGTCAACCATACACAAAGTCTGTGAAATAGGCGTTTTTCTAAATTGAGTGTGAAGGATTTTTTTTGATTAATTATACCTATCTAGATCGATTTATCGGCCATGTTTCTATATACCTACCTTACCTATACAGTTATTGCTTGTTTAAAGATATTTGATATGGTTGGCGATAATTTACATAGGCTTCTTACTGAATATTGATGTAGCTTACTAACGATGAAACAATATTTAAATCACCACCAGATGAAATATATTCGAAATTAAACTCATTCTAATATTTATTCAGTTTGGGATTAAATTTATGTCACAACTACTTATATTAATGACTTTTATGAACCAAAATTAATAGGAAGTCCCAAACCAGATGTGAACATGAGAAAAAAGAAAGAGTGTCATAAGTGGGATGCGAATTTAATAACAAAAAAACGATTTTGCGATAATAGATTATTACATGTCAGCCAAAAAATCCGTCGATCTTATCAATAGAATCATCGATCTTTAAAATAATCAAGTTTTCTATATTATTACTGATATTACCACTTTACTGATTTTACGCAATTACGCAATAATATTTTTTTTTTATCATGGAAAAAGAAAATAAACAAAATATTACAAGGCACCTAATAAAAGGTGTCGTGTATTTTTATTTATATTACCGTGAACCGCAATTATTCGTTGGTGTAAAATATGCTACAAAAATAATCAAATTTTATACGCAGAAAGTCAACAAATCGATTTTAAATTAATCGATTAATTAAAATTACATAATCGAATAAAAAAAAATGTTTTCCGGAAAACCGGTTTTTTAAATAATCGATTATTTTTTCACATCCCTTGTCATAAGCCGAAACTGCTTAATTTTTCACTCTCCACGCATTATATTCGGGCAAACGTGAATTTTCCATTCGTTGAAGCGGATTAGTGGACAACCGGGAATATAGTCTAGTAAGTAAAGTCAAAAGTCAAAATATTTATTTGCATGGATACATGGTAGGTATATAAGGTATTAATAATTGGTACATTGCACCTCATGATCCAATTTATACAGCGTGTAAATTATAAAATTCCTGTTCGTACAATTGTTTTTAATAAATAACTAATTAATAGGTCTAAATTGATTACAATATACTAAATACAATATACCTAACCTGATTTGAGCCTGAATTAAGATCGATCTTTGTAGTAGCCAATTCATGAGAAGTTAAGGATATTATTGTTGTTTTAAGTATTCAACCAGGTCTATCGCGATAATGTTTAGGTAAATATTAATAATTTAATGTGTACCGACGCTACAACACAGTCTCATGTGTTGTGGTCGTGGGTTGACTGACGTTCTTTTTGTAGTTGTTATTATCGAAATATTTTTCCCCGTATAATAATAGCCGACGGCACACGTAACATTATTAAATGAAATTTTTCCCCACATTTTTAATTTAATTTGGTGTGACTGAATTTAAAAGCCGGAATGAATCTCAAGCAAAAATTAATACATTTATAGCTTGTAGAAAATCCGCTTTCAATGCGTTGAATTTTCTTTTACTGTACCTTTTATTAATTTTTAATGTTTTGTACAAAGAAAGCATTTGTATTGTAACATACAGTGCAGAGAGTAATTGTTTGCTGCTCAATATTTTATTATTAAATTGACTGGACTATACTGAATAGCCAGAATATGAGTGTTTGGATGCGATAGCCGTGGGATTCAGCTTTGGATGTGTTTTTGTGTGGCTGGAAGATTCACTTTTGAGAAATAAATCTCTTTTCCATGTGGTAAAATCTATACCTAACATAATCTTTAAAAATAAAAATGATATTCTGATGATTACTATATTTATTACAGCTGTAATTAAGCCACCAGTATTTTTTTTTTCACTGTATTGTGTAATCTTGGCGTCAATATTCACAATTACGTTTAATGTGTGATTGAATTTTTCAGACAGTTTATAAATTAGATTACTGGGTTTTACATTCGAATTTCAAGGGACTTGTCCACCATTCAAAGACGACATTAAAAACTGAAATAAAAATATTCCTGTAAAGAGCTAGCTAGAAAAAACGTATCGTCTTCAAGGGTTTCGACGCATTGAAAGAGGTCAACGCCCTCTTTAGAACGGGTTCATTGACCTCTGAATGAATGAAACGTAAAACCATATCCTCAGAAATAGGTAAACGAAAGTATTGGTATACACGTAGGTATTTTTTAGACTAAAAATAATTCAGATAAAAAGCTGTAACGGCCGAATGTGGGTGGCAAAATATGGTCCATTTGTTTCATAGCTACGATGTGGGTGTTGAATTTCTTTCTGTATTACTTTATAAGAAGGCACCTACCTAAAAAGCTTTCTATAAATACCTACTTAGATGTTGGTTACTACACAATATTTTAAGGAAAGTCAGTGTTCATCAAGAAGTCGACTCGATGGTGTGGGATATGATTTTATCGAAACAAAATTAACAACAGTGTAAAAAAACATTTAATACTCAGACAACATTCTGGTCTGTGATGAAATAAGGGGTCGTCCACAAACTATGTAAAGCAAAATTTACAATTTATTTATTACCCACATTATGTGTACGTAATGCCATTTCAGTATGGTAGATAACGCCTGGTAAGACCTACCCCTCCCCTAAAGTGCAATACGTAATTTTCACATAAGTTTCATTTGTGAAACCAAACGCTTCCAAAACAAAGAAATTCCCTGACCTGTCTCCGGATTTTCCAATGAAATATACCATAACATTAATAATAATAGGGTTTTTCCGGATGGCCACCCCGCCATCCGTATCAGCAGATTAGGGTTGCTGCCGGCAAGATTTATTTATGTCCCAAAGTCCCGACACTTGTTGATAGTAGCGAGCCGGAAAATATTGGCGGTGTTGCCAGGCTACAAGGTAAATTCGGTATTTTTGTGCGTCAGTTGAAATTTTTGAAATGGCAAGGTTTGCCCTGAAAATATGAATGCATCATTGTTCCTCTGAGTAAACACAAAGAATGTTTTTAAATAAAAATACAGTACCAATGCAGATATTAGCTGATTTTATAGAAAAAAATAAATGATAAACTTTTGCTTCCTGTACTATACTGTAAACAGACACAAAATCTTACCTAATAACAGACTATAATTTTTCATATGATGGTAAAATCTTGCATCACTCAGAGGCACACTGCGCCGTAAGAATTGATTCAGAAAAGGCGTTGGGATAATATGATTAAAGGACGATAATAAATTAATGAGTCCTAATAATTCAGAAGTGATTGCCCTAGTAAGCTGGCAACACAAATCGGCCCAGATAAATTATGTAGCTGTCAGAACGAACAGAGAAACGATAATCATCGACCACTAACGGCCCTTGTTGAGGCCCACCCCTGAAACAAAAGACGATCCTTACAATACTTGACGCCGGTAGAATTAAGCTCAACCCTAATTTAGAGGTCTTTGTACTTTTTGACACCCTTTATTTGTGTTCTGAAAGTAAAGTAGGTAGGTAATTATAATTTATAAAAAACATAACACAAACTGTTACTTAATTAATGTTAGGACTTATCAACACAATGTTCTCTTACGAAACAATGGAATGAGGTGAAATGATTAGGTATTCCGTTTGTAAATATCTAATTATAATAACATGAATGGGGTAGTGAAATATAATATTTTCCAGTATTTTTAGGGTTCCGTAAAAAAAGGTAAAAGAACAGAAACCCTAGGGACTTTGCTGTCTGTCCGCTCGTCTGCCCGTCGTCTGTAAGAAGGATGTATCTCATAAACCGTGATAATTATTAGACAGTTGATATTTTCACGGATGACGCGTTTCTCTGCCTCTTTATCAAAAAATACAAACCATTAGAATACAATTATTATTTCAGGAGTTCTCTCAGATGTTTTCTCGATCTTATAAGTATAAAAAATATTATTAGACACACGGGTTTGCTATTTTTATACATAATGGTAAAGACCCCTTGTCTGACACGCACTTGGCCATTTTATTAAAGAGCCAGTAACAATGCCAGAGATTTCAAAGACTGTTAGTAAAGTGTAAACCTTTCTAAAGCGCAAAGTAAAGTAACTGAAAACCCTTTTATCTTCCGCAATAAAACCTGGTGCACCGTATTTTTACTCAAGTCCTAGTACTATTTATTCTGTGCTTAAGTGTCGTTTTCTTTGAACCATTTGGTCATCAGATTGAGACGGTTGAGTGCTTTTTGTAGGATAATGTTGTGCTTTTAGAGGACAGGCGCAGTTAAGTCTAGAAGATTGCAATTCAGAAATGACTATTGCTTACTAGAAATGATTTTATGAAGTGATTGTAGAGTTGATTTTGTACAACGAAAAAACATCCTATTCCACCGAGAAATAAATGAAATAGCGCAGCGGGTGCCTTGTTTTAAAACTTAGAGCTGAATCCTGAAATATAATTTGATATCAAAATAATATTCCACATTCACTAAAACCTTTTGCTTTAGAGTCCGATCGAGGTAATGAAAACATTTCAACCCTTTGACTGCTTTGCATAGAATATTCAAAAGTATCCTCCCGACTTATCTACGTTACTTACAACAACTAAACTGCCCTTTGATATATGTACGTGGCATAATAAGGTACGGTTCTTCGAATACTGATAAGGTGCCTGCAGATCAGCTGTAGCAAGAGTCTGCATGACGAATTATGAAGAATACATGGCGAATATCTGCCGATCGGTTTCCCTTTCAGAAATTAACACAATCCATCCATTCTCATTTAGGACATTTTTAACTTCGGCCTATTTTGTTTAAATGTCCCCCTTCGTCACTTCGCACAAAAACTGAATACTTCTACGTCAATGAGTTTAAAGAGAAAACTGCAAGTAGGTAATAATTGTTAAGTTCTCGCTCGATGCACCACAATACTTCGAACAATTCCAAAGAATTCGCAATTCCCGCTGCGCGAATCATAAATGGCGCTAGTTTTCCACGGAGTCCTGGAAAAAGTCAGCCTTGCCCGACTTGCCACAGACCCGATTTGTCATAAAAATTATCCACACTTTTATCCACACCTATGATGAGTTATGATAAAAACAATTTAAAATGTATGATCCTCTTCGTCACAGCTTGTTCGTTCGTTCATATTTGCTTGGAACTTTTAAATAAATTGTCTGCTTTAATGTGATGCCGGCTCAGAATGGCATCACCCCAATTCTACCCGTGGGTGTCGTAAAATGCGACTAAGGGATACTTATACAGGGAATGGCCAGCAGCGTTCCCTGTCAATGCAACATCATGCACTGCGCTCGCCAATCCGCCTGCCAAGCGTGGTGAGTATGGGGGATGCCCGTGTCCAGCAGTGGACTGTTGTGGCTGTTATGGTGGTGGTGGTATGCTTTAAAAGCCTACGGTAGAGTGTGGCGAAACGGTGTGACGAAACGGGACACATTTTTTATGCGTGTCGAAAAAGTACAGTTGCCAACCGGACAAACTTCCTGGAAATGCTGTGGCATTTATTCCAGCACTCCTTTACACTTCGGTGAAGTTGTAGGAGCCTGCGTTTCCAATTTAGCGGTAGTTCATAAATTGTGAACGTTGCTCAAAGGGGTGGCACTCAGAAATTAATTGCGCTAAACTGCTGCTTTGTGGTTGACGCACATGAAGTAGGGTAAAGTTATATCGTTAAGGGAATGGCATCACCTCGCTACATAGTACAAAAACCTAAACGTAAACGGATCGGATTCGTATCGGCTACAGTTATTTCATCATTAGCCGACATACTTCATACTTATTTGTTAATCAGATCACATAATTTGAATCAAAGTTAATATCTTGTCTTATCTTATCAGGAAGTCAAATTAGTAGCAGAAGAAAGAGACTCATGGCAATGACTCTAATAATAAGAGTCCAACTGGATCTTGATCAAAATCTTAGAAGAAAAAATTGGAATAAAATGTCTCGGATCAAAGCTATGGCAGCGTCTAGCGAATCATGTATGGATTTTCAAACGAAGAATACTGAAAGGCTCCAAAGCGTTGCCATTCCGGTTGCCGGATGCCGGTCCCATTATATTCCTATGAATGTGCGATAGCCATTAGGAAGTAGGCCTGTAGGGGAAGTTGGAAACTGGAATGGAATGGAACTCGTGGGTTTCCAGACAGAAAAAATGTGTTGTTACCCGATTGCCTCAGGAGGAAGGTATGTTTTTCGAGAGTGTGTATGTAGACAAGAAATTCGTTTGCGCGGGCTACAGCCTGAACGGCTAGGCAGATCTTGACATTTAGAATCGTCTCAGCAGCGCGAGTGACACTGGCTATACGAAAAATTCATAAATTCATGATGGCGGATTTTTATTGCCAAACACAACTTTGAAATAACCGCAGCCGGGGCTTTTATTTTTTTGTGTTTTGTTAATTTTCCGAGTAGCTTTATCTATAAAGGTCTAAAAGATAGCTTTAATAAGAAAGAGAAATGGATCTGTCATTCAATACGGCAGATTCGCTCAAAACGACTCCTCATTTAATTTAATTTCAAAGCTCGCAATTTGACGGTAGTTCATAAATTTTGCTCGCTTTACTCAAAGGGTGAAGGTAGGTACTTAGAAATTAATTGCTATAAACTGCTACTTTAGGAGTAATTCCTTTGGGAATGACCCTCTCTAAGCTGGTGCCATCTTGCGGTCGGTACGAGAACTAAACTTGAGTAACGACACGCAAGGAATTATGTGGCGACGTAAATAATTTATCTTTGTAGTCATTAAGTTTGATGAAGAGTCTTGTACCTATGTCTTCAAGTTTAAGTGGAGACAGAATAAGAGCGCGGATTTACAAATTTTCTTAGAACCTACTCATAATTTTCTTGCTTTGGGGTCGACGCAACATGTTTTATTAGAGCACAAAACCATGTTTTAAAAGGATTTGACTATGTTTTATGACCGGCCCTCTGCCTGACATCAACCCTCTTTGGAATGCTTTAATAAGTGGTATTGCTGCCAACATGCGGTTGAACATAGTCGACAGATATTCAGCCGAGGTCAAAAACTCTACGTCGCCTTTTACGAAATACCCTGAGTGGACTAGGGGTGGCAGTATTCTTAGCCGCTTGCACTCGGCTACTACTCAATATCTATATTTAATATCTGATTTATGGTATAGGCGTAGCTTGGGGGCTTAGAGAAAAAACCCTGAATAGTAAATATTGAGTCAACCGCGACCATATTACATTATTTTAGTAACGATTTGTGACTGGAATCGTTTCCCTCCAGACGTATTAACCTAAATAATTCTGTCAACTTTACGACGAAAATATATCATCGAGGCTTACGTAGGTGTGGCTTGACATCGGCACAAAATAGAGAGTTTACAGAAGGTTCACTCGGCCCTATTTCGAATTTTCGCGATTGGCATTTGTTACACAGCCAGGGTTGCCACTGCCAAAAACGTCAAGGTATGAAAATATCAAAGCAGCAAAATCTGATAAAGAACGTCACATGATTCTGAGCCAATTTTAAATCCAAGAAATATGACGTTCGTGTCAACCACCTCCTAAGTTACCTTGACTTCCCCTGAGATTCCAGTTATTTCCAGTTAATGTCAGTAAGCGTCAAAAGCGCCGTTTTCCTAATTTGTGACATCGGTGTTGATTCGATAATCTTTTAACTGAAATAGCGTTGTCAATTGCAGTTGACAGCAAAAGAAGATGATCACGAATAAAATTGGCAAGATTTTAGGCGTTAGATACCACTCAAAATTAAGCAAATCTTAGAGACATGGCCAATAGACACTAATATGAATAAAATGTGTAAACTGGGCAAGAAACAAAATTACATTTTTAATAATTACATGGCGAAAATACTCTACTTGTACAATTTATCGGAAAGTGACAGTGCTATTTTTAGCAACAAGATATTATCGAATCGGCACCATTAACTGAAACAATATTTACCACAGCTACTTCTAAGAAAACCAAACACAAGAAGCAAACAGAAATAGACGATAAACACTTTGTACGTGAAGTAATTAAACATACTCTCAGCTATTACACTACGCTGTCAACTGAGCCAGGTTTGACATACATTGCTGGTAAGTATACAGGTATCATTTCATTACAATAAACTCTAAGATAACTAGCATAGCACCACACCATACCAGTCTATAGGGTAGCCACAAGGAACAGTATTCCGATTTCGCCATCCAGTCGCAACTAGCTGTTCTCTTTAATTCATCAATCCATCTGGGCCCCAAGTCTGCTACTTTTAAGCCATTGTAATGCCAGCGACATTCAACTATCATTCTATTTCCACTGTAATTTTTTATTCCAAAAACTGTTAGCAGAATACGAAACTACCAAAACCAGCCAACTGACATGCCGTGGACACACAACTGAAACGATTTTATTTAGCTGACTTCGACCCTTGCTTGACCCGAGGGCGTCCAATGCTACGCTTGTTAACCAGCAATGTACGTCAAAAAAGGTCTTGTTCGCGAAGTAATTAAACTTATTCCCGGTGATAGCGTGAGGTAGTCGCTGTCGAGGGCTGGTGAATAAAACATTAGAACGTGTGAGCACGCCCTTACGAGGAGGGTGTGGTACAAGTTGAAGGTTTATGAGATATAAAGAACTATAAGAGATCCAACCATGAGATGTCGGTTTAGAATGGCTACACCCGGTATCACAAGTAACACAAGCCGTCATTGCAAGGGGCGCCTAGCAGAGATAGGCAAAAATTATTCACCGAATAAATTGCCTGGCGAATAAATTTTTCGCGAGTAAAATACAACGTGTTACAAAACAACCCATAAAAACTCCCATACGGATTGAGTTCATTTTGTATGGGAGATCCAAATTTCTTTTTCATATCTCGACCCATGTTCCATGGGGAAAGTTGTTCAGTTTTACGAGTACCTTGACCTCCTTTCAGCTTTATTGGTTGTTTTGTAACACCCAGTATAGACAAATGGCAATGACCCATAAAAAAACTTTTGGATGAAATTGAGAGTACACAAATATCTTGTAATAAAGAAAATAAAAAACTTGCATTTTATTCCTTGTTCAATTAACTTACCTACTCATCAAAAATGTATTCGCCGGGCAATTTATGCCCATCTCTGGCGCCTAGGGACTTGGGTGACACTTTATTTTGATCAGATTTTAACCGTAGTTTTGGCCTTCATTTTTTTTTAATCTAACAAACATTTGGTATCATCATTCACGTTACTATGAATGAATCATGAAAATCATCGTTAAACAATTTTTTCGTAGACGATTGCTCCGTCTCCATCGTAGCAAAGCGTAGCTCGTAGCTCTCAAACCAGTACGAAAAACGTTCACTCACAAATGGACCCTACATCGTCATAGTAGTCAGTTACTGAATACGTTCTCTCTCTCTCTCTCTATCTCTCTTTTTGTTTGGGACACCGAGTCGTTCAACGACCCGATGAACCCTGTCTACGTTGTCTACAAAATGTAGATATAAGGATTTTAAGGCGGTTAAATTCTCTTTTAATACTATCGATACGAACGAATTTCCTACATCTTACACTGGAATGAATCACAATGTAGGCTGGGCTCGGCTCATTGGGCACATCAGTTTATTTATTTGTAGTACGCGTAGACATGTAACACGTTCGCGACCGGTAATGGGAACGTTCCCATGGTAATCGAAATATGGCTTCACCCGTTATCACAAGCAAGACAAGCAGTCACTGCAAGGGGCGACTAGGGATTTGAATGACACTTTGTTTTGATCAGACTAACCTTGGCCCTAAATTTTAGTAAATACAACAAACATTTAGTATCATCATTCACGATACTATGAATGAATCATGAAAAATAATCGCGGAATAAATTTTTCGTAGACGATTGCTCCGTCTCCGTCGTAGCAAACCGTAGCCCGTAGCTATCAAACCATTACAAAAAACCTTCACCATCGTAATATAGTAGTCAGTTACTGAATACGTTGTCTCTCTCTCTTTCTCTTTTCGTGTAGGACACCGAGTCGTTCAACGACCCGATGAACCCTGTCTCCGCTGTCTACAAAATAAATATAATATGATGATTTTAAGGCGGTCAAAATCTCTTATAATACAGTATGTAAAAAAATCAACTGCAAATATTTTAAGAGGTGAACCACCCCATGAAACTGAACAACTTTCCCTAAGGAACATACGTCGAAATACGAAAAAAATATTTGGTCCTCCCATACAAAATGTACCAGTCGACAGAGTCAATTTGTATGGAAGATCCAATTTTTTTTTCATATTTCGACCTTTGTTTCTTGGGAAAAGTTGTTCAGTTTCATGGGCTGGTTCACCCCTTAAAATATTTGCAGTTGATTTTTTTACACCTTATATTATCAATGCCAACCAATTTCCTATATCTTACACTGGAATGAATCACAATGTAGGCTGTTCTCGGCTCATTGGGCGCATCAGCTTATTTGTTTGTAGTACGCGTAGACATGTAACACGTTCGCGATCGGTAATGGGAACGTTATCCCATCTCTCTCTTCTCTTTTCGTGTGGGACACCGAGTCGTTCAACGACCCGATGAACCCTGGTGCCAGAGTTTTTCAACCACCTACTGCAAGTAGCAGGCCTCTGACATGGTTGTGTAACGACCGCCATCATAGACAGCAACAGGGACCGACGGCTTAACGTGCCCATCCGAAGCACGGAACCATCTTTCTTTTCGGACAATCAGGTGGTTCAGCCTGCAATGTCCTAACCAGACTGGGAACAAATTCACAAAGTGATAAATATCAACTTTGTGAGTGACCCCACCGGGAATTGAACCCGGAACCTTTGCGTGGCAGGCAGGCATACTAACCACTGCGCCACATCGGCTGTCGAACCGTACTTAGTCTTAGCTTTATGTTTTTGTGAATGTAACAAACAGTATCATTATTCACGTCACTATGAATGAATCTTCAAAAATCATGATTGCATAAATTTTTCGTAGACGATTGCTCCGTCTCCGTCGTAGCAAAACGTAGCACGTAGCTCTCAAACCATTACGAAAAACGTTCACTTCCAAATGAACCCTACTTCGTAATAGTAGTCAGTTACTGAATACGTTGTCTCTCTCTCTCTCTCTTTCTCTTCGTGTGGGACACCGAGTCGTTCAACGACCCGGTGAACCCTGTCGACGTTGTCTACAAAATAAAGATATAAAGATTTTAAGGCGGATAAAATATCTTTTAGTATTATCAATACGAACCAATTTCCTATATCTTGCACTGGAATGAATCACAATGTAGGCTAGGCTCGGCTCATTGGGCACATCAGTTTATTCGTTTGTAGTACGCGTAAACATGTAGCACGTTCGCGAACGGTAATGGGAACGTTCCCATGGTAATCGATTTGAGAAATAGCATCTGCAGTTGCCGTATGGTGCTGGCTTAGAATAGCATCACCCCAATTCTACCCGAGTTATGCCGTAAAAAGAGACTTATACTTTTTGTACCCGGTAATGCAGACAATCTTCCTATTTTTATTATAAAGGTGGATGTTTGTGTGTGTGTTTGTTACGACATCACGCTAAAACGGCTGATTAGATTGACATGAAATTTTGCACAAATATGGAAGAGTATCTAGAATAACACATAGGCTACTTTTTACCACGGGAAAATGTCTTATTCCTACGGGATCACGCATATTCCAATTTTTTCACAAAGGTGGCGTGACTGAGCCGATTCGCGTTTTAAAAGTTTTCGCCGAAAACTAACAGCGACATCTCTTGGCGAGTAATACTTTTTTTCCCGCGAAATAATAGGTTGCAGCGGGTGAAACCGCTGACGGGCAGCTAGTAAAGATATAAGGATTTTAAGGCGGTTAAAATCTCTTGTAATATTATCAATACCAACCAATTTCCTTTATCTTACACTGGAATGAATCACAATGTAGGCTGGGCTCGGCTCATTGGGCACATCGGTTTATTTGTTTGTAGTACGCTTAAACGTGTAACACGTTCGCGACCGGTAATGGGAACGTTCCCATGGTAATCGATTTGAGACATAGCTTCTATAGAGGTTGCCGTGAGGTGCCTGGCTTAAAATAGCATCACCCCAATTCTACCTGAGTAATGCAGTAAAAGGGGACTTATACATTTTGTACCCGGAAATGCAGACAATCTACCTATTTAGAATTCATCCATTAATTAAAATTGCGTAAACGATCCATAAAAAACAATTACTTACATTCGGAAAACAAATCGATTCTTGTAATGATCGATTATTTTTTCATATCTCTATGTCCAGCAGTGGACTGTAGTGGCTGTAAAGGAATAGCATTTACAGAGGGAAAGTTTTAGGTACTTATGGCTTCTTTCGTTGTCCGAGTCCATGGTTAGGTTTTCTTATGTATGCGATAGCGCTGCGCAAAAATAACACAGAAATACCTAGAGCTTATATGTGATTCTTGCCTAAATGTTCAAACCAGTTACGTTCAACAGAATTTAAAGGAAGTAATAACAATAACTTTAAACAAACATTAACAAACCTTAATTTCAAAGTGAAAAGGCAAATGGAAACAGGAAATCAGAAAGTTGAATATTATCTCCTCTGTGTTCGGAACGTTATCTAAACATGTTGAAAATAGAAATTCATTGAAATTCAGTAATAAAACAATAGATTCATATAAGTTTTCACATTTATATTCATGTTCTAAACGGGTTATTGAATTTTGAATAAGTTATTTCCGTGTTCGTTTTGAATTGGTATTTATCCCTACTTTATAAAACGAAAATACTGATTTTGTTACGGTTACCTACCCCTAATTGAAAATGGAAAATAACATAACGACAAAGATAACCTTCACAAACTTCAACCAATGGACAACACGACGCAGCAATAGACGCAAGTGTAGGTAGTCGAATCGAAGTAGGTACCTACAGTACATACGCGAACGAGTTTATGAATCATCATGACCTTTGCTGTTTACTGCCTACTGATACCTTAATACCACAACATTGAGAGTTTTCAGAAGATTCACTGGACCCTATTTAGAAATTTCGTGATTGTCACTTGTGTCAAAATCATGTGATCCTATGCAGCGGCGCTATCAAAACAGCAAAATCTGATACAAGACTGTCATCACAATGATTCTGAGCCAATTTCGATCCAAGAAATATGACGTTCGTGGCGACCATCTTGTTAGTTACGCATCTTGTCTTGGTACCTTGAGATCCTATGAGATTCCAGTATCTCTCTCTCTTCGTGTGGGACACCGATTCGTTCAACGACCCTATGAACCCTGGTGTCAGAGTTTTTAACCGCCTACTGCAAGTAGTAGGCCTCTGGCATGGTTGTGTAACGACCGCCATCATAGACAGCAACCGAACAAATCCGAAGCACGGTACCATCTTGCTTTTCGGACGAAAAGGTGGTTCAGCCTGCAATGTCCTAACAGACTGGGAACAAATTCATAAAGTCATAAATATCAACTTTGCGAGTGTCCCCACCGGGAATAGAACCCAGAACCTTATTCGTGGCAGGCAGTCATACTAAACACTGCGCCACATCGGCTGTCAGATTCCAGTTATTTCCAGTTAGGTATAGTTAGCGTCAAAATCTTCGCTAGCACTGAGTGAACCATCTGCAAAGGCGCCCCGTGCTTTGAACAACCATCTAACTAACTAAAAAGTAGCCACTGTAACATAATAGTCCAGTGTTACCCAGGGATAATCACAAAGACAACGCCGCTTAATAATAACCAAGTCTCGTATTATATTCCCGTGGTAAAACAAAGCCGGGAGCGAAGTTTGGCGGGGAAGTAATTAATTCTAGCTCCCTCACTTAAAACTACATTCGGGAAGCAAAAAGCCACAGTAGGAGTAAAAACCAGTCGCTAAGTTGGCAACGTCAACAGCGGATCTGCGCGTAACGGATTGCAGGGAAATCTTAGTGTAAGAATTACTAACGTTTGGAGAAAATTATGATCTTTGTATGATGACTTAAAAAAAAACAGTATGTGTCTTAGCGAGGATCGTGAGTGGGCTTTTATTAGGTAACTCGTGCCCAAAGAAGGCTCATAATGCAAACCTGTTACTTTGGTTATTACCCAACAGAGCAGAGTTATTGTTGGTTGGTAGGCTCGTTATCAACTTTGTGATTCTTAAAGTCTAGCCTGTTGTCTCAAAATGTCTACTATAAGAAGAAACGCGCATCATACCTTTGCTAACACTGCACACTAACCTAGCGTAGGCAAGAAAGATGACTTACTGGTGTGTTATACTTTACTGTGACTCTGTTCCCTCATTTAGTGCTTTAAAATAGATTGCCTACTTTTGAAGGGGATTTGTTTTAGGTAATTTTAATAAAGATTCAAGGACGCTGTATGTAACCTAATTCATGATACACAATTAATTTGAACATAGCAACTGTTAAACAAAAAATTCCAAAAATATTAGCGAAAATAAAAAATATGATAATAAACTAAGTTTTTGCATCAGTTGTTTTTCCATTTTCCTCTTAGAAAGGGATGGTTTGTGCGTTGCTTTTGTGCTGCGTAATGCATGCATTAGAACAATACGAATTTCGACCTTATTCCCGTACAAATACATTGACAGACACATCCGTCGACGCAGCGTTGAGAGATGTGCAGCGCTAGCATTATGCGTCTGTTATAAACCGTTTGGCATAAACCGTATTTGTATGAAAATAAGGTGGAAAATTGTCCTAACTTATACGATAGCGCTGCGCAAAAATTACGCAACGGACGTTACATGTGTGTCCTTCCAGCCATAAGTTTTATTATAATTATACTCTTTGCACCTGTACTGTAAGAAACAGCCCAAAGAGGTAACACATAGGAAACTCAACATATCAACGAAGCAATCTTTCCGGCCACCCGACCGTTAAACCCGCGGTTAACCCTTAGATTTGAAAATGGAACACTAATGTGCGGGCAGATTGGGTTGGGACAGTTAATAGCGCAGTGGAAACTTATTCCTCCCGTAACGGACATTTTGTAATCGGTTGTAGCTATTGGATCTAGTTTTACTGGATTTTGGTAATAGTTGTACCTATGGAACACCAGAATAAATTGTTCATACCTTATGAGGTGCTGGTACTAATCTTTAGATAATTGGAAAGAACCATTGGTTAGCAAAAGAAACGACATACAAATTTATTCTTTTTTTGTATAAAAAGAAGATACGTAACATAGAAATTTTTTTTTGTTTAGAAGAAGGATGCGTAACTAAACAGTTTCTTGGGCCCAAAAAAGCAATACATTTTTCCTACACGTGATATTTCTAATTTTATAATATAGGAAGATGATCAACTTAGGAAAAGACTTTTCTTTCTAATTCTTTTTTAATTTCCTCGACGAATTCCATTATCTCATCGCATTAACTTGTTTTCCTCATTAAACAATTATTTTTCGATCCAACTTGGAACGCACTTGAAATTCTGAATAATAATGGCGCCACCAGGCGGCGAACTTTGTCAATTAATATACTTAGCTTGGTACAAAATACGCTAAAGCCGTGTGTGTAAACGGTGGCAAATTATAATCACTTTTGCCATACAAGTACACTAACAATTTTAGTGAAAACTTCTATGAAAGTTATTTTACGAACTTTAGTCTCATTAAGAGAACATCTAGTAAAAAAACTGTCTCTCTCTCGTTCTCTTGAGGTATACCTACGCTGATCAATTTTCCATCTACTGTTGGACGTTACAGGCCTTCATTATCCGCGATTTTGGGTCGATTGCATGCAATGGTTCCCGGCAACGCTTTCTCTTTCTAATTATCAAATTAAAGGACAGTCTGGCACTATGAATACTCAGGGTGTAGGTGCAGCACCCCTTTCCGGAAGCCCACTGCCCTTTAATAATTCACAAATTCAAAGACTTAAATAGCTATTTACACTAGAAATAGATTGAAATAGTGAAATCAAATACAGAAGCAAATCGAGCTCTAGTTTTCGCTTAACACGTACAGATCGGAACCAATCCAATAGCGTACGCTTTACCCAACACTACACTACACTGCGATAGCGATTATAGTCCAGCAGCTAGTTTCAAGCTAGTTCTATACATTCTAATTCGTGGCTTCACGTACTTACGTCACTGATTTCAGCAGATTTATAAAAAGAAATGTGAGATTTATTACGACTTCAATTAATTGAATAAATAAACATTCAAAATAAGTAAGTCGTGACACTTATATCCTATTTTTTTTAGCCCTTCTAAAGCCTGCTGAATGCAGTTACTTCAGTACGTGAAAGCCTAGACGTCTAGGTTTAAATGAAACGCTAATCGAAAAGCTCCGTCGGACGTCGACATTATTATCATCCATCAAATCAGTCGAATTGTTTACCAAAAAGGACGTATATGCTATACTTTTGGGTATCTAATCTACCAACTTGCGCATAGTTCGGACTCCCTGTGGATATAGTCAAACCAAAATTACAGTCTATAACAGTGCCTAAGCTAAAGATGTAGGTATCAAGCAGTGGACATTTAATATTGGAGTTGGAGATATAGTAGATATGAAATAAGAGAAGATACACACTAAAATCAATTGCTGTAATAATTTGATTCACAATGCAGGCCCTCTCTTATAGCCTCATAGAAGCCTCATAGCAGTCTCTTGACGTAGGATTTTCTACAGCGTGATCCTAGTCTACGAAAGAACGGGAGCTACATTTCCATACCTTATGGAAATCGATAGAGTTAAGCTGCTATTCCGAACACTGCAGCCAACAGCCGACAGCCAACAGCATATGCTGCAACGGCAGTTGCAGCCGTTGCAGCACTACTGGTTTGTATGGAGTTCTATGGAACGCTATCCGAAGGCTGCAGCCGACAGCACATGCTGTCGGCCGCTGCAGCATATGCCGCAACTGCCGTGACTGCAGATCAGTATTGCTGCAACGGCAGTGCGATACGCACGTATCTATTTTTGCTATTTTGCTATAAAACGTAAAATGTGTGGTTCAGAAATAATTATGAAGCAATTAACTATCATAATTATTAAAAAAGCGGCCAAGAGCGTGTCAGACACGCTCACAAATAGGGTTTCGTAGTCAGTCAACTTTTAAGTATCTTTCAGCGTTACAAAGTTAATTTCGTTGCTCGTTTGTTTGCAGCTGTATGGTTACAAACCGCAAATTGAAAAACTTTAATATTTCTTTAATCTTAAGTAGTACAGTATTCGTTATAGTTTTTATGGTAATTTCATATTAAGAACTATATTCCATATTTTTTTCAAATTTTTAACATGCATACTTTAGAAGTTACAGCTGGAACAAATTATGGCTCAAGAACGCCCCTTTTAAAAGCAAATATCTCGAGACAGAAACATTTTAGAGATTTTTTTTCAAAGAAATCTCTCCTTAGTTTTAAAAGACCTATTCAACGATACCCTACTCAATATTACAGATGGAAAAAAAATTTTGACACCCTTTCACATGTATGGGAAGGGGGTCCAAAAATAAATAAAAATATTATTTTCTCAACATTTCTAAATTTGGGTCAACACGATCTATCTTCACACCAAATTTGATGTCGATTGCTCCAAAACTGACGAAGTTATGAGGGCGCGGCATACAGATAGACAGACAGACAGACAGACAGACAGTGTACCGCAACTCGAACCTAGATAGGTATAATAGGTACCTTTGAAATTACCGCTGTGTGGTTTCGTTTTTCAATAATTATGATAGTTAATTACTTCATAATTATTTCTGAACCACACATTTTACGTTTTATAGCAAAATAGCAAAAATAGATACGTGCGTATCGCACTGCCGTTGCAGCAATACTGATCTGCAGTCACGGCAGTTGCGGCATATGCTGCAGCGGCCGACAGCATGTGCTGTCGGCTGCAGCCTTCGGACAGCGTTCCATAGAACTCTATACAAACCAGTAGTGCTGCAACGGCTGCAACTACCGTTGCAGCATATGCTGTTGGCTGTCGGCTGTTGGCTGCAGTGTTCGGAATTGCAGCTTTACACGCGCGCTCTTTCTATTTGTCGGGTAAAAAGGATGCCTACTCGCATACTGGTGTTTACTTGTCGGCAAAGTAGGTGTATTGATTTGGTATTAAAAAGATACAAGCAATTGTGAGATTATTTCATTGAAAATGTACAGGGTGTAAATGACAGCTCTCCGAGTAAAGGTGTATTCAGACCAAGTAACCGAAAATCTTCTCATTACAGAAAAACTTCTTATGGAAAGTTCTTCAATTTCATGATCTGAATGACCTTATCAATATTCGGAGAGCGTCCAATGCACCCTGTATATTCAATAAAAAGCCGAAAGTGTGTTAAAATGTTCTATCTATAAGGCTATAGCGACACAAAAATTCCAGCCAGTTCAAAGTTCAACTTTAATGACTGGTTTTACATAAAGTAAAAAAAAAAACAGTATCGGTAAAAAATAACTTGATTTACGCTAGCACGACTACAAACATGAAACCGGTCAAGGCCACGCGTTGTGAGGGCAAATTATGGTTATGTTATGGCGAGCTTTCGTGGCGCGGCGCTTTTTGAATTGTTCTTCGTTCTATACGACGGCTGTGCTACAGGGTGTGTATTTGCAAAGCGCAAATCCCTAAGTTAGTTTTCCTTATGATTGTGGCTTGAATAAAATGAGACCACCAATAAAAAAAATAACAAATTAAAATTTCAGTAGACTTCGTCTAAGCTGAAATGGCGCGCCTCACAACCTAACTTTACTTACCGCTTGTGTGCGTTAATACGATGGTGGGGCGCGTTATTTCAGCTTAGACGAACTATAGTTATGGTTGGTTTGCTTTAAAGAAAAGTCATCCAAACAATGGGCAGCATTTTCTATGAACGCAAGATCTGATATGGCCAATATCTGCCTCCCAAGATTTGTAAATATGGAAAATCTCTTAATAGAGGTAGAACATGATTCATAGAAGAAAAATACCTACCCGGAATGGCAACATTGTTGTTGAAATCCCCCTTACATGCCTTGTAATATGAAAAAGACGCAAACAATAATGTTATCATTTCGAGTCCCTTCCTTTTATGAATCAGTGTCTATAGACCCTTTATCCAGCAGTGTGCACTTTCATCTGTAACTCTTTAACTCTAATTCTATAAATATACTTCAGTACCTACTTGTACTTCAGTTTCGTCTGAGTTTAGTAAGTTACGACTTTTTAAGAATGGTGGCACCTCGTGGTCTTGCACCTTTTTAGAGACATCCTGTACACAAAACTTACGCTTGCCATTTCGCTGCTTTTTGCTTATCTTTATGACGTAATCCCTAGCTGGAGTGGATAAGCAGAAAATGTTGAGCTTACTGCAAGCTGGTAGAAGTGTTAGTTAAGATGGAAAATGTTTTAGAAGCTTTGTGTTATAGTAGGAAGAAAATTTATTTCACGGGTAAGTAGGTAAGTTAAAGTTAGCGAAATAGGTCGAAAAGAACAACATCATAATGGTAAAGTAAATAAATCGTGTTATATGTAGCATACTATAGGTGGAGATTTATTATAAGTTCGATATCATTTATTTTATTATTCTATGCTAACTGTTGTATATAACTGTTAATCTCCCAAATAAAATAGCATTAATACTTTTTTTAGGGGTTTATCGGGTATTACGGTATTTTAACAACAGTGAATTGCAATTTCCAAGTGTATTCAAAATCATTCCATAATATGCAACGTAAGGTAGTGTTTATTACGAAAAGGTGTGTGTTACTCCAGAATCGTCTACAGCTAAGGCTCTCCCTAAAATTGTTTTACATACACTTATCCTTGAAAACCAGTATAGATTGA
Organism: Phthorimaea operculella; assembly: GCA_024500475.1. NCBI lineage: Eukaryota > Metazoa > Arthropoda > Insecta > Lepidoptera > Gelechiidae > Phthorimaea > Phthorimaea operculella. The sequence goes on from JANFCV010000073.1 coordinate 358,451, forward strand.
TCTATTAAATAGGTAACACTCTACCCAAACTATTACCTACGTGATTTCACGCTTATTGCGCACAGACGTACGTAGGTATAACGTACGTTTAGGCTAATCCCGCCTCGTCATATGATTAATGCTCTTCCAGCCTATGAGTGAGAAAATACTCTGTAGCGGTCTGAATTTGGGAACTATGTTTTACTATGCTTGTCGTATGATGCTGGTATGGTGCTTAGAATCGGATCACTCCATTGCAACCTCATGTATGTAGTAATTGCAGGGTTGACTATGAAAATATTTATTAAACGAGACGAAAACGACCTTTTTAGGGTTTTCATACTATGTATCATACAGTGGAATAGAAATTCCCGTAATTTCGTTACCTAAGTCAGGACTGTCATTCCGTCTTATACTGGGTGTTTAATTATTATTCTTTATGAGCCAGACATGTCACACTGCAGGGCAAAGGCCTCCCTCTCCTTCTTTCAGTTTTCTCTATCTTGAGCCACCTCCATCCAGATTGGGCATTTAACTCGTCTCTCTATCTTTTCTTGGGACCAGCCAACCGACTTAATTTGTATGGGAGACCAAAATTTTCTTTTCACATTTCGGCTCATGTTCTATGGGAAAAATTGTTCAATTTCATTAGTACCTTGACCTCCTTTCAGTTTTATTTTTTGTTTTCTAACACGTTGTGTGTATAATCGTCAGTTTAAATCCTATTTGCCAAGCTTTAATAGCAAGACAATACTGCTTTATGTCAGGTGAGGGGCCTGTCTGTAGTATTGTAGAATTTACAATGTTTACAAATCACAACATTACCCAGCTTATTGACGTCATAAATCAAAAGCAGACACATCAATCGGTCAAAATTCCGCCTAATCTGCAAGCTATAATGACCTTTACTTATTCATACGTTTACGGTCGTCAGTCGCGTGATTGACGAGCTCGGCGAGCGCAATGCAAGCACAGGTGTCGGCGATGGGAGTGAAATATGCGATTATGATGTGGGGAGTTCCTGTACGGTGTAGTTGGGTGTGATGCCGGCTCTGCATAGCATCAACACAATTTTAAACTGTCTTAAAAACCGATTTAAGGATAAATTCATAACGTTGGCTTGCATGTAACTTTTCTATTATCTAAGTGTGGCTCCCTATGACAGATTGACAGCCAATGTGGCGCAGTGGTAAGGATGACCGCCTGCCACGCAAAAGGACAAAAGGATCACTCGACCCTATTTAGGATTTTCGCGATTGTCACTGTTACATTAGCTAGAGTTGCTAGATTCAATATGAGAACGAAATACAGCTCTAAATCTGATACAAAAACGTCATAAGATTCTGAGTCGATTTGAATACAAGAAATATGACGTTCGTGGCAACCAGTTTATACAAAAATCATGGGTCAGTCTCAGAGAACATCAAAAGTAAGAGGCGATATCCCACGCCTTTGGCATTCCTTTGGGTATGCCTTAGGCCATTTGGTGGCCCATAACTTTTACAGGCCACTGCTTCCATCCTCACTTCGGGATACTAAGGGTAATAGAAAGTTAGTTTTATTCATGGAAGTGTACAACTTTGCCTATTATTCTATACCTGTCGAGGAAAGAGCTTCAGGATTTTAGTACGAGTAGTTCGTAAGGAATATTACCATAAAATATTGGCCAGTAGGTCCATTACTACTAGAATGATGAACTTTCTTCTTTGTACATTAAAATCGCAGAAAAAGGACTCAATTGTACTAATGGCGTAGCAATGCCAAGACGTACCTACACTTTACCGCACCATAAGAGTTGAAATAATAAGCTCACACTTTTTAGGTACTACAGCAATAGCTTTTCAATCTCTCCAGCTTTAAAAGAAAGTTTACCACGAAAAATCCTCCTGAATCGCTACAATCGTGATTCAACTTTAGCACTTTGGTGTCTTTTGCTACCTAAGGATTCAGAATTGGCCCTTGAAGCATAAATAAACTTTGCTCTCTTGTTTTGCAAATATAACTATTTATCCTGTTTAACCACTGCATGAAAACTATCTAGTTACTTCTACCTCTTTATTGTGATCCCGCACCAAAGTTTCAAAACTACGTTACTGATACCGCCATCAAGTTTTGGTAAACCGACACTACATAAGATATTCTAGACTCAATCAATAACCCTTTACAGACTGGAAAGTTATTTATAGCTATAAATTTTACCCCAGAATTTAAGTAAAGAACCCTTACATCAGAGGTTCAAATTGCATTAAAATTTTGACACTAGGGTTGGAACATTGAGTTTTTTGTCGACTCAGTATCAGAAGTAGCAGAAATCTGATATCTTGTTACTGCTTAGTTAAAACATGTTTGGAGACCTTAACGTGCCTTTCGAGGCATGGATAAACTTTCTAACAATTAACAGATTTTGATAGATAAGACGGTGTCTGTCTTTTCTTCTGTCTTATCTTCTGATAATCTTCCAATCATCACTAAAACTCTGATAAATGCTATCAATGTTTATGTACCCGGAATCGAAGCCACACCCTGAGGTGAAGAATTCTTAGGCACACACAACTAAACCATAGAGGCAGTTAACCGAATCAATAACCCTTAACAGGCTGGCAAGTGACTTATAGCAGTATCGAAGAAACTTCCAGAACAACAGTTAGGAGTGGGTAGAGATGCAAATTCCAACTGTCGATATATCGATATCGACTGAACTTGATATACTTCGGTAGATGTCGACCCAGAACTTTGATAAATTTTCAATATTTTTAAAACTTAAATCAATACATAGTTTATACAAATCGCTTTTCTCTGTCTGTCGTGAAACTCGCAAACTTCCTCTTAAAACATGCAACGGATTTCAATGTTTTTTTTTTATAGAATACAGAAAAAGTTCACGTGAAAATGGCTCTTTGCCAATGATGAAAACGAGGTGCAGCGGGAAAACCGCTAAACCGCTAATAATTAATAAGGATCATTGTTTTATGATAAAATAACTCAAAATACTGTAATAGCAACACTGTCAGTGTTCTCAGAAACAGAAAAATGTTACCAGTGGCATGTTCTAACTCACTCTTGTGGGTCAATGGATCTCTCAATTTGCATAATATTATCTTGTATCAAATCTCAATACATCAATATTTTTTACTCCATATATCGATATTTATCGAAATCTGATATATCGACATATCGATATTTATCTTTGCATCCCTAGGAGCGAAGTGTATTGGTTAACTTTGAAGGAACAAGTTTTTATACTCTTGAACTAGCGGAAAATGTCGTTAGCGTTTAGTTTTCTTTGAAACTTTAGAGAGAAAGGGTATAGAATTAAATGAGCATGAATTGAATTGAAAATCATACCACAGAATAAGAAAATTTAATAGTCCGGTCATCATTAATTTTTTCCATTTCCATATTATATGCCCTCATCAAACCTTACTACAGAAAATAAATGTTAATGTTTTATACCTAGCACAAAATTAAAAACAGAAAAGCCTTTGGCACATTACAGAGCCGCTGTAGTTGAAGAAGTCGAATGGTAAGTCTTGCTTGGAAGCGTACTTTGTTTGCGAAAAGAACATTTTTCCTCGAGAACATTTTGAAATACAAAAATAATGCAAAGGAAAATACCAAGAAAATACTACACAGAAGTGGTGAGGTAGTTAAGTAAATAAATTGTGTTCAACGTCGAGTGATTCAGGCTTCAAAAGATGTAAGAATAAGTACTGTACTTGAAGAAAAAATCTTAGAATATTACTCACAAAAATCTGCGACCACAAATAATTTCAGAAGAAAAAGATGTCTAGGGCACATTGATTGAAGACAGTCCATTGAAAATGATTTTTTGGATACGACGATTGCTAGGTAGAAATCAGAACTTATACCAAAATTATACCGGGAGTAAAAAACTCTGGGGAACGTAGGTCATGAAACTTTCCCCATGTAACATGGGTCGAAATAAAAAGAAATTGGCCGTCTCATAATAAATCAATCAGCTGACTTACGATTTTGTATGAGAGGTCCAAGTATGTTTCATATTTCGACCCATGTTCCATGGGGAAAGTTGTTCAATTTCATGAGTACCTTAACCCTTTGGGCATGTTATACCCTTTTTGTTACTACCTGTATTTTCCAGTAGCACGAATATGCTTCAATGCAAGCTACAATGTTTGTTTCACTGGACTATGCGGTTACTCCACACTAGCACTAGGACGTGTATTATTTATTATTCGTGCAAATGTGGTCCTCACTACGAGGAACAATATATGTGGCTGTTACCTCCAATGGTACCTCGTTTGTTTTACTAAAATTACATCGCGAGCCCGCTTCATAGAAAATATGGGTTTAATTTTACGCGGAAAATATAATGATTAAATTTCATAAGCGAGTAAGTCTGTGCTCACGTAAATAATGTTATCTTTTGTCCGGATTTTTTTAATGAATGGTTCATCAAAATGTGCATTTCATTTTCAATACACATTAAGGAAATATACAGAATGATTATTTTCTTGTATCTAATTTCGGGTCTGCCGTAATCTACCTGAAGGATAATGTAAAAATAAAAAAGGTACATACTAATCCTTGAAACTTTGTGAATGTATGAACGTAATAATGCCGGGATTATATTATTTTATTAAATCGGGATTATATTAAAAACGGATAACAGTGGCGGGCAAAACTTAAACACGAAACCATCTCCCTTTTCGGACAATATAAACAAACTAACAAAATAATAAATAGCAACTTTGTGAGTGACCCACCGAGAATCGAACACAGAATCTTTTGCGTCGAAGGCAGTCACACTACCACATGACAGCCGATGTAGCGCAGTGGTTAGTATGACTGCCTGCCTCGCAGAAGGTTCCGGGTTCAATTCCCAATGGGGTCACTCACAAAGATGATATTTATCACTTTGTGAATTTGTTCCCAGTCTGGTTAGGACATTGCAGGCTGAACCACCTGATTGGCCGAAAAGCAAGATGGTTCCGTGTTTCGGATGGGCACGTTAAGCCGTCGGCGGTCGTTACACAACCATGTCAGAGGCGTGCTACTTGCAGTAGGCGGTTGAAAAACTCTGACACCAGGGTTCATCGGGTCGTTGAACGACTCGGTGTCCCACACGAAGAGAGAGAGAAGAGAGAGACACTACCACTGCGCCATCGGTCGCCTACAGCTACAACTACGTCACCTACACGTCTCAAAAGGTCCAGAAGACAAAAGGGTGAGTAATGACGTCACAGAAGAATGGCTCAGAACAAAACGGGTGAAGTGGCGAGCCGCTATTGTTGCTTGCGTCACTCACACCGCTTGTGCCCGACCTAGCGAGTGTGGAGTGCCTATGCTCTATATGCTGGGACTTGAAAGAATTTACACGGCAAGCTTGGTAGAGAGACACAATTTCATTTTAGGCGCAATCTACAGAGTAGACTTGAGACGTAAGATGGAATGCATATACACAAGGTTCACTCAAACCTATTCAGGATCTTGCGATTGTCACTTGTTACAAAGCCAGTGTTGCTACTGTCAAAAATCTCGATGTAAAAAATATCATAACAGCAAAATTTGATGCAAGAAAGTATGATTGTGAGCGAATTTTAATCCAAGAAATATGACGTTCGTGCCAACCATCTTCTTAGTTACCTTGAGTTCCCTGAGATTCCAGTTAAAGTCAGTAAGCGTTAAAATCGCCGCTAATACTGAGTGAGCCATCTGTGTAGGCGCCCCGCGTTTCCCTTATTTGTGTCAAAACTAACTAAAGTATACACACACACACGACTACGTCACCTACATGTCTCAAAAGGTCCAGAAGACAAAAGGGTGAGTAATGACGTCACAGAAGAATGGCTGCAGAACAAAACGGGTGAAGTGGCGAGCCGCTATTGTTGCTTGCCTCACTCGCACCGCTTGTGCCCGACCAAGCGAGCGTGGAGTGCCTATGTTCTATATGCTGGGGCTTGAAAGAATCTACACGGCAAGCTTGTAGGAGACACAATTTCATTTTAAGCGTAAGCTAAACAGATTAGACTTGAGACGGTCACTCGACCCTATTCAGGATCATGCGATTGTCACTTGTTACAAAGCCAGAGTTGCTACTGTCAAAAACTTCCAAGTAAAGAATATCATAACAGCAAAATCTAATACAAGAAAGTATGATTGTGAGCGAATTTAATCCAAGAAATATGACGTTCGTGCCAACCATCTTCTTAGTTAACTTGATTTCCCCGAGATTCCAGTTATTTCCAGTTAACGTAAGTAAGCGTTAAAATCGTCGCTAATACTGAGTGAGCCATCTGTGTAGGCGCCCCGCGTTTCCCTCATTTGTGTCACGACTACGTCACCTACATGTCTCAATAGAGAAGACAAAAGGGTGAGTAATGACGTCACAGAAGAATGGCTCAGAACAAAACGGGTGAAGTGGCGAGCCGCTATTGTTGCTTGCGCCACTCGCACCGCTTGTGCCCGACCTAGTGAGTGTGGAGTGCCTATGCTCTATATGCTGGGACTTGAAAGAATAACTTGAAACAAATGAGTGCCTATGTTCTATATGCTGGAACTTGAAAGAATCTACACGGCATGCTTGTTAGGGACACAATTTCATTTTTATTTGGTTCAACTTTCAAGCAGGTGCCTTGTGGAGCCGGCTTAGAATAGCATCACCCCATATCTTTCCTGTGGGTATCGCAAGAAGCGACTTAGACCAAGCGAGTGCCTATGTAAAGAGTGCCTATGTTCTATATGCTGGGACTTGAAAGAATCTACACGGCAAGCTTGGTAGAGACACAATTTCATTTTAATTTGGTCCAACTTTCAAACCGTAAAGCTTAGAATAGCATCACAACAAATCTTTCCCATGGGTATCGTAAGAAGCGACTAAGGGATTTGTGAGTCGATGTGTATTGCAATTTTAGGCGGCAGGCCAAACTATGGTGATATCATGGATCTAGGAAGTACTCCCTTCGGTCGCACAGCGGTGATACACAGTCTTCTGAATTGTCATTGTGAACTTTGGCAGACGTGGTGTAAATGGACGTTTTGTACAGCCGTTTACGCTCTGCCTACCCCGCAGTTTTCAATCGATCGAATAGTGATATTGTCCAAGTTGTCATTAAATCTGAAACTTCTATCTATCTAACCAAATAAAGAATCTTTTCATACCTAAGTAGGTACTTTTGTAACAAGTTCAAATGTAGTATTTTTTTGTGCCACTCGGACTTATAGAATAGAAATACGCAAACACAAAAGCATCTCTCTGTCAGTATTGACAAAAATATCTATGGTTTTCTCCGCGCAATATCTTTTACTTTTATGGTCTTTTCAGTTTTAATGTAAATAGAATATGGCATCTTAAAATAAAAACATATGAATTTCGTTATTTGAAAAGCAGGTTCTCGTCTTCGCCTGCGGTTTTACCCTTTTATTACTCAATCTCCGGGTCGTTTCGGTATGTAAGTCTACAGTAAGAATAAGGAGCAGTAAAATAGTTTTAATAAATATATAGGTCACCGGGAAAGCTATGGATATTCGGTCGCCAAGAAACTGTTTCCCATATGATTCTAGAGGAAGGATATGCAAGCATCGCTAGTAAGTCATACATACACATATTTTTAAGAAATCTGTTAAATGACTATATACCCTGATGCATATATCTGCCTTTGCGCACTTTTAGAATAAGTTTTCCTTTGTTCTGTTATTTGATTGTGTGCAATAAAGAGTTTTTACTTGCTTACTTAGTTCACCTTCTGTGGCCTGGGGAAATGAAGAAGTCGCAATAATTTAATCTTCGCAGTCTCTGGACACTGCAAAGTTTGTGATAGATGCCTACTGCTTCCACACCTCTGTAGTGTAGGAAATGAAGTCCAAATCAATAAGTGATTCTTATAGAAAGCAACCGGGACTGGCCTGTTTGAAAATTTTGTTTACCTACTGCATCAACACCTACTGTGGCTTAGCAAATGAACTCGCAATCATTAACCTAGACACGAATTCCATACTTCCATCTGTAATTCTTACAGACGACAGCCGAAATCAGACTCTGCAAAAGTTATTGTTTACCTACTGTATCTAATTCTACTGTGGCTCAGCAAATGAAGTCGCAATCATCAACCTGGACACGAACTGCGTACTTCCGTCTGTAATTCTTATTAGGATCACGACCTCAGAGGCTTAAAGGTCTCGGTTTTAGGTTCCTGCCTAATTTTCGTGGGTCCTCAGTATAATTTGGGGCTAGCCAATCTCAATATCCGGGTGAGGACGACACAGATGATAAGACATTTGGAGATCAAAGGCAAAATACAGCGTGTAAGGGACAGCTCTCCGAATAGGTACTGATAGGGTGCACTCAGACCACGTAACTGAACCCCATAAGAAAATATTTCAGGAGTCGTAAAATTTTTTTGACCTTCCATAGTAAATGCAGTCAGCTGATCGTGATTTTGTATGGGATGTAAAATTCTTTTAATTACGTTTCCTGAAAATAAATCTTACGGGAAGTTGTTCAGTTTAATGTTCTAAATGCACCTTATCAGTATTCGGAGAGCTGTCCCTTCCACCCTATTATACGAATGTACAGGTAATATTTGTTCAAAACTTTCGCCCTTTGCATGGTAAACATGCGAACATTTACCTACTAGACCCTAGGGAAAATTAAAAATGTGTACAGTTAACGTTGTAAGAATATCTAGAATTACTTTGAGCAGACTTAACAACATTATCATTAATATATATGTCGCAGTACGATGGCAGAATCAGGTTTTTGGCCAAAAACCTAGGTTTTTGGCCAAAAGCCGGCATATGGCAAAATCGTAGACTTCGTTCGGCCATCGTTCTAAACTAATCCAGGTTTTTGGCCAAAAACCTAGGATTTTGGCCAAAAAACTAGGATTTTGGCCGAAATCCTAGATTTGTTTAGTATCATGGCTTTTTTTGCATTTCGGGGGAACTTCTTCTTTTACGAGTGGTACATGAAGTCGCCCAACGACCCGATGAACCCCAGTGTTAGAGTTTTTAAACCGCCAACTGCAAGGAGCAGGCCTCTAATAAGGTTGTGTAACGACCGCCGTCTAAGTGATCATAAAGAGCAATCGGGACCGACGGCTTAACGTGCCCGTGTAGTTCGGGCATACACCTCGAAAGGCAGGAGGTAGCATTGGACGTTCTGGAGGGCGTGGGTAGCGTCGGACACTCTGGAGGATGTAAGATGACGGGCGTTGGATTTTTTGGGGGTCCGACGCTACCTCCTGGTCTCCAGGGCGTCTAACGCTACCACCAATCCTCTAGAGCGTTCAGTGGTACGTCTTGCTCTTATGGTGTCTGATGCTCCCCCCTGTCCTTCAGAGAATCCGAGGCAATCCTGCTGTTAAGACTGTCTGATGTTACCCCCCGTGCTTCAGGAAGTCCATTTACGGTGTCCAAGTCTACCCTCAAAATATCAGAGGGAGGTGCATAAATTACCTCTCCACTCCTCGTTCCCCCGAACCACACGGGCATGGTAAGCCGTCGGTCTCGATTGCTCTGTATGATCACTTAGACGGCGGTCGTTACACAACCATGTTAGTGGCCTGCTACTTGCAGTAGGCGGTTGAAAACTCTGACACCAGGGTCCATCGGCTCGTTGGGCGACTTGGTGTACCACTCGAAGACGAAGAAGTTCCCCCGAAATGCAAAAAAAGCCATAATACTAAACAAATCTAGGATTTCGGCCAATATCCTAGTTTTTTGGCCAAAATCCTAGGTTTTTGGCCAAAAACCTGGATCAGCTTAGGACGATGGCCGAACGAAGTCTACGATTCTGCCATATGCCGGCTTTTGGCCAAAAACCTAGGTTTTTGGCCAAAAACCTGATTCTGCCATCGTACTGCGACATATATATCTCACTCAACTTGAGTTTCCAACAGACTTAATTTATATGTGTTAACTGAGTCTAGGGAGCATGTTTATTCCTTTCGATTTTTGTTTGTAATTATTTCAATTAAGTTGGTTAATTATTTTGTTGGTTAATTAATTAATTGTTTAATTTTTAAGTTGGTCCATTTCATATTTTTGTTTATCCCTTGAAATAACTTCAGCAATTTTTCCTACACGCACACGTTATCTCGGTTCAGAAATATAAACGGAAGGAACTTTTTAGAAAAGTACTTCAATAAGCAAAAGCCTACAACGAACTTGAGCACATAACCGGGCTGGGTTGCCATATTATTAAAGTACGTACTCTGTGGTTGCCATTTGCCGGCCTAGACTTTCAACTTTAAGGTGGGCTTAAAAACCAAGCGACAGCGACAACGACGCGCGTCGTTGCCGCTGTCAAATGACTGGTTTGTATGGGTTTGTATGGGGAACCAGAAAAACCGAGCGCCGGCGTCGTTGCGGCGCGCCACGACGCCGTCACGTTGACAGCGCGCTGAGAAGCTTAGAGTTTGTATGGGATGCGGTCGGGTTTTTCTACAAGACCGCAGCGACAACGACGCCGTCAAAATTTGACGGCGACAACGACGCGCGTCGTTGTCGCGTCGCTTGGTTTTTAAGCCTATCTTTAGAGGCCAGCGTAGGCTAAGTGCTGCCACAACGACTAAAATACACAATTAGATGAAAACAAAATTTATCCTAAATTTGTTTCTGTCAGAGTCAAGTACAGATGCTGAAGCTTTTTTAGAGAATGGCATATCCGTAATAGTAATGACGTTGCAATAACAGATAGAGAAATTACTAAAAGTCGCTCTGTAACATTCTGTAAATAAGCGTCTAAACTTTAATCTGACAGAAGCAGATTTTCAAAAATTACGTTTTCATCGAGTTATGAATTTCCAAGTGATGGGGGCAGCACTCAGCCTATGTTAGGCTCTTAAGCACATAACCAGGCTTGGTTGCCATTTGCCGGCCTAGACTTTCCCAAGTACTAAGTGCAGAAAAGTGTCGCGGCCCGCGCGGTCAAAGACGGAGAGCTTTTAGATGTCAGCTTTTATGGACAATTCTTCAGGCCTCCGCCATTCAGTGCTGCCACATGTACAAAATTATTTTTAAGCTAGTAGGTAGATAGGAATGTAAAAGTTGCCGAAAATGTTATATGAGGCGAACTAGCCTGTAAAATAACTTTCCCTTGGCATACGTCACAATTTATGAAGTCAATATTTAGTGGACCCAATAATTTTAGCCCAGCCACCTAAAATACGGAGCTTCCAGAGCCATGTGAGTAGTATTGTACGGACAACCAAAATCTGTGCGTAAAATAAAAATTATTATATCATAATATTTTTATTTTTCGATTTAAATACATAGGTACAAGTATCGCAACGGTTTATGAGCGCTGACCTTGAATGCGCAGTATTCATATTTTGGGTCTGTTTGGCGGGGGGACTGAGGCGCGACGCGGGAGGTAGCGCGCCAACGCAGTCTATTGGTTTGGTTTGATCAGTCACGTGCTATTCCCGCGCTTCGGCTGACGTCTCGCGTCCCTGAAGTACACTTGCGCACAGTTACTTTTTTGTCGATTATTTATTTTGTTGATTTTTGTTATCTGTTCATTTTTGTTTATTAAATCTTTTGTTTTTATTGTTGTTGTTTTGTTGTGCGGTGTTGGTAAAAATGCCAAAGAAAAATATATTGACCCGGCAGGCCAGAAAAATGGTGTATGATGTAAACAATCATATTAAAAAAGAAACAGAAGAACTTATTGGCGGCTTGAAAGAGATCAAAAACAGAACGGCCGGGACGATTACTTCTCTCCAAAAAAATTTAGACGCGATAGTTCAATATTTTGAGCTTCATAAGAAACGAGCTCATTCTGCAGCACAACCAATATACACTGACATTTGCCATCATTTAAAGCAAATTGGCGTAGAAACTGCGGAAACACACAAATTAAATGTAAATAACCTAGAGGGAATTATCCAAAAGTTAGGAAAGTGTCAAAAAATAACAGCTCTTGCCACAAACACGTCTGTTGCGACTGTCAGGAGAATCGTAACTCAAGCAGATGGTGCTGAGCTCATTGCAGTGTTCAGAACACCCAGTAAGAAGAGGCCAAGAGCAAAACCAGTCACTGATGATGATGAAGTGCCTTCTACGAGTACCGGCGGTTAACTTTGTCAAGCGATTATGAGTTAATGGAAGGGGTATCACCATTATAATATGAATAGGTATAAATACCTACATTTGTTTTATTTGCCCTTCCCTTTATAATATATATTTACTAGATGCACGACAAACTTTCGCATTTTTAAATTAGTAGGATCTTATAATTTAAGCTTTTAAACTAACCTAAGCGACTATTTTTAATACGCACTGATGTTCGTTGCGTATGGCTTTAAAAAAAATTTGGATATACACATTTTTGTGCGCGAGTGTACACCTGCGCAAACATCCCCTCCACTTTGGCCGAGCGCTCATAAACCGTTGCGACACTTGTAGTTCACTTTATTCAATGGCGCGCGTAATATTTATTTTATCAGCAACTCATTTGATCAATCAACTTGATGGATAACTAAAATAACTGCAATACGAAAAAATATACCTACTTATTTGAAACTTGGCAAAGAAGTACAACTTATACTGCAGTAACATTAGTATGCGCCTCGTGAGAATTTTAAAATACGCGCATAAAAGTTACGTATCTACGGGAACGTGAGTCTTTTCATATTCCTTTTCTGGTAATTAGTAAAAGCTTTTATTAAAATTTTAATGGACTACGGTATCTGTAACGAGGTAGACATCGAATGTAGCCACAGTAGGAATATAACAGTACCTAAATCAAATCGCAGTTGGCAATTATTTTACACCATGATGTGATAAGGTAATGAATATGTGGATAAAAAGCGGTTATTTATTAGCTGTATTATCTGAAATAGCTTGTAAAAGACGAAAAGTTGAGTCTGAGACTAGTTACACACACAGAAGCCTGGCTGGCATGCTTCAACTCAATCAGTACCTACTGATAAAGTAATGAACTTAATAGCTCTCTCTGTCTTTGTGGAGAATACCTAGTCAGAGTCAATATTGCTGTCAGAGTTTTACAAGTGCCAGAAAGGAAACATTTGGAACATTTTACGTAAAAAGATAGCGTCTTCGAGAGATTTTTTTGTAGGTACAATGCGAATTGCTTCCCTACCTACTCTTACTAACTTATACTGTGACTTTAACAAAGTCTCGTTATATCAGAAGCTGACTATGGAAAGTGCCAAATATAATCAGGATACCCTTTTAAAATCGCCAATTAACGACATCAATCGGAAATGAAAATGCGTAACATCGCAAAATGGAATGGCGATCAAAATCTGTCTTTTGAAATTATTTGCAAATAATAAAATAACATTATGTTCTATAATAAAACGTGGAGTAAAAAATACCTACCTTTTACCCACGCAGCCTTTATAAATAACTATTTAATTAATATTCTATAGCATAGCAGCATTGATAACAGATAAGACATGTTAAAAAATTATTTAGTTATTTATAGGCCAGGGTAATTAATAAAAATCTATTAGGTACATCACGTTTTATGACCCCGACTGCAGAAACTAATGCTGAAACCTGTGTTTACTTGGCATCCTGTAAATCCAAGCCATTTTACAGGGATTTTACACCATCATCTGCCTGCCTTTATCCCAATTTAACTAAAGTCGGCGCAACATGTCTCTTTCTTCCATTCATTTCTATCAGCAGTCAAATCTTCACTTGCGCCTTTATTTTTCATGTCGTCTTTTATACAACTGGGATTGGACACCATTAAATAATAAAAAGAAAAATAAACCACATGACGAACGAAGTAGAAATAAAAAAAGCTTGTTTGTAAAAGTTATGCAAAGCGCTGACGATCCTAAAACTTCACCCCGTCTGGTCTGCGGGCGCCTTATTTGCACACTCGTTATCATTTTTTACTTTATTTCAACTCACTGTAAAATGTTTAAAATTCGCTGAGTTGTTGAATATGATTCTGGTGAAGTTTTGTTTAAAAGGAGAACACATTCAACACATTTTACTTGAATCAGATTCGGTTTTCATTCAAACTTAGACCAGCAACTTGGACAAAATACCTAAGTCATTGACAAATTCGTGTTGTATTATGACAGATTTTCGTGATGTATTGCATATTTAAAACATTCAAAAACGTGTCAAAAATTGTACCAAAATCTTGGAGGCTTGCCAATGTGCAACCTGTGCCCAAGAAGGGTAGCCGTGCCGACCCTAGCAACTATCGACCGATCGCCATCACTTCCGTACTCTGTAAGGTTATGGAAAGAGTTCTGAACTGCAAACTGCTTTCGTACCTCGAAGACAATGATCTTCTCAGTGATTGTCAATATGGCTTCCGCCGAGGGCGTTCCACGGGAGATCTTCTAGTGTACGTAACGCATTGCTGGGGCGAGGCCATTGAAAACCACGGCGAAGCAATAGCAGTGTCGCTGGACATTTCAAAGGCCTTCGATAGGGTGTGGCATGCGAGTCTGTTGAGCAAGCTTCCAGCGTACGGCATACCCACTGGCTTCTGTAGCTGGGTGGCTGACTTCCTGAGTGAACGGTCGATCCGAGTGGTCATAGACGGCTGCTCCTCTGACCTCAAGGCTATTGACGCCGGAGTTCCTCAGGGGTCTGTACTCTCCGCGACGCTTTTCCTGCTGCACATCAATGACCTTCTATCTTCAGGAATTGTTGGGTACGCAGATGATAGTACTGTCACCGAGAAATATCTGTCCGGCGCAGGAGCCAGTGGTGATGAAATCCAAAGATTGAGAAAGGCTATGATTGAGCGTACGAGCCTGACGTTAAGTAACGTCTCCCAGTGGGGCGATGACAATCTCGTCAGCTTCAATGCTTCAAAAACGCAGGCGTGTCTTTTCTCCGCAAAAGGAGTCCTTTCACCTTTTCTCCTACTTTTCGGGGTACATCTGTTCCAGTGACCAACACTCTTCAACTCCTTGGCATGGAGTTGTCCTCTGACCTCAACTTCGGCACCACCATCGAGTCCAAGGCTCAAATTGCAGCTAGAAAGTTGGGCGTCCTGAATAAAGTCAAGCGGTACTTCACGCCTGAACAGCTTCTAACTCTTTATAAAGCTCAAGTCCGATCTTGCATGGAGTACTGCTGTCACCTTTGGGATGGCTCGGCTAAATACCAACTTGCTGCACTGGATTCGGTGGAACGCAGAGCCAAGAGATTAATAGGCGATAAAAAACTGGTGGCGACCAAGCTTCACAGCCTGGCTCACCGCCGCAAGGTTGCTTGCCTATCGGTCTTCTACAGATTGTACTTCGGAGAGTGTGCGCGTGAGCTGCATGAGCTCATACCACCGTCTCCTTTCTTCTATCGGACATCCAGACGCACGGCCGGCTACCATCCGTTCTTAGTTGATATACCCACATTACGCACTAAGCGCTTCAAATCATCTTTCATTATGCGCACGGCTAAAGAATGGAATTCCCTGCCTGCGTCTGTATTTCCGAGTGCATATAACCTGAATCTCTTTAAGTCTAGAGTGAATAGGCATCTTCTGGGCAAGCTCGCTCCACCGTAGATCCCATCTCTGCTCTAGGGTAAGATTGGGGTCAAGAGTTAGCCCATCATAAATAAAAAAAAAAAAATTCAAAACTTTACACCGTTCACGTTTTTAAACTAAACTTTTAGAAAAATATTTACAAAAACTATTAAAACTCGATAAGTAAATGAAGATCAGAACCAAAAATTACTGGCGTATGCTTCAGTATCGGAATTGTAAATAGAATGGTCTAATGATGATAACTTTGAGCAAAAGCCGTATGGTGCCGGTTTAGAATAGCATCACCCCATAGGGATTTGAGAGTTAATGTGTATTAAAATTTCAGCGACAGGCTGACAATCTGTCACTAAAGTGATACACAGTCTTCTGAATGACTCTCAGACGTGTTATTTGTGTATGTCTTGAACAAAAAAATCTTTGACGTCGTTTTCAAACTTTACACCTTAATCCCGAGACTAAGGTCTAAGTGATCGATCATAGACAGCAACGGGAACCCAAAGCACGGAACCATCTTACTTTTCGGACAATCTGTGGTTCAGCCAGTTATGTAATAACTAGACTGGAAACAAACTCACAAAGTGATAAATATCAACTTTGTGAGTGACCTGACCCCACCGGGAATTGAACCCGGAACCTTCTGCGTAGCAGGCTGTCGCATTAACCACTGTGCCACATCGGCTTTCGAGTATTGGTGAGTAACATGTTGTGCAAAACAATGTTTGACAATCACATGATTATTTTGCTCTTCTTGTTCTATTTTAGATACTAGGAAGGAGAAACCTTCGGAGCACTTTGCGAGGATTCGTACAGTGGGTCCCAATGAATAATTCACAGAAGGTCACATAGGTACTTCGCGAAATTATACGATAAATGGAGGAATGGACAGGGGTCCCGAAGTGAGGCCCTTTATTCGGGTCTAATGCATAACTTGATTATACCGTGAAATTGTATTGGTTTCATTGTACAGTAAGTTAGGTACCTACTTACTATGAAATCTATAGACTCTACTCGAATTGAACCTACATACACACAAATCCTACCTATATCCCTTGCGAGGTAGGCAGAACGTTATCACGACTGCCTACCTCGCAAGGGATATAGGTCTGACAAAAAATGTATGTTTTATTTCAGAAATTGCAGATAAAAATAGAAATTTTTATCTCAGTATTGTCGAGAAGACTACTCGGTGCAGCCGTGGCCTATGGTGGTCGTAAACCGCTGCTACATCAAAAATAAAATGTAATAAACATGTCAACTACCCCTCTACTCTTTTTGTCCGTTGGAACTTTAGTTTGAAACCAGTAAAGTGAAATACAGTTTCTTCACTCTACCAACTGATCTTTCTTATAAAATTTCGGTGCAAAAAACCTTGATAGAACGACTTATTTTTGTCACAGAAAGGTGAGAAGGTTAATATTTTTATAAGGGTCGGTCTCAGTAGCTCGGTTGCTAATAGGATAAGAAAACTGACCTATGTCAACCAAGTTGTATTCAGAAGTAAGTAAATCATTAGGTTGGTAGGTAAAATAATATCTGATACACATTATATAACCCATTGAAATATCAAATAACAATAGTAATGGTAGGCTTAAAAACCAAGCGACAGCGACAATGACGCGCGTCGCTGTCGCGACGCTTGGAAAATAAGGGTACACTAAGTCTAGATGTAATGTATTACCAATAAGTTTGCACCTTTTTCAAAAACATACATTTATCACGCCTATATCCCTTGCGGGGTAGGCAGAGCGCAAACGGTTGTAAAAAACGGCTATCTTCACCATGTCTGACAAAAGTTTGAGAGTCATTCCGAGAACTATGCCTGTGTCAGCCAGTCCCATAAAAAATTGCAATACACATCAACAATCAAATTCCTTAGTCACTTCTTACGACACCCACGGAAAAGATATGTAGTGATGCTATTCTAAGCCGGCCCCATTTTTACATTCTAGCGAACTGTCAGCTTAGCGAGTAACGCATACAAATACTCCAATGCTGTGCTAAGAGCTAGCTAATATTACAACATGGGAACAAATCCCATAATCCCATACAAAGTAGCTTATTGTCATGTTTCCTGCTATCGGAAAACCATAGTCAAGTGTCCTTTACAGCTATAAGAGCTTAGGGTAATCGTGGTTGTTGTAGGTAGGGTTGCAACGATATTAAGTTCGATAAATATCGATATATTGACGGCCAAACCATTAATATATCGGGGAGTCAATTACATCAATATCGAAAAAACTAAACATGTAGGTAGACATTAATTAATATTGAATCGAAAAGGCCATCAATCCATAAAAGTGAGTAAAATTGTACTACACTAACAACACTATCAGTGTTGTAAACTTTACTGTATGTAAAATATGCGAAAGGTTTCTGGTTGATTGTGTGTGCTGTCACATAGCCTTAAGTAATTTATCGTAAATTGATACGTTACCATAATTTTTATGACTTCTTTAAGTTTTAAGCGATATATCATCAATTTAATCGATACATCGGAGTTCTAGACATACATACCTATTGATATCGACTGAACTGATTCGACTAGCTACGTATGTTTTCGATATATCGATAGTTAGTTCTTGTGCATCTCTAGTTGTAGGCGTATTGTCTCGTTTTTCTCATTAACATTCAGGCTGGGTTTGTTTAGGTCTGAGGTGTAATCGGCAGGGTACTGAGTGGCAACTGTAATCTATCGACACACCAGAGTCCTGGAGCGACATATCGATAGTTTGACAAGTACTACATCCCTAGTTGTAGGCGTATTGTCTCGTTTTTCTCATTAACATTCCGGCTGGGTTTGTTTAGGTCTAAGGTGTAATCGGCAGGGTACTGAGTAGCAACTGTTTCGGTTACCCTAAGGGCGGGTTTTCATCGAGTTTCAATGGAGTCGATTTCAATGAAATTTGTCATGAGTCTATTCCATATAAAGAGGTATGTAATGGCCAAATAGTATGTTTTTGGATATAAAAAAAATCTTGTAGGCAAGTGCACAGTAAAGAGACATTATGTGGGATAGATAACTGGCTATTTATTTCCCGTCGCAACTCTTGGGTAGTAGGCAAGGCAGGTGTAAAAAGTTAAATCGATATAACCTGCCTGTCAAAATATTAAACCTAACGTTTCTATATTAGGCTTCATATTTTCGGAAAGGAATTTGTTCATAAAGCAAGCCAGTGTAATAATAGTAAAAAATATAACTGGACAAATTTTTTTTGGCCAACCCATTTGAAATATAGTTTTACCATAATTTATTTGTAAAGAAATATTTTTTTGTAAAAATAAATCTTTCATCCATTAATAAGCTCGATAAAGGTCGTTGTATGGCAGGATCTTAGTCCAAGGCACAAGCCGATATTCCAAGTGAGAGTTCACCCTAATCCCATGAATTCCAAGATTGGATTAGCCGGTGGAATAAGTAAGTGGGTATATTATGTTAGGTTCTTGAAGGCCCTTCTAGGGTCACAGGGTAAGTAGAGGGAAGTCTTCAAAGGGTTTATTGAGATTCAGTTGTTAGCTTTTGGACGGTGTCAGAAACACCTTAAGCACATTCTAAGGGGCAATATAGTGTGAAATTTTACTAGTGACCGATAGCGAAATCTCAAAACCGCCTAGTGATAAGGCACAACTTTTCCCAAAGAAAACATAGGTCGAAATATGAAAAAAAATTGGACCTCCTATACAAACTTGCCAATCAGCTGATTTCAGTTACTATGGGATGTCCAAAATATTTTTTCGTATTTCGACCTATAGATGTTCCTTGGGGAAAGGTGTTTCTTATTACTAGCCGGTTCTGAGTTTTCGCTATCGGTCACTAGTAAAATTTCATCGTATATAATTTGGTTTCACATACAATTACTGAAACAGACCAATGATTGAGGAACGGAAAGAGAAACAGCTGATATATTATTACACGACTGCCCAACCAAAAAAAGGAGTGTAATGTTTTGTTTTCAGGGTTCATGTATGTATGTATGTATGTATATATGTGCAATGCTATAACCCACTATAACTCGATAACTACTGAACAGATTTGAATGGGAGTAGTGTGAGAAGAATCCTTACACCATCCTGAGTGTCATAGGCTGGGTTTTGTCGTCTTAAACCTTAGGATGACTAGAAAAATTATCTAATTTTATTAATTAGGGATAGCAGCCACCGTAAATAAAACTCTTTGAACAAATCTTATTATAAAATTCATGTCACACAATCTGTTGAAGTTTGATGTCGCTGTCATTGATTGAGTTGACGTTGCATTGCAGTATGTCTAATTATGTCACTGATACAAAATATTTACGTTTGTTGTTGCAAAATAAAATAAATTTAAACAAATACTGAAAAATAATAAATTAATAATAAAACGAGTATTCCAAACTGATAGAAATAACGCCGATAGTTTTTACGAATGGCACAGAGTTCTAATCCCGATGTCCAGCCTTGATGCTTTTGTAATGCAAAACATGTAAATATTCAAAGGCATCTCAGTATCAGGTAATTAGTTAAACTTATTATTATATTTATGGCTAATGAGCAGGCATAAAAATAGCTCATACACAATGTGCAATGCCAGCAGATATATCTTAGGCGCCTGGTACTTCATTACATATACAAGCTACTGCTGGTGTTTCTCTGCATAGCTACTTTGATAGCTACATTGTTTGTTAGTAGATTACGTAGGTTGTTATTACATTGATCAAACAATGATGATTTTATTGCAGAGCAGCTGTCTCCGGGATACTTTATTCGTAGTAAAGTGAGGTATTCTTCAAAAGATCACTACTGCCAATGTAAGACACGAAAGCGCAGGCCCTGGTCGGCAAAAACTTGAGTGTTGATAAAATAAGGCAGTCGGTATCAAGAAAATGTTGATTACTTAAACTTTAAACGCAACTTCTTTATGAGCTGAGCTGCTATGTAATATTAATGTATGTAGTCTAGACTTTGTAGTCAATAAAATAACCCATTTAAAATCCAAATCTGTTATCATTTAAGTAGTTTAAATCAGTTATGAGCAGTTCTATTAGTAGGCATTAAGACCCGTTCACATTTCAGCGGTATCGCTGCGGTACGCGGTGTCCCCCCTCATAGGAAGACGATACATCAGCATGGATTTTTACAGGATAACTGGTATGAATGTAGAACCAACATCGGGGGGTTGAGGGGGGCTTGCCCCCCTCATAGGGAGACAATACAACAGCACAGATTTTTACAGGATGACTGGTATAAATGTATGACCAACATCGGGGGGTTGAGGGGCTTGCCTCTCATAGAGACAACAGATCAGCACAGATTTTTACAGGATGACTGGTATGAATGTAGGACCAACATCGGGGGGTTGAGGGGGGCTTTCCCCCCTCATAGAGAGACAACAGATCAGCACAGATTTTTACAGGATGACTGGTATAAATGTATGACCAACATCGGGGGGTTGAGGGGGGCTTGCCCCCCTCATAGAGAGACAACAGATCAGCACAGATTTTTACAGGATGACTGGTATGAATGTAGGACCAACATCGGGGGGTTGAGGGGCCTTGCCCCCCTCATAGGGAGACAATACAACAGCACAGATTTTTACAGGATGACTGGTATGAATGTATGACCAACATCGGGGGGTTGAGGGGGGCTTGCCCCCCTCATAGAGAGACAAAAGATCAGCACAGATTTTTAAAGGATGACTGGTATGAATGTAGGACCAACATCAGGGGTTGAGGGGGCTTGCCTCATAGAGACAACAGATCAGCACAGATTTTTACAGGATGACTGGTATAAATGTATGACCAACATCGGGGTTGAGGGGCTTGCCCCCTCATATAGAGACAACAGATCAGCACAGATTTTTACAGGATGACTGGTATGAATGTAGGACCAACATCGGGGGGTTGAGGGGGGCTTGCCCCCCTCATAGGGAGACAATACAACAGCACAGATTTTTACAGGATGACTGGTATGAATGTATGACCAACATCGGGGGGTTGAGGGGGGCTTGCCCCCCTTATTGGGAGACAATACAACAGCACAGATTTTTACAGGATGACTGGTATAAACGTATGACCAACATCGGGGGGTTGAGGGGGGCTTGCCCCCCTCATAGAGAGACAACAGATCAGCACAGATTTTTACAGGATGACTGGTATAAATGTATGACCAACATCGGGGGGTTGAGGGGGGCTTGCCCCCCTCATAGAGAGACAACAGATCAGCACAGATTTTTACAGGATGACTGGTATGAATGTAGGACCAACATCGGGGGGTTGAGGGGGGCTTGCCCCTCTCATAGAAAGACAACAGATTAGCACAAATTTTTACAGGATGACTGGTATGAATGTAGGACCAATATCCGGGGGTTGAGGGGGGCTTGCACCCCTCATAGAGAGACAACAGATCAGCACAAATTTTTACAGGATGACTGGTATGAATGTAGGACCAATATCGGGGGGTTGAGGGGGGCTTGCATCCCCCTCATAGGAAGACGATACATCAGCACAGATTTTTACAGGATGACTGGTATGAATGTAGGACCAACATCGGGGGGTTGAGGGGGGCATGCCCCCCTCATAGAGAGACAACAGATCAGCACAGATTTTTACAGGATGACTGGTATGAATGTAGGACCAACAATGGGGGGTTGAGGGGGGGGGCTTGCCCCCCTCATAGAGAGACAACAGATCAGCACAAATTTTTACAGGATGACTGGTATGAATGTAGGACCAATATCGGGGGTTGAGGGGGGTTTGCACTCCCCTCTTAGGAAGACGATACATCAGCACAGATTTTTACAGGATGACTGGTATGAATGTAGGACCAACATCGGGGAGTTGAGGGGGGCTTGCCTCCCTCATAGAGAGACAACAGATCAGCACAGATTTTTACAGGATGACTGGTATGAATGTAGAACCAACATCGGGGGGTTGGGGAGGGTTTGCCCCCCTCATAGGAAGACAATAGAAAAGCACAGATTTTTTCAGGATGACTGGTATGAATGTAGAATTTACATAGGGGGGTGATAATAGAAGCGTTCAGTTTTTTTTACATGATGACTAGTATGATGAACCAACACCGGAGACCACAGAAAAACAGAAGAAGCGAACAAATTTTTACTTGTTATAATTTAAAAAGTAGTAAATAAAATAAATAATTAAAAAAAATAAAAAACACGCCTGCGTTTGTGGGAAAAATTGATCTGAAAAGTAAAAAACAAGTTATAATTTGTGAAAAATTTGAACGAGATACTTGGCTTGGATTGTTCTTCTATTTGGAAAATTGACGATGTTTTTATTAGTATCAAAAACATTCTATAATATGAATAGTTATCTTTACCGTACATATAGGTTCAATATTATGTTTTTTTGTGACCAGACTTTACAATGCAGTCGGGGGATAGTTTGTTGTTATACAATCACGTTACAATCTTTAAAACTATCCCCCGTTTGCATTGTAAAGTCTGGTCACAAAAAAAACATAATATTGAACCTATATGTACGGTAAAGATAACTATTCATATTATAGAATGTTTTTGATACTAATAAAAACATCGTCAATTTTCCAAATAGAAGAACAATCCAAGCCAAGTATCTCGTTCAAATTTTTCACAAATTATAACTTGTTTTTTACTTTTCAGATCAATTTTTCCCACAAACGCAGGCGTGTTTTTTATTTTTTTTAATTATTTTTTTTTTTTAATAGAAATCATAGAAAAGACACTGTCTTGTATCTGAAACGCATCTTCATACATAATAATAATATAGGTAGGTATAAAAATTTGTTGACTTGTCCGTGCATTTAGTGACGGAAATCGAAAAAGTTTTGGACATATAGGTACCTACTTTTTTGTGTATCTACTACTGTGCTTATATTAAATTTCATAAAATACATAACAAAATTAAATTAAAATGTAATTTTGCCTGCCCGCATAAAATGCAATTCAAATACGAATAAAATGCAACAGAAAAAAAACTTCCGCGCTCGCAAACAAATTAAAAAAGTTATGAAGTTGCTGTAAATAGGAAAGAGTAATAAAATAACCTAGTAATATCGCCAGCAAACTATTTACCCATTTAAGAGGCCACCTTATACTGGTTTTTGATACAAATACTAAGAAAATCCAGTTTAAGTGGATCCCTTTAATGAGTAGGTGTATTTTGCGGCAATAGTAGGGTAGGGTGGTGTAAGATTGCGCAATTTTTAATCAACACCTTATAACTTGAGAAATAATAACCTTATCTAGGTTCAATATTTTTTTTATTTAAAGTTATTCTTATGGCAACAAATCCACATACTTATTATTTAAAAATATATATCATCGCCTTAACAATTACATAAAATTCACAAATCGGGAATTGCGCAATTTTGCACACCGTAGTGTGTAAAATTGCGCATCAACGATTGATAAGATTGCGCAACTTTATTATTTGCTCAAATTGCGTGATACAAAAAATTTATACCCTAATAATTGACAAAAAAATATATTTAGCTTAGCAAATTTAAGTAAAAACCACAAATTAGGAATTTCACAATTTTACACACCATATCGTGTAAAATTGCGCGTTAGGATCGATAAGATTGCGCAACTACGTTGTATTGTAAGATGAAAAAAGATCAATTAATGTGCTTAAAGTATGTATAAATCAAAATTAGAAATTTACTGAACAATTTAAAATGAAATTTTAAGATTAGACAACAAATAATGACAATTGTGTGTGAAATGGTGCGCGCAATCTTACATTTACTAAAGGTGCGCAATTTTACACATTGAGGTTATTTTGCGAATATTGTACTACTACCGTCATCTCTTAGAAATTACCTGTTTAACTTCCCACGTTGCCTACAGTTGAATGATACCGCCGCGATAAAATAATGACAATTTAGCAAAATTGTTGCTGGTTTCAGTACAGCAAAACGTTCAAAACATTATAAAAATTAATCAACAGTGACTAAAAACTTCAAACTCGAATAATTTTGTGGTTGTACACTCATTTACCGTACTTTTCCTGGAGCACGTTTCTGTTGCGACTGAGAACAAAATATAACTGAAGTTAGCTACGAACTTCGTTCCGTTGTTCTGCAATGGCGTGTGCGCAATTTTATCGACCGCGCAATCTTGCACCACCCTACCCTACTATTAAGGTGGTATTCCGAAAAACTGCAGCCAACAGCCAACAGCATATGCTGCAACGGCAGTTGCAGCAGTTGCAGCACTACTGGTTTGTATGGAGTTCTATGGAACGCTATCCGAAGGCTGCAGCCGACAGCACATGCTGTCGGCCGCTGCAGCATATGCCGCAACTGCCGTGACTGCAGATCAGTATTGCTGCAACGGCAGTGCGATACGCACGTATCCATTTTTGCTATTTTGCTATAAAACGTAAAATGTGTTGTTCAGAAATAATTATGAAGTAATTTACTATCATAATTATTAAAAAACGAAACCACACAGCGGTAATTTCTAAGGTACCTACCTAGGTTCGAGTTGCGGTACACTGAATTGTACCAACTAAGTACTTTTACAGTTCATGCGTGAGTTACCTGTAGGTACCTATTATAGCTACCTATGTACCTACCTGCTACTCTGCCGTGTGATGCTAGCTTAGAATAACATCACCCCGTTTTTTCCTGTGGGTGTCGTAAGCAGCGACTATGAGTCCCGAAGGTAACATGAGTATTGCAATTTTAGGCGACAAGCTGACAACCTGTCACTATAGTGATACACGACAATAGCTAAAACGGCCCTCAAATAATTTGTTAGACGTTGCGATAACGAACGTATTTTTACGGCCATTGAAGCCCTGCCTACCCCGCAAGGGTTTAAGGCGTGATTTATGTATCTATGTAGGTACCTATTACCTGTAGGTACCTATATTATCTACCTAAGTCTACATGCAACTATCGGCAGTCACGGCACGTGCTGTCGGCTGTCGGCTGTCGGCCGGTGCCTTCGGAATCGCATGTGCTGCAACTGCCAACAGCATGTGCTGCAACTGCCAATAGCTGCAGCCGTTGCAGCATATGCTGTCGGCTGTTGGCTGCAGTGTTCGGAATAGCAGCTTTAGCAGCAATAACCAACTCATTTAAAGGGTCAATCTATTCTGGTTTTCCTTAGTATCTTTAAGAAGGACCGGAATATGCCGATTCCTTAGATGGGTTAATAATAGTGTTAAAAATAACGTTGTTTACGTTTCCTTGGTGGAATTTGATTCATCGAAAGTATTCTGTGGTTTTAGGTACCATAACCGCCACAAAAGTCCACTGCTGGACATAGGCCTCCCCCCTAAGCACGCTTGGCAGGCAGATTGGTGAGCACAGTGCAAAGTGTTGCATTTACAGGGAACGCTGCGGCCCATTCCCTGGATGATTATCCCTTAGACGCTTTTTGCGAGACCCACGGGTAGAAATAGGGTGATGCTATTCCGGCATCACACGGCAAGTAAGCATTTCATAACGGATTTAGTTCACTGTAGTAAACACACAAACTTTCCTCCTTATTAGCAGATTAGCAGTTGGTAATTGCCGTGTGATGCCAGCTTAGATTAGCATCACCCCAACTGCCAGGCGAGGTGAGTATGGCAATGCCCCCCGAGAAGGAGAGGCGAATGTCCAGCAGTGGACTGTTGTGGCTTTAAAAGGTAAAAAGTTGGCAACCCTACACACACTGGTCTGCTAATTTCATGTAGTGTTGCCAGGTAGCATATATTGTATTCAGTCGAGTGTCACTTAGTGAGCGTAGCTTGCGTACAAAGGATTGTACCTACTTCATTACTTCAAAAACTAAGGTACCAACTTACGCTGGCGGCTTATAATAATACTTGTGAACCAGTATAATGTTGATCCCTGGAAAAGTTACCCTACACTATACACACAGATGTATACAGCGTTGCATATTATATTCTGTCTAGTGTCACTTATAGCGAACAGCGGCTCTCGTACAAAGGATTATACTTCATTTCATTACATCTACCACTTAATATTCGTTTACCTGCTAAAACTAAGGTATCAGATTATACTGGCAGTTCTTTATAACTGTATGGAGAACAGAATAATGTTGATCCCCTGGTCTACTATTATCCTAACTTTATTCACCATTGCATATTGTATTCTGTCCTGTATCATTTTGAGTACAGCGTTTCGCGTACAAAGGATAATAAGTACCTACTACTTCATTATTTGTTACATCTAGCTCATAATGTTACATTTGTACTTTGCTAAAATTACATAATGCAATCATTATTTCACTACTATACATATAACATCTAAGTCTGCAGAAATTAAAAGCCAATCTCTCAAAACTACATGAAACTTGCAAGAAAGAAAAAGCCTACAAAAGCTCGAAGAAATTAAATATAGAGGTAGGTATCGATTAACATGAAAAAGATAATTCAAAAAGCCTGCCTTAACCCATCCAAAGGTTCTTTATAACTTTTAATTGAAAATAAAAAAGATCAACACAATTTTTCAATACCGTAATAACCTTTTTCGTTTAGGTATTCTTTCAAATTTTCCTAAAATTATTATAAATTCAAATAATAAAGTAGTTGTTTGTTTGACTTTATCTTTCTTGTAGATAAAACCGATAAAATGTAATGAAAAAGTTATACATGTAGTAACCAATAGTTAACATACTCTTTGAAAGTGATAGAGAAACTAAATAAATTTTTCCAAAGAATATTGTGGATGTTTCACGCAAAATTACAATCATTAAACCTATCTAAAAGTAGCAAAAAGTTTCAAAGCAGTAGACATAAGATTAATTCTCTGCAAATACTCTTTTGCACCCAGTTGGCGAGAAAGCTCTCATACACCGCGTCATTTTGCGGTATTTTGCAAGTCTGGTCGCTCGCATAGAAACGCCACCTAACATAGCGGCTGTCAAAAGCTGTCATGTGCTTGCTGCCTGTCTAAATCCGCAGTAGCACCCTGCCCGTATGCGATCATTTAGCTCTCTACACATAAGGACGTATACACACAACCCGAGTGAAAGCTCACACAGACCAAATGCGGTCTCTTTCCGTTTTAATTATTTTCTTTGCTTTGACCACGCAACCGCGAGGCCGTGACCTGCAACTGCTATTTACAGACTTTTCACCCATCATCCCCTTTTCACCCGTCACCCCCTTTTCACTTTTTCAACTGTGTTCCAACAGTTCTTTTTCATAAAAGCAGGCTTTGTGGGTTAATGGGTGGAGTCAGGTTTTCATCCGGTGGTCGTGAGAGTTGGTTTTGTGTTGTTTGAATGTAAGACAGAGACAAATAATAGATACGAGCGTGGTTCTCAGGACTGAATTAGGGCTAAATTTTCGAAACACTGTGCAATTTGTTACGTCTTAATCCGTCTTATAGTTCAGAGTTACAGGCCTAAAATACCACAAAAAATTTGACAAGTGTTGAACGCGTTTTTAAAATAAAACTTCATACAAAAAGAGCTTGACACGCGAGATACTTTTTTATTTTAAGGTCCATAGTGGTTGCAATATATGTTATTTTTCCAGACACACTTCGTATTAAACTGTAACCAAGCCAAAAACTGTAATACTCTAAAAAAAATTACTGGGATTTTTTTAACCTACCCTGAAGCTATGGCACGCATTTAAATTAACACCCTGTAGATATCGGAAAGGAGATATCCATATTTACCAACATGAAAATAAACTATGCCCATAATGAAAAAAACATAAACAAACACAAACATTTTAGCGCAGAACAATGGTAGCACGTCTTTGACTAGTATCAATGGAGTCAAAAGCTTTTGTTCGATCCGTGTAAAATATAACCTGCGCTTAGCCCCACTACCGATTAGACCCAGTGGGTCTAATTGGTGATATTGCATTTTACTTTTCCTACTTACTTTCATATAACACATCTGTATCCATTGCGGGGTAGGAATAGCGTAATCGGCTGTAAAAATCGGCCATTTGCACCACGTCTGACAAAAGTTTGAAAGTCATTCAGAAGACGGGTGTATTACTAAAGTGACAAGTGGTCAGCCATTCGCCTAAAATTGCAATTCTCATCAACCCTCGTATCTATATGCCTTAGTCGCTTCTTACGACACCCACAGGAAAGCTTTGGGGTAAGTAATGCTTTTCTAAACCGTAGGACATTACAGACTGAGCCAACTGATTGACCGAAAAAGAAAGATGGTTCCATGCTTTGCAGGGCACGATAAGGTGCCGGTCCCGGCTGCTGCCTATGATTACTTAGACGCCAGTCGTTATACAGCCATGTCAGAAGCCGCTACTTGTAGTAGGCGGATGTAAAACACTGACGGTTGGACGACTTAGTGTCGCCCTTGAAAGGAAGTAGACCAATAAGACCCACTGGGTCTTATCGGCAGTAGGTCTAAGTGCCTGTCTCGTTTCGTGTAAAATATTTACCTTGCCAAACAATGGTCTCGCTCAATAGGCGGAGTGCGTCGCATTTTCACTTCAAAGGATAGGGACTTGTAAATGCGCCGAAATTTATCTTCTTACCCGACCGCCTCAGAAGGAGGGTTATGGTTTTTGAGACTATGTTGTGGACAAGAAATTCTTTTACGCTACAGCCCATACGGCTGCGCGGATCTTGACATATTTGTCGTTAGATTTATCTCAGCCGCGCAAGTGCCATCGGCTTTATTAAAATTTCATAAATTGAAAATAACGGATTTTAAACGCAAAAAATAACTTTTGAATCACAGCAGTCGGGTTTTGTTTTTTAATAATTATACTTGTTCACGTTTCAAAGGATGATGAAATCTTTTTTGTAAAAGACATTGATATTTTCAGAAGTTAAAGATCATCCAATAAATTTAGACAAAATTTAAATTGCATATATAATGCAAATATAAAATTAAATTAAATAAAAGATAAATTTTACAGATTCAGATTTTGTTTCGCTGCTGTAAGGTCAACAATGATTTCGTCTTTAGAGTCGATAGTATCATCGAGTTGGCGTCGAGTGGTAGAGATTACAACTTCAGAATATCAAATTCACAATTTTGAAACCTCTTTATAATCACAAGGTCCACGAAAATCCATAACGCAAACAAAATTTTAGTCTAAACTTTGCAAGCTCTAAACGAAGTTATTCAGTTATCAAAGTGTCCTGAACTTAGAGTAAACTTGTAACAAAGTATCTACTATGTCATCACCTTCTTCATAGGTAGAGTGCGCGTATCGCCCCGCGCTGTACTGCCAAAACGTAAGCAATTGTTCCATTGATACCTTTTATGTATTAGAAGTTATAGAGGTTCAATACCTAGTGTTGTCACAGGCGTTTTGATACTGATGGATCTAGAGAGTTTGTGTTTTTACTACTGCCACTGCCACCCATCCTCTTTAGGCGCACTCTAGGTATAGCCTGCTTATACCGGGAGTAACAAAAAAGGTATAACAAACCGAAGGGAGGGCAAGGTACTCAAAAAACTGAACAACTTTCCCCATGTGGAACATGTGTCGAAATGTGAAAAAAAAATTTGGATCTCCCATACAAAATCGCCGATCAGCTGATTGATTTACTATGAGAGGTCCAAATTTTTGTTTAATTTTTCGACTCATACTAGAGGACCTAAACTTTTTATTCATATTTCTACCCATGTTCCATGGGGAAAGTTGTTCTGTTTCATGAGTACCTTGACCTCTTTTCGGCTTGTTATACCCTTTCCGTTACTCTCTGTATATACTCTAAGGTTCTGAAGTTTTTAGAGTGTACAGTAACAATTTAACACCACAATAAAGGCGTGAGTTCCAGTGGCCACTTTGTTCGGTAAACTTGTTGAAGTCTATATTGAATACCTGTCATGTAGTTTGCGCCCCTATTACCGAGGATAAAAGAGTTGTAAAGGGGGGAGAAAACTGTTTGTAGGTAAATCCATAGTTTTCTATGTTACAAGCAAAAATTAAAAAGTATCATGCATCGACCGGGGCTTGAACCCGGAACGCGTGGGTTTTCAATTTCTTAGTTTCATTGATGAGAATAATTAAACACTATGAGTGCATTAAAATCCTAATAGTTGCTTGCTGGATGTTGTTTGCATAAAACTGTATAGTCAATCGTCCGGTTAGACCACACCACTACCGAACCCGGTTTTTCTTAGTATTTGTATGAAAACCCAATATAAGTTAGTCCTTATATGGCCAGGTGGATTATCTAGCGATAGTACAACGAAATTACAGGTAACCGCATTAGGAATCCACGTTTTGTAGCGAAATTTACGTCAGAACCTCAATTTCAATTAGGCGTTTCATGTGGCTTACCGACCGAAACAGGATAAACAGCTGATAAACCTTCCTCGTGTGTAAAATGAAAACAACATAGGTACAGTCAAAGACAAAAGAGCACACTTAGGACCGCTTCAAATGGTTCAAAATATATCTGAAACTACATTAGTCTTGTAAATTATTTCTTTTGTTGTCTATGAAGCTAGTTAAACTCTAGGCTCAACCAGAAAAATTATTCACAAACGTAATGTAGTTTCAGAGATATTTTGAACCATTTGAGGCGCTCCTAGGTATGCTCTTTTGACCCCGACTGTATTATGTGCCGTGTGATGCCGACTTAGAATACCATCACCCCATTTCTTAACTGTGAGTATCGTCGTGAGATTTATGTGTTTTTGTATGAAACAAGTGTAATAAATGTGAACCAAGCAGCACCTGTTGCCATTGAAAGTCAATTTGTGAAATTTATTTTATTTTGCTACATTTTTGGCCGATATTTAACTTGGTCGGATTTTCTGTTTAACCAAAATTTCACGAAAATTAAATGATTGTTTGAAAAAGAATGATGGTACCGTGATTCGATTGGCACTATTTAAGCCGGCGGTCCTGGTTGCTGTATATGATCACTTTGACGGCGGTTGTTACACAACCATGTCAGAGGCCTACTACATGTAAGTAGCAGGCGCTTGAAAAACTCTGACACCATTCATCGGACTGTTGGACGACTTGGTGGAATAGGAAGCAAGTATGTTAACAAGTAACCTTTCATGAAATAATGACTTGTTTACGTTTACATTCAGCCAAATGAAGCCTTTTCTTTTGCTACAGTGCAGCGTGGCGCTTTGAACTCAATGTTTAAATACTATTAACATATCTTAAAAGCAAGCACTTTTAGCGCAAAACCGCTTAATAAAGATCAATTTATACCACACAATGTATTACCCAATTTCGTAACTCAAACTTCGCTTACACGAAAATTTTCAATGCATATGCAAATTTTGCTTCTGAAATTTTATGCAAATATAGGGTTAAAGCCAGCTCCGGCGAAAGATACGAGATTCAATGAAGCGAGTGGTTCGTGGGATGTTTTCATACATTATCGATCGCATAAAGCCTACCTAAATCGAGAGAAATGTTTTAAACAATAGAAATTTTGTGGGAACATGGAAATGAAGGCTGAGAAAATATGACTGTGATATCAGGAAGCCGAGGCACAAATTTGGGAAACGGTGCGCGAGGCGCCTATACAGATGGCTCACTCAGAACCTATATGTTGACGAGTAAAATTGACTTTAACTGGAAATAACCTCAGGGGAAGTCAAGGTAAGTAAGAAGTTGGTTGCCATGAACGTCAAATTACTTGGATTAAAACTGGTTCGGAATCATATAATGACGTTTTTGTATCTGATTTTACTATTTTGATATTCTTATTCTTTGAGATTCTTGACAAAAATCCTGAATAGGGTCGAGTGAACCTTCTGTAAATTCTCTATTTCGTAGCTGAGGCAACATGTGTGGTTGAATACAGGAATTAGTGTATAGTCAGTTAATAACTATTTCCTAACGTTTCGGTTTCGAGTTTATTTCTAGCAGGTAGGTAGGTATAGGTCATTTTTCGCGTGTAAGGAACCTTCTTATTTCAAGACCACCATTCAAATTTTCGAAAGCCAAGACAACGAAAAAATTGACAATACAAAAGAAAATACGGCAGAAGTTGATGAAATAGGCAAAAACGAAAATCAAGACTGTCAGCGAAATTAGACTTGAAAGGCGATCAAATTTTGAGATATAAACGAGCTATCATCAGTCAAGAACTTCCAGTCTTTTGTTAAGCAGAATTTCGTTAAAACAGAAAATATTTCACGGACTGGCCTATGAAACAAAAAGAAATCTCAAGGAACATATTTGTTTGGTCCAATTTCTTCTTCAAGTTTTACCAAGTTACCAACGTTTTATTCGTATAGTAGAATACCTAGTTCTACGGGCTGGGGCACCCCTATTCTTATCTAAGTGGTTTGAAAATGGTTTGACCGAAGGGTTCATACATGCCGATTCCCACCGGCTTCACTTTCTAAAATTTAGAAATTTATATTCTCACATCAATCTAATTGCATTTTGTAAATTTTTCCGCTCCGGCTTACCTTCGCTAAAATGTCCCGCTTCGCCACCGTGACCCAATAAAAAACAGTTCGCATTATAAGGTATCAGCAAACATCTGTATAATTTGAGAGAGGGCATTACGGAGGCAATACCACGCTCCTGAGACAATAATGAGGGGCGCGGTGTAACTGCGAGCTTTGGATATTTCAGCTCTATTAGCATACAGATTGAACCGATCCGAGACGATCGGAATGCCGCCTATAATGAACTCAATTCCGCGTACAATTGAGTAATTTTGTTCCAGAATCGGACGGTTTGAAGATACGTGCTCGAATGGTTGTAACTGTAACCGAATTGCAATGCATAAGTTTTGCAGAACGTCGTGGTGGGTAAGATTCAAATCTGCAATGATCTGCGTTTCCCACGTTAACAGGTGTTCTTGTAAGCTCGCTTTACATTTATTTTAAAATAATAATATTTCATAACTGCTTTTTAACCTAGGAATGATGCTCTAGTCGGACTGATATTATTAAAGATCGCAATTCAAATCCTGCGTGCATAAGAAAATTGAAAGTTTTCAAAAATTGTAAATACTCACCTCATTTTCCTTAACAGCTATAGCTCTATCAGTCTTCCTTGTGCTTAATTGGTCGGTTACCAAAAACGCCTCATCCGTCATAGTACTTTCGTCAACTAATATCTCTTTGCTATTTTTCCTAGAGTGATTTATCAGGTCGGGTTTTTCCACGCCAATCAAATTACTGACGTTCTCATTCGTACAGTTCTCCTTGCCCGATCTTCTATCTTCGTCCGAGCGTGATTTATCTTCGGAACTTTTCATTTTGAAACAAGATATCGATTTCTTATCTTCTCTAGCCTCGTTTCGTCTAATTGCATCAATTTCATCACATTTAGCATCTTTACGATTTTTCCCGTTTTCTGATTTGAGGCGTTTTTTCTTTCCGTTCCATCGTGAGTTTGTTTTCTTTGATGGATTGCTGTCGTCGCTCGTGCTCACGCTGTCTGAGCAGACGGGGTTGACTAAAATTTTCGTTGACTTTGCTTTTCTTTCTATTTTGCGGAGATTTAGTAAACTTCCCGAGGAGCTGATGAAAGAGGGCGAGGATGTAAGCGATGGGGAACTTCCTTTATCTTCGCTGAGGCGTCTAACGTTTCTCGATAACATTTTCGCGGATTTTTCTATATCGGGGTTCATGTGTCGGGTTTTGTTGGTTCCTAGTGGTCCCATGTTGACGGGTGAGCCTCCTTTGAAAAGTAGTGCCGTTTCCGTGGGCTGGCACACACAGGCTAACATTTTCACAAGTCATTGATCACTTAACACTAGTATCACTCACATTATTTGATATTCTGCTTCACCTAGATTTTACGGGTTTTTAGACTGGAAACCTTTGATAATTACAAATTCATGCGCAGTTTAGAAAGGTTACATTATCGGAATATAAATTAGCGTTGAAAAGGTCAAAGTTGGCGTAACATTCAATGTAGAACGCCTTGTAATAGAAGGATGTAAAGCATAGATAGACGGAGGCATGCGACAATGAAGCACACCCTGCGCCAAGAATTCGGATATTAAGGTAAAACTAGAACATAGCAGTATCCAAACTATTCCTACGTTGAAGAGCGTTCCTTGAATAGAAATTCCGCTACAGAAACTTATTCATGTAAACGAAGAAGAAAACTTTCGGAAATGTGTGAAAATAGAATATAAGATGCAGGTTGTAAAATCTTTCCCATTTACCCATGGGATTCATATGTTGCAAAGTTACAATCCCAGTCACTCGAGTTGCACAAGAAAATGAAAGCTCTCACAAAGCATAGGCAAGTATTGCCATGCTCGAACACCTTATGTGAAGGGTCAATATAATACGTTGGTTTCCTAACGATCACTGAAATAAACCAGTATAAGTAGGTCTCTGAAATTCATAACTCGACTTCCTACTTGTGCTTTAAATATTTCAGTAAATACATCTTCATATTTCTCACTTTCTCCCGCGGTAAGTACCGGTAATGGTGTTAATATCCCATTAGGCAAGGTACGTCGTACGATGCGGGGCGCCGCAGCTCGTCAAGATATTAAACTTCCGCT
This sequence comes from Phthorimaea operculella, assembly GCA_024500475.1. Classification (NCBI taxonomy): domain Eukaryota; kingdom Metazoa; phylum Arthropoda; class Insecta; order Lepidoptera; family Gelechiidae; genus Phthorimaea; species Phthorimaea operculella. Next base: position 393,291 of record JANFCV010000073.1, read on the forward strand.
CCCGTGCTGAGACTTATGGTGGCTTCTTGCCGACAAATAGAACATCACCTTTTAACGTAGGATCATACTTTATAGCTATAATATGCTATGGTGCCTATATATTTAACAATAAAATATACGACAACTATACCTCTACCTGTGTCTGGAAGAAAGAGATACCTACGCGTTTGAAGTTTAAAAAACACTATGGGGATTGTTTTTTTAGGTGTTTACACAGATGGCTCTAAATTATAACTAGTCCTTTTCAATCTTTTACAGACTTCGTATCAAATACGGAAACTAAGCTTAAAGTGGTCGTAGACACGTAACATTCAATGAACAAACTTCTTCTTCAAACTTTAAATAATAATATTTGCTGTCAAATTGCTGGTATAATATGTAGGGGCAGCATTCGGCAACCGATGCTAAATGCAGTATGGAAAGCTCACTACAAATGCAATGCCCAGATATTTAATGCGAAAACATTTTAAAAGCTTAAAAGCGAAATTGACATTTTAAAACCAAATAAGCTGGCAGTGCTATATCAGAATCACAGGCGAATACTATTCGTTTTGTTCCTTCAAACGGAGTGTAAATGAATTCATTTTCCCGTTTTTGCTATTCAGGTGGTTCGTAAAAAAAACAACACTCATACGAGACCGTTTATAAACAAAGTTTGAAAACGCGAGGTTCATTCCGAAACCTTTTCCGGTCGACCGAAACCATACAAAACGAGTTACTCAGATTTATAAAGCAAGGGTGGATAAAAAAAGCTGTTAAAGGGTGGAAAACCGTAAAAATTATTTCATTGGTCATTCAGTGAAACTAAAGAACTTTTCCCCTCTTTATTAGTTGTCGTAGTAACATACCTACATCGTTTAATTTTAAAGATATAAGCCTAGTTTCATTCTCATCCAGACATTTTCCTGCAGAATTTAAATTCTAGCCCGGAGAGCGTCGCTACTTCCCCTCAACGTACATCCTGATTTTGCAGTGTAATCTACGTTTAGCAATGCTTATCGAAAGGGAAATGATACAAACCTAGCACCAAGATCTTTACATATTCTCATCCAGATATTACCCAGCAGAATGTAAATTGAAGCCAAGAAAGCGTCGCTACCTCTTTTCAGCATGCATTCTACTCTGGCCGTGTAATCTCAGGCTGTACGCGTACGGCTATCGGAAGTGAAGTCGGAAACATGCTCCCTCCACGATTTCCATGCGCTCCCAGTACCTAGTACTGCTATACCGGGTGTCAGGGATGGTGTAATGAACATTGTATATACAGAAAGTTCACTCGGCCCTATTTCGGATTTTCGCGATTGGCACTTGTTATATAGCGAGGGTTGCTACTGTCAAAAAGCTTAAACTACAAAAATATTAAAACAGCAAAATCTGACAAAGAACGTCATATATGATTCTGAGCCAATTTTAAATCCAAGAAATTGAACGCTCGTGTCAACCACTTTCTTATTTACCTTGACTTCCCCTGTGATTTCGGTTATTTCCAGTTAAATTCAGTAAGCGTCAAAATCGTCGCTAGTACTGAGAGAGCCATATGGTAAGGCGCCCGTGCGCCGTTTCCCTAATTTGTGCTTTGTATGTGATCAGTTCATAAAACCGAAAACACCAAAAACACGAAACATATTGTTGTGAAGGATACGACAGTGAGACAGTCAGTCGATCATTCATTTTGTACGGGATGTCAAAGTAAAACCCTCTTTTAGCAGCATAATGCTTCATATGGCGCAAACTCCACCAAAAAGACGAGGGCATAGGACGTAAGAATGACAGTTGACAGACAAGTGATCGTCAAATATTCTTCTTAGTTTTTGACGCTAGCTGTCATGGATGCGACGCTTTGGCGACGCTTGTGTGTGCCTTTGTCAATACTTTTTCGTACATTTTGTATGGAAACGTCGCGATGTCAAACGTCAAGCGTCATGCCCTACGCCCTATGCCCTTTCCTTGTCCTCTCTGTGGAGCTTGGGGCTAAGAGTCATAAGCCTATAAAAATATCAGTTTCATAGTCTGATCATGCGTGTAAAGTTTTCGGAACACCTCGTATGTTATGTGCTCCCAGTCACTTCGTTTCTTTCGCATACTTACTTATAAGCTTACATAATGCAGAGTGAAAAAGTAGAGACAGGTATTTTATGCCTAGCAGTTTTTAGAGTCTTCGCCATCGAATAAGAATATTACGTGCCTAAGACAAGTATTGTGAGCTTTTATTTGAGTGTCTTTATTATTCACAAAACATTTAAAAACGTTTTTTATTCCTCCTTTTCTATAACAACGAAAACTAACTGAACTGTCTATATTACTCAGTAGCTGTTGAATGCCTTCTAACGAGCGGACATCCGCGAAAGTGGCTGAATTGAATATTTAGGTCCTAGATTTTTTTATGAAACAAAAGACAAGGGAGAGCCCATTAAAAAGGCTATTATTCAACTCGACGCGTCGACGGAAAATTAAGAAAAACCTCACCACACAATAGCTGGGGAAAATTGCTTATGGCTGTGGAAAAACTCTTTTTAGCTCGCGGTGAAAAGTTAGTTTCGTAATTTGAGATTTAATTGTTACTGGCTGCTTCTGTGGTGTGGTAGGATGAGCCTTGGTTTTAAAGATGCAGGTTTGATTTTATGAAAAATTAAAATAAAATTATTAGAAGTCGATATTGAAGTGGCTTCGCTTTGACGTCGAAGCCTTATGCTCGTGTCAGCCAATATTAACTTTACAGTCGTTCATTTTCAATTTGTCTACTGAAAATGGCCTCAAGCTCGGTGGAGCGATGATCTTCGCTTACTGAAAACAAAGAATGAGGCTAACTGTATGCTCAGTGGCGTATGTTTGGAAAGACAGGATAGACCTCTATTTTACTGACTACCAATAAGAACAATTTCTTCAACACTTTTTTTGTAACAGACATCCAAAGACGTGACTGTGAAAATCCTAATTTCACAAAAATGCAAATATCTCGGAATAGAGGACTAATAAAGACTGGACATATCATATCTAAAGATTGACAGAGGCGACCTACACAGGTGAAGACATAGAACTCGTTATTCAAGACAAAATTCGTAAAAATATCATACCACCTTCAATAACGAGCTTCCCTTTCATACAAATGTCACCGCAAAGCTCGTAATGCAAACATCTCTACATGAAATAAATACTTATCCAAATCCTGAAAAGCTTAGCAGCCCCACAATCCAATTCCGTATATGAATTACTTATGTGTACGTGAGCTGCGGCAAGCCGAGAATGAACCGAAATATTATATATTTCATTTTCTTAGAAAAAATATGGCTTCTGTTTGAGCATTTGTGATGCTAGTCCTAGCGGTAGTTCAAAATATGCTGCACCTGAGAGAAGAGTTCTGAAATTTGGTACACTTCATCTTTAGGGTCAATGAATCGATTTGACCCGTAGTACACAATTTAAAAAAAATCCTATGAGGAGTAATGACGTCATCTTTTTTTTGTATGGGAAAAAAAAATTTTTGTTCCAAAACCTATCGTGTGTGGTATCAAATGAAAGGCCTTGCTAAGCCGGTTCTAAAAATATATCACATTATTATATTTAAGTCGCTTGTATAAAATTAAATAGGAAATAATTCTCGAAACATGCCACGTTTGGGCTTCTCCAGGTATGATACGGTTGAATCATTACTTATGAAATATACGTAATATAATGTGTAATATCCTCATCTCTAACCTCAAGAAAGGTACTACGGATTTTTTGTCTCTAAGTAATTTTTTTTGAATTTTAAAGTTACAGAAATTTATGAAAACACACTTAGTTGAAATTTGGCATCGAAAGTTCAATTTTGGACACCGAGAATGATAAAAATATAGCCAGTTGAGATTTTAATTATATGTACATCACATCATATTCGTTTTGCAAAAAGAATGTTATGTGCTTCGGAGGGCACGGTTAACCCTCGGCCCCATAGCAGTCGCTCTCTATGAATAATAAGACGGCGGCGGTCCGTCAGGGTCGTCAGTTAGGGGCTGAACAGTAACCATGGTTCATCGAGTCGTTCGTAGACTCGGTGTCCCACTTTTCAGAACAAGATTTATTAATAATAGGATGACAAATACAAATACGAGAGAAGTTTTCGATTGATGGTTAAAGTGATCATTTCTCTATACACACATTATATACATACCGGCAAAATTAACGGAATCTATACATAATAATAAATTTGTAGAGGGTCGAAAGCCTGTACATAAAAGATATTAGAAAATAAATTGTCAGCGAATTCTTGAAATTGATAACAAAACACGTTTCAAAAGTTTTTACATTATATTTTCCGTTTAGATGTTTGTATGTGACAGCATCCTGAAAAACTACTGAACGGATTTTGATAAAATTTGGTACAAAGATTGCTATCGCATTGGAGAAGGTAAAGGCTACTTTTTTCTCCACTTGAGGGACTGGAGTACCTGATGTGTACCACTAGAAGCACAACCACGAGCCCAGCTAAACAATGGGAAATACATTTATGGCACCAAAGCAAGAATTGTTTAGCATCATGGAATGCTGGCAAACATAGATCGAAGGTTTGGAGAACCTTATGTGGACCACCAGGTGTACCTCCAAGAGCCCAGCTAAACTACAGGAGACACATATTATATAGTCCCAAAGCAAAAATTGTTTAGCGCGATGGGACGTGTCTGCTGGAAAATATAAATCGAAGGTTTGGAGAACTACAGGAGATACATATACTCGTACGTCCCCGAAGAAAAAATAATTCAGCTTGATTGGGCCCTCCTGCTAGCAATTAGAAATCAAAGGTTTTGAAAACCTGATGTAGACCATCAGGAGTACCAAAAATAGCCCAGCTTAAATAGGTACATGAGATATACAAATGGCCTCAAGGAAAAGAATATTTAGCATGGTGAGACATTTCTGCTGGCAAATAGCTAATGAAGGTGATGGATACCCTGGGAATAAATGTAAGGATGCTGGTGTGGGAATAATGTGTGTATAGACAAATGAAAATTATAAAGATGAACCAAAGCTCCTCTCGCATCTGTATTTATCATCTTATAATTAATAAATCTTGTTCTGTCAAGTGGAACACTGAGTCTACGAACGACCCGATGAACCATGGTTACTATTAGGCCCCTATCTATCGACCCTGACTGACCGCCGCCGTCTAATTATTCATAGAGAGCGACTGCGATGGGGCCGAGGGTTACCCGTGCCCTCCGAAGCACATAACATGTTATTTTTGCAAAACGAATATGATGTACGTATAATTAAAATCTCATCTGGCTTTATTTTTATCATTCTCGGTAACCAAAATTGAACTTTCGATGCCAAATTTCAACTAAGTGTGTTTTCATAAATTTCTGTAACTTTAAAATTCAAAAAAAATTACTTAAAGACAATAAATCCGTAATACCTTTCTTGAGGTTAGAGATGAGGATATTACACATTATATTACGTATATTTCATAAGTAATGATTCAACCGTATCATGCCTGGAGAAGCCCAAACGTGGCATGTTTCGAGAATTATTTCCTATTTAATTTTATACAAGTGACTTAACTATAATAATGTGATATATTTTTAGAATCGGCTTAGCAAGGCCTTTCATTTGATACCACACACGATAGGTTTTGGAACAAAAAAATTTTTTTTCCCATACAAAAAAAAGATGACGTCATTACTCCTCATAGGATTTTTTTAAAATTGTGTACTACGGGTCAAATCGATTCATTGACTCTAAAGATTAAGTGTACCAAATTTCAGAACTCTTCTCTCAGGTGCAGCATGTTCCATACATTCGGCCAGTGAGCCGCTAAGGCTATGCAAGATGTAAAGATGTCTCAAAGGTTTATAGACAATGGTCCGAAGTCCATGGGACTGTAAAAAAAAGACAAACTATGCTTTTCTAAGCCTATTTTACTATAAAGTGACAGGGCTGGTCGGAGCAGCCTGCTCCTGCTAGCTGCTTTATGAACTTCGAGGGAGGGATTCTGATGAGTTGACTAATTCATGACTGACTGATTCCCGACTTTTGATGTGGAACACCAAAACCCTGCAAAAATTTACAAGCTAAGAAAATGGTCTGAAACAAATGAGGGAAACTGTAAAACTTTCGGCTCTCCTGTCGACTGTGCCTTTTATGTGATTGGTCGAAAATGTGCCAATTTCATTGATGACAACATTCAGTTACCTACTTGTTGGCGCTTTTAGGCACAGTCTCTCCTGCTGCCTACTGCATTAAGCTTTGAATGGTCTACCCCATTACTTAAACAAATTTGAAAACAAGTTTTTTATACATTTCATCCAAAATTTCTTCATAATTAAAAACAACCAGATGGATTACCGAAAACTGCACCCTCTTTCTTTATTAATTCTAGCGACCTTGTTCTAAATATCCATGGTACCATGAAAACCCCTATTGTAAACAATTTCTTTCAAAAAACCCCGACGCTTTTATTAAACGTTGGAAATATAAAGCCGCATTTGTTAGACTCAAGCCTACCTTTATGAGAAGAAGGAAAATAAAACTTTATGCAACAGGTTTGTAATTAATTAATTCGTTCATTTGTCTTGATTAACTGCTGTTTTTATTTTTCTGTAAGTTTTTTTTTATGTCAAGTAGTGTTGCATTGCAGGCTATGCTGGACGTTTATAGTGTGACATTATTATGATCATAGATTATTCACCCACAGATGTACCAATACAGTAGGTATTTTTAGTTCTTTATTCAAGAGAGTTTTTTCAGGGAGTTTGTTGTTTGAATAAAGACTTATTTTAATCAACTACCTCATGAACGTTCGTGGATGAGTTTAGCAAAACATACCTGACTATAGAAATAATAGCAACATTTTGAGCTATATATTTTAAGAGATCAACCTAAACTGGTAGCCCCTAATACTTGTACGAACAACCAGTATAACTAGAAACTTTATGGGGTAATTCGGGGTGCTACACCCTACACGTCAAATTCTTCCCTTCATCAAATTGACGTAAAACCTCACGTCACTTCAAATTAATTAATTAATTTTCAGATGACCGCACGTGAGGGTGGTGTCTGTCATAGAATATACAGGGTGTATTCTCAACATGACAAAATCAATACATAGTATAAAATTAAGTCACTTTTTGCGATTCTCTGTCTGTCATGGACACCTAGCGGTGTCTCTAGCGGTTTTCTCCTAAACCACACAATGAAATTTAATACGGTTTTATTTAGATATAGTCATTGAGAAGGAAGATCCATTTGTAAAATAATTTTCGTAATAACATTTTATTCCTATTTCCTACACACACATTTGTTTGTGTGTTATCATATCACATACAAGGATGAAACAAAAATACGACACAAAGGCGGAATTATCATTAAAGGATTTTTTCCAGTGTGTGAATATTATATCTGTATGTCGTGCTACATAAAATGTGTTGTATTTATATTTAGTTTATGTTTACTATTTTTGTAGAAATTTTAATTTTCCACAAGGTAGTAATTTCGAATACTTGGTGTTTTAATCGAACACTAGATCCCAATATCGATAAACTAAATATAATTGTTAACACAAACGAAACAAGTGGAAAAAAATTCACATCACCGGCGGGAATCGAACCCACGTCTTCTGACAAGCCGGGTCAGACAAGTTAATAGGTACGTCGGCGTAGAAAGCGTGGGTTCGAATCACGCCGGTGGTGTGAATTTTTTCCACTTGTTTCGAAACAGGAATCACAACGAAATTGAAACACCCTGTATTTGGAGGGCGCGGAATGCGAATATATCTGTCGAACGCTCAATTAGGAGCAGATTTAATTATGAGACCCGCTCTAGGGCTGTCAAAACCTCCCCGTTGTGTGACGAGTAAGGGCCTGTTCACACGACACCACATTTCACTGTAGGTACCACAAATACCGTGTGGTGTTTCCTATAACTTGCAGTTTACATTACAACAGGTATTAAAAAATAAAAACTCGACGGTAATTTCTAAGTTGTATTTTTCGATAAAAATCCGCCATCTTGGACTTATGAATTTTTAATATAAGCTCTGGCCGCAAGGTGGTGTATGTATTTATGTGTTGTTGGCGGTTAAGAGTTCCCACCTCATGTAAACGCTATATTAAAGATCGTTTTCCAAAGAACGAAAATAATTCGAGTACTTTCAAGGATTATGTAAGGCAATCCCATTATTTATTAAAAAGAAATACGAATAGAACTTTTGGGGTTTATCACGAACGAAGGGTTCAATAAATAATTCAAAAAGTCACTCGAACCCCCGACGCTTATCTAGGTACCATTAGGCAAACCTTTAGTTACCAAATTCAAGGGATCTATCTATTTTGGATATTCCGAATAACTGTATGGAATAACCAGAATATAATGGTCCCTTAACTCGGCAGAAGAATTTCGAAAATCCATTTCAACATACATACCTACATATAATCACGCCTCTTTTCCGGAGGGGTAGGCAGAGAATACATCCAACCACTTGCTACGATCCTGAATCACCTCTTTCGTTTCGCTCGTCGGTTTAGGGTGCTCTTGACCTGACCTTCAAAGATCAATTTATTTTGGTTATCCCTAACAAAGGTATGGAAGAACCAATCTATGATGGCCCTTTAACTCGAGGAGCTATTGATAATAGCCATTAGCCTCAATAATGGAATTGAATGGGTCTCAATTTAAACAGCGCTAAACTTGGCTACTAAATCATTCGATAGCTAAGCCCTTTTACAATATCTGGGGGCTTTACGAGGGTTGTTGAAAAGTAGTAGAGTTTAGGTATACGGTACAAAACTAAGTAACTAAGAGAGCCATTCTGATTTTGCCTTGTTTTCTTCGAATGGTCGAAAATGTGTAGCCGTGTGGTGCCGGCAAAGTAGAACAGCACCAGCCCCTCTCTTCCCGTGGGGGTCGTAAGAGGCGACCGAGGGATAAACCTGACCCAAACAGCCAGGGCCAACCGGTATGGTGGCGGTTAATCCACCACAAAAGCATTCACAAGGAGGGTTGACGTCTGGTAGGCGGTCAGCCAAATCCTTTTGCAACACGATTTTGTGTTCAACAAAACGTGTTGCGCCGACCCCAAGCAATTGGGATAAGGGCAGGAAGATGATGGTCGAAAATGTGAAAATAGTTCAATCATGGATGTAGCGTGTACTCGCTCCCTACGGTTGTACGATCCTGATACTACCTCTACATCCATATGTTCAAGTAATTTGCATTGGTGAGTTTAGTATAATTCCTGCTTAGAACAACCGCCGTGTGGTGCCGGCTTAGAATAGCATCACCCCAGTATTTACAGTGTGTGGGTGCCGTTAGAAGCGACTATGGGAATTGAGAAAAGATGTGTAGGTAATTTGACAATTTTTCACAATCAAAAATTTTTACAGCCGTTTACGCTCTGCCTACCCCACAAGAAGTTGGTGTTTGTATAATTATACGCGGATTCATAATCAAGACATTTCCCTGTTCATTAATTTTGTTGGTTCTCCATTGTGAGTTTACCATCCCAATGCCCAAATAGACGACAAACACACGTAAAGTTCCTTTGTGCGTTATTTTCGCGCAGCGCTATCGCATGCGTTAAAAATAATATGCTGTTTTCCAACTTATCTTAGTACAAATAGGGTTTCTGTGTATATGGAGTGCAGTATACTTACTAGGCCTGAAACTGATAAACCGGGTGAGAACTGCGTTCCAGAACTCGAATTACTAACGTAGCTTCTGCAGCCATAACACTTAAATGGGATTGTAGCGGTCATGTCTGCCGCATGCCTAACAAGCTTTGGGAAAAAATGGCCACCAATTGGAACCCAAGAACCGATAGACGTCGTCGCGGAAGACCCTGATACAGATGGCGTGATGAACTGGAGGGGTTCTCCAAAGGTTGGACTGCGGGGGCACAGGATCGCGAAGAATGGAAGAAGGGGAGGGAGGCCTTTGCCCAGCAATGGGATCCCGATGGCTAAATAATATAAGATAAGATAAGATGGTTAATGTCAAACGGTTTGACAGACGCATCCGCTAGCGCAAAAATATCGCACAACGCTGCGTTGTGGGATTCGTCTGTCAAAACAGTTTTATCCTGCCCGACACATGCGTTACGAAGCGCAAAAATAACGCACAAGTGGACGTTACGTGTATTACTCGGCTTTTCATCCCAAAATAGCTGGAATAATCTTCAAAATAAACAAACTTTTGTTTATTCAGCCACTCGGCATAACTCGATATCAGGGAACAGGACTTCAAATACCGAATTAAATAGAAGATGTATTTAATTAGCTTGATAAAACGGGAAGATAAGAGCATAAAGTGATTTTGCTTTCAAAAGCACTATTTGAACTACATTTGCGGAATTATAGTTGTGAAATTAATCTCACTTCATTGCATAGTACTAACTATTTGAGTAGCGATTTGCTTCAACTTTCATCATGCAAAGGTGAAGGAGTGGAATTCGCTGCCGACGGATCTGTTTCCGAAACTATATAACTTGGGCTTTTTCATGCATGTTCCAACATCGTCTGCATCATCACTTACCAACAGGTGAGATAGCAGACAAATGCGGGGCCAATCTTATAAAAAATAATCTAGGCCGTCATGTTTGAATCTATGTTTAGGATACCACAGTTATACAGGTGTAGGTATCAACTTATAGCAATAAATGGGTCCTAAAATGCCCCTTAAAACATGTCAATTCTCTCTCAATGCGCCAATCGTCTTGTGGCAAAAACGACCGAATTTTGACGGTCGTTTACGCTCTGTCTACACCGCAAGAGAAAAAGCCGTGATGTGTGTGTGTGCGTGTGTGTGTGTGTGTGTGTGTGTGTGTGTGTGTGTGTGTTACATGTACGATTGTATTGTAAAGTATAACCGATGGAATAGTAACGGGGTCGTGCCTGCGACTGCCTACCCCGCAAGATAAAAAGCCGTGATGTGTGTGTGTGTGTGTGTGTGTGTGTGTGTGTGTAACATGTACGATTGTATTGTAAAGTATAACCGGGGGGATATTAGCAGGGTCGTGCCTGCGACTGTCGAGAGCGGCTCTGCTAAAGTTTACTCTAGCCCTGGGGAATCGTAGGGTTGTGCCAACCAAATAATGATTATTGATAAGATATGAAAAAAATTAAGGAACATTTTTTTTATGTTAATGTATTTAAAGGTTCAGGTGATCCATCCAACGTTTCAAATGAAACATAGGCATAAAAAGTCTTTCTTGTCACTTATTAGTGACTTGTCAGGTCACAGGTCTTATCTCGCGCTAGTGTTTTTAGGTAAATAAGCGATTTACCTGGGAACCCGACGCCTTTCTAGGGTTATATTATACACCCATTGAAGAGTAGATATGCTAAAAAAACCTTTGTAATGGAAAAGAGTTGAAAAATTATTCCCTCCTCACAAAAAAAAATAATACTGACAGTGAAGATAATTACTCAATACGGTTAATTTTGGCTTTAAGTGATAGTCTGTATCATTTGAAAAATATAGAATGTAAAATACCTACATAACAAACTACTTGGCAAACTCAAACAATTACCTATTTATCCACCAACAGAGCAAGTTGGCATTAAACTTGTTAAGAAACACTTCAAAACTCGAATGACATCTTTAAGGGCGTGATTACTGTCACAATTGTCATGCGACATCCCTAAACGGCTCATGACACGACAATCAGCCGGGGGTAAACTTTGCTCAACTAATTTCTGCCTCGCATGAGGCTAGACTTTTCCTGGTTACAATTTATGGCATAGCGTAATATTGTGAAAGTTTTGCGATAGAAATACCAATAAAATCTTATAGTTATCGTAAGTTTTTCTTCAATGTGCTTAGTTCATTTTAGTATTCTATCTATGATTAGGTACTTTGGTTCCTGTTTGATGATCACTTAGACGGCGGTCATTCATTACACGAGACACAACCTAGTTAGAAGCCTACTACTTGAAAAACTCTGACACTAGGGTTCATCGGGTCGTGCAACTACCAAGAAGAAGATTACTAAAACCTAAGACCAAGAAGAAGATTACTAAATTAAGCGATAAAAATTGAGTGATATAATCAGTAGCTAAATAAATTTGAAATAAAGTCATCGACATAGGTTTGTTTGATGTATGCGTTACGTGTAGATCTAGGTAGTTATGTTAAAAAGCTCGAATGAAAAGAATTTCGGAGATATGCAATTCAAACTCGTTAGTTATACGCAAAATACAATCAACTACATAATATTCTTATAAAAAGACAAGATTCACGCGCAATTTCTCTCGTTAGTTGTGTTGAAAATTCTTGTGAACTGACTTCCCGGCTAACGAGAAACTTTTCAAAGGTCGAGAAACACTCGTAACATCCGTATTTGCGTTATTTTTGCGCAGCCCTATCGCATGCGTTAAGAAAATGCGATTTTCCTCCTTATTTCATACAAATACAGTTTATGTAAAACGGTTTGAAAGACGCATCTGCTAGCGCTGCGCAACGCACAACGCTGCGTCGGCAGATGCGTTTGTCAAACCATTCGAAATAAACCGTATTTATACGGGAATAAGGTCGAAAGCCGTACTGTCATAACGCATACGTTACGCAGCGCGTTATCTTTGCGCACAAACGGATGTTGCGTGTGTTATTCACCAAACTTTTCAAAGTGAGTATACCCCGTTTTCCGCTCAGTGTACCATCAGCCAGTGAAGTGAAATGGGTTCATAAAACAATTTAATTGACTGGTTAATTACTAATAGGGAATAAAAGGATCCATTAAAAGGTAATTTTGAAAGGAAAGTTTAATTTTACGTCGCTGTCCGTTGTTTTGAGGAAGGCGGATCCTGTAGACAGATCGTGTCTTCGCCACAAAATATAGACAGTTTTACAGAAAGTTCACTCGGCCCTATTTAGGATTTTCGTGATAGTCACTCGTTTCGTTACATAGACAGGGTGGCTACTGTCAGAAATCTCAAAGTAAAAGAATATCAAAACTCCAAAATCTGATACAAGAACGTCATAGTATTATGATTCTGAACTAATTTTAATCCAAGAAATATGACTTTCGTGACAACCATCTTTCTAGTTACCTACCTCGAGTTACCCTGAGATTCCAGTGTCAAAATCGTTGCTAGTACTGAGTAAGCCCCAGTATCCCTTATTTGAGTCTACACCTTTAATATTATTCCTCGTCTTTCATCTCAAATTATTTCGGAGCTTGATTAGAGTAAACCGTTTTCATAACAATAATAGCTGCTGGCAAATCTAGTCTACTACAACAGCCACGACAGTCCACTGCTGGACATGGGCCTCCCACAATTGGGGGGGCAATGTCTTACTCACCTCGCTTTTAAGGCGGATTTGTGGGTGCAGTGCAAGATGTTGTATTCTCCGGGAACGCTGCAGGACAAATCCCTGGATCTATCCCTTAGTCGCTTTTTACGACACCCACGGATAGATTTAAGGGTTATGCTATTCTAAGCCGGCATCACATATCAATCTAGCCTATCTATAGTGCAAATGTAGCGCACTGTTTACAAATGTAAATTGAAAACCGTGATTGATACAAAATCAGTATTAGCTGTATGATTCATATTCTGAAAACTATCGTTCGTGATGACCATCAGAATTTCAATTTCATTTCAATTACGTATGTATGATACATTTAATTTTCATGTAAAGGACGCGAGTCAACATAATATTACGCCTATATCCCATGCTGGGGTAGGCAGAGCGTAATCGGCAGTAAAAACGGTCATTCACACCACGTTTGACAAAAGTTTGAGAGTCATTCAGAAGAATGTGTATCACTATGTATGTTGATGCTAAACCGGCACCACACGGAAAAGTTCACCACGCAAGTCAAAATGCACTATATTGTGACCCGACGCTAAAGCTACGGTAGTTTGAACCTTAAATTATCTTTGTTCAGTCGGCAGTCGACCTATTCCTTTGAAACAGAAGAAAGGACCTGATGAAATTATAATTGTGCTATACCTAATACCAATTTAATATTCCAGTCAAAGTTATTCTTCCCCTAAGACCTACCTACCAAGTATCATTTAAATATTATTTGGTTTAAATATAACACCAGGATTCGTCGCGTCGTCAGTCGAGTTAGTGTACCACGCTACAGCAATAAATAAACCATTATGGTGCTGTTAAAAACTATCAGCAGGACATCACCTATTTAAACTGGTATTTTCAACAGCGTATAAGAATAACCAGTTAAGATATTATAAAAACTGTAACGCGCCCAAACCTGTGTCACTCGCATCGCAAAACAGCTCGAATCTTCTCTGTATTTGACTTTGATAGCACAAGTAGGTGAAAATAGGTAGTGCGAATCGAATTTCTATCACCAAGTGTTGAGTCGTGTTCCCCATTGCCACTTGTCGCCGCAAATATACAGCCTTTCACGCCCTTTATGTAAAATAGGTTCCATTTTCTATTTCTACCTTAAGGGAAATGTCGGATTGGGAATGCGTAGAGAGAATTCTAAGTCGTTTGATATAAATTGCAGAAACTTTTCTGCTATTGATTTTAGTAGCTACTTTGTGGGATGTAAAATATCTCAATCGGCTGTCTGAAGTCAGCTAGCCTCTATGTAAAAATACCTACATATAAGAACCAAAAGTAAATTATCATTACAACGTTAATGTCCTCAACACGGTATATTAACAATACCTACAATTATGAATATAGCGAATCCAGATGATTGTGGACTACTACTACTTCAACCACTACAGTCCACTGCTGGACATGGGTCTACCGCAATTGGTGAGATATTGCTATACTCAGACTGGCATGGCGGTTTTACAGATATTTACAGAGAACGCTGCTGCCCATTACCTGGTTTCATCCCTTAGTCATCCTTTAGTCGCCTTTTACGACACCTACGCTACGGTTAGAAATGAGGTGATGCTATTCTAAGCCCGCACCACACGGCACGTGTGGACAACAGGCGACAATTTAGATACTATTGCTTATCAATAAACACAATACATGCAACATGGTAATCATAAATCTTATCCTAAAAAACACGTAAGTAATTCACTTCTATTTAGAAATTTTCCCAAGAATTCTCTCACGAGTAATTTACTAAAGAAAGTAAAGTTTCGAGATCCCAAGGAACAAGCCTAAACTTGGACAAGAATTTTAATAATGTTAACGTAAGTTACTGCGACCTATTCTATGTTGATGATGAAAGTATAAAGTTAGTAGAGAAAAATGTAATGCCTTTTTTTTCTCTACCCTTATTTAGAATATTAAGGTCATAATTATAATAAACTATAATATCTAGGGAATTCTGTACCCGAGAGAAGTCAAGTAAGGATTTAATTCTATAAAATTAATGTCAGTCAAAGCTGTAATTAACGCTAACAACGAGCTTTTCCTTTGAGCTCTCATGAGAAAGTGAAACATTAATAGTTAAGAATATCTTTTACAACGTCTTAAAAGACACAGAACATAATCAGAATAACGCGTACTCATAAAATTAAGTCATATTCGCAGCAACGTCACGAATACCTACAAAGTACAAAGTTAAGTCGCTTTTTGCGTTTCTCTGTCTGTCTCTATGTCGTGGCATTCTGTCTGTAAACCATGCAATGGATTTTGATATTTTTTGTAACAGATAAAACTGGTGACGAACATTGTCCAAAGTAGTCACGTCCCTCAGTCATGAGGCTACGACGAAGAAGAAGAAGTAACAGATAAGGTGGTTTAAGAGGAAGATTTATGTAATTAACACATGCCGGAAAATGCATTTTTCCCGCGGGAAAATAAGTTGCAGTGGGTAAAACCGTTAACGGGCCACTAGTAGGTAATAATTAGTACATACTACCCTTGGGTTAAATTATGTATTTATATCTTGTACATTCATTTATGGATAGTTTATTTTTCAGGACAGACTGAGAATGTGACTTCCGACAACCTAGGTATGCAGGTACTTTTTTAATAATAAAAAAAAGAATGCCTACATAGCCCTTTCAGGTAAAAAGGTAAACTAACATAATTACTAACTCCTGGCCTACCAAGGTCAAATTACTTCATAACCCTGTTTTGGTTATCCAACCTTCGCGTTTTCATTTACATTCAAGGAAAGTTGCTACCCTATCTCACCATCTGACCTCGAAATATAGGTTTTACCCGTTAACGATACAGATGGGCCTAAAAGGGGTAACTTGAAATATTGTAGACTACTTACCTACCTACACACACCTATCTACACTTATTTATCTGTCAATGTAATTATATCTGCCTGCTCTTATAGTCCATTCAAAATCATACCATAGTGGCATGACTAGCCTAAGCGAGACGCCAAGTTACGCTGGTCGCGTAGTATCTAAGAACTATTGTGACCAGAGTAACTTGGCCTCCCACTTAGGGGCTAGTCATGTCATTTCATGACACTATGATTGCGAATGGATTTTACCTAGCACAGTTTATTTAGGGTCGGCGCAACATGTCTTCTTCTTCCATTCATCACTATCAGCAATGCCATATTAATGTTGGAACATTTTTTCTCTACAAATAAACAAACAGGTAGGCTCGAAGCTTTAAATATATTTCCCTATGGCTTTCCGTGAAAACAATGAGTGTGGGAGGGTGAAATGAATGACATACTTCTCGGAATTCCTGGGCTCATGGAAAAATACACGACAGTTTTTCAGTTTATCTAATGTAAACTGGCATTAAGAGAAAACTTGCGTACAATAGCAACCACCATAATGGATTTATATGATCAAATAAGACTATTAGCAGCCTTATGTTTTACGTGAACATCTAACAGGAAAAATAAGCAGGTTTTCGCTATTCAAAAAATATCGGGAGTAACAAAAACAAGGCGATGAGAGGTCAAAGTACTCATAAAACTAAACAACTTTCCACATGGAACATGAGTCGAAACATAGGAAAACCTCATTTCAATTTAACAGGACAGTGATACCTAAATACTATCTACTAACCATTATAGTTAGTTAACGACATTTAGGTTATACTGATATCGACAATCACTGATGTACGAGGTACGGTTACTTAAAAAGCTCTAAGAACCAGTAAGTATATATTGGTCATAGTTCCATTTTGTCTTCCCTTAGAGTCATGTGAGACGCTGATGAGGGGCAACCATTTTCCTTGGTTGCGATTATGATATCCTAAGTTACAGTATTAAAGTGGCAACAAAGACACAAAGTGATAAATTGTCAATATACAACTTTAAATAAATTAAGGTAAGCGGTAGTTTTTGTAATGAAAGAAATTAAATCATAATCATCCACTTTTTGGATTACCTGCCAATAAAGACACAAAGTGATAAATTGTCAATATACAACTTTAAATAAATTAAGGTAAGCGGTAGTTTTTGTAATGAAAGAAATTAAATCATAATCATCCACTTTTTGGATTACCTGCCAATAAACATTAGTTTGGCAACTGCATACTTATTGGCGGTGACCCAAAAATAATCAAAATGAATGAACTGTTTTAGACTATCGCGGTCATACAAGTGACTCAAAACAATAAAAAGACGATTTTTGAGTCAGAATTCAAATTTAGCAAGAAAACAGGCTAACAGAAGTAAAATTAAGATTGCGGTCACTGTTATTTTCCTTCCAGACAGAAACCTAACTACGCCTAGTGATCTACAAAGGACAGCAGCAATTTGATGACGAAGAAAGACCGTGACGAAATGAAACTACTTATGACCAAAATACACTGACTCCCATAATCTAGGTCTGGGGCAGTCACTTGTCAAGTGGTTGGAGCAATAAATTGCAATCATGGCTTACTGAACTCCAGTGCCACAGTGAATGTGTAACTTCACTTACGCTCAGCAGTGAGGAAACTTCTTATAAACGCTAGAAACAGACGCAAGGCGCCGCTTAAGGAAACGGACCCAGTCTCACCCGAGCGATATGTTGAGCGAATACTCGTGGGAAGAGAATAAGGTGTTTTCCCATAGCCTTTGTTACTCACAGGTACCTATAATGCAGGTTTTGAATGGTAAAAGATTCTGTAAAGTTATTTATATTGTTTAATAATCTAACCGAAAGTGACGACCCTTGCTATTCTATTCAACAGAACGGTCGAGCTTCTTTACTGTTACATCTATGTACTGTGTCAGTACCTTTATACCAGTAGTGAAGGGATCGGATTAGATAATTCCATCCGTGTAATGAAAAGTGACATTATTAAGTGCAGATTAGCAAATATGCAGCTATAAATCAGTATTATAGAATTATAATTATAGAATCAAGGTACGAATAGCAAGTTTATTGCAGAGAAATATGAAATTGGTACGAAAGCGAAACACCAAACAAAAATCTAGGAAATCTATTTCAATGTGAACAAAATAAACGAGGAAAATGAAAGGTTAAACCAAACACACATCGACTCGACACGTGCGCAAAAGATATAGGTAATACTCGGTATACCTTTGCACCTATAATTTCTACTTGGACACCTACCTACAAGTTTAAGTCAAAGCACGTCAAAGTAAATATTTTTTTATTTGTATAGGATAAAATATTTCACATACATAACAGATATCAAACATTATTAATCTTTTTTACTCTAAGCATCACTAATCTACATTGAACTCTCCCAATATTCAAAATCCGAACTGAGTTTAGTTCAAAGTACGGAAGTCCCTTGTTTCTTTCTCGGAGGGGGGGGACGGGGGGACATACGATTTAATGATACTGACATACGACGTGTGCATACTTTCTGCACAATATCAATACTTTTCAGTCGTTCGCGTAGCAGATCAAAAGATCTCGATGAATCACGAGATAGGAAGCTTTCCAAAAGAAGTAAGCTTCCTATTAGTAAGAAGTACCTTTCTTGCTGATTCTCACTTTAACACTTTCGCGCATCTCCAGCGCTTATCTCATCCACAGTGACAGTGTCACTCTGCAAAAAGTGCTGAATTTTCGCGCATTAATCTTACTCGGATGCATCGTTCTCATCCCGAAACATGCGGAGCGAAGCACGCAAAACGTAAACAAGTAATTACTGAGGCAATTTGTAAATTCAATCTCGTAAATTTATTAAACGTGCTATTTTTGGGGAAAATGTAACCTGTTTACAGAGATTAAAGAAGATTGGTTTTTTAATACTAATAATATATGGTCTTTAGCAAGAAGTCGCTGTAAAGTAATGAGAATGATAAGGCCATAAATTCTCATCCAGAACCAGTTCGAGAATCGTACCAAGGTTTTTGGGCCCTGATACTGAACTCAGACCACTAGACTGTGGAGACAATTTACAAATACAACAAAATGAGGAACGCGAAGTATTCCTTGACCCGTGAACGTTTCTATCATTTTGATAATAACTATTGATTGATTCAAAATGTTTGCCCCAACAAATTGAACCTAAACCAGTACTGCCGAATGAAACACGTTGAATTTCGTATTTTCACCACATGTTTGTGGACTAGCCTAGTATTGATCGTGCTGAAATTGTAACATGCTCGTTTGTCATGACTACGAAGGCACGAAGTGCTGGTTTCTATCAGCAACTCAGCAAAATAGTCAACCCCAAAACAGCACCTGCTAATAATTTATGATACAAAAGTATGGCCATGTTGAATCTAAAGCTGTTAAACCAATTCCGCATTTGCGAAATTATTATGTCTTACATGGAAATATTATAAATCAGGGCGTCACGTAACATACATTTTCGTGGAATGCTCCTTTTGTTTTCTAAATCTACTAGGTATTATGATCTTGATTCCTTTAAGACTATGATCTACTATTTTTATTATGTATGGTCTTGAACATAAATAAAATGTTCGTTCCCACCTTGCTCACACTCTGCTACTATGTAGTACTTTTACACAAGTATTGATCGTGGTGGGAATGGAATCGGAACGTATGATCGCGTGTGACTACGATTGCCTTGACCGAGCATTCGCGTTTGTGGTTGTAGCAGGCTATAAAAAAGCTAAAATAAAAATTTAAAGCAAAAAAAAGCAAAAAATTATTGGGAAATATTTCAACAAGTAAAAGTACCTTCCCCAAAGTACGTGTTAGAATAAAGAATATATCATTTTTGGAAAACTGTCCACCGCATGCAGGATTTGAACCTGCGACCTTCGGCTTCTGTACTAACGACACCACTAGCAACTGGGCTACTGCAGCTCTATCCTAGCCTGCGAATTAAGCAAGTATATCTTGGCCATTTAGATTATTATATGGATACTTTTAGATTATGCAAACAAATGATATTTTCTTTTCTTTTAAGTAGGGCCCTAGGCTAGGGCCTAGTACGCGGTTGTGCGAGACATATTTCAATACTGTCTGAAAATGACAGAGTAAGGGATAAGTTTAGTAATAACTTTGGATTTTGTACCTTATTTCAATATAAATATTGTTTAGAGGAAATTGGTGAGGTATCTTCACTTAAGGGAAAATGATAAGAATAGAACCAGCCAATCCCCGAAAGGATTATTGTATTAATTGATGAGGATAAATGTAGTTCAATCAATTAGCTTTTTGAATTCATTGGATGATTTATTAATTTTGGTACGGCAGCACCTTAAAATCACCTATTATTTAAGAGATCAACTTAATCTGGGCTTCCATTTAATTAATAAGAATAAACAGTATGGATTGACCCTTTAAATGAATAGCTGAAAATTCTAAATCTAGAGCGACCGGAAATAATTTTCGTAGTTTAGAGCAGATATAGGTAATTTGGTTTGTTTTAAGGATAAAATCATTTAAAATATATTTTATAAATAACAATCAGATTTTGATAAAATACGTTGTCGTGATTTCTTTATTATACCTACAAATAAAAATTATCATTAAGATTGCTTCAACATTGTAAATTTTGAAGACTTGCTCGGAAGCTTTTAGAGACATGCATCGGTTCTACCTAGGTATTACTTAGAAAATAATGTTGAATTCTCTGATTATCTATTTTTATAGACAGTTAACCTATGAAATGAAAATCATTTTTTTTTATCTAATATTGTACGTACCATCACGTACCATCGTCGTTCATCTAATGTGTTAGAATGAAAACCCAACCCTTATTCTGCGTATCGACGCGACGGAATTCGGGCAACATTCGAGAGATACCACTAATCTGCGGTCAATTGTACAGAAAACCAGACAAATACAACAGACAAATAGACACGGTATCTCCATACTGCTTGTACAAAAAAGTTGTTCCGTGAAATTCGCTTGAACAGCTCATAGCCTGACCAAAGCCTGACTGACACAAGACTGTCACATTGGTCTCACGGAGACCAATTTGAAGGAACAACTTTTTGCTCAGGTGGCATATCTACAACCTAGAACCTACATTATAATATCATTGACAACAGATTATCGTATTTTGTTATTTTTCTCATCGCATTGACTTTTGACTTTCGTACTTTGACGGTTCTTTGCGATTTGACGTTAGGGGCAAGCACTACAGAAGAGCCCGAGATCTGCGTCGTGATGGGATGGTATCTGTCAAACAAGTGATCGTGGGAGACGTGAGACGTGCGACGCTTGAAACTGTTATAAAACAGAAAAGATAAGGCTACACATCCGTCTTTTTGCTCCCCTTGGCAATCACTCTGTGACTGTTTTGGTCTACCTGTCTCCTGACCAAGTGTCCTGCATGTTTGCACCTTGATCTCGTGATTCGCTTACCTACATAGACAGCTATCAGCTTCCCATTATACCTACATCACAAATTAGGGAAACGGTGCGCGGGGCGCTTATACAGATGGCTCACTCAGTACTAGCGACGATTTTGACGCTTACTGAGTTTAACTGGAGTCTCAGGGGAAGTCAAGGTAACTAGGAAGATGGTTTGCACGAACGTCATATTTCATGGATAAAAAATTGCTCAGATTTTAGCTGTTTTGATATTCCTATAGATAGATAGGTAGGTACTTTGAAATTTTTGATATTATCCACCCTGGCGGTTCGAGTGAATCTTCTGTAAACTCTCTATTTTGTGCCTACATTATCTTCCCTAAATTTATTATGGCTTCATGATAAGTACCTACACGTGTTTCAAGTAGCCGACCTAACAATGGCCGACTGTACTGAGTGTAATTGAAATCCCCCGGGCGATCAGATACAAACACACACTGATCGATTGTGTGTGCGTGTGTGTGTGTATGTGTGTGCGTGTGTGTGTGTATGTGTGACCGCAAACAATTAGCATGACGGTTGACAATGTTGGCCCAAAACATCACATTTGTAAATTTCGTGGGTGGATAGAATTAATCATGTCAATAAAAGGTAGGTTAGTTAAATATATTTACAGCTATTTGCCTCTATCACGGTAGTGTTATTATTTTATTCTTATGCCTCTACACGTAAAAATACTGCAGTGTGGACTAAAATGTTTGTAACATTGTAGCATAGAACCAAATAAATAATATTTTATATATGTATGCAAGCAGTGCAACGATTAAAATTGGAGCTAAGTTTATAGGTACTTAATGCATAGTATCATTTTGTTAGTTCTTTTTATCCAAATCCAAGTTTAAATGATTATACATAGAATTTTTAGTGATAGATAATGTTAAGTCTTTAGGTAGCAATGTGTCATAAAAATCAGTAAAATAGTCAAAGACCAAGTTATTGATGACCATGACCTTACTTAACTAGCAATACTTTTAACCATAATAATTACTCTCATATTAAACAGAGGTCCTAGCCACCAGACCGTGACAGAATTAAAAATCTTCGCTACATAAAAATCCTGCAAAAAGTTTGTACGTAATGAACCGTTCAACGGGTGGAAACAGAAACACAGGAACAAAACAGCCCTCCGGCAAAAACTAGAACAAGAAAATAAGAAATTACACGATTGCCGTGGGAAATGCCAACTGTTAGCCCAATCGATACGTTTGCCTATTTATAAGCCTACTTTCTTTCTAGTAAGTACGCCTATAAACTCTTTAGTGTTGGTTTCTATGAGGACTTGTATTTTAAAGTTGTGCCAGAAGTCAATTTATTTGGACAATTTTCTCTCAATGACAAAATCTTCTTAGAACATTGTTCCTGTATGAGATCGTAGCGTGTAACCTTATGCTCAGTAAAAGTTTGTAAGTACCGACTTGGGAACTTACAACAACCCCTGATTGAATAAACATAAAATACAAATTGAATGATACTTGCTTACCTACTTTACTTAAGAGTTTTCTCTGAACAAGAGCCATTTACCGGTAAAAGTAATGCAAACAATAATAGCCTACCTAAATCTACATTACGCATGAAGTGGAGCAAAAGCGAAGTAAACATAAATCCTCTCACAAAACTTGACGGAGGTCTCAAAGTCACAAAACAACCTCTCAACAAAAGGCGATTGTGGTTAGAAACGAACAATCTCAAGAAAAAAAGGACTCAAGAAAAAAAACACTTCAAGTGGATACACATGGGCACAGATAAAACCATTACAAGAACGCCGTGAGAGACACAACTCAAGAACACTTTTATTCCTCTGCGAACACAGTATTTCAATTTTCATAACTTGGTTGGGAATGAGATTTTGTTTACATGAACTACATTTCTGTAGCGGCTTGAGACCGCAGGATATTTGTTGAGTAAAGAAACATAAAAGTCTTCATAATATGTGAGTTTTCGAAAAACATTTCAAATTAACGAATCGAAAAGCTCGCCTGATTTGCGAACAAAGTAATAGTATGAAATGGCTTCGGCGAAAAGTTATGCTAGTAAAAAACGCTCGTTAAAAACTTTCGAAGAACCACCTTCGAAGTCCATCAAGATATTTCGCAATCGCTTCCAAAAATCGCAGAAACAATAAATTATCAAAGGTTTCCAGCTGTTGAAGGACTCACGCATAATCCTGATAATAAACTGTATAAATTACAACGAACTTCACTTCGATTCACCGGGATATGTTTAGGCCGCGTTTCGGCATCGCTCCGGCGCGACACAACCTTCCCCTACGGAGGGCAGGGAGCAACTGATGCCTGCTACCCTTACGGCCTGCTGCCTAGCGCCTAGCGTGCACCCCGAGCCCGACCCTCTTCACTAAAAATGCACATATCAAAAGCAAAAAAGCTACGTGAGAAATGTTCCACGTTGTCATAGCCGGCTATATTTTGACGACTTGTTCCGTCGCCCGCAGCTTTTTAATCAATCGCTACCAGTTTACTTAGCCGAGATTTCATAAAATTCTTTATTCAGTAGAACTTAGCGGCAAATTTTTCAACGTTTCATTTTGGTGGGCTTCGTTTTGTTGGAAATAGAAAGTTTTTATTTTGTGTCGCAACGTGTACCCATTTTGGGTGCTTTATTTTTAACTCAGACTGGATTGTGGCCCAGATTATGTGGGTTTTTAATCATGATTTCGCTTTAAGGGACAAGATATTGCTTTTACGAATTAGCTTTGCCTTTATTCCAAAAAAGGTATTCTTTATTTCTCTTTGTTATATACTGAAAACCATTTATGAATACAAAAGAGGAAAAATAAAACTCATTAAAAGTTTATCCAAGACAAACCTACTAAAGAGAATATAGATTCCACTGACCTCGAACAGAATAAATCCAATATCTTCGGCGAGAATATATTCACTGACACATTTATTCCAATTGCTTTTGAGATGCAACGTATCCTCGCATTTGAAGTGAAGTGAAAAGTTCTCTCGATATTCAGTGCCTCACCACGAGTTCACCTCACACGCGAATCTGAATGCATACGACGCTGAATCGACCACAGAGGAAGTTTTCATTTCTTCGTAACTAGTTGAAAAATTCACGGTATTTGTTTGGAAGTTCGAAGATACACAAAACGTGGATTTGATAACAATTGTGGCAGTTTTTAACTGACGTTAGAAAAGAAGGGATCCTCACTTCATCGGAGTATGTTTATGGATGTTTACAAATTTGTCAAGAATGCCTAGGACAATTCAAAAAATTATTTTTCATTTGCTAGAGTATTTTATTGAGAGATTTTGGAATATTTGAGGGCTTCAAGTTTTGTAGACATAGCACAGTTGAAGTTTCTTAAAAAACAAAACATTTTCAGCTTCTAATAACAGTATCTTTACAGACGCCTATTACTTTCGGAGGCAAAAAGAGCGGATGTGTGCGAACTAAATGGTCAGCTGATTCCTTTGCTAACTCCTCGCAATGTGTCCCACTTTGTGCAACCTTTGAATGGAGTAGCGAACCCACACCTGATCGTAAATCAGCCAATAGGGTTTCAGAAAAGGGATTCGCAACCGTGCCGATCAAAAGACAAGGTCGACAATGCTTTGTCCACTCCAGACATTGTATCTTCGCCAAGAATGCTATTGAGAAAAGGGTGCTTGCGGAAAAGGGCTTTATCGATGCATAAAGTATGTTATTATGAAGTTGGCCGGCGTTTTTAGACGAAGGCAAAAAGAAGAATGCAGGCTTTATCCCGTGTGGTATCTGAGGCATCCTTTTATTTGCACCTGTCGTAAATTTCGGCTTTTTGTGTGATCGATATTTTCGTATGTCGCGAAGCAAGGTCGACTTTCGTCCGTTGTTTATGGTAATGTGTTCCCATTTTCATTATGGAATCATTAAGTTTCATTCTCATCAATGTTACGTTCGATTGAGTCATTATCTTTTAAATGGGTCGTCGTATGGCGTACTTACGTGGATGATATTTTCGGTAATGAACATGATTAAGTGCCAGATTACTGCTCGAAATAGAATGTGATATTTACCTGCAAACAAAGAAAAAAGATGTGAATTTTGGTTAACAAAAGTACTTAGATAGGTACGTAAAATTAATTCTAGATATTAAAACATTCCAAGGAGAAAATATCACCACGTCTCTAGAGAAATATTACAGCATTCCTTCAGGTAGGTAGTTTAATATAAGTAATTAAGTTTGTCACGAACGAGATTGCAAGATAAAAGCAGGCGGGGGAAGCAAACCATTGTAAAGGTCTCGGAGTCTCGAAGGGCACGGAGCACCTATTTGCTGAATCTCGATTTAGTTTCGTCTTGTATCTAGAGGTGGTTCAGCACTTTTCTTTTCCGAAAACTCTAGTGTTTTGAATACCCATACTAGGTATTCAGGTTTTGGAAAACGTGCAAAATTTTCCACCGCAAGCCGAATTCGAACCAGCGACCTTCGCCATCTGTACTGGCGACGCATCTACCATCTGGGCTACAGCGGCTCACTCCAAGCCCGCGAATTTTGCTGTTCCGCCAACACCGTTTCGAGTTATTCTGGTTTTTAATGCAGTTACTTAGAATAACCAGCTTATGTCGATCTCTTAGCTGAGTAACTCTATGTGCTGCTATGGACGAATTGTTTTCTTTTTATTCAAAAGAAGTTTGTCATTGGCACTTTTACGCCTTATGTCAAATATTTTGATACAAAAAGATATTCTGAGGCACCTAGTTATTCAAATATAGAATGACAACATCCGTCATCGATATCGACTCTTAACAAAAACAAAAACCCGATATGCGTAACCCAATATCCAGAATAATACCGCATAAGAAGCTACACTTCCGTAAGTAGCTCTATTCTGTTCCCCTAGTACTCGTACCTACATTTGATCCAGCGATTACACCAGATAATGTCTGTAAGTTACTTAGATTAGGCCCATAGGTGTCCCTTACGTCAGCTACCTTATTACTTCTGCAACTTCTGTTCTCCTGGTACTATCAGCCGCACGATTTATCAACTTATTTTGGTTTTTCATACATTTACTAAGAGAAACCAGTATAAGTTGAAACTCAAGGTGCTAGGGACAATACCAAACCCCATTGTACTAATGTCTTGACCGTACGTTTCTAGATTGTTACTGTTTTAGTGGTTGTGTAGTTTGTATGGTTGGGTGGAGTGTAATTTAACTTGGGAAATCAAGTTGTATGTTGTAGGAAACTGCTGACAAAGCTAACGGTTTAGTTATTCATAATGGATGGATAGTTAAATATACTTACAATGCAGAATACTTCCTTTTGGTTGCACAGATATTAGTCATTTCATTACAATGAAACAATTGTAACGGATTTGTCATCCGTGACCAAGGGCACTAAAAAGTGTTCAAAATGTCGGTCATATTTTAAAATCCAAAACAAGCAGAATTAAAATTGATTGATGCAAAAAACATATGACCAGCCATAATATAAGCAGATAAAACTAAACTAGGTTCTATTAGGGAATATCAATATCAAATATCAATATCAAATCAAGGTATTTTGACCCAAAATGAAGAGTATTGGATAAATTTTGAGATTACGATTTCCAGAAATGAAGTAGGAAGTTTCTCGCCAAAATTTTTAAAATGTTTCGTATAAACTAAAGTCGTTGGTCGTAGGTGAGATTTTTGTCTCAAACTTTCGAATTCAAGAAACCACACAAATCCAAGTTTAACCAAGATTTACAGTATATTAGCGTTGTAGTAAGTGCAGACCGAAGTGGTATGTAATGCAGACAGGATATTAAGCCAGCATTCCTGGCTGCCTGCCAGTAGTTGCTTGTTCCATGAATGCAATACTGTAGCTTGGATTTCGAGATTAATATGTGACTAATATTTGGGATATTATTTAGTTGATTTTACAGGAAAATATTAAAAATATTTTAAGTGGTAAACCACCTCAAGAAACTGAAAAACTTTGCCATTGAACTTAGGCGGATTATCGAACTTGCTTCAAAATATGAATAAGCAGATAAACAATTCTTAGTTCTTCCCTCAAGGCGCCCAGCCCCGTTGAGTTTGTCTTCCTAAGAGACCAAAAAAAGTTCCAACGCAAAACTGGTGGTCCGGATTTTCCAGCTAGAACGATTCAGTGACCAGTCTAAACATTATTTTTTGAGCAGGATGTCAACAATAATGTTGCCAATTCGGGATATTTTCTTTATCTGCGCCAGTTATACAACACACACATTTAGTACAACCAACAACTTTCGATATATTCGGCCTATGTTCCGTGCGCAACTTTTGATAACCTCAAACCTTGACATTTTTCAGCTAACCTTTTATTCAATTTCTCAATCTCATTCTTCACATCGATCGTTGGCTAAACAACAGCCTTTTAAGGTTTTCTTTGAAGGGCCAATTTAAGTTTGCCCTCCAAGGTTTGCCCTCAAAACTTGTGGAGTTTCTACTGCTTCCCGAGTTGAGTTTCCAACCCTTTGCCCACTTTATTTGGTTGTTGATCAACTTCTTCTGTTGGCAATAAATATTCTTAATTAATTTTCTTACCATATACAAGGTTTTAAGGAAATTAAGGTTTGCTTTGTAATGGATGAAATCCGGAATGAGGCTATCCGTAAAAAGATCAAAGTGACGGACATAGTCCGGAAGTGTAGCAAGCTGAAGTGGCAGTGGGCTGGTCACATTTGATGTAGAATTGAAGGATGATGGAGTAAGCGGGTTCTCGAGTGGAGGCCACGAATCGGCAAGACGCCCTTCGGCCAGATGGACTGATGACTTAAAAAAGGCGGCTGGTAGCGACTGGATGGCAAAAACGGGAGATCGTGCCTTATGATTATGACGTTCCCTGGGGGAGGCCTACGTCCAGCAGTGGACTGCAATAGGCTGATATAGTTTTATTTTGTGCTAACAAAGACCAGTCACCAGCTTCTCATCCATTAAAGGGATCAAAGTTTACTGGTGGTGTTTGCCGTGAGTTTGCTTAGAATAGCATTACCCCATATCTTTCCCGTGGGTGTCTTTAGTTGACAGACCGATTAACATAGTCTTCTGAATGAATCAAGCTTTTGTCAGAAGTGGTGTAAATGGACGTTTACGCTCTGCCTACCCCACAAGGTGATAAATATATGTAGGTATGTAAGTTTACTGGTTTTATACATACAGTTATTAATCGTGGCATAAATGGAGACTTTATTAAGCTCATTCTATTTTTAAATTCAAATTAATTCCATTACGTTGGGACTTTTCCCGAAATTATCGGACATCCTGTCCGGATTTCGCGGTAAATCTGTTTGGTTTGAAAGCCATACGTACCATATTGGATTGGATCCCAAATTTTAAGCTTTTAATAAAAACATTACTTATGTTGTGCTTGTGTATGATGAGAACATTTCAGGTAGGTAGGTATATTTAATTTTAACGTGAATGTCGTATTGAGCCGGTTTATAAAAGTATCACCACATTTTTACCCCTGATTGTCTTAAAAAAACCGTTAAGTACGTTCCTTGTACCTACACACTTTGCACTCGCCAATCTGCCTGCTGATAACATATACGGTGAAATTTTACAAGTGACCGATAGCGAAAACTCGAAACTGGCTGGTGATAAAGAACAACTTTCCCTATGTGGAATGATAAGGAACATAGGTCGAAATATAAAAAAAATTGGGCCTTCCATACAAAATTGCCGACCAGCTGATTTCAGTTAGTACCTATAGGAGGTCCAATTTATAATTGTGAAAAAAAAACAATGTAATTTTTTTGTGTCTTCTTTCATTACCTCTAAGTTTGCACTCAACGTCGAAAGAAACTAAGAGCATTATGGCGCTAAATACTAATGCTAACATCTTCACCGTGTTATGACATTATTTATTCCACTAGAAGGCCGCATTAAGAGGTAACACATTACACATTTTCCAAAAAAATTGCTTCATTTCGCTCTACATTGCTGCGTTTACTAAGCCGATACTTTCGTCTAAACCAGTATACCAGCAATGTACATTAATACAATGTTTTAGGGTGCACGTTCCAAACACGAGCCGGTGGCATCAAAGGGATGAGATCAGAGCTGTCTTGTAACTCGTCTAATGACTTGTAAACATTGCTGAGAGGACGGAAAGGGGGCGCAGGGAGCGAACGACGACGTAAGACGTTTTTGATCCATCTCCTGCTCGTGTGATACATGATCTTGTAGCTACGAAGTAGTAGTATCTACCTATACATAGAACACGTCATTTGATTTGAATTTAAACTTCAAATTTTAGTGACTATAGTAACTACAATAACGACCAGTAGAAAATGAAGTAATAAAAGAAGCTCAAGTTAATTAGATGTTGAATTGCATCTAAGTAACTTGAGCTTCTTTAAAGAGACGACTTTCTTCGTAAAAGAATCGCAACTTATTTTATCAAATTCTGTCGATAAGTTTTCTATACTCATTCTCTTTCGTGTGGAACACCTAGTTGTCCAGCGACCCGATGAACCCTGGTGTGAATATACTAACATGCAATTTAGAGATTTTCCTGTGAATTTTGTTTAGTTTATGCTAAATTGCGTCTCGTTTAATCATTGCGGTATCTCGCGTATTCATAACTTAAACGATTTTACAATATACTTACCTACTTTTATTAAGTAGGGGCAATCTTTTCTAGTAACAAATACTGGATAAGGTTCTAACCGTAATTTTTTATCCATATTGACGGATTTGATTTCGAGTAGCAAACATATAATATCAAATCCAAATAAACCAACAAAACAACTAAATGAATAGGCAAACGCGGAAGCTTCCAGAACCTTTCGATTTGTTATTTTTTGTTGAAACACAAACGCGAGAACTCGCACTATCCCCGCCACACCCACATGACCCGAGAGTGTTGCGTTCACCCTATTTTTTGCGGCTAGTCTCATTTGTAAAAACTAAACAAGTCCGCCCTACTAATGGCCAGTGATTTCGAACAAAAAATAACGCAATTTGAAAAAGGAATTCGGTTGGCATTTGCGGCGAGATTATGGGTTTTATAAAGTTCGTATTACTGGCCACTAGGATAGCGGGTTTGACATTTTATGAATCATTATTTTTTATTTATTCTTTTCGAACAATTTAAAATTTGAACTTGTTGGTGTGAAATGTTAGTTTTAAAGTGGATTTCGGCCATCGTTTACAACCTTCGATCAACGCATCTTCCGTCCCAGCGTTCCTCCAAGTTTACAACAATAAATGATCTTACGTTCCTAGGACTAAAGAAGCGTGTCGAATGATAAAAAAAAACTTATCCATGGCTAAGGAATGCGAAGAATGCGAGGGTGCCGACGCAATTTCCGTTATCACCGACGTTTATGGGGAACCGTTTGGGGCACTTAAAGGACTATCGATAATGGTGGCGACACTTAGACGTATATATAGCCCTTGTAATAGATTTCTATTGGGAAGATGGGGGATGTGTAGGGACGATTGCAATTTCACAGAGACAGATTGTGCGATGCTCTAATCTGAGTCATGTTGAATCTGTTTTTAGAGTCATGTCGTTTCGAGCACAATAATTATGATAAATCTTCATAATTATTGTATACGTAGACTTATGAACTCTCAGAAGTCTACCTAGGCTAGAGTCATCCATCATCATGAACAACCGTGAGATATAGACTGCTGCTCACAATCTTTACGAAATCATCATTTTCCAAATTTCATTCATTTATAAAGATTTTTCTTTCTTGATTCGATACTTTATAGCACTTGAACTAAAGGTTTCGCTTCAATATTAAGCTTGTTATGTCTGAAAGATATTACACATTTTCCACTAGTTGTTTACGTACTTGCATTCTAACATTTTGACTACGCTATTATTAGCTACAATACTACTTATCACTACAAGTAACCATTAAGTTTATAAGTTGTAATTTAACACACGGAAATTACAACAGGACGACAGGACCAATGGCAAAGGCAACATTTATCTGTAGAGCAGGAGCACAGAAGCCAAAACGCATCATCGGAGGTAGAAATGGAAGTGGAAAAATATAACCCTCCTGCAGTCGGGTAAAACGAGTGCTTATTGACTTGGATAAAGCTATAGTCATAAATCACCTGCGTAAAATTTTGTCGCAGAATTTTATACAGGATGCAAAAATAAAATAACTGCAAATATTTTAAGGGGTGAATGAGTAATTGAGTTGAACACAGTACAGGAATTTGTTCTTTGTATAGGACGCTGGGACTCAGAAGGTTAAATTGCAATAAACACACAACAACTCTCACATCCCTTAGTCGCTTCTTACGACGCCCGCGGGAAAGATATGGGGTAATGCTTTTCTAACCTGTCTTTAAAATACGCGCTGGACTTCCGTGTCATATCTACTACCTTATACTATCCGTGCTCGTCCATTTGGATAGCAGGAATGTTAATACCGTCATACACGCTTTTGTACGGATTGACGTGGAGCGCCTTTACCAGATGGCTCACTTAGTACTAGCGACGATTTTGACGCCTAATTTTGATTTTCGGTAAAAAAACGTTTTATTTTTTTAGATGATTAGGGCAGCACCTAGCCCCTCATGGTACTGCCCCTCCCCCTCCCCCTCACACGTGGTACCTTTTGGCAACCGGGCTTAATCCACTTACTGACACCTAAGGAACAACTGTACCAAGTTTCATTATTCTAGGAAAAAAAATCACAGAATGGGCTTATCGTCTCAGGTACTACGTCCATGGCATATCCACCGTCTTTTACTATCTGTGCTCGTCCATTTGGATAGCAGGAATGTTAATACCGTCATACACGCTTTTGTACGGATTGACGGGGGGCGCTTTACCAGATGGCTCACTTAGTACTAGCGACGATTTTGACGCCTAATTTTGATTTTCGATAAATAACGTTTTCATTTTTTTAGATGATACAGCACCTAGCCTATGATATCCTCTTAAGGCGTCTTGCCGTACCTTGATCTCATCTCCAGCCACGTTCTATTTCCATGGCATATCTATCTACCCTCTTCTACTATCTGTGCTCGTCCATTTGGATAGCAGGAATGTTAATACCGTCATACAAGCTTTTGTACGGATTGACGGGGGCGCTTTACCAGATGGCTCACTTAGTACTAAAAACAATTTTGATGCCTAATTTTGATTTTCGTTAAATGACGTTTTAATTTTTTTAGATGATAGGGGCAGCACCTAGCCTTTGTTATCCTATTAAGGCGTCTTGCCGTGGTCTCATATCCAGCCACGTTCTACTTCCATGGCATATCTACCTACCGTCTTCTATTCTACTCTCTGTGCTAGTCCATTTGGATAGCAGGAATGTTAATACCGTCATACACGCTTTTGTACGGATTGATGGGGGCGCCTTTACCAGATGGCTTATTTAGTACTAACAACGATTTTGACGCCTAAATTAGATTTTCGATCGTTTTATTTTTTTTAGATGATACAGCATCTAGCCAATGATATCCTCTTAAGGCGTCTTGCCGTACCTTGATCTCATATCAAGCCACGTTCTACTTCCATGGCATATCTATGTACCGTCTTCTATTCTCTGTGCTCATCCATTTGGATAGCAGGAATGTTAATACCGTCATACACGCTTTTGTACGGATTGACGGGGGCTCCTTTACTAGATGGCTCACTTAGTTTAGTACAAGCGACGATTTTGACGCCTAATTTTGATTTTCGATAAATAACGTTTTAATTTTTTTAGATGATAGGGGCAGCACCTAGCCCCTCACGGTACTGCCCCTCCCCCTCACACGTGGTACCTTTTGGCAACCGCGCTTAATCCACTTACTGACACCTAAGGAACAGCTGTACCAAGTTTCATTATTCTAGGATAAAAATATCACAGAATGGGCCTATCGTCTCAGGTACTACGTCCATGGCATATCTACCGTCTTCTACTCTCTGTGCCCGTCCATTTGGATAGCCGGAATGTTAAAACCGTCATACAAGCTTTTGTACGGATTGACGGGGGGCGCCTTTACCAGATGGCTCATTTAGTACTAGCTACGATTTTGACGCCTAATTTTAATTTTCGATAAATAACGTTTTCTTTTTTAGATGATAGGGGCAGCACCTATGGGCAGAACTCAGCCAATGATATCCTCATAAGGCGTCTTGCCGTACCTTGATCTCATATCCAGCCACGTTCTACTTCCATGGCACATCTACTAAATTCTACTATCTGTGCTCGTCCATTTGGATAGCAGGAATGTTAATACCGTCATACACGCTTTTGTACGGATTGACGGGGGCCCCGGAATTTCACGCCCCATCCCTAATTTATACTTCCTGGGCCTTTGCTGTCGCCGGCTTTGTACAAACTGGTTCTGTACGTTATTCCATTCATGGTTGTATAGTATTTGCTTAGGAGTAGCCATGAGACTAGGATTAGGTGCAAAGTTATTAATATTAGTTTTTCATACAGCTAATTAAAAGAAGTGAAACAAGCAGATGTATTAATAACAAAACCTAACTGCGGTAATTTCGAAGTTGCAATTTGCGATAATAATCCGCTGAGACGAATCTAACGACACCTCACATGTTAAGATCCACCCAGCCGTGAAAACGAATTCCTTGTCCACATACATACCTCTATATAGGGTTAAATTTAATTAAGTACAAATCTCTTGAGGGTGAGGTCTACTCACAAAACTGAACAACTCTTGTAAGAAACTTTACTTCGAAATATGAAAAAAAAATTGGCCATACTAAGTGACACACTTTTTAAACATTTTTGTATGGGAGGTCCAGATTTCTTTTTCATATTTCGAAGAAAAGTTTCTTACAAAAGTTATCCAGTTTTGTGAGTAGACCTCAAGTGATTTGTACTTAATTAAATGTAACCCTATATACCTACCATCGAAAAACATAGCCCTCCTTCTAAGGCAGTGAGTTAAAAACCGCTAAAGCACTTTTGAATAGGTATTTTCATTATTATAATTACGAACAACCTACGCTTACAAGATTAGGCATTAAGCACGTTTACACACCTTGATCCTAAGCTTTGGTTCGATAACCACCGAAATGGTGTTTTAATGGCATTTTAATAGAGGATAGGAGCACCTCACCCAATACATTTTGCGATAAATACCGACGTACTTCTTGCTTCTGACTTCCTGGTAATCGCTCAAGAGTTCAACGTTAAAATTACGTTGAACACTTTTATAATGGAGCTTTACACTTATATGATTTTAAGGGCAGAACACACCGCCTCTGTATGCGTGACGTGTCATTACGCGCGTATCTATGACGTTAAAATGCATTGAATCGTAAGGTAATTCGAGATAAAACTGCGCACTTTTGGATATTTCACTTCATAGTATAGTTATGTGCCGTGTGGTGCCGGAAGGTGCCGTGTGGTCCCGGCAGAGTAGAATAGCACCACCCCCTCTCTTCCCGTGGGGGTCGTAAGAGGCAACCGAGGGATAAACCCGACCCAAACAGCCAGGGCCAACCGTAGGTGGCGGTTAATCCACCACAAAAGCATTCCCAAGGAGGGTTGACGTCTGGTAGGCGGTCGGTCGTAAAATTGAGCCAAATCCTTTGCAACACGATTTTGTGTTCAACAAAACGTGTTGCGCCGACCCCAAGTAATTGGGATAAGGGCAGAAAGATGATGAATGAGTATAGTGTTGTGAAACGCAATGTCCTGCGGTGCGTGTACCTACAATCCAACTTAGTAAAAAATAAAAGCCTCCTAGAGACGCAGACGAATTGTCACTCCCATGATCATGAGCAAAATGACCTCTCGGCTTTACTTCTTATACCGCGACGGTCATTATCCTAATGAAACATTGTGAGACGGTCCATTCATGTGCGACTGTCTAACAAAAGCCTTAAGAATAGGATGACCATGGTTTGTCTCAACATTGGAACTTTGGGGCTTGTTACTCGCGCTACTGAGACGAATCTAACGACATCTCATGAATATGTCAGCATCCGCCTAGTAATTGGGTTATAACATTATAATTCACATCATTTTTAAAAACATTTGTACGCATTTCCAAACTTTTGGTACCAATAACTTTAATCTGTTGTTAAAAATGTATATGCTAGAAAACTATGTATTAGTTTGGTTTTTTCATTTATTATTTAACATTTTGATTTTGGTTACGCGCACGCGTCCAATGTATCGGTGGGCTTAATGGGATTGATGTAGCGGCCGGCAGTAGAAACCCTTACTCATGAGATGTCATTTCTCTGATAAACCTTGTCCAGCGAGACCCAGAAGCCTAGTCACCCTACCGCAGAATAACAAATGGCGGAGCGTTATTCAAACAGTGTGATTCGCGCATCTATTTCTGAAGAAAAATGCGCTCCATTCAGGGATTTGTGAAGGGCAAAGATCAATGGATCCTTATTTACAACGTCAGGGTCTGGGCGAAGTTACCGCCTATGCTTTTGTTCCTATCACGGAGGAAATATACTAGGAGAGTCGATCTAGAACCTAAAACGTAATTCAAACATTTCTGGTATTATCCATCTGTTGATAAACACCAACAAAATGATGTTAGTCAATCAGGTTTATGCATTTTATTTTAGGATAACTACTCTTGTGCCCCGTGTTAAAATGAACTGCAGCTAAAGGCTAGAAGTTGATATATTTTGCTTGGTTAATATTTACATTCAGTTAGAATTTATAAATCTAAGCTAGTTTGTCTCTGCTGCAACTTTTATTTACAGCGCCATCTAGATTTTACCAGAAATGTTTGAATTACGTTTATTAGTTCTAGATTGACTCTCTTCTAGTATATTTCCTCCATGGTACCAATGTAGGTATAAAAGTTTCGAGCCGTCGTCGGTGGAGTTTTGCAACCTCAAAATGAGTGAAGAATTTTTTTTTTTTTATTTACTACACTCACTGAATTAGCCGTGTGGTGCGGATACCCGTTAAGAATAGCATTAACCCATTTATGCCCCGTGGGCGATAAAATGAACATCTAATAAGACCTTAATTATTGTTTAACACTTGTGCGCAGTTTTACCCAACACACCGAGTAGTTTTACCCGCATCGCGGGAAACAAGTGTCACTGTTTTTTGAAATATACTTATGAAAGAGACAAAGGATTGATGCATTCGAAATGTGGTGCTGGAGGCGGATGCTGAGAATTCCTTGGACTGCCAA
The DNA here is from genome assembly GCA_024500475.1 of Phthorimaea operculella. Taxonomy (NCBI): domain Eukaryota; kingdom Metazoa; phylum Arthropoda; class Insecta; order Lepidoptera; family Gelechiidae; genus Phthorimaea; species Phthorimaea operculella. The sequence continues at coordinate 429,970 of JANFCV010000073.1, forward strand.
ACGCACAAATGTGTCGATCCTCTCCCAACTCAAAATAAAGGAGCGTCTCTCGGCAACGTGCTATCAACGTGTGTTGAGCTACTTTGGCCACATAATGAGACGCGGAGACGACAGCCTCGACAAATTAATCGTTGTTGGAAATACGGAAGGCAAAAGATCCAGAGGCCGCTCACCGACTAGATGGTCTGACCAGTTGAGGGATGAGGGAACGCCAAAGTTCTACAATGTAGTCAGCATGGCAACTGATAGAAGCCGATGGAGACAATTTGTCCGTGCCAGACTTACCCACCATGACCACGATCTTCAGACATGAAGGACCGACCAGAGAGAGAGAGAGATGAAAAACCGCAGATTATATCGCAATTTTTTCTTTGTCTTTGTGAGTCTATTGACCAAGCTATAAGACAGCACATACAATGACACCCTGGTGACAGTCGCAATTGGAAGCGACGACTTCTTCTTTAACTTGGTAGTAAACTCAAGTGAGAAAGCGCCATTCAACTCCCATACGGCGGAGAATGAAGCGAGTAACCGTCTCAACTATAGCCATCAACATATTCCTACCCGTATGACTTAAAATCATGTACTTAGCAAGAGGATTTGGAAATGTTATATGACCGGCCGCCTGCCTGACTTCAACCCTCTCAACTAGAGCAAAAAAAATTGGTGTAGGCCTGCTTAAAACTCTCCACTTCTTTCTGTTTATTGCAGTAAGGGTTTAGTTGCTACCCGTCACCTTTTTGATGTCCCTTTCCACCGCATATATTATGTGACCTTCCTCAAGGTCGCTTGTGATCTAAGGGACTCTATTCAGGCCTTGAATTTCAGGGTCTCCATTCCAAGAGAATCATGCTCTGCGGGTGAAAGCCGCCATAGTTGTGAATATTATTTTTCCATCTCTAAATAACAAACATATTTTTTATCGCAATATCAGTAGCGGTCCTAGGTGACAGTAATAAGTCATTTTCCCTCATAGATGTCGCTGATTTAACCCCGAAGCTCTGGAACTTTGATTACGTAGATCCAGCGCAATAACCAAACGAGTCTTATTTGATCAAGACGAATCAAAAGCGACAAATTGGGGAGTAGGTTACCAACGACCACACAGCCTGCTAAACGCCTTAGGCCTATAGCAACTAGACGTAGGGCTGACCGAGGATAGGAACGATATAAACCATGATCCTTCTTCAGTCCATCGGGCTAGAGGGCGTCCAACGCTACGCTTTCCGAGGCGTGAATGCCACTGGAGAACGGGCCGGGGTTGGAAAATGGGTACACGCTGATTGCCCAGTGTTCGAGATATCTCATAATCGCCAATGGCGGACTAATGTCCGCAATGTTCCATCAGTCATCTGGGCCCCGAAGTCTTGCCTGTATTTGGTCTGTTTTATGACGGCGATGTCTAGTAAGCAGTATAGTCGTCGGTTGCTTTCCCGAGTCTTGTAATTATTTGCTGATGCTGTGAGTGAGAAATATTATTTGAATGACATATTTCTACTAATGATATTTCGAAGTTTGGGAATTTCTTGATATAGCTAGATTACCTAGCTATGTCTATATAATTAACTGAAATAACATTTCTAGATAACACGAATAACCTGATGACTTAAAGAGGCGGCTGGTGACGACTGGATGGTGAAAATGGGTGATCGTGCCTTATGGCATGCTCTGGGGTACGTCTGCGTCCAGCAGGTAGTGGACTGCAATAGGCTGTTTCGTGTGTATGCCATTGGTACTTTGCAGTGGCGATGGGTCTAGATGCATGCCGATTCCCACCGGCTTCACTTTCAGAAATTTAGAGGCAGAATTCCTAGCATTGCAGCAGTAACACACTATAGGAAAGTAGGTATTTTTTGCTACGGCCTATCTTCGCTAAAATGTCACATTTCGCCACTGGTAATTTGTTAGTTGGTCACAAGATCGAGTATCTATCTGATTTCGATAAAGCAATCATCCATCACAGTGCAGGTCACGTGTTACACTGATCATGATTGGTTGCTTAAAAAAACCTAACCAGACTCGAATCTGATATAATTCCGTTGAACAATTGAGTTTCATTTGTTTATTAAAGAACTTTATTTTCTTAGCTGATAACCAAAGAAGAACAAAATACGACACATATGGACAAAATAACAACAAAACTACAAATAATGTAAATTTTCAATTTTACATAAACAACTTTTTTCAAAAACGTAGAGACGAGCAAAATTACAACACGACTGTATACACCAGCAAACATAAAGGTGCATTTACATTAGCCTCTTTTGATAGGTACATTCATCTGGCGCGGTTGGCAGTTTATATTTGCTTAGGGTTCGTGCACACAGAGCTTTGCCAGAACTTTTGCATTCCCGCGTCGGTGCCAAAATGCCTCTCTTTTGCTTATACTGCGGTGTTTTAGAGTAGATAAAGTTCTGTACCTACATTTTACTTAGCACTAAATTAATATGTAAGTAAGCTGCTCTTTTTATAAAATAGTTGTGCTATGATCTTCGTTTGTTTGCACAGCACAAAAAGTGAAAAAGCAGATGTATTAAAAACAAAAACCCGACTTTAATATCAAAGTTGTATTTTGCGATAAAAATATTATTATTTTATTAATGAGTATAATATAATTTATTATTTTTAATATAGCCAATGTCACTCGCGTTGCTAAGACACCTCACGACACGACACGAACGACACCTCACATATCAAGATCCGCCCAGTCGTTTGGGCTGTAGCCCGTGAAAACGTATTTCCTGTCTACATCCTACATACGTACATACCTACATACTCTCAAAAAACATAACCCTCCGGCATACATTCCTACTACTAGGAAAAATCGCAACTAGGAATCCTTCAACAACCTGTTACTATGGTGATACAAAGTCTTCTAAATGACCTTCAAACTTTCTTAGGATGTGGTGTAAATGGCCTTTATTACAACCGTATACGCTCTGCCTATAAGAAGTTCCTTTGACAAAATAAAAGCAGTATACGAAAGTTCTCAGCATGAAATCCGTTAAAACCAAAAGTGTATATATTCGGGCATTACTCCAATATATCTTCTTATAGCGGGTCTTAAAGTAATCTTAAGCTGAGTGTGATATATTATTTCCCAAACGCTCATGCGCTCGGAGAAGACAACGAAAATCCTTATAAAGAAAACATAACATGACTACACCATTTTCATGATAAGCAGAGAGCTTTGGATTTATTTCAGTAAGTGTTTTTCACTTTGTGGTGCCGGCTTGGAATAGCATCATCCTATATTTTTCCCGTGGAAGTCGTAAGCAGCGACTAAGGGATTTCAGAGTAGATTGTGTATTGCAATATTAGGCGACAGGCTGACAAACTGTCTCTAAGGTGATACAGTCTTCTGAATGACTTTCAAACTATTGTCAGACGTGGTGTAAATTACCGTTTTTACTAGAGATGCCCCGAATATTCGGCAACTATTCGGCCATTTTTTTGATATTCGAATACCGAATACTTGATTTATGAAAAAACACTTATTTTATAGCAAAAAAAACTTTACTTTACATTTTTTTTTTCGTTTAGCCAAGTATTCGGCAGTGTTTTAGGCCGAATACCGAATATTCGGCTATTGCCTTACGGCTGAATATTCGGTATTCGGTATTCGGCGAAATCAAAATTCGCGGCATCTCTAGTTTTTACAGCCGTTTACACTCTGTCTACCCCGCAATAATTATTATTATTTGGATATTTATGGATGTATTTTCCACAGAAAAACGAGTAAGTATTGCGTCTTGCTCACGGCGGACGCAAAGGGGTGATTCCATGCTCTGTGGTATTTTCAGTTCTGTCTAGAAGGGTTTTCTATGAAGTTACTTTATTCTTGTTTGAACAAAGCAGCAAAAACATAGGTTTCGCTCAATATAGAAATGTAGTAAAACGTCAGATATTCGCATCTTTGAATTTTTTCGTCAATGGTACCCTTATTTTCCAAGCGTCGCGGCGTCGCGGCGGCGTCGTTGTTGCTGTCAAATGACTGGTTTGTATGGGTTTGTATGGGGATACCAGAAAGACCGGGCGTCAGCGTCAACGACGCCGCCGCCGCGTCGCCGTCACGTTGACAGCGCGCTGAGAAGCTCAGGGATTGTATGGGATGCGGTCGGGTTTTTCCTACAAGACCGCAGCGACAACGACGCCGTCAAAATTTGACGGCGGCGTCGTTGTCGCGACGCTTGGTTTATAAGCCTACCATTTACACTTTGACTATTTGTATGACAAGATAATGTTGTACCGGTTGTTGTACCTACAATTATTTTGATGTAAGTAACTTAGTTGAACAACAAAAGAGCTTACCAACTTTTACAGCATATAACTAAAATAAATCGTCGCTAGACAAAGAGCAGGTGATTTATAAAGCTATCTATTTAAATTAACATAAATCATCTCAATCGCGGGAACAGTAAGGGTTTGTAAGATAATAGCTTATTCACTACTGAGGGCAGTAAAACACTTAAAGGGCCCAGTAACGACGCTGGGAACTGCCAACAAAGTACTGAAAATAAGGCTGCGTAGGCTTAGAATAGCATCACCCCAATTCTACTCGTGGGGACTAAGGGATATTCATCCAGGAAATGGGCAGCTGTAAATGTAACATCTTGGCACTGCGCTCGCCAATCCGCCTGCCAAGCGTGGTGAGTATGGCAATACCCCCCGATAGGGGGAGGCCAACAGCAGTGGACTGTTGTGGCTGTTATGGATGGATTATGGCGGTAGGTCTGATACATATTGAGGCTTTCTGAGAAACTTTAAAGGTAGTAGTAGTTAGAATGGCGTAAATATCCTTTATTAGAATCAAAAGAATGTTACTTACCTTAAGAAGCTATTCAAGTCTTACTAGTGAATTTCCGAACACTGTCTTTATAAACCTGCGAGTTTATCGAAACTGTTCCTTAAAAATACCTAATAATTGTACATCTTTATCTGAAAAATGAAAAATGTTAATAAAGTTTTTAATAAATCCTTAGTAAAAAAGCTAAATCTAAAGCGATAAACTCAAAGTTCAGGCATAAGAACAAATAATAACACTACCGTGGTTCAGGAAAAGACCTCAAATCAAGCGTGTGTGAAGAATACTTAATACATTGAAAAATACTTCTCTCGTCCAAAGATATATTTTCTTTTCCACCACATTTAAAATGTTTTCCGTTCAGCGATCGGAATGAAACAAACAGACTGTCATTTTTGTTGCCGTGGCGCGGAAACTTTTAATTAAAGTAGTCCGAGAAGCCTGACACAACCCATTCAATTATCGAAAGACTCGGTGAAATAAGAGATGTTGCAGAAATTAATATTGTTCGTTCATGTTGTTTTCTTCAGTATGAATTTATTCTTTTTTGCAGCGCGTAGGTATGAAAAAGCTACGGATAATTTTACAAGAAATCCAGATTTTCAACTAAAGACACTTCGCCTGCTGCGTTAACATTTTTAGGGTTTCGTAGTCTACTAGAAACCCTTATAGTTTCGTCATGTCTGTCTGTCTGTCTGTCTGTCTGTCTGTCTGTCTGTCTGTCTATCTGTCTGTCTGTCTGTCTGTCTGTCTGTCTGTATGCCGCGCCCTCATATCTTCGTCAGTTTTAGAGCTATCGACATAAAATTTGGTAAGAAGATAGATCGTGTTGACCCAAATATAGAAATGTTAAGAAAAAAATATTTTAAATGTTTTTTGGACCCCCTCCCATACAAGTGAAAGGGGGGCAAAAAATTTCTTTTTCTTCTGTAATATTGAGTAGTGTATCGTTGAATAGGTCTTTTAAAACTAAGGTGAGGTTTGTTTGAAACAAAGTCACTAAAATGTTTCTGTCACGAGATATTTGCTTTTAAAAAGGGCGTTTTTGACCCATAATTTGTTCCAGCTGTAACTTCTAAAGTATAAACGCTAAAAATTTGAAATAAATATGAAATATAGCTTACAATCTGAAATTACAATGAAAACTATAACGGATATTGTACCCTTAAAGGTTTCAGAAAAAAATGAGTTTTTCTATTTGCGGTTGGTCATCATACTGCTGCTAACAAACCAGCAACAAATTAAGTTTGTAATGCTGAAAAACCTGATATTGAAACGTTGACTACGAAACCCTATTTGTGGGCGTGTCTGACACGCTCTTGGCCGGTTTTTTTGTCATTGCAACATCGCCTTATTTATTTTATTTATATATACTTTATTGCACATAGTACAAAAGGCGAGCCTAATGCCACGCGGCAATTTCTACCGGCCAACCAGAGGGTAAACAGAGAGAAAAAGATACGGGTACTCTCGGGTGTGAAAACATCAAAATAAAAATAAAAAATATGCCTAAGACAAATAAATACCTAGATACCATACATACCTCCGCGGCTCACTGTAAATTTCTGCATTCTATTTCCAATGAAATTTGCGTGTATGAAACTTGTACGATCAAATATGGCCTATGCGAATGGCTGTACTGTAAAGACGTTACGTATTGGCTTATCTTTGTTTATCTGTTTGACATTAATCTATTCGCAGTCGGATTGTATGCCACCTGCATTTTGCGGCTTATGTAGATGACATTGTAAACCACGATATCGTCTACTTAAACCAATAAAACGTAGAAAGCGTTTGATTTCTAAATAGTGTAGATCTTACGCCGTGTTATGCTGGCTTAGAATAGCATCACCCCATTTTCACGAGGGTGTCTTAAGAGGCGACTACGGAACTCAGTTCCTATGTTTTACGATTTTAGACGACATGCTGATAACCTATGACTACCTGGCCTACCCCGAAAGAGACAAAAGCGTGATGTACGATAGGTAGATATTGTTTTATTTGTTCAAAATTTTCTATAAATATCTTCTAATTACAAAGTAAATGGAAATTCGCTCTTTCAAAATGTTTTGCTAAGACTTAGTCCCAGTGAGCAAATAAGAATCTATTTTGAAAACGATCCTTAAAACATAAGATGAAATGGCATAAGGAGAGAAACACAGGTAATTTCCGTTTGTGCGTAATCGCATGCGTTAACAAAATGCAATTTTCCACCTTAATTTATACAAATAAGGTTTATAGCCAACGGTTTGGTAGGCGCATCCGCTAGCGCTGCGCATCGCACAACGTTGCGTCGACGGATTCGTCTATCAAACCACTTGACATAAACCGTATTTGTTAGGAATAAAGTTGTAATTTGTGTTCTCCTAACGCATGCGTTACGCAGCGCAAAAATAACGCACAAACGGACGTTTCGTGTGTTTCCCGTCGTAAATGGACCGCTTGGACGGAAATAACCGTTATGGGAATAATAAGGCTCACAAATGGTAATCCTGTTAAAATTCTAATGGAAACGTAGGCTTATTGCTGAAATGTACCGAAATTAATTTAATTATTTTAATCCCTCTAAATATAGAAACTGTTGCTATCAAAGTAATCCCCAGAAGTCTCATAGCAGTAAAGTTGTTAACCTATATGCAGACTCGGAATGTTACATATTTTACGGTATAAAACTAAATTTCCATGAAGGCAGAATTTGAAGGTATAAAACCATTACTTAAAGGGATAATGACGGTTGTAACTTAACAATTTCCCTCAAAGATATAATCGACTTATTTGAAAAAGTAAAATACGAACGAATGCAGAAGGTGTGATAATGATATTCTTTTAAATGTAAAATGTTTATAATGTTTAGTTTTATTCTTGACTTTCGAACCCCCAAGAAAAGACTAAGTCATCATTATCAAAATGCGATCGAGTCTGAAGACCTACTCGTTATAGATACTAACAATGTAAGTACTTATGAGAACGCAATTTACATGCCAGTGAGGGCGTCCTAGGTATTTTTCACACAAACCACTCGACCTTACGATTCTTTTCCGGTCCGTTATGCATAACTGTGAAAAGAATTTGTATAACACCATACTTATTTAGAATCACATAGGTACGATGCCGTCGCACCGCTGTGCGGCTTTTATTCGGCATAGGTACCAATAATGCACTGTTAGCTTGGACTGTTAGTTATTAATTTTAACACTGTTGGATTTATGTACTCTGATTGTAAAAGTCTCGGTTTATTTTGTGAATAACGTAAACAATGATGACAGGTGACACAAGTGCTGCTAGAATAAAATAATAATGTCCGGTAGGAGTGGTACTGTATTTCCTCGTACGATGGGCCAACATATTCTATTTCTTTCATTGGTTTGTTAACAGACAAAGATACCACTATCGAGTTGACCAGGCAACGTTGGTCCAAGTATGATTCAAAATACAGTACCAGACTAATATGCGGTGGTGTAGTGAATTTAATAATTGTCAAAGTTTAAAAATGTAACGGTACCCTCTGACATTCTGTATTAGGAGTTTGAATAAAGTCGTGCCATATAGTGTAAATTACTCTTGGCCTTTTCATTATTAACAGTACCTAAATCGGACACGCAACAAATGATTTTAAGCGGTAACGTTAGCCAAGATATTCAGTCCGTAATAAATATCGTACACACGTTTCGTCAAAAAAGTGACATACCAGCAACCATAACCATAACTAGAGATGGGTAATGACCCGGGTTAAAATCCTAAAGTGGGTTAAAACCCAATAATCACCCAGTTTCAACCCAATTATAACCCATTTTTGTGGGTTAAAATTTTGAATAGAGATTGAATTTAAAATAAATATTTTAAAGCTCTCGGTCGAAGCGGTCGATTGAAAAGTATTCGTGCTAGCTTATAATAGTCTTGTTAATGAAATCCACGGTAGATTTATGACTCGGAACTTTAAAAGATATGGATATTTGAAATGTTCAGATAGAGAATGCAATAATTACATGATATCAGATGTAAATATTGGGCACGATCTTTAAAAGCTTATCAATTCGGTAGGTGGGTAAAGTCGTTAAGTTAGAAATGTGTAAGCGATTTTATTATTAGTAGAATGTTTCTGTTTTAGGGTTTTAAATCTAAAATAAAATACATTTTACGTACATAAAGCTACGGTAGCCAAATTTAAACAATAGAGGTACCTTTTCCAGGTAAATAGGAAATCGTTCCAGCAATAATGTACTTATTGTTCTCCGTGCCACTGAATGATCCTCAAAAACATAGTTGCTAAGTAGTTGCTGCATGCAAAAAAGAGATAGAATATATTTTTATAATGTCATCTCTTTCTTTTTTCTATGTTCCTTCTTTCATTGAGTGCGCTTGTGACTTTGATTATAAACTTATTTTGACGACCCCTTGTTTTTCTCTGGACTGATCTATCTGCTATTTACGACGACTTTAAGCTGGTGTAAACAGACTGATACCCCAGCTTGATTTGGATTTGTTTTATTTATTTGGATTGAGAAAAATCGAGGTCAAAAGTTTTACCAAGACACTGGGAAGTAGTCATCTGGCAAAGCTAACTACCTCGAATGGTGTAACTGTCACATCGGTTCCAGAGATTCTCGCTGAAATTGAGGACTTCTATGGAAATCTGTATGCCTCGCATGCGAAAAAGCCTCCACCTGACGCGACCCCAGACCCAAGAGCTCCTCTCTCCCGCCACTTTACATAAGATCTCCCGGACTTAGATATAGACGAAATCGGGGCGGCTCTCAGACAGCTTAAGAATGGGAAGGCTCCCGGGGAAGACGGAGTGGCCTCTGAGCTACTTAAGGCCGGTGGAAAACCTGTCCTCGAGGAGCTGAAAAGGCTTTTCAACTCTGTAATAGCCAATGGGACAACCCCGAAGGCGTGGAGCAGTGGTGAAGTGGCATTGTTTTTCAAAAAAGGAGACAAAACGCTTCTCAAAAACTATAGGCCGATCACACTTCTGAGCCACGTCTATAAGCTGTTCTCGAGAGTCGTCACGAATCGTCTGGAATCAAGATTTGACGCCTTTCAGCCACCAGAACAGGGCGGGTTTCGTAAGGGCTTCAGTATTGTGGACCACATCCATACTGTAACGCAGGTTATCCAGAAGACAGAGGAGTACAACCAACCACTGTGTATGGCTTTTGTGTACTAAGAAAAAGCCTTCGACTCTATCGAAACCTGGGCTGTTTTGGAGTCCTTGCAGCGGTGTCAAGTCGACTGGCGGTATGTGGAGGTGCTTAGAAGCCTTTATCAAATGGCTACGATGTCCGTTCAAGTACAAAACCATAATACAAGACCCATCCAACTGCTCCGTGGTGTAAGACAGGATGATGTTATATCTCCAAAACTCTTCACCAACGCATTGGAGGATGTCTTCAAAACGCTAGAGTGGGATGGACAGGGCATCAACGATATTTCGGAGCGATTGCACGCTCCATGGTCACGAGTAGACTGGCTCGGCGAGTGATGTCATCTTTCTAAGGGCAAACATATCTGTCTACCTCTTTCGGATTCGTCGACTGCGTTCTACACGGTTACTCGAACCACTACTATTGTCACTCACTATTTTGTCACGATCACGACACACCACACTAACAGTATCAATTCGCGAGTTTGAAGTCGAGTGTTTTTTGCGATTGTATACGTTTAATACTGGATTCCACGCACTGGACAACTTGAAACCATCTTCACGATTAAAGTTTTTATACTTTGTGATTTCGATGGCTTCTCGCACTAAACGAGGTATATAGTGACGTTCCGTTGACAGTTTCCATTTTCATTTCACAAGCTAGCACGAATATTTTTCACTAGACCTAGGTTTTTAATTTACTTATATTATATTTTTATCACTATTGAACATTTTCACCCACAAAAATGGGTTATAATGGGTTAAAACTAGGTGATTTGGGTTTTAACCCGGTTTTAACCCAAATGGGTGGAATGGATTTTAACCCATTACCCATCTCTAACCATAACAGCCACAAAAGTCCATTGCTGGACAAGGGCCACGCCTGACAGGCGGATTGGTGAGCACAGTGCCAGATATTTCATTTACAAGAAACGCTGCTGTCCTTTACCTGGATTACCCTTAGTAGAATTTGGGTGATGCTATTCTAAGCCGGCATCACACGGCAATATACCAGCAAAAATCAGAAAATCATGCAGCTTGTGTGACAACCATCTAAAAGTTTCCTAGTCGTTATGAAGTCCTCAAAAGGCCCATTGTGTTATTTTGCGCCAGAAATAACTTCACTGACGTCTTCTGATTTGGCGAACAAAAATGTTGTTGTGTGATTTATAAATGTGTAGCGCGGAAACTTTGACGGCTGAATCTGAAGTTGCTCTTGTAAAAATAACTTGGAAAAAGAAATGATCATTTAGTATAGTAGGTATGAAAAATTGATTTATCCTCGTAACGGCCAAGGTATTTTAACGCGAACTATTCTGTACAATATGAGTACATTGGGTGTTACGAGGTTATTTTATGTTATGAGCAACGATAAAGATTGACCCCTTTCAGAACATTTTATACAAATATTTGTATAGAACAAATTACGCGCCGCACGATCTTGCGGTATAAGTATTTCCGCGAGTTATTGATCTTGTATGAAATTGTATGTATGTAGGATTGACGTGCAAATGTCATTTTCCGAATGGTGTATCCACATTTTGACCACCGAGCGACGACGACATGTAAAAGTTTTATCTTAAAACAAAACGTGAGTTTAGAAAGTAATCAAACGAATTTTGGCAATATTTTCCACAGAACAATTTACCAAAGAAACTAGAACAATACACAATGTAACGAGAACGTTGTTGATTGTAGGAAAAGACAAACAAAATGGAAACTTCAGCAAATATCGCAAATATACGACGCTACGGGAGTTCCAGGAGCAAACTAGGTACGTTTTGCATGGCAGACTTATTTTCTATTGCTGTACATGTATTTGCTAGAAAAGAGAACTCTAGTAACTTTCATCATTGGAATTGATATGCAGGCATTTCTTACGATAATGCCTATAATACTTTATTCTTAGTAGTTAATCTTGAAATTACAAATAACAAATTTTAATGAAGAAGGTATCAATAAAATTATATGGAACGGTCGGAACTCACACACGTAGGTACAGTTTAGTTGCCGAACAATTTGTTGTATGTCGTATACGATATACAACAAATTGCGCAGATTCTCTAAATAAGTCGAACTGAATTATATTCTGGTGGTTCTACAGTCAAGTAGGTAAGTAATAAAATAAACGCCTCTCAAAACGGGATAAGTAGACGTGCAAATATTTGGATTCAAAGTGAAACAATACACCCACCTAAATCCACAAACCTCTTGGCTGCCTTTCACAGAATCCCAGGAGAATCTTCCTTCAATTGGCACAATCTATTCGCTACTCTATCTCTCAAGGATATTCCTATTTCCATCCATATTTTACATTTTTATGTCGAGTGACAAGAGGTAAACTATCTATAGCCTGCGACTCACTGCAGTCGGAGACTGTACTATAGTGAAGTTTACAAATGCTGCTTATCTTAGGAATTGTATGAAAATCTACTAAGTCCTATACCTTGTAAAGCGTTCAGCTACTGAAAGTGTACACCTAAATCTGAATCACTTTTACTTGGAAAATACTGCAAAAATCGCCAAAAGAGAAAGTCAAGTGGTTTAGTAACTGCTGCTTATCTTAGGAATTGTATGAAAATCTAGTAAGTCCTATAGCTTGTAAAGCGTTCAGCTACTGAAAGTGTACACCTAAATCTGAATCACTTTTACTTGGAAAATACTGCAAAAATCGCCAAAAGAGAAAGTCAAGTGGTTTAGTAACCTGACCATCTACTAAGTCAAACAAGTGATCGGAGACGTGACATGTGCAACATCGCAACGCTTGAAACCGTTTGCATATAAAATGTATGAAACATAAAAGTGACAAAGCTACACGAAGTCGCAACGATCGGCTGACGATTGTTTGTCTGACAGATGTAATGTTGCGGGTCGCGTCGCGCGTCTTTCTGTGGAGCTTGCCCCTACACCCCGTATATGTTGAACCCTCGGTTATCCTAAATATCTGGTACTGGCACTATCCTTGTCCCTTACTTGATATTCCAGTCGACAGCTGCAATTTATGCTCCAATGTGGACTATGGTATAAGACCTTCACTTTTCATTGATTTACATAAAAATACTAGCCTGGATTTCGTCGGGTCGGCCTTTGTGCTTTTTACGACCAGAGGAAGTGCATAGAAAGCTTAAAAGGCTAAGTTTTGATGCGACGTCGTCTAAAAGTCGTAAAAACGAAGCTGTCCTGCTCGCAACTCTATAATTTTATACGGTATGTATAGTCCATTTAAAGTGTCATTCATGACCAGCCAGGGAGGCGAAGTTGGTCGCGTAGTTTCTAATTATTGCGATTAGGCTGGTCATGTCATTTCATGACACTATGATTGCGAATGGACTACCTATACCTAGCAGTGACATGGCAGTGACGAAGGGTCAATACAGACCATTTCCCATCATCGCCTTGTCACGCAAATCTAAATCCATGCTCACACATCAATAAACTTTTATTTAGTAGATAGGTTAATTTGCTTGCTCCAGTCTACCTACCTTCGTTAAGATTTCACGCTTCGTTGTATGAAAATAAGCAGGAAAATCGCATTTTCCTAACGCATGCGGTAGCGCTGCGCAATAATAACGCAGGCGCTGGGAAATCATTACCTATGTTCTTTCGGAAAAGTTGTTCAGCTGGTCTAAACCAGCTGGTCTGCCTGAGGCTTGCAATATTTACCCGAATGTCTCAGGAGGGTTATATTTTTCGAGAGTATGTAGGTATGTATGTACGTGCGTGACACTGACTACAGTAAAAAATATTATTTAATTGAAGATGGCGTATTTTTATCGCAAAATACAACTTTAAAATTAGGTACCTTTTGTTAATACATCTGCTTGTTTTAACAATTTTTACACTTTTTTGTGACCGAACCGTCCGTCATAGCTATTTACCTACATAGGACGGATTCAAAATAGAGTGACTCGCTTACTTGATAGTTGCTCAGCTCAGTAACAGTGTTAGTGTGGAAGCAAGACGCTCTGCCACACCGCACACAAGTTCCAAGTATCAAGTTGCCTACTTTATTTCAATTAAAACTTGCGCTGTTCAGGGCTGCCTCTTCTAACTAGCACGACGACGTGTAAAATTGTTATTCTGTAAGTACCTAAAATGTAAGTTGCATGCTCATCGACACTGAAACTGAGATGAATCAGCATGCAATGTTCTAAATAAGCTGGGTACTATCTCTCCTCTCACAACAATAATTGTCAAATATCTTATGTGTCCTTGTCTTTCGAGAATTAAACCAGAGATCGTCGGATCATGATACCAAAAGGTGTATAAGGCCCTGCGCGGTATTCCGATGGGTACGTTGGACGACTTTGAGTCCTAGACGAAGAAAGACAGAGTGGTAACTCAGTTACTTGACAATTTTTACCTACATTTTATCGCAATGCGGTAAGAATCCTGTTTTTACTATTTTGTACCAATCGCATCAACTGATAGAGATAAATGGAAAAGAAGAAGTGTTACGTTGACCACAAATAAATTGGGATAAGCGCAGGCAGATGATTTACCAATCAGATCAGGATACCGCTACCCACGTACCGAACGGGTACATCTCATATTTGAAAAGATCGTAACTAGCCAACGAAGAAAGCAGTTTTTGATCTTTGTAGCAACCCTAGTTGCTTCCGAGTAAAAGGCTCATTAAGTACATAGTCTGTTCATTATCAAACTCCAACTTACATTATCGCCGTGAAACTTCAATTGATTAAACATATCCGTAATTAAACTTTATATAAAACTCGCGTACCGTTTACTAGGCACCTCAGTTTTAATTACAAACGCTGTTTTACTTAAAAATGTGATTTTGAGAAAATTAACCCCGTTTAAAGGGCGCCGCACACTTTATGAGAGGATTGTATGAGACACCACAGGCAGTGTGCGGCCTCTCATACAATCCCATACGATACAACGTCATCTCTTCACGCGAGATGTCGTGCACGTCACGCATACAGGCTCGGTGTGGGGCGCCCTTAATGGCTTTTATAATGCAGGGGTAGTGCTAAAAGTATTTATTACTCAGTTAAATCCTCAAGGCTGGGAAAAACTTACCCTGAACAAAATGAGTCAAAATATAATCATTATTAACTGGTGATATTTTGCTACATGTAGCAGTAGGTACTACCTCACCTACCGAGAGATGTATTGTTGGTTTTGTGTGTACTCTATATATATATTGTACTCTACATTGAGGTTAGGAGTACCTAATGTTCCTCTGCCGGGAATCAAACCTTGGTCTTTCCCGTAGCAAGTCGACGTTGTCTACATTATTTGTAGTATATAAGTAGGTATACCATCCAACAGCAAAGAAACAAGGGTAACAGCAAAAAATTTTAAGTTAAAAACATTTTTAAAACAAGCTTTTATTTGGGTGCGCTAAAAAGTATAAAATAATCTATTTACTAAAACTTTAACTTGTAACTTTTAATGGCATTAAATCTACGTCTTCACAATTTATACGATATAAAAGCTTGTCGCGAGATTTGACCTGTGTCTAAATCAATAAATAAATAAATAAGAAAGCCAGTGTAAATGATCTTGAATAAACTTTTAAACTAAGCCACACCACACGAGTACCTACTTAAATCTCGCGACAAGCTTTTATATCGTATAAATTGTGAAGACGTAGATTTAATGCCATTAAAAGTTACAAGTTAAAGTTTTAGTAAATAGATTATTTTATACTTTTTAGCGCACCCAAATAAAAGCTTGTTTTAAAAATGTTTTTAACTTAAAATTTATTTCTTGCTTTTTAGTAATCTCTGGAAAAAAACATTACAACATTCTTCATTGACTTTGAAACTGCGTCCATACTCCATACGGACTACTGGTGTGAATCTGGGAGGCATCGGTCTCATGAGTGTCTTACGTCAACTCGGTATGAGTTTCGTCCTCTACGATAAGCTTCTTGTACCCAAGCGGGGCAATCACTAAACTTTATGTAGCCTCTTCATTGACAGTACCATGAACAGAAGACTAAAAACCCCAACACAACAACCATTCAACCCTCTAAATCTGTGCAAAGCGACGTCATTTACCTCACACTAGTATTTTTATCTTTCATTTGTCTATGATTTTCACCCATTTAGTAAGAAAACATAACAAACTTAATACGCCATCTAACCTAGTCCGTCATATCTGGTTTTGTTTTGAGTGACGTAAACGTCACTTTATTTTTCGAGTTATTCTGAAAAATTCCTTTCATTTGACATCCATATTGTAAAAAAAAAACATAATAATGTTATTCTGCCATCTTAACAAGTCCACCATAGTTAATTTAGTGTGACGTCAACTTGTAATTCGAATAGGTAATTCTCAGCAAACCCTTCCATCTGACACTCATATTGTAAATTATCATAGGTGGCCATCTTTAGATGTCCGCCATATTATTTTCTGAATTGTACTCAACAAGCCCTTTCATTTGACACCCATATTGTAGGAGTGCGTCAAAAATGACTTGTCGGCCATCTTGGATATTCCGCCATATAAAATTTTGAATAACTACACACAATCTAACATGCATTGTCATCTGAGTTAAACGTGTTTACTAAATTTCAGCTCAATCGGTTGAGGATATCTGCTTCAAAATTGAGTTGCAAGATTTGACCCGAACAAACATTTTTACTTACATACACTGCAAGTTAAATAAAAGCTTTTAAAAAAAACACACAATTGTTATTCCGGAGCATTTTCAAAACGCAACGAGACAAAAGACGAATTGACTCCATAATTTAAGAATCGCAAGAAAGGAGCGTAAAATAAACGACTTGAAAACAATAATATTATTGTAAGTACAAAAAAATTAAACCGACTGCAAATATGGTAGGTATATATATATTTAGGAAATTTTAAGAATTTCCTCGCTTTCTCTTGCATTCCATTACCAGATCCTGAGCAGTAGGCTTATGATACCCACCCCGACTTAGATTCTCTCTACGCCTTTATGTCAAAATACCTACTTCACTTCTTCTTCTTGTCGTGTCAAGGGCAAAGGTAGAAATTAATATTTTATCATGCCTAAACTTCACTAGCTTTTATAAATTCCATACGATTTGACAAGTTTGTAAGTTTCTCTACGGCGGACATCATCATAAGCCTAGTGGTGTGGTGAATTTTTGGCTCCTTGAGAATTTCATATTCTTAAAAACAGGTTTCTTTTGAAATCGGACTAGGCATCTCTGGGTGATTTGTGACCAAGTCTAAAAAAAGTCCTCTGCGATATAGAAGCCCCTCTTTTTTCAAGTCGGATAAAAAGGGACGCAGAATAAACGACTTGAAAATGAGTAAAAATTAATTAGTGGGGTCGAAACGCGGTTGTACTTCACGACGACTTTTATCCTTAGACGCTTTTTTTCTAATTATTCCTGTAATTGCCTGTCAGTAGGAGGAAAAAACATGGGTTTCAATAAACTTCTACTATCTGGGAGCAACCTAAACGGGGTTTTTATACAGCTGATAAGATAAACCAGTATAGCCTGACCTCTTTATGGGTAGGTTATGTTAGACCGAAGAAAAGGAACACCGGCAATTATGAAGAGTCAGCACTAGTTCGACAGTCAAGGGGTCCCATCGCAGGGCTCTCTCTCTTGGACGCTATCGGCCGACGCGCGCGGACTTTTGTTTATATTATAAGCGATCCAAAATCATTTAATTAAAAGGATAATTTCAAAGACTCTTGTGTTTAATTTAGAGTCAATAGTTCTCAGAAGCGGGATTTGTGAAACCATGCCTTTTAGAACAGTTTTGTGAGTGATTAAAAGTGATAAAAACTTACTTCGTTATCGCTTAGCAACCGGCTAGCGTAGTAGTACTTACCAATGCTCGGTACGGTACTAGGAACTCTTTGTCTCGGGACGGATGGTGTCAAATTTCAACCACACGTTCCCGAATCCTTTGTCTTAGCTTAGTACATCAAAAAGTTTCGTAATTCGTGTGGTACGGTGATTGGACAATTATTTCAACAACCAAATATTATTTAAATTAGTATCCTGTACTAATTTACGGTGCACTAAAGTTTTCATAGTAACTTTTTGTGGTGAGTGCTGCGTTAGTGGTACTTACTCTGAACTTTCGGCTTGGGTGGGCTAGCCTATCGAGGTCACATGCGTAACGTATCAGGTTCAGGTGATGAAGAGTGGCTGAGCCTCAAGGACAGAGAGTGTACTTGTGCATTCCTTTTAGAACAAAGGACATGAAAATTTGGTATTGGACATTGGTGAGCTGTATCAAGTACTTATATAAAGATAAAAAAATAAAGATAAAGATAATTTCCTTTAAAATAAAATAGTACATTATAGTTAGAAAATTTGCAGATATAAAGTATAGCGGTGCATAAAATAATTAACTAACCTAAACTAAGTAAATACAAAAAAATATTCACTTGTATCTGAGGTATACTTATTCTATGAATTATGTTGAGTGCAGAGCAATTATCATGATTATAATTTACTTAAACAGAATCAATTTCTAATATAAAGTTCAAAAATATTCTATTATTATAACTAAGTTATTTAAACTTAGGTACATGTTTTGAGTGGTTGAATTAAAATAAAAACTAAAGCTGAATGCAGCGAACTGTACCACTAGATAAGAATTTGAGAAGTGATCTTTTGGTGTTTTAAACATATTTTATAAGAGTTTTGGTTACATTTTCCCGTGGATTTGTCTAGATGCTATGCACTAGATAATTTGTTTAAGCTATAGCTATGTGTATTTATTGCATTGCATTATTGTATTTTACTAAGCAATAATTTGTTATTTCTGCTATCATTTGTTACTTTATAATTTTGTACGCTGACTATTGGTTATTGCAATTAAAATATGGGTCGCTGTAGGAACAACAGCAACTTTGCTAAATTAAGAAAAATACGTAGGAAATATTGGAGACAGTTAAAGGAAACAGCAGATCGCTTAGAGGCTTTGGAAAGTTTGGTGAGGCAGTTGAGAAAAACGAGAAATTACTATGAAGATAACCGGACCGACAATGTGTCTAGATATAGTTCGTAGCGCCATACAGCATGATGTGGGGCATCAGCGGAACTCAAAAACAAATAAAAAGGTCAATTGCTTTAATTGTGGCAAGTTTGGTCATAAAGCTAAATTTTGTAAAAATGACATGACAAAAACTGAAAAAAAAAATGTTAATTTTGTAATCGATGTAGGCATAATGAGGGAGAATGTTTTAAGAAGCGAAATGAGAGAGTAGACTCTGTTCATTTTGCAAGTTTAAAGGACATACTATTACAGAATGCAGAAATAAACAATTGGATTGTAGGCGTATTTAGCAGATGTTTATTTAAATATTGTTCTTACAATAAGCGCATTCATGAACAAAATACATTTTAGAGAAAAAATAAGGTTAATTCAGCGAAAAGAAATTTAAGAAAAGTATGCATCAATAGTATTTTCGCAGAGGCAATCAATAAATTATACTTATGTGTCCTTTACGATCAATTTAAATACGATACGATACTCAAGTGTGAGGTGACAAGGAATCACACCTACATGGATGACGTAATCGTTAAGGTGCCCTTAAAGACCGGGCCTGCCGCGCACGGCGCACTACGCTGTTGCTGTCAAAACAACTGATTTTTATGCACTGTGACTGATACTATGATTGTATGAGATATTAGAAAGTCTACGTGGCACTTTGACGCGGCACGCTGTGCGTATTGGCACGACGACTGTCACATTGACATCGCACTACGGCGCGTACAGCGCCCGAAGTTTAATTTCACTTAGATGGAAGTCAATGCTGTTGATTGTTGCTGCAAAGGCCAAATAGGTTCGATTTTGGCTACACAAATAGAAACGTGAATTTACATACCTACAGTGTATAAATTATGAGCATTAACGAAGTATGAAAAATAGAAAGAAACCGGAACTGGACACCTTGATTTAAGCCGGGTTAGCGTACTGCCACAGTGTACTGCAGAGTTTCGCTAGCGAGAGGACTTCATATGTGTCAAATCGTAAGGAATTCATCCAAACAAACGAAGATTATTGACATAAGGGTGTAGAGAATATCTTTGTCGCGGATCGCTGGCCTGAACTGAAAGCATCGGCGATTGATTTTCAGCATCCTGAAGTTGTAAGACTGAAGAATTTATAAGTTTTATGTTGTTTAAGTTCTATTATGTTTAGGACCAGATATGGTAGATTTAAGTAAGAATGATATTTTAAGAAGACAATTTTGTATTCCCTATGAAAAAAAAAAAAAAAACACTGGCGCCGGTGAATTGTTAACATTGTACTATAATTATCACAAAACTGTGATTTGTCGGCACACATTGTTGAACTTTACTATTAGTTTTGAGTAAACTCAAGATATTATCCATCATGAACATCTTGAAAGTGATGTGAGAAAAAGTTATGTTATAAAATGACAGAAATATTACTGACAATGGGGTTCCCACCATTTCTAGGTCTGATCAACCTAAAGTGGTGGAAATGCCGAACGACTGACCGACAGCGAAAAATTGATACAGGCTTATCATCTTAACAAGAAAACTTATGAATTGTTTTTACATGGGAAGAGTAGTACCTATTTATTCAAATATTGTAATATGTCCATAAAGGGTTCCTAAACGAAGGAGACTACCTATAAATTTTAAGAATTGTATTCAGTTAATTATGTGCATAAAAAAGATGCATCATTAGATCATTGAGTAAATTTATGCAAACCAATAAAGGACCGCCACGCCACTAAAGCTAAATAACACAGTTTTAAACTTAGAACATTGACAGTTGTCTTTGGCATCCAAATGTTCAAAAGCGATGTATTAGATCAATTTAGATCTAAGTTTTGCATTGTCGCAGTTTGTTCTGTATTGAAATTATCATGGACATCTATTTACCACAAATAATAATCTCAAATAATTCGGTGGTGGCTTGTTACGCAATGCGATTTTAATTTTTACGAATGGGGAATCGTCCTTGCCATTACTAAGATGCAGATGTAAATATTCAATATCTCATCGGTAATCTGAAGTAAGAGATTTTAGGGCACTAGAACTGAACTTGGATTGAACAAAAATAGAGAATAACAATGCATAACTGTCTTTTGTGGCACGTAACTCTAGTAAGACCATATACCAGTGACGTTATCATGTGCGCCCCAGCAATTTAAGTTTAATTTCTCTATGAGTAAGTTTAAGATGCTGACATTTAAATGAAAAGATATTGGTTAAGTTGTTGAAAACTGGCAAAAACTGTGAAATATACGTACCGTATATTATTTTCAATCTCTTATTAATCTTGGGTTAGTACCAGTGAAAGGTTAAGTACTTTATGTCACATCATAATTTATCACGGCGGTCATGGCCATTTCCAGGATTGTAGAAATGCCCGGAGGCAAATAGGCCAATTTAATCCCAAGGATGTGTAAACTTGTAGACATAAACATTGAAAGCTGTATGAAGAGTCAGTTTACCAAGAAAGCTATTAAAACTAATAATTAAAAAAAAAAGTACCTACTGCATTCAGTAGAGAAGGGGAAAATTAGATTTGAACAAATTGTGTCACGTATTTAACTTTTCGGCGAAGTTTATGAAGTACTTAATGTGTTTACTCAACGCTAGATTATTGAATACAATGAATGATACCTCTTTATGAAATCTAAGGTCTGACACTGTGTGTGACTGCCTGTGTGTGTGGCACGCACGAAAAGCCTATGTGGCATGGCAGTTACGGAAAGGTCTTGTGACAGCCTGTTGACAAGTGGGTAAATCCGCCTGTTCCACCTATCTCCTGTGTGTCAGACGATGGATGTCGATGTAATGATTGAAACTCCGCCACTGAAATAGGTATTAGTACTAGTTATACACGGCAGTTCACGTGTACTGCAAAACACGATTGGCTATTGCAGTCACATGAGGGTATACGAGCGGGCAAACCAGGCTGAGCCCCCGCTCCTGATGCAGCCGCTGTAGCCGGAATCGGCTAAGATAGACATCATCATCAGTACTAGTTTTACTAATGCGACAATATTCATCTGCATAGAAAAAAAAAAGTACAAACTTAAGATAGTCCATTCATAAAAATCATATAACTTTCATGTTGACAGTTTCACATCATCAAAATCATATAACTTACGCTGTGCTATAAGTAGCTACAAGGTAACTCATATGAGAACTGATCTTACCGAGAAGATGTTGCACAAATGTTGTTGATGTTGATAGGTGGTGCGTCGACAAACTCAATAGATGTAAGAATTGAGTGATGGTAGAAAGCAGTTCCGTTGCTGTGTGGCTTAAGACCTCGTTTATCAAATGATTTGCAAGGGGCAGTCTACAGCGAAGACGTATCGAATTCTCGAGACGAAGATGCTCAGACAATTAAGACAAATGCAGTTCAAATGAAAACACGATAATATGAGAAATCGGCGAGTTGTAGAGCCTTCACAAACGGGCCAGTTGGTTATAGTAAAATAGTACGTCCTGGTTTGACAAGTGGAAAACTCGTTCAACGATACGCAGGGCCATACAAGATTACAGCCGTGCTTCCTAACGATCGCTATGAGGTAACGTCATACACGAAAGGCAAACAAGCTTACAAAAACATAGTTGCCCGTGACAAAATTAAGATTTGGCATGACAGACCACGAGACTCGTCATCTGACGAAGAATTATAGAGCAGTAGTAAGTCTCTCAACTATCGATCGCGCAAAATCTTACAATCTAATAAAAAAAAAAACGCTTGCCTACGGGGCCTACACAGCGTTAAGTTTCTATAATCAAACGCTTGCCTACGGGGCCTACACAGCGTTATGTTTCTGTGATCAAACGCTTGCCTACGGGGCCTACACAGCGTTATGTTGCTGTGATCAAACGCTTGCCTACGGGGCCTACACAGCGTTATGTTTCTGTGATTAAACGCTTGCCTACGGGCCTACACAGCGTTATGTTTCTGTGATCAAACGCTTGCCTACAGGGCCTACACAGCGTTATGTTTCTGTGATCAAACGCTTGCCTACGGGGCCTACACAGCGTTATGTTTCTGTGATCAAACGCTTGCCTACGGGGCCTACACAGCGTTATGTTTCTGTGATCAAACGCTTGCCTACGGGGCCTACACAGCGTTGTGTTTTGTTATCAAACGCTTGCCTACGGGGCCTACATAGCGTTGGAAACATCATGCCTAATATGGTGAAGATCTGCTGGAAGAGGCTGCCACGGTCTGCCATCGGATCTTCGCGTTACTGCCTACGTCGGACGACGTGCGAGTGTGCTGCACAATCAAGATCAACCAGATGCGACTTCAACTGTCCTTCGAGGCCGAAGGACGACTGCAGGATGGCCGAACTGTTAGACTGAAAATCGACAAGCTATGATCAGCACTAATCTCGACAACTGAGTGGGTCCCAGCCCTGTGGCTCGCTCTCTTGGACGCTATCGGTCGACGCGCGCGGACCATTGTTTATGTTATGAGCGATCCAAAATTATTTAATTAAAAGTATTTATTCCGAAGAACTCTTGTGTTTAATTTAGAGTCAATACTACTTATCACTACAAGTAACCATTAAGTTTATAAGTTGTAATTTAACACACGGAAATTACAACAGGACGACAGGACCAATGGCAAAGGCAACATTTGTCTGTAGAGCAGGAGCACAGAAGCCGAAACGCATCATCGGAGATTGAAATGGAAGTGGAAAAACGTAACCCTCTGGCAGTCGAGTGAAACGAGAGCTGGATGACTTGGATAAAGCTACAGTCATAATCATTAATCACCTGCGTAAAATTTTGTCGCTGAATTTTATACAGGATACAAAAAAATTAACTGCATATTTTAAGGGAAGAAACTGAATATTTTTCCCTAAGAAACATAAGTCGAAATATTTAAAAATGTATTCAGGGCTATTTTTTTCATTCCGGACGGCTAACATATTTTGTATCCAAAGGTCCAATATTTTCATATTACGACCTATGTTCCTTAAAGAAAGTTGTTCAGCTTCATAGACTAGTTCACTTCTTAAAATATTTGCAACAGAGTAATCAATCACATTGAAACAATTTCAGCAAAGTTTCTACTTGTATGTTTGTCAGTCATCCAAATAGAGTAAGTAGGTACCTACATAGGTTAGGCTGACAATCTGTCACTCTGGTGGTACACAGTCTTCAGAATGAATCTCAAAATTTTGTCTGACAAACTTTTAAGAGTAATTCCGAAGACTTGTATCACCGTAGTGACAGGCACTCAGCATGTCGTCTTAAATTGCAATACAGAATACACATCAACTCCCAAATCCCATAGTCGCTTCTTATGACACTCGCGGGAAAGATACGGGGTAATGCTTTTCTAAGCCGGCACTTGGACTTCCGTGTCATATTATCTACCACCTTATACTGTCTGTGCTCGTCCATTTGGATAGCCGGAATGTTAATACCGTCATACACGCTTTTGTACGGATTGACGGGGGCGCCTCTACTAGATGGGTCACTTAGTACTAGCGACGATTTTGACACCTAATTTTGATTTTCGATAAATAACGTTTTAATTTTTTTAGATGATGGGGCAGCACCTAGCCCCTCATGGTACTGCCCCTCCCCCTCCCCCTCACACGTGGTATTTTTGGCAACCGGGCTTAATCCACTTATTGACACCTAAGGAACAACTGTACCAAGTTTTTTTAGAATGGGCCTATCGTCTCAGGTACTAGGTCCATTGCATATCTACTGTCTTCTACTATCTGTGCTCGTACATTTGGATAGCAGGAATGTTAATACCGTCATACACGCTTTTGTACGGATTGACGGGGGGCGCCTTTATCAGATGGCTCATTTAGTACTTACTAAGTAGCAACGAGTTTGACACCTAATTTTGATTTTCGATAAAATATAACGTTTTAATTTTTTAAATGATAGGGGCAGCACCTAGCCTGTAATATCCTCTTAAGGCGTCTTGCCGTACCCTGATCTCATATCCAGCCACGTTCTACTTCCATGGCACATCTACTAAATTCTACTATCTGTGCTCGTCCATTTGGATAGCAGGAATGTTAATACCGTCATACACGCTTTTGTACGGATTGACGGGGGCCCGCCCCATCCCTAATTTATACTTCCTGAGCCTTTGCTGTCGCCGGCTTTGTACAAACTGGTTCTGTACGTTATTCCATTCATAAGTATAGTATTTGCTTAGGGATAACCACGAGACTGGGATAGGTGCAAAGCTATTTATACTAGTTTTTCATACAACTATTAAAAGGACTGAGATAAGCGTTATTGAATACCAAATTTTAAAACACCTTCCCGTGTAAGGTATACAATTTTTGGAAAACTTGCAATATCTTCCACCGCAGGCAGGGTTTGAGTCTGTGAACTTTGGGACGCCTCTACCAACTGGGCTACCGCGGTCGGTTCTATCCTAGCCTGCAGATACTAACAACTAACATCCACTAACGCGTGGCAAGGTTCCATCTACCAGGACAGTTTTGTAACTAATTTCCAGCGACTAATTCATTCTTTGCAGATTTGAATGTATCCTACTAATATTATAAAGGCGGATGTTTGTGTGTGTGTTTGTTACGACATCACGCAAAAATGGCTGATTAGATTGACATGAAACTTTGCAGAAATATAAAAGGGCATCTGGAATAACACATAGGATACTTTTTACCACGGAAAAATGTCTCATTCCCACGGGATCACGCATTTTCCAATATTTTTGAAATAGGTGGCGTGACTGAGCCGATTCGCGTTTTAAACGTTTTCGCTGAAAACTAACAGCGACATCTCTTGGCGAATAATGCTTCTTTCCCGCGGAACAATAGGTTGCAGCGGGTAAAACCGCTGACAGGCAGCTAGTAATAAATAGATTTTCATATTAAAATTACGTGTTTATTACGAACAACCTACGCTTACAAGATTAGACATTAAGCACGTTTACACGCCTTGATCCTAAGCTTTAGTTCGATAACCACCAAAATGGTATTTTAATGGCATTTTAATAGAGGATAGGAGCACCTCACCTAATACATTTTGCGATAAATACCAGCCTAGTTGCTGCTTCTGACTTCCTGGTAATCGCTCAAGAGTTCAACGTTAAAATTACGGTAAACAATTTTATAATGGAGCTACATACTTGTATGATTTTAAGGTCAGAACACACCGCCTTTGTATGCGTGACGTGCACGTCATCACATCACGCGCGTATCTATGACGTTAAAATGCATTGAATCGTAAGGTCATTCGAGATAAAACTGCGCACTTTTGGATATTTCACTTCATAGTATAATGTTGTAAAAAATAAAAGCCCTAGAGACGCAGATGAATTGTCACTTTCATGATCATGAGCAAAATGACCTCTCGGCTTTACTTCTTATACCGCGACGGTCATTATCCTAATGAAACATTGTGAGACGGTCCATTCATGTGCGACTGTCTAACAAAAGCCTTAAGAATAGGATGACCATGGTTTGTCTCAACATTGGAACTTTGGGGCTTGTTACTCGCGCTACTGAGACGAATCTAACGACACCTCATGAATATGTCAACATCCGTCTAGGTGATTGGGTTATAACATTATAATTCACATCATTTTTAAAAACATTTATACGCATTTCCAAACTTTTGGTACCAAAAACTTTAATCTGTTGTTAAAAATGTATATGCGAGAAAACTATGTATTAGTTTGGTCTTTTCATTTATTATTCAACATTTTGATTTTGGTTACGCGCACGCGTCCAATGTATCGGTGGGCTTAATGGGATTGATGTAGCGGCCGTCAGTAGAAACCCTTACTCATGAGATGTCATTTCTCTGATAAACCTTGTCCAGCGAGACCCAGAAGCCTGGTCACCCTACCGCAGAATAACAAATGGAGGAGCGTTATTCAAACAGTGTGATTCGCGCATCTATTTCTGAAGAAAAATGCGCTCCATTCAGGGATTTGTGAAGGGCAAAGATCAATGGATCCTTATTTACAACGTCAGGATCTAGGCGAAGTTACCGCCTATGCTTTTGTTCCTATCACGGAGGAAATATACTAGGAGAGTCAATCTAGAACTTAAAACGTAATTCAAACATTTCTGGTATTATCCATCTGTTGATAAACACCAACAAAATGATGTTAGTCAATCAGGTTTATGCATTTTATTTTAGGATAACTACTCTTGTGCCCCATGTTAAACGTAACTGAAACTTAAGGCTAGAAGTTGATATAATTTTGGCTGGTAAATTTTTACATTCAGTTACAACTTTTAACTTATAAAAGTCTCCACTTCAACTTTATTTACAGCGCCATCTGGATTTTACCAGAAATGTTTGGACTACGTTTATTAGTTCTAGATTGACTACTAGGTCGCTTGTGATCCAAGAGTCTCTATAAAGGGTCTCCAATTCAAGAGAATCGTGCTCAGCGTCTGAAAGCCGCCATAATAGTGCTGAATATTATTTTTCTATCACTAATTATCCAAAGATCTTTTTATCCAAACATCAGTAGGCAGTTCTAGGTGTCATCAAGAAGTCATTTTTGCTCATAGATGTCGCTGATTAAACCCCGAAGCTCTGGAACCTTGATTACGTAGATCTAGCGCAATAACCAAACGAGTCTTATTTGATCAAGACGAATCAAAAGCGACAAACTGGGGAGCAGATTGCTACCAACGACTATATGGCCCACTAGACGCCTCACATCACTTCTAGATATTGTCAAGAATACACATCTCCCATGGATTTCGCTTATTAAACCCCGAATCTCTGGAACCTTGATTATGTAGGCAGCTACATGCAGCGTTATAACCAAACGAGTCTTATTTGATCAATTCGAATCAAAAGTAACAAATTGGGGAGTATGTTGCTAGCAACGAACATATAGCCTACTAGACGCCTCACATCACTTCTAGATATCGTCAAGAATACACTCCTCCCATGGATTTCGCTAATCAAACCCCGAAGCTCTGAGACGACGATTACGACCACACAGATGAAGACCACACCGCCGGCTAGACACCTTTGGCCTATCTATAGCAACTAGCTAGTCGTAGGGCTCACCGAGAATAGGAACGATATAAGCCATGATCTTTTTTCGGTCTATCGGACTGGAGGGAGGGCGTCCAAAGCTACGCTTGCCGAGGCATGGCATACTCGAGAGGCAGCTTACTCCGTCGTCCTTCGGTTCTCAGACGGATGTGACGATCAGCCCATTTCTACTTAATTTGTTCAAGTTAACAATTCTATCAACGAGGAGCGCGGGGCGGGGCTGGAAAATGGTTATCTGTACATTAGATACATAGATACAGGGAGATCAAAAGTAGCTCGAAGTATATATCCAGGGTATGGTGGCAATGTAGTCGTCGGTTGCTATTTACCGAGACTTGTAATTATTTGCTGATGTTGTGAGTGAGAAATATTATTTGGATGACATATTTCTACTAATGATATTTCGAAGTTTGTGAATTTAGTGATGTAGCTATGTCTATAAACATTTCTAGATAACACGAATAACCTGATGACTTAAAGAGGCGGCTGGTGACAACTGGATGGTGAAAATGGGTGATCGTGCCTTATGGCATGCTCTGGGGTATGTCTGCGTCCAGCAGGTAGTGGAATGTAATAGGCTGATTCGTGTGTTTGCCATTGGTACTTTCATAATTTGTTAGTCTATAACAAGATCGACTCATCATCTTCGCTTCCTGCCCTTATCCCAATTTCTTGGGGTCGGCGCAACACGTTTTGTTGAACACAAAATCGTGTTGCAAAGAATTTGGCTTAATTTTACGACCGGCCGCCTACCAGACGTCAACCCTCCTTGGGAATGCCCTACCAGACGTCAACCCTCCTTGGGAATGCGGTAACAAGATCGACTATCTATCTGATTTCGATAAAGTATTAACATCATAGAGCAGGTCTTACACTGATCATGATTGGTTGCTTCAAAACAAAACCTGACCAGATTCGGTATCTGATGATATCAGCTTTCCGTTGACCAATTATTGAGTTCCATTTGTTTTTTAAAGAACTTGATTTTTCTAGCGGATTACCAAAGAAGAACAGAATGCGACACATTATGAACAAAATAACAACAAAACTACTAATAAAGACCGTTTACTTACAGTTTTACATAAACAACTCTTTTTCAAAAACGTAGAGACAATCAAAATTCCTACACGACTGAAAAACTTTCAGTATAAAACAGCAAACATAAAGGTGCATTTACATTAGCCTCTTTTGATACATTCATCTGGCGCGGTTGGCAGTTTATATTTGCTTAGGGTTCGTGCACACAGAGCTTTGCCAGAACTTTTGCATTCCCGTGTCGCTGCCAAAATGCCTCTCTTTTGCTTATACTGCGGTGTTTTAGAGTAGATAAAGTTCTGTACATATTACTTAGCATTGAATTAATATGTAAGGCAGCTGCTCTTTTTATAAAAAGTTGTGCATGATCTTCGTTTGTTTGCACAGCACAAAGAGAGAACAAACAGATGTGTTAAAAACAAAAATCCGACTGTGGTAATTTCAAAGTTTTATTTTGCGATAAATGCCTGCGTCGAGACAACACTTTACGACACGAACACCTCACATGTCAAGATTCGCCTAGTCATTTGGGCTGTAGCCTAAAAGCTACATACATACATAGGTATCTACATATTCTTGAAAAACAAAAACCCTCCGGCAGTCGTGTAAAAATTTGAAGAAACTTAGCCATATTGGATATACCTACAACTAGGAAAAATCGCTAGTTGGAATCCTTCAACAGCCTGCCACTATGGTCATACAAAGTCTTCTGAATGAACTTTCTTCGGACGTGGTGTAAATGGCCGTTATAACAACCGTATACGCTCTGCCTATAGGAAATTCCTTTGACAAAATAAAAGCAGTATACGAAAGTTCTCAGCATGAAATCCGTTAAAACCAAAAGCGTATATATTCGGGCATTACTCCAATATATCTTCTTATAGCGGGTCTTAAAGTAATCTTAAGCTGAGTGTGATATATTATTTCCCAAACGCTCATACGGTCGGAGAAGACAACGAAAATCCTTATAAAGAAAACATAACATGACTACACCATTTTCATGATAAGCAGGAGCTTCGGATTTATTTTAGTAAGTATTTTCCACTTTGTGGTGCCGGCTTAGAATAGCATCATCCTATATCTTTCCCGTGGGTGTCGTAAGAAGCGACTAAGGGATTTAAATAGGGACAGGGTGGTACACAGTCTTCAAAATGGCAGTCAAACTTTTGGAAAATCTTACAGCGGACGTGATTTAAATGGCCGTATTTTACAGACGTTTACACTCTGCCTACCCCTGCAAGGAATATAGCCGTGATATAGTATGTATTTTTATATTAATAAATAAAAATAAAATAAATAAAGTGTAGTATTTTCCACCGAACTACGAGTATTGCGTCTCGCTCACGGATGCCACGGACGCCGCCTAAGGATGTCAAAAATGCCAACGCACAAAACAGCCAAAACACATCGCTCAATATACAAAATATGTAGCAAAACGTCAGATATTCGCATCTTTGAATTTTTTCGTCACTTACATGACTATTTTCGTGTATGACAAGATAATGTTGTACCGATTGTTGTACCTACAATTATTTTGATGTAAGTAACTTAGTTGAACTACAAAAGAGCTTACGAACTTTTACAGCATAATATACCTAACTAAAATAAATCGTCGCTAGACAAAGAGCAGGTGATTTATAAAGCTATCTAATTTAATTAACATATCATCTCAATCGCGGGAACAGTAAGGGTTTGTAGGATAATAGCTCATTCACTACTGAGGGCAGTAAAACACTTTAAGGGCCCAGTAACGACGCTGGGAACTGCCAACAAAGTTCTGAAAATAAGGCTGTGTAGGTAGATCTGATACATATTCTGCGAAACTTTAAAGGTAGTAGTTAGAATGACGTATATCCTTTATTCAGACTTGAAAAAGTCGGCAGGTAGCGACTGGAGGGCAAAAACGGGAGATCGAGCTTTATGGCGTTCCCTGGGGGAGGCCTATGTCCAGCAAATTTTTCTAGTGAATTTCCGAACACTGTCTTTATAAACCTGCGAGTTTATCGAAACTGTTCACGATATGTAAATATAGGGTTATATTTAATTACTAGCAGCCCGCCCAGCGGTTTCACCCGCTGCTACTTACCTGTTTTCCCGTAGAAATTGGATCTTTGCCCGTAGTAAAAAGTCCATTACTCCGATCCAGCAGAGGTAAATATGCGAGCAGAAGCGGCCCGTCATGCTGAATAACTTTTACTTTGAAGCCATTACCGTATCTCTTACTGTTTATATGGGATGCTGGTGGTCTACATCAGGTACTCCAGCCCCTGGTGATCATGTGCCAGCAGAAGCGGCCCGTCATGCTCAATAACTTTTACTTTGAGGCTTTTACCGTATCTCTTATAGTTTATATGGGATGCTGGTGGTCTACATCAGGTACTCCAGACCCTCGTGACCATTTGCCAGCAGAAGCGGCCCGTCATGCTGAATAACTTTTACTTTGAAGCCATTATCGTATCTCTTATAGTTTATATGGGATGCTGGTGGTCTACATCGGGTACTCCAGATCCTCGATGACCATGTGCCAGCAGAAGCGGCCTGCCATTCTGAGTAACTTTTACTTAAAACCATTACCGTATCTCTTATAGTTTAGATGGGATGCTGGTGATGTTCATCAGGTACTCCAGATCCTCGATGACCATGTGCCAGCAGAAGCGGCCCGTCATGATGCACAAATTTTCTATGAAGCCATGGCCGTATCTCTTATAGTTTAGATGGGATGCTGGTGGTCTTCATCAGGTACTCCAGATCCTCGATGACCATGTGCCAGCAGAAGCGGCCCGTCGTGGTGAACAACTTTTTCTATGAAGCCATGACCGTATCTTTTATAGTTTAGATGGGATGCTGGTGGTCTTCATCAGGTACTCGTATTCCAGATCCTCGAGGGCTGACAAAAAGTAGTCCATGTCCATCTTTACTATGCTATTAATATCAGTGCCAAATTTCGCGAAGATCGGTAAAGCGGTTTGGCTTATTTGGGTAATATCCGCTGTATTTCCCGCTTTTCCTGCTGCTAACCGTTTTCCCGTGGAAATGAGGAATTTTCCCGTGGTAAAAAGTAGCCTATGTTACTCAGGAATGTTGTAGCTTTCTAATGGTGAAAGAATTTTCGAAATCGGTCCAGTAGTTTCGGAGTTTATCGATTACATACATACAAAAAAACAAACAAACAAACAAAAAAACAAACAAAGTTTTCCTCTTTATTATATTAGTGTAGAAGTACAAATCTCTTGAGGGTGTAATCTATTCACAAAACTAAACAACTTTTGTTTGAAACTTTTCTTCGAAATAAGAAAAAAATAATTGGACCTCCCATACAAAAATACTGAAAAAGTGAGTCACTTAGTATGGGAGATCCAAATTTTTTTTTCATATTTCGTAGAAAAGTTTCTAACAAAAGTTGTTCAGTTTTGTGAGTAGATTACACCCTCAAGAGATTTGTACTTAATTAAATGTAACCGTATATAAAACGATAAACTCAAAGTTCAGGAAAAGACCTCAAATCAAGCGTGTGCGAAGAATAAGTAATACTTAATCTCTCCAAAGATATATTTTCTTTTCCACATTTAAAATGTTTTCCGTTCAGCGATCGGAATGAAGCAAACAGACTGTCATTTTTGTTGCCGTGGCGCGGAAACTTTTAATTAAAGTAGTCCGAGAAGCCTGACACAACCCATTCAATTATCGAAAGACTCGGTGAAATAAGAGATGTTGCAGAAATTAATATTGTTCGTTCATGTTGTTTTCTTCAGTATTAATTTGATATTTTTTGCAGCGCGTGGGCATGAAAAAGATACGGATAATTTTGCATGAATTCCAGATTTTAAAGTAGAGACACTTCGCCTGCTGGGTGCTAGTTCTTTTTTTACCGTAATATCGCCTCCGCTGCTCACTGCATTGTAAATAATTCCCACTGAAGTTTTGCGTGCAAGAAACTTTTACGATCAAATACGGCCTATGCGAACGGCCGTACTGTAAAGACGTTACGTATCGGCTCATGTCTGTTTATCTGTTTGACATTAATCTATTCGCGGTCGGATTGTATGCCACCTGCGTTTTGCGGCTTATGCAGATGACATTGTATACCACGATATCGTCTACTTAAACCAATAAAACGTAGAAAGCGTTTGATTTCTAAATAGTGTAAGTCTTATGCCGTGTTATGCTGGCTTAGAATAACATCACCCCATTTTCACGAGGGTGTCTTATGAGGCGACTAAGGAACTCAGTTCCAATGTTTTACGATCTGATAACCTATGATTACCTGGCCTACCCCGAAAGAGACAAAAGCGTGATGTACGATAGGTAGATATTGTTTTATTTGTTCACAGTTTCCTATAAATATCTTCTAATTACAAAGTAAAAGGAATTTCGCTCTTTCGGAATGTTTTGCTAAGACTTAGTCCCAGTGAGCAAATAAGAATCTATTTCGAAAACGATCCTTAAAATATAAGATGAAATGGCATAACGAGAGAAACACAGGTAACCTTCGTTTGTGCGTAATCGCATGCGTTAGAGAAATGCAATTTTCCACCTTAATTTCATACAAATACGGTTTGATAGACGCATCCGCGCTGCGCATCACACAACGCTGCGTCGACGGATTCGTCTGTCAAACCACTTGACATAAACCGTATTTGTGTAGGATATAAGGTCGTAATTTGTATTGTTCTAACGCATGCGTTACGCAGCGCAAAAATAACGCACAAACGGACGTTTCGTGTGTTTCCCGACTTAAATGGACCGCTTGGACGGAAATAACCGTTATGGGAATAATAAGGCTCACAAAATGGTAATCCTGTTAAAATTCTAATGGAAACGTGGGCTTATTTCTGAAATGTACCAAAATGAATTTAATTATTTTAATCCCTCTAAATATAGAAACTGTTTCTATCAAAGTAATCCCCAGAAGTCCCGTAGCAATAAAGTTGTGAAACTATATGTAGACTCAGAATGTTACATATTTTACGGTATAAAACCATTACATAAAGGCATAATGATGGTTGAAACTTTATAGTTATTGTTGATCTTTTCGTCTTGCCTATTTTCTTTAAATAATAGAGTATAGTCTCATTCATTATGATAATGACTTTTGAACACCAGAAAAGACTAAGCCATCATTATCAAAATTTTCGTTTGATTCAGTTGTAGATACTAACAATATAAGTACTTATAAGAGCGCAATTTACATGCCAGTGAGGGCGTCCTAGGTGAATTTCACACAAGCCACTCGACTTTACGATATTTTTCCGGTCCGTTATGTAGGTATAACTGACAAAAGGATTTGTATGACACCATATTTAGAGTCACGATATGACGCCGGCTTATATTCGCCAAACCTACCCATAATAATGTAAATAAATCGGATACGCAACTAATGACAACCTATAGGGCAGCTGCGATTAGAAGCGGTGATGATAGCCGAGATTATTTCGTGTTCGTATGAAATATCGCACACACGTTTCGTCATAAACCTGGCATACCAGCAACCATGACTATAGCAGCCACATCAGTTTACTGCTGGACATGGGCCTCCCTCTATAGGGGTGTATTGCCATTTTCACCACGCTTGGCAGGCGGATTGGCGCGCGCAGTGCAAGATGTTACATTTACAGAGAACGCTGCTGCCTATTTCCTGCATGATTAATCCTTAGTTGCTTTTTGCGACACCCATGGGTAGAATTCCATACAGCATGACACGGCAAGATACCAGTAAAAAAACGGATAATCATGCAGCTTGTGTGACAACCATCTAAAAGGTTCCTAGTCGTTATGAAGTCCTCAAAAGGCCCATTGTGTTATTTTGCGCCAGAAATAACTTCACTGACGTCTTCTGATTTGGCGAACAAAAATGTTGTTGTGTGATTTATAAATGTGTAGCGCGGAAAACTTTGACGGCTGAATCTGAAGTTGCTTCGTAAGTTGCTCTTGTAAAAATAACTCGGAAAAAGAAATGATCATTTAGTATGAAAAATTGATTTATCCTCGTAACATCGGCTAAGTTATTTTGACGCTTACTATTCTGTACAATATGATTACATTGGGTGTTACGAGGTTGTTTATGTTATGTATGTGCAACGATAAAGATTGACCCCTTTCTGAACAAGACATCTCTCGATTGCGATTTAAATACCTCACTTTAGCAAATTACGCACCGCAAGATCTTGCGGTATATTTCCGCGAGTTATTGATCTTGTATGAAATTCTTTGTAGACTTGACGTGCAAATGTCATTTTCCGAATAGTGTATCCACATTTTGACCACCGAGCGACTACGACATGTAAAAGTTTTATCTCAAAACAAAACGCGAGTTACTGTTTAGAAAGTTATCAAACGAATTTTGGCAATATTTTCCACAGAACAATTTACAAAAGAAACTAGAAACAAAACAATACACAACGTAACGAGATCGTTGTTGATTGTAGGAAAAGACAAACAAAATGGAAACTTCAGCAAATATCGCAAATATACGACGCGACGGGAGTTCCAGGAGCAAACTAGGTAGGTACATACGTTTTGCATGGCAGACTTTATTTTCTATTGCTCTACATGTATTTGCTAGAATAGTGAAGTCTAGTGACTTTCATGATTGGAATTGATAATGCAAGCATTTTTTACGATAATGCCTTTAATACTTTCTTTTTTAGGGTTTCGTAGTCTACTAGAAACCCTTATAGTTTCGTCAAGTCTGTCTGTCTGTCTGTCTGGCTGTCTGTATGCCGCGCCCTCATAACTCCGTCAGTTTTAGAGCTATCGACATCAAATTTGTTGCGAAGATAGATCGTCTTGACCCAAATTTAGAAATGTTGAGAAAAAATTATTTTGATTATTTTTTGGACCCCCTCCCATACAAGTGAAAGGGGGGCAAAAAATTTTTTTTTTCTCCTGTAATATTGAGTTGGGTATCGTTGAATAGGTCTTTTAAAACTAAGGGGAGGTTTCTTTGCGAGAAAGTCACTAAAATGTTTCTGTCTAGAGATATTTGCTTTTAAAAGGGGCGTTTTTGAGCCATAATTTGTTCCAGCTGTAACTCCTAAAGTACAAACGCTAAAAATTTGAAAAAAATATGAAATATACTTCTCAATCTGAAGTTACCATGAAAACTATGACGGATACTGTACCACTAAAGATTTCAGAATAAAAAAAGTTTTTCTACTTGCGGTTTGTTATCATACAGCTGCAAACAAACCAGCAACAAAATTAACTTTGTAGTTAATCTTCGCTTTTTTGTAGTTAATCTTTAAATTACATATATAAGGTGTAAAAAAACAACAGCAAATATTTTAAGGGGTGAATCAGCCGATGAAACTGAACAACTTTCCCTTAGGTACATAGGTCGAAATATGGAAATAAATTTAACCTCCCATACAAAATGTACCACCCTTCGCCACTGAGTTTAGTAAGATCAAAAATTAATGTAGCAAAAGGATTTGGCAATGCTTTATGACCGGCCGCCTGCTTGACGTCGACACTCTTTGGGAATGCTATTGTAGGTGGTATTGTAGTCAGGGGTACTCATCTCAGTTCTTGGATCGAAAGCTGAGATGTGGTATACGGGTACGCGACCCCGGCTTCCCGAGCTTCTACTGTCTTTGACTACCTTCCGGGCAGTAGTATCCTACTACCTGTATTCCTGTCCCAATCTCACCACATTCCTCCCCACTCCTATTCCTACTTTCCTATCTCTCCTAGATCCAACAAAAGCAGCTCCCTCCTGCTTAACAAACAAAGTCTGTTTCGGCGAGAATGGCAACCCAATGCAGATAGTGCGAACGGGCTTGGCGGACTCGGCGATTCAGCAAGGCAATGTGGATGGCCTAGGGCGACGGTAGAGGGCGCGTGTAGTTACTGTCGGCCAGACACAGCATCCGACCTTTCCTTCAGTTGTAACGGTTCTCCGTTCCACTGAACTGGGGAGGAAGGAAAAAGCAGCTCCTCCTGCTTAACAAACAAAGTCTGTTTCGGCGAGAATGGCAACCCAATGCAGATAGTGCGAATGGGCTTGGCGGACTCGGCGATTCAGCGAGGCAAGGTGGATGGCCTAGGGCGACGGTAGAGGGCGCGGGTAGTTACTGTCGGCCAGACACTGCATCCGACCTCTCCTTCAGTCGTAGCGGTTCTCCGTTCCACTGAACCGGGGAGGGGAAGGACTAAGTGTGTGCGCTTGCGTTTGCGCGAACGTCTGCGCACCCTAATATATCCTGCGCAACTGACCGCTTCCGAATAATGGACTCCGATGACGCTAAGTCCTGCGGCGATGGGTTGAAGTAGAGAGGTCTAGCGTGGTGCAAGCTGGGCTTTGTCTGATTCCTGCACGCAGGCGGTCCCAGGGGTGTGAGTACACGCCGTGGTCGCTTTGCATTGAAAAATCGGGACGACAATGCGAATTCGGCAGCACCTGGGATGACAAGAGCAGCC
The DNA here is from genome assembly GCA_024500475.1 of Phthorimaea operculella. Lineage (NCBI taxonomy): Eukaryota > Metazoa > Arthropoda > Insecta > Lepidoptera > Gelechiidae > Phthorimaea > Phthorimaea operculella. The sequence goes on from JANFCV010000073.1 coordinate 467,342, forward strand.
CTATTTAGGGAAGCACTGCTCTCCTCGCTCAGTCGAGGGGGGGGGTAGAAAAGGTGCCCTAAACAAATGCTCGTCCCTTCCCGTAAGGTGGTAGTAACCACGGCTGCCATCGCATCACTTAACACGTGGTCGACGCAACAAAAATAAAATAAATAACACACCATCTATAATGACATTAGGCGCATGGAACGTGAGAACGCTCATTGATAGAGATGGCAACGCCTGTCCTGAACGTAAAACCGCTATAGTAGCTCGGGAACTTCATCGCTATAACGTGGATGTGGCTGCACTCAGCGAAACACATCTTGCCGATGAAGGAGAACTAGTGGAAGATGGAGGGGGATACACTTTCTTCTGGAAAGGTACATCCGTATCTGAACCTCGACGTTCAGGGGTAGGATTTGCCATCAAAAATCATTTAGTAAAGCGACTTGAAGAATGTCCTGTTCACATCTCGGACCGCGTTACCACACTGCGCCTTCACTTGGACAAAGACAACTACCTTAATGTTATCAGTGTCTATGCTCCAACGCTAGACAAGTCTGATGACATTAAGGACAAATTCTATGAGGAACTATCTCAATGCCTTGACAGCATAAACGCCAGAGAGCAGATACTATTGCTGGGCGATTTCAATGCTAGAGTTGGTCGGGACTATGAGGCTTGGCCTGGAGTTCTGGGGCGACACGGAGTCGGCAACATGAACAGCAATGGTCAGTTGCTACTCAGTCTCTGTGCTCAATACGATCTAGCGATATCGAACACCATGTTCAGACTTGCCGCTAAGCACAAGACGACGTGGATGCACCCGCGATCCAAACACTGGCATTTGATCGATTATGCTATTATGCGGCAAAGAGACATCAGTCAAGTCCAAGTCACCCGCGTCATGCGCGGTGCTCACTGCTGGACTGACCACCGACTTATTGTCACAAAACTGCGACTCCGCCTTCGTCGACCTCGTAGATCCATGATAAAAAAGCCTGCGTCTTTGAACGTGGATAGGCTGCAAGATCGCGAGATGAGAGAAAAGTATGCTGAAACCTTAACCGAAAATCTGTTGCCAACAAATGAGACAGTTGATGTTAATGCTGCTTGGCGAAATTTGTCATGTCATCTCATAGAAGCCGCTACCGCTACTTTAGGTACAAAAGACCGACGTAGTGAAGATTGGTTCGATGACAATGACGAAGTTCTCAAGGCAGCATTCGACAAACATCGAGAGCTCCTGCGACAGCATCATCGGAGAGGTGGAAGTGTAGCGGCAGTCAAAGAAAGTGACCAAGAATTACGTAGGCTGTCTCGGCAAATAAAAGACAAGTGGTGGCAGGAAAAAGCTTGTCAGATGCAGTGGCTTGCCGATACAAACCAGCTTGGGGAGTTCTACTGCGAGGTGCGTAAACTGACAGGTACGCCTCATAGAGCAAAAGTGCCTTTGAGGTCTCTGGATGGCTCGCAACTCTTGACCAGCAAAGAGGATGTGCTCAAACGGTGGGCTGAACATTTTAACGATCTGCTTAACGTAGATCGATCAGCTAACCTGCATCACATCAGTTTATTACCTCAACTCCCCCTAGCTACCGAGCTGGACGAGCCCCTGTCGTGTGATGAGGTTGTTACTGCCATCAGACAGCAGCATAATAAACGGGCGGTTGGCATTGACCTTATACCAGGCTTTTTGTTCGAATGTGGGAGGAGGAGCGAGTCCCGGCCGATTTTAAAGTGTCTCGCATTAGTGCCCTCTACAAGAACAAAGGTGACCGTTCTGACTGCAACTCGTACCGCGGTATTTCGTTATTATCGGTCCCCGGAAAGGCCTTTGCAAGAGTCCTATTAAACCGCTTGAAGGACTTATCAGAAAAGATTCTGCCCGAAACCCAGTTTGGCTTCCGACCTGACCGAGGCACATGTGAAGCTATTTTCTCGGTACGTCAACTGCAGGAAAAAAGCAGAGAACAAGGTCGTCAGTTGTACCTCTGCTTTGTTGACCTGGAGAAAGCGTTCGACAGTGTGCCTCGTGAGGCTCTCTGGATGGTGCTAGGAAAACTGGGGTGCACGGAGAAGTTTGTGCGCCTCCTGAGACTCCTTTATGACAATATGCAGTGCTGCGTCTCTGTAGACGGTGAACAGTCTGATTTTTTCCCCGTCACCTGTGGGGTGAAACAAGGGTGCGTTCTAGCGCCCACACTGTTCGCCTTATACTTTGCGGTAGTAGTCAAGGAGGTCCTAAATACTGTCTCCGAAGGAGTCCGCATCCGCTTCCGCACTGATGGCAGTCTTTTCAATTTGGCTAGACTTAAGGCGCGCACCAAAGTCTCGCATGCACTTATTACTGAAATTATGTATGCCGATGTCTTGTGCTTTCTTGCAGAATCCCCAGAAGGCCTACAACAACTGATGACCGTTTTTCACCAAGCATGCTGCAAATTCGGCCTTAAGATTAGTGTCAAAAAGACGGAAGTGATGTCCCTGGATACACAAGGTCGTGAGACACTGACAATTAAGCTTGGTGAAGATATGTTGAAACAGGTTGACAAGTTCCGATATCTGGGGAACACTATTACAGCTAAGTGTGACCTTGATGCTGAGATCAATAGCAGAATCAGTGCTGCAGCTGCAGCATTTGGGAAGCTGCGTTCCAAGGTTTTCTGCTCGCACGACCTTAAACTAGCCACAAAATATCTGTATATATGGCGATTGTACTGCCAAACCTTCTGTACTCTTCCGAGACCTGGTGTGTGTATCGTCACCACATACGCACTTTGGATCGATTCCACTCAAATGCCTTCGCACCATCATGAAGATCAGATGGTCCGACCGAGTGCGAAACACCGAAGTTCTAAGACGAGCCAATGTTGGTGGCATTGAAGCCTACTTAATGCGTCGACAGCTTCGGTGGTGCGGTCACGTATCCCGGATGGAGGATGAGCGAGTGGCGAAGCGCATCTTCTATTCTGAGCTAGAGGAGGGCAAGCGAAAGCATGGCGGTCAACTCCTCCGATTTAAAGATGTTCAGAAGAGACACATGAAAAGATGCAATATCGAACCCTCTCAATTTGAGGTTTTGGCAGCACAACGGCCAGAATGGCGCGGTCTTGTAAAGAGGCGAATCCGCGACTTCGAGGAGCAGCGTAAAGCAGACCTTGACGCTAAACGCGATGAACTGAAGGCCCGTCCTCCCGCCGCCATTAACTACAATTATATCAATGGCAAACTCACGTGCCCACACTGTGCACGGGAGTTTACTGCCAAAATAGGCTACAATAGCCACCTACGAGCGCATCAGCGCCGACTTGATTAGGAGTAGAAGTGGTCGCCATGGCCGAAACCGGCCGGAAAGATCATCATGTAGGTGGTATCACCGCCACCATGCGGTTGACCATAGTCGACAGATATTCAGCCGAAGTCAAAAACTCCACGTCGCCTTTTACGCAACATCTGACTGATGACTGTACAAGGGGTGGCAGTAGTCTTATCCGATATCACACGGTACCTACTTACTTATATTTTAAGTCATTCATAAGGCCTTACCCGAAAAAAAAATTACGCATGTTGAGCGTGTATATAAAATTAAACGTCATACAAAAATATGTTAGACAAGGTTTCAACGCGTACTGTTCACTGTTTTTACCCGACTGCCTCAGAAGACGGGTTATGTTTTTCGAGAGTGTTTATGTATGTTTGTATGTATGTATGTACCTCTATGTATGTGGACAAGAAAATTCTTTTTCACTGGCTACAGCCCAAACGGATAGTTGGATTTGACATATTATGAGGTTTCGTTAGATTCGTCTTAGCAGCGCGAGTGACACTGGCTATATTAAAAAATTATAGATTCAAGATGGCGGATTTTTACAGCAAATTACTTACTACTTTAAAATTAACGCAGTCGGGGGTTTTTGATTTTTAACACATCTACTTGTTTAATTTTAGAGCTGCATAGAGCAATTTCAATTTTAGAGCTCCGTATTCTGAGAAAGCGTAATGTTAGTTGAACCTACTTCACGTCTTTGATATAATATTCCGCGTACACAAATTGTCACCCCAGCTGCTCCGCTCCAGGCTTTTCATTTGAGAAAATGATATTCGCCATGTGGTGCCGGCTTAGAATAGCATCACCCCATAATTTCCCGTGGGTGTCGTAAGAAGCGACTAAGGGATTTGAGAGTTGATGTGTATTGCAGTTTTAGGCACCATGCTAACGGCCTACGCATTTCCTCTGGTCTGGGGGGTTGTGAGGTGGAGTTAGCGGGCATCGCGGCATGCTATCGGAAAATTATTAATTTGTTGAATTACAATCAGTTTCTTGACTAAGTTTTATTACCAGTTCAAACGGGGTATTAAATGAGGAATATTCTACTACAAAAACCCGTATAAAAATAGTAGTAGAAGTCATAATAATTTTGGATTAAAACAAAATTTGTTCTTTCCAATTCTTTTTATCTAAACATACTTATAGACGAACTCTGAATGCGTCGCACATTTTTTGAGGTCTTGATAACAACAGTAACAGTCAAAAATACTGAATCAAGCGTAACGCTTTTCCCCTCAGAGCGCCCGTTGCTACTTATAACTGGCAGTCAAAATTTTGATGGAGTTCCCTTTGTACAAAACTTTGTAGTGAAGTGCCGCGCAGTCTCAAGTTTGATCTTCGGGTAAAGTCCTCAGTTTGTATCTATCAGTTGTTTATCAAGTGATTCCCAAACTTTGATCTCAAGTCCTGCTTTGTTGGGTTCGATAAGACGGGCGTTTATCAAAGGAAAACAAGATATTATAAAGCGTGCCATGTTTTAAAATCCTCTGAAAATATGGTGAAGCGAGGCTTTTCCGTACATGTAATATTAGCACGCTTGCATGCGAGCTGAACATTATGTGCTTACTAATTTAATAAGATCGATTGTAACTATGTTCTTGCAAATAAACTTTCTCGATCGTTGATCCGAAGTGGGGCAATTCTGTCAGAGGTCTATAGGTCTATTGTTATACATAATTATAATTATACTTACATAAAAACATCTCCAGACTTACAAATTGACAGATAGATATTTCCAATATACGAATATTTGTGTTTCAGAATCGAACCCACGATCGCCCTCGAAGTAGAAGGCAGGGTTTCTTACGCCATCGGAACAGCAACAGATTTGACTTTAACTTAGTTCATACACCAATATGAATGGAAAACAGCAAGATGAAGACATCTCGTTACCAGTTCCCGACGTCACGATGGCATGACAAAGCTGGGGAAACCGTTAATTGAACCTAACTCCATTCAAATTGGTGCCCAAGTTCTGACTACGCGACAATACAATTTGAGACTGCAATTCGCAAGTATCAGAGACATTGGCGTCGATTTTCACTGACACGAATATTTTGCCGTATTTGAATCTTCTTTTTCGTATGGGACACCGAGTCGTTCAACGACCCGATCTACCCGTGGATATAGTAAAAGACCGTGAGTATCACTTCTATCATCCGTGTTGTAGCGGTTAACAACAGCACTCAGGGTGTGTCGTAAAAGGCGATGGAGAGTTTGACCTCGGCTGAATATCAGTCAACTATAGTCAACTGCATGGTGGCGGTGCTACTACCTACCTACAATAGCATTCCTAAGCAGGGTTGACGTCAGGCAGGTGACCGGTCATAAAACATTGCCAAATCCTTTTAATACATGATTTTGTGCGACTAATTATGGCAAAACTATGGAGAAACACCACCTAATATTGGGGTCATGACATAGTGGATGGAACATTGGTCTGTCAGTGTAAGACTGTTTATTCAGTTGAGATTCAGTTGTAGATATTGTCTTTGAGCTTTCGAAGTGAGCGAGTTTTTGGCAAATACTTTTCATAGATTGCGGTTTGAAGTTTTGCAGATAGACCCACATAATCAAAGTTTCTGTGACAACCAGAATCGACGCTACTCTAACATTTGTTAGATAGCTGTTTGGTTGACTGGCTTGAGACTAAATTAGTCTGCACTCGACACTTTCACAAAGATCTAGCTTTAACTTCAAGCCCTTTAGATTTGTCAAGTTGTAGCTGGAACTGGTATCTAGTTCTCTTATTTCTAATATTTTGAATAGATTAAGAAGGAGAGACACTAACAATATAATTAATTAAAAATACCAAGTTCTTCGTAATGTGAAAAATACCTTAGCAAGAAAAAGAAAGCAAGCAAACAATTATTTACACGTGTAATTCACAACTTTCGTTGTAAGTAGGTATCGTCGCTCTAATGAGACAAGGGACTTTAGAAAATCTATACATATAATAAAACAGAAACGAAACCAATTCTGTACATGGGATAGTTTAAAAAAAGGATTTTTACTTTCAATTGTGCTCAGGATACAGATCTCAGAACAATCGATAAAAAAAAAATTGTCTGTTTGTCTGTCTGTTTGTTTGTCCATCTTTCACGGATAAACTACTGGACGGATTTTAACCAAATTTTGTGTCGTAATACCTTATTAGTCGGGTCAACATCTAGGATACATTTTACCACTCTAGGATGTGGAGTACCAGATGTAGACCACCAGAAGCACCATTAGGAGCCCGGCTAAACTATAGGATATAGATATATGACTCCAATGCAAAAGTTGTTCGGCTTGATAGGACGCTTCTGCTGGCGAATAGACAGCCAAGGTTTGGAGTACCTGATGTAGACCACCAGGTGCACCAACAGGAGCCCAGGTAAACTATAGGAGATAGAGATATGACTCCAAAGCAAAAGTTGTTCGGCTCGATAGGACGCTTCTGCTGGCGAATAGACATCCAAGGTTTGGAGTGCCTGATGTAGACCACCAGGCGCACTAACAGGAGCCCAGGTAACCTATAGGAGATAGAGATATGACTCCATAGCAAAAGTTGTTTAGCTTGATAGAACGCTTCTGCTGGCGAAAAGACATTAAAAGTTTGGAGCACCTCTGATGTAAACCCCCAACAGGAGTATAGGTAAACTTTAGGAGATACAGATATGACTCCAAAGCAAAAGTTATTTAGCTTGATAGGACGCTTCTGCTGGCGGAAAAACATCGAAAGTTTGGAGTAGCTGATGTAGACCACCAGTAACACCACTAGAAGCTCAGCTAAACTAAAATAGATATTGAAATGGCTCCAAAGCAAAAGTTGTTCAGCCTGACGGAACGCTTCTGCTAGAAATTTTGAAATATGGCTCCAACAAGTAATACATAATTAGCGTGATGGATACAATTTTTAAGACGCTGGTGTGGAAATTTTTTGTTTTTCAATGTAGGTATAAGAAACGAAACGACACGAAGTTCGCGGGGACCAGCTAACAATCAATATCAATATCAACATCACACTCCCTACATTTGAAAATGTAATCTGTTAGTGTGTATGACTGACCTCACGAAAAAAGAAGACCTACCTGACCCGACAACCCCAGAAACAACCTTATGGCGCCTAAAAATTAGAAGAACAAACACCACCCATAATAAGAAGGTGCAAGGAAGATGAAGAAGTCTGTGTGGTAAACCTAAATGTGCATGAAGCACGCAAAAAGTTTGCGATATTTTTTATGGTGGAAGATAAACATCTTGATCATATTTTATTATTAGAGAGAACCTTAATCAGCACTGGAGGGCCTGTCTGTCTGCCTTTCGGACGGCACACATACCTAGAGCTCGGCAAAACTTTTAGAGATAAGAAAATTTCTGTATTGAAAAAGTTGTTTTGCATGATGTGCCGCTTCTGTCGGCTCATAAACTTCCCTTGGCGAAACGAAGTTCGCGGGCACCAGCTAGTAATGAATAAAGAGTTTCAATACTTTCCTGGTGGCACTTACAGCAAAGCTAAAAGTTTCGTTTCGATTATTAGTCGCCAGGTAGAAAACGCTAACTTGTGTTTTTAAACTTGTTTGTTTTAAGTGCAATAAAGATTATTGTTATGTCACGTTTTTTTAAAGATCAGGGGCGTCGAAAAAATAATAGAGGGAATAAAAATAAAAAGCGAAAAGCTTGCAAAAATGTGTATTTTTACCGGGTTTTCACTGCCCGTCCACCCGTGAAGGTGGGATTGGGTTGCGCAAAATGCATGCACGGCGGCACCATTTTAATTAAGGCGCCGTTTCATAGCTGACAAAACTGCCAGTTAAATTTCATTGAAATTGCAGAAAGGGGTGGCTGGTAATAGTTGCAGTAATAAGCCTTTTCAGCAGTATTTTTCAGAGAAGAAATTTTGCTATTGCTTCAGCTTAGATGCTGTCTAAGTCAAAAAAGTTTTTTTATAAATGGGATTTAGAAAGTCATATTTATTTGCATTATTCAGTAGGATTGGCTTGCGGATTGGCCAGTGCAGAAGCTGATAATTTCTGATACGTCGTAATTCGATAATGCACACGGGCTTATCGAGATAATATTTAGGTAGGTAAATATCAATAATTTACCTGTTTTCCGTCGTTTCAACGTGCAAACGTCTTGACCGACCGGTTAAAACGTCGGGATACGGGTAAATTATTGATATTTACCTAGATATTATTATCGCGATAGACTCAATCAATACTTGAAATTAGAGCTATTGGTAAATCGACAAGTGTTTATAGTCCGACAAGTTCGTGTGCGACCTTCCCCAGGGGTGACAGACGTTGTGGGGGGCGATGTCAGCGGGTAGCGGGAGGTGTAGCGGAGAAGGGTGATGCACGCATCCTCGCTCCTCCACCGTCTGTACCCCGAAGGAAGGTCGCGCACGAACTTGTCTGACTATAGTTTACTTACATCATTTGTTCCGCAAATCAACAGGACAGTCACAGTAGCCTAGAATAGCCTAAGCACTAAATATAGTAAGCAACTGATATTTACCTAGATATTATCGCGATAGACTCAATCAATACTTGAAATGAGAGCTACTGGTATTGATGCATGTTTAGTTTACTTACATAATTCGTTCCGCAAATCAACAGGACACTCACAGTAGCCTAGAATAACCTAAGCACTAAATATAGTAAGCAACTGATATTTACCTAGATATTATAGCGATGGACTCAATCAATACTTGAAATGAGAGCTACTGGTATTGATACAAGTGTTTAGTTTACTTACATCATTTGTTCCGCAAATCAACAGGACACTCACAGTAGCCTAGAATAACCTTAGCACTAAATATAGTAAGCAACTGATATTTACCTAGATATTATCGCGACAGACTCAATCAATACTTGAAATGAGAGCTACTGGTATTGACCCATTTTTAGTTTACTTACATAATGTCTTCTGCAAATCAACAGGACACTCACAGTAGCCTAGAATAGCCTAAGCACTAAATATAGTAAGCAACTAATATTTACCTAGATATTATCGCGACAGACTCAATCAATACTTGAAATGAGAGCTACTGGTATTGATGCATGTTTCGTTTACTTACATAATGTCTTCCGCAAATCAACAGGACACTCACAGCAGCCTAGAATAAAATCTCTCTCTCTTCGAGTGGGACACCAAGTCATCCAACGACCCAATGAACGGTGTCAGAGTTTTTCAACCGCCTACCGCAAGTAGCAGGCCCCTGACATGGTTGTGTAACGACCGCCATCATAGACAGCAACCAGGACCGACGGCTTAATGTGCCCATCCGAAGCTCGGAACCATCTTGCTTTTCGGACAATCAGGTGGTTCAGCCTGCAATGTCCTAACCAGACTGAACTAAGAATAACCTAAGCACTAAATATAGAAAGCAACGTGTGCGCTAAGTCTGGAGTTAGCCATTTCCAGCGTAATCCGATAGGACATAAACCCGATTTGTTCGCTACTAACTACTTTCAGTCTGCCCTTATTTAGACTTGTGTGCCAGGTAAGGATATATACCGGTTTTTCAGAGTAACTGTATAAAAACCGGTAGGAGTTGATCCTATTTATTATGGGATCAACCTACACAGTTTTCTCAGTAAGTAACTGTAGAAGCACTAAATAGAAAGTTTACGGTAGGGACACTCGACCCTATAGATTTTCGCGATTGGTACAATTATATAGGGTGAAATTTTACTAGTGACCGATAGCGAAAACTCAGAACCTGATAGTGATATGGAACAACTTTCTCAAAGAAACATAGGTCGAAATACGAAAAATATTTGGGCCTCCCATAGTAACTGAAATCAGCTGATGGGCAAGTTTGTATAAAAGGTCCAAAAATTATTTTTCGTATTTCGACCTATGTTCCTAGGGGAAATTTGTTCCTTATCTATCACTAGCCGGTTCTGAGTTTTCGCTATCGGTCACTAGTAAAATATCACCCTATATAGCCAGGGTTGCTAGATTCAATAAGTACGAGGACGAAATACAGCTAAATCCGATACAAGAACGTCACACATGCTTCTGAGCCGATTTCAATGCAAGAAATATGACGTTCGTGGCAATCATCTTCTTAGTTACCTTGAGTTCCTCTTAGATTCCAGTTATTTCCAGTTAAAGTAGCCTCTAAGCGTCAAAATCGTTGTTAGTATTGAGTGAGCCATCAATAGGTAAAGGCACCCCGCGCGCCGTTTTCCTAATTTGTGGAGTGCCTACTTGATCACTTTCTTGTAAATAAAATATTTTGTTAATTTAGTATTTTCTTGTTGTCTACCTTGTAACCAATTCATTTGAATACCCATTTATTTCGTAAAACGGACGTATTCTGTATCGCTGAGTACTTTGTCGGATGCAAACGAACCGTGTGATTCAGGTCGTTCTACAACCCTTCCCGTCTTTTTGTTGGCTTTGATAAATATTTCATCTAAAGTATTGAGACGTTTCTTGAGGAAACCCAAAAATGCGTCCTTTTCGAAAAATGAAACAAGAGTTTGATAATAATTAGTTGTAAAAGAGTTAGATACAGAAAAATTTTGAACAGTACCAGTATCCTTCAAAGGGTAGGTTGCTTGGTTAATAGTCCCATACCTAATCCTCATAATTTTTGGGTGTTTTATTTTTTGCGTTTAATATTTTTGTCAAAAGCTGAAAACCACCATTTAATCCATGAAAGAGCCGACGTAGATAATAAATAAAAGAAGGATTAGCTTAATATTATGACTTGCAAAGCTCAGCAAAAATATGGGTGGGCACCTAATTTTTCACCGAATACAAAAAACGGGGAGGTTCTCAGTCTGACCCGTAAATTTTACCTATTTAGGTACGTTTTTTACGCCCCATTGACTGAAATAATATATCATTTAAATATAATTTCACGTTTAGAATTATTTTATATGGAGCCAATGGTGGGAAACGAGAAAAAAATTTACGACCGATGACTTTGTATGGGAAGTTTTTAGTTTTTCGTTTGTATGTTCCATTGGAAAAGTTGTTCAGTTACATGGTCTGCGCAACTGTGCAATTTTTCGTTACACCGTCCCTTACTCTCCGTATGTATTCAGACATCAGCAAAATTTATTCTATTTTCGTTTTTCTTTTAACTCTTTTCTTTTTCAGAGCAACTTTTCGGACTTCACGTAGGGTAGTTTAAATTAAGTTGCTTTTGTTACTTGATCAGAAGAAAACAAACTTTCAACAAACAAAACTTTTCGAAGTTCGCCTAAAGTTCGCCCTCTTGTTTATATCAAAGGGGCAAACTACCCTGAAAAACAGAGCAAAGATCTTTTTAGAGAGAATCCCATGTGAAATCAGAAGAAACTAATGAAAACATCGTCGTAACTACCTACAATGTCATGCGCGTTGGAAAGTCAAAACGCCATCATAATTAAATGGGATTAACAATTCGTTTTTCAATGTCTACTACTAGAAATGGTTATGTGAAAATGCATTTGTGTACTCGTCTTGTGATACGAACAGCCCCTTGGAGGATTCGTGACAATCGTGGCAGAATTCCGCATGCGAAATTGTTTCAACAATGAAGCCTCTTTACGCAGGCGTATTGTTGAAACAAAATGCGGAATTCATACAAATTAAAAATAAAGCGCGGTCATACATGATTTACTCAGTATTCTGTATTTCTACGCATTGACCATTATCTAATTTTATTATAACGGTTCCCTTTGAAACATTCTCTTCCTCTGTGCTCGTGAATCAAGGCAAAAGCGCAAAAATATACAAAACCGCAATCTACAACGCTAACAAAGAACAGTGAAAATAGAATTTGGTTGAACTCTGTGAACTCTTTTTACCTTGAGAAAAAAAACGTTTCATGTTATGTCTGGTGACGTCATTCATCACTATGATAAACGAGGTGTGCCAAAACCAAAGTGGGATAAGAAAAAACATTTTAGCACGTATTGCGTAGAACTAGAGTTCTTGAAAACGCGTAGTTATTTTGGTTTTGGTTCGTCTATGAGACGTCTGGCTCGGGAACAAAGCGGCTATAGCTATAAAAACATACCTATACTCTATCCGCGCGATGAAGATAATACCAGAAAATGCAAAATGATTGCCATTGGTTAGCGATAACGAGGCAAGGGTGCGTTTACATGGCGGTGCAATTTCAGTCTACTTCTGTGACTTGCACGGAGCGGACGCGTTCTTTTGTTCTTATATCGATTGTTTTATTTCTCCTACGACCTAGCGCGTGTTTTGGACTATTTCCTGTGAAACATACACAGATGTATTTACTTAAAATTATTTTTACTTATTAAATATTGTAATAGACCAAAGAAAACCAAATTTAATAGTAAAAAATATTTATGAATCTTCTTTAACCAAAGAGCCATGTAAACGCATCTTTACGTTTTTACACAATTGTTGACGCCCACTTACCTGGAAGGGCAATCATTTGTCCCTTTCACTTGCATACAAAAGTGCGGTTGAGAGGACGCTATATTATCTTCATCGCGCGGATAGAGTATAAGTATGATTATGTGACGATGACATTATGGTCACCGCACCGCTAAACCTAACCTTGCATACCTATGTCACAAATTAGAGAAACAGATGGCTCACTCAGTACTAGCCTTTGCGCATAGTAACGTTGAAATGTTATTTTACTTCGTCTTTTTATTTTTGTGCAATAAAGTGTTTTTACTTACTTACTTACTTACTATATAGCGACGATTTTGACGCTTACTTACTTTAACTGGATATAACCGGAATCTCAGGGGAAGTCAAGGTAACTAAGAAGGTGGTTAACACGAACGTCAAATTTCTTAAATTCAAAATTGACTCAGAATCATGACGTTCTTAATCAGATTTTGCTGTTTTGATATTTTTAATCTTTGAGATTTTTGACAGTAGCAACCCTGGTAACAAGTGCTTATCGCGAAAATCCAAAATATGGGCGAGTGAACTTTCTGTATACTCTCTATTTTGTGCCTATGTCTCCTCTTATGTTATGACAGTTGTCAAATTAATGTTAACCATTACATTAAGCGTCTCTTAATTCCAAATATTTATGAGATAGAAAAAAGGAAAATCTTTCATGCTATATTCATGTTACAATTTGAGAAAACGCAGGCGATTTTTCGTAGAGCTACGACTGATATCAAATCTTTGATGTCACATTTATACGAATGGCAGCCAACATTCTCTGTCAAGTTATACCTATTTAAAGAAAGGATTGTCAAACACGACAAAGAGTTTTACAGATAAATTATGAACAGGCAGCAAAGTGAGAAAATTTTCTCATGTGTTGCAAACTAGAAAAGCATAGGCCTACGGGAAATTGTGAATGAATCTCTCTTCAAACCAGAAACAAGACACTCAACATGAGACTCCAACACTTCTGCTTGTCGGCACAAATGCGGGTGTCACAGTGAAAAGGTCAAACGGCATGTATTGTGTCTGTGTCCCACAGCGCGAACACCGTTCGTCACGGTGCGGTGCGACCACAAAATAGAGAGTTTACAGAAGGTTCACTCGACACTATTTAGAATTTTTGCGATTTTCACTTGTTACATAGCCAAGGTAGCTGTCAAAAATCTCAACAGACTACAAAATTTTATACAAGAACGTCATATGATTCTGAGCCAATTTTAATCCAAGATATATGACGTTCGTGGCAACCACCTTCTTAGTTACCTTGAGTTCCCGTGAGATTCCAGTTAAAGTCAGTAAGCGTCAAAATCGTCGCTATAGTCCGACTAGTTCGCGCGTGACCTACCCTTGGGGTGACAGACGGTAGGGGAGACGAGGTACCGAAGATGTCAGGGGGTAGCGGGAAGCGTAGCGGGGAAGGGACTTCGTATAGAATGACGTGCTATCTCACGCCCCGCACCATCTGTACCCCGCAGGTAGGTAGCGCACGAAGTTGTCGAGCTTTAGTTCTGAGTGAGCCATCTGTATAGGCGCCCCGCTCGCTGTTTCCCTAATTTGTTGTGTGACTCGGGTGCACATTGTCACGGGTGCGACCGACAGATTCTGAGCCAATTTTAATCCACAAAATATGACTTCGGTGGCAACCATCTTCTTAGTTACCTTGAGTTCCCCTGAGTTTCCAGTTATTTCCAGTTAGTCAGTAAGCATCAAAATCGTCGCTAGTACTGAGTGAGCCATCTGAATAGGTGTTTCCCTAATTTGTGGTGCGACCCGGGTGCACATTGTCACGGGTGCGACCGACAGCTGGGAACGGATACTTCCGATGAAAAATAAACCAGGCCACGTATTCTTGGAAAGTATTCCTCGTCACTCTTAAGAGGATTCTGGGACAGTTTTAATTTTGAGGAACGTTTGGGATTCTTCAAGAACATACCTCATAATTTAAGGATGCAAACTTGCAAACTCTTTAAAGATGATTGCCAGCACATCAATCTTTCTAAATGGAACGATTGATGCCGGCAAAGCCACCAGCTTAAGCTGTTTTTTTATACAAATACAATAAAATACCAGTATAACTTGAGCCCCTGAATGGGTTTGTAGGTTCATGTGCAAGCTATTTCTTGTCCTCAGGTAAATTTCGTCGGTATGTAAGTAGTAAAAAAAGATTACTTCCTTTTAGATGCAGGGGAATAATGTAATCTAAAAATAGCTATAAAACTCAAATACGGTTAGCAAATACTATTACGTAAGAGAAGAGGCATTTTAAAACCAAAAGAGCCGTTCATTTCAAATCAAAAACTCGTTCAGAAATATTCCCGCCATTTTCCAAGCAGAGGAGAAAATACGAGCACAGAAATGGCACAAGTGTAAGTAAGGAAATAGCGAATGAATTCTATTTCTTAGAAGCCACAGTAAAAGTGAAGTTGCAGTATAAGCCGAGATCTAGGAAATTCCATTGAAATTTATTGATTGTGCTGTTTTCCTGGTTAGCACTAGGACTAAAGCGACTAAGAGATATGCAAGAATAAAAAAGAAGCTTCTAAAAATGTTCAACGCGCCATGGCCTATACTGGGTGTTACAAAATAACAAATATACCCGAAAGAAGGTTAAGGTACGTATAAAACTAAACAATTTCCCACATGAAACGTAGGTCGAAATATGAAAATTAAAATTGGACCTCCCATACAAATTGTACTTGCCGACCAAGTCAATTTGTATGGGAGACCCAATGTTTTTTTTTCATATTTCGACCCATGTTCCATTGGGAAAGTTGTTCAGTTTCATGAGTACCTAGAGCTCCTTTCGGATTTATTTGTCGTTTTTTAACACGTTGTATAATATTCAAGTACAGTGGTAAAATTGGAGGGTTTTAGGAGTTGTTGTATCGTTTTAGGTGCCACACGCGCCGTCGTCCTAATTTGTGCCGTTCCGGTCTTTTTTTCAAGTCATACATACTGTAACTTTTCGTTACTGTAACGAAACTGTCTTACTTAACCGTGTAAACCGCAATGTATGAGTACGACTGCTCTGGCCGTACGTTTGTTTACACATACATAAGTAATAAGGTGTGAAACGGCTATAGCCGTGCCAACAAGACAAGCAAAATAAGGAGGAAATATTTTTGCAATCTTTTAAAAATATATAGAAGTTGAACTTATCAATAATACTGTCTCAAATCAGAGTTTGGTCCTTTGATAAAATATCTACTACGTTTTATGGGTAGATAAACCTTTACGTAAGTTAGTAGTCCCTACTTATTTTTACTCACATCTCAAATTGAGTGTAGAAGTTTCGCCTTTGCTCAAAAATGTCCACTCGACTTGCTTTACATTTCATACTTACTCAAACGCGAGCGTATATTGCATAAAAGCATTCCTACAAAAAGCTCCGAGGACAAAATTAAGCTGAACTTTGTTACACACTGAACTTCCAAATTGATATGAAATACCGATTCTGCGAAGTTCTGGAGTATGCGAAGTATTTTAATATGATACTGAGCCTATAAGAGAATCGCACACGTACGGGTAATGTTACGATTCTTACAGGCACCATGCAAATAACAAAATGTGACAGCTGCCAATTTATGCGGCGACAGGCGGCGATATTAGGTTAAATTTTAATAAAGTACTAATATATGAAGGGTGTGTAATATAATACTTCCAAACCTCCCTGAACGACTTTTATTAGAAACTTTTCTTCTTCGAAATATGAACAAAACTGTACCGACAAAAATTCATACAAAAATGTTGAAAAATTGTGTCACGTCGTACGTATTTTTTCGTGTCATAGTGTGTCAAACATTTATTATATTTCAGAGAAAAGTCTCTACAAAAAGTTTTGTGAGTAAAATACACCCATAGAAATTATACACAAGGTTACAAATATTTCCTTTTTGTTTGAGATTTCGTAAACACCGTCCGTCAAAACACCGGGTCCGGAAAAACACCGGAAAATTAAGCGGTGCGTGTGTAGATCGCCTAATGGAAACTTTGTCTGATTTATTGGGCAAGTAACTTTCGGTTATTTCGTTATTTATTAGGAATTTGGAACGCGGTTTCGTTATCAGCTTTATTACGCCAAAACTCACTTAACGAGACTACAGAAATCTAGAAGAAAATTCGGAAAATAAGTCAATGTTTTGAAAGATAACGCTGCGAAATCTAGAATGTTTGGAAAATTGCGTATTGGAAAGAATTTATTTGTAATTGTGTTTTAATTTTAAATGTAAAATACTGAACCGGTTCATAAGGTAGCAAGTACATGGTATGAGTAACAGTTACAAGACAAACAGAAAGTAGACAGATAAGTTGCAAGAGATTTACAAGAAGATGCAATAAGTACCTAGATACATTTACACAGAGAGAGAAAAACGTGAGAGTTCAGCAACGTTATACATCTATAGGTTACAGATAATGTTACTGTCGAGGTTACAGATGATATTTATAATGTTACTGTATAGGAACTTATTATAAACCGGGAGTAACAGAAAGGGTATTACAAGCCTAAAGGTCAAGGTACTCATGAAACTGAACAACTATGGAACAACTACGAAATATGAAAAAAGAATTGGGCATCCCATACAAAATTGCCGATCAGCTGATTGATTTACTAAGGTATGTCAAATATTTTTTTCATATTTCGACCCATGTTCCATGGGGAAAGTTGTTCAGTTTCGTAAGTACTTTGACCTCCTTTCGGCTTGTTATACCCTTTCTTTTACTCCCTGTATAGCTTGCTTTCAACCTTTTTTCCAAGGCAGCCTTCGTTGAGAGGGACAGTTGAATAAAAAACAAATGAGTAATGAATTAGCTTGCTAACAAGCGAGCTGTGTTCATAAACTCAAATTGGCGCCTATTTGCGAAGCACTGAACACCTACAACGGCGACTCTTTTCAAGTGTTGTGAACACAAAATGCAGACTAACAGGCTGCACTGGGTTGCCAGGCAAGTTTTGTTTTTAAAACTGCATAAAAGATAATAAAACTTATAAAAACTGTCATAAATACCTACGAGTTGTTTTTTTCATATTTCGACCTATGTTCCCTGGAGAAAGTTGTTTAGTTTCATGGGCTGGTTCATCCCTCGAAAGGAATGCAGTACTTTTCCTAACATCCTGTATATGTATCAATTAGCTTGCTAACAAGCGAGCTGTGTTCATAAACTTAAATTGGCGCCTATTTGCGAAGCACTGAACACCTACAATGGCGACTCTTTTCAAGTGTTTTGAACACAAAATGCAGACTAACAGGCTGCACTGGGTTGCCAGGCATGAGTTTTAAATAAACTGCAAAAAAGATAAATTGGCGCCTATTTGCAAAGCACTGAACACCTACAATGGCAAGTCTTTTCAAGTGTTGTGAACACAAAATGCAGACTAACAGGCTGCACTGGGTTGCCAGGCATGAGTTTTAAATAAACTGCATAAAATAAAATAAAACGTATTGAATCTCTCATAAGTACGAGTAGTTATTGGGTTTAACACAGACAGATTAACAACAAGAACCCATGAGACCGCGAGATCAAACGAAACCAAGTGGGATTGTTGCCAAAAGTCGTTGTAATGACACGATCATTATTGTTGTCCACTAAAATGGCCCAATATTTTTTTTAGTATAAGTTTTTATTACAACACTAAAATTGTTGTTCACAACACTAAAATTACACATTAATTACAGTCTACTCGTGACCGTGGAGCGTGCAACCGCCCCGAAATATCGAGATCAACAAAAATATTATCACGGTAATAATCCTGTTTCAAACGCCACTTTTGTTAGTTCAATTGTTTAGAGCTATTAAACACTTTTCTAGATACCTGGAACGATTCCTCAGTGAAATTGGAAATTTCCTCAGTATTGGTACTTACGTGGATGATGTTTTTGTTACCAAACGTTATTACTAGGGCACCACTCAAAGCGTGTGATATTTACCTGAAAACAAAGAAAATATATCATTAAAACTTAGTTTTATAAAGATATTAGATAGTTCATCATAACAACCATCGACAAGCACAACAGTCCACAGACTAAATATGGGTCTCCCCCTATATTGGGGGAAAAAATATTGTTTACCATGTTTGGCAGACGAACTAGTTCTGCACGTTTTCGATAGCATATAATCATAACAGAATAAACCCAAAACATCTGGCAACTCGCAGGCCGCTATAGCAGCATTTTTGCCAACACTGAGACAAAAGGGGGTTGCACAGCCGTATAATTGGACGCCTCAGTTGGAGCGAACCGTGCCATACTTCACAACAGCGCTCTACACTACCATATTTGCATACAAATAGTACAAAGTTGAAAATTATCAAATCTTTAAATGGTTAGCTAGTATAACATGTATGGAATTGACATGCAAGGATAAATGTACAATGAATCAAAAACATTACAGCCAACTGCAATTCTGCCAACAAAAATGTACGTACATTGGCTACTTTTGCTTACTAATTTGTGAATATCTCGCAACTCGCAGGCCGCCATAGCAGCATTTTTGTCGACGCCGAGACAAAAGGGGGTTGCACAACCGTATAATTGGACGCCTCAGTTGGAGCGAAATGCTATGCTAGTGTAGCATGTACTAGTTAGTATTGACAAGCAAGGAAAATTGTACAATGAATCAATAACATTACCAACCCACTGCAATTCTTGGACCAAAATTACACGTACATTGGCTACTTTTGCTTACTAGTTTGTTTATTTTTATCCGTAAACAACAAAATAGCTGGCAACCTAGCAGCATTTTTGTCGACGCCGAGACAAAAGGGGGTTGCACAGCCGTATAATTGGACGCCTCAGTTGGAGCGCACCGTACCATACTTCACAACGGCGCTCCACACGACCATATTTGCATACTGCGCTGCACAAGTTGAAAATTGTCAAAACTTGAAATGCTAAGCTGGTGCAGCATAGTATGGTACAGACAGGCAAGGAAAATGTACAATAAATCCAAAAAATTACAGCCGACTACAATTCTGCGACCAAAAATACACGTACATTGCTTGCTTTTGCTAACTAGTTCGTTTATTTTTGTCTACCTAAACAAATGAGCCTGAAAATATCTGGCAACCCATAGCAGCATTTTTGTCGCCTCTGAGACAAAAGGGGGTTGCACAGTCGTATAATTGAACGCCTCAGTTGGAGCGAACCGTACCTTACTTCACAACAGCGCTCCACACTACCATATTTGCATACTGCGTTGCACAACGTTGAAAATTATCAAAACTCGAAATGCTAAGCTGTGCAGCATGTTTGAAATTGACATGCAAGGAAAAAGTACAATGATCTAAAATCATTCTAAGGTCGACTGCAATTCTGAAAAATTAAAGCCCTTTTTTGTCTATTTGAATAAACAAAACATCTGGCAACTCAGAAGTCTAATAAAACATTTTCGGCATTTTTTTTATTTGTAATTTTTTCCTATAGGTATAAATAAACAACATAATATCTGGCAACCCTTTGCAGCATTTTTGTCGCCGCCGAGACAAAAAGGGGGTTGCACAGCCGTATAATTACTGAACGCCTCAGTTGGAGCGCACCGTACCATGCTTCACAACGGCGCTCCACACGACCATATTTGCATACTGCGCTGCACAAGTTGAAAAATGACATAACTTGGAATGGTAAGCTGGTGCAACATAGGTATATGGAATTATCATACAAGAAAAAATGTGAAATGAACTAAAAGTATTATAAGGCCTAGTGCAATTATGAGAATTTGAAGCACTTTTTTAATTTCGTATTTTGTTTTAAGTTTTATTTTTGCCCATATCTATCCATCTAAACAACAAAATATTTTATGAGTTTTAATTTTTTTATGTGCTATATTTGCCCACACAAACAAAAAAACATCTGGCATCCTATAGCAGCATTTTTGTCGACGCCGAGACAAAAGGGGGTTGCACAGCCGTATAATTGGACGCCTCAGTTGGAGCGAACCGTACCATACTTCAACAGCGCTCCACACGACCATATTTGCATACTACGCTTCACAAGTTGAAAATTGTCAAAACTTGAAATGCTAAGCCATTGCAGCATAGTATGGTACAGACAAGCAAGGAAAAAAGTGCAATGAATCTAAAGTACAATACAGCCGACTGCAAGATTGCGACCAAAAATACACGTACGTTGACTTCTTTTGCTAACTAGGTAGTTTGTTTATTTTTGTCTATAGCCACACAAATAAACCCAAAACATCTGGCAACCTAGAGGCCGCTATAGCAGCATTTTTGTCGTCGCCGAGACAAAAGGGGGTTGCACAGCCGTATAATTGGACGCCTCAGTTGGAGCGAACCGTACCATACTTCACACCGGCACTTGTCACGTCTGTAATATAACTATTAATATGCTTACTAGTTTGTTTATTCTTATCCATACGAATAAGCAACAAAATACCCGGCAACCCAGAGGTAACTATGGCAGCATTTTTGCCGACGCTGAGACAAAAGGGGGTTACACAGCCGTAGAATTGGACGCCTCAGTTGGAGCGCACCGTACCATACTTCACAGCGGCACTCCACACGACCATAATACGACTATAATATGCTTACTAGTTTGTTTATTCTTATCCATACGAATAAGCAACAAAATACCCGGCAACCCAGAGGTAACTATGGCACCATTTTTGTCGACGCTGAGACAAAGGGGGTTGCACAGCCGTATAATTGGACGCCTCAGTTGGAGCGCACCGTACCATACTTCACAACAGCACTCCACACGACCATATTTACATACTGCGCTGAACAAGTTGAAAATTGTCAAAACTGTTCTGTATTATGTTAGCTATATAAATGCTGAACTAAACTGCAGCATGTTCGTCTGTTACTGACATGCTAAGAAATTTAAGTATAGTAAAAAGACGAACAAAAAGACTGTGCTTACTATTACAGGAAGATAAGAATGAAAAAAAAAAATAGTTTTTGGGAGAGCATTAGATTACTACCATCATGTAATTCTACAATTTCAATACTTAAGACTAACAATTTAATTTGTAAGCCATAAATCTAAAAACACTCAATAATATTTGTATGAAGTCCGTTTTTACGGCCAAATACGCTCTGCCTAACCCGTAAGGGATAAAGACTGATGTCGTGTGTGTTCGAGCAAAAGTTATTAATCCAACACTTTGAACAAAATTTACCCCACATTTGGAAACTCTATCATCATGTTTTTTAATTAAGTGTTTGTGTTTTGTGTTTAGTGCACTGCTAGCAAATGCTACAATATACCATTAATGTGATTCTATTAGGTGCAGCCAGCAAAAACGGGCTAACGGCTAAACCCGTAATATCCTGTTAGTGCATCGGAAAACACGTACGGTAATGGCCTAATGGATTTCCTCTAATGCTCGCAATGTTGGAGTAGTTTAATTACATTTCTGTGTGACCGGGCACCAAAGCGCACCATTTTGGGAGTTCTCACATTTGCTGTACGACATTGCGGTATTTTGACGGCCTACCGCCGGGTGTTACTGACGACAGGAGTTGTATAAAGGCGCGTATTCACTTAGCAACATTGTTTACCAGCATTGACGCGCAACATTGCACATAATACGCAAAAGCTATGCAGCTTTTGTTGGCGTAGGATAATGTTGCCAAACAATGGGTCGAAACAAACACAGTCCACACTGATGTCGAATCTAACACAATCCACAAATGAACATGGAAATCTGTGCCAGCAACAAATGTGGAGTTACCACGGTTGCTGCGTTACACACGTGAAGTTGTTGACATACAATATTGTAAGCCAAATGTTGCTAAATAAATACCTGCCTTCACACAAGCATATCATTTGCTAGCTGTGAAACACAGCATTATTGTTCGGTATGTGTGCAAATGGCCTCAAAGCGCCCAATTTTGGGGCCGGTCGCTGAGGCGTGTGTCATGAACTCCAGTTTGGATAGAGAACATGCAACTGTAGGGCGTGGATGTATGAAACAGAGAGCAAAGGTAATTTAGATGTCTCACACACACATACACACACTTACACACTCACACACACACACACACACACACACACACACACACACACACACTAACACACACACACACACGCACACATATAGGTATATCACGCCTATATTCCTGCGTCTATGCTATAAAACCGGCCAACTACGCAACATCTAAAAAGAAATTGCGACTCCTTCTGCACACTGTGTATCACCTTAGTGACAGGTTGTCAGCGTGTCGCCTAAAATTGCAATATACCTTAGTCGCTTCTTACGACACCCACGGGTAAGATATGGGGTGATGCTATTTTAATCCAGAACCACACAGCACTAGATGTGAAACACGGCAATATTGTTTGGTATGTGTGCAAATGGCCTCAAAGCGCCCAATTTTGGGGCCGGTCGCTGAGGCGTGTGTCATGAACTCGAGTTTGGATAGAGAACATGCAACTGTAGGGCGTGGATGTATGAAACAGAGAGCGAAGGCAATTTGGATACGTTTCACACACGCGCACACACACACACACACACATACACACACACACACACACACACACACATACACACATACACATAATGTGTATAGGCGTGATATATTACATGTCATATAATATATCACGCCTATATCCCTTGTGGGGTAGGCAGAGCGTAAATAGCTGTAAAACCGGCTATTTACACAAAATCGGAAAAAAAATTGAGACTCCTTCCGAATAGTGTGTATCACCATAATGACAGGTTGTCTGCCTGTCGCCTAAAATTGCAATACACATCGACTCTCGAATCCCTTAGTCGCTTCTTACGACACCCACGGGTAAGATAAGGGGTGATGCTATTCTAATCCGGCACCGCACAGCACTAGATGTGAAACACAGCATTATTGTTTGGTATGTGTGCAAATGACCTCAAAGCGCCCAATTTTGGGGCCGGTCGCTGAGGCGTGTGTCATGAACTCGAGTTTGGATAGAGAACATGCAACTGTAGGGCGTGGATGTATGAAACAGAGAGCAAAGGCAATTTGGACACCTCACACAAACATATATCACGTCCATATCCCTTGCGGTGTAGGCAGAGCGTAAACGGCTGTAAAACCGGCCATTTACACAACATCTGAAAAAAAAATGAGACTCCTTCCGAATACTGTGTATCACCATAATGACAGGTTGTCAGCTTGTCGCCTAAAATTGCGATACACATCAACTCTCAAATCCCTTAGTCGCTCATTACGACACCCAAGTAAGATAAGGGGCGATGCTATTCTAAGCCGTCACCACACAGCACTAGGTTTCACTTTCACTAGATGTAAAACACAGCCATATTGTTTGGTATGTGTGCAAATGGCCCAAAAGCGCCCAATTTTGGGGCCGGTCGCTGAGGCGTGTGTCATGAACTCGAGTTTGGATAGAGAACATGCAACTGTAGGGCGTGGATGTATGAAACAGAGAGCAAAGGCAATTTGGATACCTACTGGTAATGTGGAACACGCACTGATAAATACCAGATATAATAATCTACTTAAAACTTATTATCACAAAAAGTGAGTAAACAGAATGTTCACTCGACCCTATTTAGGATTTGCGCGGCTATCAATTATTACATAGCCAGGGTTGCTACTGTCAAAAATCTCTAAGGATAAAAAAGCCATTTTCCTAATTCGCATGCTAAGGTGTTACTGATGACAGGGCTTATATAAAACAGCATGTTGTATATCTGCTATAGCACACTCGACGGCTATATCATACACGTCATTCATTAATTCATGCTATCATTTGTTCATTCAATCATTTGCTAGCTGTGAAACACAGCCACATTGTTTGGTATGTGTGCAAATGGCCTCAAAGCGCCCAATTTTGGGGCCGGTCGCTGAGGCGTGTGTCATGAACTCGAGTTTGGATAGAGAACATGCAACTGTAGGGCGTGGATGTATGAAACAAACAGCAAAGGCAATTTGGAAACCTACAACTTCTACAGTCACAACAGTCCACTGCTGGACATGGGCCTCCCCCAATAAGACGTATTGGAATGCTCACCACGCTTAGCAGGCGGATTGCCAAGCACAGTGCAAGGTGCTGCAGATATTCACAGGGAACGCTGCTGCCCATTTCATGGATTCGCACTTTAATCTCGTTTTACGAAACCTACGGATTTAAATGGGGTGATACTATACCAAGCCGGCAACACACGGCATCCACGACATTTTGGTATCTACTGTTAACTTATTGCGGAGTGACAATATGTTAGGTTTTTAAACAGATCATTGTATACGTGGTCCTTTGCTGGAATATCTGGAAAGAGCTGGAACGTTCATTGAGAAAGCAACATCTTACTCTACTCAAGGATCTGCCAGCCGTTGTGGCCTATTATTATACACTTATTACCTTCCCCCAAATATGGAGTGTCCCATAGAGACGTGAGACGCGACACGCAGCATGACATGTGTCAGATAAGCGATCGTCAGCCGTTAGCGATGTGACGCGTCTCACATAATGTAGCTACGGTTTAAAACGGTTCCAAGCGTCGCGATGTCGCACATCTCACGTCTCCGACGATCACTTGTTTGACAGATGCCATCTCACATCTCCTCTACGATGTGGCTGCTTGTATAACACCCGAATTCATGGGCTTTGCCTCGACTATAGTGTTCTATGTCCACTAGTTTCGTCAATCTTTGACAGGCCAAACTTTGGCACATTGAGTGCGACTGGCGCAGGATATTAACGGGGAGTAATTACCGCTGGCAACACCACGGCATCAACAGTTCACAGTCGTACTAATTAAAAACGATTTGAAATCAACGGCAGATAGATGAAAATGTCCAACTTGACGTCCACATTGTCACATAGAGAGTTACAGAAGGTACACTCGACCCTATTCAGGATTTTTGCGACTGTCACTTGTTATATAGCCAGGGTTGCTACTGTCAAAATCTGATACAAGAACGTCATACGATTTTGAGCAAATTTTAATCCAAGAAATATGACGTTCGTGCCAACCATCTTCTTAATTATCTTGACTTCCCCTGAAATTCCAGTTAAAGCCAGTAAGCATCAAAATCGTCGCAAGTATTGAGTGAGCCATTTTGTAAAGGCGCCCCGCGCGCCGTTTCCCTAATTTGTGACCACGGCATCAACGATTCATAGTCTTACTAATTAAAAACTATTTGAAATCGACAGCGTCGGAGACGAATGTCCAACTTGAATTCAACATTTGATTTGTTTGAAATTTCTACATTGGCTAGCTAAAGTTATATGTAATGGACCCACATAGGTACACTGGTTTTTTACCCGACTGCCTCAAAAGGAGGGTTATGTTTTTCGAGAGTATGTATGTATGCATGTATGTGGACAAGAAAATTCTTTTTCACGGGCTGGCAGCCCGAACGATTGTTGGATTTTCACATATGATATGAGGTGTCGTTAGATTCGTCTCAGCAGCGCGAGTGACACTGGCTATATTAAAAAAATTATAGATTCAAGATGGCGGATTTTTACAGCAAAATACTACTTTAAAATTACCGCAGTCGGGTTTTTTGTTTTTTAACACAATGTCATCTACTTGTCATACGTTGAGTACAAAATTAGAAATAACCAGCTCAGGTGGAACGGCAACACTAATTAAAAACGATTTGAAATCGACGGCAGATAGATGAAAATGTTCACATTGAAGTCAACATTGTTGAGAGTGTTGATTGAAATTTGAAATTGCAGGCTGGTTCCTGTTTGGCAGGCATTCATCACTGATTTTCAAAACGTTTAATATGAATAAATAGCATCAGTCGAAATCCTTTGACTGGTAAATCAAAAAACTGACGATATATACAGGGTGTCCCGGTTATAGTGGTCCTAAGAAAAAATCTATACTCTGGACCTCAGTGGACATTCTAAGCTACCATACATAATAGCAAAAACAAATTGTTCAATATTGGAAGAAATAATTGGACCTCCCATACAAAATTCTCTATCGGGCAGCAAAATTAAATTATTATAAGAGGTCCATTTATTTCTTTATATGATGAACATAATGTTTTGCTATTATGGTAGCTAAGGACGCCCGATGGCGAAAAGAATGACTTTGTCATTAATATTGCATTGCTAGTGTTCTAGAAATTGTCCTAAAAATTAAACCCTTTTTGATTTATTATGTGAAGCCAACCAACCCACCAAACACTTCGTCCGCTGCTGGTCTGAACTTCAGAGGAATCAAATCCAAAATTAGCCCAATTCGCTACGCACGGTTACAGAGCAAAGAAACACCAAACTGGCGGTTATTTGTTAATTAACTGTCAAAAACTTTCATCCATCCAAGTCGGTAAACGAAGAGTTGAGTATCTTTTCTCATTGACTAGGTACTATCAGCAGAAAATCTACCTCCACAGTCAACAAAGGATCAAACTAAACTGCATTTTCTTATAAACTGTATGAATAATCACTTCCATTTGATACGTAGAGATATGTTTGTTAATACAAATATTGACTTGTTTTCAAGTAGAACAAAGTCGCTTATCCATAGAAAATATGCTCATATAGGATAAGATGAGAAAAAGGTTGGGCTCAAAATAAAATTTAAACGGAAAACAGCAGAAAAGTACAGGAGACTTTGAAAATGCTTACAAATAGATTTTCAGGCATTAAGAATGATTGTAGGTAATGATTGAACATTTTACATAAGATGGCCAAACATAACAGAATTAACAGAATAATGTGCAAATGGTGTAAAATTTCATTTTTTTATTTTGCCAATTTCCAGATTTCAGAAGCTTATGAGGAATTGTCATTATAAGTATTGTAATAATAACTTATGTTAGTTATTAATTTTAACACTGTTGGTTTTAGGTTTGATAATTGCACTTGTCTTGGTTTATTTTGTGTATAACGTAAACAATGATGACAACTGACAGATAAATAAGGGTTGCTATTATAAAATATTATATTCGACAGGAGTGGTACTGTATTTCGTCGTATGATGGACCAACGTATTCAATATCCCTTTCATTGGTTTATTAACTGACAAGGATAGTACTATCAAGTTGGCCATGCAACGTTGGTCCGAGTATAGTACGAAATACAGTACCAGATGAATATGTGGTGGTGTAGTAAATCGAATAATTTGCAAAAGTTTAAAAATGTAACGGTACCGTCAGACATTCTGTATTAGGACTTGGTATAATAAAGAGGTGTGAAGTGATGTAAATTATTAGTGTTACTTTTATTATAATTAATACTTCAGAAGTGTTACTCCACGTGCTATGTCTAGGCTCAAGCTACAATAAAGTGAAATCGCTGTGAGTTTTGCGGCAGCGAAGCGGCATATCAACGGTCCCTACGTACAATCCCTGTGGGACAATGAGTCGTCCTACGACCCGATAAAGGGCCTGCACCAACTGGAAGAAATGGTGGAGTCGTGATGATGCATGATGGATCGGCGATTGGATTGAAATAGTGGAACCACTACGTCATGGATCATCGCGAACTGTTCGCGACGAAGAGGTGTTATATGCAAATATTACAATAGATTCCATAGTGGCCGTTATTTATTAAGGTACGTCTGAAAATTATAATTATTATGTACCTACCATGTGTTAAAAAATGATAACAGATTAGATTCAGATCGGTAGGTATTCGAAAATTTTACAGTGACGTTTGAAAAAAGAAAACAAAATCACACATATATGTCCTTTACACATCACGCCTATGTCTTTTGCGGGGTTGGCAGAGCGTAATCGGCGATAGAAACGTATATAGGGTAATAATAATGATGAGGGTAATTTCAGAAAAAATGTGTATCGTTATTGTGCTCATTGCCTAAAATTAGATTGCAAAATGAATCCCTTAATTCCTTTATTCGCTTCATATGTATGATGCTATTCTAAATGGACATAACACAGTATAATCTGTTACAATACTAATTTTTTTTTCTTTCTTCTACTTCATGATGTATCACCGGGACCCTGGCAAAATATATGGATCCAATGAGATGCTGATGGGCTGCTATCGACTGGAGAAAAAGCGGCAGACGCAGATTCCTGGAAGGACAGCAATGTAGCTTTGCAACTGAAACATTACAATATCATGCAAAATCATCTCCCGAGACTATTTATATAACAGGTACGAGAACCGGTACTCATAACTTGGTACTTTCATTAGTTAAATAAGTACTTAATTAGTTTCATGTTGACAACCTACTGCACTGTCATCTCAAGTGCACGAAACCGCAGTAGGTCTACAATACTTATCAATCAATCGGTGTCAATTTAGTTCTTATTCTAGCTAAGGTCTTTGAACCACATTCGCAGGAAACGGAAACACAAAATAATAATAATTACGTATGTTCTTTTCTCAATTTACTAATGTTATTCTTTTCACATGTTGCGAACATTGGTTGGAGGCATTGCGGAATCTATACGCCAAGGACAAGTGATGGAAACTGGCAACATTCAGCCATGGACAAGACCCTGATTGCCGGAAAGAAGTAAATAGAAGAAAGAAAATCATCGAGAAAATTTCGTTATTATTGGTATTGGTGGAAACTTGCTATTGGTCTGGGGCCGAAGTCTGCTAAATAAAAAATCGTATCGGTTGCATGTCTATGGCATGTTATTGTCTCGTATTCTGCGAACAGTTTCTTTATTTATTTTTTAGTATGGAAAATCACAATGGCAATAGAATGATAGTCGAGTGTCGCTAGCATTACATTGGCTAAAATTAGCAGACTTGGGGCCCTGAGGTCATGTGGACTACAGTGGATATATATATTCTTTTCTCGATCATGATTGCTTGGTAGTGGATAAACTTAGAAAGTTGAATGTAGGTATGTGGATAGTGTACTAAATCTATTTTTATATTTTATATGTATTCTCCTATAAAATTGGAAATATGAGTTGTTATATCGAAAGTCAGAAATGAGCCGTTGTGTACAAGGATATGGATACAATGGCACGGCCTGATTTTCACAATAGATCATAGTGGATAAAAACAGAAAATTTAAGAGTAAGTAAAACAAATCAACTCAATTAAAAGTTATCCAATTTAGTCAAAATTTAGAATCCACAGCCGATCGTATTAAGATTAAGATAATCTTAATAATAGCACTAAAAAGCTTTTCACACATTACTATTTAAAAAAAAAACCTCTAGATTTTATTGTATTTTGTACTGGGGGCAATCATTTTTCTATTACATTTATGTTTATGGGTAAGCAAGTAAGCAAGTAAGCAAGCAAGTAAGCAAGTAAGCAAGCAAGCAAGTAAGCAAGTAAGCAAGTATGCAAAGCAAGTAAACAGTAAAACAAGCAATTAAGTAAACAGTACTACAAAGAAATCTCTGCAAAATACAACCTGTTACATAACTAACCAAAAAAAGGAATGTTTTTCATTATCATCAATCGATGAAATAATCACATCACTAGTCTAGGTCAGGTGCTACACTACCTGGCGAACAAAGTCCACTTCGGCATACATTGCTGATTTATTTAGTTTCTTGTATTGATGAGTTGATGACATTCATGTAATAGCCAGCAATGTCGACCGAACTGCGCTGCGCCGCGTCTGTAACTTAATTTGATTTTTGAGCTGTCAAAATGTGTGCTGCAATGCCACGATTAAAATTAAGTGAAATTGAATTTAAAAATTTAGTTTTTGATTCTCTAAATTTTTTGTTAATTGATTCTTTGCAACGAACCTTTCCACACCATTTCTGATTTATTTGTTGTTTTGTCACGTTATGAATAATGCGTATGTCACATCACAACTGGTGTGTTATACTTTCGTGCTTGGGTACGATAAGTTAGCTATGTTAAATAATAAAAATGAGTATTGCCACAGTATAAACAGGTTTGTCCGACAATCATAGCGGGTTTATCTCACAATCAAATCGTCCTGGTCCAATCCTACTGTCATTTATTGATCATTGATCAAAATGCTGAAATTCTTAGTAATTTAAGATTTCTATCTTGTTAGAATTGTTTTTAAGACGACAAGATAATACTGAAACAAGATGAGACTACAGGTTGGGCGCATTAAAAAAAAAGAACTTATGGTGTATATGTAACCTCTATTTCGATCTGATGTAATCTGTCACTACAACAGATAGTTATCCTTCTTAAGCCAAAGTTAAATTGTAGTAAACAAGTTTATTCTTTATTTAGTTACTGAAGCGTAAAAACTGAAGAATCAAGGTAGTTTTACATAATAAAGTTAATTATCAAAGCAAGAAAAAATGCATAATATACAAAATTACAAAGGTCTGACGACTGAAGTATCAAATCAATTATACATAACCCAATTAATTATTAAATTGAACAAATTACATAATACACAATAGTCAGACGAAAAACAACTATCACAAATTAGGAAAACTGCGCGCGGGCGCCTTACCAGATGGCTCACTCAGTACTAGCGACGATTTTGACGCTTACTGACGAAAACTGGAAAATACCGGAATCTCAGGGGAAGTCAAGGTAAATAAGAACGTATGAAGTGGTTGACACGAATGTCATATTTATTGAATTTAAATTTGACTCAGAAGCATACGACATTCTTTGTCAGATTTTGCTGTTTTGACGTTTTTTATACTTAGAGATTTTTGATAGTAGCAAACCTGGTTATGTAACAAATGCCAAATAGGGTTATGTTACAATTGCGAAAATCCGAAATAGGGCCGAGTGAACTTTCTGTATACTTTCTATTTTGTGCAACTATCTTCAAAATATGAAATTAAGTTAATTAAACTCTTTGCATCAAAACACCAATATCAGAAATTTCTCAAATGTATAGTATTATATTGTCTTTTTATTATTATTATTATTCACTGGTAAAGCACGAATGTGTAAAAATAATTGAAATAATAACAAGTATTGTCTAACAAAAAAGCGAGATACATTGTGGTTAGATACTAAGCTTCCCCAAATTTTGAAAGATACTGTTGCTAAATTAGATTTACGGATGTTTGTTAAAGATTATGATCTAAGCCAGATACTCGTACGTGTCTAATATTGGCTATAGTAAAAAAAAAAACTAATCAATAGGCATTATGGTTACTGAGCTTTCTCAAATAATAAAAGATACTGTTGTTGAGCTAGATTCTCATAAATTAAATTTTGAAGATTGAGAGTTGGAAAGTTCTGAGCAAGATTCTCAGAGTTATGTTGCCGAGCAAGATTCTCGGTGGGGGTAGAGTTACCGAGCAAGATTCTCGGTGGGTTCTGTGTTTCCGAGCAAGATTCTCGGAGGGGCGTTGAGTTGCCGAGCAAGATTCTCGGTGGGGGTAGAGTTACCGAGCAAGATTCTCGGTGGGTTCTGTGTTGCCGAGCAAGATTCTCGGTGGGGCGTTGTGTTGCCGAGCAAGATTCTCGGTGGGGGTAGAGTTACCGAGCAAGATTCTCGGTGGGTTCTGTGTTGCCGAGCAAGATTCTCGGTGGGGCGTTGTGTTGCCGAGCAAGATTCTCGGTGGGGGTAGAGTTACCGAGCAAGATTCTCGGTGGGTTATGAGCAAGATTCTCAGAAGTTTCTACTAAAAAAAAATATATATGAAAATATTATGATAAAGTTTGAGCATTCTCAGTACCAAATAAAAAAGGACGTCAAAATAACAAAAGAAAAAAATAATGATGGTTTATATTTATGTTAAATATTAAGATGTGACTTGATATATGACTGTAATATGAGTAATAAACGAATTGTTTCGAAAGCTTTGCGGTTAACAATTGAATATAAAAAAAGCAACAGTAATTTAGACAGAATAGAAAACAAAATTTAAAAATAAATAAATAATAATTTATAAGCAATAGTCAAATTATTGACAAACAACAAAATCAGTGTGAAATCAAACGCAGTAATCTCATACCAATAA
This sequence comes from Phthorimaea operculella, assembly GCA_024500475.1. Classification (NCBI taxonomy): domain Eukaryota; kingdom Metazoa; phylum Arthropoda; class Insecta; order Lepidoptera; family Gelechiidae; genus Phthorimaea; species Phthorimaea operculella. The sequence goes on from JANFCV010000073.1 coordinate 499,813, forward strand.
AAACAAATTAACTATAACAACGGATGTCAAATACTTACTGAATTACTTTTCTTAATAACCATCACTATCTAAGAAAAAAAAACTATTACGAAAGCAATAAAATTTTGTATACCTATTGGATATTTTTAATTTTTGGTAATTAAAGTACAGTAAAAGTGTCTTTATATCATTACGAGGACGCAATGTGTTGTCAGGAATAGCCGAGTATGTGAGTAATTTAACTCAGAGCTGGCTTACAAAATATTATTATTTTTAGTTGTAAGTGTTACGTAATTGTTAAATATTAAGGTCATTCTACAGTTTATTTCGTTTTAAGATTGTTTAAAAATCTAAACTTTAAGATTGTGATAAATATTTTGAGTAACAGATTTAATAATAACATTATTGTAAATATTTAAAATTTGTAATAGTAAGGGTTAATTACGAGGTCGTAATTATGATTCAGGATAGGCCGAGTGTTAGTTATTAATTTTAACACTGTTGGTTTTAGGTTTGATAATTGCACTTGTCTTGGTTTATTTTGTGTATAACGTAAACAATGATGACAACTGACAGATAAATAAGGGTTGCTATTATAAAATATTATATTCGACAGGAGTGGTACTGTATTTCGTCGTATGATGGACCAACGTATTCAATATCCCTTTCATTGGTTTATTAACTGACAAGGATAGTACTATCAAGTTGGCCATGCAACGTTGGTCCGAGTATAGTACGAAATACAGTACCAGATGAATATGTGGTGGTGTAGTAAATCGAATAATTTGCAAAAGTTTAAAAATGTAACGGTACCGTCAGACATTCTGTATTAGGACTTGGTATAATAAAGAGGTGTGAAGTGATGTAAATTATTAGTGTTACTTTTATTATAATTAATACTTAGTATGTTTCTTAAAGCTTACCTTTTTGTATCCGGCGAGTCTGAGAGACCTCTCCAACTTGGCTGCCCTTGTCGACGACAGGTAGACTATCGGCACTGCCTCTCCCCCTTCCAACTCTATATCGAAGTCGTTAACAGCCTCACAGAACTTATAATCCCCGAAGTTTTTCGCCCTGCTCTTCATTACTTCATCCCTGCCACTTATCTGACCTTTGAAAACTTCCGCGGGGATGAAACGAGGGGTTTCATGGTAAAGTTTCGACGCGTCTTCGTAATTGGAGTCAGTGTCACTATCGGGGAAAGTTATCAAGTAGTTGTCGTTTTCCGGGCATTGGTCTTCGTCGTAGGCGTCTTGTATGACGATTGAAGGGCTGCGTGAGGTGTCGTGTCTTGAAGTTGAGGATATGAAGGCACTCCAACGTAAACCGCTTTTGAGCCGGCCGCACTCCATTTTCACTCGTTTCCAACTGTTTATAACCAACTTTGTTTATAATTAAGGCACCTTTGCCAAGGACACTTTGTTTATAATTTAGGCACTTAATTTCTTTTAAGTTCCTTGGTTATTTCCACTGTAACTATAAAACGGGTTATCTGTAAGACAGTAGGTAAATTAACTTTGCAGAATAAGTAATCCAAATCCTAGTTATGTACAACTTTCACTGAGGTTATCTACCAGCCTAATCTCAAAATAAAAATCAGCTGTTCCATCCATACATCTCAGATATGGTATTTTAATTTTTTGGACAGCTGATTTTTGTCGCGAGTCAAAGGTGTTTTTTATGGCTTCAAATTTCTATTTGAGACGTATTTTGCCAATGACTGCCGTAACTTGCTTTCAAGACGTAAGAGGGGTGAATTTATAGCAAATATTGATTATAATCAGTCCGAGTAGTGACTGAAAAATAGCCCTGTATGTCTCTTGACGCACTGAGCGCGAATGATGCGCATGCGCTTCCGATAACAAGTGGGCGTATGTGGTGTTTGTTTTCAGTCCCTGTGTGATTGTCCGTGTGTACGTGTAATTACAATACCGTGCAGCATCGATTACACTGCTTTCTTGTCTATAATCGCTGTTTATAATAATCTTAGTTGTCTATTTATTCGATTTTATAGATGACACCTATTTTTTTATAATGGATATGATTTTTATCATAGCATCCATCGGAAAAGAACATTTTGCCATTAAACAGCCACACGAAACAATAAATTAGGCATTACATACATTGCTAATTCATATGAAAAATCGTTTTATATATTTTTTTGCCTATAACGTTTTCGGGCCGGCTTGAATCTAACCCTAGATTTCAAGGATAACCAAACGGCTATTAGATGTTTAAGCTAATTCACTTCAGATTTAATTAGCTTGGTACCTTTCAGTAGGTACGTTATGCACGTAAAAGTGTATGAAGGATTCAAATTTTACGATAATGTTTAAAGAATTTGGTTCGGTAAGCGTAGAATCAACCCTTATCTAACACCGTATCATTTTATTACCGTTACAAATTTTATTTTTTACTCCAGAACTCGATATCTGCAGGAAGCACCTGAGAGATGTTTTGACGTTTTTGAGCATCAAAGTCTGACAGGTTGTCGGGCGCAGGCGCCAGGTGTTGAAATGAGAGTGACAAGGGTCCGGGCTCTCGTACCTCTAATTTACCCTTTAGTGCAGGGTTTAATTTAAATTGCTGCCCCTATTAAAAATGCTCACAATTATGCTTACGAAATTTTATGGTGGCTAGAGAATTTAAATTTTTTATCTGGAAAATGGAGTTTTGGAAATTATATTGTAACTGTAGACACGAAAGAAACATAGATAAAAAAAGAAGTTGACGAGGAATCCAAAACTATTGAATTTGGAAACTGGTCATCAATAGGTATTATTGTAGTCATCGTAGGTCACAATACCTAGCTTATGCAATTTCAGTGTTAAACAAAGTAATGGGTCAAAGTAAAATAACAACACTGAAAGACTTCTTATTCGTTTGCATATTTATGTTACCATGTTCACAAAAATGGGGTTTTCAAACTGAAGTCGCCACAAAAAGAGCTGCAATCTCCGGTTACGAAGCAAAGTTTCAAAATAAATCAGTCCAGTGCAGACATAACAACGAAATGTCAGACCAAAACGCAAATGTCACGCCGCTGTGTTCGGTCATTGGCCGTCACTTGTTCAGAGTCACGCCTTTGATCTCTGTGGGGTAGGCAGAGTTAGACGACAGCAGACATAACAACGAAATGTCAGACCAAAACGCAAATGTCACGCCGCTGTGTTCGGTCATTGGCCGTCACTTGCTCAGAGTCATGCCTTTGATCCATATGGGGTAAGCATAGTTAGGCGACAGCGGGCATAACAGCGGAATGTCAGACCAAAACGCAAATGTCACGCCGCTGTGTTCGGTCATTGGCCGTCACTTATTCAGAGTCACGCCTTTGATCTCTGTGGGTTAGGCAGAGATACACTACTCCCCTGACACAACAATAAAATATGAGTTTAAGGACGCCAAGGGCATCTGTGCTACTGTAATGTACTGTACAGGGGTCACAAAACTTTGATTTTGACTCATTTTTGGTCTATATTTTGGCGATGGGCACTGCGTGCCATGAAAACTAAGCCGAAGGGCTTGGTGGGAAGCGAAGGCTCACTCAGAGAGTGCTGACCCGAGCGAGGGCTCATTCTTGACCAGGAACTATTCTTGGAGGGATCATTCTTAGAACTAAATACTTCCCGGCGAGAGTGGGTCTATTTAGTTCAAAATCAAAGTAATGACATACGACAAACAAGAACAATCAAAGAAAAGTGACATAGTTTAGAGTGGTGACATAGTTGTATCAATAATTAGTTCCCACTTTTCTTCCTCTGTTTTTTGGGCGACATAGAAAAATCAAAGTGCAAACATACGACAAACAAGAAGCTAAATGTCACGCGGCGGAACGGTCGGTCGTTGCACTTCACTGCAGACAAGTGCAGGGATGTCTAGGAACTCCAGTCTTGCCAGACATCCAAAATCTAAGTGCAACAAGCAGATGTAATTTCAAAGTTGAATTTTGCGATAAAAATCCGCCAACTTGAAATTAATGATTTTTAATACAGCCAGGGTAACTCGCGTTACTGAGACGAATCTAACACATACATACATACTCTCGAAAAACATAACCCTCCTGAGGCAGTCGGGTAACAAGGAGAAAAATGTCAGGCGGCAAAACGGCCGGTCGTTGCACTTCACGGCAGACAAGTGCAGGGATGTCTAGGAGCACCAGTGTTGCCAGATATGCATGCAATGCAAATGAGAAGTCGGAAACAAAACTATTTTGGCTCGGACTTGAATCCAGACGGAAAACCTATTGGCGTCGGCAGATGCTATAGGTCGCAGGTTCAGATCCTGCCTGCGATGGAAAATTTGCAAGTCTTACAAAAATTTACCGACCGGTATAAGAAGCAATATAGTCGTCACCATTATTAACTAACGCCAAACTTATTTGCTGTCAAATTACTTTTAGGTACACTGTTTATTGGAATATGCTGATATCTGAAGATAAGAGCATACTTGCCGTTCAGCCTGATGAAAATATTTGATATAAAATTGGTTTAACAAGTTTAAAAAACGATTACTGTTCACTTTCAAAAGCGGACAAAAGAATAATAGAAATCTGATTAAATTCACACATCTGGCAACAGGGTCTGACACTTTAAATAGCACCAGACTATTTGGTATTCCATCAAGTGGACATGCAGTCTACTTATGCCGTGAGAGGAATCGCAATATGACTCAAGTGTATTTAGCATCTTTATCTGAAAGTGATCTTCAACACGTTACGCGTTGAGCTAAACATGATTGGAAGAAGAATTCCAATAAACTAGGTGCATACAATGTAGGTACTACTTACTTTGCTGTGTGATGCCGGCTTAGAATGACATCACTCCATATCTTTACCATAGGTATAATTCGCATAGGTGCGACTAAGGGATTTAAGAGTTGATGTGTATTGCAATTAAAGGCGACAGGCCGATAACTTGTCGCTATAGTGATACACAGTCTTCCGAATGACTCTCAAAATTTTGTCAGCAGTGGCCGTTTTTACAGCCGTTTACGCTCTGCCTACCCCACAAGGGATATAGTCGTGATATATTTATGTATGTGTATTTTCAAAACATAGACACTGTAAAGAAATCTATTCTCGATTGTATACCAAAACATCTACCTATACCGACTTCCCTTAGATACAGACTACAATGCTTGTCAACACGTCTATACAGTGTTTGGCTTGTTTATCCGACATTATGTTCACGAGAAAACAACAACAATCTTCATGTTAAACAATAAGCTATCTATAAACCAAAATATATACATTGCTACATACACGTGTACAGATAGGATAGACATCCGGTCAAATGATCCAATGATTTGAAGACACAGCCACAACAGTTCACTGCTGGACACGGGCCTCCCACTATCGGGGGGTATTGCAATACTCACTAGGCATGGCAGGCGGATTGGCGAGCGCAGTGCAAGATGTTGCATTTACAGTTAACGCTGCTGCCCGTTCCCTGGATGATTATCCCTTACCTACTCGCTTTTACGACACGCACGGGATAATTGGAGTGATGCTATTCTAATCCGGCATCACACAGCTATACGGTAAGTAAAAGATGGCAAAAACAGAATACCGTGCCTTATGGCGTACGCTGGGAGAAGATTACTCTACATTGAAACGTGATATAATGGACAGGAACAAATAAGTAGGTGTACATAACAAGTAAAATTGTACCAGAAATACTTTAGGCATAAAAGAGAAGAATATTCTGAAGACTGTAGAATAAAATTGAAAATGTCTTGACCTAGAAACGAGGGAAGAAGTCGGCAGCTTTCAAATAAACTGTCGATTGAAATGTGCACAGTGACCCATTTCTTTATTTACTTTTTCACATTTCATAAATGAAAATTATACCGTTTGGTGCCGGCTTAGAATAGCATCACTCTATATCTTTGGCCGTATCACGGACGGACGGCCATGGGTGTTGTAAGAGGCGACTTAATATGTACTCTAGGGCTTGCTGTGTGTTACAATTTTAGGCGACATCCTGACAACCTAGAGATACACGATTTTTTTCAAAAGCCCGTATTTTTATGGTTTTCTTTTCAATGCCTACCCTGAAAGGTATAAAGCGTTATTTATGTAAGTATAAATCTATGTTAATATGAAAATTACGTTTCTATTCACTATAACTTCCATATCGCTACATAAAGCAAGTAAACCGCAGGTTAAACATTGCAAATAACCCTTTGATAAAGTTTGCAACTTTCCCAATTGAAATTAGTTTGAGGCAATTTTCATAACATTGATTAATAGAAGCTTGTTATAAAGGAATTCACCTCCAGAAAACTAAATCGTGGATTTATCAATCTGTATTAAAATTACTTGAAAAGTGTGTCAGAAATTCATTGTCATATTTATTCGAACAACTTTGAACACTATCTGAAACCTATAGAATTTTTGCAAAAGATGTTGGATCCTGTTTTGATCTTGTTGATTGTTGGCTGTTAATGATTCCTAACAATAATTCATTCAAATTCCCAACATTGAATCTAAACTGTTTTTAATCATTTAGCACATCACTAAAAACTACATCCAGAGACTAAAAGTCGCAGCACTATCACTATTGTTCTATTCACCTACGAATTACAGCAAATTTTACACGAAAACCGTTAAAACAAACGAATCGAAAGATCCATTCAGCGCGCGACGCGGCGCGTGCGCAGCTCGGATCGCGACTGAATTCTAAATTTGAAATGAAGTGGGTTTAATAACATTGCGTATATTTTCACGTGGAAATTATGTTGACATCGGGACCGTCTGGGTCGGGACGGGCCGCGTTCGTCCAAACTCGATTACAGGAGAGACGTCTGACTGTGTTTTTGACGAGTCTGTTATACGGCGTCCTAAGGGCTCTACAACGCAGAAAATTCTCACGCATCTGTAATACAATATCAATACATAGTATAAAATGGAATCGCCTTTGGCGATTCTCGGTCTGTATGGCTGTCGTAGAATTCGCTAACTCCTCCCAAACCAAGCAACAGATTTTGATGCGGGTTTTTGTCATAGATTGGGTGATTAAAGAGGCAGGTTTATATGTGTGTAAAAAACACATACCAGAAAAATACTTTTTTCCCGCGGAAAAATGAGTTGGATAATTTGAAACCTATAACGAGCCGCTTGTTAATTCTAAAAGTAAAAATAAAATGCATATTCGCTAAAATACGTTTATAAGGTAGGTACTACCTCCCCCAGGTTAACTATGACACAACGCAACCGAACGAAACAAACAAAAATCAACCAGTAATTATGTAAGGGCACGTATGAGTTCTTTGTGGTATTTAACAGAAAACAAACAGAGAATTTATTTATCATTCTTGGTGCGGTCGCCAATACAATTTATTTGTGGCTAGTCTGCTTTAGACATTTCACTTTTTACGCCCTCCAAAACCCTGTAGGTCTGTGCTTTAGCCGAGTTTGTATTTACGCTACCTGGAAGACCGGGACGTGGTCGAAACGGGAAAACGGGATATTACGGGATATGTTTATTGGACCGGCGTTTGGCGACCAAATTTCCCGTAATTGGATAGTGAGATCACGGGAAGCGTACAGAATGTGGTTGAATAAATTTAATCTGAAAATTAATGATGACCATTTTTTTCGAAAGCATGAAATTACTTGTATTGGAACGAAATCATCGTTATTTAATGTCATTAATAAAAATTCGCTTTTGTCACAGATACAAAATTGAACACCTATAAATACATACGACAAATAATGTCGATACAATGCAGCATTATCTACACAAAAATGAAATAGAGTATTAAAAGTTGTTTTAAATAAACAATTTTGATGGTTCCGTGCTTCGCTGAGCACAATAAAGATAGAATGCATAAAACTATGGAATACACTACTCCCAAATCTATTTCATAAAATAAATTCTGACTCACAGTCAACTAAGCTCTCAAAATCCGCTATAAATCTCGCTCAACATCACCCTCTTTTATTGTTATAGATCAGAAGGAGGGATAAAATAGTGAAGTAGTTTGAATCATACCAACATTATTCTCAAAGATTTAAAAATCATTTATGTTATCCATCTGCCACGGAGACATCTACATAACCATATACCTATCTACGTACATACGTCACGTCTGTAACTATAACGGGGTAGGTAGTCACCGACGAGTCAATAATAAAAACCCGGTTGTTAGGTATTGTTACCAAATATTGTCATTGCCATGTCTGACAATCATTCAGGGCCATTAATTTCAGAAAATTGGTTACAAGACAGGTTTTCAGCTACACCTTTGCCAAAAATTGTAACATCTCGAATTTCTTACGTCACACACATGAAAGAAAGTAGGAGAAGCTATTCTAATCTAAGCAAAGCAAGCATCAAACGGCAAACTTACATTATCTGTGAAGATTTTAGAATAATCGGTAAATAGTATGCCTCTGTGAAACTAGAATAATTTTATTAGGTTTGTGAGTTTACACAGTGTGGCCGCGACCTTGCCCCGTCTGCAGTTAGACTTTTGATCTGATGCCAAAATGCAAATCACGATCTTATTTATTTACCAAACATCGGATAAAAAATACAATGTTTCTTTAAAAACATTAGCCTGCAATGCAGTCTTAGAGATTTATAAAAAAATCTATTCGAAGAGAATTTTGAAATAGGTATGCAGGGTAACAGCCGTGTGGTGCCGGCTTAGAATAGCATCACAACATCTTTCCCGCGTCGCGTCGTAAGAAGTGACTAAGTAAGGGATTGCAGAGTTAATGTGCATTGCAATTTTAGGCGACATGCTTACAACCTATCACTATGGTGATAGACTTCTGAATGATTCTCAAATGTTGGTCAGACGTGGTATAATTGGTAATTTTTAGAGTCGGTCACGTTCTGTGTATGAAAGGGATATACGCGAGATATATGTATGTAGGTATGTATGTAGATATCTACATGTTGAAAAATGCGAAAGGGAACAGGTTGAAAACAACACTGCACAGAGCGAGCTCAAATTCGCACACATCTGTTTTCAATAAAGCCGGCTATCTACAGTGTGTTACCGGCAAGCGGGCATTTATTCAAACTGGAAATTCTAGGCATCTACATGAACATCTTCACGAAAAAAAACAGCTGTTCCAAAGAAAACCCTATTATAATATTATCTACTCTTATTTTTTCGTGATTTCACCGCTAGTAGTAGTAGATAGTAGACCTAGAACCATGAAATTTGGCAATTACTTAGCTTCGTTTGGAAGGACTTACCAATAAAAAAAAAAACAAATAAATATAATTTTTAAAAACTTATGGATTTTATTGAGGCCAAAAAGAACATTTTTTTAAGTGGCTTGTTGTCCAAGTGGAGTATCATATGAATATAGGTTTACAAACTTTAGTACGGAACGAAACCATGTGTATGATTTTTGCCGGTTTTTTGTATGAAGTTTAGTTTTAAACACGCGTTCAACGCGCGTCTAACTTTTTTGTGATTGAATGTGAAAGCCCTGTATAGGTATCTCTGTATTCTAGGAAGAAAGCACTAACTGCATCTCATTTAATCATTTCTCCTCCGGGCTACAAATGCAATAAGAACTCCACTATACTTGATTTCTCTGGAGAGGAATGAGGTAGTATGCATTAGTTTTATTTTCTTATGTCTGATGAGCATAAATTGTGTTTTAGAATATTCTTTATTATAATAGAAAATTTGATCTATGTTTGAAACTTTTAAAAACTTTTAGTAGGTACTTATTATTAAATTGATTAATTATGTAGTTTGAAATATTTTACAGATAACATAATTCACAGTCATGTAAATAGCAATTTTTTACGAAGAAAACGAAATTCATGTGCTTTGAAAGTTTGTAGAAAATGTACCTGCCTAGGTACTTCATACACAAGGCAAAAGAAAGTCGGCTGCCTATGCCTCCTTACCTACCTCAATAAATAATAAAATATCTGTGTCACGCCATAATTTAAATTTACGACGGGCCCTTTATAACATTTTATTAGTGCTCTTACAGATAAGCAGTAAACAAGAATCATTCAACTGTAAAATACATGATTATACTCGTAAAATTCACGGTTCGTTGAGCACATCTATTTTTTGTGTACTGTAGACTTTTCAGAGAATTCCTTTAAGCACTATTATTTATTCTCAGTTTTTGATATAGTTTATTCAAAATCATAGTGTTATGTTATAACCAGCCTAAGCGGGAGGCCAAGTTACGTTAGTCACGTAGTATCTATGTATTGCGACCAGCGTAATTAGGCCTCCATCTTAGGCTGGTTGTGCAGAACTGCACCTTTTTCATAGCATTAGCCTTATCTTTATTACTTTTTTATATTTTTTGAACTTTGTCCTTTTGATGTATTTTCCATAGTTTGTCAGGCAGTTGAATTACAGTACCGGTACGAAAATTACGCATTTTCATTTATAGTTGTAGTTTCGCACTCAGGTTAGGTACACATTATATCCAGCTCACCATCGGCCACAGGATCGTCTGGCTCCGGCACACTGGTCATATCATTTCATGACACTATAATTGCGAATGGACTAGAAGAGATTGAAACCTTTATCTCAAACTAGAGGGACCTTACCACAAAAAAGTTAGATACGCGTTTAACTTGTGAGTTTCTTTTGTATGAAGTTTAATTTTAAACACGCGTTCAATGCGCGTCTATCTTTTTCGTGGTATCTTTATTTGCATGCTATGGTACACATCGAAAGAAAAATACAAACTCGTTTCCACACTTTCCACTACTGGTCATCGCTTGTTTGGATACAAAAATCCAGCTGTCTGTGGCAGAAATACCGGCTCCATTTTTGCATCGAAACGATTTTGCAAGTCGAAATTGTCAAAATATCTTGTTTCCAAAATTGAACTAGCAACCACTGTTGATGTTCAGTGTAGCTAGTCTTAGTAACGGTGTACTGAAAAAATTGCAGGCATGAATTAGACCCTGAAACTCAACAACTTTACTATGGAGCCAATGGTAGGAAACGTGTATGGGATTTGTTTCCTTTAACCAACTTACCTAATGTTCCATGGGGTAATTTGTTTAGTTTCATGGTCTGAGTACAGTAAGTACGCTTGCAAAGTTTTCTTTACATCGTCCATTACACTTCGTATCTTAGAGCTGCTAAATCCAATACATATACCACCTACGCTAAACCACTTAGCCAGTGAGGAGGATAATTCCCTATACAGAGTATTAATCACACATATACATAATCTGATGAAGCTTATGTTGACGACATTATGGTACGCATTAGATAAAGACTAATCGACGATGGTGTCGATTCGATAATATCTCTTAAATTTTCGAGAAATAGGTTTAAAAAAGGTTAGAGGATATCATAACCGCGTTTAAACTAGGAATGCAGAGTTGTTATAAGAAAGAAAAAAATGTTTCTTATAATTTTCTCCTTTCATTGTAGATAAACTTTGTACCTATAACACGGGTTCCCGATATTTTAAAACCCGTTAGTTTTGGTCGGTTATAGTTTTAGTGATAAATAAATAACCATAGAACCTTACAATGAAATGTTAGCTCGTATAGTTTTGCACTCAAAGCTTTTGGGCTTTTTAGGTATTGATTCTACCACGGCAGTTATAAATAATTGGCAAACTGCTCAAGGTTTGATCGCTACTGGTAGCTTAATGCTTGGCTTGCGTGCTAACTCCAATCAGTAGGCAGCCAAATTTGAATGCGAACCGACAAAATATGAATCATGGGTGAGAGAACCTACACAAAGTAGAGAGTTTGCAGAAGGATCACTATACCCTATTTAGGATTTTCGAGATTGTTACCTAGAGTTGCTAGATGAAAGAGTACAGCTAAAGCTGACACAAGAATGTAAAATGATTCAGAGTCGATTTCAATACAACAAATATGAGAGGCACTTAGGAGTAGGACAGGACTCAGACATCGCCTATCCTTTTCTAAACCTATTTGACGGAAAGTGACAGAACAAATTTTAGTTAGTTAAGAGAATTGTTTAACCGAAATAGGGCTATATCTACTCTAATTCCAACGAAATTCAAATTCATTCAAAAGCTACAGCAAGCCAAAAAGAAAACAATAAAAATGGCGTGCGAAAGCGGTTGGGTGCGTGAGGCATCATGTTGCGTGCTGACGCTGGCCGGATAACCGTCTGCCAAACATAATTTCTAATCGCTACTGTCTGGCTGGAAGCTGAGGACCTAGCTCCACACATAAGACGAAGATGTCAGACGTGCGACATAGCGATGCTTGAAACTGTTTCCATATAAAATGTATGGAACAGAAGCGGCAAAGTTTCACACGAGAGACGCGCCGCGCATCGCTGATGGCTGACAATCCAAGTGATAATCAGACAAGTCACAGATGTCATCTTACGTCTCACGTCTACTCTATGGAGTTGTGCTTGAGAAATATTAATACAATCACGCTATATCCTTAAAGAGGTAGGCTGAGAGTGTAAGTCAAGTCTAAGCGAAGGTGGCTAAATGCGTGCGGCGTCAAGTTGCGTGCTGACCGTTCTGGCGGATAAGGTAAGCGTCTGCCAAAACATAATTTCTGATCGCTACTGTCTGGCTCGAAGATGAGAAACAAAAAAGAAATATTACGAAAACGGTAAAAATTAATCACGCTTAATAGTTTGAGAGGCAGGCAGATGTTTAACGCAACCTCTGTTAAATGAAGAGTCGGACACAGATTATTTTAAACCTAAGTAAAAATTTATTTGACCAAGATTCTTACGACCTTCTTTATTCTTATCCTATCAATGGGATATAGCTGAGTGGTACCGGCTTAGCATCACCCCAATTTCACCCGTGGGTGTCGTTATAACCTACTAAGGAATTAATCATCCAGGGACAGAGCAGCAGCGTTCCCTGTAAACGCTGGATGTTGCACTATGCTCGCCAATTCGCCTGCCAAGCGTGGTGAGTATGCCAATACTACCCGAAAGTTGAAGGCTTATGTCCAGCAGTGGACTGTTGAGGCTGTTATGGTTATGGTTATTGGCCAAAACACCTCAAACATTAATTATAACTAGAACCAAAGCAATTTCAGTGGAATCTTTGCAAGTTTTGTTCACTGGGATTGCCTGTCCGCAACAGAACTCGTTTGTTGCCGGTAATAAAACACTATGAGGTGGAAATCTAGGTAAAACATGAAAATAACCACCAACTTTTTTAAAACACATGTTTTTTTTAAATAAGCAAATTGCCACTTCTTTTACAGCACTGTTAGCGAAACAGCGACTTAAACATTTAATAAAATTCACAAATAATACCTAGTTAGTGGTTCATAAACATAATTCGAATCGAACAAAAATTCTCTAGACCTTTATTTATTTAGGTAAGTAAGTAGGCTAGGTGCTACGCAATGAAAAAGGTACTGAAAATTTCTAGGTGCTACACAATGAAAAAAGGTACTGAAAATTTCTATCACTATCCTAACTACAAACGCCACTATATTTCTATACGTTTTTATTTTCCAGCTATTCAGCAAAACTAGAACAAATACAAAATTGAAACTGCGGCGAGAAAAATCCATTGGAAAAAATCAGCATAAACTCTCGTTTACACGCAATTCGTTTTTATACTCACATCACAACCTTTCACAGAAATCTTCTAAACCACTCGGCCATTCATTCACTCACTCATCTGTTGAGCGCTCATAAAACAGAAATAAAACGCCGATTGACCGGGTTAGCACATAACACTCGGAGCTACCGAATCAATAAACCTTCCGGGCCGATCATCGATCATCTGTGAGGTCCTTTTAGTCTCATAAAAACGTGGACAGTGTGTGTACTGGAGCAGGGATGGAGCTAGGAAGTCTGTGGACCCTTTTTTGTGTTTTTATTTGTGATGAATTTGCTTCCAAATTTAGAATCAAGCAGAGACAAATTCTATGATCGCTCGTTTATTTATAGTTTTTGACACTGTTGTCAGAGTTTTTGCACCACCTCTGAAAATTTCACACAATCAGATTTTACTAAGTAATCAGACAGAAACTTGGACCAATGTCTAAACGCCGATTGACCGGGTTAGCTCATAGCACTCGGAGCTACCGAATCAATAAACCTTCCGGGCCGACCATCGATCATCTGTGAGGTCCTTTTAGTCTCATAAAAACGTGGACAGTGTGTACTGGGGCAGGGACGGAGCGAGGGAGTCTGTGGACCTTTTTTTGTGCTTTTAATGTTGATGAATTTGCTCCCAAATTTTTATCATTAAATATAGAGAATATCAAACTGAGACCCTGTTGTCAAAGTTTTCGCACTACCTACCTCTGACAAAGTTGTGCTACGAGTACCATCAAATCTTACTAAATAATCAAACAGAAACTTGGACCTATGCCTAAACGGCGATTTACTAGGTTAGCTCACAACACTTGGAGCTAACGAATAAATAAACCTTCCGGGCCGATCATCGATCATCTGTGAGGTCCTTTTAGTCTCATAAAAACGTGGACAGTGTGTACTAGGACAGGGACGGATTAAGGGAGATTGTGGCCCCATTATGTGTTTTTATCTTTGATGAATTGCTTTTAAATTTTTATTATTAAACCTAGAGAATATCAAACTGAGAGAGAGACCTGTTGTCATAGTTTTTGCACCACTTCTGAAAAGTTGTGCTACAAGCACCATCAGATTTTACTAAGTAATCAGACAGAAACATGGATCGGTGTTTAAACAGCGATTGACCGGGTTAGCTCATAATACTCGGAGCTATCGAATCAATAAACCTTCCGGGCCGATAATCGATCATCTGTGAGGTCCTTTTAGTCTCATAAAAACGTGGACAGTGTGTACTAGGGCAGGGATGTAGCTAGGGAGTGGGCCCTTTTTGTGCTTTTACTTTTGATGAATTTGCTCCCAAATTTTGTATCACAAATCTAAAGAAATGAAAAGGAGACAAATTCGATGAACGCTAATTTATATATTTTTTGTATGAATGAAGTCAGAGTTTTTGAACCCCTCTGACAAAGTTGTGCTACGAGCACCATCAGATCTTACTAAGTAATCAGACAGAAACTTAGAGCGATGCCTAAACGCCGATTGACCGGGTTAGCTCGTAACACTCGGAGCTACCGAATCAATAAACCTTCCGGGCCGGTCATCTATCATCTGTGAGGTCCTTTTAGTCTCATAAAAACGTGGACAGTGTGTACTGCGACAGAGATGGAGCTAGGGAGTCTGTGGACCCTTTTTGTGCTTTTTCTTTTGATGAATTTGCTCCCAAATTTTTATCATTAAATCTAGAGAAATGAAACTGAGACAAATTCTATGATCGCTCTTTTATATATAGTTTTGGACACTATGTCGATGAACGATCATATGAATCCTGTTGTCAGAGTTTTTGTACCATCTCTGACAAAGTTGTGCTACAGCACCATCAGATCTTACTAAGTAATCAGACAGAAACTATTGGACCGATGTCTAAACGGCGATTGACCGGGTTAGCCCATAGCACTCGGAGCTACCGAATCAATAAACCTTCCGGGCCGACCATCGATCATCTGTGAGGTCCTTTTAGTCTCGTAAAAACGTGGACAGTGTGTACTGCCACAGGGACGGAGCTAGGGAGTCTGTGGACCCTTTTCTGTGCTTTTATTTGTGACTAGCAGCCCGCCCAGCGGTTTCACCCGCTGCTACTTACCTGTTTTCCCGTAGAGATTGGATCTTTGCCCGTGGTAAAAAGTCCATTACTCCGATCCAGCGGAGGTAAATGTGCGAGCAGAGGCGGCCCGTCATGCTGAGTAACTTTTACTTAAAAACCATTACCGTATCTCTTATAGTTTAGATGGGATGCTGGTGATCTTTTTCAGGTACTCCAGATCCTCGATGCCCATGTGCCAGCAGAAGCGGCCCGTCATGATGCACAACTTTTTCTATGAAGCCATGGCCGTATCTCTTATAGTTTAGATGGGATGCTGGTGATCTTTTTCAGGTACTCCAGATCCTCGATGCCCATGTGCCAGCAGAAGCGGCCCGTCATGATGCACAACTTTTTCTATGAAGCCATGGCCGTATCTCTTATAGTTTAGATGGGAATCTGGTGGTCTTCATCAGGTACTCCAGATCCTCGATGACCATGTGCCAGCAGAAGCGGCCCTTCATGATGAACAACTTTTTCTATGAAGCCATGACCGTATTTTTTATAGTTTAGATGGGATGCTGGTGGTCTTCATCAGGTACTCCAGATCCTCGAGGGCTGACAAAAAGTAGTCCATGTCCATCTTTACTATGCTAGTAATATCAGTGCCAAATTTCGCGAAGATCGGTAAAGCGGTTTGGCTTATTTGGGTAATATCCGCTGTATTTCCCGCTTTTCCTGCTGCTTACCGTTTTCCCGTGAAATGAGGAATTTTCCGTAGTAAAAGTAGCCTATGTTACTCAGGAATGTTGTAGCTTTCTAATGGTGAAAGAATTTTCGAAATCGGTCCAGTAGTTTCGGAGTTTATCGATTACATACATACAAAAAAACAAACAAAGTTTTCCTCTTTATTATATTAGTGTAGATAGATGAATTTGCTCCCAAATTTTTATAATTTAAATGTTTTTATCATTTAAAACAAGTCAGTAGCGGTCAACACGTCTGACTCGGCTTGTCAGAAGACGTGGGTTCAAATCTCATCGGTGGCGTGTATTTTTTGCGCTTGCTTCGTTTGTATTAACTTTGTAACATAAAAGTTAATATCTTATAATTTAAATTTAATCTAACCAGAGGATATCAAACTGAGACAAACTCTTTTGAGACAAACCGGGTTAGCTTATAAATAACAACAATACAAACATTCACGTCACAATCACTTTCTTAGAAGCCGGAAAAGTCGTCGCCACTATCTATGACTTCTTAGACAAACATGCAAGCATGGATTTCTGGCTTTGTTTGTAAAATAATACGATACTTATCTTTGAATGTTTGATGTCCTAACTATTCGGACAATATGAATGTTACAAAATTTTTCGCAGGATATAGGCCCCCCCTGGCATCGTCTCTGGCGTTGTGCTCATAAAAACGACACTACCCTCCCAAACCCGGTACATATTTATGAAGGGCAGCGATCGGCGATTGATGGGGCTAGAGGACCATACGTCAACCCAAAATATCCGGAAAAAACCTGCTCTAGTAACCTAGTGGCTACTGCCAGTGATTATGATGAATCGTTCAAGATGTGCGTGCGACGATAGGGAAGATTTGATCGAGATTGAGTGCCTTTTTGGCATAGTTTCTAGAGAAGCAGGAGAAAGTAACCGAATGAGTTACTACACAGGATACTTTTCATCAGGACTTTCCACGCACATAATCATTTGCCTGTTCTAACCTAATTCGGTTAGGGTCGGCGCAACATGTTTCCTCGAAACACAAAATCATGTAGCAAAAGGATTTGGCAATGATATAACCGACCGCCCGCCTGACAGTGACTTCAACGCTATTTGGGGATGCTATTGTAATGTTTAATCTTCAATTGGGGAAATTCCGTAAAAGCTTTCTTTCAAGTTTGTCAACAAACTAAGTTCGTAAATAAATATCAGCAAAAAAGTATATCCTGGAAATGATAATAGAAACACACTTTAGCAGTAGAGTATAAGTTATAGGCTCTAAAACGTACATGAGACGTACGCGTCATGTCGCACGTTTCCTAAGTGGAGCTTGCGCCTAAGTCATAACATAAATCCTAAGTCAAACCGTAACCAAGCAATGTCTAGAACTAGAAATATTCATAGGCTCACAATCTAGTTACAGAGAAGCCACAGGCAGTGTTCGTCCAATAATTCTAGACCAATGGGAATAGCTCTCTGATTGCAGCTATATCGGCACATTGATGAAGATACTAGTTGCGAACATGAGAAATGTAAAGAGAGATAAATAAGAAACTTATTTTGACTATTTAAGGATAAGATTTAAAAAAACAATACTTACCAAACAAAATGGGCATTATTATGTATCCGAATATCTTTCAATTTATTATCATAACATTGAAACTATTTATGTAGTATATACTAAAACAATTCCAAATCCGAGATGTGATAATTAACAACGTTTAAAAAAAATAACAGTTGCCGGAATTTTAAAGACACTTCCTTTCTGTATTGAATAATTATAAAATCTGTATAAATACTGAGAAATCTGTAACTGAACCTACCTCTTTTAGCAATTTTTTACTTCCTACTTCCAACGATTCGTAATCGATCATGACCCCAGATACATCCATCATGTATTTTATGAATGTTAGTACTATTATTATTCATGTGAATGTGTGACAAAATTTATGATTCACAGTTGCATCATACGTATCAGATGATACGATCATTTTACATACAAGACATAGTATCATATTTGTTTTATTCCAGTAACGGTTTTTCAGTAGTATGATATCAAGTCATATAAATTTTACTTAAAAACTATGACATAAAGTCTACCTGTCTGAATGAGGTCAGAGTCAGAGGTTATCAGAATTACCTATCAACATTAGAAAAAGATTGCAAGTTCTCTATTTGAATACCACATGAAACTGCATCAAAGCCGTTTAAATCGAATCATATTTGAAGTTCAACTGATATATTGCTTCCAATATCTAGCAGAGTATTAACAGTTATACCAGCCATTAAGTGTCATCTTATTGAAGCTGCTTCAAGCATTCGTTGGTTTAATTTAATGGCGTGAATATTTTCGATATATTTTCGTATCTTTATGGATACCCATTCAGTACACAAAACGGAAACTTTTATGTTAACAAAATAGCAATTAATAAACATTTCATCTTAGATTAAGAATTGCCTCGCTGAGCTCGGTAGATTGAGTTGGCGAATTTGTTAATACAGCAATCAAAACTAAGCCGGGATCAGTTTGACCTAGAAGAAAGAAACACACACAACTTTTGCTGTATTTTTTGACAGTGTCTTTGAATAGTGCGGGATAGCTACCGAGCGCAGCTAGACAATTCTTGATCCAAAACCAAAACCTGGTGCCTAGAAACGTTTTGAAGGTTTGGAACGCTAGTAAGATTTTTTTTTACTAGGAGCTTTTTTTAGCAAAAATTGGAGCTCGCGTATAAAATAACACGTACTTAGCTTTTGTACTCTTCGATACATTCTAGACGCTTTTAAAGCTTTTATCTGGAAAGTTTTTGAGTTTCATATTCTCAGCATTTTTTCCTGTTTTTTGTTGGAACAGATCACGGCAAAAGGATGTTATGGCAACGCCTGCTATTTCTACTGCATCGCATATGCAAAAGATATACAAGACGGATAACAAAACTTGTTTGAAACACCGTTATGAATGAAAACAACGCCATTTTGACACCTACACTGTGTTCTATTCTAACAATCGAAGAATTGATGAGATGATATGTTAACGGTTTATTATGTTCTTTTGGTGTTAATAACAGGTCAGCGAACCATTCAATTGCTTGATACTTCGCTCAATAATTTATGCAAGACATGGCTTCATCAAAATATGCTTGCCGTGTAGTAGCGGCTAAGAATACTGCCACCCCTTGTCCACTCAGGGTGTTTCGTAAAAGGCGACGTAGAGTTTTTGACCTCGACTGATTATCTGTCGAATATGGTCAACCGCATAAAGAAAGAGGGCTGACGTCAGGCAGGCGGCTAAAACATTGCCAAATCCTTTTGCTACAAGATATTTTTGTGATCTAACAAATCGTGTAACGTTAACCCCAACTGATTTGGGGTATGGGCAGGAAGGTGATGATGATTTGCTTCATCAAAACTGAAATCAATAAATCAAAAATATTGCGATACAAAGCCAGTAGAATAACAGGTCCGTGTTCAAAACCATAGTAACCAGAATAAAATCACGAATCCTAAAAGTGTATTTCGAAGCTGACTGAAAATCTGATATCTCTGAAAAACCTGTCAATGCGAGTAACTACTGTACGTACAGGCCTTCCTTTGCTAAAGCTCTATCCTCACTCGTGCGGTTTTACCCAACGTTAAGCCATGCAGTGCTACATAGTGCTTTAACCTAAGACATAAATACGTTTATACATAAATCACACCAATATACAGAACGTAATCGCTTTAAAAAACGGCCTTTTACACCACAACTGACAAAAGTTTGAAAGTCATTGAGGAGACTGTGTACCTAATACTTACTGAGTATTAAACTAAGACAATACGAATATTATTCATTATTATATCCCAACGTTTCCATGTAGATAAATATAGCAAGGCTCTGATAAATGTAAAGACCACGCTTTTCCAAGACTTTTGCGCCTTAGAAGTTAGAAATCTGCTCATCTTACTTGTAGGTTCTATAATCTAACACAATATGACAATTCGCGCCACACTGAAAAATTTAGAGTATTTAAAACTTGACCTCCACAAACTCATGTCCTCCAGATCGAGAACCCAACAGGCTGAAACTCCAACTTTGTAATGTCCATTCGCTATCATAGTCTTACGACCTGCCTATCTGTGAGGTCAAGTTACGCTGGTCGCGTACTATCTAAGTATTGCGACTCCGCCTCAGCCTCCTACTTAGGATAGGCGAGGCCCTATGATAGCGAATGGACTTTAGATGAAGGAGTGAGTTTGAAAGACACGAATGCGGATAGGGTCATGTAGTGTGATTGACAGACGACATGGACGCGGTTCCGGTTTTTTTAGCTCCAGTTTGTGCAAGTGACAGCCTCGTTTTTGAACAAGATTTTATCGGATCCTAACATTTTCCGCATTTTACGAGCTTTTATTTTATTGCTACTACAAACATTATTTTTTTAAACTGGATAGGAATCGGGATCGCCAACTAGAATTATTCAAACCGTAACGATGAGGCCATTCTCACAGGACACTGTATTGTTATTTTTATTTTTATATTTCGCCCTATGTTCCTGATCATCAGCCGGTTCTGAGTTTTCGCTATCGGTCATTAGTATTTCATTCAGTATAATAATACATGAGCAGTGCCCCTCCCAGTGATTTCACCCGCTGCTTCTTAGGTTTTAGCAAGGCTCATTCTAGATCTTTTCCCGTGGTCAAAAAGTAGCTTTTGTCACTCAGGGATGGTGTATCTTTTTAATGGTGAAAGGATTTTTGAAATCGGTGCAGGTGTTTCGGCGTTTATCGATAACATACAAAGAAATTTTTCCTCTTTATAATATAAGTGTTGAAGTGTAGACTAATGCATGCTATGAAACACGCGTTAACAATATTAACGCGAATATAGCTTGATGCGTGAAACTCAAATTAGACTATTACCACGATTTGCATCCAAAGTGGAGAGCAAGCGGATTAGTCGCGTGGATATCGAATTATGTCTGTTAAACCGCAAAATGTCCTATTATAGGAGTTAGAATTGGGTGAAACACTAGTGACCGATAGCGAAAATGAAGGACGGGCAAGTGATAAGGAACAACTTCTCCCAAGGAACATGATTGAAATATGAAAAATAATAAAGACCTTCAATACGAAACTGCCGATGTGATTCGAGTTACTATATTCAGAGGTTTTTTTTCATATTTTGACCTCTATGTTCCTTGAGAAAAGTACCTGCTTATCACCAGCCGGTTCTAAGTTTTCGCTATTGTTCACTAGTAAACACCCTATAAAGGGACACTCATGACATGAATAACATAAACAACTGTGCTTGATTCTTCCTGAAGCGCTTTTTTCAAGTAATCCATAATATTATGTACGCTTCGATATATACGCTTTGATAGGCCTCGATAATTCTAACTAAATTCCGATGAAACGATGAAAACGTATCTTACCAATTTTTATTTTCATCCTAAATGTAACAAAATGTTTGTCATTGTTTTCATTCCACAATACGGTGACAGTTGCTATATCCAATACTCGTAACACTTTGTTCTTCTATTTCCAGTTGAAGCGGCTTTGGCAACCGTCCAACGAACAAATTTTATAGGAATCATACGGATTTCGTTATACAGGGTGTTGCAAATAAAAAATAGACTTATAGGGCCTTACCACAAAAAAGTTAGACCAGAGTCGAACGCGTGTTTAAAATAAAACTTCATACAAAAAAAACGCTAGACACGCGTTCAACGCTGGTCTAACTTTTTTGTGGTAAGGCCCATAAAAACTAACTAACTCCGCTGGCTCAGCGACCCGGAATGAATATTGGCCTCCGGAACGACCATTTGCCACTGATCCCTGTCCTGCGCGATCTCCTGCCAGTTGTTGACTTGGAGATCGCGCAAGTTAGTGTCCACCACATCTCCAGCAGCGGCTTCTGAGGCGACTCATACAAGTCTGTAAAAATTACGAGTCTTAAGAATAAGAATCAAACTTGGGAGCGGAATCTCCAAAGTACAAAGTAGATGACGGATATGAAAGAGTAAGGAAAGAAATAGGATATTCATTATTCATTTATGCAAAATGTCAGATGAACCTGCCAAAATACTGCAACTAAATAATTTAGTAAAATACTCGGAGCATAAGTTTATTTTACGGGGGGCAGCCCTTGGGCAGCCCCATACATAATATAGAGGTACAAATTTTAATTCAGTGTTTTTACTGATGTTCAAACTTACAACAACAGCCACAACGTAAAAGAAAAGTGACTTGTTTATTTTTCAGTTCGGTTGTGCGGAAAATTACTTTCCAATTCGGTCAAAGAGTCACAAAAGTTATGATTTTTCGGGTCACCCTGTATTTGGATCCTTGTTTGTGCACCATTTAGAATCTCACTGATCTTTGACAATCTTTGAAAACAGAGTTGGATTTCGTAATAGAAGTCGTACAACTTTATTATTACCCGACTGCCTCAGAAAAAAGGTTATGTTTTTCGAGAGTATGTATGTATGTATGTGGACAAGAAAATTCTTTTTCACGGGCTACAGCCCGAACGGATTGTTGGATTTTGACACATAATGAGGTGTCGTTAGATTCGTCTCAGCAGCGCGAGCGACACTGGCTAGGTATATTAAAAGTTCATAAAATCAAGATGGTGGATTTTTGTCGCAAAATACAAGTTTGTGATTACCACAGTCGGGTTTTTGTGTTTTAATACATCAGCTTGTTACGTCATTCTTTAAGAATTTGTGTCACAATTCACAAAAAGAATCACACGGAGAAAAGGTGAATTAAAATGTCCATTTATCTTATTTCAAGTCTATCGCGCCACATGCACTTTCATGGCGGGAGACCCTCTCTAGAGTGTTAGGTTATCGACTTTTCAAACTTCCTTAGACTGAAAAGACCGTGTGAAGCCGGCTTAGAATAACATCGCCCCATTTGTACCCGTGGATGAATCTAGGGAACAGCGTTCCCTGTGAATATCTACAACGCCTTGCTCTGCGCTCGTCAATCTCTTCTGGCTAACTATTGCCAAGCATGATGAGTATGGGCCCACGTCTAGCAGAGGACTATTATTGGCGGTCTACTTATCTAAATAACTACCTTAACGTAGTATTTTTTAAACAATTCAGAAAAAATTTTACATCTAATACAAATGTTACTTACTGCCCTTTTCATTTCGTATGGCAGCACCATATATTTTTTTCTTCATATTTCGAAGGAAAGTTATTAGAAAAGTTTTTGATTTTCACGAATAGAACACGCCTCGCCCTGAAAGTTTGTAAACTCTTTAATCAAACACACTGTATTACAAGTTGTACGTACCTACTATAACTACCTACCTATTATAATCCTACTTGTTGTACTTACCTACGCAACAAAAACATGAATGAGCTTCAGACACCCACATGATTACAAACATAATATTTATCCGCTATAAATTTCACGGTGTGTGGTTTTAAGTCGAAACATGTGGTAGCATTAATTCAAGAAGTCAGATGTGTGTTATAAACACGACAACTAAGAAGAAAGTTTAGACAGTAAACAGAGAATCTGAAATTATTGTACCTAACCTACACAGGTACGAATGTACGATTATAAATTCTCTTTTAAGACAGTGTTTATATATAAGGTGTTAATTTAAAAGTGACTGTTACTGAAAACAGAAGACGGGCTATAGTCCGATAAGTTCGTGCGTGACCTTCCCTAGGGGTGACAGACGTTGGGGGAAAAATGTCAGCGGGTAGCGGGAGGTGTAGCGGGGAAGGGAGACGCGCGCATCCGCGCCGCACGACATATTAAAATGACGTGCGTCCTCGCCCCCCGACCGTCTGTACCCCGCAGGAAGGTCGCGCACGAACTTGTCGGACTATAGTAATACGCATTACCATTCCCAGACGCATTTTGACAAAATCTGCTTAGGATACTCCAAAATCTCAATCTCAGAAATCTTGCTTAGCTACATCCTATTACGAATAATTAAACTATCTACATCATATTTTCTAGACTGTAATAATAAACAAATAACAAAGACATAAAAGAGCGGAGAGGTAGATAAACAGTAAGCGGTATGACACCGATACTTAGACAGCATAATGGTATTTTACACTTGGATCGTCTTCTTTTCGAGTAGGACACGGAGTCGTTCAACGACACGATGGACCCTGGTGCCAGGTTTTTCAAACACTTACTACAAGAAGCAGGTCCCTGACATGGTTGAGCAACGACCGGCATCTAAGTAATCATAGGCAGCAACCGGGACTGACGGTTTAACGTGTGCTCCGAAGCAAGGAACCATCTCTGTCCTAACCTGAATGGGAACAAATTAACAAAGTGATATGATAAATGTGACGGACCCCCCGGGAATTGAACCAGGAACCTTCCGAGTCACAGGCAGTCGCACTACTACTGCGCCACATCGGCTGTCCTATCTCCTAAATGTTTTACAGCTTTGCCGATGTGCCGATGACTAAGGCAATTTCGTATCGAGACAACCTCTTTTGGCCTTGAGACGTTCAAACGAATCGGCCACAAAGAGGCCTCTTGAATATCGTCAGCTTTCCAGAATTTGCGAAATATCAATCCTATTGGTAAGTCTATAGAGCGATGAGAAAGTAGAAATGTCCTTGGGGATTCCTTAGCCTATTTACTGTTTAAAAATAAAATGTACTAAATTTTATTCTTTCAACATAGAAAGCTACATTATTTCCACAAAGTAAGTATTGGCTAGTTATTTCTGAGAAAAAATTGCTAAATCACATTTTTCTCATAATGGGGACCGACCCGACAGGTCAATTCGCTAGGCGGGATATTTTTAAATATAGGATGCCATTGTTGCTGTAATTTACAATGCGACAATGTGAAAAAATGGGACAAAAATTGTCAGAGCTGCAAAGCCAGACGTGTTATTCCATATTTTCCCTATTCTATGGCCAGCTGTCGTCAAAGATAGGGCGCGCAAAAGTGGCAAAAGGCTCTTTATATCATTTGCGGGACGTGTCCTGAATCTGAGCCGTTTTCGGTCGGCTGACAATACAACGGCTGTTATACTACGGCATACATTGCTGGTTAGCTTAAGTAATGTAAAGACAGTCGTAGAGGAGCCAGCAATGTATGCCGAACCGCTTCGTACCTATTTGCCAATACCAGCTTGAGACCGAATAGAATTTGTCTCCTGCTTATCGCGGAGCCGTAAGATCGGTGACTGATCCGATTAACCCTAGTGTTAGGGGACGCCAAGAATCAAGGTTGAAGGGTAGAACACACCGCCTCCGTATGCAGGACGTATGCGTACCGGTTGTAATGTATGGGATTGTAGGAGATGGTAATGGCAATGGTTAAACGCGCTATTTTCCGCAACTCGACGTCTACATGTGCCTATTTTGCGTGAAGGGTGGGGGTTCACTACTCGAGCCATCCTAGTTCCCCGAGGAAGCTCAGCAACCCTACCAAATCATTGAATGCCTCGGGATTGACCTCGGATTGTAGGAGAGGCGGCACACTGCCTGCGTATGCGTGCACGTCATCACGCGCGTACCGCGGAGTGCTGTGTCTCATAGGATCCCATGGATTACAACATCATAGTTACGCACGTGATAACGTGCACGCCACGCATACGGAAGCGGTGTGTTCCGTCCTTAAGGAATGCTGGCCGTAGAATTACTTGTTCTTTGGCCAGCATACTGCGAACTCCCGCGCGCAGTTTCCCTAATTTGTGGAACTAGTGCGTACACAAAATGAGTACTAAAACTACTAACTAAAAATATTTACTAAACTAGAAGAAGGAGAGAATAGCTAAATTAAATAAGAAGATATGGACGAAATAAGAGTGTTCACGAAGACACTTACGAGACCGCGATGACCCCCAGTAAGAATCTTTCAAATATAATAGTAGATAGGTAGATAAGTAATTCATATGAACTTACCAATTCCTCAGGTGATCCCGGCTCCTTCATACCATTGCTCTTATCCGTGCTCCCCGTCTCTGTAACAAAAAATAAATTATTACTAAACGAGATCCCAAAATCATAGTATCAAACACAATCATTACTGGTCATAATCATAATATGTAGTCCTCCCCAGACGCCAAATAGAGGTCGTGTGTCGGCTGTATCTAACAGGGTTTATCGGGTCGTTAGATGAATCGGTGTCCCTCGCGAAACCGCTAAGCTCAATACGTCAAAAGGAAAAACTCTCCTTATGGAACAAAGATCAAAGAATAGGAAATGAGCTTTCTGAAAAGACGCGTGCCTACACGATGGTCCAATCAGTTTCGATCAACCTCTGACACCGAACTATATGTCACTATTCTTCTGCCAAAGTTTCAAAGTCTGCGAGGAGAAACACTCACTACAAAATCACCCAATACTATAGGAATTATCAAATACATCGCTTGTTTCACAGAGCTTTATTCGTCCAGCTTTGGTATTCATCGCATCACCCATTGATGTGAGGAGAAAAACTCCCTACAAAATAACCCAGTACAATAGGGATTATCGAATACATAGCTTGTTTCACAGAGCTTTATTCGTCCAGCTTTGGTATTCATCAAATCATCACATCACCCATTGCAGCCAATCGGCCGTGAAGACGCCTGGTGTCCACTCGTGCCTGTCAAATTACAATTCAAAACTGAAAATGTGTCAAGAATACTTTTGTTCGAACGAACATGTTGTCTTTTGCATAGGTATGTACAAGTAATTTTACTAGGACAAATAGTTAGCTCAGTGATTATCGAATACATCGCTTGTTTCACTGAGCTTTATTCGTCCAGCTTTGGTATTCATCACATCACCCATTGCAGCCAATCGGCCGTGAAGACGCCCGCCGTCTACTTGTGCTTAACCTCAAATTACAATTTACAACTGAGTCAAGAATAGGTACCTACTTTTGTTCGTACGAACATGTTGTCCTATGAATAGGTATGTACAAGTAATCTGACTAGGACAAATAGTCAGCTCAGTGATTATCGAATACATCGCTTGTTTCACTGAGCTTTGTTCGTCCAGCTTTGGTATTCATCATGGCAATGGGTGATCCCATTGCAGCCAATCGGACGTGAAGACACTCGGCGACCATTCGTGCGCTTTGACGCGCTTTAAACGATAAAAACGCGCTGTCAAATTACAATTTACAACTGGAAATGTGTCAAGAATACTTCTGTTCGAACGAATATGTAGTCGTTTGAATGTCATACAAGTAATTTGACTAGGATGAAGTTGGCGTTTATTAAAGAAGTTGATATTTTGTTTTCCTTTTTCCTAATTGTCCCTACGATAACTACCTACTGGTCGCGATATCTACACCTAGCTGAATTTTGGGGAGCGGAAGGCTCACCCGGAAAGAAGTTGATACGTGGAGCTTAATTATTTGACTTTACTAAGTGGAATAACCTTACTGTTTGTATCGCCTTTGCAAGACTGTTCCTGTGGAAAATATTTCCAACTTCAAATAAATAATCTATCTAATCGCTACGTCTCTTTTATATCAGTTGCTAAGAGATAACTCCAACTTTTTCAGAAAAAAACCGGCCAAGAGCGTGTCTGACACGCCCACAAATAGGGTTTCGTAGTCAACCTTTAAATATCAGGGTTTTTCAGCATTCCAAACTTAATTTTGTTGCTGGTTTGTTAGCAGCAGTATGATGACCAACCGCAAATAAAAAAACTCATTTTTTTCTGAAACCTTTAAGGGTACAATATCCGTTATAGTTTTCATTGTAATTTCAGATTGTAAGCTATATTCCATATTTATTTCAAATTTTTAGCGTTTATACTTTAGAAGTTACAGCTGGAACAAATTATGGGTCAAAAACGCCCTTTTTAAAAGCAAATATCTCGTGACGGAAACATTTTAGTGACTTTGTTTCAAAGAAACCTCACCTTAGTTTTAAAAGACCTATTCAACGATACCCTACTCAATATTACAGAAGAAATAAAAAATTTTTGCCCCCCTTTCACTTGTATGGGAGGGTCCAAAAACATTTAAAATATTTTTTTTTAACATTTCTATATTTGGGTCAACACGATCTATCTTCTCACCAAATTTCATGTCGATAGCTCTAAAACTGACGAAGATATGAGGGCGCGGCATACAGACAGACAGACAGACAGACAGACAGACAGACAAACAGACAGACAGACAGACAGACAGACAGACAGACATGACGAAACTATAAGGGTTTCTAGTAGACTACGAAACCCTAAAAATAGTGAAAAGAAATAAGCGCATCCTACCAGCCAGCACCAATATTTCAAATAAACATTTTCAAAAGGCGCAGCTTATTCAAACCAGTGACTTTTAAAAATCACCTCTGCAACAGATCACAAGAGCAGTTGATTGGGCTGGTAGGTCTACATCCTAGTGTAGACTACCAACGAGGCTGTGAATCGGGACAAATTAGCTTGATACGACTTGGATGCAAATAAACTTTTTGCGAATATGAGAGAACTCAAAAAAATGTGATAACAGAAATATATTTCTTTCATTAATAATATTAGGTACAAGTTAAATAGATAGTGTAGATGGGATACTGCAGGAGGCCGAAGCAAACGGTGTGACTAAAAGCTTCAGATACAAACTCCCAAGCACGAGATTCAGATCAATCACACCACTTTAGGAAGCCGTTGTTTTTGGATTCTATGTTTTTAAAGCAATTACCCTTTTCTAAGAAGTATAATGGCATATAATGGCATCGATGTTTTAATTACAGCCAAAAATATAAACGGTAGAAAACACTTTTCTATTACCAGACCGATACGATTTGAATCGTAGTGATTCAAAACAGTTGATACGTAGTGATTCAGATTTCTATGTGAATTTGAATTTCGCGTGGATGAATGAAGGAATAATTGGTACGATTGGAAATTGAATTTTGTTTCTATTCAGAAGTATTGACAAGTCTGTAAGCTTTCTTGTTGCTTAAATACATTATACAGTAGGTATATAGGCACCTATCAAATACAGTTGCATTATGTACCTAGTACCAAAAATATTATTAAGAATTATAAAAAAAACCTAAAACTCTCCTGCACAAAATAAGTCGCTGAAATTTCAAATGAAAGCGGTTTACAGATAATTCGCCTTTATCCAAACCAACAACTCAAATCGCAAACTTTTGTCAGACGTGGTATGGGGACCCTCTGCCTACCCCGCAAGGAATACCTATCCGTGAAATATGTATGTATATGCTGAAAAAGCTCATTAACTTCAACCAAACACCAGTCCATTGTCCAATGTCCTAATTAGACTCCAAACAACTTTATGATTAGCTTCCAGCTTTAAATCATGTCTCTGCATTGTTCAGTGACAAATTATATTGTAGTCGTTCGCATCGCAGCTTGCATGAGCGCTAGTGATGCGAAACAGTCGATATATTTGCTATCTATATCGAGAATCCTGAACACAAATCGAACACAAATATTGCAGTCGTTCGCAACGCAGCTTGCATGAGCGCTAGTGATGGGAAACTGTCGATGTATTTGCTATCGATATCGAGAAGTCAGAACACAAATATTTTGGACACAATATTGTAGTCGTTCGTATCGCTGCTTGCATGAGCACTACTGATGGGAAACATGTATTTGGTATCGATATTGAGAATCCAAAACACAAATATTTCGAACACAATATTTTAGTCGTTTGCATCGCAGCTTGCATGAGCAATAGTGATGGGAAAATGACGATGTATTTGTTATCGATATCGAGAATCCAAAACATAAATCTTTCGAACACAATATGATATCACATTTCAATTCCTCTCTTATTGCGTGAGACAACGAATGGTTAAAAACTCGGTGAAGGAATGACTGTTCTTTAACTGATTTTGACGCGTACTGATTTTAACTGGAAAGACTAAAATCTGAGGGACGGCCAAGCACAAAATAGAGAGTTTACAGAAGGTTCACTCGATCCTTTTCAGGATTTTTCAATAGTCATTTGTTACATAACCAAGGCTGCTACTTTCAACAATCTCAAAGTACCTATAAGAATATCAAAACAGTAAAATCTGATACAATAACGTCATATGATTCTGAGGCTATTTTAATCCAAGAAATATGACGTTCGTGGCAACCAACTTCTTGGTAACAAGTGACAATCGCGAAAATCCTGAATTGATATTTTGTGGCCTGTTGCTCTTTTGCTCAAGACCGCGTGGATTTGACGACCCCCAAACTTCAATTTGATGAATCCCATGATGATGAGTGAGTACTTCGATAGTTCGATACATTACTGGTTACAACACTACCGCCTGCGCCTCCAAATTAATTATTAGCCAGAATCCCACAATTTTCGACGCTTTTAATTAAGGCCCCAGCAGCGGGATCGTAGTTAATGCATTATGGTTTATGCTGATATGGAAAGTTTGTGCGTTACCGTGTTCGTTAATTTATAGTTTGCCTGCCTCTGCGGTCTAGTGGTTTGAGTCTGAGCTCTCAACATCTAGTAAAACCGCAGAGAAAAAGAATAGTTCAGACGGAGCAACTAGCAACCTAGAATGAAGCTATAAAAACTCGTCGCAATCAAACTTAGAGTGCAATAGCGTGTATTTAAACTGTGTATGGCAACAGTATTTTTGCCATAGCGCTCCTACACTGCAAATATGTGTTTGTGCAAAAGTTGGCAACAGTTGTCACCTGAACCATGGTTGCTAAAATGTAATTTAGGAGCACCCATGAAATTCCAGCGAATAGTTATGCTGCAAAATGTATAATCGACGATCTGTAAGCGTCAAAACGTGTGTCGGCATTCAATTACCTATTATCGGGCCACGCCAATAAGTTATTTTTGTCAGCTGACAGTTCTATAGTAAAGGAAGTGTCAAAAAAGGAAAATAGACCTTAATCATGATTTTGGAAACCGTCAAAACGGACTTGCAGTGGCCTGAGATTACTTTGGTGAAACAAGTGTCGTAAAACCGATAACTGCTCAAGAAAGTTTATCTCGAATACCTGAACTGTGCAAGAAGTTCTAAGTACCTAAAAATGATTCTTTATCTCTCTCGCCAGTAGTTCTAGACGAAGTTTATTGGCTAAGTCTACTCGGGAAATATCGCTTAAGTCCA
This sequence comes from Phthorimaea operculella, assembly GCA_024500475.1. Taxonomy (NCBI): domain Eukaryota; kingdom Metazoa; phylum Arthropoda; class Insecta; order Lepidoptera; family Gelechiidae; genus Phthorimaea; species Phthorimaea operculella. The sequence continues at coordinate 531,086 of JANFCV010000073.1, forward strand.
ATAAGTTCTTGTCTCGTGCACTTATCAAGTTGTCCAGCTCGATTTTAAAACGTTTTGCCGGATAAAATGTTGGCTCTTTTTATCTGAAAGTGGAAGTTCTCGACTGCTGCTAAAATGGAAGATAAAAATGCTACAATATTGCTTAAACGCTGTTTTCAAACTCATGCGGAATATATTTATTCTGATGTGTAAAAATTAGCTAAAAAGGTGAATCAGCTCTTAAAACTCATTAAACGTATTAGGGTAAATATGGAAAAGAAAATTTGCGGTCTGTGTTTAAATTATCATCTGTTCCATACTTTTTGCCTTCTTAAACTTTGTTTATGTAGTAACATAATTTCTGCAATTTCTTATAAATAACAACCTCTTGTAAATAACAACCTGTACAATCAACTAGAGGTAGTGATGCGTCTAAAGTAGTAAGAAAGTTAGGTAATCTAACTAATTTCGCGCTCCATTATATTTCGTTCTTTTTCTAGAAATTACGTTCGTAATCCAGTGCTTAAGCCACATCAATCATATGATACTGAAGTCTTGTCTCAGACGAAACACGTGAAGTCCATAAGAGTGAAGACGGATTAGTTAGCTCTTGAACTGATGAGAAATATGTTTAGTCTTTCTTATTTATGAGTTAAGGGGTGTTTGATTCCGAAGCTGATCTTAGCGCAGTGGAAGCAAATTAAAGTTATCTTAAAATCTAAAACTAAATGGTCGATCAGCCTCGGAACAACATTTGACTACGATTCGTAGTGCTCTTTACTATAGCTAAATAAAATAAATTTAATGAGAGAATTTTGTTCCGGAAAGTTTCCGGCCGAGAAATTCTTGTTTCCAAAGTCTACTTAAACAGGGCCTAGCAGCGAATTGCTTACCGTGCGAACCATGACGCCGCCGTTTCCTTGTAAGTCTAGTTTTTGACAGGAAAAAAGGTATCAGGTTTTGGAGGAAGACATTTTGGATTGGAATTTAGGTACTAGACTTACTGCACCCGGGTACCAGCTCGCGTGGTACTCCGTCCAACAATTTTCACCAGCACTTGAGTTCACTATTTCACAGTTCAACATCGAATAATGTTTTAACACACTAATAACAAAGATTTCTCCCGCACACTACTGCTCGCGACAGCAACACGTTTTACTGTACAATACGCGAACCAAAGGACTTCTCCCGCATGGAGAAATTACTTAAAAATATGTGGCTAACACTGGACGCGCGAGTGACTAAAAAGTAAGGTTATATTTTCCGACGGCCGCGTGGTTATCGAACCGACTGACAATCAAAGCGCCGGAACCAAATCCACTTGGTTCTCTTCCCACCGAACAGGAAAACCACACGAGAAAACCGAAAGCACACTAAATTACACCATTTATAATTAAAATTTGCATCAACGACGCGCGCGCACGGACGAGACAATGACGAACAGTGTTGCCAGCGCCGCGCGCCCATTTGATACGAAACTAAACATTCACCCGCCCCGGACCGACCCATCGGTCCGCTCTATGCATGGCAGGCGTGATAATGTAGCTACTGCTCGCTTAAGAACTGAATCCCCCACCTGAACTTCTGCAACTCGAGGAGTGCCATCACTACCCGGAAACAGGTTGAGAATGCGCCCCCGGCGCCAACGCAGTGGCGGTAGGTTGGCATCCTTAACCAGAACGAGATCCCCAATGCAGGGGGGTTCAGTCCTGTCCGTCCACTTAAGGCGTTGCTGCAGAATGTGCAAGTACTCAAGCGACCAACGCTTCCAAAAGTTTTGAGTCATTTGCTGCAACAACTGATAACGCGACAAACGATTGCTATTCACCTCCGTATAGAGATATTCCGGCAAGGCGTTAAGTGGGCGGCCAATTAAGAAATGCCCTGGCGTCAGGGCCTCTAAATCATTTGGGTCTGAGCTGAGCGGACACAAAGGACGCGAATTGAGTACAGCCTCAATTTTACAAAACACGGTCGCCAGCTCCTCGAAAGTTAAAATTGTTAACCCTACAACGCGCAACAAATGCGTCTTAGCGGACTTTACAACCGCTTCAAAAATACCACCCCAGTGAGGGCACGCTGGTGGATCGAACACCCAGGCAATGCCCTGACGGGAGAGGCCCGTGCTGATGGCTTCTTCGTTCTCCCGTAAGAACGTTACAATTTCTTTCATACACCGATCAGCACCCTTAAAGTTGGTACCACAATCCGACCTGATCAGCGCTGGTCGCCCTCGTCGCGACGTAAACCTCTCCAGCGCTGCCAAAAAGGCCTCCGTAGAAAGGTCGGCCACGAGCTCCAAGTGGACGGCCTTGGTGGCTAGGCACACGAACACGCACAAGTACGCCTTGATAGACTTTGCGTTCCGCAGGCGTGATGCCTTCACCATGAAAGGGCCTGCGAAATCCGTTCCCACACCTGCAAACGTCCAGGCCTCCGTCACCCGGTCCGGTGGGAGATCTCCCATCTGTGGCTGCATTGTGGCTGCCTTCAAGCGGTAACAAGGCAAGCACCTAAACACAACGCTACGTACCGTTCGTCGTCCCGATAAGATCCAAAACTCGCGCTGTAGAATGGCCAATAGCGCATTACAGCCCGCGTGCGAGTTTTTCTCATGACGATCCCTGACTAAGAGCTCAACTAAGGGTCCCCTTTGGAAGTAACAGTGGATGCCGAGCCGAAAAGGGCAGGCTAGCGTTCCGAAGTCTGCCTCCAACCCTGAGCATACCTTGCTCATCCAAGAATGGGTTGAGGCGCACAATTCCTCCCTTCAGCTTTCCACGTCCATCCCTGAGCAGCCTGACCTCCTCTTCAAAATGTTCCGCCTGGACGACTCTAACTAATGAGCATAGAGCCGCATTCCGTTCCGCAGGCGAGAGGACAGGTGTAAAGTTCCGTTCTGCTTGAGGCTTCCTGCAGTTGTTCACGAACCGTTTGATCCAACCTGTCACCCCAAGAAGTTTGTCGAGGGAGCTATACCGTTCCAGCAAGAAAGCTGGTTTAGGCTTCGGTACGAGTTGCCCCACGTTCACTCGCAAACCTCGATCAGGTGGCCCAAGCGGCGCCCTGCACTCGTTGAATGGCCATTCCTGCGGCGACTCAGTCAGCCATTGAGGTCCCCACCACAGTGGGTGACTCACCAAATCAGGGCCCTGCACCCGCGCGAAGCGCAGTCCGCTGGGTTCCATTCTCCCGGTACGTGCCTCCACACTAACGGAGTTTCCGACCCCGTAATCTGTGACACCCGATTTGCCACGAAAACCTCAAGTGTATGTACCGACGTCTGCAACCAGCACAGAACTATCCGACTGTCAGTCCACGCGTACACCGTTTCATCCAAGTTGATGGTACCACGCAGATTGCAGGTTACATGATTTAGCAAGCGCGCTAGAAGAGCTGCCCCTGCCAATTCCAATTTGGTGATGGTCCATCTAGTTCTGACTGGTGCCACCTTACTTTTGGCCATAACCAGACGCACGTGCACAGTTCCCGTTGAACTTGCTGTCCGAAGGTATACAGCTGCCGCGTACCCTCGCTCGAGGCGTCACAAAACCCATGTAGGGTAGCCTTACATCCCACCGATGGGACTAACTTGCGGGGTATCGCGATGTGCACGATCCCTGGTAGGGTGGTCACAAACTTGAGCCAATCCTTCAACAACTCTCCGGAGAGTTGGTCGTCCCATCCTAAGTTGGCTAGCCACAACCTTTGTAAAAGCACTTCGCCATGAACGTAACCGGGGCGATCCATCCGTTAGGATCGAACGTTCTAGCGATTGTCGACAGTACCGACCGCTTAGTCCAAGTTTTCTCCAAAGGTCGGGCTCGATCTTGTACGTGAATACGTCATGCGTTGGCCTATATTGCACCCCGAGGATGCCCAACGTATTTGGATTGTCCGGGTTCTCAAAGAGGTGCGGGTCCTGATGGAACTCGCCTGGCAAACCAGCCAGGAGCTCTGGGCAACTGGACAACCATTTCCGCAACTCGTAACCTCCTGAACCCATGATCGCGATCAGCTCGTCTCGTAGAATTAGCGCCTGCTCCACGCTATCAGCACCCGTGCAGATATCGTCCACGTAGACGTCGCGATCCAGTACTGCTGCGGCTCGAGGATATCTTACCCTTTCCTGTGCGGCCAACTCGCAGCGTACGTACTGCCAAATACGGACTTGGCTTAAGTCCATACGTCACCGTGTTAAGTTCGTATGTGACCATCGGCTCATCTGGGCTCTCACGCCACAAAATCAGCTGATACCGACGGTCATCCGGATGTATCATGGTTTGGCGAAACATCATTTTGACGTCTGCGACGAACGCTACCTGGTGTAAACGAAAATCTGTGAGAATGTCCACAATGTCCCGGTTCAATTTAGGACCCGCGTGCAAACATTGGTTCACAGACACACCATTCGAGGTAGGAGCAGACCCGTCAAACACCACCCGTATTTTCGCCTCAGGTGCCTTCAAGACAGCCAGGTGTGGAATGTAATAATGCTCGACACACCTCCAATCCAGGCTGGACACCGACATGTGGCCCAATTGAATATATTCCCGCATGAATTCTATATACTTCTGCCGAAGTGCTGAGTCTCGCCTCATCTTCCGCTCCATTCCGAGTAGTCTCCGTTCCGCGAGCTGTCGCGAACTACCTAAAGCGGGGCGGTTTGGGAGAAAAGGTAGCCTGGTCACGAATCTGCCTGACGAGCATCTCGCAGTGTTGTATTGATAGAACAACTCGCACTCGTCATCCTCTGGCTTCCGTCTGTCCGCCGTGGGCGGCTCTTCAGACTCCCAAAACCTCTGCAGCACCTCTGACAGCACACTACCATAGAGGACCGGATCCCCTTCTGGTAGGTCCTGAGGTCTCCAAACTGGGCCGAAAACAACATACCCCCCTGTGGTATCTACGGCCACCAAACCAGTTTCCTGGAGTACCTTCTTCCTACCGCACCATAATCTCCCGAGGACGTCTGACCCGAGAAGTACGTCCACCGTACCAGGAGTATCAAAATCAGGATCAGCTAACTCCAACCCTGTGGTTAACCCTCGTACCGTTGGTGGTAACCTAACCTGAGGAGTTTCCCAACCACTTCATCCAGCACCACGGCTGAGACTTGATAGCTGACCCCTGTACATGTGCTACCTAATGCGAACTCAAAGTTCGTCTGACCCCGAATGTCAGGCACATTTAGGCCCCGATGCCTACAGCTTCATCCGCACTTGGCTGTACATTTAGGCCTAGCCTACTCACCAGCTTACTCGATACAATACATCCCTGAGCCCCTGTATCCAGTAGGGCTCTTACTTGAATGGTCCGGCCACCGTATCCCCATACCCAAATATTAGCCGTTGGCAAAAGTACCGTGATTGGACGGGGAGCCGAAGCTGATGAGTAGGCGGCGATTACCTAGCGGGAATCTAAACGCGGTGAGGCCGCGTCCCGCGGGGGTATCCGCCCCTCGCTACCCAAACCTGTGTATGGGTCCCACTCCTGCTGGTAGGGAGGTCTGCCCATAAAGGCCATGGCTGGAGTTCTATAGTACCCCGACGGCAAACGTCCGTACCGAGGTTGCGCCTGTAGCCGCGGGTACTCAGGCATAGGCGGAGGCATGCGTGGGTCTTGAGACCCAACCAGGTGGCTTAAGCCCGCAGAATACTGCATGTACCCTGGTGGCTGCCTAGTGCTCTCCTGACACCCGCCCGTTGGATCCCGTACCTGGGATGGGTGTCCTTGACCATGTCCCTGTGTCGTTCTTCCCCAATCCGGCACCTGCTGCCGTGCTGGGGATCGTCCCCACGTCCTTGGGTAAGTGGGCTCCGTCTGTTGACGTCCCCTGCCTGTCCCTGTGACCGATGCGGAGGTGGGCTCCTCCTTGGAGGGTGGGGAGCGTTGCTCCCTCCTTGGTGGGCAGGCTCCTTCGCTGATCCGATCCAGCGCTGCCCCGGCGTCTCCGGAGCGATTCATGCAAAGCAGCGGATGGTGTGCACCCTGGCAGTACCTACAGTTGGTGCTTGAAGGGCACTCGCACCTGATGCGGCCCCAGGCACCGAAAACACCAACGCCTCTGCTGTGCCACACCCCGTCTCCTCTGAATCCGCTGCGCAGCAAACTCCTGACACGCTGTCACCCCGTGGCCTGTCTCCTGCAGTAGGCACACCCTGATTCCAATGCAGTGTTGTACCGCCTGGGTTGCCTACTGTTGCCTCCTCGCGCCGGTGCACCCGGCCGTTCCGGGTGGCGAGGGGCAGAGGTCTCCTGCGTGGGGCTTCACCAGCCTGGACGTCCACTCGCCTGCTTTCGGCCTCGAGGAACGACTTCAGATCCTCGTAGGTCGGGAGGTGGTCCGAGGACTTGCCCCCATGGAGCTGCTCGAATCGAGCGACCATTTCGCTCGGCAGGCGGCGAAGCACTGTGGACCAAGATATAACCGTAGCCCGCCACTGGCAAACCCTGTCGCTCTAGTGCGCTGACCGCGACACTGACTGGGTGGAAGATTTTCTCGCGGAGGTCCGTACCTCGCGTTATGGTTGGTATTGACAGCCACTGGTCTAACAGCCTGTCTACAATCAGGCGCTTGTTTCGATACCGGTCGGTAAGGATCTTCCACGCCACCTCATAATTGCTATCCGAGACAGCCAAATGCGTCAGCAATTCATGAGAGCTCTCCATGTAGCCTGGACATCAGCTGAGCCATCTTGTACGCCGGCGTTATGTCCGTCCGTGTGTGGACCACACTGCTATACAGGTCCTCAAACGCCGGCCAGTCGGCGTAATCGCCTGCAAAGACTGGAACCGTAACAGGCGGAAGAGGCACCTGTAATCCTTGTCCCACTTTACCACGGAATGGCTTTTCCTTTCCGTCACGTCGCCTAGATATGTCCGCAGCTGCCTGCGCAATGTCCTGTGCCAGCTCCAAGCACTGGCTTACATCGCCCTCAACCAGCTCCTTATCTTCAGGGTTAGGAGCTTCCTCAAGGAGCATGAGGCACTCTGTGAGGTGTTCCGACACAACCCGAACCCGTTCATCTGCCTGTAGTGCACTTTTCAAGAGCGCGTCCTCCCGGTCCTCGCGGCCGATCATTGCCGCTGTGGTAGTAAACCACCTTAATTCTGTCTTTATAGCAGCCTTATACCTGGCGATCGAGGGAGCCATGGTACCAACTTTTACACACTCGACTTAATAAAAACGAAAAACCAATAAACAAATACCACAAAATAAATGTTAGTTGACTGGCCTAGACCTTACCGATAAGGTACCGTTCACTAGGCAAACAATACAGTCACAAAAAAACCGAAACAATATTTTCCAAAATTAATAAAATAAGTGGGTGATTTAAAAAACACGCTTAATACTAAATTACGGCTAACTATGTTGCAATAAAGCAACCACGCTCTGCTACCAAAAAATGTTTGATTCCGAAGCTGATCTTAGCGCAGTGGAAGCAAATTAAAGTTATCTTAAAATCTAAAACTAAATGGTCGATCAGCCTCGGAACAACATTTGACTACGATTCGTAGTGCTCTTTACTATAGCTAAATAAAATAAATTTAATGAGAGAATTTTGTTCCGGAAAGTTTCCGGCCGAGAAATTCTTGTTTCCAAAGTCTACTTAAACAGGGCCTAGCAGCGAATTGCTTACCGTGCGAACCATGACGCCGCCGTTTCCTTGTAAGTCTAGTTTTTGACAGGAAAAAAGGTATCAGGTTTTGGAGGAAGACATTTTGGATTGGAATTTAGGTACTAGACTTACTGCACCCGGGTACCAGCTCGCGTGGTACTCCGTCCAACAATTTTCACCAGCACTTGAGTTCACTATTTCACAGTTCAACATCGAATAATGTTTTAACACACTAATAACAAAGATTTCTCCCGCACACTACTGCTCGCGACAGCAACACGTTTTACTGTACAATACGCGAACCAAAGGACTTCTCCCGCATGGAGAAATTACTTAAAAATATGTGGCTAACACTGGACGCGCGAGTGACTAAAAAGTAAGGTTATATTTTCCGACGGCCGCGTGGTTATCGAACCGACTGACAATCAAAGCGCCGGAACCAAATCCACTTGGTTCTCTTCCCCACCGAACAGGGAAAACCACACGAGAAAACCGAAAGCACACTAAATTACACCATTTATAATTAAAATTTGCATCAACGACGCGCGCGCACGGCCACAGGACGAGACAATGACGAACAGTGTTGCCAGCGCCGCGCGCCCATTTGATACGAAACTAAACAAGGGGTAAAATGGGTGAAAATATTTTCAGTGATGAACTAGCCCGAACTGAACAACTTTCCCCAAGAAACCTAATTTAGATAGCAGCAGCATATTAACATACCCCAAAGCCTGATTTTCATACATTTAACATGAAGTAGAAGTCAAGGAATCGACCTTTACTGATCCTTTTATACATATTGAATTATACATCTGCTTATACTTGTCTACATACATACATGCGTATATCACGCCTATATCCCTCGCGGGGTAAGCAGAGTGTAAGCGGCTGTAAAAACGGCCGCTTAGGCGAGGAACACACGCAACGTCGGTTTGTGCGTCGTTTGTTCGATTTTCCACCATATTTTTATACGAATACGGTTTATGTCAAACGATTTGACAGACAACGCAGCGTTGTGCGATGCCGTTTGACACAAACCGTATTCATATGCAGGTAGGGTGGAGAATCGAATCAACGACGCACAAACCGACGTTGCGTGTGTTCCTCGCCTTACACAACATATAATAAAAATTACATGTTCATACACTTTGAAAGAAAAACTTGATGATCTAAATTTAAACGGAGACTTGTACCTCTGTGCTTTCAAGTTTTCAACCTTAGCTTTCAACGTTCCGCGATTAAGGCGTGTACATCGCAAAATGACAAAATGGAATTTGAAATATCGCGTTTTAGCGTTCTTTAACCGCAAAACCACCGTTCTGCCGTGTCAAAACAACATACTGTAAAGTCCAATACAGTGTTTTGTTTCTATAAAGCCAATTCGCTATCTATTCCCCTCCTACATGTTCCCCTAGAACATTGTTTTATGTTAAATACTATAGTTATCAAGATATTGGTATGGAAAAAACACTGTATGTCCAAAAACTTAAAGTTTATAATTGCGTAACACTGTACTCGCCGTTGCAGTGTTTTGATTTGACAAAGCCACGCGCTAGCAGCAAAACTAATTTCACACTCTATGTCTATAAAGTCAAGGTCTATAATTGCGACTATACTCGCCGTTACAGGTTTTTGATTTGACTAACTCGCGCACGCGCCGCGGAGGATATCACGCTCTCTCCTAAGTGTTTAGTTATATCAAGTGTAAAAAAATCAACTGCAAATATTTTAAGGATGAATCAGCCCATGAAACTGAACAACTTTCCCCAGTAACATAGGTCGAAATTTGAAAAAATGGGTCTCCCATACAAAATGTACCAGCCGGCCGATTTTATTTGTATGGGAGGCCCAATTTTTTCATATTTCGACATGTTCCTTGGGAAAGTTGTTCAGTTTCATGGGCTGATCCACCTAAAATATTTGCAGTTGATTTTTTTACATCCTGTATAGCTAGACCCTTGAGCTAGACAATCAGTTTGTTTAGGAAAGTTGTAGGCCTTGATGAGAAATTTATTTTATGTGACAGCTGTCAAACTAAAAATTCGTTTATCTCGGCATATATTCGGTTGTAGTTGTAGGCCTTGATGAGACCTTTATTTTATGTGACAGCTGTCAAACTAAAATCTAGTTTATCTCAGCAATCATTCACGCAAGAAAATCAGTTTGTTTAGGAAAGTTGTAGGCCTTGATGAGACCTTTACTTTATGTGACAGTTGTCAAACTCGTTTATCTCGGCAATCATTCAAGCTAGACTATCAATTTGTTCGGGAAAGTTGTAGACCTTGATAAGACCTTTATTTTATGTGACAGGTGTCAAACTAAAACTCGTTTATCTCGGCAATTATTCATGCTAGACAATCAGTTTCTTTGGGAAAGTTGTAGGCCTTGATGAGACCTTTACTTAATGTGACAGCTGTCAAACTCGTTTATCTCGGCAATCATTCAAGCTAGACTATCAGTTTGTTCGGGAAAGTTGTAGACCTTGATAAGACCTTTATTTTATGTGACAGCTGTCAAACTAAAATTCGTTTGTCTCGGTAATCAATCATTCAAGCTAGACTATCAGATTGTGTGAGAAAAATGTAGGCCTTGTTGAGATGTTCATTTTATGTGACAGCTGTCAAACTAAAAACTCGTTTATCTCGGTAATTATTCATGCTAGAATCATTTTGTTTGGGAAAGTTGTAGGTTTTGATGAGACCTTTATTTTATGTGAACAATCAGAAAAAGATCTTATAATGTACAACTTGTGTACAGGTCAGAACACAGTTTGAACCAGAGTTTCATTACCACAAATACAACCGCAGTTGGGTCAAGTCAAGTCAATAAATACACTGCAATGTACAGTACAGTGTTTTGTCGTGACAAACCGCAAAGATTTTTCCAGCTGTTGTTAAGACAAAACAGTTTTAATTAAGTATCTCTGTATGTCTTATGATTTTAGTATATTTTTTTTAATGGCTGTAAAGATCTTGACACGTAAAATCTATATAATTTAATTTTATTTCCAATATCTTCGAAAATCATATAGAAACCATACAAAAACCAAAAAATATGTTTTTGTGTCCGTTCTCAAAACTTGAAATTTGAAGTTACAGTCTAATGTTTTGACACGGCAGCGTAGTACGTGAAACCGCGCAAATTATATCGCATAACGGATCTCCCGCATTTACGACTTTCGACTTTAGGCCCCATATTTCAAAGTAAACTTTGGATTCCCACAGGCTGTTTTATACAGTTAACCGCAGACTTAGATCATAGGAAGACGGTGCAAGATGACTGACTGATGATGACAATGAATAGTGTCAAAAACTTAGATACATGTGCAAGTAATGTGCACGAAATACTTTAAAAGTTAATCTAGTGTCTGGTCTGCAATTAGGTAGTAGGTAACCTTTCATGACCTAAAGACCGCAAGAAAAATAAATCGAAATTCTGGCTGTTTTTGTCATTCTCAGTGGAGTGAAGTCAAAATTTTATTAAGCTCAAATAAAATTAAGTAATGGCAAAATTTTCCTAAAATATCACTTCATTAATTTTACGAGCGTTCCTGTTTACATGAGAAATATAAGAAATCAGCATGCTTGAGGTCGCTAGCATTTGCATAGCTTTTGACGTAAGGTTTTTGACGTTTTTAACGTTAGGCCCCGCAAATCCCTCTTACTTTTCTCTGATCTGAGTGCGCTGAAAGTAAATCGTAAATCCGTCGCATGACAGCCGGAACATTATGTCACGAAACTTTGTTTGTGAGAAAGAAGTTACTTGTTCTACAACACAGAGCAGGGATAACCTTGCGAGCTTTACTGAACCACCTGATTTTCCGAAAATATTTATGGCTTCGTTCTTTGAAGGGCATCTTAAGCCGTCTCGGCTTACTTCGTCTAAGTAATCTAAAATAATAAAGTATTAAGACACGCAATCATATCAAAGACTTGCTACCAGTAGTAGGCGGTTAAAAATTTTTGCCACTATGGTTCGTCGGCTCGTTGGACGACTCGAATCGACTCGATGTCTCACACGAAAAGAAGGAACGTGTCACATGGGAGACTCACAAAATACAAACGTGAGATCTGTGAAGTGTACGTTAGTGACAATACTGGCACAAATTAGGGAAACGGCGCCTATACAAATGGATCACTCAAACTAGCGTCGATTTTGACGCTTATAATAAAATAAATAAAAATAAAATAAAATATGGTTTTATTACGTAAATCAATACATACTTTTTGACGGGGCTTCCCAGAAAGTTGTCGAGAGACACTTGTGATGGGAGGCCTCGCTCTTAATCAGACTACGCACAGTACAAGGATTTACAATGGGTATTATCTAGTTCTTAATTTAAACACAGGTTATTGAGGTTTACATAACAATTACAAAAGTATCTATATAATATTATAAGATATTACAATGCTATATACCTATTCACACGTATAATAAAGTACTTGAACATGGTTATTAACCCAGGGCTAGTGACCAGTTACGAGAAATACCTACGCCATAGAAATTGTTACACTACAGGGTAAGTGAATGTATACCTACACTAGTCTGAAGTGCACAGCCATTCCTGCACGCCCTACGGATGTGTAGTGTCCTTGGGATCGGTACAAGAGACCACATACAGGAATGGCTATACATGTATTACATAATTCGTGGATATGCATGTAGTTTGCTTGTAAACACTATTGTAAACGCTTAATGACTTTAACTGGAAATAACCGGAATCTTAGGGGAAGTCAAGGTAACTAAGAAGTTGGTTGCCACGAACGTCATATTTCTTGGATTAAAATTGGCTCAGAATCGTATGACGTTGTGTATCAGGTTTTACTGTTTTGATATTCTTATACTTTGAGACTGTTGACAGTAGCAACCCTGGCTATGTAGCAAGCTGGCTGTAAACTCTATCTATTTTGTGATACTGTAGTCAGCTTCTTTAATTATCTTGCCGATTGACACCACATAATTCTCTTTTGGCCTCTACCATCGGCACGCGCGAGCGATCCATGCTCTGTGTTTGTCAGAAAGAAGTTACTCGTTCTACAACTTCACGTGGATGTCAGCGTTTCGGAATATTACATTTCGCAGCGTTTCTGTTCTGTTCTGACTGTTCCGCTTTGCATAGGTTTAACGAGGCAGAATTTGTGACAATTAAGTCGTCGGTCCTGGTTTCTGTCTAGATTACTTTCTGTACTTTTATCTTATAAAACCTACGTGACCTACGTCAAATCTGTAAAGTGTACCTACGTTAGTGACAATACAGGAGTCAGCTTCTTTATCTTGCCGATTGACACGCAGCATTCCCTTTTAGCCTCTAGTATCGGCACGCGCGAGCGATCCATGCTCTGTGTTTGTCAGAAAGAAGTAACTTGTTCTACAACTTCATGTGAATGTCAGCGTTTCGGAATATTACATTTCGCAGCGTTTCTGTTCTGACTGTTTCGCTTTGCATAGGTTTAACGAGGCACAATTTGTGACAGCTGCATAGTTTCGTATCACAAGTTAGACGGTAAATGGTATTGCATTCTTGAGTGACTGAATTCCATTCAAGCGTGACATTATAAGGGCGGCTGGTAACATTTGAATGGCGAAAACGGGGTAGCGTACCTTATGGCGTACCAATAAGACTGCTATAGGTTAATGTGATGGGATATGCTTGCAGGATAGGTAGGTATAGTCCACATGGACTGCAACGCAAATGTAGTGTATGACGTCAGACTAATGTACTAGTTGTAAGAGTGAGTAACAGTTGATGCACTTTCCCTAAATGGTGTACGCATGTAACCTACATTATATTCTGTTTAGCTCTAAGATCATCCATTTACTTTCAATATATCTTCGTACGTTGACTTGATAAGATGTCTTTTCTTTATCTTCCTAACACTGAGAACCTGAAGTAAACTATAAAGTATTTATTCTATCAACCAATACTACGCTGTAGTATCATATGGCGACACACTGCCAGTCTTTCTTTTTCAGCATTTTCAGGGTTTGATATCAAAATGGGCAAAAATGTTTCCAAAGAGTCCAAAGAGGAGGTAATAATTGCCCAAAATGGACAGGGTAACCAAGCCCAATCCGGTATGTCCGCCAGCGACAGTTCTGAGGAAACGCACCACTTACTTGTTGCGGTTGTGGTTATGTGTGCTATTTTCTTGGGCTATTGTATATGGAAGAAGATCCATAAAAGTCTGAGCAAGAAAATCGAGAGGCAAGCGACGGCTATCGCTTTGAGGCAAAGGCGAATGTCGGTGTAAAGTGATGCAGGACAGTTTATTTTTTGAACTAACTTTTCTAAGGAACTTAAGGACCAGTGAAGTGTGTGCAATGCGAGCGAACAATGAAAATTTCATGTAAGTGAATTTATTTAATTAAGTCATAGATTAAGTTAGGGAGCCCGGCAGTGGAGAGGTATTTTATATAATTTAATCATGTTTATTTAAGTGTATTTATTTTTGCCTTTTTTATTTATGAATGGATAATTAATAATAGTAACTATGTATTTTAATCAATGTCTGAGCCAGCGTTAATACAGTTAAAGGAAATTCTAGAGGAATTAATTGAAATAAGAAGATATTTGGTCCAAATCGGTCCAGCTCGGCGACAGACTAGTAAAACAGCAAAGTCGAAATATGAAACTGCAATTAAGTTATACTCAAAGTATGAACAAATATTTGAGAGTTATGTTTCAAAAGTAGAAAAGGCAGAAATATCATTAAAAGACGTAGATTTTGAAATACCAAATGAGATAGATATAATTTTTGGACAAATTGAAAATTTTATGACAAATCCCAAGACTGAGAAAACAGGCGAAACCATGTCTACGAAACCGAAATTTGATTTAAAGGTCGCGGTTAACCTATTGCCCGTAATGGACGACACCGAAAAGGTAACTTTGCAATTAATAGATGCAATCGAATTATACTCTGACATGATACTCGATGCGGATCATTCACTACTTATAAAATATGTTTTGAAGGCAAGGTTGTCGCACGGTGCAAAATTGCGCCTAGCAGATACATATGACACGGTGGAGGCAATGGTTGTTGACATGAAAGCACACCTCTTAACCAAAAAATCAGACACTGCTTTGCAGAAACGGTTACAAAGCGCTTATCAAGGAAGTAGGTCAATAGATCAATTTGGAAAAGATTTAGAGCAACTGTTTGTGGATCTAACTATTTCCCAAGCCAACGACAAACCTGACGCATATAAAATTTTGAAGCCCCTTAATGAAAAGCAGGCGATTCAGAAATTTGCCGACGGTTTGCGAAATGAACGACTAAGCACGGTTATAGCTGCGCGTAATTATAGTTCGCTAAAAGACGCTATACAGGGTGCAAAGATGAGGAGACGGCTATGCCTTCTTCATCTGGACAGGTATTTCTAGCTCGAGGTAGGAAATATGGCAATAATAGAGGATACCCTAACACTGGGTTCCGAGGTAGGTCGAGTTTTCCTTCACGTGGAAATAGTTTTCCACCACGTGGAAATAATTTTGCGCCACGCGTAAATTCATATAATCGCAACGATAGGGCATTTCACGGGTCATCTTTTGGTCGTAGTAACAATCGTGGCCGCGGAAATTTTACGCAGGGCGTGGTAGGTCCCGTGGTAACAGTGGGCCGCGCCATAATTTCAATCAGTCATATGACAAGAAACATCATGTGTATGTGACTCATGGACAGAATCATACTCATCATGGATCACAAGACGTGACCGAGTTCAACGAACCAGCATGTCAGCAGTTTTTTCTTGACTAACTATATTTTGACTTATAGAAATATGAACGCTGTGCACCTATACATCGGTGATCAATTATGTACATGGTTGATAGATACAGGAGCATCTTTGTCAGCTGTGACACATAACGTGATACAGTCAGTAAGTGAGTTCATTCGCCCGCAGATTACGTACATAAATGGCATCGGTGGTCAGGTTACATCAAGTGGGTGCATAGAGTTGATATTGCATGATGAAACAAATGAATCATTTGCACATGAGTTTTACGTTTTTAAAGATTTACCTTTGAATGTTCACGGTATATTAGGACAAGATTTTCTTATCAGATACAAGTCATTTATAAATTACGAGAACCAGACATTAACTTTGAAAAAACAAGACGGGTTAGCAACTGTTATACCAGTTCAGTTATATTCTTTAGAAGAAAGGTCAGATCAGAACACATGTATCAATTTGCCAGCGAGATGCGAAGTTGTACTTAACATACCTACTACTAAGACAGGGGATTGCGTAATAGTTTCCAATGAGATTTGTGACGGAGTTTTCGTTGCAAATTCATTATGTAAATGCAGCAATGGACAGGTAGCTATGCGCATTATGAACACGCGTGAAACAGAGGTCGTTTTACATTGTTTTACGCCGGAAATTAGAAGTTTGGATGAATTCGAATGTTTTTCGTTTAATGAGGTAGTTAACAACGCGAATAGGGTAAAAACTTTGTTTTCTTTGCTTAAATTAGATTACCTGAATAAGGAAGAAGAGACAACTATCGCGAATATTTGTGCGAAGTTTGCAGACATTTTTCATTTACCAGGGGATAAGTTAAATACAACAAACTTGTACCAGCAAAAAATTAACTTAAAGCCAAATACTAATCCTGTTTATAGTAAACCATATCGTCTGCCGCAGTCACAGAAAGCAGAAATTAATAAGCAAATAAAACAAATGTTAGATAATGACATTATTGAGGAATCAACTTCAGAATGGTCGAGTCCTTTGTTGATTGTTCCGAAAAAGATGGATGCGAGTGGTGAAAGAAAGTGGCGTATTGTGATAGATTATAGAAGGCTGAACGAGTGTATCCAAAATGATAAATTCCCATTACCAAACATAACCGAAATTTTAGATTCTTTGTCAGGTGCAATGTACTTCAGTCATTTAGATCTTAATCAGGGTTATTATCAGGTTGAATTGGACCCAGAAAGTCGAAAGTACACTGCATTTTTGGCTGACAAACATTATCAAATGAAACGCCTACCTATGGGTTTAAAAACAAGTCCCAGTGCGTTCAGTAGGGCAATGACTATTGCACTTTCAGGCTTAAATTATAGTAAATGTATTGTATATCTTGATGATATTATAATAATGGGTCGAAACTTGCAAATGCATAACAAAAACCTAATTGACGTTTTTTCAAGGCTCCGGGAAGTAAATTTAAAGCTAAATCCATTAAAATGCACATTTTTGAAAAAAGAACTTTTATATCTTGGACACGTAGTGACACCAGAAGGCATAAAACCAGATGAGAGTAAAGTTGAAGTTTTAAAGAAATACCCAGTGCCAAAAGATGCTGACGAAGTCCGCAGATTTGTGGCTTTTGCGAACTACTATCGAAAGTTTATACCCAACTTTGCAAAAATTTCCTTACCGTTGACAAATTTGACAAAAAAATATGTAACTTTCAAATGGAGTGAAGAATGTGCACAAGCGTTTGAAGCCTTAAAAAAAGCGTTAATTAGCCCGCCATTATTACAATATCCGGATTTTTCTGAAGAAAATGAGTATATTTTGAACACGGATGCGTCTGGAGGTGCCATAGGTTGCGTATTATCGAATGGAGACAAAAAACCAGTGGCTTACGCTAGCCGTTCTCTCAACAAAGCAGAACGTAACTACCCGGTTATTGAGAAAGAGCTTTTAGCGATAGTATGGGCGGTAAAGTATTTCCGACCATATTTATTTGGACGCCGGTTTAGAGTTTACACGGATCACAAACCGTTGATTTATTTATTTAATATGCGCAACCCTTCGAGTAGACTGACAAAATTTCGATTATGTCTGGAGGAATATGATTTTGTAGTTGAGTACATGAAAGGCAAAGATAATGCAGCTGCAGATGCACTATCTAGGATTGAATTGAGTAGCGATGAGTTAAAGAGCATGCATGAGAGCGTATGTATTACGGTTATGACAAGGGCACAATGTAAAAAAATGAAAGAAAATGTAAGGGAAAATGATTCGGCTGATAAGAATTGCACAGATAATTGGATTGATCACCCAAGAATCGTGGAAATTCTTAAAAAACCAAACCATTTTACTGAACTAAGTTTTAATGAAAGTGACTATAAAAGAAACCTTAGGGAAATAAATAATGTCTATAGTAAAAATGAACATTTAATGTATACACCTTCCATGTCGTTAATAACAGTAAATCGAAGCTCTAGATCATGTTTCAAACGAGATTTATTCGTGATAGAGTTAGATCAGCTGTGTAGAAAATAATATTAAAGAATTATGCATAATTCAAAGTAACGACAATAAAGAAATAATTAAAGAGCTAGCTCAAACTATAAATAATATTGAAAAATGGGAAGGTCCTAGAATTTGTATAATAAAAGGTGTAATGCGAGTAGAAAATAAAGACGATCGTAAAGTAATTTTAAATGATTATCATATATTACCTAGCAGTGGCCATGCTGGTATTCGCAGAATGACAAATAATATAAAAGACGTTATTTTTGGACAGGTATGGATAGTGATATTGCGAAGTTCGTAAAGAAATGCGAACAATGTCAAAAGCAAAAATTTCATAAACATGTAAAAGAACCAATGTGTATAAGTACGACGGCTACATCTGCTTTCGATAAGTTGTTTTTAGACCTAGTCGGTCCATTGAGTAAAGACTCAAACGGCTATTGCTATATTTTGACCTTGCAGTGTGAACTGACAAAATACGTAGAAGCTTATCCGCTGCTAAACAAAGAAACACAAACAGTCGCTCGAGCTTTTGTTGATAATTTCATTCTTCGCTACGGTATTCCTCGCGAAATTGCAACAGACCGAGGTACCGAATTCATTTCAGCAACCATGAAAGACATATGTAAGTTGTTAGAAATAAGTCAAATCCAGTCAACAGCATACCATCACGAGTATAGGTTCTTTAGAAAACTCTCACAAGGCCTTGGGAGCTTTCTTAAGAATACAAACCGATAACCAGGCTCACATGTGGAGCAACTGGCTACAATACTGGTGTTTTTCGTACAACACTACAGTTCATTGTGAAACAAAGTATACTCCGTTTGAACTTGTTTTTGTAAATTATGTAATGTCCCTAATAATCTTTTGAAAAATGTAGATCCTGTTTATAATTTTAACGATTACCCTAAAGAGCTTAAATACAGATTGCAAAAATCACAGGCTGATGCACGAGAAAATTTAATCAAATCCAAATTGTGTAGAAAAGTAAGATACGACAAACAATGTAATGCTGTTAACTATAAATCTGGAGATTTATTGCTTGTAAAAATGAAAATAGAGATAAGTTAGACCAAGTGTATTTAGGTCCTTTTAAAGTAATTGAAGATTTAGGAGTTAATGTAAAAATTATACAACAGAATAAAGAAAATGTCATCCATAAAAATCGAACTATTCCTTTTTATGTGTAACGTGTAGTAATCATCTATTTTTAGAATAAGTTTTATCATTCACTATGTTATCAATTAGATGCTAAGAAGCTACTGTGTTTATAAAGGCAGTGCCATATTAAGATTCTCTCGAATACGATCCTCGGCTGACGTATGAGATTTGTAGTCGATGTAAGTAGTATATGTTTATGTGATAAGACTATACTCTAGTATAATTACAATGTGTACTTTATTATTTAACAAAAAAAAAAAAACTTACCTTGGCAATTTTTTTTTAAATAAAAATGGGAAGATGTAGTGTATGACGTCAGACTAATGTACTAGTTGTAAGAGTGAGTAACAGTTGATGCACTTTCCCTAAATGATGTACGCATGTAACCTACATTATATTCTGTTTAGCTCTAAGATCATCCATTTACTTTCAATATATCTTCGTACGTTGACTTGATAAGATGTCTTTTCTTTATCTTCCTAACACTGAGAACCTGAAGTAAACTATAAAGTATTTATTCTATCAACCAATACTACGCTGTAGTATCATAGCAAATCTGCGAGGTATCGGTCTCACGAGTGTCTTGCAACAACTCTTGTGAGTTTCGTCCTGTACGATAAGCCACTTATACCCATTACAGGGTAATCCTTGTTCTATTAGTCAACATTAAGATTTGCATTCTTAGTCCATTTATAGGGCTATACTATACCTAAAAGGTTTTCGAATGGACACCACACCTGGTGACCCGAATTAAAGGTGAAACAACCTTTCGTCTCCGGTACTTCTGCACTCATCGCTTCCGCTTAAATGCTGATTTACATGCAAGAATCAAACTTAGGACTTCTACCTTCCTCATCGCAAAACCTACGCTCAAACTCAAACTACTGGACTTCCCTCGGTCACTTTCAACTTTCCCCCGCCAATTAGGCGCGGGCGGTCGAGTCGTGGCTACCACTTTCCACCGACACCGGTCACGACTTCGATGCCCGGCGTGACCGTATTGTGTTACGTAACTATCCGGTGTGCTGATAGGCGATTCGATAACAAGTTTCGAGTAGTGTTAAGCTCTGTCCGCACGGCGAATTTTAGGCGACTTTTTTCTTGCGCGATATTTTACCTACTTTGTATAAAAGATAGTTAGAAGATAGTTTTTCCTTTAGTGCGGAAACTTGCATAAGATTCAGTGTGTTGCATAAATACGAGAAAATATTCACTGGGCGGATAGACCCTTATAACGCCAAGCTCGGTAATCTCAGTAAAAGGCACTTAGGATTTCTTTTAATGAAATGTAGGAAAAAGCCTCTACGTTACATTTTCTAAGGAAACATTTTAGAGACTGACATGTTTCGCATACTTCACGTAGGTAACTTAACTATCTAACCGTACAACTTAATTCATGTTTAACATAGTTTAGATTCACAACCGACATTCTTAGACCTTGAATGTTGTACTTGAATGATATGTAGGTACTTATAATACTTGCTGATTGTGACAGGGTAGAGTACTTATCTCTTCTATGACTATTTAGATACTAACCTTTCCTAAAGAAAACAATTTAAGAAAAAAAATTCAAAACACTTCACTATCAAATAAACATCTGAAGGTTTTTCTCGTAAAAGCGTCAATTTTTGTTAGATATTTTAGACCCAAAGTTGGCTGTTACTTTAGTACAGTATCAATTACACCGAGACCAAGAGGGACCTAAATGATCAAAATGAATTAGTGCTATAGATATTTTGCGTAAGTTCTTCAATAATTTGTTAAACGTTCAATATAAAACTACCGTGCAGCTGCCGTGTGGTGTCGGCTTAGAATAGCATCATTCCATTTCTACCCGTGGGTATCGTAAACGGCGACTAAGGAATTGATCCAAGGAATGGGCAGCAGCGTTCCCTGTGAATATATTCAAC
Source organism: Phthorimaea operculella (assembly GCA_024500475.1). Classification (NCBI taxonomy): domain Eukaryota; kingdom Metazoa; phylum Arthropoda; class Insecta; order Lepidoptera; family Gelechiidae; genus Phthorimaea; species Phthorimaea operculella. The sequence goes on from JANFCV010000073.1 coordinate 551,970, forward strand.
ACCTTGCACTGCGCTTGCCAATCTGCCTGCCAAGCGTGGTGAGTATGGCAATACCACCCAATTAGGGGAGAGCCATGTCTAGCAGTGGACTGTTGTGGCTGTAGTAGTAAGTTAAAAACAATAGTTGACAAAATGTAGGGAGTAAAATGTTTTTCTACCAATCTTGCTATTTTTAGTTCTCATTTAAACTAATGAACAAACTAAGTACCGGTTTCGCACCCAGAGCGTGTCCAAATTAATTTTCTGCCCGACTGCGCAATATTTAGAGGAATGCTGTCCAATCAGACCACCCGGGATGGTTCGGCTTATCGAAGCCGTTCTATGGTGGCGATACACCATAGCAAACTATAGTCAATGAATTTGAAACTGCGTCCATACGGACTACCTGTGCGAATCTGCGCGGCATCGGTCTCATGAGTGTATTACGACAACTCAGTATGAGTTTCGTCCTCTACGTTTCAAATTCCAACTGTCGTAAGGTCACTTCCTTACCTGAAGAGATGAACTGAAATCGAAACAGTTGCCTACTTATTTTGCAAATATACTTTTCGTCTTTCGTTCTACTAGTTCAGCGTAAAAACTGAACCATATAGTCAATGATACCTACATAGGATGTACGACAGCCGATATGGCGCAGTGGTTAGCACGACAGCCTGCGACGCAGAAGGTTCCGGGTGCATTTCCCGGTGGGGTCAGTCACAAAGGTGATATTTATCACTTTGTGATTTTATTCCCAGTCTAGTTAGGACATTACAGGCTGAACCACCTGATTGTCCAAAAAGCAAGATGGTTCCGTGTTCCGGAAGAGCACGTTGCCGTCGGTCCTGGTTGCTGTCTATGAAAATTTAGACGGCGGTCGTTACACAACCATGTCAGAGACCTGCTATTGGCAGTAGGCGGTTGAAAAACTCAGACATCAGGTTTCATCGGGTCGTTGGACGACTTTGTGTTCCACTCAAAGAAGGAGTATGTACGTTCCTGACGATACCCGAGTGATGCCAGTTTTCAGACTTTTCATAAAAACGTATTCCCCTGTTTTCTTTCCGAATATTGCATGTTGTTTACGTTACGCATGTTTCTTTCGGTGGTATTTACCTTTAGTAAGACTTTGGACTGATGAAGACACCCACCTTACCTAAAGGTAAGGTAACCTAACCGAACTTAACGTAAGGTAAGATTTAGTGGAATGTTGTCCAATCAGGACCACCCGCGCTCCCCCGGCTAATCGAAGCCGTTATTAGTTCTATGTCGACGATACACTGCGGGGTGGAGATAAATTGGATTAGTTCGTAGGTTGATACTTTTATAGTACCAATGATAAGTTGGGAATGACTGATACCAACAAAGACCGACGTAAGCGTGGGAGAAGTCTCTTGAGACGTCAAAAACTCTTCAGCTGAGTTTTAAAGATTTCTGTTGATTGTCATATACCTAGATTTTCTGTTGGAGTTAGGTAAAGCTGTATTTCGTCACGGGAAACCTGGTTAAACCGCTTTACGCGCTTTACACTTTTTATGCTTTCATTATAATCTGCAGCTCAATAATTTAAGGGTTCAACTTTTTCTTGCCTTCCATGCAACCAGCTAAGAAGTCGAGGTTCTGCCAAACTTACATACCTACATTCATAGCATTCATAAATCCCTTGCCGGGTAGACAGAGCGCAGCTGAAAAAACGGCCATATTCACCACGTCTGACAAAATCTTGAGAGTCACTCAGAAGACCGAGTAGTATCATCATAATGATAGGTTGTCAGCCTTAAATTTCATATATCAGCCTTATGACACCCACGGGATAGATGTGGGGTGACCTAATAGTTTGACAGGCGTTTATTCGGTGAGTAAGCCAAGCTAGCACACCTCCGTCTCAGACCTATTCAGTTACTCAGGTTACCAGATTCAGTACTAATAGCCAATACTTACTTTGTGACTAAACCTAGGCACTTTATGCCGACACGTATTAAAATTTAGTACCTAGATCTCAAATACTGCATGACGACATGTGAAATTAGTAATTTTATCGAAAATAATAAAATATTTCTAGGTAGGCTTTAACATAGTTTCTGTGATATAATTATTTCAACATTTTCAGGAATAAGCTTTTCGATGGAACTCAGGCGAAATTTTGGGATTATCATAATTATAATTGTGTCTATGAAGCTGAGTTATGAAGAGACAACTTCGTAGCTAAAATCATACTTCAAGGCCAATATCATCATCATTATCATATCAGCCTTAGGACGTCCACTGCTGAACATAGGCCTCCCCTAAATATTTCCACCTTGTCCGATTAGAAGCGGCCTGCATCCAGCATTTTTCCGCGGACTTGACCAGATCGTCTGTCCATCTCGCGGGGGGGCGTCCTACGCTGCGCCTGCCGGTACGTGGTCTCCACTCGAGAACTCTCCTGCTCCACCGATTATCAGTCCTTCGAGCAATGTAGTCGATCAGTTTTCCAGTGGAGACCACGGATTGGAGAGCGTAGCGTTGGGCGCCCTCTCTGGTCAAATGGACTGCACCGATGACTTAAAGAGAGGACTGAAAATGGGAGATCGTGCCTTGTGGCGTACCCTGGGGGAGGCCTGTGTCAGTCTACTAACGGACTAATATAGGCTGATGTGATAAGTTTGAAACATAACTTAGCTAGTGTAGCTAAAGCAAAGTAGCTAGCGACTTCGTACGTGAGGTGTAACGTCTTTTGTGTCAATGATATTATATGTAAGTTCTAGTTTTGTGTTAATTATTTTGATGTGTGTAAGGTCCATCCGCTATCATAGTGTCAAGACCAGCCTAAGCAGGAGGCCAAGATACGCTGGTCGCAATACTTATACACTACGCGCGATCAGCATAACTTGGCCTCCCGCTTAAGCTGGTCGTGATGGATGACACTATAATAGCGTATTGGACTGTACCCACTGCCTTGTGTAGAGAATAAAAACATTACAAAATAAACACATGCAAGTTCATTCTGGCACCCCGCTACAAAACAAGCTGTCTCGTAATACCGCGATTTGGACCTGGGCCAATGCCGCAGACGTTCAAATTTGCAGATTGGACCACGTACCGTGAGTCACCGCAAGCAGGTCGCTAAGGGATGCTGGTGCGAGACTTTTGAAACAGAAGTTTAATGGATACGAGCTTGTCGCGGGTTTTTATCAAAAACCAGTAAGTATATGGCAAAATCGGAACCATCTATAACCTGCGCGCTCTGCCTACCCCGCAAGGTATATAGGCGTGATATTTGTATGTATGCACTAGTTCAGGTTTATGAGTTGGGAAAAACATGAGTTTTCTTAGTTTCCTGACAAAATATGCTCCTCGGCATTGTGTAGATAGCATCTTTCAAATGCATAGTTATGCACAAGATCCTTTCAGGCAACGCTTGAATGCAGTTCTAATGTGTTATTCAGACCAAAGACTACACTACTGTACAAATAAACGACTATTCCCATTTCATTCTAATTCTAAATGAAAATATAGTCCATTTTCCAGAAATAAAAATATGAAATACCTTTTACAAGTGGACCGTGTGTCCAATTCATTAAGTTTTGAAATCCATTCACAACTCAAACGAGCTCACTATACCGGGGAAATCGAATCGGGCGTTTTATTTCCGAGTTTCTGGTCCGACTGGATTTATTTTAGTGTTCTTTGGCAGAGCAGATTTTATAAAAGCATGAATTGGGATACCGAACGACCAACTTTTCTGAAAACGCCAAACTTATCAGAACAAACTGAACCTAAGGACCAAAGTCAAAGCATAAAAAAATTCGACCTCTTGTATGTTACGGTACCTATACAACACGGGGTTTTTCTTCGGTCGTGGTTTTTATCTATTTGCGGAACCAAACCAAGATAGTTAAAAAGCAATTAGCGGGAAAGCAAATGCCGCTTAGCCTATACCACTGACTGATTAGATCTTTACGCAGGAAATCGTTCGCAATTAGAATCAAGACATTCCCTTGCGCAAGCATTATCAGATAATTATCAGTCAGCATTACAAGCTGGATCTACTTGTTTATTTGCATTTTGTAACATCTTCACTATCATCATCATATCAGCCTATGGCGGTCTATCTATCTATCAAAATCTATCAAGTTTATGAAAAAGGTCTTGAATTTCTCCTAACGGGTAAAGCAAAGGTTGGTCTTTTTATTTCCCAGTTAATTGTTTGTATTACACGTAAGGACTAGGTATTGTTTATTGACTGTTACATAAAAGCCTTGGGCACACACTGAAATGAATAACTAGACAGACAAGACCAATAAGTATATATTAACATAAAAGTCAGTGAACTGAATGACGTATTACATAGAAAAACATACCCTTAAGCGGGTCTTAAGTAATACCTTACTAGTAGGCTCAAAACCGCCACAGGCATTATCAAACCAGCAGAACTACTACAAAAACTAGAACATCTTGCACAGGAGTGTAGTGAATGTGTAATTTCGTATTAAAGACCACAATTGCCCCGGATCGGTGCAGAGGCGTGATTAAGTTGACCGCTAAGTAGTAGATGGCGGTAGTTGAGCAATGATCTTGGGAACGCCTATCGGGTATTACCTATGATTTGATGCTAAAGGGTGCCTTTAAGGCTTTGGATCAAGTTATGAGAATGATGACTAGAGATGACTAATGGCTTTTGGTTAGAAAATAATAATAGTATGTCATATTAGGTAATCAAAAAATGCCTGAAGGCAAAGAGTAGGCACCTTAAAAGATAGGTAACGGTAGCAGTAGATGTCACAACAACCGATGTAACTGATTTGGAAAGAACTTTTGCCATATATGAAAATTGAATTTATTTGTTGGTAACTTTTAGGCTGCTTTTTACCGCACGAAAACGCTCTATTCGCATAGAAAAACGGACTATAGCGGGTGTAACCGCTTGGCGGGCCGCTGGTCAAAAGTAAACGATCAAATAGATACATATAGGTACTTACCTTACTTATTATCATTGAAATGCGAAGAGAAAGTCCACCTCTATTATCTGCCTATCATTTCCTGTTATCACTTGTCCCATTCTCCTAAAAGGGGGAGAGGGGGGATACGTACAAAAACCACTCGGATACGCCGTTTAAGGCAAGTAGTGCAGTGACACTAGCGACACTTTATGAAAAAAGCTTTTCTCTTCGTGCAGACTTAAGTACCTATATCAAAATCTTCCTTCCCCTTTTATCTAATATTCGACGTGATCATGTCGTTTGGTTTCAAAGGCAATAAATACTTCCTGTGTTTTTTGAGTGTGTAGAAGTTTTGTTAGATGTTTATCATAAAAATCACATCCACAAGGCTTTTAGTGGCCTTACATATACAAGTTCTTAATTTAGTATAAAATAATATCAAAAATGAGCCGAAATAAGATTCTGATATACGTATGGTAGGCTATTTCTGGCCGTGCAAAAATGCAACAAGATTCTGATACAAATGATTCTATACTTTAGAAATACACCAAAATAGGTAAGTCATCTTTTAAGTAAATATTTGAGGGAAAAAATATTGAGTTTTTTTAAATTGGAATGGCGCTAGTGTCGCGGCACAACTCCGTTTAATCACCGACTCCATATTTATGAAGCTTGGGCCTGCTCGGCGACATTCTTAGACCTACCCCGGACTAGCTGCTATGTCGGGCCGTGGAAAAATATACCTCGCTTCTGATACGACTGCCTTTACTTTGAAAATACACCGAAATAAATGGCATCTATTTGATACATGTTTAAGAAAATCTATTTTTTTTTCTTGAAACCGCGCTAGTGTCGCGGCACAACTCCGTTTAATCACCGACTCCATATTTATGAAGCTTGGGCCTGCTCGGCGACATTCTTAGACCTACCCCGGACTAGCTGCTATGTCGGGCCGTGGAAAAATGTACCTCGCTTCTGGTACGACTGCCTATACTTTGAAAATACTCCGAAATAAATGGCATCTAAGTATTTAGTAAATATTGGAGAATAAAAAAATATTGACTTTTTTTTCTTGAAATGGCGCTAGTGTCGCGTTACAACTCAGTTTAATCACCAACTCCATATTTATGAAGCTTGGGCCTGCTCGGCGACATTCTTAGACCTACCCCGGACTAGCTGCTATGTCAGGCCGTGGAAAAATGTACCTCGCTTCTGCAGGTACTATCTACCTACCTACATCTACATCAAACTACCCTTATACTGGTTTATTTTATAAACTGTATGAAAACCAGTTAAATTTCATATCGTGTGAGGTATCTATCACAAAGTAAGTATTGGCTACCGCCCTCTAGTTTGTGTATCTATATTGTTTTGCTGCATTAAACTTGAGTATCTAATGTGATATTAGGTACTCAAGTTTGATAGTCATAAAAATTCACCTTAAACATGAAAAAAAATCTAAAACAAACCTTAATAAATGGCATACAAATATAAGCACTTGTTATAGACAATCGATAATAAGCCGCTACCTCCACAGACAAGACGTAAGACATGAGACGGAGATGGGAGACGTGCGAAATCGCGACGCTTGAACACTTTCCGTATAAAATGTATGGAACAAAAGAGGCGCCGGATACACACGTGAGACGCGCGTCGCATCGATGACACCCAACGATCACTTGCCTGACAGACGTAATCTTACGTCTCACGTCGCACGCGTGATCCGTTAAGTTCGCGCCTAATAGTGTCGCTAGTAGAGTAAGTAAGGACACAATTTCGAATCCAGCCTTCAAACTATTTTCATCCTAATTCCGCCACTCCCCAGTAGTCCCCAAACAATAAACATCACCATAAACGAATGATACGACGAAATGTATTTCTCACCGCGTAATTCGAGCGATAGAAAGAAACGCTCGAACGTCATCGGTACGGCCCGCGAACAATCTATCGTTGAATGAACGAGATGATGCCTCGTTTACAGTAGTTACGCATCCAGCCAGAATAATAGTCAAAATGAAGAGTAGGAATTGGCCAAGATATACACTTGATTAATTCACGGGCTAAGAGAGAACCACGGTAGCCCAGTTAGTAGTGGCATCGGCAGTACAGAAGCCGAAGATCGCAGGTTCAAATCCTGCCTGCGGTGAGAAATTTCGCAAGTTTTCCAAAAATTGTTTAGGTACCTTACACGGGAAGTGTTTGTAACATTTGGTATTTAGGTAGGTACAACCACAGTACAACTATAGCAAAAACCTAATGGTAGCACTAAATGTAGTGAATGTAGTAGTTGTCAGGCTGTTAAAAAAAACTCCAAAAGAAGGGGAAGAAGTAGTATAATTATGCAGAAATGTAATTGCTAATTAGACAGTCGTCATAGAATAGTAAAAATGCTTACAGGAAGTTGTCTCTAAACATATTAAACATGAAGCGTGTCTCATTGAATCAGATTTTTTATGAACCAATGTGCCATCTTTAATAAAATACGGAATATTAAGAGAACCATGAAACAAAATCGCAGACCCAATATTATGCAAGCTATCTGAAAACATGCTGAATAAAATTAATCTAAGCTATCTTTCATTCAAACAAACTATCAATTTGCGCTTGTCAGGACCGAAACAGATAATAATCTCAACAAATGATCAGTTAGACTTGAAACAAGTTTAAACTAGAGTAAACAACATTAGCGCAGGTAATTTTAGCTCTACCTACGATGATTGAAATAAGAACTGCCAATTTGTCAAACTTGTCATGCTAAACGCCAGATGTCAATAAACGCGTGGCCTGGCTACTGCTGCACTGATAACTACAATTACTGAGTCCAGTAAACGTTCAATAAACACAATGCAAGAACATAGCACGGGTACCATACGATATTGTGATATTTGACAGCCAGTCAGCAAAAGACTATAACGGGAACGGCATCTTCTGTGCTTACCATTTCATTCGTCAGTAAGAGTTGACCACCAAAATAATCCGCAAGAAAATAGCGTATGTAACAAAAACCTTCCTATTTTTATCGTGATATTGCTTGCCAATGGCGTTCTACATAGTTATTTATTATATTCTCAACTTCCTATCAAAGGAAAAACGAAATATGTCGTGAAAAATACTCGTTCAACATAATATTCTTATTCACTTATTCATAATCGTATATGAAACGTTTACAGACCCTCCGAAGTGTTTTGATATTAATTTGAATTTCAATTTGCAATAATCGTAACCAATGTAGGCACCTATGAAAGGCTTTTGAGATGCCATAAAACATTATCCAAATCGATTCAGCTGAAATTGAATATTGAAATCGGAAAACCATGAAATAGAATTTTGTGAATTGGTAATAGAAATGTTATGGGCCGATGAATAATCCTTACCATAGGAACTAACTTAGTCTTGAATCATGTTTTCATTTTCAATATCACCTAGGGTATAAATTAGGGAGACGGTGCGCGGGGCGCCTATACAGATGGCTCACTCAGTACTAGCGGCGATTTTTAAGCTTAATTACGTTTACTGGTATGCACTAAATCCCAGAGGAACACAAAGTAACTTATTTTTTTAAAGTTCTGGTATTGTATTGTAAAAGGGATAAAGACGAAGAATTAAAAGACTATGCATGCTAGACTGCCTATTTTTTTGAACAAGTTGTTGGCATTGATAGGATATTTATTTCAGATGACAGCTGTCAAACTTCTTGACACTCAAGCTGCTACTTTGGTATTTTCCTGCATAATATTTTACCACTTTAATATTTTGTTACGTTGATATTCTTTTACTTTTGAGATTTTTGCCTGTAGCAACCCTGGCTATGTAACAATTGACAATCGCTAAAATCCAAAATAGGGTCAAGTGAATCTTCTGTAAACTCTCTTTTTTCTTCCGAGAGTCATGGAATGATACGAGATTAACACAACTAACTAGCTATTCGAAACTTACAACTTCATAAAAAGTATTTACTTTCCAAAATAATAATAATAAGATAATAAAAAAAACTTTAACTATAACCCGTGCAAACGCTCCTTCGTCGACTGATTGGCAAACTTCGATTGGGGGAAATACAAAATTCTTTTCCTTTGTACCAATACACATCGACACCTTTGTAACCACGTAACAATATCATTAAAGATATAGGTATTTACAGAGGATGTCTTGTAGAAGAGAAGGTTAATAAGATGAAAAGCATTTTCATCTCCGGCACGTAACCTAGAATGTCCTCATCCTAGGAAGTCCAGAATTTATAATGTCCCCATCCTTAGTAAAATATTTGCCTAAAACTGCAATACATATCAACTCTCAAATCCCTTAGTCGCTTCTTACGACACCTACAGGAAAGATACAGGCACTACACGGTCTCTACTTTTTCTTTGTCGCTTCTACAGGCCAGTCAAGGAGGTCAAGGTACTCATTAAACTGAACAATTTTCCCTATGGAACATGGGTCTTGTCTTGGGTCTTGGAACCTTTTGGCTTGTTACTCCCAGTATATCAATCCTTACAATATAACAATGACCACATCAGCTCTCCTATCTTACCTTTTCAGCAACCCTAACACGGCGTGAAATAATTCAAGACTCAGGGATCCGCAGGCCGAACAAAACCCCATGATTTATTCACTGAATACAATCGCTTGCCTTTTACTTTTGTGTGGTTAGGCAGGCCGATAGGGCTGGGTACTTTGTTACGACGAGTACTTAAATATTATAGAGACATATAGAGATGTGAGTTTGCCTTTGATATTGTGAGGTGAGGTGTTTTATGAGCGTGAAAATGTATCAATACATAGTGTAAAATGAAGTCGCTTTCTGCATTTCTCTGTCTGTCTGTCTGTTTGCCATGTAATTCGCTAACTCCTTCTAAACCACGCAACGGATTTTGATGCGGTTACATGTAGTAGATAGAGTGATTCAAGGGGAAGTTTAATATGTGTAACACATGCCGGAAAAATACCTTTATCATGCGGGAAAATAAGATGCAGCGGATGAAAACGCTAACGAGCCGCTAGAAAATGATATAAAAACGTGATGGTACCTGAATGAATACCAAATGGCGTAAGTAGCTACTGCAGATGCAGTTGCTTTATTTCGCAGGCTAAGATTGATTAGCGGTAGCCCAGATAATAGAGGCGTCGCCAGTAGGTACAGACGGCAAAAGTCGCAAGTTCAAATCCAGCCTGCAGTGGATGATTTTGCAAGTATACCAAAAATTATATCTACTAGACTAGGTCGTGTGGCTAAAATGACTACTAGTTGGGGTGCAACTAACTTATTCCGGCACCGCATTTGTGTGTGCATCAGTGGCGAAGGTAGGCCGGAGCGAAAAAAGGTACTAAATGAAAGTAGACCACAAGTAGACTGATGCGTAATACCCATAATACCTATGTATTTGTACTGAAAGGGAAGCCGATGGGAATCGGCATGTAGGTATCGACTCTTCGCCACTGGTGTGTATGTTTGCTATGCGGCGATACGGGCTATTTTAGTCCTCTTACGGCATACGCCCACGGTCTTCGATTTTGCGTAGGCGTTGGGTATCCAAAGCCTGGAAAGTTTGTATAGTAGGGCTCGTCCGACTTTCTTCGGTCCTATACTTAAGTCTGTATGATAAAGGCTGTTGTTGGCTTCTAATAATGGAGATGGAGACTGGATAAACCTTTGAAATTATCAATGAATGCCTAAAATACTATTCACGATTTTGCAGTTATCGAAGAAAAAGGTTCAGCTGATGATATTTTGGTACTGACTGGCTGTGTAGTTATAAGTACGATTAGTTTATTTGGTGTAGTCTACTAGCAAACATGTTGATTTTTTAAACTTAAACCAATCCTTCTACAGCCGAAATTTTCTTCAATGTGTGCAATATCGGAGGTCTCATTTTATACTGGATTGCTCTCCTTTTACTAAAAATGATTACTAAAGGTTGATCCCTCAATGGCTCAAAGTTGTTTTAATAAAGAATTCAAGGTTTCTTTCTTCCATACATTTCCCCATCAAGCTCGTTAACTTAAATCACATTGAAATTCTTCTTATTCCCATTCAAAGAGCTTGTTCAATATTTATAGCTGTCGATGTGAGGGAAATGGTCAATTGATTAGGTATAAACAGGCTGTTAGGTGGTTTGCACACATGCCAAAGGATGCTGCGCTAATGAGGTAGCCAACTCGGGAATCTAATGGAGCCAGTCTCGACTGTGCTATTTTACTTTCATTTGGCGAAAACAGTCAATATCAAAGTTTGGTTACTTTATATTGGTCAAGAATTTAATAAGCTCCAAGTTTTCCTTTTCATTGAAAGCCAGTCATTTATGAATGACAGCATGTGACAGCCGTACGGCGAAGCAGCGTCGTAGACTTCCACATCGAATTCATACAACTTAGGTACCTATTTCATACATAACTCAACGGTCCGGACTGGTAAATACAACTCAAATCACATCAGATCAGCCCATAACAGTCCACTGCTGGAAATATTCCTCGCCCAGGGCACGCTACAAAGCGCGATCTCCCGTTTTTGCCATCCTTTCGCTACCAGCCGCTCCCTTTAAGTCATCGGTCCATCAGGCCGGAAGGCGTACAACTGTAAGCTTGCCGAGTCGTACAACCTTTCGTCAAATGACACCGGACCGGAAGATATCGCAACTTCGTCCGGCGTGTGTAAAAACCTGTTTTAAGTATAAGCAGGCTGTTAGTTAGCCTCTAGCGTTAACTCGAACTAGCAGTGGGGGGCAGATTTACCGTGTGAAGACGATGTTGACGATTCCTACAGATAGGGTAACAGAAGTGGGAATAGTGGAAATGGCATACAATCTTCTTCTTCTTCTTCTTCGAGTGGAACACCAAGTCGTCCAACGACCCGACGTGGTATACAATGTGTAGGTATGAAACTTCATGAAGAACAAGAGTTATAGTTGAGAAGGCCCCTCGCTGCATTCGCCGCCAAATGATCCTATGGCGCTCCCTTTTCCACTTGGTGTTAAACTCATGTGAGAAAGGGAGCGCCATACGGACGCAAATGCAGCGAGTCGTTTGGTTAGATTTTGATTAAGTTCAGAACGCTGACAGATGTGCGATGTGGCTATCTTAGCGGCGTAAGTTAATCCCGAATTTAGTCAAAATACTTCGGATCGTCATACCGGTACCAAATTTTAGTATGTTAATAAACATGACATAAACTATACAAAACCACCGGGAGACAAGCTGATGGGGGCTTGTCTCCCGCAGAAATGACGTCATCAAGATGGCGGCCGCCACATTTAGAAAACTGCAAATTATTTGAAAACCATAAGTTGCATTGTCATGTGCATGGTATCAAATGAAAGCTAATTAATTGTTCTACATATTTGTCTTGAACTACGACCAGGTCCATAGCATAATTTCGTAATTAAAAGACTTTATGTAAAAAAAATATCAGCAAATAATTTATTTGTGTGGCTATAGAATTCAAAATAATCATTTTTAACAAAAGTGACATAGAAGAAAAGTAACGTTCAATGCAATAGCTACAAAAATCTAAAAACACTTTCTTGTTCGGATAAAGAGAACTTAAGTTACACTGATTTGAGTACAACGCTGTCTCTTTCCGCGCCACGACTATTTGTTGTATATGCACGGGTATGGTGTCAAATATAAGGTAAATAATTGTTCTGCATTATTCTTCTGAAGCACAACCAGCTACATAGCATAGTTAAAGAATTAATATTAAAAAAAGAACCTTGAAACCTATTTTTTGTGGAGTTATAGAAACTCAAATAATACTTACTACGCTGACACAGCGACCTAAAGTGGATTTTGGCCTCCGCTGCAACTGCACGCCACACTTCCCTGTTCTGCGCAGTTTGCTTCCAATCAGGCTTTTGGAGTGAGTGCAGGTCCTTCAGAATTTGGTCAGTCCAGCGATATCTAGATCGTTCGACAGGAACTCCGAAACAGGTTAGAGGCTTTGGAGGTCAAAAAATGCATTGAAAAAGGCTGGGAAATTTCCGAACCCGAGCGAGACACACTAAAGAGGTGAGACTTAAGATCTTAGGGTGAAAGAAACTACACTGAAAGAGAAAATGGTGGACACAATTATGCGAAATAGATGTAGAAGAAAGAAGCGGAACAAGTTAGTGGCAGGATAAAAACGATAAATTGTACACAAGATGCAAGAATACAATAAGAAATGCAAAAGGACACTTCCTAGAACGCAAAGTTGGAGAAATAAAGACACCAATCAGATCTAGTGAAATTCGTAAATTTTATCAGGATATAAGATTGGTTAAGAAAGGATATCAGCCCGTCGCTCAGTTTCTTGAAAATGAGGAAGGATACCTCGTTTCTGACCCGGAGAAGCTGAAAACTGAACGGTACAAATATTTTAAGGCCCTGCTAAATTGCTCGCTGATAGTGATATAAATTAGCGAGATATATGTGAAGCGGAAAGCTATTATGCACCTGAAGAACAACAAATGTCCAGGGATTGACGACATGCCGGTAGAACTGTGGAAGTATGGCAGAGGAGCACTACAGTCGCAAATGAGAATATTGTTACTCTAGAAAGAAGAAAATCTGCAAAAAGAGTGGAATATGGGAGTTATCTGTCCGATTCACAAAAGAAGCTCATGAAATAAATTCTCCAACTATAATGGTAGGTACCTATCGCGCTACTCCCGACTGCCTACAAAGTACTGTCTTCTTGTCTCTCGGATGCTTTTGAAGTGGACACAGGGCTCAAACAAGGAGACGCGCTATCACCTATGTTGTTTAACTTGATGCTCAAACACGTGGTCCAAAAAGTTCGTTGATGGAGTAGAGTTAAACAGAATGCATAAAATAATAGGTTATGCCGACGACCTGGCCCTAATAGGTACAAGTGCTGCAGACGTGAAAGCAATGGCCAGTACACTGGAGGAAGAAGGAAGAAAAGTAAGTCCCACGGTAACCCATGACAAGACAGAGTACCTCCATATGAGAAGATTCAAGAGCGCCAAGACTAAGAGAAACAACCTTATAGCCAATGACACCTCCTACAAAGGGGTGAACAAATTTAAGTACGACGAAATCAACATTCGCGTCCAGAATGCCCCAAGGTACTCAGCAGCCCTGCACAATGTGTTGACATCGAAACTTGCAGGATAACAAGGGTTCGTATTTACAAGACCGTCATATGACCTTACCTTAAGGCCTAATAATGTACGGATGCCAAACATGGACGTTATCCTTGACGGAGGAAGAAAAGCTACGGAAAATCTTGAAATATAGGAATATAGGAAAACACTACGGAAAATCTTGAGACCAACTCAGAATGAGCATGACACTTTTAGAAATAGAAAAGCAGGGAGATAGAGAAAATCATCGCCCAATACCATCGGGGAGAGTGAAGCCGATAGGCTGCGCTGGTTGGCTTGGCCACGTCGAACAGATGGAAGGGGTCGGCCGACGGGCAAGCGTCGTGTTGGACAACCTACGTATAGATATCGCTGGACTAACGAAACCTTATTTCCTGAAAATTTGCGAATTTCACTTGATCTAATTAGTGTCTTTATTTCTCCAATTTTGCGTTTTAGGTGGTGTTTTTTCGCATTTCTTATAGTACTCTTGCATCTTGTGTGCACTTTATCGTACCATTCTTTATCTTGTTCCGCTAGGATTTTGTGATTTCTCCTTTCTTCTACATCTATTTCGCATCATTGTGTCCACCATGTTCTCTTGGAGTGTCGTTTCTTTCTCCATAAGATCTTAGTCTCACCTCTTTAATGAGTCTCATCGGGTCGTTAAACGACTCGGTGTCCCATACGAAGAGAGAGAGAACGCGTCTCGGGTTCGGAAATTTCCGAGCCTTTTTCAATGCATTTTTAGACCTCCAAACCCCTGAAACCTGTATCTGAGTTCCTGTCGGAAGACCTAGATTTTGCTGGACTGTCGGAATTTTGAAGGACCTACACTCCAAAAGCCTGATTGGAAGCAAATTGCGCAGAACAGGGAAGTGTGGCGTGCAGTTGCATCGGAGGCCAAGATCCACTTCGGGTCGCTGAGCCAGCGGAGTAAGTAAGTATTATTTTAGTTTCTATAACCCGACAAAAAATAGCTTTTAAAGTTTTTTAATTGTTGTAACCATGCTATGTACCTGGTTGTGCTTCAGAAAAATAATGCAGGACAATTAATTACCTTTCATTTGACACCACACACGTGCATATACAACAAATAGAAGTGGTGCGGAAAGAGACAGCGTTGTACTCAAATCAGTGTAACTTAAGGTCTCTTTATTCGAACAATAAAGTGCTTTTAGATTTTTATAGCTATTGCATTGAGCGTTACTTTTCTTCTATGTCACTTTTCTTATAAATGAATATTTTGAATTCTATAGCCACACAAATGAACTATTTGCTGTTTTTTTTTTACATAAAGTCTTTTAATTTCAAAATCATGCTATGTACCTGGTTGTAGTTCAAGACAAATATGTAGAACAATTAATTAGCTTTCATTTGATACCATGCACATGACAATGCAACTTATAGTTTTCAAACAATTTGCAGTTTTCTAAATGCGGCGGCCGCCATCTTGATGACGTCATTTCTGCGGGAGACAGGCCCTCATCAGCTTGTCTCCCGGCGGTTTTCTAGAGCTTATGTCATGTTTATTAACATACTAAAATTTGGTACCGGTATGACAATCCGAAGTATTTATCGGCTAACTTACGGGACTATCTGTGGTGTGACAGGAGAGAGAGATAGATAAAACAAATACTTAGTAAGTAAGTAGGTATGAAAGTATAACTAACTACCTCTAACTCTAATCGACTCAAAGGGGATCTTGGCCTCCGAAACGAGCTCTCTCCACGAAAGTATAAGTCGAAGAAAATAAGAGATACCACGGAAGAATGATAACGATGACAAATTAACTGTTCTTTAAATGTGGTCTTTGTTTTTGACCGATTTACTGTTATATGAATCTGATCTTCGTTTTTGAACGCAAATACACAGAAAACGTAAAAATATAGATGGCTAGTAATGTAAACATACCTACCTAATAATAATAGTTTTCACACACTTTGTTATTTATTAACCTACAAAACGCAATGAGTCAAGTATATAATTTTCTATTAAAACTTGCCAAGTTATATCATTAAAAAGTAGGAAAGGAAACTGCTGAAAAAACAGGTTTGCGTTTTTGTAAGTATTAGAATTTTAGGTATTAATATGATATTTATTCAGAATCTACTTTCCAAACTGCGGAAAATCAAGTGTGCATTCCTGTAACTATTTTTAACTGAGGTCTGTGTATGGAACTTGGTACTTATCTATTACTTTGTGGAATCACTACTCTATAAATACGAGAAATGCCATTTCATTGGACTTTATTTAAAATCTTTAAAAGCAATAAACCAACAGTGTTGCCGTATCAAACATTTTCAACTGCATTTTATAGACGTCTTCTATCCGTTTGATTTCTTTGTGACGATATAGAGCCAAGATTTTTTCCTTTCCTATAGCACAAAATAGAGCGTATACAGAAGGGTCACTCAACCCTATGTAGGATTTTCGCCATCGTTTCTTGTTACATAGCCAGGGCGGCAACTGTCAATAATTTCAAAGTATAAGAATATCAAAACAGCAATGAAGTTCGTGGCAACCATCTTCTTATTTGAGTTCCCCTGAGAATCCAGTAATACACAGTAAGCGTCAAAATCGTCGCTAGTACTGAGTGAGCCATTTTGTGTGGAGATCCAAAAATGCTAATATGATGGCAAGGAATGCTTTTAATGCCATCATAATCATTTATCATAATAAAATTATATTAAAACTTAAGTATAATATAATATAACGATCGAAACTAGCAAAAACTAGCTAAATAATCTTACGAGGTATAGTTTGTTTTTCACTTGCATTATATGGATATATCAATGGTATTAAACTATCGTAATACAATAGAATGTCAGATCAGATTGTCTTGTCTACTAACTTTTCCGATCAGTTTTTTACGTTCAGGAAGTTGATAATAAACTAACTTAGCAATAACATTTCTTGTTACTTACCTTGATATTGATACCTTTGCTTATCTCTTGGATATTATGAATGTTTCCTACTTATAAACTTTTGTATAAGTTGAGTAGCAAAAATG
Organism: Phthorimaea operculella; assembly: GCA_024500475.1. Classification (NCBI taxonomy): domain Eukaryota; kingdom Metazoa; phylum Arthropoda; class Insecta; order Lepidoptera; family Gelechiidae; genus Phthorimaea; species Phthorimaea operculella. The sequence continues at coordinate 568,964 of JANFCV010000073.1, forward strand.
TTGGGAAAGTATCTCATAATTATACGTATTGTAAAATCTGAACTTACCTCACATTGAAAAAAGCTCATCTTAACAAGTCCTAAACCGGTTTTGATGTTATTTCTTATAACTCATAAATAGAAGCCGAAAGTTTAATCAAAATGTTTAGGTTGAAATGATAACCTCTCTTTTAGATCTTCGCTAAAAACTAAAGTATAGAAAGCATTTGCTACAGCAAATAATATCGCTTGATACGTATTTACAAACGATAAATAGAACAAATTCCATCCCGTTTTGAAACCAACTTGTGAATTCAGTAAATGTTCTCAATCGCACTGAGAGGGATATTGCAAAATCTCAATCAGTGTGTTTAAGCTGTATAAATACTGCGCTAGTCGGGGCAGAGGCACAAAATAAGTATTGATTGGGGCCAATCCAGAGAGCCGGCTACAAGGAAACGTCGCTACACTCACACACACATCTACACGCCGTCGTTTATGCGCGATTTCGAACCGTTTCGAACCGGTTAGTACCGAGAGTCAACAGCGTTTGATGCGGGCGGACAGCAAAATTACGACTCGCAAGTGTCAATATTATTTGTACAGTATGTTTGTTTTGGTTTAATGTAAGTAATGTACTTCAGTATGTTTAGCCCAGGTAATGCATATTAAAAACTCGGAAAGAAAAAGTAGCATCCCTAGAGTGTAGGCATTAATGATCGGGAATAGGGGTGAGCTGTCCTTCTGTAAATTCTCTATTTTGTGGTAGAGGCGAGTGAAGCGAGTGAGGCGAGCCAGGCGAGCAAACAGAACTGTTGCAACCGCGCTGAAAGTTGACTGGTGGAAACTTTTGGATTGAGATAGATACGCTAAGACATTTAGTGTTCGGTATACAGTGAAGGGTGCCACACACCGCCTCCGTATGCGTGACGCTCACACTCGTAGCTATGGCGCAAACTCCACCAAAAAGACGAGGGCATAGGACGTAAGAATGACAGTTGACAGACAAGTGATCGTCAAATATTCTTCTTAGTTTTTGACGCTAGCTGTCATGGATGCGACGCTTTGGCGACGCTTGTGTGTGCCTTTGTCAATACTTTTTCGTACATTTTGTATGGAAACGTCGCGATGTCAAACGTCAAGCGTCATGCCCTACGCCCTATGTCCTTTCCTTGTCCTCTCTGTGGAGCTTGGGGCTATGACGTTAAATTTTATGGGACCGTCTGAAACGCAGCACACCGCGACACCGCGGTATGCGCGATGACACGCGTAAATACGTCACGCACACGGAGGCGGTGTTTGGCGCCTTGATCACGATGTGTACGTCGTTTCAGGGTCGTACTCGAAGAATCTCTCACAGTCTCCTTCTTTTCGAGTGGCACTAGGTCGTTCAACGCCACGATTTACCCTGGTGTCAGAGATTTCAACCGCTACTAGCAGAAGCCTACAAGTAGCAGGCCTCTGACATGGTTATATAACAACCGCCGTCTAAGGAAACATAGACAGCAACCGAGATCATCGTTTGAACGTGCAATGAACCATCTTGCTTATATTGCGCCCCTGCCAACCCCGCAAGGGATATATACTTTATTCTGATAGCCTGTGCCATATGAGTGGTATCAAGTCGTTGGGAGGGGCGACGTCGTTTGAACGCGGCGTCGAGCGCGATATTGCGCCCATTAGACGGATCCCTCCCGTCTCAGATCCGATATGTTCCACGACTACAAAGAGTTAGAGAATTCGTAGATGTTTCTTTTTTTAGCAGCTTACAAGTGCCGTGTGGTGCCGCCTTTTAATCGCATCACCCCATAGGTATATATTTTCCGTAGGTGTCGTAAGAAGCGACTATTGAGAGTTACTGGTATTGCAATTTTAGGTGACAGGCTGACAACCTGTCACTACGGTGATACACAAGTAGTTGGGAGGGGCGACGTCGTTTGTACGCGGCGTGGAGCGCGATATTGCGCCCATTAGACGGATCCCTCCCGTCTCACATCCGATATGTTCCACACAAACAAAGAGTTAGAGAATTTGTGGATGTTTCTTTTTTTAAGCTCATGTCATGACTAAAATACAAGAATATCAAAAATTACGATTGAGCAAATAGGTAACTACTTACATAAAATAAAAATTGAAAAATTTACATGCATCGACCGGGGCACAGACTAGGGGGGGATAGAACCCGTGTGCTTAAAAAACCCAATAAAGCACTGTAACCACAAAATAAGTATTGGCTAGCGCCATCTCAATTTTGTGCTGTAACTGTAAATGCAATAAAATCCCAATAGATTGAGCGAACACAGCCCAGCCAAGATGATCACCTTTAAAAAAATCTAGGTGACATCGGTATCTAGCTGGCGATGTCTATTTAAGAGTTTTATCAGGTAGAACTTGACACACTACACAGATGTCCTTACCATAAGAAAGACATGCGGGTTTAAAATAAATCTTCATTAAAAAAATGCTAGACACGCGTTCAACGCTCGTCTACCCCTCTCTTCTTTCTTCAGGTTTTTGAGAAATAGTGACAATCACTATTTCTTCACAGAACAACCTACCCTATTTAAATACCTACATACTTTTGTCAAGTAGCTAAGGAAATACCAAAATAACTACGATAATGCTCAGACATGTAAGAGGCAAAAACAAGGAATGTCGCTTCCAGCCTGGACTTTATCGCATTCCCCGACGGCCTACGGACGTGTGATAAGGACCATTGTTCACTCCATGCGCTTTCCGACCCGATAACTTAATTGTTCGTGTTTTTTCCTTCAAAACGTCTTCGTTTTAACCGCTTTTGAATACAGAGGAGGGTTTGAAATAGATTCATCTTGAGCAACCTATGTTGCGAAATTTTTAACCATCCTTCGTTACTGGATGTCTTCGCATGACAGTGAGAATAAAAAGTAACATTTTTGTAAATTCTGACCCGGGTGTTTGCAGTAGCAAGCCTATTGACATTATTATTATTTTTCTTTTTATATAATTTATATTATATTTTATTTATTTATTTTTGGCCATTCAATAGTAATTGAATTGTTAATGTTGTAATTGTATTGTATTGTAATTTTGATAATTTTGTTATTGTTGTGCCTTTTCTTTCCTTTTAATATGGGTCAAGAGCCTGAAATAAACGATTATTATTATTATTTAGTTTAGTCTTTTCATTTCTCTCCTTTTTTAACAAAATTATTATTATTATTATTAACTAGGTAGGTAGGTACCTACTTGCAAAATTGGACGGTTATCTGTAACATGACTGTGCCTAGTTTTACAAATATACCAAATTATTTGGATTTGCTATTTAAAAAGTAGTCACCCACCATAAATTTATTACCTATTATCATGTTGCTTTTAGTTAAGTTGTGGATTTTAGTAGTGCAGTTAAAATCTTCGGTTACAAAAAACTTTATAAGGTAAACAATGTTCTTCTACTCATTTTGCATTGTAGTAGTCTACACTAATATAATAAAGAGGAAACCTTTGTTTGTTTTTTTGTTTGTTTGTTTGTTTTTTTGTATGTATGTAATCGATAAACTCCGAAAATACTGGACCGATTTTCAAAATTCTTTCACCATTAAAAAGCTACAACATTCCCGAGTAACATAGGCTACTTTTTACTACAGGAAAATTTCTCATTCCTACGGGAAACCCGTTAGCAACAGGAAAAGCGGGAAATATAGCGGATATTACTCAAATTAGGCAAACCGCTTCACCGAACTTCGTGATATTTGACACTGATACTACTAGCATATTAAAGACGGATATGGACTACTTTTTGTCAGCTCGAGGATCTGGAGTACCTGATGAAGACCACCAGCATCCCATCTAAACTATAAGAGATACGGTCATGGCTTCATAGAAAAGTTGTTCACCATGACGGGCCGCTTCTGCTGGCACATGGTCATTGAGGATCTGGAGTACCTGATGAAGACCACCAGCATCCCATCTAAACTAAGAGATACGGTCATGGCTTCATAGAAAAAGTTGTTCACCATGACGGGCCGTTTCTGCTGGCACATGGTCATCGAGGATCTGGAGTACCTGATGAAGACCACCAGCATCCCATCTAAACTATAAGAGATACGGTCATGGCTTCATAGAAAAAGTTGTTCACCATGACGGGCCGCTTCTGCTGGCACATGGTCATCGAGGATCTGGAATACCTGATGAAGACCACCAGCATTCCATCTAAACTATAAGAGATACGGTCATGGCTTCATAGAAAAAGTTGTTCACCATGACGGGCCGCTTCTGCCTGCTGGCATATGGTCATCGAGGATCTGGAGTACTTGATGAAGACCACCAGCATCCCATCTAAACTATAAGAGATACGGTTACGGTTATGGCTTCAAAGAAAAAGTTGTTCACCATGACGGTCCGCTTCTGCGGGCACATGGTCATCAAGGATCTGGAGTACCTGATGTAGACCATCAGCATCTAAACTGTAAGAGATACGGTAATGGCTTCAAAGTAAAAGTTATTCAGCATGACGGGCCGCTATTGCTGGCACATGGTCATGATGTGTCACATCAGCTGGAACGGAATAATGGACTTTTTACTACGGGCAAAGATCCAATTTCTACGGGAAAACAGGTAAGTAGCAGCGGGTGAAACCGCTGGGCGGGCCGCTAGTCGGATATATTTTTAATGAATCATATATTTTTTCACAATGTTTAGATAACAGCTTTATTGTTTTTGATCCTCGTTTACTCGGTAGTGAGTGGTGATGTCTATCTTAAGGTCTTCAACGGAACGTTTAAGTGCTTTCGTTTATCTGTTTAGGCTGTTTGCGATGGACGTTGGATGTATGGAGAGGAATGCCTTTGCCGGAATAAAAGTGCTATTTGAAAAGAAAAGTCTTTGTCTTTTCGTGTGGATTAAATTGCTTTCTGCTTTGTGAAAATATTTTTTTCTAGTGTTGGTCGTTTTGGGATGAAATTCTTTACTTTGTCGTCACAGAATCACGTTTCAAGGATTAGTCCTATAGGATTGCCCCACTGGCGTTCAAATAAGTACTAGGTACAAGTGGTTTTTATGTACGTATACGCAGCGGGACCCTAAGCCAGAATGGAATGAAACTTATGTGGTCTTGTAGGTATTAATTTGTACCTACAGAAATGTGAAATAAAAAAATTTGTACCTCTGTAAAAAAAAAGTTGTGGACCAATTTGTAAAACGTCAACCCAGCGGGACCCCACTTAAAATGACAGTTTAGACTCAAAGTAAGCATATATTCGGAAAGCCCTGAATTTGTACCTTCCAAATATTATTCGATCATTCTCCTGAAGCGAATAGTCTAGGAGCTATAACCGATTAAAGTCAGCGTCAAGCCAGCGGGACCCCATGTCAAAGTACAATCCACACTTTAAAAAATCATATTTTTGGAGAGCCCTGAATTTGTACCTTCCGAAAATACCTTTATACAGCTTGTAACATTAATATTTCACGAGATATTAACGATTGAAATTTTATAGTCTAAGAGTCAGCGTCCAAAAAATATTTGGTGATTTATAGTTACCATCTTAAGTTCCCCTACAAACAGAGTACCAAGCTAGTATTCGAAGAAGGAATACTGACATTTTACCGTGACAATCGATTTTAGTTATACAGAACGAATCATATGGATGGATATAGTAGGTACTTTAATATACGTATACGTTTTTTTTCTTCCATCCATCTAGATGACGGCTGCGAAACTCAAAACTCGTCTATCTCGGGAACTATGTTTGTTCCGCCGCGCCGACTTCGACGATTCGCCGACTTAACTGCGAATAGGGTCTCGTAAGAGGCGACTAGAGGATTTCATGTGTATTGCAATTTTAGGCTACACGCTAACAGCCTGTCGCTACGTCTATTAGCTAACAAACTGCTTTATGGTATTTATGATGTTTTCCCCCTACCTACGCAAAAAAAAAAACAACATGTCGCTATAGTGATTTACGACTTATCTGAAACGGCCCTCAAGTATTTTCTTAGAAGAAGTTGTAGATCTTGTCTTTGCTATATCTATATATGAGGTGACAGCTGTCAACTTAAAACTCGATTTTCTCGGAAACTAAGCATGCTAGACTATTAGTTTCTTTAGGAAAGTTGTAAGTTTTGATGAGATCTACATTTCACGTGACAGCTGTCAAAATTACTACTCGTTTTCCTCGGAATCTATGCATGCTAGACTATTTGTTTCTTTAGGGAAGTTGTAGGTACGCCTTGATGAGACCTACATTTCAAGTGACAGCTGTGAAATTTACAACTCGTTTTTCTTGGAAATTAAGGATGCTAGTTTCTTTAGAAAAATTGTAGGCCTTGATGTGACCTACGTTTCAATTCAAGTGGCAGCTGTCAACATAAAAACATTTTTTTTTAGTTAGAAACCGATAGTCTAGCATGAATAGTTCCTGAAATAAATTAATTTATACCAAAATATCAAAATAGTAGAGAAAGATGCAAAAGACTCTCTCATTTTAAATTGATGGGTTTTATTTTAGACACGGAATTCAAAAAACGATTTATATACAAAAAGTCAAACAATGTTTAACAGTGCTTAAAACTAGGTAGTACGACACGACCACTTAAGTCAGATCGCGCCCGCGCGGGCAGAGAGGCGCGGGTGTAGGCGTCAACGTGAATGTGCCCGACGCCCGCTACCCTCTCAGTCACCTTTGTTGTCACCCTCCCCGCCTCTCTACCCGTGCAGGCGCGCACTGACGTAAGCGGTCGTACTATAATATGTGTTTTAATGGCGAACTTAACTAATTTTAAAATAATTAAATGCAAGAAACCTGTCATTACCTGAACCCGAACTCAAGATCAAACAGCAATTCAACCAGGTGACTTATATTATTCCTTCTTCGAATACTAGCTTGGTACTCTGTTTGTAGGGGAACTTAAGATGGTAACTATAAATCACCAAATATTTTTTGGACGCTGACTCTTAGACTATAAAATTTCAATCGTTAATATCTCGTGAAATATTAATGTTACAAGCTGTATAAAGGTATTTTCGGAAGGTACAAATTTAGGGCTCTCCAAAAATATGTTTTTTTAAAGTGTGGGTTGTACTTTGACATGGGGTCCCGCTGGCTTGACGCTGACTTTAATCGGTTATAGCTCCTAGACTATTCGCTTCAGGAGAATGATCGAATAATATTTGGAAGGTACAAATTCAGGGCTTTCCGAATATATGCTTACTTTGAGTCTAAACTATCATTTTAAGTGGGGTCCCGCTGGGTTGACGTTTTGCAAATTGGTCCACAACTTTTTTTTTACAGAGGTACAAATTTTTTTATTTCACATTTCTGTAGGTACAAATTAATACCTACAAGACCACATAAGTTTCATTCCATTCTGGCTTAGGGTCCCGCTGCGTATACGTACATGTGGGTTTTTGTAGATGTCAAAACTCTGAGTAGACATTTGTTGATACCTCATGCAAACCAATACAAATGCCTATGTCTCTCAATCTCAGATTTGCATCAGCACTCTACACACATATCTCCATATGTACATTTATTTCTTGAGGGGTAGGCAGAGCGTAAACGGCTGTAAAAACGGCAATTTACACCACGTCTGACAAAAGTTTGAGAGGCATTCAGAAGACTGTGTGTCACGATAGAGACATGTTGCCAACCAAATTGCAGTACACATCAACTGTCAAATCCTATAGTCGCTTGTTACGACACCCATGGAAAAAATATGGTGTGATGCTATTCTAAGCCGGCTTCACACGGCGTGCAGCAGTCTATCTTGACGAAATCCAACAAAATATTTATTTCTTCTTTGTTGTACCTTCCCTAAGTTGTTTCCTAGTAAACTCTCGGTGCTCACAACAACAAGGCTCTACCTAGCCCTCTGCCCTTGACTGCGAGCCGACGCGGGTATGCGCCCGGCGGCCTTGCGCACGCGCAGGGTTTAGCGCGCAGCTTTTGCAAAAGAAATTTAAAAATTACATGCATCGACCGGGGCTCGAACCCGGGCCGCATGGGTCAAAGCTCCATCGCTTTGCCACTGAGCTATCGGTGCACTGATTGATGAATGCCAAATCATCCGGGGCTCGACCCGGGCCGCATGGGTTCGAGCCCCGGTCCATGCTTGACAATGTTTTCAATTCCTTATTTTCATTCATGAGAATAATGTAGCACTGTGAACGACTGTGACTGTATTAAGAACCCTGTAACTAAAACTATTATTACCGTCAAATTGTAAATTTCATGCCTCATTTTTAATTTTTCGACTTTCCTGGTCGACCCTTCTTTTTTGTCTCGACTAGGACATCTACAACATTTCCCGGAAATTCCCGCATTGAGACTTCTCGATAAGAAACAAGTTCTATGTTTCACTGCGCTCGCTAGCCAACCCGACTATTGTTTTATTATTAACCCTGCCAGCCCTAGGTTTCGCTGTCTGTTTTCGCGGCGCGGGGGCAAGACCACGGCAAGACGGATCGAAACCAGTTCCATAGCACAGATACGCCGGAAGCATTTCTCCTCGCATGCTGAGCCTGCGAAGCGTACATCTATAGGTAGGTACATGTACGTACGTACGTATACTGGGTGTTACAAAACAACCAATAAAGCTGAAAGGAGGTCAAGGTACTCGTAAAACTGAACAACTTTCCCAAGGAACATGGGCCGAAATATGAAAAAAAAAATTTGGACCTCCCATACAAAATGAACTCAATTTGTATGGGAGTTTTTATGGGTTGTTTTGTAACACGTTGTATATTACCACGCTACGTTACGGTAGAGTTTGTGGGAAGGAGTATGGCGAAAAACACACGTCCGTACCTACCTAGTTACCTAGGTATGTGCGTTGCATTTTTGCGCAGCTCTATCCGTTGCGTTTGAAAAATACATAAGATTTTCCACATTAATTTCGTACAAATACGGTTTTGGCCAATCGATTTGACTGACAGACGAATCCGCTAGCGCAAAAATAACGCACTACGCTGCGTTGACGGAAACGTCTGTCGAACAGTTGACCAAAACCGTATTTGTTTGCGAATAAGGTTTGTATTGTCCCATTGAACAGACGCGAGATACCTACCTTTCTTTCTACTCTACCTACTAACTATCGGCACACAATAACATGAAAAATATAAGCAGGTACCTAGGTAACTACGACCCTTCATTGTAATCATGAAAATCATTACAACGTTGAACCTGTGTCAACAGGCCTTACAAAACCTTTGTTCCTTGCCACATAGCCACCTAGTACTGAGCTAGATAGTACAAAATTAGTATACCTAGTCAGGCTCAGACTGGGTTAGACAGTTGGGGCTTACAATAGCATCACCCCATATCTTTCTAGTGGGTGTCGTAAGAAGCTACTAAGGGATTTGAGAGGTTTATGTGTATTGCAATTTTAGGCGATAGGCTGATCAACTGTCGCTATGGTGATACACATGACAGTCGTCTGAATGACTCTCAAATTTTTGTCAGACGTGGTGTAAATCGCCGAGTACATGCCGGGAAAATGTCTTTTTCCCTCGGGAAAATGAGTTGCAGTAGGTGAAACCGCTAACAGACCGCTAGTCTAATATCTATCTATCTATATCAGCCTACATCTACCCACTGCTGAGTATAGGCCTCTTCTCTTTTCCGCCAACTTCTCTGGTCCTGTGCCTCTCGCAGCCAATATATCGTCTGACCATCTGGCTACTGGACGTTTACTACTTCTTGGCCGCTTGGTTCTAGGCTAAGATACCTTATTTTAATTTATTGTCCTACCCTATCAGACCAAGGCACTTGATTGACTATTCCGTATTGATGAATTCTAACAATGTCGCCATGGCAATTCCTGGCTGGAATATTGCTGTAGCTGGTACGTATTGTTTGGTTAGCATGTGCTGTTATAGTTACATTGTTGTAAGACTGGGTACATACCAATATTCCTTGTTCATACATACCTACATCTACAAGGAATATTCAAGGAATAGTCTAGTTGGCTGATACAAAATTTAAGCTATTAACTGCTAAGGGTTTCTTAAAATACAAAGTAGAAAATAACAACATCAAGACGTTTAAAAAATATGCGCTTTATTTTGGTATATGGAATTATTTAAATACATGACATCAAAGATTTTTTAAGCTAGTTGTCATATATCTTATCCATATTTGAATACCTATGACATCGGAGATTATTTTAAGCGAGTTGTCATATTATTCTACGCTAAGTTAAAATAGATATCGCAGTAATGCTATAACAAATAACTGGAATTCTGCCGAATTCCTGGATGTGCCATATTACTTAAACATATTTAACCCCGTTTTTGAATATTTTGATAAGACTTTTCTCCGCTTGCTTAGATTTTAAGTACCTAGGTACTTCATTGGCCAATCCTAAAACATACCAACCTAAGCTAAGCTTCTAAGCACTACCTTATAGTAAGCAAATCCGAGCACCACGTGACTCACACAATCTAAAGTTTATTGCTCTCTGAATCACGGTTATGAGGTGCACGGTACATGGTGTACCAATAAGTAGTACACGTCGTAACAAATCGTAGGTGGGCCTACTGAGTAACTCATTTATATCATAAAAGATCAGCTTAAACAGGTTTCTCATGTCGTGATTGTGAGCGACCAGTATAATTCGGTCCCTGAAGTAATTTTAGGTGCTGCTGATACTAGGTACCTACTTGCTGTCAGACGGTCTCTAGAACGCGGATTTAAATAGGTACAAAGAGAGGCACAAGTTTTTTGGGTGTGAGAAAATTGGGACTTTAGGAGAACGGCAATCTCGGGAGGATCAACCAAAGGTTATGATATGAAATAACACACAGATTGTAGACATTGGACAATTACTCTGCTGACAAATTCAATGTACAATGCTGGTATCTGAAAGTGAGACGTCCGTCTACTAAGGGTTTCTGCTTTTCTGATGGTGGAAGAAAAAAGGCAAAGAAGTAAGCTAAAAAGAAATTCATTGGTAGCAGAGTCGCAGCTCTTTGAAATCATAGAAAACAAATTAATTTATAAGTAGATAACAAATAGTAAGTTATCGAAAACCCATAGGGTGCATAACCTTTGAAACTGTAAGTAAAATATACTTACTAATCAATCAGCTTGTCCTGAGTTCTTGACTTGTATGACAATCCTATAAAACCAATTATCATAATCCTTATATCTATCTTTAAATCTTTGTTACACTTATAATGGCAACATGGTCTTACTGCGCTCACGTTCAAACCATACAATCCCTTGCAAAAAGTCTTACACATTTTGAATCTTAAGCCTTTGCCTTATAGTTCAGTTGGGTCAGCTAATTGTGTTGATGACTGTACTGGCAATAACTTTCCTATAGTAACCAAATCGCCAAGTCACGATTTTACGTGACATTCCGATCTATGTCAATAGTATCTATAATACTAATAGTATCTATTCTATGCTACTCACGTATCGATTCTGTCTAATAATCGATATTGTAGATTGTGCTTGGATTATTGATATACGATGTCAGTACCTGCAAAAAGAGATAATAACATTAGTTACGGACACGTAAAATGGATTCATAAGTATTAAAAGTTTGTACAAAGTATATCTAAACAAAATCACAGGTTCAGTAAATATTGGTAGATAGGTAGGTAATACTTACGTACATACAGGATGGATTCCGAAATTTCAACATTATTGCTTGTCTCTCTATATCCCTTGCGGGGTAGGCAGAGAAAACGTCTGACAAAAGTTTGAGAGTCAATCAGAAGACTGTATCACACACAGGTTGTCAGGACACAGGGACAGGTTGTCAGCCCGTCGCCTAAAATTGCAATGCCGTGAACTCTCAAATACCTTAGTCGATTCTTACGTATCTTACAGGAAAGATTTGAGGTGATGCTATTGATACCTACCCTGGTAGGTAATTTCAAAAATTGTAGAAGGAGAAAAACATTTGATTGATTTAAAGGGGATCACTCCAATAGGTAACGTTAATATTCTTCTTACAAGTGGGAATGCTGACCGCAATTTCGCAAAATTTTTCTCTAGGTACAGTTTTTGTATAAAAATACAATTGCCTGCCTACGAAATTGAACAAATAAGAAAAAAAATTTGGGCCTCATATTCAAATTGACACTTTGGCTGATACATTTCAAAAAACTCTGTATAGGCTTGTAGCTCTCCTGATACTATTAGTTCGAGAGCCCAGGGGGTAAGTGGCTATCTCATAAGGTACCACGATAGGCTAGGTTTGGATCGTTAACCAAGACTTAAACAAGTCGTATGACCCAGGTCTGCCAGAGCCAATCCTGCCGAAACATAAAAATAATCGATATTTTTCAGAGTCATATTTCGTAAAAATATGTCATAAGGTACCACAATGAAAGTGCTGGCATCAGTTAACCATTGAAAAATTATGTAAAAAAAGCTTGGTCTGCCACTGCGCACCCTGCCGGAAGTGCTTGCCAGACCTCTCCAAAGATGCCCTTCCGACACCCCTAAACTATCTCATCGGGTACCACGACGCGACCACCACAACATAATAGCCAAGATCACTCTGACAATAGATCACAAGGTCTGCCAGGCCTAAACTTGCCGCATCCTAGTGTTTCAGACATTTGAAGTTGTAGGTCCAGTGTATGAAAAATGACCTATATCTTTTCCCCGTGTTTGATTTTGATGGTGCCTTAATACGAAATGCTCTCCATAATGAGGAGCTTCGAGTCATATAGGACAGTTGGGTGGAGGTTTCAGTATTGAACACAATCCTGTCAAAAGTTTGAAATGGAGGTTTGGTCTATGGAAACTGGCCTATATCTTATTCCCCCCGGGTTTGATTTTGATGGCGCCTTAATATGAAATGCTCTCCATAACTAGGAGCTTTGAGTCATATAGGTCAGTGAGGAGGAGTGTCTCTGTATTGTACACAATCCTGTCAAAAGTGTGAAATTGTAGGTAAAGTGTATGAAAACTGGCCTATATCTTTTCCCCCACTGGTTTGATTTTGATGGTGCCTTGGTATGAAATGCTCGTAATGATTAGGAGATTCGATTTGTATAGGTCAATTGGATAGAAGGTCTCTGTTCTGTGCACAATCCTCCTAAATATGAAAATATTCGATAACTTCTGCAGATTTTATAAGTTAAAATTGTCATATCATAAGGAACTCGAATAAAAGTGCTTGCATCACCTTACCTTTGACAAATTATGTTTAAAAAACTTGGTCTGCCACTGCCCACTCTGCTGGAAGTCCTTAGATGAGATAGGTTAGGGGTGTCGGAAGGGTATATTTGGAGGGGTCTCCCAAGGACTTCTGGCAGAGTGCGCAATGGCAGACCAAGTTTTCTTAACTCAATTTATCAATGGTAAGCTGATGCTGGCACTGTCATTCGGGTACCTTATTAATTACCGGGCAGAACATATCCAATATTTTCATGTTTAGCAGGATTGAGATTTTTTCCGTTAACATTGTAATTTCATAAGGTACCCGAATGACAGTGCCAGCATCAGCTTACCATTGATAAATTGAGTTAAGAAAACTTGGTCTGCCATTGCGCACTCTGCCAGAAGTCCTTGGGAGACCCCTCCAAATATACCCTTCCGACACCCTAACCTATCTCTTTTTTAACATAATTTATCAATGGTAAGCTGATGCAAGCACTTTTATTCGAGTTCCTTATGATATGACAATTTTAACTTATAAAATCTGCAGAAGTTATCGAATATTTTCATATTTAGGAGGATTATGCACAGAACAGGGACCTTCTATCCAATTGACCTATACAAATCGAATCTCCTAATCATTACGAGCATTTCATACCAAGGCACCATCAAAATCAAACCAGTGGTTAGGTAGGTGAGATAGGTTAGGGTGTCGGAAGTGCATATTCGGAGGGTCTGACAGGACTTCCGGCAGAGTGCGCAATGGCAGACCAAGTTTTCTTAACTCAATTTATCAATGGTAAGCTGATGCCGGCACTTTTATTCGGGTACCTTATGATATGACAATATTAACGGCAAAAATCTGCAGAACATATCCAATATTTTCATGTTTAGCAGGATTGAGATTTTTTCCGTTAACATTGTAATTTCATAAGGTACCCGAATGACAGTGCCAGCATCAGCTTACCACTGATAAATTGAGTTAAGAAAACTTGGTCTGCCATTGCGCACTCTGCCAGAAGTCCTTGGAGACCCTCCAAATATACCCTTCCGACACCCCTAACCTATCTCATCTAAGCACTTCCAGCAGAGTGGGCAGTGGCAGACCAAGGTTTTTAAACATAATTTGTCGAAGGTAAGGTGATGCAAGCACTTTTATTCGAGTTCCTTATGATATGACAATTTTAACTTATAAAATCTGCAGAAGTTATCGAATGTTGTCATATTTAGGAGGATTGTGCACAGAACAGAGACCTTCTATCCAATTGACCTATACAAATCGAATCTCCTAATCATTACGAGCATTTCATACCAAGGCACCATCAAAATCAAACCAGTGGGGGAAAAGATATAGGCCAGTTTTCATACACTTTACCTACAATTTCAAACTTTTTGACAGGATTGTGTACAATACAGAGACCCTCCTCCTCACTGACCTATATGACTCAAAGCTCCTAGTTATGGAGAGCATTTCCTATTAAGGCGCCATCAAAATCAAACCCGGGGGGAATAAGATACAGGCCAGTTTTCATAGACCAAACCTCCATTTCAAACTTTTTGACAGGATTGCGTTCAATACTGAAACCCTCCACCCAACTGTCCTATATGACTCGAAGCTCCTCATTATGGAGAGCATTTCGTATTAAGGCACCATCAAAATCAAACACGGGGGGAAAAATATATAGGTCATTTTTCATACACTGGACCTACAACTTCAAATGTCTGAAACACTAGGATGCGGCAATTTTAGGCCTGGCAGACCTTGTGATCTATTGTCAAAGTGATCTTGGCTATTATGTTGTGGTGGTCGCGTCGTGGTACCCGATGAGATAGTTTAGGGGTGTCGGAAGGGCATCTTTGGAGAGGTCTGGCAAGCACTTCCGGCAGGGTGCGCAGTGGCAGACCAAGCTTTTTTTACATAATTTTTCAATGGTTAACTGATGCCAGCACTTTCATTGTGGTACCTTATGACATATTTTTTACGAAAAAATGACTCTGAAAAATATCGATTATTTTTATGTTTCGGCAGGATTGGCTCTGGCAGACCTGGGTCACACGACTTGTTTAAGTCTTGGTTAACGATCCAAACCTAGCCTATCGTGGTACCTTATGAGATAGCCACTTACCCCCTGGGCTCTCGAACTATATCTATTTCCATGGGAAGCCATTTTAATTTTGAACGTAAAGGAACGTCAACCTAAAGTTAGCGTATCCTGATGACATGCGTTGAATGCATTACCAAAGTGGAGCAGCCAGGTAGATAGCTACGCCAACTAGACTAATGAGTTCGTTTTACCAACTTTATCTTACGTCCTGGTGGGAATAATATATCCACTCTTATACTGAGTTGAAAACTTGAGACACGTAGCGTAGGTTTATTTTGATAAAATCGACTATTTTTCTGATCTATTATTATTAGATTTCAATGCACTTACAGTGCTATATTATTCTCATAAATGAAAATAAGAAGCGGAAAAAAATGCATGCATCGAATGGGACTCGAAAAGGGTTTATGGGTCGCTAGATCATTGCTTGGAGACAAGCATCAAAAGATTAAAATTTGGCAAGCATCGATTGGTACATTATGATAGCTCAGTGAGAGAGCGATGGGACGTTGACCCATGCGGCCCGGGTTCGAGCCCACGGTCAATGCATGACATTTTTTCAATTTCTTATTCGCATTTATGGCTATGTTTCTAATTCAAAAGGTGGAGAAAATAAAACCTAACTTGGCAGTCATTAATCATTTTGAGATTCAGAGTTAAAACCAGTAACGGAGTTTATGAGACAGCTCTCCAAATACTGATAGAAAGCTTTCAGAAACTGAACAACTTCCCAAAATAAAATATTCCAGATGTTAAAAAAAATTACCATGACTGACTGACAAAAGAAGTTTTACGTCTGATGAAAAATTTTCTTATGGGAAGTTATCACTTATGGTCATATTCGGAGAGCTGTCCGTTACACCTTGTATAGTTTAGGGGTCAACTCAATTTTCTACCGAAAACCACCTTAACACACTGTATTATGAAGATCTCTCGTGTCTATTGGTCTACTAATGACTAAGACAACGGCTCACCCTCTCGGAGGCATCTCAACTGTAGGACCCTTAAGCAGGTCGAGGGTCTTGTTCCACGTCTGTTCTTAGCTTTGTGAGAAGGTACAATTATGATCTAGGCATATATAAGCCTATGTCCAGCTAGTCTACTTACTCATTTAAGGGACCAGCTTATACTGGTTTATCATACAAATACTAGGTAAAAACCACTCTCGTGTATTGGCTTACTAATTTTATTTTATTTTTATTTTATTTTATTTATTTTGGAAAACCAACAGCTATTAACAACATTGTACACTACAATAGTAAAAACAGAAAGCCAATTACAGGTTTTCACCGATAAACACTAATGTAGAAAATATGAAGCATGAGACACTAACAACACAAACCACACATTACATAAGGCAGAGTCTAAACGGCTGTAAAAAACTGGCCTGTCGGAGGCATCTCAACGCAACTGTAGGACCCTTCAGCAGGTTGAGTGTCTTGTTTCACATCTGTTCTTGGCTTTGTGAGAAGGTACAATTCATTCTTTGAGTGGGACACCGAGTCATTTAACGACCCGGTGAACCCTGGTTTCAGAGTTTTTACAACCGCCTACTGCAAATAGCAGGCCTCTGACATTGACATTGACATGGTTGTGTAACGACCGCCATCATAGACAGCAACCGGGACCGACGGCTTAAAGTGCTTCATCTTGCTTTTCGGACAATCAGGTGATTCAGCCTGCAATGTTTCTAACCAGACTGCGAACAAATTCACAAAGTGATAAATATCAACTTTGTGAGTGACCCCACAGGGAATTGCACCCGGAACAGAAGGTACAATGTTCTATGCGCATAAATGGACTATCGCCAGCAAGTCCACCTATCCATTTCTGTAACCAAACTTGTACTGGTTTATCATACAAATACTAGGTACACCACTCTCGAGTCTATTGGCCTACTAATGACTATGACAACGGCTCACCGTATATCTGTAGCTCAGCATCTCGGAGGCATCTCAACTGTAGGACCCTTAAGCAGGTCGAGGGTCTTGTTTCACGTCTGTTCTTAGCTTTGTGAGAAGTTGCAGTGGAGTGGAGAGCTATGCACATATATGTACAGTGTACAGTCTAGTACCTATACAACGTGTTACAAAACAACCAATAAATCTCCCATACAAAGTGAGTTCATTTTGTATGGGAAGTCCAAATTTTTATTTCATATTTCGACCCATGTTCCATGGGGAAAGTTGTTCAGTTTCATGAGTACCTTGACCTCCTTTCAGCTTTATTGGTTGTTTTGTAACACCCAGTATAGGTACTTTCCTGGCCCCCACGTCTCTGAAAACAAGGGTCAGGTAACCCAACAAGTTCACTTACCCATTTACGTATCCAACTTATACTGGTTTATCATAAAAATACTAAAAATAACTCGTATGTGTTGATACTTTAAACTGATCTATTATAGAAAAGGAGTAGGTATTTGCGCTATTTCCCTGACACTCTGTATATGAATATTGCAAGCTTATTGGCCTAATAACAACCATATAAATGTTCTAGTAAGCATCTCTAGCCCCAATCTTTGTGCTAGGTACCGAGATGCTTCATCGTTTGCAAGTACTTATGTAGTAGGTAGGTACAGAACAAAGGCGCGCCTGTGATTCGAAGCACCGCAATCAACATTCTGTTCTGCATTGATCGCGTTCCGGCCAATCAGACTGCGCGGGATTATTCAAATATCGAACGTAATCTGCGAAATTACCAAGCAAGCTTTGCTGTTTTACTTATGCTTGTACTGGCAGGTTATGCTTTTTTTATTTTGAATATGATAGTACGTCCATGTATGATAGTTTTACTTTTGCTGAAATATTTTCGGAAAGTTATCAGTTTTACGGTCTGAATGCACCCTATCAGTTATCGGAGAGCTGTTCTTGACACCCTGTATAGTCTATGGGCCAAATTAATTATTTTCTACTGAAAACGACCCTACATTGTACTTATTATGAAGATCTCGAGTTTATTGGCATACTAATGACTGTGACAAAAAAAACAGATATTTTAGTAAGTCCTATCATGCCCCAATCTCTGTACTACGTACTGAGATGCTTCATCGCTTGCAAGTACTTATGTAGTAGGTAGGTACAGAACAAAGGCGCGCCTGTGATTCGAAGCACCGCAATCAACATTCTGTTCTGCATTGATCGCGTTCCGGCCAATCAGACTGCGCGGGATTATTCAAATATCGAACATAATCTGTGAAATCTAGAGCAAGCTTTGCTGTTTTACTTAAGTTTGTTCTTAAATTATTGGTAAATAATTTTCAGCCGTTTTTACTAGCGGCCCGTTAGCGTTTTCATCCCGCTGCAAATCATTTTCCCGTGGGAAAAAGGCATTTTTCTTGCATAAGTTAAACATTTGAACCTTCCTCTTGTATCATTCTATATACAACAAAAGCAAAATCCATTGCGAGGTTGAAAAGGAGTTAGCGATTTCCAAGATAGGCAGACAAGCAGAGAAACGCAAAAAGCAACTTCATTTTATAGGTACTAGGTATAATGTATTGAATAATATAAACCTTATCCTTACTGACGGACCGCTATTCCTTTATAATTTGACCGTTTTAACAGACAACTCAAGGTACTGTTATATATTCTGTACTGGTCTGGTAATAGTATAATATCAACACATACAAGCATCCCTTACGGAGTGGACAGAGCGTTGACGGAAGTAAAAATACGGTCACTTTCGCCACATCTGACAAGAATTTGAAGGATTTTAAAAAAAATCGTGTGTGCCTATAGAGACAGGTTGTCAGCCTGACGCCTAAAATTGTAATACACATAAATCCCTCAAGTTCCTTAGTAACCTCTACAATATCAACACTGCCTAAATTGTTAGGCAGTGTTGATATTGTAGAGGTTACTATGCGGCTTTGCTTGTCACTTGCCGGGACATTCAAGTGACAATGTCCCAGTCTCCGTTGGCTTGGCTATTAACTATGAATAGTCTACACCAAGTACCTACATCAGCTGCTACATGGCTTCATCACAGGGAAACGCCTATACAGATGGCTCAGTACTAGCGACGATTTTGACGTTTACTAACGAAAACTGGAAAAACCGAAATCTCAGGGGAAGTCAAGGTAATTAAGAAGGTGGTTGACACGAACGTCATATCTATTGGATTTAAAATTGGTTCAGAATCATATGACGTTCTTTGTCATATTTTGCTGTTTTGATATGAGAATTTTGGCTTTTATAGTAGGTAGTAGAATTTTGACAGAAGCAAACCAACGCAAAAATCCGAAATAGGGCCGAGTGAACTTTCTATAATTCTCTATTTTGTGGCTTCGTGGTTATTTCATTACACAAACAACGTCAGAGGCCTTGCCGTGTGGTAGCGGCTAATAATACTGCCACCCCTAGTCCACTAGGGTGTTTGTAAGAGGCGACGTAGAGTTTTTGACCTCGGCTGAATATCTGTCGACTACGGTCAACCGCATGGCGGCGGTAATACCACCTTTAAAGGCATTCCCATTGACGTCAGGCAAGCGGCCGCGAGCAAAACATGCAAAATCCTTTTGCTACATGATTTTGTGCTCTCACAAACATGACCCTACAAGGTTTCTTCTGTTTCATACATTTTACATGGAAACTGTTTCAAGCGTTGCGATATCGTACGTCTTACGTCTCACGTCTACTCTGTGGAGCTTGGGCCTTCATCATTGGCCTCATATGTCTGTGAGAGACGATTTATTCAGTGTCTGAGGTATGATTTTTCATGGCTGTATAAGCCGATGCGGGAGCGGCATGACTTTCCGCACGCTCTACAAGTGAAGGTGGAATTGGAGATTGGCACATGCATGGGCCTTATAAGTTAGCATTTGTAAGTACATATGGCGTCCGTCACGAACCACAATATTGTCAGTTGCGTGTCACCTTAAGTACCTACTATGCCGTATGCATAGCTAAGCAGTACGCAGTTGTACTTAATATTTAATAACAATGCATAATAGCGACTTTCCCTTTGCAGTGAGAGACAATAACTCACAAAATCGGTGTCAGTGCACTCTCTATTAATTTAGTCACACTTTCTATGGCGCCTATGATGGCTTACCTACACACCATAATCAGAAGTTGAATAATTGTTTTACATACATATAGGGTGATATTTTACTTGTGACAGATAGCGAAAACTCAGAATCGGCTGCTGATAAGGAACAACTTTCCCCAAGGAACATAGGTTGAAATCCGAAAAAAAATTTAGAGCTCCCATACAAATTTGCCGATTAGCTGATTTCAGTTACCACGGGAGGTATAAACTTTTTTTTTCGTCTTTCGACCTATGTTCCTTGGGGAAAGTTGTTCCTTATCACCAGCCGATTCTGAGTTTTCGCTATCGGTCACCAGTAAAATTTCATCCTATATATTACGCCTATATCGCGTGCGGGGCAGGCAGAGCGCAAACAGCTGCAAAGTAGATATAAGTTGGTCCTTGGTAAATGGATAGGTTTGTGTACTGGCTGTGCTCTGATGTAGAGTACTTGTACTTGCAGAGTCTACTTTACAAGCTCTAGCTTTTCGTAGTAGGTAGCTACTATATCCCATCTCATACCACAGGTGGTGCCGGCTTAGAATAGCATCACCCTATATCTTTCCCGTGGGTCTCGTAAGAAGCGGCTCAGGGATTTGAGAGTTGATGTGTATTGCAATTGTAGGCAAGAGGCTGACAACCTGTCTCTGTGCAGATACTTCTTCTGAATGGCTCTTAGGCTATTGTCAGACGGACGTTTTTTTTACTACAACTCGGCCTACCTTGCAAGGGATATAGACGTGATATTAGTATGTATGTATGTCATACCCACAGAATATCACAATCACAGCTGTTCAGTACGAGGAAGTTGACAGTTCAATGGGTCCTCGCTTTTGGCACTTGGCAGCGTCTTGGCACGGCACTTGCTGGCAATATGTGGCATAACTGGCATAAACCTATACGAAACAAACTTTCTAAACCGGCTCGAGAAAGCAATATGGCAGTAGCTACTGTGGAATTACAGATTTCATCCTTTCTATTGTTTCAAATTGCGCAACTTCTTACTTTAGTTTCGATTCGATTACAAGTAACTACCAAGTAAGAAAGTGTTAATTGAAATAAGAATATTACAAACTTTAAATCAGTATGGTCTTGGACTAATTCTTATTGAATATTTACAAAAAAAGCATAGAATTTTGTTTCCAGCCAGTCCTACGACGTGAATTTTCTAAAATGAGAGTATTAATTTCTTTTTTTATAAGGTAGCCAATAAATACGAAACTCAAACCAGCCTGTTAATCATTTCAAAACGATTGAAATATCCATTTCAAAATTTGAAATAAGAACACTAGAGATTATGCCAGCCAGTTCTTGGTGTTATGAATGCCCAACACCAACGAACCAAATATCCTTCCTTCCCTACATTTTCTTGTTTCTCGTAATTTGAAATAAGAACACTAGTAGAGAGTATGACTGGCCAGTTCTTGGTGTTATGAATGGCCAGCACAGAGGAACCGAATATCCGCCGCCATAAATCCAACTGTGGTCTAATACGCCGATAAATCTGGTTCCATCCGGTTGTGATCCACATACAGAGAGAGATTACTGCAATATCATAGAATAGAGTGGATTAAAAAGTAGACAGAGTGAGTGGAAGTAGTTTATGAAGCTAAATTTAACTGTGCTCTATACGTTGCGTTGTGATCCACATACAGAGAGAGATTACTGCAATATCATAGAAAAGAGTCGGTAAAAGTTAGATGGAGTGTACGGAATTGGAATATGAAGCAGTAACGTGTTTGTTCATAAATTGCCTAACGGAGGACCACCGAGCGCTCCGAATACGTTGTGAGATCGCGAATAAAATTTGGTGAGTCTCGGTTTCTTTTATATTTTGAGGGTTTTATGTCTTGTATTTAGAAAGCATTCTAGGTATTTAGTACTAGCAAATAAGGTTCCGTGTGATGCCGGCCTAGAATAGCATCACCCCAATTCTACCCGTGGGTGTCGTAAAAACCGACTAAGGGATAATTATCCAGGGAATGGGCAGCAGCGTTCCCTGTGAATTAAACAGCTTGCACTGCGTTCGCCAATCCGCCTGCCAAGCGTGGTGAGTATGGCAATACCCCCCAATACGGGGGAGGCCCATGTCCAGCAGTGGACTGTTGTGGCTGTTAAGGTAAATAAGGTTCGCGGGTATCGTAAAAGGTGACTTGATAATTTATTGAATCTATTCACAAATCCTGCCAACCAAGTGAGGTGAGCATGGAAAATAAGACGAATTTTCATAATGGCGGTGAATTATAGGGTATGCTTCTGCCGCGTGGGACACAGAGTCGGCGGACGACCCGATGAACTCTGATGTTAGAGTTTTAGGCACTCCGTCTACATTATTATCAGTCTCACCATCACGGCTTATGGTTCTTATTCGAGCCGGCAGTCGTAATGTAGTCCTTATATAGTATTAGGCGGTTCTTTGCCTTTTCTTTGTACACCACATTTCTGGAATTGTGGCCAGCTTTGATCCGAACTTATACCAAATTCTACACGTTTTGACGTGTCATGATCCTTGGGGGTAAATCAGTAAGTAAGTTTTGCACAACCAGTCGAAAAGCTGTACGGAAAAGACATTTGTGGTGAAAACTAACAACAAAAGTCTACTAGTATCTATTTCTTAAAATAGGTTTATGCCGGGAGAACGTCTGCTTTCGACAGGAAAATTCGTTATGCCGCTGATGGGGCTACAAGTATACTTACATATACCTTCCTCTATAAACAGTATTAAAAAAACCTCAGCTAATTCCTTTCAGAAGGGGTTAGCATAGCGGTGTCTATGACAAAGAAACATTTAGCCTGTATAGATTTTGATAGATCCGCCCCAAGACTTTGGAATCAGCATTGTTATTTTGTGCCGGGGTAGGTATGTGAAATTCTAGCAGAATCTTAAATCTTGCAAATGCATTCGGCCTTGGACAATCTGCCCGAGACAGACCGAACCCAATGGTGCACACAAAATCTGCACTACCCACTACATATTCATTGCATACTCGTACATACAATCGTAAGGGTGTTTGCAGTCAACAGTTTTTTATCAAATCTTTTGACGGAGGAAAATTTAAGTTCTACGTCATCCATTTCCTATTTTCCTTCTATAGATGCATGAGGCTGTCAAAAAGACTGTTCGAACGACGACCGCTTTTCAACAAGCTCTTTCTGTTTCTTATTATGTGGGAAAGTGACTTAACAAACGACTCGTTCATCCTTGGTGTTGAGGGTTCTCTAACATAGTCTTCTAGTAACAGTAACAACCGGGACTGGGGACAGCTTGACGTACTGTGGCGTAACTACGAAGGGGCAAACCGGGGCAGTGCCCCGGGGCCTTTGAGCCTCGGGGGCCCTCTGGGCCTTTATGCCCTGATTGAAGCACTACTTAATACTAGGAAAAATTTCTTCAATATTGAAAAATAAGTAAACACGAAATCCGACCTTCATTCGGCAACTTATTATTTGATAATATTCAGGGGATTCCCTACAAGTCTCGTACTATAGGTTTGTTTGCTAGTAAGTACCATCTGTCGATGGATATCAAAATGTTTATGCATGGGAATTCACCCGGCGGTCACCGGGTTCGGGCCCGGCGGTTCGGGGATTCCTTAGCGGCACGTGGCGTATCGTTCTGGGCTTGGGGCCCTGGTCAAGTTTTGCCCCGGGGCCTTTGGTTACTTAGTTACGCCACTGTTGACGTACCTACCCAGCAAAAAACGATTCTGTTACTACAACACCAAAAGAAATATCCATGCAAACCTTATGGGACTACGAGGAAGGAAAAACTAGTCCAATATAATGGTCTGAATATCGTAGTGGCAGTGTACTGTTGACAGCCGATGTGGCGCAGTGGTTAGTATGCCTGCCTGCCACGTAAAGGTTCCGGGTTCAATACCCGGTGGGGTCACTCACAAAGTTGATATTTATCACTTTGTGAATTTGTTCCCAGTCTGGGTAGGACATTGCAGACTGAACCACCTGATTGTCCGCAAGTAAGATGGCCGTGCTTCGGATGGGCACGTTAAGCCGTCGGTCCCGGTTGCTGTCTATGATGGCGGTCGCTACACAACCATGTTAGATGCCTGCTACTTGCAGTAGGCGGTTGAAAAACTCTGATACCAGGGTTCATCGGGTCGTTGAACGACTCGGTGTCCCACACGAAAAGAAGAAGGTCTGAATATCGTAGTGGCAGTGTGCAGACACCCTAAGTCGGCTACATATTCATCGCACATACAAACACACACAAACATTGGTGAGATCGTAAGACGGATTAACATAACTTTAGCTACGTGTCGGGTCGACTCTTCGACCAAGTTCGCAACTCAGTTGGAACTTGGATCTAGCGAATGTCATTTAATTTACAGTCTATTTTGAGATAGGTTTCTGTACTATTGTTATATGTTTTGGTTTATTTATGCTCTTGATTTTGTCACAACACTTTGGCACTCTTCTCGTTACTTTCCCTGATACCTGTTTAATTAGGTACTATCCATTCTCTATTTATTTCTTTCGGTTATTCGCATGCAACTTACAGCCTAGGTAAAAAGCACAAAGTAGGTAGTCGCGCCAGCCAATACTTTACTTTGTGTGAAAAGTTAGAGATGTTGCAGATTTATGTGACTTCATACTTCCTTTTTTATGTTTTATTAAATCAATAGGAAACCTCCCTCTTGAACCACTTATCTATCACTAGAGAAAACCGCATCAAAATCCGTTGTGCGGATTGATTAAGAGGTTTCAGCGGTGTCCATGACAGAGAACAACTAAGAGCGACTTTATTTATTTCTTTTATGTATTGCCACATGCCGTGTGGTGCCGGCAGAGTAGAATAGCACCACCCCATCTCTTCCCGTGGGGGTTGTAAAAGGCGACCGAGGGATAAAACCGACTCAAACAGCCAGGGCCAATCGTATGGTGGCGGTTAATCCACCACAAAAGCATTCCCAAGGAGGGTTGACGTCTGGTAGGCGGCCGATCGTAAAATTCAGCCAAATGCTTTTGCAACACGATTTCATGTTCAACTAAACGTGTTACGCCGACCCCAAGCAATTGGGATAAGGGCAGGAAGATGATGATGTATTGCAACATGCCAGAAAAAAGTTTAGCAACGGATGCAACCGCTGGGCGGGCCGCTAAGTACAAAATAAGGTAGGTACTTACTTAATCTCTGGCAGAAATATGTAGGTAGCGTTATTTTGACTGGAATTTGGCACAATAAAGCCTAATTTATAATTAAAACAGTAGAAATGTCCCACAAACCGCTCACTACAAAACAACAAAGATTAATGAACATGACGGACCCTTGTCAAGCAAAGCGGGACTGGCATAGGAATGCATAGTTTCACAACTAGAATTTGCTTTACAAATAAGTGACAAAACTCTTCTTTTCAGGGTGCCGTACCCAAAGGGTGAAAACGGAGGTTATTACTGAGATTTCGCTGTTGGTAAACATTCAGCTGCAAACAAACCAGCAACAAAATTAACTTTGTAACGCTAAAAAACCTGATATTTAGAAGTTGACTGACTACGAAACCCTATTTGTGGGCGCGTCTGACACGCTCTTTGCCGGTTTTTTTCTATTGTTGGGTCACTGAAGTGTCGTGGTTGTGTGACTACGGCCATCTGTCTAAGTATAAATCACCAAAACGGTGGTTTGACTTGCCCTCCGAAGCACTAAGACGAACTCTTACCACGAACATCTAACAATATGGTGAAACGTGAAACCTTATCAAGCACAACGTTGCTGGGATAGGAATGCATGGTTTCGCAACCATGGCGCCACGCGTCATGGCGTAATACTACTATCGTGTGTTTCAAAGATACTACAGAGCCCTTTGTTGTTAATAGGATAGTAACGATTTTATCCAGTACCTATCATTATATGCCGTGTGGTGCCGGCTTAATAGCATCACCCTATATCTTCCCTGTGGGTGTCGTGAGAAGTGACTAAGGGATTTGAGAATGAAATGAAGAAATTGAAGTGTAGATAGGTATTGCAATTTTAAGGCAGGCTGACAATCAGACAAGTAAAATCATTAAAAAACAAAAACCCGACAACGGTAATTTCAAAGTTTTCAAACTTAGGTATATTTAAAACCCGCCTACTTAGGGAGTTTATATTGCACTTCGAATCTAACGACACCTCGTATTTTACACCACCATATTAATCATAAGATGATCATGTTTAAACGAGTGTTTAAATCTAACATGTTCATCTCATCTTATATTCTGAAGCAAACTTGCTTTTTCAAGCCGGCAATGGCATTGGCAAACCACAGTACAATGTAACACGTGTAAAATGATAGAAATATTCTATTTTAAGACCACATTTTCATAACAAGAGTTTGTGTAACATTGCAACAAAATACGTGACTATTAAACAAAGATAGGGCAGAGTATGTACCATGGACACTTATTTACTACAATATCTACATAGTAGTAGGTTTATACTATGTAGCAACTAGTCTAGTGTAACTTTATGACGTCACTCACTTCCGAGCTACACTGCCGACCTACTCAGTAGGTAGATTTCCCAAAAATTTATAAAAGTTAGGTAGGTAGGTACATTTTCGTCAGATTTTAGCGAGTGAATGCATATCAGGAGGTCAAATCACTGAGGGAAAGAAGACAAAAACGACGGTTACTACGGATTTGAAGCAATACTCCTTCTAAGCGTTAAGGCTCTTATTTGTATATTTTTTAAAGGATTCGTTATCCATTTTCTGTTTACGTTTGTCTGTCTCAAAGTGAATAATAGGTACTTTAGTTAAAAGAAATGGAACTGATTCAATGCATGATTTCGATCTTGATGATAATGATCTCTCCTGCCGATTTCGGCCTTGGCGACCACTTCTACTCCTGATCAAGTCGGCGCTGATGCGCCCGTAGGTGGCTATTGTAGCCGATTTTTGCAGTAAACTCCCGTGCTCAGTGTGGGCACGTGAGTTTGCCATTGATATTATCGATCTTACCATCCATAGAAAACGTGTCAATAGAGCTCCAATACACCATGAAACAAGTAAAACAGTTGCAATCCCCCAGTGTGAACCGGATGTTGATTTCCTGGACAACAGCCACTTCCCTATTGATCTACTGACTAGTTGACTACGCTCGTGATTGGCAAATCTATTTCTATCATATAACTACCTAATGACAAATTCGCTGACTGGATCGCAAATAAAATACCTGCAAAAGTGGTATGCTTAAAACTATTGCATATTGTTGAAAAGTACTACAGACTTTTATTGCTTTTTAGGGTTTCGTAGTCTACTAGAAACCCTTATAGTTTCGTCATGTCTGTCTGTCTGTCTGTCTGTCTGTCTGTCTGTCTGTCTGTATGCCGCGCCCTCATATCTTCGTCAGTTTTAGAGCTATCGACATGAAATTTGGTGAGAAGATAGATTGTGTTGACCCAAATATAGAAATGTTAAGAAAAAATTATATTAAATGTTTTTTGGACCCCCTCCCATACAAGTGAAAGGGGGACAAAAAATTTTTTTTTCTTCTGTAATATTGAGTAGGATATCGTTGAATAGGTCTTTTAAAACTAAGATGAGGTTTCTTTGAAACAAAGTCACTAAAATGTTTCTGTCACGAGATATTTACTTTTAAAAAGGGCGTTTTTGACCCATAATTTGTTCCAGCTGTAACTTCTAAAGTATAAAAGCTAAAAATTTTAAATAAATATGGAATATAGCTTACAATCTGAAGTTACAATGAAAACTATAACGGATATTGTACCCTTAAAGGTTTCAGAAAAAATGGAGTTTTTCTATTTGCGGTTGGTCATCATACTGCTGCTAACAAACCAGCAACAAATTAAGTTTGTAATGCTGAAAAACCTGATATTTAAACGTTGACTACGAAACCCTATTTGTGGGCGTGTCTGACACGCTCTTGGCCGTTTTTTTAAATATGAAAAGCTAGACAAAAATTATAAGAAAGTTATTGTTTTGATTTCATCCAAAATATTGAACTATGACGTCATGTTTCAGTAATTTCATACAAATTATCGTTTTCGTACTTCTTAAAAAGTAGCTTATTTGACCTGTCAGTCAAATAGCGGATTGCCTTTAGTATTCAAAAAATACAATGTGTTAGTTTTGGAAATATATTTAGGCCCGATTTGGCTTCTAGTAGCGAGAAAACGATAGAACAAACGATGAGCACAATAAAATCTTTTATTAGGGAGTAATTTAGAGATAGCATTTATAGAGCCAAATTGGGTAGGTATATTCCCTAAACTTTACCTATTTATTACATTCAAGAGTTCATTTTAAGTATGTCTAATAGCAAATTCTGCTTTAGTTAACCAGGTTTTTTTAGACTAATAAGACCCCGTTGAACACGATCCTGCCCGGTACTTTTCGCTTCCCCCCCCCCCTCCTTCACGTCACGTTATTTTTAGATTTATGCGAAGACAAACATTCAAAGAGTCACATACAAATTCTTACTCTATTTATTACAATTCTGATTATGCTTTGAATTGTTACGTAGCTTTAAAGTCGGTTAAAACAATTAGAGACACTTTAATAAGATTAAACGTTTACCCATCACAATGGTTCAATCAATTTATTTCCATACCGGCGATTAAGTTCACTGCAGACCGGAAGCGGGGCGGCCACCATAACGGATGTGTGACGTCACCGAATCCCGCGCAACCCACCGCACTTCCGGTGCCCGCGGGAACAATGCGCGGCCCGTGGTTTATGAATAACGGCTTTTTATAATAATACTCATTCTTGGTGATGGAGGTCAGTAGACAAAAAAACTAATGAAGAATGCATGTAAATTCTCCCTGCATTCTTCATTTGTTTTTTATAATAAGCCGCACTTTTGTATGGCACATTCGCCCTTTCTACAAAACACCGAAGATATGATTAATTATTGTATTGTTACAAAAGGTTCCAAAAATTTACTTGAAAGAACATCAGTAGGACAATTTATGTATTGTCTCATCAATAGGGTTTGTAGTTGGTTTGTAGTACAAATAATCGCAAAGGCTTTAGATTGTGCGCTCATATTTTGTCTATAACATGTTTTTGTCGAACGAAAAATTCGGATCGCAGAAATATTTCAATTATTTTGTGTTGGAATCATGTTGTAGAACAAAATACCAATAAAATTCAAACTACAAACAGCATAATTTTACTAATTTTTACTTGAAATGAAATACTAAAGAAGCCATATACAATTTAAACAATATTTCATTGAGAGACGAATCAACCTAACCATTTGAAATGTAATTTTGGACATTATTTTCAAGAAGGAAATTGGTAATTAGATCTTCAAAGTAAGGCGAGAAACACACGCAAGGTCTATTTGTACGTCATTTATTCAATTCAAAGTCAAAACATTTATTTCGTAGTAGGAATTTACAAGATTCTCTTTATGAAAGTCACATTCTAATTCAATGTTTAAAAAAAAAATTGTAATGCTATTCTCCACCCTACCCTACCGAATACGGTTTATGTCTAACGGCATCGCAAAACGCTGCGTCGACGGATGCGTTTCTCAAACCGTTTGACATAAATCGTACACATATGAAAATTAGGTAGAAAATTGAACAAACGGACGTTACCGTGTGTTTCACGCCTAATCTACAGCCTTGCTGTTTGGAAACCAAATTGAAGGGCTCAAAATATTGATAGCTATAAAATCCTACCCTGATTTATCTTAGATTTGAAATTCCCTTTTAGAATTTCAAACGAGAATCAAAATATTCAGGTTGACTTTATGAATAACTAGCTGCCCGTCAGCGGTTTCACCCGCTGCAACCGCGGGAAAAAAGCATTATTCGCCAAGAGATGTCGCTGTTAGTTTTCGGCGAAAACGTTTAAAACGCGAATCGGCTCAGTCACGCCACCTATTTCAATAATATTGGAAAATGCGTGATCCCGTGGGAATGAGACATTTTTCCGTGGTAAAAAGTATCCTATGTGTTATTCCAGATGCCCTTTTATATTTCTGCAAAGTTTCATGTCAATCTAACCAGCCGTTTTTGCGTGATGTCGTAACAAACACACACACAAACATCCGCCTTTATAATATTAGTAGGATTATTTGGACTAGGAAAGTGTTACGAATTGTTTACAATGAGGTTGCAAACTGGAGAAATGGTGCCACGTTCGGTTGTGATTTTTTCAGTGATTAGTTGAAATTATGTCAATGTCAGAGTTCAGTTACATACTGTATTGCTTAGCTATTGGTTGTCGTTCCGTCATTTACAATACTGTAGGCACAATTGCAATAGGTAAGCTTCGATTTTTTCAATGCAAACTTTCGAGTTCCAGGATTTGAGTTACTATACAAATATACATTTATCACGCCTATTATCCCTTGCGGGGTACCTACCTAAGCCGAGCATAAACAGCTGAAAAAACGGCCATTAAGGGGGATCGTTACGTCATACAAACTAAAATCTGAACTTCAACCGAGTTACAAATGAGCTAAACAACAATTTTATCAAAAAATCTTTATGTGAGATGAGGAAAGCACACGTAAATATGTCGCAAAACTGCTTAACGTAAAAAAATATCAAGTATTTTCTCCACAAAAAAATTAAACGTGTTTATTGCAGCAGTAGCTCCATCTATGTTCATTAAGTGGCGACACGGTTTTTACAGAGAAATCTGATGGTTAAAAAATTATTTGTTTTATTTTGCGAAAATGTTATAAAAGCACGGGACTTCCCATCAAGCTTTTTAATCATAATTTTGTCTCATTTAAAGACGTAACTCCATTTAAATTTTGTATGGAAAACGATCCACCTTAATTGAGAGTCATTCAGAAGACTGTGTATCACCATAGTGGCAGGTCGTCAGCCTGTCGCCTAAATTGCAATACACATCAACCTCTCAAAACTATCATGGAAGTTTTATACCTCGGACATGGATGATTATAACTGGGTTTTGTAATAATCAAATTGCAGCTTTTGCATAGGAAATACTTGCACAAAACGAAAGCTACGAAACTAAGCATAGTTAAGATTCCTAGGCGCTCGGTCGTGCAAGTCACGACTTCAATATCTGCGCAGAATTCTGCCCTTTGCCAAAGGTTATGCTTTTTTATTATTTAAAAGAATATGATGTGGAACAGTTGGGTAAGACTGGCCAGTACTAAAAATCATTGATTTTTTTTACATTTCTTACAAACGCTGTTTACGCATACAGCCAATGTTGTTCTTTTTAATAAACCGTGAGAGAAAACAGACTTGGTTTTGCTAATCAAGAAATAATAACTTTATAATCATCTTTTGGTTTAATCTTAAACCAAATCGCAACCTTCGCTTTTTGCACGTTTTTAAGGATGTTTTTGGGCTATATGTATTGAGATTATGATGTAATTTGGCGAGTTAGTATCATGTTATTGATATTTTATAATACCCGTGGGTTGATGATGGTCACGGCCGGTCATTTGAGGCCTTCTTGACGTAGGTAGTTTATGTAAATTCAATTGCTGTTTTTATCTTTTTGTTGTTTGGGACGTCAAGTCCCTGAAAAACCTGATGAACCCTAATGCCCAAGGTTTCACATTGTTTTGTAACGACAAGGGATGTTTGATGTCCTTGTCAGAGCACACTGCGTCCGTATGCGTGAATTGCTTGTCATCACGCGCGTCTTTATGACGTTGAAATGTATGAGATAAGGCACATAGCGGTACGCGCCTGATGATGTGCGCATACGCAGGCTGTGTCCTCTGCCTTTAAGCCCAAGAACTAAAAAAAATTTCTTCTACCAAGGTCAAAGATACGATGATTGAAAGTGTAAGTTCAAAGATTGCATGTATGCAGGTAGCACAAGGCGGCAGAGGCGTTACTAGTCTAGTAACTAACGTCACAGCTATTCGGATTGACCCATGAAGCTGAAAATCGGCATGTAGGTACTTCTTGACCTCCTGATGAAAACTAGACATGGAGCCCAGCGGGCACCACCCCCCTTAACCTTTTACAACCCCCCCTCCTTTACAAGGCGTAACTTTTGAAGTAATTGACTTGGAGGGTAGTTTTTATTTCATATCGTGCGTGACATCTCACTTGAAGCTTATTGTGCCCTCAAAATTACCCGTTAGGCTCCCCGGGGGGCCCAAAAGCCCAAAAAGGGGGGTGTCCCGTTCTTATATGAGATTTTCTTATTTTCAAGCTATCGACTCCCAAGATGTAACAAAAGTTGCGTAATTAGACACAGATTGCAAGAAACCTAATATATGTTTAAATAATATTTATCTTTAGGGCTCTATCGATCGTTAAAGTGTTGTGACTACGAAACCAACATATATTTTTTTTTTAATGTTCGGCAAAGCCCTAAAGATAAATATTATTTAAAGATATTGTAGGTTTTTTGCAATCTGTGTCTAATTCCGCAACTGTTGATACCGCTTGGGAATCGATAGCTTGAACATAAGAAAATCTCATACAAGGACGGGACACCCCACTTTTGGGGCCCCCGGGGGGCCTAAAGGGTAATTTTGAGAGCACAATAAGCTTCAAGTGAGATGTCACGCACGATATGAAATAAAAAGTAACCTCCAAGTCAATTACTTCAAAAGTTGCGCCTTGTAAAGGAGGGGGGCGGTAAAAGGTTAAGGGGGGTGGTGCCCGCTGGGCTCCATGTCTAATTTTGATCAGGAGGTCAAGAAGTACCTACATGCCGATTTTCAGCTTCATGTGTCAATCCGAATAGTTATAACCAGCTATTGACGTTAGTTACTAGACTATACCAGTAGGTTCGATTCTGGCAAATCTCTAAAACTTGCGCTACTAAATAATGCCTACCTATACGTACCTAACTGCAATAAGTAGGGTACCTTTAAAAATAACATTTTAACCAAACACATCTTTAAAAGTCACTTTGAAACCCCAAAAAAGAAACTTACGTAGGTCACAAAATGCGCTAGCCAATACTTACTTTGTGCGTAGGTAGAGAAAGCTTCTTGCAGCGTAGGAGGCATAAGCAAATAGAGTTAAAAAGAAGTAAAGAAAACATTACGAAATAGGTGAGATTTACCGTGGACATTTTCGTTGCCGTAAATTATTTAGCCGTGGGATGGAAATTTAGATGGCTAATTTATTTCCCGAGGTGTGATGAAAAATCGCTTAAAACGTTTATTTGCAGAGTAAAATTTCAGGAGGTATTTTAAATTTTAAAAGAATTAGCAGAATGTTGATGCAATATTTCATTTTGGTAGAAACGTGCATTTGTATAGTTTTTACGGTTATTTAAGTAGTATGGGCTTAGAAATAAAATAAATGGTAGGTAGATACGATACCTAGTTGAGACGGCCACTAGCTGCATTCGCCGCCAAATGACAGTTGTGTGGCGCTGCCTTTCTCGATTGAGTTTACCACCAGTGGGAAAGGAAGCGCAATAGAAGCTTAGAGCATAAACAGGGAAGCTAATAGAGTGCGCGTAAGGCCTCTCACCGTACTGTCAAAGCGTAAGCAGTTGCTTGCTCCCTAGATACCGACGTCAAATGTATGAGAATTTATAGAGGATCAATAGTACTGTCACTGACGTTTTGCTACTGATAGACAGAGAGTTTGTTTGCAGACGACTGCAAACCGTTCTATACTTTTCTGGCGCACCGCACTGCTTTTAAAAGAAGCAATGTGTCATATTTCTTTAATCCCCGTATAAATAGATAAAGTAATATGACAAAAGTTTGTTTCAGTAACCGGAATTTCAAAATTGGTGTATATCTGTTCCATGGAGGATCTGTTCTATCTTATGGACGGACCGTCTTATTTTGTAATTTAAGTAGGTACCTATTCAATAATAACAACAAATATGTTCAAAACTGTAGTTCAAAAACCCATCACTTTTACAAATGAAAATAAGAAACACAAAACACCGTCATGCATCGACCGGGGATCGAACCTGGGCCGCATGGGTAACCGCTCCATAATTTGTGAGAATAATATGGCACTGGGTGTGCATTAAAATCCGAATAGACTGTCGTCGCTTTGTTGCAGTCAAACCACGCAGATTAATCAGAAATTGCAGATGAGCTCAAAGAAACAGATAGGTACGTATACCTACCTACAGCGATTGTTCGCGGTTGGGAAATAGAGAAACGAAACCAAATACCATTGTTGCCAGATAGCAAACATAATAGTTACAACAATACAGGATGTAAAAAGTACTGCAAATATTTTAACGAACTGAACAACTTTTCCTAAGAAACATAGGTCTAAATTTGTTTTTTTTTTTGACCTCCCATACAAAATGTATTTATCAGCAGGGCGAGTCAATTTGTATGAAAGTTCCATTTTCTTTTTCATATTTCGACGTGTTTTAATTAGGACAAGTTGTTCAGTTTCATGGGCTGGTCCACCCCTTAACATATTTGCAAATATACCTATTTTATACACCTTGTATTCTTATTTATATTTTTTCTATGTGATAAAGCCATGATGTTAGGAAGACGAGTCGTTGAGAACGCTTACGCAACTGCGCATTTCTTGGATAAAGTATTAAAAAGTATTTTAGTCTCTTTACGGCTACCACTGCCGTAAAAGATACTAAACTACTCTAAGCCGTGTGGTGCCGGTAAAGCCGTGTGGTGCCGGCAGAGTAGAATAGCACCACCCTCTCTCTTCCCGTGGAGGTCGTAAGAGGCGACTGAGGGATAAACCCGACCCAAACAGCCAGGGCCAACCTTATGGTGGCGGTTCATCCACCACAAAAGCATCCCCAAGGAGGGTTGACGTCTGGTAGGCGGCCGGTCGTAAAATTAAGCCAAATCCTTTGCAAAACGATTTTGTGTTCAACAAAACGTATTGCGCCGACCCCAAGTAATTGTGATAAGGGCAGGAAGATGATTACGGCTACTACTGAAAGAATTGGTTTGATGCTATTCTAAGCCAGCATCGGATGGCTGGCAACATTGTATAAGATCCAAACAAAAACGATTCGACGCAATTACGCTAAGTTGCTCTGAGTTATTACTACACAGCGCTCGGTCACGCCGCCGCCGCTCGACGCCGCGCGTGGCGAGGCACTATGAGAAACTAATCATCTGCAAGCCTGTGGAGACATTCCTATTTGGATTTAACTGATACATAGAAGAAAGAGACCCGAAATGGTAACATTATTGTTGACATCCTGCTTAAATGACATATATTATTGTTGTATTTGAGGAATAAACAAGTAAAAACGCGAATGTAACATACAACCGTTTAATGGCTAGCGACAGACTGACAATCCATAAACGATATCAAAATACCCACATACATCATATCCCTCCACCAATATTTTAAAACTAATATTGACTTAGTTAGCCTAAACCTTATAATTAACGTTTTTGTTCCTTGTTGCTCTAACTGGTCTGTTTTGTTTCCCAATTAAGTTAGATGCATCAGTGACTGGATCGTTTGAACCACTCTCAGGGGCTACTACCGGCAACGTGTTTCCTGCATCCGCATCAGCTCTGTCTTCTGAAACCAATCCTTCCTCTCCCGTCTCTCCCTCTTCACTAGATTCCACAACTCGATTTTGTTCTTCTAAATTAGATGCATTGGATTCTTCTTCAGGCAATGATTCGAAAGATAAATCACTTCCTTGGTTATCTATTTCAGTTCTGTCACTGGGATCAATTTCATCTACTGATTGCCGTTCATTAGCACTATGAATGGTAACGTTATTGTCCTCCGTCTCTACTCCATCATCGTGGTAATCTCCAATATCACTGATGTCTTCCCAATCATACGATGTATTTTTACCTTTATATTCCAGTAATTGATCTACATGCTTATTAACATTAAGGTCCAATTCCGGAACAAAACTTTGTACATCCGAGTACCGATTATGTCTTTGACGAAACCAACTTTCCAAGTATTTTGGTACCATTTTTATAATAATGTCTTACTAAAACTTTATCGCCTATCTTAAATTTTGTACTCCTGCGTCCACCATACTGCTTATGCTGTAAGATCTGGTTTTCCAACACATTGTTATTAGCTGTGGTTGACAACGTAATCGATGAAGGTTGAACTTGTAGCTTTTATCATTATTATCTCTACAATCAACACGCATCAGATCTAGTCTGCAACGCAAAGGACGACCTAACAACAATTGAGCAGGTGAAAATCCTGTAGTGCAATGTACACTATTCCTATAGTCAAATAAGAATTTATTTAATTTATTTTGAATAAATTTTTGTGTATTTTGTTCTGACACAATAATTTTTAATGCCTTTTTTACTGTCTTAACACTATTCTCCGCTTGTCCATTTGACTGAGGGTGGTAAGGTGCTATTTTTAAATGTTGTATACCATTACAAATGCAAAAGTCTTCAAACTGTTTGGAACAAAAGTTTGTAGCATTGTCAGTCACAATTGTGCGCACTAAACCAAATCTACTGAAAACTTCGCATAGTTTTCCAATAACTGCTTCAGTATCAATATTTGACATTAAAAAACATTCTAGCCACTTAGAATGCGCATCAATAATAACTAGAAACTGTTTTCCTTCTAGAGACAACATATCGAGATGAATTCGCTCCCAGGGATGTTTCGGGTATGGCCAAGAAGCGAGCGGTGCACGTGGCGGAGTGTTACGTAATGTGGTACATATTGCACAAGAACCTATCTTTTGTTCGATATGTTTATCTATATTCGGCCACCACATACGTGCGCGTGCTTCCGTTTTGTTTTACCACACCGAAATGAGTGTTGTGCAACTCATCTAACAAACGTTCTCTAAAAACCGTTGGCACCACTACTCTATGACCACGCATTATACACCCGTTTTCCAATGCCAACTCTACACGACAATCATAATATGGTCTTATTTCAGGATCAGTAATTTTTTTTGTCCAACCATTGCTTATAAAATCTTTTACTTCTTTTAAAGTACTCTCTAATTCTGTTTCTTTTTTTATATCGTCAATGGTAATTGGTTTTAAAATCGAATTTGATATGAAATTTATATACAAAGACTTATCAACGTCCAAATCTATACCGTCCGACCCCTCATTAATAACTGTGGACCTCGATAAAAAATCTGCTACATTCATTTCACTTTTGATGTACTCTATATTAAAATTGTAAGCAGTTAAAAACAGCGCATACCTTTGTAACCTATTTGCTGCCATGTCTGGTACCCTTTCTTACTACCAAAATAGATAACAAGGGTTTATGATCCGTACGAAGTACAAAAGTGGTGCGACCATACAAATAGTGGTGAAATTTTTTAACAGCAAAAATTATAGCCGTTGCCTCCTTTTGTATTTGAGCGTAGTTACGCTCCGCTTTGGATAAAGAACGTGATGCATACGCAATTACCCGCTCTGTGCCGTCTGGTTGCCGCTGCGAGAGCACTGCTCCAAGTCCCAACGGCCCCGCGTCCGCCGTAACCACTGTAGGTAGATCCGGTGAGTAATGTGCCAATACCCGCTCTGAAGCCAGCTCCTCTTTTATTTTCTTAAACGCACTCTCTTCGGCCTGACCCCAATGCCATTTTGTTCCTTTTTAACAAATTAAAAAGCGGGCTAAGTACGCTAGTAGTAGGTACAAAACACCTGTAATAATTAACCATGCCTAAAAACGACTTAACTTCACTCACGTTTTTAGGGCTACTGCAATTTAAAATAGCATTTACTTTCTTTTGTGATTTGTGCAACCCTGTCTTATCTATTCGAAAACCTAAGTATTCGACTGAGTCTTTAAATAATTCACACTTGTCCGAACGGAGGCGTAAACCTGCGTCTTGCAGTCTGCTAAGTACTTCCTCTAACCTCTTTAAATGTATTTCTCTGTTTGGCCCTGTAATTAAGATATCGTCCAGGAAAATACTTACCCCATCTATTCCTTTTAATAACTGTTCGATTGTGCGTTGAAAAATAAACGGAGCGTTTGCTAAACCAAATACTAAACGGTTAAACCTGAATAAACCTTTATGTGTGTTGATACATGTTAAATGCTTAGTATCGTCCAACTCCAGCTGGTTGTATGCCCTTGAGAGATCTAACTTTGAAAACTCCTCTCCTCCGTGTAAGTTCGCAAATAGATCCTCTATTCGCGGAAGGGGATAATTATCTAAACAAAGCACTTTATTGAGAGTGACCGAGAAATCCCCACAGATCCTGATCTCCCATCAGGCCTTAATACCGGCACTATAGGAGTAGCTATTTCCGAATACTCCACTTTCTCTAAAATACCTAGATCCAATAAACGATCTAATTCTTTCTCCACTTTTGCTTTTAGCGCTAAAGGAACCGTCCTATGTTTACAAAACTTTAACTGGGCATCCGATTTAATTCTCAGCGTAATTTTATGCTTATTAAACCTACCTAATTCATTTTTAAATAGGTCTGCATATTTATTTATCAACATACTATCCAAGCAATCCTTTTGTAAGTTATTGCATTCAATTCTACATAACTGTAAACCAAATGTACTAATAAAATCTCGGCCTAACAACACTGGACGCTCATCACTCGTTTCAATTACAAATAATCTTATAGTTTGAATGTGCCCCTCAAACGTGACTGACAAATCTACGTAACCAACCGGTATAATCTTGCTACCATTATAGCAATTTAATACCACTTTACACGGACCAAGCTTGTGTTTCGATTGAAAACATGATTGATAAGTACCTAACGGTAAAACCGAGACGGCACTACCGCTATCAATTTCGCATAATATATTTAATCCGTTCATAGTAACCACCTGACGCATAGGCTCGCCGTTCACACACTCAATGCTAAAAAGATCGTAATTACCTTCAACAATGTCGCTGTCAACCACATCTAAGAAAAATTGGTTTCGCATACCCGATTTATTACACATCCTCATTAGGTGTCCTTTACATAAACACTTTCGGCATACATAGTCAATATAACGGCACTTGTCTTTTGTATGCGAACGTAAACCGCACACTTCACATCGCATCGCGTTATTATTCCGTGATGAGTCACGCGTAGATCTGCCAGCGCTCGCACCCCGCCGGAGTTGTTTACTGCTACACCGCCTACACCGCCAGCTGGCCGGGCGCGCATTGCGAAAACCGGTTGCGCCGACGACTCGCCGTTGTTAGATGATCCGCTCGGGCCTTGCAATGCTAAACGCGCATACCGCACGCTTTGAGCTAACTCCACCGCCTTACTAAAAGTTAACTTATCGATGTCCTCCGCAAACAACTTTTCTTTTTCTTTCGATGGTACTAAACCAAGTACAAAACGATCACGTAGCTGAACCTCGACGTTCTCCGTCTTATAACCACAATGTTGAGCTAGGTTTCGCACTCGCGCAGCCCAGTCGCTTATTTCTTCTCCTGGTCGTTGTTGCGCCAAGCAGAATTTTAGACGTTCACCGAACGAACTTTTCTTCCCTTTAAAGTTCGTATCTAATAAAGTCACCAAAGCATCATACTCCGTGTCTTCTATAGTCTTCGGAAAAACAAGGTCTCGCGTCACACGGTAGGTATCTTCCACAAGTGCAGTTAACAGTAAAGCCCTGCGTTTCACTCCAGCCTTGTCCGTATCCTTATTGACACCATTTGCCTCACAGTACTGGGTGAACCGACTTTTAAAAATATCCCACTCTTGCACTCTGTGATCGAACGTGAGACTGCCGCCTAGCATCGCGCTTCCTTGTACTGCCATTACTCCAATTAGATACTCGTAGGCACACTGTCGAAACTTCCAATAAGTGTACTGGTACTTTATTTACACGCGTAGGCTAGTTAACGTCGCCAAAATGTTGTATTTGAGGAATAAACAAGTAAAAACGCGAATGTAACATACAACCGTTTAATGGCTAGCGACAGACTGACAATCCATAAACGATATCAAAATTATGTAATATGAAAAAGAAGCAAACAGTAATATTGCCATTTCCGTTCCCTTTCTTCTATGAACTAAGCTGCTATTCCGAACACTGCAGCCAACAGCCGACAGCCGACAGCATATGCTGCAACGGCTGCAGCTATTGGCAGTTGCAGCACATGCTGTTGGCAGTTGCAGCACATGCGATTCCGAAGGCACCGGCCGACAGCCGACAGCCGACAGCACATGCCGTGACTGCCGATAGTTGCATGTAGACTTAGGTAGATTTTATAGGTACCTACAGGTTAATAGGTACCTACATACATAAATCACACCTTAAAACCCTTGCAGGGTAGCGACGGCCGTAAAAATTCGGTCGTTATCGCCACGTGTAACAAATATTTGAGAGCCGTTCTAGCTATTGTCGTGTATCACTATAGTGACAGGTTGTCAGCTTGTCGCCTAAAATTGCAATACACATGTTACCTTCGAGACCCATATTCGCTGCTTACGACACCCACAGGAAAAAACGGGGTGATGTTATTCTAAGCTAGCATCACACGGCAGAGTAGCAGGTAGGTACATAGGTAGCTATAATAGGTACCTACAGGTACCTAACTTACGCACGAACTGTAAGTACTTAGTTGGTACAATTCAGTGTACCGCAACTCGAACCTAGGTAGGTATAATAGGAAGGTACCTTTGAAATTACCGCTGTGTGGTTTCGTTTTTTAATAATTATGATAGTTAATTACTTCATAATTATTTCTGAACCACACATTTTACGTTTTATAGTAAAATAGCATAAATAGATACGTGCGTATCGCACTGCCGTTGCAGCAATACTGATCTGCAGTCACGGCAGTTGCGGCATATGCTGCAGCGGCCGACAGCATGTGCTGTCGGCTGCAGCCTTCGGATAGCGTTCCATAGAACTCCATACAAACCAGTAGTGCTGCAACGGCTGCAACTGCCGTTGCAGCATATGCTGTTGGCTGTCGGCTGTTGGCTGCAGTGTTCGGAATACCACCTCTAGGTTAAATCATATTAAAGTAGCTGATATTCCTGTGATAAACCATTTTATAACGTTATACAAAGCCACAATATCTGGCAACATTGTAAGTACTATAGGTAAGAACCAAACGAAAGCGATTCGACGCAATTACGCTAAGTTGCTCTGAGTTATTACTACACCGCGCTTGGTCACGCCGCGCGTGGCGAAGCACTATGAGAAACGAATCATCTGCCTGTGGAGACATTCCTAACTGGATATAACCTGATTCATAGCATTACAATATTTTTGAAATATTGCTCAAGTGACATATAATATGAAAAAGACGCCATAATATTGTTGCCATTTCGGATCCCTTTCTTCTATAAATCAGGTTAGGTATATCATTTTAGCTCACCTTACGGTGACAAACATCCTTTAAAGGTACACAAAATCTGGCAACATTGTACAAGATGCCAAACAAAAGCGATTCGACGCAATTATGCTAAGTTGCTCTGAGTTATTACTACACAGCGCTTGGTCACGCCGCCGCTCGAAGGGACGAGAAACGAATCATCTTCCTGTGGAGACATTCCTAACTGGATATTACATAATAATTCTTACTCTAGTCATCTTCCTGCCCTTATCCCAATTGCTTGGGGTCGGCG
The DNA here is from genome assembly GCA_024500475.1 of Phthorimaea operculella. Classification (NCBI taxonomy): domain Eukaryota; kingdom Metazoa; phylum Arthropoda; class Insecta; order Lepidoptera; family Gelechiidae; genus Phthorimaea; species Phthorimaea operculella. The sequence goes on from JANFCV010000073.1 coordinate 610,583, forward strand.
CAACACGTTTTGTTGAACACAAAATCGTGTTGCAAAGGATTTGGCTTAATTTTACGACCGGCCGCCTACCAGACGTCAACCCTCCTTGGGAATGCTTTTGTGGTGGATTAACCGCCACCATACTGTTGACCCTGGCTGTTTCGGTCGGGTTTATCTCTCAGTCGCCTCTTACAACCCTCACGGGAAGAGAGGGGGTGGTGCTATTCTACTCTGTCGGCACCACACGGCTAAGTTGCTCTGAGTTATTTATTACTACACCGCGCTTGGTCACGCCGCTCTTGGCGAGGCACTATGAGAAACTAATCATCTGTGGAGACATACCTATGTACAATTGAGCCAATTATAAACGATAAATTTGGAAGCTGTCGAGTCCAGCATTTATACGCATTTATAAGGGCGATGCTATTCGTCAAATCATCTCAAAGATGGCGACATTGTATAATATCTAAACAAAAGCGATTCGACGCAATTACGCTAAGTTGCTTGGAGTTATTACTACACCGCGCTCGGTCACGCCGCATTCTATTCACGAATTCTCATAGAGCGTTTAAACGAATCATCTGCAAGCCTCTGAACTGGAGAGTCGAGACATTCCTATGTACAGTTGAGCTAATTCTAAACGAGCGATTTGATAGCAGCCGAGTCCAAAATCATAATTATAATAGGAATAAGCTCTGTTTTCCGGCTGTAAAAACAGCCATTTACACCACGTCTATGACAAAAGTTTGAGAGTCTTTCAGAAGACTGTGTATCACCATGGTGACAGGTTTTCAGCAACACATTAACTCTCAATTCTCTCAGTTGCTTCTTACGACACCTACGAGAAAGGGTGATGCTATTCTAAGCCGGCACCACACGGCTTGGTATCTATCTACTTACTACAAATGCAATATCACGCGGCAACCGACCACCAACTGTCTCGCATTGCATCGGCACATGGCAAGATCGTGTTACAAATAAACAGAGTGGTCTTACTACCTACTTGTATTTAAAAAAACTGCCTTCATATTAGACTCTTTTTAACCTAAGGTACTAGAACATATTTGATGACACCTGCAAGGTAAGCAGCATAAAGCACGCAGGGTGAATGATTATGATGTGGTGGTGGTGGTGATACCACCGTCAATAGCATTCCCAAAAAGGATAGACGTCAGGGAGGTCCATGATTTGCAAAGTAAATGATTTTGTGGTCTAGCAATGTGTTGCGCCGACCCCAACTGATTTGAGATAAGGGCAGGAAGATGATGATGATGTAGAATCACAAAAAGCAACTCCATTTAATGCTTTGTAGGTATGTACTTCGCCCCATAGGTCTCATAATCTTATTTAAGAGCTATGCTTTTGTCGGTGGAGCAATTTTCATTCTACTTAGTCTGTTTTCTGCCAGTGCTTTGACCTCCTATTACATAATTTTTAACGTCACTGAGTTATATTTAAACTTCAATTGCCTAACAAAGCCGAACGATCTATAAAAGAAAACTCTTTCATTTCATAACGTCTCGGTCTATTAACCATTTTTCCTTTCTCGTAATAATTTGCATTGTAATCTAAACTAAAGATAGCGCGAGAAACTGTTGCGCAACGCTTATTCTGCTAAAACGGATAAAAGTAAGTAATTAAAATAACCTGCTTTTATTCACTTTTACCACAAAACAGATGGTTTACAGATGGTTCACTCGAACTTATTTCCGATTTTCGCGATTGTCACTTGTTGCATAGCCAGGGTTGCTGCAGTCAAAAATCTCAAAGTACAAGAACAGCTGGATATTCCTGTTAGCGTAGCACTGCACCGGGCTACAGATCGAAACCGATGGAGGCGTGATGTTGACAGTCTACGAAGTCACGATCCTCAGCAGTGAGGGAACGACAGAAGAGAGATACAAGAATATAAAAACATCAAAATCTGATACAATAACGTCATACGAGTATGACTCTGAGTCAGTTTTAATCCAAGAAATATGACTTTCATGGCAACCATCTTCTTATTGAGCTCCACTGAGATACCAGTTATTTCCAGCTAAAGTCAGTAAGCTTCAAAATCGTCGCTAGTTGGAGTAAGCCATCTGTATCGACCCGCGCGCCGTTTCCCTCATTTGTACCTTTACATCCTTCTTTCTCGTTATTAACGACACCACCAGTTTGACGATTGATCCGATGAACCTTAGCATCAGAGTTTTGAAACCGCTTATTACCTATAGTAGCCAGAAGTGCCCCAACTAGTGAAGAAAAAAAATGTTGATTAAAACAATAGAAAACAGGAAAGAAAACATGTTGGGACATCTTATACGACACGACCAGTTGTTCAAGAATATTATTGAAGGAAGGAGAGGGAGCGGAAGGCCAAGAAGGAGATATTTAGACCAAGTGAAGGAGAAATTAATGGTCATGTCATATAAATTATTCATTAATGTGCTGCCAATAATGGTTACTCTACACCATTATTAATTTTCGATCGACATTTTGTTTGGACATAGGTACTTTTCCTGTGTAATTTTCTCGACCCTCTATGCAAGACATACCATTCACATACCAATAATTACACACATGCATCTGTCTATTACACTAACATTAGATATAATGTTTGTTTGTCACATTAGTATTTGCAGCTGCGGTATTGACAGTGCGGTCGCGTGCGGCGACGTGACGTGCGTCATAATGACCGCACTTGATGTGGCTGATACTTTATTGACAAACACTATTCTAATGCATGGGTAATATATTGTATTTTGTGTGATACAAGAACTCCAACCAAAAAGATGTTCGGAGTGTCGTATAATAGCAGACACTACTTAGCGAAAAATAAGTACCTATAAGTACTGTCGTTCGAGTAGGTCTTATTTAACAGCTATCAAGCCCATACTAAAAGACATGTCAACAATGAAAAATAGACTTTATGTCATTGCATTAACATGATTTTGACTTGTGAAATATGGCCTACCTATTGTAACGGCCTTAGTTGTACACAGACTATACCCAGTTCAGATGGTAGGTCAGATGCTCGCTGTACCATTAGGTATTGACATAAAAGCATTATTGCTGATTTAATCCACTTTTAATTTTAATTCTCATTCAACTGTAACTGTTCTAAAAGCGAAATTTACGTACAACACATTTCTACAAACGTATGGAGAATTGGAAAGTGAATACGAGTACAAAAAAAACCTTATCTCGAATGCAAGTATCGACAATAAAACCTCATTCGTGCTGTGTTCCACTAGATTTCACAACGCACAATAGGCAAAGGTTTCTGTGCTATAAATCCTTATCTCATATAAGCCACCATTTCTTTCTCACTTGATGTTGGTATACCCGCGTACTACCAACAGAATCATCAGTACACCTACTGGTTTTCCTTAGAATAAATAGTTTTGTGTTCAACAACACGTGTGCGCTGACCCCAAGCAATTGGGATAAGGGCAGGAAGATGATGATGATGAAGTAGTTAATAAAATCCAGAATAGTTGAGTATAGGTGTGTGGGTATAGATTAATTCGCAAGTGGACATGAGATCGTTTCTAAGTTTCAGATCGTTGAATTATGAATGACATGTTTTATTACAAATGTATGAAGTTGTCATCATATTGTTGTACTTCTGTAACAAATTAAAATGCTGAGTTTAAACTTCTTAAATATTTGCCTTGTCTAGCATACAATGTTTGAATCTAGCAACCCTGGCTTGTTATATACTAGTGACAATCGCGAAAATCCTAAACAATTTTGAATGATCCTTTTGTAAACTCTGTGCTAATTGATACGACGTATTTACAGCCGCAGTATTTCTTGAACTAAATAATAAGTATGCAAATGGTAAATAGCACGTTTTGCTCCCCTCTTCTATAAAACGGTTGGTAATTATTCTTGTCGGGTGTTTTAATAACAATGATGTTGTCAAACAAGTAACCTTAAATGAGTAAAGGTGCTTCTGTCTGTCGTGTGCCCGCACACCTGCAGTTTTTTTATAAACCGTTATTTTTACAGCTGACAGAGCCCCATAGCGTGTGCTTCAATGTAGGGGTTTGTAGATGATGGCATGATAGATGCGTTTAAAGAACAATAATAGTACACGGAAATAGTAATCCACTGGCAATCATCAAAACACGTCAGTGTATGATTCAAAAGTGGAATTTCAGATAGTTTGAATATGACATCAAAGACTTTCTTTGCAAGTTGTCATATTTTAGTTAGACAAAATTGAAATTCCGCGTGAGTTGTACAGGACATCAACTTTACATAAGAAGCTTAAAAATATAAAAAGTTATAAAGTTAATTATAAACCTAGTAGGTACTATCTAATCTACTCAACTTGCTTCATTAGGTAGGCCCCTAATTGCAAAAGCAATAAGATACCAACTTCCTTAATTAAGATTAACCACAGTTTTGAAATGTTGTCAATACTTAAAGATTTCCTGAATTTGTTAATCACAAAAATAAGGAATGCAATAAACTTGTAGAACAAACTTTGGTTGAGATACCTAAGAGAATTTTTTAAACCCCCTCTATACAAAATGATTTCGAAAGAAAAACCGTTGACTTTAATACTTCCTCCCCGCATAAACATGAATTTCTAGATTTCATATTTACATAGAGTTTCATAACTTGTATAAATTCCAAATTAATGTAAAGCATGAAACTAGTTTTGTTTATCTCAGATGATATCTATGCATGTCCGTGCCAAACTGATCTAACTGTAAAATGTGAAGTTTACTATTTTAACCTCAAAATTAATTCAGAATAGGTTCGATGCACCGGTCCTAGACCAGTTTAGCCCAACGCCAAAATAAAATTTACAGAGGTGTTTTTCAAGTTAAGATTTCCATTAGAAGTTGATTAACAAAAGCCTGTCAAATATTTAGCACTAAATGTAGACATTATCAATCAATAAGTACACTTTTAAATGAAATCGCTTTTTGCGTTTCTCTGTCTATCTGTCTGTCTGTCGTGGAATTAGCTAACTCCATCAAAACCACGGATTTTAATGGAGTTTTTTGTGATATAGGTAAATGCTACTGGTTAGGTTCGAAGCGGTAACACCCTACCAGTTCAGTTTGAACTAAAAAAAAAACATATAACCACCTTAGTATATCATACAAATTTGTATTTGCATACAAAAATTACGAGAAATACTAGCACAAGGGTGTTTTATTCCTCAAGGCAACGTTATCAGCAAAACAGATTAGAAAACAATAGAACTATTTATAAGGTGTCTAGGACACGTGTAAATACTGAATTTAAATTAGATTTTATCTGAGAAAGGCACCTTTTATAAATAGAAATACTTAGTAGAATAGAAAAATAGACTAGTTTGTTACAGAATGTGATTTGTCGTGCCGTGTGATGCCGGCTTAGAACACATCACCCCATTTCTACCCGTGGATGTCGTATTAAGCGACTAAAGGATGGATCCAGGAAATGGGCAGCAGCGTTCCCTGCGAACACTACTCCTTGCACTGCGCTCGTCAATCCACCTACCAAGCGTGGTGAGTATGGCAAATGTGCCCAATTGGGGGAGGCCTATGTCCAGCAGTGGACTGTTGTAGCTGTATGTAGGTAGTACCTAGTAGTAGTTGTAGCAGAATTGTTTCAAAGCAATACCCAACTTTAGTTATCTAGAAAAACGTGTAAATAATCTATTATTCAGCTTTTATTACTAGTTTAATCGCGTTTTACAAATACAAATAAGTTCTAACATACAGAAAACTTTGCAACATTAAGGTTGTGTTATATTGTGTAGCCTTCAAGAGACAAACTTATATTGGTTTTTGAAACTTATACTTACGCAGAATGTATTGGAATTATTATTCTAAAAGTGAAACTACTTCTACTACTACTAGATGTAGCTTAATCGTCTCTTCGAGACGAGCATCAAGAGGTTGAGAAATTCACCAGGGTCCTCTAGGCGCCCGTAGCTCAGTTGGCAGAGCGGTGGAACGGTGATCCACAGTCCCGGGTTCAAGTCCCGGCGGACGCTAGTAAATTTTTAAATTTTCTTTTTTTCAATTTATGATAATTGGCAAAACCCGGTATAAGTTGATCCCTAAATAAATACGTTGGTTATGCTATGTACATAACTTCTATTACTTGCATAGGTACTTTGTTTTTATCTAAAGAAACGTGCTACAAACAAAGTTGCTTATTTTATCGCTGTTTTAAAAACCTAGAAATATTGAAACCCGATTTCAAGTAACTGTTGCTCTATTTTATTTGATTTATAGTTTTCATGCAAGTGTTGTGTGCATTCGCAATACTAAAAAAGATTAGTGTTGAGCTTGATAGTGTATTATCGACTGTCTATCGATAGTTGCTCGATAGTTGAAAATGTAGCAATACTATGAAGTACTGTCGATAGTATCGTTTCTCAAGATCTAAAATTTAGCGTATACAAAGTCTTCTGAGTGACTCTTAAACTTTTGTGAGACGTGGTGTATGGCCGTTTTTACAGCCTATATGGCCGTTTTTGCGCCCTGTCTACCCCGCAAAGGAAATAGGCGTGATTTGTGTATGTATGTTAAATTTATCTATAGGTAGTAGTATTGTTTCGCTAAAGAATAATCGAATTGTCGATGGTATTGCTATATTTTGAACTAACTACCATTTTGAAGTAACAACCGATACAATCGATTCACCTATCGAATTCTGCATGAAAACTATCGATAATAGTTCTATCGAAAGTTTGCCAACACTAGAGCAGATTTACTGATAACACGTACCTATTGTAACTATTATTGGAAGTTGTAACCGATATCTACTGTGAAATTTAAATATGAATGCGCGATAAGCCGTGTACCTACTAGCCATTTCTATGATGGTTGTGCAATTGCAATACTATGAAACTACGTAACTAATAAAAGTTGTAAGTATTTTTCTACTAAGTTCAGCTATGCAATTCAATTTGGACTCCCGTGGATTTCTGTAGGTACCATCCCATCATCGGATTATGACATGAAAAACTACGAGACCACATGGGGACTAATTCGTCCATTTGTTTTTGCGTAGGTAGGATCGTCGCATTTTTATGATAAACTCCGAAACTGCCAGACTGATTTCTAATTCTTTCACCATTCGAAAGCTGCAACATCTCTGAGTTCCTACTTCCTACACAGGATACTTTTTACCAGGAAAAAAAAAACCACGAGAAAACGATAAAAAGCGGGTGAAACCCCTGGCCTGACTCTAGTTGAAATACAAACAGAATAAATTAGTTTTTAGTTTACATCACTAGAACAGAAGTAGATGACCCATTGAGACCCAGAAAAAGCTCCCAAGCGAACCTCTCACGTGGTATTGTGAATTGTTCCGTCTATCTTATCTTAGTGTCTTGCCATACCTACGGAAATTATATAGCGAAACATTTTGCTCCAGATGCTATCTCTGTGAGACTGTGATTAATGTAAAGTAAAGCCAACCATACGAGATAAAAAGTGAAAACAAATCTGAAAGAGACAGCTGACATTATACCATATGACAGATAAGGACAGATTGTAATAACCGTCACCGAGTCATACAAATGTTGTTTACATTAATTATCTCGTTTCGTTGGCCATACTTTAGAACGGGTAGTATTTAAACGCAAATCAATAAATATCCTTTTTCTATGCAATAAGATTCCAAATTCCCATCAAAATTACTGATTGCACAGCAAAATATTCAACTCAAAATATCACTAAACACACTACAATTTATTTTCGCAGCGTACAGCGATTTTTCCTAAAGCAAAAGCTTTTTCATCAATGCACAGCTAATAATCTTAATGCACATTATACCTGTTAACTCTTTTTCTTTTAAATATAGCTTCTATTTTTATATTATTTACAGCAGTTTTTATTAGAGATGAACCATCATCGTTAATCATACACATCGATAATCATATTTTAAATTGATAACGCGCATAGCGTGTCGTTTCTGGCACATCGCCGGCCGCTGCCGCGGCACGCTCGCTCCGCTCGCTCGGCTCGTGCGTTGTGGTCAAAGTTCTAACCTAACCTAACCTAACCTGGCGCTTTCCGCGCCAGGTTCGGTTAGGCTATACCTAACGGACCTATAAACTTTTGTTTACTTACGTATGTTTACTGGTTAATATGCGACTGGGATAGTTATTTTGCTATGAAATATGGAAAATTTGCTGTGCAGTCAGTATTCATGCTATGTATGTAGTATTTTTGTACAAAAATAAATTTATCTGTATTGCATTATGAGGAAAAAGTTATGTCATATTGATGTAAAATTTTGAATTATCTGCAGTTTATGTTTTGTTAAACATTTAGTTTATTTGTAGTGAAGTAAGATATTTGATGTAAAAAACAATATAAATGATGAATATGTATTGATAGGCGATTATTTATTTGATATGCAATTTATAATATCCCCTTTAGAACAGTCATAGTTTGTCGCTGCCAGATGATAACTTGCTGAATTTTTTGCTTACTGCAAGCAGAACACTTTCGTTTTCGGTGGGAGGCTGCCAAAGTGTCTTCTTCTTCAAACATAAAAGTTGGACTCTTATCGGTGGAGTAATTCCCATTCTTCCCTTCTCTTCGCCGCAAATCACTGAATTATTTAATTTAACGAAATATATTTATTGCTTTTAAACGGAAGTAGTGTGTGTAGTGTTTTGAAGTTTGTCAGATACTCACAGATTTGAAAGTCTCCGTCAGAAACCAAACAAGATTAAAATCGAAACTGTAACGTTTCTATCGAAATAGTCCGTCGCAGATTATACCGTAGGTGTGGCATGACACTAATGGCTAGGTTTAATTGTGAGTCTTTTGTCGCTCGTATCTGCGATCCCACGTTACACAATTCACAATACACCAGGGCTCTGAAAGTGATCTCTGGAGAACAGTAAAGATACGGTAGGAAGTGACTGAGAGCGAATATTTCATTATCCATTGCCTAGACGGCTGATAGAGAAGAATGGAAGAGAAAGACATGTTGCGCCGACCCCAAATAAATTGGGATAAGGGCAGGCAGATGATGATGATTGCCTAGAAGAAGAAATGTAGATGTAGAGCCAAGATGTCCACAGCTGGACAAAGACTTCCTCCAGGTAACTCCGAAAACAGCGCGATATTGGACTCTTTTGCAAGCAGAATAACTACTGACAAGGTGGCACCACATAAACGACTACCTATCCCGAAAAACGCTAAGCTCAACTAGTCAAACTGAACAACTTTCTCCAAATACCAATGTCAAACGATTGGAAATGAACTTACCTCCTATAGAAAATTACGTGGAAAGCAGAGTTTAATATAAAATACTTACTTTAGGGCTTTGATCTCAGGAAAACCTGATAAGTTTTCGGGGAAGTCAGTCTTTCGGTACCTCCTTAAACAGAGGCGCTTTTGAAAGCCTATTTCAGCAGTAGGTGCTTTCAGCTGTAAATGATGATCGAAAGCTTGTGTAAAAAAACACTCTTACAAAAGCCACCAATAAACACCTACCATAGGATGTAACAAGGAATGTATAACATCTTAGCCATTCAGTGAGCGTAAAGGAAATAGGAGGGATTAATCTACTTTCTTTCTCGTACCGTGCGAAGTTTTGCCTTACTTTAATAGGTACAGTCGGGGCCAAAAGAGCATACCTAGTTGGGATTTTAAGTTCTATGGCAAGAAATTTAACGCCATCTTGCTGTTATTAATAGTATCACCTCTGTAACTGCACAGACACATCTTGATACTAATTATATCTCTAGATGGCGCTGCAATCAGTTCCCAATTGAAAAAAATAAGTTCTTATTTATTCTAACCGTTCACCCGGAGATACTTAATATGGCAAATTTTAGTACGGTTAACAACTTGGTATCTCACACAACACGTTTTCGTTATGGTTTTGATTTTGCCAATCATAAAAAGCAGTGGTCCAGGTAAGATACGAACCCAGACCTCACCAGATTAAAAGCGTCAACCTATAACCGCTGGGCTATGACTGCTTAGTGACTCATGTTGAAAAACGTCAATATAATAAGCCGATTCATCGTCATCATTGCCGTAAGTCTTGCAAAATATGACTGTAGGTAATAAGGCCAAAAGAGGGTAGTATAGTATAATTATCATACGGTTCGAGCTCAAATTTATTATTCATTATTTTGGTGTATAAAGACATTGTAAGAATCATTTGGTTGTGTTTATAATCTAACAACGTTGGTTGTTTACAATAACGAATTATTTGTGCAATATCAGTGCTTCTTGACAATAAGAAATAGTTGCATTTCACAGCCAATATAAACATTGTTCGGAAATATCTAAATGCAAAGAATAACGGTAAGTGAAGTGAATACAGTTTAATTTTTGTTTTGAATCAATAAATAGTATAACAAACGGTGAAATTTTAACGAACATTTTGTTTTAGATCGACACTATGAAACTATAAGTCTAAGTTCCAAAAACCCACAAAATATATCGCTGTATGCTTTGGTGATCATTGCCTGGGAGAATTTAGTGCTTTTAATAATATCCAGTTGCACTGAAGGCGTCATATTCACCGATCATAGGTCGTCAAGGAGTTGACGTGAAAATGATTTAGTAGCTTTGAGCACTGGTTATAAATCACAACGAAAACTTATGGAACTTGAAGGTCTCAAGATGTTATAAGAGAAATAAGAAGACAGAAGAAATATTGAAGACAGGAAAATATTTGTGATTTCAATATTAATAAATAACTGGTTTTATCAATGAATGCAAGGCGTAATTACCCAACGGTATATTAATTTTAAAGTTTTTCGGGCATTTATTATAAACAGATATTACTTTATTGCATACTAAGACAAATTTTGTATAATTATTTATTTCTATAATATAAAGCTTCCTGCACACTATACTGGCGGCCAAGTTATAAAGCGCATAACACCTTTGCGCGAGGCGCCCGTGCTGCCGTCTATCGCTTATTTGTTACTCGTATCGTATTGTTATTAAAAATGCTTTGGATCTTCCGTCAGCACAGTGTGTAGGAACCTTAATTTGCTGTTGCTAAGAAAAGCAGGTTACGTTTCAATCCTCTTTTCAAATATTATTGAAAACGAATACTTAAGCGTAAACCTGCTATCGAAAAATATATATTTATAACTGGATTTTGTTATTATTTAATATTACTTAGTATAATAAGAAAAAAAAAGCAGTATCTCTGTTTTGTTTTCATTATAAGAAAATAAAGTTCTTAAGAAAGTAGACATTATGTTTTATAAGTCATTTATAAAATATTACTTATTTTTATTTATTAATAAAAATATATTAAATTATCCATTTGAAATAAAAAAACTATTTGAAATAGCATAAAATAGTTGTATACAGTGTAAGGATTTGAACCCAGTTATACGCGCTCAGAAGGCACTGTGTATAACCGTTACACCACGCAGTCATTGAAGTGACATGTGAAATAGTGAGTAGAGTAATGATAGAAAACCTGTAGTGATTGACAAATGGAATTTGTATTTTGTTGCTGCTGACAGTATTAATGGAACTAATGCCATCTCATTTACATTTTACGAACTACCACGGTTGAGGAACATGAGCTACTTCACAGGATTATGAACCTTACGGTAGGTATGCTCTTATGATCGCGAGTGTACCATTGTTTCTGAGGTGTTGATATACTGAATCGTTTTGTTAAACGGTTTCTTTGCCACGTATAAACCTACTTTGATTTGTAAGTATAGGAAAGGAAGTGTTATACACACACGGTCTTTATATAGCATTGTTTTTCCCGAACAAAATTTCTGCCCGACATTATTTTCTCAATATCATCATCTGCCTGCCCTTATCCCAATTTATTTGGGTTTGGCGCAACATGTTCCATTCTTCTCTCATCATATCAGCCATAGGACGTCCACTGCTGAACATAGGCCTCCCCCAAATATTTCCACCTTGTCCGATTAGAAGCGGCCTGCATCCAGCATTTCCCCGCGGACTTGACCAGATCGTCTGTCCATCTCGCGGGGGGCCGTCCTACGCTGCGCCTGCCGGTTAGCTTGTTTTTTATAGGGAAAAGGTACTTTTTTTTGCGTAGAGCAAAGCCCTATAGGTACGGGTATTCTATACATCTACTTGAGCCAAAAACGCCCGGTAGCCGGATTCAACACCGTGCAGGGAGGGGGGGAGGGGGGGTTAAAGTACAGTCCTCCCGGCGCTCAGAAAAAAAAATCTGTTGGATTATTTTGTACCTTTGAGACAAGTTTGGTGTCATTTTCAGGTAACTAGATGATGCCCGATTCATTCCCCATACCAGTTTTTTAGGGTTCCGTAGCAAAATAAGTCGCAATACTTAAAATAATAAATTTTTTGTAGTTACAAAATGTAAACAAACCAGCATATTTTCATATTTTTGTATGCAACTTGCTTTATAAAAAATACTGTCTGAAAGCCCATTTAATGCAGATTATTTAAACATTAACATTATTTATATTTTCAATTACTTTCTGCGTTAAAAAAAATAATCCTACACGTACCTAACTGATTCCTGCGGGCGGGGCGCAGGTTTCGCTCGGTTTTCTGTTGGGAAATAGTATAAGATTTTGAAGTAAATCAACATTATTTAGTATGAATGGTTAAAACAGGTCCACTTGAGTCGAAATCGACTGATAGGAAGCTTCAAATCTGCGACAGGTAGGAGTAGGAGGGTTTCAAAGTACCGAGGCCTCGGCGCTCAGAAATAAAAATGTGCTGGTATCGTTTTAACCTTTGGCACAAGTTTGGTATCGTTTTCAGGTTACTAGATGACGTCCAATTAATTCCCCATACCAGATTTGTAAGGTTCAGTAAAAAAATATGACGCAATACTAAAAATATTATACTTTAGTAATATACAAAGCAAAGAAACCCTCATACTTTCATACGTTTGTATCAATCTTAGATAAAGTTTATTAAATACACTGTCTGACAGCACACATAATGTAGATTCTAAAAAATTACAGGAGATATAAATTTGACAATCATTGTAGAATGAAACATTGAAAGTTACAGCAACTGTCGGCAATGCAGCGTGGAAGTAAACAAAAACTGAAAAACAAGCACTATTAAAAAAGACACCATGAACGAGCGCTCCGTTCGTTTTCTTAGCCCATCCATTAAGGCCCTATTCAAACCTGAGCGAAACCGGCGCGGTGCGTGGTGCGTATCTACTGAATACGCGGTATTTCGATTAGTACAAATTGTCAGGCGATTGAGTTCCGAAACCGCTGTAGGTTTTAACAGAGTTATACTACAACTGGTAGGGCCCAGTTATGCTAACAGTCACTAATTTTCGCCATCATAATATCTATTAGTGTAATTTTTTATATTTGTCGAAGATCATCAGTAAGGGGGGGCACGAGCGGGAAGAAGGGCAGAAGAAGAAGCCCATAACAAAACAAAGCATAAAATCTTACGCGCGTCAGGAATGTCAGGATATAAAACCAACAGCACGTCGTGGGCGTATACTCGTCGAGTACCTGATGGATACTTGATGGATACTGCATTGTCAACTGCCGACTCCTGTCAGGATACTACATCTCGAAGCACTGCCACTATAATGATAAACCACAGTATACTCACTATCACGTAGTCAGCTTTTCCATCCTGGCTGTTTCGGGCTTGCAGCCCTCATCAGGTATGGTGTAACCATAAGACAGCATTTACACCACACCTAGAGGAACAATCTCGGAACCTTAGACTCACGCTAATCCACGTCAGCGCTTCTTCGCCAGTCGTCAGATCCCGATAATCAGCACTCTTCAACACCAGACACCGCTGAAGTCCTCTGCCTGCAGCCCTGCATGCCTACAAGGATAGACCACCAGTTATTATCACCATTCTCGTACGATTTCCGCACTTCACTAACGTTTCGCATACCAGTAACCTTCCGAGGGTAAAACGATTACAAACACTTCATGATACCCTAAAATATTCCACTAGCCTTACAAAGCTAGGGCTCCACTGTAGCCTGGAGGCCCAGGTTTCTCTAAATACACCAGGATCACCATGATTCTATCGGATTACGATCGTAACTTCGAAAAGACACAAAGAAAACCATACCTTAGCTGAAACTGTCACAATCTCCACAAATATTCCGTAGCCCATACGAATCTAGGGCTCCGCCATCGCCTGAAGACCACAGCACCACGAAATACTCCAAGATTACCAAGATTTCGCCGGATTGAAATCTAACCTCAAAAGACAAGTTAACGGCAGCGCGGCCAAACCGAGAATGAATCAATCGCATTCGACACTCGAGTTCATCATTCGTCAATCCCACTCGAATGAGTTCATTCGTTCAGTCACTCAATCTTCCATTTTCACTACACAACCGCGATTGTAACCCAAACTGGAACTGTCAAAGTTGTTTACCTAGTTCGCCGCCTAAGTTCCGTTTCTTTATCACGAAAGCAGCCATCAATGAACTGTGAGAACGAGCTACACCGCCTCTAAAGTCAATCCAGTCTATCTTGCTCTCTTTAGCTTACTGTGTGCAAATAAAGCGCACCGCCTACGTCGAGTGTTGCCAGCGCTATGCGTTTCGTTTCTGCAAGATTCAACTAGCAATGGAATGGAAAGAAATTATCAAAACGCGAACTATCAACTGTCAAATAATTTCACCAAATACCCACAGAGTTTGATCATTCTCCGACATATTTTTTAATTAACAAACGAAAAAACATAACACTTAAATTATTGTTTAAAACGGGATTATTACCGTGATTAGGTTTTTGTTTACCTCGATATTTCGGAGCGGTTGCACGCTCCAAGGGTCACGAGTAGACTGGCTCGGCGAATGATGTCATCTTTCTAAGGGGAAACATATCTGTCTACCCCATGGACGTATAAAAGGGCGGACAGAGTCGCGCTAATAAAACCTCTGTGTAGCCCCAAGTCAGCCAGTTAGCTGTACGTACAAGAATGCACGCACACATTCACACCACAACCAACCATTCCGAACGCAAACGTCAGCCTACCCTACCGATTTTTGCAAAATAAACAAAAACAAAACATCATGTCGTGCGTTCTAAAAATTTGTAAAAACCACAGTAATCAAAGGAATAAAAGTTCGGGAATCACGTTTCACAGATAAATTAATAATTTGATCACTCATTTTCATGTTTTAAATTAATTAATTTAGCCTCCAAAAGTCAAGAAAAAAAATCGACTAAGGGCTGGTGTTGCCAATATTCACGTTAAAAATTTCCCTAAAGTATGGGTAATTATTCGGTGAGTGGGTTCATTTGAGCTTAGGATGATGATGATGGATAGTTTTATGAATTCATATTCATTTATATTAAACATTCCGTAATATTTTCCTAATTATTTTTAGTAGGTTTTCTCAAACAAATGAAGTATGGAAAAATGACTGGATTGAAATTATAAGGAACTGCAATGGCAACAAAGAATGGGTTCCTCACAAATAATTTGCAGTACACATTTTGATGACAATGATATGTTTACTACAAAGAAAGGATTTCATCGTATTGTTACGTATGCAATACCAAGAAAGGTATTTTTACCATTCGTTCTTTTATTATGTATGTATATGGACAAGTGAATTATTTTTACGGGCTACAGCATAAACGGCATGAAGTATGTTGAATTATGAGATGTCGTCAGATTGTCGTCAGTTTCATTGGTAAAAAAAATCCTAACATGGCAACCCTAATTCACTCACACAAGTTTATCCGCCGCCATTACGGTTATTCAGTTTTGACATAACTGGCATTCTGTCCGCCCTTTTATACGTCCATGGTCTACCCTCTTTCGGATTCGTTGACTGCGTTCTGTTCTACTCGGTTACTCGAACCACTACTATTGTCACTCACTATTTCGTAGCACGAGCTACTTTTTGTACAATGGTCGATACTACCTACAGATTGATGGAGTGGCAATGGGCAGTCACGTTGCTACCATAGTAGCTAACATCTGGATGGAACACATAGAGGCCATCCTATCAGCCTCATCGGCTGTCAAATTATGGAAAATGTATGTAGATGACGTTTTTTGTATAATAGGAGGAAAAGAGGAAGAGGTAAAGGACTACTTGGCATTTTTGAATAACATTCACTCAAAATTAAAATTTACTTGTGAGATCGAAGACCAAAAGCTCGCCTTCCTAGATGTGTGAGTTGAGGTCAAAGAAAATGGATCTTGAAGTCATTCGGTCTACAGAAAACCAACGCATACCGACAAGTATTTGCATTCTACGTCACACCATTATCCACGGCATCTGGATTCTGTTGTTAGATCGTTGGTTGATAGGGCTCACGATTTGTGTGATGTGAACCACCTAGCTAAAGAGCTGAATCATGTCAAGACGGTCTTACAGTGGAACGGTTATAATGTCAAAGCTTGCGAGACTAAAAAGAAAACAAAAAAGAGGAAAGCAGAAGAAGCGCAACAACAGCCAGCATTTTTGCCTTATGTAAAGGGAGTGACGGATAAAATAGGCAGATTATTAGGAAAGTTTTCCATAAAAACTGTTTTCACTCCCTTTAACAAAATTGGAAAGCTACTACAATCGCCTAAAGACCAGCTTCCTCTTCAAACTCCCGGCGTCTACAAAGTTAATTGCAGCTGTGGGAGTTCTTACATTGGTTAGACCAAAACAACAATAGTCGACCGCATGAAGGAACATATCAGAGCTGTAAAAAACAACGATGCCCAGAAGTCAGCCATAGCGGAACACCTAAACCAAGCGGAAACTAATCACTTTCAATTCAATGTTTCATTCTACAATGATTGTCAAATTTATATCTCCTGTAATTTTTTGAATCTACATTATGTGTGCTGTCAGACAGTGTATTTTATCTAAGATTGATACAAACGTATGAAAGCATGAGGGTTTCTTTGCTTTGTATATTACTAAAGTATAATATTTTTAGTATTGCGTCATATTTTTTACTGAACCCTACAAATCTGGTATGGGAATTAATTGGACGTCATCTAGTAACCTGAAAACGATACCAAACTTGTGTCAAAGGTTAAAACGATACCAGCACATTTTTATTTCTGAGCGCCGAGGCCTCGGTACTTTGAAACCCTCCTACTCCTACCTGTCGCAGATATGAAGCTTCTTATCAGTCGATTTCGAATCAAATGGACCTGTTTTAACCATTCATACTAAATAATGTTGATTTACTTCAAAATCTTATACTATTTCCCAACAGAAAATCGAGCGAAACCTGCGCTCCGCCCGCAGGAATCAGTTAGGTACGTGTAGGATTATTTTTTTAACGCAGAAAATAATTGAAAATATAAATAATGTTAATGTTCAAATAATCTGCATTAAATGGACTTTCAGACAGTATTTTTTATAAAGCAAGTTGCATACAAAAATATGAAAATATGCTGGTTTGTTTACATTTTGTAACTACAAAAAATTAATTATTTTAAGTATTGCGACTTATTTTGCTACGGAACCCTAAAAAACTGGTATGGGGAATGAATCGGGCATCATCTAGTTACCTGTAAATGACACCAAACTTGTCTCAAAGGTCCAAAATAATCCAACAGATTTTTTTTGCTGAGCGCCGGGAGGACTGTACTTTAACCCCCCCTCCCCCCCTCCCTGCACGGTGTTGAATCCGGCTACCGGGCGTTTTTGGCTCAGGTAGATGTATAGAATACCCGTACCTATAGGGCTTTGCTCTACGCAAAAAAATATACGTTCCCATACAAGCCTTCCCTATAAAAAACAAGCTAGGTACGTGGTCTCCACTCGAGAACTCTCCTGCTCCACCGATTATCCGTCCTTCGAGCATTCTTCTCTATCAGCCGTCAAATCTTCGTTTACACCTTTTTGTTTCATATCTATTCTATCTATCTATCTATCTTCATATTTTCTCAATATTTCGACCCAAGAGGTTCAGTTGAATGTTTTAGGCATTATTATTATTACATTCTATAACAAGGATATCTGTACGAGATAGGTGAGTACAAGAACATCAAATTCGATACCATAAAGTGACTGGCATGACATTGAGTCTGTAATGATAATATTGACCTTTGCATTGTAGCAGAGTACCTGCCTTGAGGTTATTATAAAAACCATGCAATTTAAGAGGGTCTTTGTACAAGGTTCTTATGGCTTTTAATCTTCATTGACTGCCTCAACAGTCCACTGCTAGACATGTATTTTCTCATGTTAGGGGTTATTTGCCATAGGTACTTAACACCACTCTTAACACAACTCTACGCAAGCGGTTAGGCAAGCACAGTACAAGTTTGCAATCACAGATAACGATGCTACCCATTCCGTAGCTATGGTAAATCGAGATCTTGGGTAAATCGTACATACCTACATGATATTTGCAGTTCATAAAGCAGTAAAACTGACAACCTGTGACAACCATATTTTCGCAATTTGATGCGGCGACGTGTGCCAATCATATCCGGTATTCGTACGTCATCTCGTGAACTCGGTCGATGCTGGCGAGAATCATTTCACGACACCCAAGGGTGGAAATGGGACGATGCTATTTTAAGCTGGCATCACGAAAAAATCTCATTCATCTAGGAATCGAACCCGGGCCGCATGGGTAAACGCCCCACCGCTCTGCCACTGAGCTATCGATGCAGTGGCAGAGCGGTGGGGCGTTTACCCATGCGGCCCGGGTTCGATTCCCGGTCGATGTATGTAATTTTTTTCTATTTCTTATTTTCACTTGTGAGAATAATATAATATAGCACTGTGAGTGCTTTACAATCCCAATAGACTTATTCATCTACAAAGACTTCACGGCCACGGTAGAGTTCCCACCTTGTGACTACTGGAACTAATTATCCGATATTAATTAAACAACACATTGCCGTGTGGTGCCGGCTTAGAATAGCATCACCCCATATTAGAATAGCATCTTTTCTGTAGATTTCGTAAGAAGCGACTAAGGGATTTGAGAGTCTATGTGTATACTAATTTTAGGCGACAGGCTGACATTCAGTCACTATGGTGATACACAGTCTTCTGAATGACTTTCAAAATTTTGTCAGACGTGGGTGTAAATGGCTATTTTTTACAGCCGTTTACGCTCTGCCTACCCCGCAAGGGATATAGGCATGATCTATGCCATTCATTTATGTACTATAGTACCGTCATTCGAATAGGCCATATTTGACAGCTGTCACACCCATACTAGGAAACATGTTAACAAAGAAAAATAGACCTTATGTCAGAGCATTAACATGATTTTGACAGCTGTCAAATATGGCCTTTTCGTACTATAGGTACTCATCTAAGACATTTCACGGCCAAGGTAGATTTCCCACCTCGTGACGTGACTACCGTAGCTAATTATCAGATGTTATTTAAACAGTTGAATTCTCAGCCGGAACGTCCGACGTGTAGAATATTACGTAACGTTGCGCGGTAAATTGAGCGTTAAAGTGTACAGTTTTTTTGCTGCTTAGAGCAATATAGAAGAGGATTTATGTTTACGAGGATTCTTGTTTAGCGAAAGATGTAGGTACCTATTTTCTTTAATTTTTCTTGGGGGAGACATCAAGTAGACTAACGACCTGGAAAAACCTGACAGAGTGGGTTGTTGGACGACACGATGTTTCACTCGTAAAAGAAGAAGAGTAGCAATGGCGATCGTTTATTGATTATCAGTTCTTTTTTACAATCATAATACTTACAAATAATGTCGTTTTACCTAATAGTCTAAGCGGTTACCGTCAAATATCACCCGGAAGCTGTTTTGCCGGCACAGGCACAGTTGATGCCGCTTTGCTCAGTGATGCTAGGGACCATTGTAAATGATTACATCCGAGGAAAGCTAAGGACCATGACTATAAGTAAATTACGGCATGTCTTTTTACGTAAATAATCCTAAAGCGGAAACGTAGATTTTACGTCAAATACGGTAAGATTTCAGTTTTTTACAAAACCAATGAAGACGATTCAAGTCGTAAAAACATAGGTATTAGAGCTGGTCAGTTATGAACATTATTAAAGTCGGTTAACTTTTTCGTAAAAGTATGATAAGAAAAATAAACGTGTCTCGAATGAATGTGGCGTCAAATCGCAGTCATTTGTGACTATTTGTAGCTACTTGTTGGAGAATACCGTTATTTTGTAGACTCATCGATGTTTAAACATGATTCGAGTGGTATAAGCCTGATAGTAGTAACTAGAGATAGAAATGTATTAGCAAACATATTAACTGTTCTTTTTACTTATTCACTAAAACATAATTCCTAAATTATGAGTGAATTCTTTACTAGAAAATTATGAATACATAATATTCTTTCTTTAAGAGAATCTTGTAAATTTCTATACGAAGAAATAAATGCTTTGAATTTTGAATTTTTATGGTTTTGACCGGTATTTTTGCCGGCCATTTTTTAAATGTTGTGAACAACCGCGAAAACCTAAAAACATAGAAACATAAATTAGGTACCAAACATAAATCTTTGCAGATAATTATGATTTGAATTGTGATACAAGGCAAAGAATTCATATTAAGGACTTAAAATGGATTGAGCCTTAATTCAAAACATTCAAATTTAGAAACTATTCTTTACAAAAAAAACTTAAAGCCTACTAGATGCATCTAACCAGCATGTCTGGAGCCGACCTTCAAACTGAGCTCGGAACGTGGCCCACGCTGGAAGCATCTGATAAGAAGCGAATGACCACAGGAAAACATGCGCGGAGTGTAGGCACATAGTGAGTATTGGCTAGCACCGATCCAGAGAGCTGGCTTCAAGGAAACGTCGCTACTTACACAGGCGTCCACACGCCGCCGTCGTTTACGCACAATTTCGAACCGGTTCGAACCATCTAGTAGCGGGCGGACGGCAAAATTACGTCTAGCTAGTGCCAATATTTTTGTGTAGTAATTTATAGTGTACGTTTGATATAATGTAGATAATGTACCTAAGTATGTTTGACCCAGTTACGGCATATTAAAAATTCATAAAAAAAAAAGTAGCAACCCTGTAGGCATCAATGATCGGAAGAAGGGGCGAGCTGTCTTTCTGTAAATTCTCTCTATTTTGTGGTGGAGTGTAGGTGCGGCTACCAAATAGCTGGTAAGAATGGATGTGGCAAAAAATAGTGTTAGGAACGTGGTTCGGACTTAGAGGCATCTGATAAGAGGCAAATGACCACGAAAAAGCACGCGTATATTAAGTGTTTTATAGCACTTTACCTATTTAACTAAACTCGGGTGCATCGGGTCGATGGACGAAGTAGAAGAGACTAAACTCTTTTACTAACTAATTCTTTTGTATTTCAAAACAGCATCTACGTACAGGTATCTACAAAAACATATACATCTAAACCACCCAACAATACAAAGGGCAAAGGTCCCAAAGTTTCACAAAAATGCTTAGACAATCAACACCTCGCAGCCAATTTGTCTGCCTTTCTTACAACTGTTGGTAACCCACACAGCTATATTAAATGTTTGTACCACGTTGCCGATTCACCGAAACTGGTTCCGGCCCATCCACATCCACTTGTTGGCCGCGGTGGCCAACTTTCACAAGGGATTCCATGCGGGGCCCCTCGCCGTGAGAAGTTACGCTAGTGTTGCTGTAGTGAGCGATTTTGGCAGATTTGGTAGAACTAAAGGTTTTTGCATCGTGGTTTGAGTTTGATTGGCAACTTTCACACGGGATTCCATGCGGGGCCTCTCGCCGTGAGAAGTTACACTAGTGTTGCTGCGTTGTGCGTTTTTGGCAGATTTGGTATTCTTGTGTTATTCCAACTAAAAGTCTTGTGCATCGTGGTCTGATGACCAACATTCATAAGGGATTCTACGTGATGCTCCTCAATGAGAGAAACTGAGAGTGTTGCTGTGCTGAGCGTTATTGGCTGATTTGGTAGTTAACTAAAGATCACGTGCACCATAGTTGGATTGCCAACTATCACAAGTGAATCTACGCGGGGCCCCTCGCCGAGAGGCGCTGAGAGAATGTTACTGTAATGAGTATGTATTTCTGGCAGACTTGTTTGTATAATGAGCTTGTAGGTAACGTAGTTTCATGGCATATTTTCACAAGAAATTCTAAGCAGGGTTTGAATTTGGAGAGCGGATGGCCCGCACTACATTGACTTAATAGAGTAGCTGTCCCTTTAATATTTATTGAATTATCTTAAATGAATATCAATTAAACTGGGTCCTGTACAGTCAGAAGACGATAATTACCACCCTTAGCACTGGTCTGAAGCATTGATTTCGAAAAAGCAGATTAACCATCACATTGACAGTGTTTTACGAATAAATTCTGGAGAAAATACCATTTAAAGTTGGCCACACTAACTACGATCACGTTCGGTTTCGACAAGGCTGATTTGAATCGAACTCAGGTTGTGAGAAACTTTGGTTTGGTAGGCTTAACGTTCATTGATCGTTCACACGGTATTTGGCTTAAATATTTGCATTGAAATCGCCAATAAGTTATTTGAAAGGATACAATCGTGTGTTTAAAATTCAGAGACACAAAATCGTATGAAAGTGAGATCAAGGATTCTAGCTGTTTCATTTTCTTTACAAAATTGTTGAGACGTGTTTTCACATATTTTTAACAATTTGATGTCAAATAAGTTCATAGATCAGATCTCATGAAAACGCAAAGTTTATGTGGTTCAGTCATTATCGAAATACGCTCCAAAAATGTGAAACCAAAGACCGTAAAACAGCTCGTAAAACGTTTTAAAATCACGCTCACTTCCAATACCATGCTTGAGTATATTAACGGCACCCAACCGTGAAAAAACTATGTCTATCTTAGAATCTGTCCTCAAAATGCCTATAACCAGTCCAACCTGTACTATAACCTCAGCACCACAAAATTACTTGATACAAGTCAACACCATTCAAGTTTTATTGAGAACATAACGAATCGAAACACATAAAGCTGGTTCTAGTAGGTTACTGTAAGCACACCACGGATCATTTTACTCTGGTTATTCAAAGTCACTGTATAGAGAACCAATATAATTTAGATACCTTAAATGGGTTACATAAAAATTCAACCGTTTCATGTCGATGCAATTTCAACAACACACCATCATATAATTTACAATGAAATTATACACAACCAAACCTGAGAAATAAGATTAACAGAGACAATATATAGGGTATGTAATGTATGATATAAATATTTTTAATATAATTTTGTTTAATATAACAACAAATTATCTAAGTTCGTTTAATATAATTTCTCATTTAATATAATGCACATTTGTTATAATTTTACTTCGTATAACGTTATTTCACATAAAAATCATTTGATATAATTATTATTGCAAATAATTTATAAATGATATAATGATTACTTGCTATAATATTACATGTTATAACGATAAGTTGGTATAATGCGTGGTAAAAACCTTATAGCAATTCTTTGTAGTTTATAGGCCTTGTAATACAATCTAGCCGTGTGGTGCCGGCAGAGTAGAATAGCACCACCCCTTCTCTTCCCGTGGGGGTCGTAAGAGCCGACCGAGGGATAAATCCGACCCAAGTGGATCAGGGTCCTGGAGAAGGAAAACTCCACACTTAAACCCGGAATGGGGTCTCCGTCAGGTGCGATTAAGTCATATATATCGTGCGGCAGACTCCTGCAGCCGACCTGGCTCCGCACGTATCGACTCGTCGTTCCTGTGGAGTCAGCCAGGAAGGCCGAGAGGGTGGCGCAGGTCCTGGGCAGCCCTGCGTTTTCCATAATTGCGTCCCAGGCAACGCAGTGTCTGTGGAGAGGAAACTTCACCCGCGTCTCGCGGATAACAACACGGGAAGTGGCAGTGACCGGTTATAAGTCTGCACGTATGGGCGTAAGTGCGGGCGCCAGGGGTCGCTTCCGTCAGTGGGAGGGTCCATCGTAGACCCACTGATCAGTTACCGCCCGCTCCAAGTCGGGCAGCCCCCGACCAATAAGGTACTGATCCGCCCCGGTGCACCAGCCTCAACTGGACAATCGGCGCCGTTACATTGTACACCTGCAACTAACAGGCATAAAAACATCAAAAACCAACCCCGCTTATCCATGCGATTTGCAACATGGAATGTCCGTACTATGAGGACAGGCCTCCCTGACACCTGTGGAGGTTCTTCTACTGACGCACAAGATCTGCGTAAAACTGCCGTAATCGACGCCGAACTACACAGACTGAACATTGCTGTTTGCGCTTTACAAGAGACCAGACTC
The DNA here is from genome assembly GCA_024500475.1 of Phthorimaea operculella. Taxonomy (NCBI): domain Eukaryota; kingdom Metazoa; phylum Arthropoda; class Insecta; order Lepidoptera; family Gelechiidae; genus Phthorimaea; species Phthorimaea operculella. The sequence continues at coordinate 634,693 of JANFCV010000073.1, forward strand.
CCTGACGAGGGTTCCTTGCGTGAGACGCATTATACATTCTACTGGAAAGGAAAGGACAGCAGCGCTGTGCGCGAGTATGGTGTTGGCTTTGCTATACGCAACGACCTCTTAACATCTATAGAGGCTCCTTGCGGCATCTCGGAACGCATTATGTTGCTGCGATTAAATACGGACCATGGTTACGCATCACTGATTTCTGCTTACGCACCAACGCTATCCTCAACAGATGAAGCCAAAACACAGTTTTATGACCAGCTCGACCAGACTCTACGCGGGTTAAAACCATCTGACCGCTTATATATTCTGGGCGACTTTAACGCTAGGGTCGGACAGGACAACATTGCTTGGCCAGATTGTATAGGTAACCACGGTATAGGGAAGCTTAATGAAAACGGCCAACGTTTATTAGAGCTTTGCTCTAAACACCTACTGTGTGTTACCAATACCTACTTTAAAGGCAAATCAACTCGCAAAGTGTCCTGGAAACATCCTCGTTCTGGACACTGGCATCAACTGGACCTTATCCTTACCAAAAAGAAAAATCTCCGCGAGACCCTGCACACGCGATCATTTCACAGCGCTGATTGTGACACAGACCACTCCCTGGTGGCATCACAAGTTGCTATAGCTCACAAAAGATCCACTCATCCAAATTGCCCGGTAGGAAGAAGCTCGATCTTCCAAAATCCAGAGACGATGAGGTGGTCCAAAAGTATGAAGAGCTGGTACGCGACGAAGTTGCCACCTGGGATGTAGACGCTCCGATAGAGGAGGAATGGGGCAAAGTAAAAAAGCTACTTACAGAAGTAGCCGGTACGGCTTTCGGTCATCAGAAAGTTAAAAACCAGGACTGGTTCGCTGAAAATCTCGAACACATTACACCTCTGCTCGAGTCCAAACGACAAGCTGCGCTAAAACATCGCCTTAACCCATCCGAAAAGACGCGTATCGACCTATCGAATGCAAAATCAGCTTTACAACGCACATCACGGTACTTCGCAAATGCATACTGGACCGAGCTTTGTCAAAGCATTCAATCATGCGCTGATATGGGAAACTTTGGTGGTGTTTACGCTGGGATTAAAAGGCCCTTGGTCCTTTTCCTAAAAAACAGCCCCCTTAAAGAAGCGGACGGCACTGTTATTACAGATGCTCAACGCCAACTCGAACGATGGGTAGAACATTATGTTGGTCTCTACTCAGAACCAGTGAACATAATGCCAGAAGCTGCAGATTGCATGCCAAAACTAGCTACCTGGACTGAGTTAGATGATCTTCCTACCATAAGGGAGTACCACAAGGCTGTTAAGCAGCTTAAAATTGGAAAATCACCTGGAAACGATGGTACCCACGCCGAAATTATCAGGCTCAAGTGCATATTACCCATCCTGCACAATCTGTTGTGTAAATGTTGGGAAGCGGGATATATACCACAGGATATGCGCGATGCTAACATCATTACCCTATACAAAGGCAAAGGTGACCGCGGTGACTGTAACTGTTATCGTGGAATATCCCTTTAAGTATAGTAGGTAAATTATTTGCTCGGTTAGTCTTAATAAGACTCCAGAAACTTGCTGATCGTGTATATCCCGAATCGCAATGTGGATTCCGCGCCCAACGTTCCACAACAGATATGATCTTTACACTTCGCCAACTGCAGGAAAAGTGTAGAGAGCAGAAAACACCTCTGTTTGTGGCGTTCGTCGACCTTAACAAAGCCTTCGACACCGTGAGCAGGGAGGACTCTATACTGCACTTTTAAACATCGGGTGCCCTCCAAAACTTCTAAGCCTCATTAAATCCTTCCACGAGGACATGAAAGGATCTGTTGTTTTTAACGGCAATACATCCGAGCCGTTCGAAATGCGTAGAGGTGTTCGCCAAGGCTGCGTGTTGGCTCCTACCCTGTTTGGTATTTTCTTCTCATTGCTTTTAAAGTTGCTTTCGGCGATGACCAACAGGGTATACACCTGCACACTAGGGCTGACGGGAAGCTGTACAATATCTCGCTTCTTAGGTCAAAGCGTAACCGCGATGACTTATTCGTCGATAGCCTTTTGTTCGCTGACGATGCAGCCTTCGTTGCTAATTCTCAAAGTGAGCTTCAAGACATTGTTGATAAGTTTTCCCACGCGTGTTCTCTGTTCTCAATGTCCATTAATGCCAAAAACAGTAGTGCTAGCTCAAGGTGGAGAAACACCACGTATTTTGCTCGATGGCGTTCCCTTGAACATAGTTGACAAGTTTTGCTACTTGGGGTCGACTGTGTCGAACAATCTCACCCTCGATGCTGAGATCAATACTCGTATCGGCAAAGCGGCGACCATGTTCGGCAGGCTCAGTACAAGAGTATGGAATAATAAACACCTGACCACAAAAACCAAGATAATTGTTTACCAAACTTGCGTTCTAAGCATACTCTTGTATGGAGCTGAAACCTGGACTTCGTACGCAAAACAAGAACGTCGACTCAACACATTTCATATGCGCTGCGTAAGAAACATCTTGCATATAACTTGGCAGGACAGAGTCACAAACGAGCGAGTTCTAGAAATTGCACAGCTGCCTAGCTTTACCGCTTTGCTTAAGCAAAGACGATTGCGGTGGCTAGGCATGTGTACCGCATGGAACCTTCGCGTCTACCACGGCGTGTCCTGCTTGGCGCCGTAGCTAACGCCAAAAGAGGAGTTGGAAGACCGATGCTACGTTTCAAAGATTGCGCCAAACGGGACATGGCTGCGTTTGACATCGACCATCAAAGCTGGGAGAAGCTTGCTGAGAATAGGGATGTATGGAGAAAGCGTGTGTTTGATGGGCGTAAAGCTCACGACGATGCCTGGTTCGCTGGTCTCGCAAACAAAAGGCAAAAACGACATCTAAACATGCATGTGCCAGTCTCTAATTCCACCTTCGTTTGTAGAGCGTGCGGAAAGTCATGCCGCTCCCGTATCGGCTTATACAGCCATGAAAAATCTTGCCTCAGACACTGAATAAATCGTCTGTCACAGACGTATGAGGCCAATGATGATGATGAATACAATCACTTGTTGCAGATTATTACCAAAAACGTGGCGACCAACAATATATATGATGTATACTGGATCCATATACCTACATACAATAGTTGCCACCAATCACTATGCTACATGGCCAATGGACATAATCATTGTGGTGCTCACGAAATGCCATGGAAAGAATGCAGTGGGCGTGTCGTACTGACATCTAGTTTGGGCGAAGACTTTGTTAAACTTATCAGGTTGTGGATGAAATATACCTACATGCGGATTTTTTTCTCTTCGTGTGTGTCACCGAGTCGTCCAATGACCTGATGCACCCTGATGACAGTTTTCAACCGCCTACAAGTAGGAGGCGTCAGACATGGTTATGTAATAATCGCTATACATATAAGGTGTAAAAAAATCAACTGCAAATATTTTAAGGGGTGAACCAACCCATGAAACTGAACAACTTTCCCCAAGAAACATAGGTCGAAATATGAAAAAATTTTTGGACCTCCCATACAAAATGAACCAGCCGGCCGAGTCTATTTGTATGGGAGGCCATATTTTTTTTTTCATATTTCGACCTATGTTCCTTGGGGAAAGTTGTTCAGTTTCATGGGCTGATTCATCCCTTAAAATATTTGCAGTTGATTTTTTTACATCCTGTATAAGTTATCAAAGAAGCAACAGGTACCGACGGCTAAATGTGCCTCTGAATCACGGAACCATCTTGTTTTTCGGACAATCAGGTGGTTCAGCCTGCAATGTACTAACCAGACTGGGAACAAATTTCGTTTTTTTTTGTAATAGATAGAGTGATTCATTTTCCCGATATTTGTACCTATAACAACATATGCCGGGGAAATGCCTCTTTTCCCGTGAAAAATAAGTTGCAGCGGGTGAAAATGCTAACGGGCTACTAGTAGAGAATAAGCGAAGTAAGTCTGGTTAATCAGAATAAAGTAGCAATACAGTGAACGTGCCCAAATATTTGTTAGCAAACTAGGTATAACCTTCATTCATTCAATCTTGCGTTGTGAGACAACTAGTCGACAAACGACCCAATAACAGTCACTTGTCAGATTTTTTCATCTTATACGTGGCTGCCAATCAATGATACACCTATTAATTACAGAACATAATACCAACATAATAATTAAAAACCGTAACAACTCTATTGTACCACGGTATTGCCTCTTGACAATGAAACTTGTACCTATAATCTACAGCGCCTTGAGTTATTCCAGTTAAGAGATCTACATAATCTGGTTCTTCGTACAGTTACTACAAAACACCAGTATAAAATGGTCTACTCATATAAGAGATCTACATTCTCTAGATCTCCATACAGTTACTAAGAATCACCATCATAAAATGATCTCTTAAGTACCTAACTTAATGTGATGTTGACAGTACTAAGTAGGTCATAGAACACAAGATACGGTATTATGAACGATAAAGTTAATGAGTGTGTCCGTTCATTGTTGTCACAAATTGTTATGTGCAAGGTGCATGAAAGTCAGAACAATATGAGTTCGTTCTTCTAATTATAGCTGGTATGTCAATAGCGTATTACATTAGTCTGTAGCAGTCCACTATTTTACGAAGGCCTCCTCTAGGGTACGGTATGATCTCCCGTTTTCGCCATTCGCTACCAGCTGCCCTCTTTACCTAAATCATAGTTCCATCTAGCTGAAGGAAGTCCAACACTAAGCTTGTCGAGGCGTGGTCTCTAGTCCAGTACGGCTAGCTTTTCGTGTTTCAAAAATATTAAAGTCGATGGTTTTTTGCTCATAGCTTCTGGACCATTCATTGATCCCAATTTATTAATTTGTGCCATTTTAGATGTGAGGAAACATACTTTCGTTATCAGTGGAAAAGCGACTCAAACAAGGTTTTCACACTGTGTTAACTGTCACAGAGACAATACTGGTAAACTTTTTAGTATTGTTTTGTAGGTACCTACATACTTAAAAAATAATTTAATAATGAGCTGCCATACATTTAATCAAAAAATTACTCAAGCTTAAAAAATGGCACAAAATTAAATATGTTCTTTATAGACACAAATTGCACAATCGTACAAAAAATTAGCGACTTTAGAATTTTTGTAAGTTACGCCCTCAAATAATGCCAGCCATACCGGACTACTCCATTCGAGAATCCGCTTAGATACTCCACCGTTCTACGACAGATGTGACCAGCAAACCGCCACTTCAGTTGGCTACACTTCCAGACCACCTATGTCTGTTACTTCAATAGCTTACCGAAGGCGCTTTCTTCATATATGAGATGTGCGACGCGGAACGTAACGTGACGTCTATCAGACAAGACATTTGTAGAAATAGGCCCTTATAGTGGCGCCAAAACTTCATGTAAGCTCCTTTAAGTCTAGACAATACACAACAGAACTAGGTTTCCTACTATCCATCTGAGATGTTGCAATATGGCATAAGCTCCATTTCGGGCAAGTCGGCTTATTCCCGTGTGGATTGTAATAACTAGTTGTACTCTGTGTGGCAGTGGGTGGTTCTAATGCCTGCCAACTACTTCGTTCCTTCTAGACTAGAAAGCAATTATGTGTAGCTAGGGAGGAGAATTTATGAATGGTCTAGATAAATACAAAAGTAATATAACTTAAACAGCCATTTAATATCACAGCAGCGTGCCTGTGGACTGCAAAATGGTTGTATTTATCTTATATCGCAGAAGACTGAAATCGCAAAAGTAAAACGTCAAAAACATCGCAAAATAGGTATATGGCCAAAGTTTTATTTCCTTCAATTCCTTCCAGCGTACTTGCAAAGAATACTAACTATGTTCTTGTGACATTATCAAAATAACTAAACAAAAGAGACAAAAATCTAATTCATACAGTGAGAATATTTACAACGGAAAACAATTCCATGTTTCCTAGGAATGTACTAGCAGATAAAGACGGATTACATAGGTTCTATCGATAATCTAAGCTTCCCCACACTATTTCTCTATTTATCAATAGAAGCGAGCTTACGCTACTTCTACAAGTAAACTGCATTTTATCTTCCACATTAACTGTTAATCTCAAGTTAATTGGCACGACATGAGTTAGATTAACATCGCTTTTTTTATAAATGCTCCTGTCAGCGTTATAATTAAGTAGCGGATCGTATTTATACATAGTTTGTTAGTTATCATATCATAGCGAGGCTTGTAATTAAAAATATATTAAAACCTAGCCTTATTATAAAGTTTACATCTGGATACTGCCACCCCTAGTCTACTGAGGGTGTTTCGTAAAAGGCGACGTAAAGTTTTTGACCATAGTTGAATATCTGTCGACTATGGTCAACCGTATGATGGCGATACAAAATAGCATTCCCTACAAAAGGATGGGTTGACGTCAGGCAGGTCGGTCATAAAACATTGCCAAATCCTTTTGCTACATGATTTTTTGTTTTAACAGAAAATGTTGCGCCGACCCCAACTGACTGGGCCTAGGGCAGAACAAATCTATATTTTATCATTTCAATGACAAATCAATATCAAAGATAAAGATGGCTTGCAACTATTGTTATCGGACACCAAGAACCTCTTTGAGCCACAGTTCCTTATTTCTTCCACGAATCCCATTGAATTGTATGTACACTTATAAAAGATCGAGTATTTGTGAGAAATGCGCAGGCGCCGACGACGCTGCACATTCCTACTATATAAGTACCTGTAGTACCGTTGACCGTGACATTCACGTCTTCACGTCTGCAGGGTATTGACAGTTTAGGGCCGGCGCAGATCCAGCAAATTTTGGCGCGCTTCGTATAGGTAGGTACAATGGCACACCTTAACGCGTGTGTATTATAAAAAGCAACTGAGGGAAAGGAAGGAAATAAAACAAGTCTCCTGTGAGTGCAACATCTTACGCTGCGCTCGCCATTTCGTCTATGGGAGGTGTTTATGGCGAATATATTCCAAAATACGGCCAGCGCATATTACTGTGTACAACTAAAACATTGTTTTGTCATAAACAAACGTATCATAAAACCTACAGTAAAAAATAGTTTTATTCTGATTGAATAGGAATCCCATAAAAAGCTTAAATTCAAGTTACAAGGATAATTTTGAATATGTAACCGTCTTTCGGATTCTGAGCCTCAATAAAAAGCCTGATTTGTGAGAATGCCAACGCAGCACATTCCTAGGAAAGAACCGTTGGACGTGACCGTCACTTTCGTAGGGCTATTGGCAGGATCGGTTAAACTTGTCTATTGAGCCGGTCCAATAGGCTCGTTTTGACAGATAGTTAAAGTAGTCACTGTTATAACTTATAATGAGCTTTCGCTGGTTACTGTTTTTATTGTTGTTTTCACGCGGTAAGATGTAAACACGGGGATCAAAGTTTTATCCAAAGTTTTTAGAATTGATCTAGCAGTGACCATCCATATGGATTGAGAGAAGAATGAGACCCGAATTGCAACATTAATGATGGCGTCTTTTTCATATTAGGTACATGATATTTAAGGAAGATGTCGCCCTCCTTCTGTAAATCAGGTAGTAGGTACTTAGATACCAAATGATCTAAAATTTAGTAGTTCATTATGTAGGAATTTAATAGATTTTATTATCTAAATAGATTTCAATTGTCTTTCATTTTATATCTGAAGAAAGAAATGTTAATGCTAATGTAGACTTGTTCATATTAACAAAAAAAATTGCACCAAAACTATTAATTTAAAATCAGTGTGGTATTTCTAGGCCGACATCACAATAAACACATTCCATGCCTTAAAAAACTCGCATAAATTAATCATTTAGGAGTGCCGAAGCTATTATATTGCCGACAATAGGACAGACAAAACATCCTACCTACTTATTAAATACTTCTTGTATCAAAACGCACTAACAGAATCGCGGTATTTTGGATTATTTGAATTTGACATCAAATATTTGTATATAGGAATTTAACCTTAAACATACCTAATGTTTTATGAAGTAGGTAAATGTTACGTGTGTTCAGTCAGTCTCACGAGGAAGAATTTTATTGCAGGAACAACACAGGATTTTGGAATGATTTCGATTAATTAAAGAGTTTCGTAGGTACCTAGGTAATGCGCACGTTTTTTTGTAGAAGATTACCTACGGTTAAGTTTGCCCGCATAAAAACATACCTATCCTAATAGGTACAGGTTATCTTAATAGAAGTGTATTAATTTAATATCTCAACATCAAACGTAGAATGTTTTTGTTGGAACATTTTATTGTAGATATGATGTTTCGGTCTTTGCATTGATTTTGCGTATTTCTATGACAGGTTCCTAATATAATCAAATATAGGTTACTTTTCTAGTCTACTAGCTGTATAAATTCAAACCTAACTATTCGCAATGGGACGCATTTGTCGTGGTCTTGCAAGATCTCAAAAAGATTTTGCAATTGCGTCGCGTTGATGTCTTTTATATGGAGCATCATCATTTAGAGCGCACGATATTTATTTTTCACTTCAAGAATATTGTTCTTATTTTGTATTTGTTATTTACTGTGTTTCATATAAGGCCTGGCAGTTTCGTAATAAGAGCTCAAGAAAAAATTAAAAGCTATCCGACAAGTTTTTTCTTCCATCGCAATCTCGAGTTAAAAATAGACTTTCGCACTCGTCGTACTAAGTGGGTTCTATAGTTTGATAGGAGAGATCTTTCTATAGTTTCTGTACTATAGAAGCCTACTCGCCTGGGGCGATTTTATTATAACTATAAACCGAGTAGAAAGTTGCTTTGATTGGAGCAACCTATCTCTGATCTGTACGTACCCTGTGTGATGCTGGGTCTCGATAGTCAATCCTTTTTACGCACTGCACAATATCCACAGTTCACAAAGAAACGGATACACCACAGATTTGAACTTTAACTTTGCACGGCCACTTTTAACGAACCTACAGAGCACTTAGGTACCTCGCGAGATTTAGCCCACCACTCACTAACCACAGCCTCTTTCACTGACACCACTGTTTCTAATTGTTGAAACACACATTCACTGTCACAAAACGCGCGGAAATCTAAATCTAATTCAGAATATGACGTGTACGGCAAAACATTGCTGAAAAATCGACGGTTGAATCGAGTAGAACCATCGCTATGGTGCGGTGTTAAGTTAAAACTAAGTTGGTCCGCTATACGCGAGGCACGACCGTTGATCCAGTTTGGTCGTCGGTGTGGCAGTGCCTTGAGGCGCTGTTTTACCGACGTTGCGCCATCTTTGTCTCTGTCTTGCAGGCGCGCGTAAGACAAAGACGGCTATAGCTCACGTGGTGCCATCTTTGGGAAGGAAGGAGTAGTACGTGCGCGGGCGCCGCGAAGCCTCTCTCAAAATACAACCATAGCGACAGGTGAAATCGTTGCCCGTGTGCGTTACCTGCTTAGTATTTTTTCCTGTGTGCGTGCATTCTTTCGTGATTATGGTGTAATGATAACGTATAGTATTTCGTCGGGTACTATTTTATCAGCTCGCGACGGTAATGCACAGTCTGGTATGCAATTAGGGTTATTTATGAACTTTTCGTCTATTCATTAACTGCAGTTACCTTGATAAACAGCCGTCCATTCACGTTATCATAAATTAAAATGAATCCCGAAGTGTTACTTAACTTTAATTGAATTTTGGAAAGTCCTATCATCAGACTGGGTTTTGATAAATCATGCCCGTATTAATTTTACCTTTTTATTAAAGTGTTCTCCTTATAAGTACTTGTAGGTATTTTTATGGCACCTGTTGATCTATTTACGAATGCACCTGCTTTTAAGAATGCAAGTGCAATCTACTTACAAAGCAAGTGCTATTATTGTTTAAGGGCCCTACTCCGCAGACAATGGCGCCATGGATACAAGGGTATTTGGGGTTGTTTTTTTTTCTACTTGATCTACAGCGTTGCAAACACGTGCGTGAAAATGACCATAATTAGTAGTCAACTCAAAGCTCAAAGACAACTCAAAGCTCTTTGCAGGCCTGCTGCTAACAGGCGCTAGCGTGCCTCAATCACAAAATTGATAGTTTACAGAAGGTTCACTCGGCCCTATTTCGGATTTTCGCGATTGGCACTTGTTACACAGCGAAGGTTACCACTGTCAAAAATTTCCAAATATCAAAACAGCAAAATCTGATAAAGAACATTTGATACTAAGCCAATTTCAAATCAAAGAAATATGACGTTCGTAGTGTTAGACCGAAGAAAAGGAACACCGGCAATTATGAAGAGTCAGCACTAGTTCGACAGTCAAGGGGTCCCATCGCAGGGCTCTCTCTCTTGGACGCTATCGGTCGACGCGCGCGGACCATTGTTTATATTATAAGCGATCCAAAATCATTTAATTAAAAGGATAATTTCAAAGAACTCTTGTGTTTAATTTAGTGTCAACAGTTCTCAGAAGTGAGATTTGTGAAAACACGCCTTTTAGAACAGTTTTGTGAGTGATTAAAAGTGATAAAAACTTACTTCGTTATCGCTCAGCAACCGGCTAGCGTAGTAGTACTTACCAATGCTCGGTACGGTACTAGGAACTCTTTGTCTCGGTACGAATGGTGTCAAATTTCAACCACACGTTCCCGAATCCTTTGTCTTAGCTTAGTACATCAAAAAGTTTCGTAATTCGTGTGGTACGGTGATTGGACAATTATTTCAACAACCAAATATTATTTAAATTAGTATCCTGTACTAATTTACGGTGCACTAAAGTTTTCATAGTAACTTTTTGTGGTGAGTGCTGCGTTAGTAGTACTTACTCTGAACTTTCAGCTTGGGTGGGCTAGCCTATTCGAGGTCACATGCTTAACGTATCAGGTGATGAAGAGTGGCTGAGCCTCAAGGACAGAGAGTGTACTTGTGCATTCCTTTTAGAACAAAGGACATGAAAATTTGGTAGGTATTGGACATTGGTGAGCTGTATCAAGTACTTATATAAAGATAAAAAAATAAAGATAAAGATAATTTCTTTTAAAATAAAATAGTACATATAGTTAGTAAATTTGCAGATATAAAGTATACATACATACATACATACATACATCACGCCTTTATCCCTTGCGGGGTATAGCGGTGCATAAAATAATTAACTAACCTAAACTAAGTGAATACAAAAAAATATTCAAAAATATATACTAGTTAAATTTTCCCGTGGATTTGTCTAGATGCTATGCACTAGATATTTTGTTTAAGCTATAGCTATGTGTATATTTATTGCATTTCATTATTGTATTTTACTAAGCTATAATTTATTATTTCTGCTATCATTTGTTACTTTATAATTTTGTACGCTGACTATTGGTTATTGCTAAAATATGGGTCGCAGCAAGAACAACAGCAACTCTGCCAAATTAAGAAAAATACGTAGGAAATATTGGAGACAGTTAAAGGAAAAAGCAGATCGCATAGAGGCTTTAGAAAGTTTGGTGAGGCAGTTGAGAAAATGAGAAATTACTATAAAGATAACCGGACCGACAATGTGTCTATAGTTCGTAGCGCCATACAGCCTGATATGGGGCATCAGCGGAACTCAAAAACAAATAAAAAGGTCAATTGCTTTAATTGTGGAAAGTTTGGTCATAAAGCAAAATTTTGTAAAAATTACATAACAAAAACTACCAAAATATGTTCTTTTTGTAGTAGACGTAGGCACAATGAAGAAGACTGTTTTAAGAAGCTAAATCAGAGTAAACTCTGTTCATTCTGCAACTTTAAAGGACATACTATTACAGAATGCAGAAAGAAACATTTGGATTCGAGGCGTATTAAGCAGACATTTATTTAAATATTGTTCGTACAATAAGCGGATTCATGAACAAAATACGATTTAGATAAAAGTTATGGTTCATTCAGCGGAAATAATGTTAAGAATAGCTGTCACATTGACGACACACTATGCCGCGTACAGCGCCCGAAGTTTAATTTCACTTAAATGGAAGTCAATGCTGTTAATTGTTGTTGCAAAAACTAAATAGTTCCGATTTTACTCAATTAGAAACGTGAATTTACATACAGTGTATAAATTATGGGCATTGACGAAGTATGAAAAATAGAAAGAGACCGGACTGGACACCTTGATTTAAGTCGGGTTAGCAGATGTGCTGCAGAGAGAACAATCTCGCGCGCGAGAAGACTTCAGATGTGTCAAATCGTATGGTATGGAATGGAATACATCAATACAAGTGAAGACTTTTGACATTAAGAATGCGTGAATGATGTAGAGAATATCTTGAATGACATAGCAGTACTACTGGCCTAAAGCATCGGCGATTGATTTTCAGCATCCTGAAGTTGTAAGGCTGAAGTATTTATTAGTTTCATGTTACTCTAAGTTCTATTATGTTTGTGATATTTTAAGAAAACAATCTTGTATTCCTTCTGGAAACCACTGGCGCCGGTGAATTGTTAATATTGTACGATAATTAAATACAAAACACGATTGGATAAAATACCTATTGATAAGGTTACTATCACTTCAAAGCTATGGCTGACTATTCATAAAAAAACCTGTGGTGTGTTGGCACACATTATTGAACTTTACTATCAGTTTTGAGTAAACTCAAGATATTATCCATCATGAACCTCTTGAACTTGATGTGAGAAAAAGTTATGTTATATAATGACAGAAATATTAATGACATTGGGGTTCCCACCATTTCTAGGTCTGATCAACCTAAAGTGGTGGAAATTCTGAACGACTGACCGACAGCGAAACACTGTTACAGGCTTATTAAGAGAACTTATGAATTGTTTTTACATGGCGAAAGTAGTATCTATTTAATGAAATAATGTAATATACCTACCCATAAAGGGTTTCCAAACGAAGGAGATTATAAATTTTAAGAATTTTATTCAGCTAATTAAGTGCATAAAAAAAAGGTGTATCATTAAATTACCTATTGAGTAAATTTAATGCAAGCCGATAAAGGACAGCCACTAAAGCTAAATATCACAGTTTCAAGCTAGAACATTGGCAGTTGTTTTTAGCATCCGAAATCGAGTGTTCAAAAGCGATGTATTAGATCTAAGTTTCGTATTGAAAAAAAAAAACTCAAAGCATTTATTTCTTAGTAGGAATTACAAAATTCACTTTAAGAAAGTCACATTCTAAATCAAACTTAAAAAAGGGAAAATTTGTAGTGCAAAATTTTCTCTTTTTCATAACAATTTGTGTTCCTACTCTAAACGCGGTTCGGGCGGGATAAAAAAAATAAAAATAAAGGCACTGCCTCGGGGCTGGCCAGGCTAACCACACAGCATGTGTCTTTATGCTTCAATGGATGACAAGTAAATGGAAATAATCACTAAGTCAATATTTAAAACAAGAAAGGTGTTACATGTGTATAGTTAGCCGGACCCCCTGGACAGGAAAACCCCCCAAAAACCTGCCCAGAAGTGCACCTATTCTAAAATTCACAATATTTTTAGGCCCTATGCTACCCTAGCTAAGTTAGAAAATAAATTAATATTAATAGCCAAAAAGGGCTCAACAAAATAAAAATAAAAATTACAGTAGATAATTCTAACTGTTTCGTCTTTAAAATGACAATATACCTACTTTAAACAATTGAGCACCAAAATGTCATAGAAAAAAAAGTCGATTTACAGTAAATGTAAAAAATACATGTCAATAATTAAAGAGTAATACAAATAAAAATAAAATCAATATACCTACGTTAACAAAATAGAATGTCAAATAAAATTAAGATACCTAAGCGTAAAAATTAAAATTATACAATTATTATTATGTCAATTGTAAATTCCATGCACGTCCCGATTTGGTATTAACAATGCGTGCATGTTTCTTGTGCTGAGCTGGAACTTCAGAGGTCCATGCCTCTTTGTCATTAATGTAATCATCTAACTTGTAATAGGCTTTATAACATAATGTTTTCTTAATCACAGATTTAAATTTAGTTTCTGATAAACTTAATATATCTTCCGGTATTTTGTTATAGTATCGTATACTTAGACCTTCAAATGAAGTCCTAACTTTAGCTAGTCTATACTTAGGTTGATCTATTTTATTTTTACTCCTAGTATTGCGGTTATGCCTGTCATAATTTCTAGTAAAATTATTTATGTTCTTCCTGATATACATAATGTTTTCATAAATATATTGACATGGTACCGTCATTATATTAATTTCTTTAAACAGTTCCCTTAGGGAGTCACGACTACAAAGTTTATAAATTGCTCTAATGGCCCTTTTTTGAAGAACAAAAATTGTTTCAATATCTGCGGCGCGACCCCACAGCAAAATTCCATAGGACATAATGCTGTGAAAATAACTAAAGTAAACAAGTCGTGCTGTTGCAACATCCGTGATTTCTCTAATTTTACGTACCGCGTAGGCAGCCGAACTTAATCTCCCCGACAATGATGTAATATGAGGGCCCCATTAGAGCTTTGAGTCAAGAGTAATCCCCAAAAAAACTGTGCTGGTAGTAAACTCTAATTTTTCATTATTTAGTTCAATATAATTATCCAAAGAATGTACTACATTTGGCAGAGTAAATAACACACATTTAGTTTTCTTTGCATTAAGAACTAAATTGTTTGCACTAAACCAACTGTGAATTTGTCCAAGAGTACGATTTACTTCATCATAATTATGTGCACGTCTATCGACCTTAAATATAAGGGATGTATCATCAGCAAATAATACAATCTTGGACAAATTCTCTATCATGTAAGGCAAGTCATTTATGTAAATTAGAAATAAAAATGGTCCCAATATAGAACCTTGAGGCACACCAATTTTAACACGAGATCCCAGTGATTTGGTGCCGTTTATTTGAACCTTCTGAGTTCTATTATCTAAATATGAATCCAACAAATTCAGAGCTGCGTTTCGAATACCATAGTGTTCCAATTTCAACAATAAAGTTTCATGATCAACGCAATCAAATGCCTTCGAAAGGTCACAAAAAATACCAATGGCATCCTTTGATTCTTCCCAGGCATTAAATACATGTTTGATTAGAGCTATACCAGCATCTGTAGTACAACGTCCCTTTGTAAAACCAAATTGCTGGTTGTGTAACAAGTTGTTGCAATTAAAATGGGACAGCATTTGATTGAGTATGATCTTCTCAAACACTTTACTTAGTACTGGCAAAATTGAAACAGGCCTATAGTTACTGGGATCTTGTTTGTCGCCAGCTTTAAATAGCGGAACTACCTTGCTATCTTTCATTAAATCAGGAAAAATGCCATGATCAATACATTCGTTAAAGATGTCTGCCAAGTATGGTGCTAATATATCAATTAAGGATTTACAAACTTTAACTGACATCCCCCACAAATCTTCGGTACTCTTGACTTTAATATCTTTAAAAGTTTTTAAAATATACTGGGACTTACATGACTAAATTTAAATTCAGAATTGCAAGCATCTACATTGTTTTTAAGAAAAGACGATGAAATTGTAGGTGAAGAGTTTAGATTCTCAGTAGTTTTTAGCGGGATATTTGTGAAAAAAGTCTCAAACTCCTGCGCTACATCTGAATTTGCACTAATTATCCCATAGTCAGTATTAAGTGAAAAGTCATTTTCGCGTGGCTTAGTTTTACCTGTTTCGCTATTAATGACTTTCCAGACAGCTTTTATTTTATTGTCAGAAGACTTTATTTTATTACTAATAAAATTAGCTTTAGCAATTAGACAAGCTGTCTTAAATGTTTGAGAGTATTTTTAACTAGTTCATGCAAACTGTTATCATTTGACATGTTTTTAAGCTCGTAAAGTTCAAAAGCCTATCTCTGCTAATCCTAAGACCTGTGGTCGCCCAATCACTAAACTTAAATTTCGTACTAATTTCTTTAGTTTCTATGTTAAAGATCATTTCGAATTCTTTGCTCAGTAAATTAAAAAGTCTTTGTAAACATTATTTGGATTTTCAAAATTATAATTATGGACTGGCAATTTCTGCATTAATACGTTTTATACTTTTCCAATCTACCCGCAGTGATACGCCTGGTTTCGATTTTGATTGTTTTAATATGATGTTTAAAGGGAATATTACGGATTGACCCTATGATCTGATTGGAGAGAATTTATAATGCATTTTTCTAGAGGTTGACAATCGCTAAATACATTATCAATACATTTGGCAGAAGTAGACGTCACACGAGTAGGTTCAAAAATACATTAAACAAATTAAATGATTTAAAAGACCTAAAAATTTATCACTAATGGAGTTGATTTCTAGAATATCTACATTGAAGTCTCCAGCAACAATAACGTGTTTATTAGTTTTGTGACTAATTTGAGTACATCTTCCATTACTTCTAGTAATGTTTTAAAATTCTGAGCTACAGGTGGTCTGTATACACATACTATAACATGACTTTCCAACTCAACACAAGATAATTCAGTACAACTTTCAACCGACAATCCGACAATATCCTTACGTTCCTTATATTTAATATTGTTTCTAAGGAGTATTAAAGAACCTCCATGGATCGCGGATTTACGATTGAAAGAACTGGCTATACTGTAATTTTCATAATTTATTAAAATGTCATGATCCGTTTGGAAGTGCTCTGTAATACACACTACGTCATAATTATGCTTCTCTAAGAACAATTCAATTTCCAATACCTTGCTGGAAAGGCCCTGAATATTTTGATGTAAAACTTGTAATTGATTTAGCTTTTCCTTTGTCTTATGCTGAGTGCAAGAATACCCCGGTTTGTTTTTGTCATTTACATCAGTCAAAGACGGGGTTTCTTTGTCTTAAAATCTAGTTTAAATCATTATTAATAATGTTACTAATTAATGTAGATGATGACACATATTTTGTGTCGCTTATATTATATGCTAACAATGTTGCTACTTGCTTCTTATAATAATCAGACAGGTACATAGTATCCTGAGTCAAAATAAATTTGTGAATAAAATTATTCACATCAAAATAAGAAATAGCATCGCTATGATGACATGTTATATTGTACAAGTGCATGTTCATTTTATGCACACATTTGTTTTGTTGTGCTGATAAATTTGTACAATATGGAAAGTTGCATAAAATGAACCTGCATTTTGTCTTATCGTGTAAATTGAGCAACACCTCCAAGCTATTATCTAATGCACTACGACTAATGTTGGAATGATTTCCTATCTTAATTATTATAGTGGTGTGCTCATCAAATTTCCCTACAGCTACTTGTTTAACAATATCCTCAAAGGAGGCGTCAGGACAACACACGTTTGTTAATTGTCGTGGTTTGTTCTATGTTGAAAGTATCATGGGCATCTAATCACCACAAATAATAATCTCGAAGAATTTGTTTTGCAATGCAATTTTAATGTTTACGCAGATTGGGGAATCGTCCCTGCCACTATTTATATGCAGATGTAAATATTCAATATCTCATTAGCGATCTGAAGTTAGAGATGAAGGGCACAAAAACTGGACTTGGATTGAACATAAATAGAAAATAACAATACGTGTTTATCTTTTATGGCAAGTAACTCTAGTAAGACCAGTGGCGTTATCATGCGCCCCAGCAACATAAGTTCAATTTCTCTATTAGTAAGTCTAAGATGTTGACACTTAATGGGGAAGATATTGGTTAAGTTGTTGAGACTGGCGAAAACAGTAAAATATTCGTACCGTATTTTATTTTCAATCTCTTATTAATCTTGGGTTAGTACCAGTGCCAGGTTAAGCGCTTCATGTCACATCATGAAGATTTATCACAACGGTCATGGCCATTTCTAGGATTTTTGAAAGATCCAGAGGCAAATAGGCCAATTTAATTGCTCAAGGATGTGTGAACTTGTAGGCATATACAATGAAAGCTGTATTATGAGTCCATTACCAAGAAAACTACTAAAACTAAAAATTAAAAACCACCTCTTATACCTCTGCATTTAGTAGAAAAGGGGACAGATTAGAGTTGGACAAATTGTGTCACGTATTTAACTTTTCGGTGAAGTTAATATGCGTTTACTCGACGCTTGACTATTCAATACAATGAATTGTACTTTTTAAGAAATTTAAGTGTGTTCCTAATGCAGCTATTCCTCGAGCAAATGGACTTGTCGGGAGGTTCAATCACACGATTTCAAATTATTCGGTGGCATTTACAAACAAAAGTCTGTGACTGCCTGTGTGTGTGGCACGTACGGAAAGCTTGTGTGGCAAGTGAGTTAAGCCTAAGTGGCAAATGGGTAAATCCTGTGTGTCAGACGATGGACGTAATGATTGAAACTACGCCATGCCACTTAAATAATAGTACTAATTATACAGGGCAGTTGACGTATACTGCATAACACGATTGGCTACTGCATTCACGTGAGGGTATACGAGCGGGCAAACCAGGCTGAGCCCCCGCTCCTGATGCAGCCGCTGTAGCTGGAATCGGCTAAGATAGACATTATAATCAGTACTAGTTTTACTGACGCGACAATATTCACGTGCATAAAAAAAAATACAGACTTACGATGCGATAGTCCATTCATAAAAGTCATATAACTTTAATGTTGACAGTTCCACGTCTATTAGTTAAAGCTATAAGCTGTGCTATATGTAGCTACAAGGCAACTCATATGACAACTGATCTTATCGAAAAGGTGTGGCACAAAACACATATTTACTTACATATCACGCCTTAAATCCTTGTGGAAAGGCAGTGCGTTAACAGCCGTAAAACACGGTCGAGCTGCAAACTCATTAGATGTAAGAATTGAGTGATGGTAGAAACCAGATAAATGATAAGTGCAGAACCGTAGTGGGACTAGAACTGTCAAGTGGTAAGTTAAGTACCACATTATGCTATCAAACAAGGTGACGGCAGTTTTGTCGTTTACACGATGCAAACAGAAAAGACAGGCCCGAGAGGGTAAAGAAATATGAATGCATACAATAAAATTTGACTGTGGCAGTCTAGAATGGCGAAACCATCAGATGATGATCTGGCAAAATCAGATGACGAGTTACAAAATATGAATTAAGTTACATAGCATGCTTTGTTTTGAGCTATTAAACATTACATTCTTACATAATCGGGTTTCTATTTTAGCAATAATCTCTTTAGTAGTAATTCACATCAAAGCTTAGATATCTTTCGGGAAGGGGTCCAAATCAGTAAAAAAGCGGACCTGCCGTCAGGGGCTATCACGGTTCGTCAGACCTGCCGAGAGGGGCTATCACGGTCTGGATAGGGACAAATCGGACCTGCCGTCAGGGGCTATCACGGTTCGTCAGACCTGCCGAGAGGGGCTATCACGGTCTGGATAGGGACAAATCGGACCTGCCGTCAGGGGCTATCACGGTTCGTCAGACCTGCCGAGAGGGGCTATCACGGTCTGGATAGGGACAAATCGGACCTGCCGTCAGGGGCTATCACGGTTCGTCAGACCTGCCGAGAGGGGCTATCACGGTCTGGATAGGGACAAATCGGACCTGCCGTCAGGGGCTATCACGGTTCGTCAGATCTGCCGAGAGGGGCTATCACGGTCTGGATAGGGACAAATCGGACCTGCCGTCAGGGGCTATCACGGTTCGTCAGATCTGCCGAGAGGGGCTATCACGGTCTGGATAGGGACAAATCGGACCTGCCGTCAGGGGCTATCACGGTTCGTCAGATCTGCCGAGAGGGGCTATCACGGTCTGGATAGGGACAAATCGGACCTGCCGTCAGGGGCTATCACGGTCTGGGTAGGGACAAATCGGACCGGCCGTCAGGGGCTATCACGGTCTGGGTAGGGACAAATCGGACCGGCCGTCAGGGGCTATCACGGTTCGTCAGATCTGCCGAGAGGGGCTATCACGGTCTGGGTAGGGACAAATCGGACCGGCCGTCAGGGGCTATCACGGTCTGTCAGACCTGCCGTAAGGGGCTATCACGGTCTGCCACCGGAGCTTCGCTTCACTGTCTGCAGAAGACGACGTGCTGGCGTGCTGCGTTATCCAGATGAACCAGACGCAGCTTCAACAATCCTTCGAGGACGAAGGACTGCAGGATGGCCGAACTGTTAGACCGAAGAAAAGGAACACCGGCAATTATGAAGAGTCAGCACTAGTTCGACAGTCAAGGGGTCCCATCGCAGGGCTCTCTCTCTTGGACGCTATCGGTCGACGCGCGCGGACCATTGTTTATATTATAAGCGATCCAAAATCATTTAATTAAAAGGATAATTTCAAAGAACTCTTGTGTTTAATTTAGTGTCAACAGTAGCAACCAACTTCTTAGTTACCTTGACTTCCCCTGAGATTCCGGCTATTTCCAGTTTATGTCAGTAGGCGTCAAAATCGTCGCTAGTACCGAGTGAATCATCTGAATAGGCGCCCCGCGCGCCGTTTCCCTAATTTGTGCCTCAATGGTGTAACGACAATCAATAAGAAAGAAATAAATAAACATTGACATTGACATATTTTAGGCACCCTTAGAGTGGCGTTATCACCAGTTTACTACTTCATTCAGTCCAAGAATCTGATTTTAAGTAACTAGAAATCTACGAAGTGTTAGGGAAGATTTGTTTGTTTCTATGTCAAATCAAACTACTGGACTGATTTAAATTGCTTACACCATTACAAAACATCATCCTTCAAACCACGTACTTGTATCGATCGCCCTTCTATACAAGTCTATTCACAAACTCATACCCAAAATTACTCTGGTCCAAACGCGTTCCGCCGCTACCAAAACCATAACAGCCACAACAGTCCACTGTCGGACATGGGCCTTGCCATGTCGGAGAGTATTTCCCGACATTTTCTTTTTATCAGTTTTATATTTTTATGTATTTACAAAGAAATCTCATCAAAAAATATCTTTGTAATGCATAGATAATTCTACTGATTCAAAAATTATTCTCTAAATTCAAAATTTCATGTCGCACATGGTTAAAAAGTTTTTGGAACCTTATCATGTAGTAAGCATGCAATAAAATCTGATCCCCGGAAAATACCTAAAGCTTTTTAAATCAATCAAACGAAACAAAGAAAAACCCATCTATAAAGCAGCCCTTAACACTGATTGTGAAAAAGCTGGAACGTAGATGTGTACCATTTGTAAAACCCTTCATCCCTAGATTTGCATAATCCTTACTTACTCTCGGAACGTAGGAAAAGAAGAGTTTTAATCAATTCCATTTGAAGAACAAACAAATCACGAGAACCTTTGATTTTACTTTATTCTTCAGGGTCTGTTCTCAAATACTCGAAAATAGAAGGAACATACAAAAAATAGATAAGTATAACCAGGTTGTAGCACAAAATAAAGCGTTTACAGAAGGTTCACTCGGCCCTATTTCGGATTTTTGCGATTGGTACTTGTTACATAGCCAGGGTTGCTTGATAAAGAACTTCATATGATGCTGAGCCAATTTTAAATCAAGAAATATGACGTTCGTGTCAACCACCTTCTTAGTTACCTTGACTTCCCTTGACATTCCAGTTAAAGTCAGTAAGTGTCAAAATCGACGCTAGTACTGAGTGATCTGCATAGGCGCAACGCGCGCCGTTTCCCTAATTTGTGGTTGGAGGGAGGTATAGGAGGCAGTTGTGCCTGCTACTACATTATTAGATTAGATAAATGGGACGCTTTCCATAGAAAAGCTTAATAGCCTGTAACGGAGACAAAAACCTGATTAAAAATCTCGATAGGAAGTCCCGTGTATAAAACATTTTCGCAAAATAAAAAGACACAGAACTAGCTGGATATAAAATAGACATAACGCCATAATGCTTGATTCTGCATACGAAGGCAGTTTATTTTGCCCTTAAAAGAACACCAATCACCAAGCAATGTAGAAAATTGGTCGAACCCGTCCGTTGAGAACGGATAACGTATTTCAAGATGTTGGATCCTAGTAAAAAATAATGAAAAATATGACAACTTGCATGTTGTCATATTTTTCATATGACAACTTGCATGTTGTCATAATTTAAGATATTTTTTTTGTGATGCGATTTTGCGGGCATAAACAAAGCATTATGATACGGTTATGCTGAATAGGTAGGTACCTACTACTCAACGGAAAAGTTTCGGAATCTATGCAATAATAATAGATTACAATAAAGTCAATCCATACTAAGTAGGGCAAAGACAAAAAGCTCAATAAAACGTTCAGAAGGGACGTCCAATTTGGCAAGAGTGCTTACTACCATTAATCTGTATCCGCCGTCAGTCAGGATCGGAAAATAACAAGAGAAAAAGTACACATTCCGAGCTTATAGCTGGAAATAAATAAATAAATAATAAATATCCTTGGACGAGACACACAGCGCCATCTAGCCCCAAACTAAGCAAAGCTTGTACTATGGGAACTAGACAACTGATAGAATACTTATATACTCTTTTTTGTAAATAAATACATAAATTATACATAGAAAACACCCAGACTAAACAAAAATATTTGAAAATTGACTTTACAACGGTCATTCTCGCAAAGCACCATTTTTGGATATCTCGTTGAATTTCTCGCTACTCCGTAATATGACAAACTTGTAAATTTTTATTTGAATAGGTAAGAAGGTCCAGTAGTCCTCCACGAAGTTTCAAATCTGTGTAGTAAATACTTTAGCCGCAATATTTTTTCAAAACCCTGTTCTCTAATTTGTGTTCGCTGTCCCGCACCCAGAATTTTTCCTTTTTCTTCAATTATTTCTTTC
The DNA here is from genome assembly GCA_024500475.1 of Phthorimaea operculella. Classification (NCBI taxonomy): domain Eukaryota; kingdom Metazoa; phylum Arthropoda; class Insecta; order Lepidoptera; family Gelechiidae; genus Phthorimaea; species Phthorimaea operculella. The sequence continues at coordinate 657,314 of JANFCV010000073.1, forward strand.
AAAAACAATGTTTATAGATTAGGGCTTTTAAACATTGGAAGCCCTTTTATTGGGCTTAAGGATTATAAATATTATAAACGTGTACAACCTTTATTTACTTAGTTACATAATTTAATGTATCTGTCCCGGCCTGATACATAATTTGTGTCACGCGTTACAAAATGTTACCTTTATCACAAGTGGAAAGATCTATGCCCAAGATTGTGGCATGAGGAGCTAACGTTAGCTGAGCTGCAGCAGTCCACGACAGCAGTGGTGTGTCATGTTCTTGGATGAAGAATTATGGACGTGAATACCTAATTTGCGTTCGCGTGGTCACGGTTTTCTCTAATTTGCGTTCGCTTGTTTCATTTTGTGAATAAATGTGTATGAGTCTTGTCAATTTATGATCATGTACGCCTATACGAAAGGTTCAATTTCCGTCGAAGGTTATGAACAAATACTTACACGTATCCGTTTAAAAAAATAAAATATGCGTTTTCCCTAATTTGTATCACATAATTTGCGTCACAAAAAACGTGACGCAAATTAGATCGTGCTTGTTAATATCAGTATCACGTTTAAGTTTGTTGTAAGAATAAAGCAAAATTGATCAAGATAATCAGTTGATCATCTACTGGGGCAGTTCAGCTGCCTGTGGGAGTGTTATTTTTTGTTTTAAAGGCCTATAAGAGATTTGATCACTCTCCGCCTTTAAAAACAGTTATGGTTCACGTGAACTGATCATTTCAGGATTTCAGTTCGTATTTACTCTTCCCTCATGTGGAGAGGGTCAGCTGTTCTCGTCAGCCATTTATGCCAGAAGTAGGTATCAAAGAAGTCAAATACTATAATCATTTAATCGCTCGACTCAATTTTCTCCCAAGGAGTTCCCGATGCAGAGGCAGAGAGGCTTTCTATCCAGTTTAACAGTTACTGGGCAGTAAGTGTCTATGGATTCAATGCAGAGTAGTTGATTTGGAGAAATGTCTGCCAACTCTGCCTGTGTTAGCAATAGCATCATAATGAAGTAGCGTTTTGTGTCATAGAGACTTCGTTTTATCTACTTCATTTTGGCTAACGCTCATGAGAGGTTTGCGAATGAATAACATTGCTAATGTTGAAAGTACACATAATCAAACACACCAAACTCTATCTGACAACATCATCTTCAGTCCACTTTCACCCAATGCAGGATAAGGAATCTATGTAGTGTCAGCCTTGTCTATTAAAATCCTGTCATAATGTTCATGTTCGTTGTTAATCCTGTTTGATATCAAGCAGGTGGTCTACCATGATCCTCCAACTGAATATTAGGTTCCAACAGAACAACCAATTGATCCTACTAGGAAGAATTACTGCTTCCTGTTCTTGTCGGTTCAAAGGCCAAACGTATATACTGACTGCTTTTGTGCTGTCAATATATAACAGCTGATCGTTTTTCATTTTCTTGCCAACTTCCCAATCCCTGTCCACCTTGATCTGGATCCTTGGAAACCATTCCATAAGCGGTGGATTTTGATTTTTGGTAAGATGATTGAAGTATGATTGCCCTAGAATGCTCCGTTACTGATTGTGCAACTTTGATCATGGATAAGCACTATAAGTGAGGATAAGCAGAAACACCAGCCTTGGCAGGTGAATTAGCGAGCGCAGTGCAAGGTGTTGTTTCACAGGAAACGCAGCTACTCATTCCCTGGATTTATTCCTTAGTAGCCTTTTACGACTCCCACTGGTAGTATCGGGGTGATGCTATTCTAAGTAGGCTTTAGGAACTATGTTCTATGTGTCTACTTATATTCAGTTTGAACTTATAATTGTTTTTTTGCATTTATTGTGTAATTTTATTATCAAATTTATCATTTAGTAGTCAAAACTTCATACTTTTGTGACTCAATCTAATTTGCGTCACGCGGACTTCTAATTTGTGTCACGCCCAAAAATTCAGTTGCTCATAACTTTATAACTGGTCGTTGGATTTAAGTGACAAAAGTATCATTGTATTTATTTTGACTTATATTTTCATAAATACTTGTCATTTTGACAGAAAACTGTAAAACTAAAAAGCGTGACATAAATTAGGCTGAGAACGCCTTGCCGCGAGAATGACCGACAAATATTTGTGTCTGGTGGGAATCGAACCCACGTCTCCCTTGGCGTAGAAGGCAGGGGTACTATCCACTACGCCATTGGGACAGTCAAATAGATTCCCCGTAGAGACGGGAAAACTATACAATAGATAGGTACTAGAGCCTTAGGACACTAATTTCAAACTAACTAACTCCGCTGGCTAATAGTTCTTGGCCCCTAATTTCGTACAGGTTGTACAAAAAGGTTTCTGTAATTAACGTAAGAGTATAGTTTGAAATAAGTTACATCTTATGCATTAGTTCGTCACCTCAGAGCAAGGAAGTGATTTAGAGAGATTTCTATGAGTAAATAGTTGATTACTTTTTATTGAAAATAAGAGCTTATTTTAATTGAAAAAAAGTATAAGTCTAAATAATGTTAAGCGTCATTTCATCACCTTTGAGCAAGGTAAATGACCAATAAACTGGAATGGATAATCTGATTGCCTATCGTATAGTGCTCATAGGTAGGTAATACTTCATAATACGACGTGTATACTATTAAAACTAATTAGCAAAGAATGACCATTTATTCCAGTATTTCTAGTTAGCTGCTTTACGTCGTCCATTCCATACATGAACAGGTTCCATGGGAACTGTCTTATTAGAATTGCGAGAGAAGCAGGGGCATAAATATGTATGTAAATAAACAAGCAACTGATTTATTATTATTAGATACAGGCGCACTTAGTAATCACTCAAGTATTTTTATTGGTAGGTAAGTTAGGTAAGATTTTGACACTTTTATTATATCTAATATCTTATATCATAAGCATATATCCTGTCCTGCCCTCATTCCAATTACATGGGCATCTAGGATTTTTAATAATTCAGTAAAATGATTTAGCCTGCAAGTTGACGAACGCTGTGCAAGATTTTGTATTGCATAGAAAAACGCTACTGCTCTTTCTCTAGGTTTATCTCTTAGTCAAGAATGGGATGAGGCTGTTCTAAGCATAAATGATTCGCAGACTCAAACACGGCATAGCTCCTTAATTTCCCACATGTCTAATTATCTCCGGGGCTAATCCGGCCGATTTCCCGGGCAACCTCAATAATACCGGGAATTAATTATTAATAGTACCACTGCCACGCAATTACGAGGCCACAGGATAAATATGGGGCATTAGGGAATAATCTGACGTTTAGTCCTTATTGAGGGAGGAACAGGGTTGGAGATAAAAATGAAACCCTATTATTAATGAGGGTAAGATTGACAATGAAAAAAATCTGTTTTTCAGCGACTTGCAAAGTTTGGCTCGAAGAGCGAAGCCATTTTCACCGTGTCGACACGCTGTCAAGATTTTTGAGATGAGCTTCGAAGGGCATAAAAGAGACAGCCCATAGAGGTATACAATATTTGTCACCATGTTTATCTATTCACACAACACGATAAAAAATTAAGCGTTTCGAGCAACATTATCTAACCTTCATATTGATTTATCATTTTTCTACGACGGCCGTCCTGGCGTAGTGGTAGTGTGGTAGTGCAACTCCCTGCGACGCAGAAGGTCCCGCGTTCGATTCTCAGCTTACCTGTATCGATGTATTTGAGGACGAACTGCACCTCCGGCCCCAGAGCTGAGACCACTTCCAGAGGGAGCTCGTCGTCTTTCATCACGTGCACTGAAACAAAAATAACAATTAACATTTAATAATAAAATAAAACATCTTCTATTGATAAACAATTAACAGAAAAATTTAATAATTGTAGATATTTTTCCATCCAAAAGTATCCATCTCTTTCTAAAAAGTGTCACTATACAATCACAATAAAAAGATACTAAAATACTTGGTGTAAGGGACACCTCTACAAATACTGATAGGGTTTCAGACCATAAAACTAAAAGTTCTGAAGGAGCCGTAATAAAATATTACTTCCCATCGTTAATGCAGTCAGCTGATCACAATTTTGTGTGGGACGCCAAAAATTTTATTACTTTTCCTGATATATTTTTTCGGGATATTGTTCAGTATCATAGTCTGAATGTGCCCACCAGTTTTCAGGGAGCTATTCTTTACACCCCGTTTGATTATTTTGACTGGCAATTAGTGATTAAGACCTAAGTCAGGAATCTTCATAAATTAAATATTTATCATAAAACGTGCAACAGGACATAAAAGTAAGGAATTCATAACCATACAAACAAATAAATATAAATTCAAATTGTTCTCAAAGAAACATTTTCTGAAGAAAAAAGTATGTGCCATAAATCCTTGAAATGGGCAATGAAAAACATATGGCACGAGAAACACAAAGCTGATTTATAAATAATCCATTGCATTACATCTCATAAATAGTAAACCATTGTCACAAACATAAAAACAACCCCTTGTGCCTTACTAACATTTACATTGCGGAGTTTTCCCTTTTATGGGACCAATTTAATCTGGTTCTTCATTCCATCGTAAAAATTACCAAATTAAGTTGTGGGTGGAGTCTTCTGACGGCAGCAACTGGAATAAAGTACTAATTTAACGGATCAAATTATACCGGTTAAAACCAATACACCCTGATTCCTACGGTATCATAATTTTGTAGGTACTGTTTTTATATAGCTACAGGGTGATACAGAAAAAATAACGGTTAATGGCGTGTATGCATAAAATCGTATCATCAATAGCATCTACTAGACATTTACGCCTTCCCAGGCTCCAGCAACCAGCACCCGCTGTCGTCGTACTTACCTAGTTGGTACGAGTAGTAGGCCTCCAATACATAATTCTTGGCCCTGCGCTATAATTTCTCGATTATAATGTATCAAACGTAATTTATCCTAATTCGTGTTCATCATACATTATAATTATCTCACCAAACCCCCTTTGTACTTAAGGTGATGTTTACGAAATAATATTTTGTACTGTCGTGTAATATTAAAGGCAGACACTTGTCTACTGTACCGAAAACGCCAAGTTCATTAATATAGCCAAAATAAACTTGCTCCTTCAATCAAGACGGCCCTTTGATGTTCAAAATAGTCTTCCAGCGATCGCTGAGATAAGAAATTTGGTAGACGGGACGCTACAAACATACACTGTTAAGCCGAGTTAAACCCACTGCGTTGCTTGCTTAGGTACTTAATTTATGCAATTTTTCAAAATGTTTCCGTTTTACCATATCTGAAATTCTACTACCAAACCATACACATATGAGTTTCATTCGAACCTAAAAACACATGAGCAAATAAATGTTTGTTCAAAACATTTAAAAATTCTGGATCTCTTGACGCTTTGTATGTGGACGCCTCAAATTTTATGTAAAGTAATTTTTCCTCCGCCTTGATTATGTTACCCGTCAATTTCGTCCTGAGAAATTATAACCAATCTTCAATACTTAGCAGGCTTAGCAGTAACGATCCTAGACTGAGACGAGTTTATCATGGCTTCATTGTTTGTTCATCGCGTTCCCTCTGCAATATTCTTGGCTCTGAGCTACGAAATGATATTAAATCCTCAATACGGTTATGAAGGCATAATAATTACAATCCTCAATAAATGATATTAAATCCTCAATACGGTTATGAAGGCATAATAATTACAATCCTAGACTGAGACGAGTTTTTCATGGCTTCACAGTTTATTCATCGCGTTCCCTCTGCAATATTCTTGGCTCTGAGCTGCGAAATGATATTAAATCCTCAATACGGTTATGAAGGCGTTGTAATTACGATCTCAAACAACTGCTCCGGAGCGCGACAATTTCATTACTCAACCGAGCACCCGATGATTTCTATCTCAAATAACTATAGCTTTCTATGGCTATGTCTATAGGGTTTAATATAATTAAGTACAAATATTTTAACGGTATGTTTCATGAATAGATCACGGAACTGAACAACTTTTATAAGACAGTTTTCTTCGAAATATGAAAGTAAAGTTTGGACCTCCCATAGGTACAAAAATTATTAGATAACAGTAGATGTGTTAAAAAACAAAAAACCCGACTGCGGTAATTTGAAAGTAGTATTTTGCTGTAAAAATCCGCCATCTTGAATCTATAATTTTTTAATACAGCCCGTGTCACTCGCGCTGTTGAAACGAATCTAACGACACCTCATTTGTCAAAAGCCAACTATCAGTTTGGGCTGTAGCCCGTGAAAAAGAATTTTCTTATCCACATACATACATACACTCTCGAAAAACATAACCCTCCTTCTGAGGCAGTCGGGTAAAAAGTGTGTCACTCAGTATAGGAGATCCAATTATACCTACAGGGAGTAACAAAAAGGGTATTACAAGATTTACAAGACGTCGAAAGGAGGTCAAGGTACTCATGATACTGAACAACTGTACCCATGCATGGAATATAGATCGAAAAAATAAACGACTTCCCATACACAATTTGCCGATCAGCTGATTGATTTACTATTGGAGGTCTAAATTTTTTTTCTGTTCATCCACCATGAGTGAGGATCGGTAGGATTGGTATGTTGTAAATAAGTATATCCGGCAACTCTTTCGCCCTTTGTAAATCAAAATTCTTATTTCTAGGTATAGCATAGCAGTAGCCATTATTACCTCTCATTATTAACAGCGCCAGTTGTCTTACCTAATTATTGTTGGGCTCTATTGAGCCATTGTCAGATTGCCCAACAGTTGTAATAACCCAAGTTATTGTTGAGCCACCGAATATTGGTAAATTTGGCGGTTCAGAACAATGTGGAATTGAAGGATTTTCAACAACAGATGTCTAATCAAAATTAGTTCGTTAGCTTTCCTATCACAAATCTAAAATCAGACATGAGCAGCCCAACACTTGATAACTAAACATGAGACTCCCTATAGGTATAATGTTGTTAAGTAGGGTGAAATTTTACTAGCAACCGATACCGAAAACTAAGGACAGCCTGGTGATAAAGAACAACTTTCTACGAGGAACATAAGGACAAAAAAAATAAAAGTTCGTGACAAATTGAGAACCTCCTTCTCTTTTGTTTTTACCCGACTTTGTTTTGTTTTTCGAGAGTATGTATGTATGTAGACAAGAAAATTCTTGTTCACGGGCTACAGCCCAAACGGATAGTTGGATTTTGACATATGAGGTGTCGTTAAATTCGTCTCAGCAGCGCGAGTGACACTGGCTATATCAAAATTTCGTAAATTCAAGATGGCGGATTTTTAATGCAAAATATAACATTGAAATTATGGCAGTCGGGTTTTTGTTTTTTAATACATCAGCTTGTTTCATCGATTAAAAAGGACCTCCTATTCAAAATTTAGGAACCGACTATGTCTATTTACGTATAATATCCACCAATATTTTTTCGACCTAATAATACAGGGTGTTAGGGACGGTGTAACGAAAACTTTGCAGGCGTGCTCAGACCATGAAACTGAACAACTTTTACTATGGAGCCAATAGTGGGAAACGAAAAAAATTTACCGGTCTCCCATACAAAGTCAGTCAGCTGATCGTGAATTTTGTATGGGAGGTCGGAATTTTTTTTTCGTTTCCCACCATTGGCTCCATAGTAAAAGTTGTTCAGTTTGATGGTCTGGTCATGCCTGCAAAGTTTTCGTTACACCGTCCCTAACACCCCGTATATTCCTTTCTGCAAGATAGGTATTTCTTATCTACCACCAGCCCGTCATGAGGTTTCGGTATCGGTCATTAATTTTCATTCTATGTATATTTAGCTCAACAAACCATTTCGTTCACAAAATATTTTTCGCGTTTACATATTAACGGTTACCTTACTATACAGGGGTAAAAACGATAGCAATCATATTTCCTCACTGATAAGACATGAATGTGAAATTAATTACATGAAAAATAAGCACCTTGAGTTTTATAATGTCTTGATGATAATTACACACACCTACAAAGAAAGTTAAGACTATAATTTCCAGTAGCAAGTTATGCAACAACTTTCACCCAAGCGAAACCGTAGGAAACGACTAGTTATGATACAAAGAAGGCACTATAAAGCGTTTTACTCTCCTTTGTTACAAATTAATAAAGTGGTTGGATGCGTGGTTAAGCAGTCACCCATGTTAAAGGGCAGAACACACCGCTTCCGTATGAAGGACGTATGCGTGCGTGCACGTCATCACGCGCGTACCAGTTGTAATGTATGTTACTGCATGAGAGACGACACTCACTCGTGCAATCCCATACTATATAGAGTAGTGACGCGCGTGATGACGTGCACGTTACGTGAACGGAGGTGGTGTGTTCTGCCCTTAACTCTATCTTGAGGAAGTGGGTTCTATTCTTGAATACCGGGTTTTCTACAAGATCGCTTGGGGTTTTTTGTATATAAGAGGTATGACAAAATAGCTATCGTAATATCTTTGACGTCACATTAAAATAATGTGAAAATATACGAAACGCAACAGCAGCAAGCTCAAAACAAGCTAATTATTGCCAATGGAAACTAACATTGGCTTGTATTAGATAAATGATAGGTGACGCTGGAGCGCCAAGGGTTGTAATTGTAGCTTGAATAACTCGATATGAAAATTCTTGACTGCCTTTGAACCAAAAAAAGATTATACTACACGACGAAAAAAAATCTATAATATTCTATATGTATTTCCATATCAAAAGCGCCTGAGAAAATTTTAAAGGCATCGTAACAAGCCGTTCAATTGAATACACACAATTATTTGTGAAGGAGCTTTACTGGTGATATAAAACAGCACTTATGCCGTGTGGTGCCGGCACTGTAGAATAGCACCACCCCCTCTCTTCCCGTGGGGGTCGTAAGAGGCGACCGCGGGATAAACCCGACCCAAACAGCCAGGGCCAACCGGTTGGTGGCGGTTAAATCCACCACAAAAGCATTCCCAAGGAGGGTTGACGTCTGGTAGGCGGCCGGTCGTAAAATTCAGCCAAATCCTTTTGCAACACGATTTTGTGTTCAACGAAACGTGTTGCGCCGACCCCAAGTAATTGGGATAAGGGCAGGAAGATGATGATGATAAAACAGCACTTTCAGGTGCTTTTTGATGCTTCACATCAGAGATGTAATGGATATGAAATATTGTTTACGGTTTCGTATATGGATATCTTAAAAATTAAAATATCGGTTTCGGATACGGATACTAAAAGATTTCGGATTATCTATGCGTAAGTTTAGATAGTTTCGGTTAGGTTAGGATATTACGGATATTAATTATTCTTTCTTTTTTGAGTGGGACACCGAGTTTGCCAACGACCCTAATCGGGTCCGAGTTTTTCAAGCGTCTACTTGTAAGTAGTCACAATAACTGTTTCAGAAGAGTCAAATAAAATTGCGGCTTATTTTTTTACCGCAAGTAAATTTTAACCAAAATTTATCTGTAGGTACCTATTATACATAAAGAAGTACCTACCTACTAAAGTGGCTGATTTAGGATAGGAACCGGTACATCCTACTTATTCCTTCCAGTAGCAAATTAAAAAAGTTCCCAAGAACATAACAATTAGGCCAAACAACTTCGTCGCGTGCTATCCCTTATCTCTCAAATTCCTGTCTACAACAAGTTCATTATAGCAAATTATACGTCTTGAGGGCCATTTGCAATTGTTTAGTTGATGTGTAACAATAATTTGCTTTGTTCCCATGGTTTTGCGCCAAATTGAAATTATGTCAAGCGCGATCTTCTGATAATATAAACGCTACATTGGCCTGACATGACTTAGGCGTGGCTAAGAATATTTTATTGAAAAAGTCAGTAATTAGTCTGTCTTATTTGCCCTCTTGGACAGGAAAAAAGCTCGTGATAAAATGATCATAAGTAAGTTAAGTTAATTATAGCTCCTTACACTAGTTTTACTGATATGCAATAGTTTGGTGTTGATATACCTAGATAACATTGAAATACATACATAAATCACGCATTTATCCCCCGGGGGTCAGCAGAGCGTCAACGGTCGTTATCGCCACGATCCTTTAGTCGCTTCTTACGACACCACCACTGATAAAGATAAGGGGTGATACTATTCTGAGCCGGCATCCACGGCTGTTGATGAACAGAGATTACTCATATTTCAATTCCCGGTGGGGTCACTTAAAAAGTTGATATTTATCACTTTGTGAATTGGTTCCCAGTCTGGTTAGGACATTGCAGGCTGAACCACCTGATTGTCCGAAAAAGAAAGATGCTGCCGTGATATGAAAGAAGGCCGCTAAGCCACAAAAGTAAATTTTGAGAAAAATGGGAAAAACCTGCAATATTAGTTTTCTTGAATTCTATTGCAGATAAAAATTTAATATCTTCGTCATAATAATGAGAAATATTTTAAGTGTCCTTTGCCATAGCAATTTTTTAAATATAATGCACAGTATTTTAGAAAAACAGTAAAATGTACTTAACGTATTTACTAAGACTAATATTTATAAATTAAGCATACGCAAGAAGGCAGTTAAGTATACTTTAGCGGCTTTCAAGTGTAGTTTTTTTACTTAGCTGCCTTATTGTTTAGTTTTCTAATTAAAAATCTTGTTCAACTTGGATCAAACTAGCCTAAAAGGTCGTTAAGTTCCTAACTTCCACAGTTAGCCGCTTTTTTGCTTAGTATCGTTCTGTTGCCAATAAGTGGGTTATGAAGAAATTATACAAATTAAGCATCAAAGTATTTTACAAACTATAATTTTTTCATAGTGCTGGTGATGGCAAACGTTGCCGACAACTTTTATTACGATAATTAGAGGTGTGGTAAAACTTGTAGCTTTATTTTTAGATATTTTTACACGACTGCCCACAAAAAAGTAGTGTAATGTTTGTATGTAAGTATGTATGTGCGTTACTTTAAACCACTGTAACTCTTTAACCACGAAACAGATTCAATTGGGAATTGCGTGAGAAGAATGCTTACATTATTCCGATTGTCATATGCTAGGTTTTGTATGGGAAAATTGGTTTTCCACAAAAGCAGGCGTGTTTTTAAATTATAAAGTTATTCACTTTGGTTCATTCATTTTAGTAGTAGGAAAACATTGATAACTTATGTATCGATAAAAAAAATTAATCATCTCAAAGATATCAAGACACAGTCATATATTAATAAATTTCCGCTTTGAAGCTTAAACCATATCGGGAACAATTTAGCTAGGCTTTGCGGAATATCTATGCTAGTGTTTTTAACATTGACATCAAGATCTGGAAAGTCTGGATATATGTTTGCCACAAAACGGCTTACCGTGGTGATAAAATTTTGCTTCAAAATCGCTTTGGTTTGGTATTTCTTTTGGTCTAGATAGACGCTCTTGGTTGTGTACGTCTTGTACTCCATATCCATACTCTTGTGAGATGCGTCAATATATACCAGCAAGTTCCTGAATACTGTTGCGTCATCTTGAAGATTTTTACTATCGATAGAGCCATTTCCACATTTCTTATAGCTGAGCTTGACATTCGGTTTCGGTACTCCAGACCAACAAGTGCTCACAAAATTTAGCATATGATTGACGCCGATATGAGAGCAATGTCTGTATCAAATTTCATGGTGGACAGGTAAGCGGTTTAACCGCAAAAGTGTGATATCGTAGCCAGCCTAGTGAATGAGATATTTACCCGTCTTAAAACGCAGCCTTTGTTACCCGAGGATGGGTATCTTTTAATTGTATTATATTTAATTCAAAGACTCGCATGAACAATAACAATAAAGAAACCAAACAATAACAATAAAGAAAGCTTTCTCTAATATTAATACAGATGTAGTTACCAAACATGCTTGGCGGGGTCGATGAAGCTCGTTCAAGAGTGACCAACCTCGTATCGATTTTTCATCAGTTAGCCGCCTTCTTATGTAGTACAGAGACTTAGCCGTTAATAACCTTAGTATGACAGTCATGTTTACCAATATTTGTAATATGCTAGAAAGCGGTTAAACTCACATGGCTGCTTTTAAGTTTCTGTTAACATAGGTTGCGTCTATAAAGTGTATTACAGATTTTTTTCTGACAACACTACTGCTAATGAAAAAGGGGGCTAAGTACGTATGTTGCTGTCTTTTAGTTTATTTTGTGCACTTAACGGCCATATTTCTTATCATAGAGCCAAAAAGAAAAATCATTGTAGTAGGTAAAAAAAACGTTAAAATGCCTTACCCCCTTTAAAGTCTAGCTAAACTACTTAACCCCCTTTTAGTTTATACTCGGTCTTAAAAATGTCACTTAGCTACCTTTTAGTTAAACCGTATCTTCTAAAGTAAAGGTCGTAAAAATATGCGGGAAAGATAGGTCGATGCGGAATTTTCTGCTTATTCCAAAAATGCAAAAATATAAAAAGGCGGCTAAAGTCACTTAGCGGCCTTTTCTCTTATCGAGGCAGGATGGTTCCGTGCTTCGGATGGGCACGTTAAGCCGTCGGTCCCGGTTGATGTCTATGATGGCGGTCGTTACACAACCATGTCAGAGGCCTGCTACTTGTAGTAGGCAGTTGAAAAACTCTGACACGGCTCATCGGGTCGTTGAACGACTCGGTGTCTCACACGAAGAGAGAGACACATATTTTATTATTTTACGTATTAAAATCCGCTACCTACCCAACGCCATTGCTCCGGGCTTTGCTAATTAAAGCTCATCATTATTACATTGGCTGCTCGCTGCGGTTCCACCGTGCGATAATTCTGCCCGTAATTCGCAGCTAAATTAATTTCCATTCAATTTCAGCGTATATTTTGAACGCGATATAAATTTTAAGCACTTTTAAATTACTTTTTCAACATGATAAGAGGCTTTTTTGCAGAATTTCCACTACAAGGATCGGTTCTACGACAGATTTGACCAGCCCACTGACACTTCAGGTTGCTACGCTTCCAAACTATGTTACTTTGGCACATAATCTCGTAGGTACATTTCTCATATTTTTTGCACTTTATACCTACATCCGGTATCAAAAGATCAGACCTTCGCACGTAAATAATGCATGTAACCTAATTAAAATGGCGGCCAATGGAAATGGACAGTCCCTGTGTTAATATTTATAAGCCCTTAACGATATTCCCCCTCGAATTCAAGGTCCGAATCTGCGATTTCAACCAACAACGGGTTATTCCACTGTGCCACAAAACAAACTATGTACCTAAAGGTTATAATCAATTGGCCATACAAGTTTAGGCCCCTCACAAATGCCTCGTATCAAAATGTATGGTCATGAAACTCGTAGTACAATTACTTGTACTATCTAGATTATGCTGGTGTAACTACTTTTTAATTATGCAACGCGAAACTGATAAGACGACACAATCTAAAAAAAAAAAAACTTTTTTGATAGCATTTTGCTCCAATGTGATTAGTATTGATATTTTAACACATAAAATCACACCTACAGCCTTTATGGTGTAGGCAGAGCGTCAATCGCCTTATAAATAACAATGCTTGCCCTGGCTTGCCCCATTTCATAACATAGAAAAATAACCTTTAATTTCGAGTTTGGGTTTCCCGTTTCGTATATAAAGATGATATTTGCAAGATTGAGATAAAAAATCAATCATAATTTTTAGTTTTAGTAAGAATTTTATACAATACCGTTTTCGGAATTCGGCAAATTCAGGGTGGGCCCAGAATTGATTATTACCTTTCTCGAAATTATCACCATTACCAAGTAAGCAAGACAAAGATCATAACAAAACATAGAAAAAATCATGTTGACATAGTGGACAAGTCAAGAACTCGAGCATCTAGTTATAAGTTGTATTTACCTTTGAAACATATCGTGCATTAGAATGTAGAAACTAGTAGAAAGTATATAAAAAAATATGCTACGTATTTTTGTAAATTAAGCTATCTGCTATTTTTTCACATTTATTCATGAAATTGGCTAGATTTTTGTGGTGACTTAACTGAAGATCGAATGCCCGTTTTTTTCACAATCCGACCCATGTTCCATCGGAAAATTTGTTCAGTTTCATGAGTACCTTGATCTTCTTTCGGCTTGTTATACCCTTTTTGTTAGCCTGCTATAGAAGAGCTTGGATGTGGTCTTAACCTAGCAGCGGATGTTTCACAGCTGTTGATAATGGATAACTTAGTAAAATAAGTACAACTATATATTTTCTATTTACTACATAGAGCCCTATGGAATGACTCAGCGATACGCTACTTTCTCTGCCGATGGCAAAAAGCCCTTTTATTGGCCAACGCTTTTGGCAATAAACATGACAACACTTAGCCTTGGCGAAAATAAAGTGAACTCTCATTTCATGGTAAGCGAGTGAGGTAATTAAACAATTTGAATTTTATCATGATTTTATAAGTAAGAAAAAAACATCGTTGATAATTATTTACTTCTTTAATATTAGTAGGTAGTTACGAAAAGTATAAGTAAATAAGTCAGGAATTGGTACATAGAGGTACGTTAAAAGTTCGAAATAGTTAAATAGGAAAGGGAAGGTATTATTTTACACCTCTAGCACAAATTAAGCAAACCACGCGCGGGATTACCTTACAGATACTACAGTAGGTACTAGCGACGATTTTGACGCTTACTGACTTTAACTGGTATCTCAGAGGAACTTAGGTAACTAAAAAGATGGTTGCCATTAACGTCATATTTCTTGGATTCCAATTGGCTCAGAATCATGTGATGTTCTTGTATCAGATTTTGCTTTTTTGATATACTTTTACTTTGATATTTTTGACAGTAGCAACCCTGGCTATGTAACAAGTGACAATCGGGAAAACCCTAAATAGGGTCTAGTAAAACTTCTGTAAACTCTCTATTTTGTGCCTATAGTAGGTAGACACTTATCTATCTAGATAAGCCCTTGTAAAATCTTAGCGATCTATACTAGCGTTGCTTCAGTCACCATTTGATTTGGTCCTTTTACCTTGTAAAGAGAGTCAAGCACAAAACATCACCCTACCTCACTCGCTACAGTCGGGTAAGCAAATTACAATGCCAATCGATAAGCGGATATTGGGCAGTCGGTTTAACATTTCGTTTCCTGGACACTGTGTAATTATTGTATGGGAACGGAAATCGAAAGTTCGCGAAGAATGCGATACAGGAATCAGGATGCTTTCAATCTTAAGATCAATCAATATAATCGATCGAATCTACTGAATTTCCATCGCAGAACTTTTTATTTCATATGTCAATAAGAGCCGAATGCACAAAATGGAGAGTTTACAGAGAAGGTTCACTCGGCCATATTTCGGTTTTTTGGCAGTATAAGAATATGAAAGCAGCAAAATATGTGCAGAACGTCATATGATTTTGAGCTAATTTTAATCCAAGAAATATGACGTTCGTGTCAACAACCTTCTTAGTTACCTTGACTTCCACTGGGATTCCAGTTAAAGTCAGTATGCGTCAAAATCGTCGTTAGCTAGTACTGAGTGAGCCATCTGTCATAATTTGTGCCGACATTGCAGTATGCTTCGAGTAGCAAAGTCATTTTGCTGCTACGCTTTCAGATTTCAGTTTATTACCTATTGCCATTTTGACGTAATACCTTTGGTCTATGGTAATACCTACTATAACCAGACTTATATTATTACTGGATGTTTTATAAGGATTTTTAGATAAATAAACCTACTCTTCGATAATAGCACTATGATAATACCTACTCTACTCGTAAGTAAGTCCAATAAGTGTTTCAATCCTCAATAACGGCGCTAAAGAAAAATATTTTTTGCCAATTAGTGATTTCAAAATGGCGCAACCGATCAACAAAAAAGTAACTGCTACTAAATAAGCGTATAAGAATTGCTATAAAGTGAGATACCTTTCGCCATATACGTACGATCAAATAAATCGCTACATTTCTGAACGACAGCCGGTTTAAGGGCAGAACACACCGCCTCCGTATGCGTGACGTGCACGTCGTCATACGCGTCACTATTTAATGACGCTGTAATGCACAGGATCGTATAAGATACGGCACACCGCGGTTTGCAGATGACTTTCACGCATACGCAGGCAGTGTGCCGCCTCTCATACAATCCCGTACAATATTTTAAATTTCATGACTATTAATAAAAGTGAGCCTAGCGGGACAATAGCATACCGAGACCAAGGGATTACAACCGGTACGCGCGTAATGACGCGCACGCATACGTCCTGCATACGGTGGCGGTGTATTCTGCCCTTTTATGCCTACACCACGAAATCTGGTTTATAATTGACTTAATCACTGACCCGAACATATGAATTAACCAAATTAAACATAACTATGGTGGGGCCCACACGTACCGTCCGTTTCTACGCCATTTTAGCGTAGCGCTAACGCAAGGGTCTGTCTGATGCATAGCAATTACGAATTGCACATACTAAAAATCGCAAAGCAACTCTAGGTTCTGCGCTACGTTATTTCAATGCAAGTTTTTGCGTTGTGTTTGACCACAGAATACATAATAGGTTTGACGTCGGTTTCAATATGCGAAATTCGACAGATGCATGCGTTAGCGCTGCGCTATTTTAACGGACGCTCCGTGTGGTGCCCGTCTATCTGTAATCTATCAGTAGCAACAGTGTTGCCATAATTATATGCTACTAAAGTAAAGATTTCTGCGGTTAATGTAAATTGTAAATAAATAATGACTTTGTAAGTAGTACCAGTTACTATGAACCTGTTATTTATCTTATGGTTTTGCAGAGAAAAATATTAGGTATTTTACTACAGACCTAGTAAGTCATTAAATTTAATACCATTCAATATGCTCTTCAAGACATAAGACCTGCCAAAAAAGGTGCTCTCTCATCGTTGGCAGCATAGTAACCTATTGTGTGGGAGAAAGAAAGCAAATATTTATGGGTTTGTTGCAGTCAAAACAGTCGCGAATGTCAGAGTCAGGCGGGGATCACACGAAACGAAACGTCTGTCAAACTGTTAGACATACACCGCATTTTTGTGGAAACAAAGTGGAAATTATCATTTTCCTAATGCCTGCGTTACGCAGTGCTAAAATATCAACTGACGTTAGAGAAATCGTATTAGGCATTAGGCCCACCCTTTATACTTTTCTGTGCAATAAAGTTTAATAAATAAAAAAAAAATCACACCCCGCCATATTGATTGCCAGGACTCCTGTAGAGCAGTAGAACGGTGTTTTATGGTCTTGGGTACAGGTCCCAGTCGCAAGTAAAATCCTCAAAAAGTCAATTTATTTCACATCTCGTCTCACAGGCTATTATCAATCGAAGGTCTACCATTCAGCATTACCCAAATCGAGCGTGCAGGAGCGAAAATGTCATTTTGGACATAACTTTCCCACGGAAACGACAGGTATGCCGTAATGGACCCGTGATCCCTAGGATGATCAATGTACAGCCGACATACGCCATATCGAAAGACCTTAAAAATTCTGTAGTGTATAGGTAACTACAACTGAGTAGGTAACCTCTGTCTTTGGGGAGATTTTCCATACTTGCCACGCCATGTTGGTTGGCAAGCATAATGCAAGATGAACTTGAACTGTCTACCTGTGTAGTGACAAGATTTAACTATTTTACAACACAAAGGGGGTGATGCTGTTCTAATCCAGCACTACAGTAGGTCATTCACTACAATGGGTTTTTTGCGACAAATGTTCTGTGGTACTTACTACCTTAACTCACTGACATACCATCAATCACGAGTAAGTGGATGGAACTGTTGCAGACCTTTTAAAATAACGTATGGCGGCCGCTTTACCGGACTCCTGGGCTATTTAGACTTTTTTTGCGATCAATGTACCTACTGTAATACTTACCATACTTACTATCAATCATGAGTAACGTGGATGGGACTGTTGCAGGTCTTTTAAAATAATGTATGGCGGCCGTTTTACTGAGTTCCTGGGTTATTTGCCTGTTTTCTTTTTGCGATGAATGTACTGCGGTACTTCTTCTTCTAAGGCGTTACACTCTTGACAGAGTGGTCGTGGTCGTCGGTTGAGGATTGGTGGCACGCTTCACTATCCGTCGCCACTCTTCTCGCACTGCCGCTTTTCTTGTGCACTCATAAAGAGGTACATTAATTGCAGTTTTTATTTGGTCGGTCCAGCGCATAGGCGATCTTCCTCGCGGTCTTGTGCCTTCCACTCTTCCCTGCACCACAAGGCGTTCCACAGAGACATTCTCACGACGAGACACATGGCCGAAGAAAGTGAGGATTCGAGCCTGTACTATAGATGATACACGCTGCTTGACGCCGAGTTCCTGGAGGATGGATTCGTTGGTTCGGAACTCTGTCCATGACACTCCAAGCATTCTTCTCCAGCACCACATTTCCAGGGCGTCTATCTTCTTCTTCTCAGTCTCTCTCAAAGTCCACGTCTCAGCCGCGTAAAGGAATATGGGAAGCACTAGCGCCCTGACAAGTCGAATTTTTGTGGCTTTTGTGATGTTTCGGCTTTTCCATATCCTCTTGAGTTTCTCCATGGCTGATCTTGCAATAGCCATGCGTCGTTTGATCTCATCAACACATCCGCCATTATTCGTTATTAATGCTCCCAAGTAGACATATGATTTTACAACATCGCAATTAGCAATTTTCTTGACACCTGGCTGGTTATCATTGAGACGGTCAATTATCATCATCTTGGTCTTGTTACGGTTGATCTTAAGTCCGAATTCAAGGCTCACACTTTCCATTTTGCAAAACAGAGTTTCCATGTTTTGTGAACTCGTACTTACTTAGTAGCATTACGTAATTGATATCAACTAGTGCGCCTTTTCTAAAATGAAGAATGTTGGCCGCTAGACTGGGCTCCTAAATTATTCAGTCACCTTTTTGCGATGAATTTTCCGCGTGTGGTGTACTCGTCTGTATTACGTAGATGTGACTACTGTACCTCTTTTAAAATGACGTAGGTCGGCTGCTGTAGTGGACTCCTGGGTTACTTAGTCGCTTTTTGCGACGAATGTACTGCGGTACTTAACCTTCACTCACTGGCGTACCATCAATCATGAGTAACGTGGATGGGACTGTTGCAGCTCTCAAAATGACGTAAGTCGGCTGCTGTAGTGGGCTCCTGAGTTATTTAGTCGCTTTTTGCGATGAATTTTCCGCGTCTGGTGAACGAGTTACGTAGATGTGACTTTGTTGCCTGTTTTAAAATGACGTAGGTCGGCTGCTGCAGTGGGCTCCTGGATTATTTAGTCGCTTTTTGCGACGAATGTACTGCGGTACTCACTCACTGGCGTACCATCAATCATGAGTAACGTGGATGGGACTGTTAGGTGCATCACTCACTGCCAGTACCAGTAATCTATAGTAGGTGCTAAAATACAGGGTGGTATAAAAAGTAGTGCGTCCATTTTATACAGGGAGTAACGGGAAGGGTATTACAAGCCGAAAGGAGGTGAAGGTACTCATGAAACTGACAACAACTTTCCCCATGGAACATGGGTCGAAATATGAAAAACAAATTTGGACCTCCCATAGTAAATCAATCGGCTGATTGGCGATTTTGTATCATCATCTTCCTGCCCTTATCCCAATCACTTGGGGTCAGCGCAACACGTTTAGTTGAACATAAAATCGTGTTGCAAAGGATTTGGCTTAATTTTACGACCGGCCGCCTACCAGACGTCAACCCTCCTTGGGAATGCTTTTGGGTGGATTAACCGCCGCCATACGGTTGGCCCTGGCTGTTTGGGTCCGGTTTATCCCTCGGTCGCCTCTTACGACCCCCACGGGAAGAGAGGGGGTGGTGCTATTCTACTCTGCCGGCACCACACGGCAACGGATTTTGTATGGGAGGTCCAAATTTTTTTTTCACATTTCGACCCACGTTCCATGGGGAAAGTTGTTCAGTTTAATGAGTACCTTGACCTCCTTTCGGCTTGTAATACCCTTTCCGTTACTCCCGGTACTTTCAAGTGATCAGGACTAAACTTAAATATTCAAATTCACCTCCCATTCAGATCTGGGTAATAGAAAACAAAAAATACTGTTGAAAAATCTGACACCAGGTTTCTTCGGGTCAACTGTGTCTCACACGAAAAGATGAAGAAAGTCTGATCATCACTTTTTGAAAATGATTTTCAAAATTTCACGGATCTATGTACGTACCTATTTACTATTTAAGTACTTTATAGGTAACTGTATTGTTTTGTGTCTGTTTTAAGTAAGGTAAGAACACAGACTTTTCCTAACAGACAAAACATTTCTTTTCGGAATGAGTGGGGCAAATTAAGCCAGGTGATAAAAACCTGTTGCCTGTTAGTTTGATGTTTTGCACCTTTCAACACAGATGTATAGGGGAGACCGGGGCAAGATGAAGCTCGGGGCAAGACGGGAAGTTTGGTTTTTTGCGTGACTGGTGAACACAAGCGCACCGAACACAGCGCCATTCGAACGATGTAGAGTCGCCTCATTGGGGTCCGAGAGGTGCGTGAGTGTCGCGACGTGTTTTTGGTTTTCAGCGACAAATAACTGTTTTTTGAAATACTTTTACGAACTTTCGGGTTCTGGATCGATGTGCATGAAGGTATGTGTAAGTGTTTACGTAATAGTTTGTCATTTACTAGTTGTAAAAGTGAATAACGTTCCCGTTCAGATTGATTTTCGGCGCATTTATGAGGCATTTTCAACAAGTGCATTTTTTTCCTAATTTCGGTGGATTTTTTCATTTTTGGGTTTTATGTTATAATTTTTTTATGTCGACTGAAATATTCACTTCCTTAATCCATATTTTTAAGGAAAAATCTATAACTTTAGTATTTAATGAGATATTTCGCCCACCGAAATTGCCATGGCACCGAAGTTTATTTTGTGCCACCGAAATTGCATTTATGGCACCGAAATTGCAAGAAGAGACAGCCATAGATCTAGCAGGCGAGGAGCCTATCCTGGCTTGTGTTTGCTTGCAGGATTGCAAGCAGAAACAAGCACAGAAGGCAAAAGTGGTTTAGGTTAGCTTGCCACAACTACAACCACAGCAAGCAGACGGCCAGAAACCCAGCCAGTAGGCTAGTGGCCCTGATCAGCGTTTGCTTGCAGCGCGGTGACCAAAGACAGCCTCAGAACCAGGCGTGCGTGAACGGCGTTTTCTTGCAGCACTGCAAGCAGAGATTTAGAAATCTGGCAGCAGTGGAGTGCAAGCGCGATGCTTGTAGACCAAGCTGGCGGACAGGTGGACCTGACCGGCATTTACTTGCAGCAGCAGAAGTGTGGTCGCAGTCGCAGACCTACGTACTAGGCGGGAAGGCGAGGCTGACCAGCGTTTCCTTGGAGCGCTTCAATCACAGACCTAGCCAGTCGGCAGGTGATCAGATACGGCCTTTTTTCGTAGCACTGCAAGCAGATCAGCAGAGGCAAACGCAAACTTGCTGTCCGAGATGTGAGCGTAGACAGTGCAAGTGAGAAAGCCAGGTCTGACCGAAGTTTACTTATGGTGAAGCAATTAGGGTGGCCTTAAACCTAGCTGGAGGGCAGAAGAGTCCGATCGGTTGTTTATAGCGCTGCGTACTGCGCTGCGTGCTTGTGTTGTAGTGACACAAGTACTGACCAAACCTTAGCCACGCCACAAACCTATGCCACGTTATGAATGAATGTTCCCTCTGCGGTTTTCCCGGTTGTATAAATACAAATTACACTCCTGATGCAGAGAACTGGCTAAAGCTCTTGACAATAGACGTTTAATCCAAGCAGGAATTGCCTTTATAATATACTGATGATGCCGTAGTCGTTTGATGCTGGCTTCTAATGTCATCACCTCATATCTTTCCCGAGGGTGTCGTTAGAGGTGACTAAGGAATAAATTTCGCAATCGCATTGCAACATCTTGCATCGCGCTCACCAACCCGCCTACCAAGCGTGGTGAGTATGGCAAATACCCCCCCTACTAGGGGGAAGCCCATGTTCAGCAGTGGACTTTATTGTGGCTGTTATAGTAGTAATACTGATGAGTGATGCAAGTATGAGGGCTCAAACTTAGCTGTTAGGCAGGCGAGTCTGGTGAGGCTCGGTTTCGTTTACATTGATGCATGCTGATTGCTGGTAGTGACGCTAGTAGATGCTAAATCGTGGGTGGTGTTTTGGTTTTATTTTATATTTATTTATTAAATTAAGCTCAAGTTCACGTAACATCTATGTACATAGTCCCACAAAACGGCTTACACAGTTTTCTGCGGTATCAGTGTTTGGTCCGGTTCCGGTCCATATACGAGTATGGTCCGTTCGGGGTTTGCAGTACTGCAAGCAAAGGTGATTTCAGACCTAGCTTGTAGGTAAGTAGGACTAACTGGTGTTAGCTTGCAGCGCCAAAAGCAGAGATCTAGCCGTTCCGAAGGCAAGGGTGAAAGCCTTGGCTAGCAGCACTGCAAACAGAGACATAGCCGGCTGGTTAAAGGTGATCGTTAAAGGCGTTGCCTTGAGGCGCTGCAAGGAAGGCGACCTCAGTCCAAGCTGTGTTCAAAAAGTAGTTCCTACCTGATTTTGCTTGCTACGCTGCGCTGAAAGAAAAGGTGACTGGAGACCAAGGACGACAATGAGTGGTCGTAATCAGTGTTTGCATTTAGGGCTGCAAGAAGAAATTCCCGGCAGAAAGGCGGGTGTGACAGTTTGCTTGCAGCACTTCGACATAGACCTAGCCAGCTGGGAAGTGAGCGTGAACGGCGATTTTTGCAGTGCTGCAACCAGAAGTAATCACAATCTAGCAAGATTGTAGTCTGCAAGTAAGGTAGCCGCAGCCCAACTGGCAGACGAGCCTTGGTGGCTTTTGAACACAGCGCTGCTTACGAAAGCGATTATTGCTCTGGCTGGTTGGTAAGAGAAGCCGTTGTTTACTAAATGCGCTGGAAGTAAAGTCGGCCACAAATCACGCAGGTAGGTAAGTGGAAGTTGACAGAGTTTGATTACTTACAGCACTACCAGCAGAGGCGGCTACAGGCCTACCCAGAGATCAGGCGGGCCTGGCTAGTTTTTTTGCAGCGCTTCGAGTATGTGCAGTCACAAACCCAGTCAGGTGGACCTGCGCGGCGTTTGCTTGCAGAATTAAAAGCAAAGCTCAAATCTGCCAGCGACTTGCTAGCAGCGCAGTCAACAAAGAACTAGCCAGCTAACTTACAGGCATGCATTTGCAGCGCTAGGAGCAGAGGTTGCCTCAGACCTGGACATTGGCGTGTGTTTATAGTGCTGCGAGCAGAAACTTAACCGCTGTCCTTTACAAAGGCGAGCATGGGACAGCAGTATTCCTATCTAGCTGATCAGTAGGAAAGCATGGCTGAGTTTGCTGACCGACTTGAAGCCAAAATGGCTATTATTCCTTAAAAACTCATTTAAATCCAAATTGAAATAATAGATACAATTTCGGTGCCTTAGAAGCACCAACAAAAGCCACCGAAAAGCACCGAAATTAGGCCAGCGAAATTGGAAACACAAGGTTTTTTTAAAAAATAAAGTTCATTATAAAGGTTATTTCAGTTTTTTTGGTAGTTATTTTATAGTAAACCAGAGGCTCATTTGCATGCATTAAATTAGAATTTTTCATTCATGTGAATAGATTTAAATCTTCATCACCGAAATTGCACATTTTTGTTCCGAGTGCGCGGAAATCATATATTTTTATTTTTGACGGAAAAATGTAGCAATATAAAGAAAAACAATTTACACTGCCAGAAACAGCATATTTCATAGGTTACGAGGAGGGGTTTTATAATCTATATAATATTGACGTTGTGGGAAAAAAACGGTGAAACAAAACGGCCACGGAAATTGGTATTTTTGCTGGGACAAAACTAGATTTCATACAACTCATTTACTATGCGTCCAAAAATTCATATTTATGTATTAATACGTAGGGTAACTAATACATAACACATTCAGAAGACCTTTTGTTACGTAATTTGGACATGATTTATCTGAGAGATGAAAATGTTGTAAAAAAGGGATTGGGGACAGGCCACCGAAATTGAGAATGAGGTACTTATTGAGTATTCTATTAAATACTAATAACTTTACAAACATTATTTATGTGGCTAGATGTAAATACATATGTCTTTTATCTTGAGAAAAAAAATCACAGTCGTAACTGCAAAGCATCACCACGTTTTCAGCCAGGACACGTAAAATTTTCACTTCAGAAAACCACTCTTATTTTGTTTGTTAGAAGTGCTTGGAAGTTTTGTAAATTTTGTCTTTTGGGGCAAGATGGTCGGGGCATAATGGGATAGTAGGTATCCCGATTTGCCCTAAGTGCGAATGTAAAATGTTATTTCATATTTGTGTAGAAATCAGTTTAAACTCTTGTCGTCTTCTACCGTATGGCTCGATCCACTCGAAGAACCCTGTTGTCATAGTTTTTCAGCCGTCTACTACTGCTAGTACGACCACCATCACATTATCATAGACAACAACCGAGCCCGAAGGTTAGACGTGCCTCCCATTGTACGGAACCATTAATTGATTAACCAATTTCTTGTTTGCAGTTGAATTGGTACGTAGTTGCAAACGTAGAACGGACAAGGACATTAAACCAGCCAGATTAAATGTGTACTCGTTTTGCCCCATGCCATTTCCCATTTTGCCCCGGTCATGGGGCAAGATGGGATTTTTGACTTGTTACACTCAATTCCTTTTTCTCAAAAAAATACATGATTTAGTGCCATAGAAGAGGTCTATCATGTTAACTAATACTATAAGTATTATTATTGTTTTAAAAGTGTATTGATAAACAAGTTGGTTTTCGTTCTATGAATGTTTTAGTCTTAGCTATCCCAACTTGCCCCGGTCTCCTAAGTAGTATGAGAAACGTCCATATCGGCATGCGTACCTACTGAAACCTCAAGATTCACATCACAGAGCAATCATAGATTCTCCACGGGTTGACATCCGTCTGCCTAACGGTGGAATAATATGCAAATCGTACACTGCAATACTCTGCATAAGGAAATGACTCTGGTGCTGGCAATTTTAGGGCACCCGATGACGTTCACAGTTAGAAAAATTGCTGTCGTTTTGCATGTAGAGATACTGTCACGCAGAGCTGGGTATTTGCAATGTAGAACTACGATGGCGCTGCTTATCTACTACTACTACTACTACTACAGCCACAACAGTCCACTGATGGACATGGGCCTCCCCTTTTCGGGGAGTATAGTCATATCTTCTCACCACGCTTGACAGGCGCATCGGCGAGCGCAGTGCAAGATGTTTCATACCCTGAATGAGTATCTATTAGTTGGTTTTTACGACACCCACAGATAGAATTGAGATCATGTTAGGCAGCTGGATGCCTTACGTAATTAGTTAGTAATCTTTTTGTAGATGTTCTGTGGTTAAGCAATCACTGAACCTTTATAAAATTTAAAAAAACACGCCATTCTAGACATAGACAATTAGACATTCGTATTATTCGTTTATCTTGTAGAAGTTGAAGGGACACCAGTCGATTAAGGACCTCTGAAGGCGAAGACCTCAACCGCCTTCAAAAGGGAAGTTTTTCACTTCCATTCTCAGAATTGTTCTGGGTGTTTAAGAGTTCCTCCTCTGCGAAGTAGGTTTCATTTTTTTTGCTAAATTGCGCCAACTCGGAAAAATATGTTTCCATTTAAGGCGAAGAACACACGCAACGTCGGTTTGTGCGTCGTTTGTTCGATTTTTCACCTTATTTTTATACGAATACGGTTTATGTCAAACGATTTGACAGACAACGCAGCGTTGTGCGATGCCGTTTGACACAAACCGTATTCATATGCAGGTAGGGTGGAGAATCGAATGAACGACGCACAAACCGACGTTGCGTGTGTTCCTCGCCTAAGTACTAGTAAAATGGTAAATATTTTTTCAATGGCTGGCTAACAAGGAGAACTAGAATTTCTATTAGCTTGCACCGTAGGTACGTCAGAATGTAGTCGACTTGTGTTCCAACGGTGAGACGACAACTGACCGGCTCAGACATAGGAATAGGTAAGCTAGATTTTCAATCATACGCAGCGAAGGCAGAAAGAACTTGTCTCAAGCTACAAGTAGCTGTCTCTTCGTTCTTAAATTTTATCTCTTCGTCTAGGACACCGAGTCGTCCAACGACCCGATGAACCCTGTTGTAAGAGGACACCGAGTCGTCCAACGACCCGATGAACCCTGTTGTAAGAGGACACCGAGTCGTCCAACGACCCGATGAACCCTGTTGTAAGAGCTCTACAACACAAACACACAAAATCTTTGATAGATTAGAGGCCGGTTATGGTAATGTTCTACCTGATTGAGACAAGTCTTTTTTATAAGTAAATGACAGCAGCTTCCTAGATTTTATTAAAAACAAAACAAGGAAATAAGCTAATCATTCAATCTTGTTAAGGCTCCTACCGCCCCCTCCTCTACCGGAAGGTTCGAAATTTAAATAATATTCGGAAGTCGTGTTCGAGCTGGTCAATGAGTAGTTTTACAGAGGTGTCACTCACCATTCCAACAATCTTAGAAAATTTAGGTAGGTACGTACTATCAGCAGCATATCAAACTATTTGCGGATTATTCTTTGTAGGTTATTGTATAGAAAACGTTGCATGTTGAATGGTGATCCAAACAATATTCATAGTAAAATAATGACGTCCTTACATTGAACTGTTAGTTTGCTTGATATTTCTTCACATTCAGTAAAAGAAAAGAATAAATTCATCCAAAAATAAACCTTTATATTGTGATCGATCATACTTACATTTAACTAAGAAACTCTTGGAAGAAAAAGTTTTCCGAAAGTGCAAGTGGCCAGTACCTATCATTATACGCACTTCGCGCGAACTTTGACAAAAATATTTTTTTTATTGATGGACGACTATGGTCAATCAGTTTATTCATATAATATGAAGACACTTTTGCCAGCGTCCAGTTATTTAAAACTTACCAGTAAAAAAACAGCCTTTGGTTAGGTTACAACCTAAACCACCTGATTATCCGGAAAAAAGATAGTTTCGTGCTTTTGAAGGCACTTTAAGCACTTAAGTCTTTGTCAGAATAAGTATGATTGATTACTTAAATGGCACCTTTTACAAAACTATGTCAGAGGCCTACTAGTTGCTGCTGAAAAACTCTGACAGAAAGGTTCAATGTATTGGAGTTTTTAATGCACTCACAGCGCTATATTATATAGCGTGAAATTTGACTAGTGACTAGGGAATACAATCCCGGGATCCCGAATCCCGGGATCCCGGGATCCCGGTCATTTTCCAGTCCCGAAAATCCCGGGATTCTAATTAACAAATACCGGGATTTTCGGGATTCACAGGAAGGGGTAAATCAATGGATAACATTGTTAATTATATCTATCAATCTATTTCAGCCTATTGCAGTCCACTGCTGGACGTAGGCCTCCCCCAGGGAACGCCATAAGGCACGATCTCCCGTTTTTGCCATCCAGTCGCTACCAGCCGCCTTTTTTAAGTCATCGGTCCATCTGGCCGGAGGGCGCCCAACGCTACGTTTGCCGAGGCGTGGCCTCCACTCAAGAACCCGCTTACTCCAACGTTCATCGGTTCTACGACAAATGTGGCCAGCCCACTGCCACTTCAGCTTGCTACATTTCCAGACTATGTCCGTCACTTTGGTCTTTTTTCGGATGGCCTCATTCCGGACTTTATCTATTATAGAGATACCAAGCATAGACCTTTCCATAGCTCTCTGAGTGACATGTAGCCGGTGGGCCAGTTTTACTGTCAAGTTCCACGTCTCGGCTCCGTAGGTCATGACTGGTAGGACGCATTGATCGAACACCTTGGTCTTGAGGCATTGTGGCAAAGATGATTCGAGGATGGGACGCAGCTTTCCAATATATTATATCAATTTTTCAAAATAGTGCTCAAGAAATGAACCTATTCGAGGCTACAATCTTGAAAGAGCTGATTAGACTACTACCTACTTCCTAATTACTGTACGTCCACCGTCTGTTTGTCATCGTCTGAACGAACAAGCAGACTTGGCGATAAATTTTCAGCTTTGAAAGTAAATGAAAGCATACAGAGGTTAAGAATATGCCTTAGGTATATGTTTAGTTATTTAATGTCCCCAATTATATGTCTCATTTTTCAAATAATTGTAACACTTAATTAAAATAGAATAAATTAGAAGGTATTGGTAAATATTATTAAAAATCGCAAAATATTTCGAAAGATAAAACTTCCTATATTTTTATTTAGGAAGTGTTTAGGTAAATTTTATAATGGTTATAAAAAATGTATTAATTGTCAAAGATTTTTTTAACTCAAAAATTTGATTATTATGAAGTGATTTTGTATGGGACTCTAATCCCGGGACTATCCCGGGATCCCGGGATTGTGTCCAACTAGTCCCGAAATCCCGGGATTATAAATAAAGGCCGGGATTGTATTCCCTACTAGTGACCGATAGCGAAATCTCAGGACCGGCTATTGATAAGGAACAACATTCCTCAAGGAACATAGGTCGAAAAACGAAAAAATATTTTGACCTCCCATAGTAACTCAAATCTGCTGATCGGCAATTTTGTATGGGAGGTCCAAAAATTATTTTGTATTTCGACCTATGTTCCTTGGGGAAAGTTGTTCCTTATCACTAGCCGGTTCTGAGTTTTCGCTATCGGTCACTAGTAAAATTTCACCTCATATAAGCGCTATATTATTCTTAAAGGTTCAAAGTGTCGGCGACTAGATCTCGCAATTGAAAAAAAACAAATAAAACATAGGTTGAGATACTAATACATACATAACTGATAGCAAAAATGCAGGGTGCGCATAAGGAACAGCAAAGGTCGAAATATGAAAAAAAAACACATAAAAATGTAGTAAAAGTATTTTTTGTTTCTTATAAAAGTTGTTCAGTTTTGTAGGTAGAAGAGGGTCACTTCAATATTTGAACTTAATTAAATTTAATGCGGCACGTGCGGAGTATTGTGCAGCTAGATAGGCGTTCACTTTTAACTAACCGAGAAAATTTCTAAATCTTTGGGATTTCTATGGCTTGCTTTTTTGTCAAAGGTTTTTTTGTGAAGGTTTTTAATCCATTTTTATTTGGATAATCCTGTGATTTTTGGTCTTGAAATAGGTATCCTTATAAAGGGAATTCATTGATTTATACAATTTATGGTATATTTCGGTATTACAACCTGATTCGTAGAAGAATGGGACCCGAAATGGGAACATTATTGTTTGCGTCTTTTTCATGTTACATGTCTTTTGAGCGAGATGTCAACAATAATGTTGCCATTTCGGGTCCCCTTTTTATAAATCAGGTTATACCAAGGATTCAGGGTTACCATAACGTCATCAAATAGGTACCTACCTACTCAATAAATTCGTAACCCTATTCGAACTTCCCAAAATTATCAGTAACCGCGCGTTTAACACGTTCAGTGCGGTACCAGGCCAAAAAGACGTGGTTTATGACTTGCTTAGCGTGCGGCTAAGAAAAGTATAGACTTCTCTGTCGTGCGGAGGGCATAACTTTAGCTTTGATCGTTGTGAGAAGGAGACAAATATATATTTATGATGTGTTACTATAGTAGAGCTCGAAGAAGTGGTCAGCATATAACTAGGTTTTTTAGACCTGGTTCCGCACTGAAGAATTAAAATGTGAATGCAGTGCGGCACCAGGTAGAATACGCCTGGTTTCCCCGAGCACCTGGTACCGCACCACGCGCGAGCTTCGCGCGGCCAGTGTTGTGATAGTGTTCGATAAAGTGCATGCGTTATCTTTTTTTTGTTATGACTACGAAAAAAAAATCCCACGAAAAGAACAATTTAAAAAAGGTCTTAAAAATACTTGTATTGGGTGTTATGCAAAATTGAGAGCCAATCTAACCCGCAAAGAAGCCGATAAAAAATTAAAAATATTTACAAGATGTGTTAAGTGTGAAAAGCAGTACCTACTTCCATGTTTTAATGGAAGTAGGTACTGCTTTTTAAACTTACTTAATTGCTTTTTTAATAAATCTCACAAAACGTTATCGATATTTTGATTTCCCAACACTAAAATTTGCGCAAAACGTCCCGTGTGCAGTGCGGTACCAGGTGCAAAAGATCTGGTAATTTGTTTTAGCTACAGCTCCTAAACCAAATTACCTATTCACGTACGCCTTCAGATTTATATAAATCAATTCATAATTAATGATGTCAAATGATATTCTTTTGTTTTTCATTTTAAATTATTTCAAAAGAAGCATTTAAGTTTTTTTAACGTTACCAGGCTTAACAGACCCCGTAACGCTACAACGGAAAGTTTAGCACCAGGTGAAATACGCCTGGTCCCGCCGTAACGGAAAGAATCCAAAAATTGCCGCCGCTTTGAACGTGTTAAACTAAAGAGACTTTGGCCGGCGACTTATTTGTAGTCCCTTTCACACATGTGCAAAGAAACAAGTAATACGTGTGTCGCGCGACAAAAAGTCGCATGTGTGATCACGGTATAAATGCAAGTTTAAACATGATTGACATTCCATTTGTGGCATACAAGGCCTTCTTTACAAACAATATTTTAAAGGGTGAACCAGTCTATGAAAATGAACAACTTTCCCTCAAGAACATATGACTAAATATAAAAAAATGGGCTTCCCATACAAACTAAATC
Source organism: Phthorimaea operculella (assembly GCA_024500475.1). Classification (NCBI taxonomy): domain Eukaryota; kingdom Metazoa; phylum Arthropoda; class Insecta; order Lepidoptera; family Gelechiidae; genus Phthorimaea; species Phthorimaea operculella. The sequence goes on from JANFCV010000073.1 coordinate 687,818, forward strand.
GCTCGGCTAGTGCATTTGTATGGGAGTTAAAATATGATTTTTCATTTTTCGACATACGTTTCTTGGGGAAAGTTGTTCAGTTTCATGAGTAACTTGACCTCCTTTCGGTTTTATTGGTTGATTTGTAACTTTTTTTAGTACGACTACCTACCTCGTTTTTATCTTGCGCCCCAATGAATCAAAGTAGTACTGACATTGGCATAATTGTCATATCATTGGGCAAAATGCCATTATAAAAGTTGGAAAATAAGTTACGACAAATTTCTTGCTATAATAGAATTATTTCCTCAAAATGTGGTGCAAATGGGTACAAATGAACAGTTTGGTGGGTCTGCCTCATATAACGTTTATCTATGACCCATTCCACGTCAGTTTTGACTGCAGGGGAAACGTATCAAAACAAATACCTTTTATCAACCATTGATTCCTTGGAATGAATCCGGAAACAGTAAGTTTGTCGCAAGATTACTTGATAATGGTGTAGGTTTATCAAATAGTTGCATCTGTGATGAGTTCAACATTGAATAGTGAGTAATAATCATATAAAGTTTAATAATTTTCAATAACCATTGACGCAAAACATTTGTACAATATGGTAGCATGGTCATGATAACAGTGAAAAATAGAGGTAACTTCACATTTTTATTTCTTAGTATTTTGGGATAAACTTCGATTTTTGGGTTTCAGGAAGCTTTTCCCCATATTTTGTAGAACAAAATTCAATTTTTTTCTGATAATGACGTGTCCTAGATTATGTAATACTAGCGGCCCGCCCAGCGGTTTCACTCGCTGCTACTTACCTGTTTTCCCGTAGAAATGGGATCTTTGCCCGTAGTAAAAAGTCCATTAATCCTTTCTAGCAGAAGTTACTCATCATGACCATGTGCCAGCAGAGGCGGCCTGTCATGGCGAATAACTTTAACGTTGAAGCCATTACCGTATCTCTTATAGTTTTGATGGGATGCTGGTGGTCTACATCAGGCACTCCAGACCCTCGTGACCATGTGCCAGCAGAAGCAACCTGTCGTGCTGAATAACTTTTACTTTGAAACCATTACCCTATCTCTTAAAGTTTAGATGGGATGCTTGTGGTCTACATCAGGTACTCCAGATCCTCGATGACCATGTGCCAGCAGAAGCGGCCCGTCATGGTGAACAACTTTTTCTATGAAGCCATGACCGTATCTCTTATAGTTTATATGGGATGCTGGTGGTCTTCATCAGGTACTCCAGATCCTCGAGGGCTGACCATGTCCGTCTTTTATATGATAGTAATATCAGTGCCAAAATTCGCGAGGATCGGTAAAGCGGTTTGGCTAATTTGGGTAATATCTGCTTTATTTCCCCGTTTTCCTGCTGCTAACCGTTTTCCCGTAGGAATGAGGAATTTTCCCGTGGTAAAAAGTAGCCTATGTTACTCAGGGATGTTGTAGCTTTCTAATAGTGAAAGAATTTTGGAAATCGGTCCAGTAGTTTCGGAGTTTATCGATTACATACAAACAAACAAACAAACAAAAAAACAAACAAAGTTTTCCTCTTTATTATATTAGTGTAGATATAGGAAAACGTAGCTCGTTTTCAGCTCGCTTCATAGGAGCTCCCCCCTTAAGATGACGGTAATGACTGCTGATATCACAGAGAGACAGTAGCTTTTTTGTCTCAGACGTGTGTGACTTCACTTTCTCCATTCACACGACTGCCTCTACATTGTTTCTACTCTAAGCTGACAGGTTAGGGGCCATCAAGTACTGTTAACGAATTAAAGTGACGTCTCGACGGGGGTTTTTGTCACACATTACGTACCGCGCGCGAGTTTTTGCCGCCGCATGCGTAGATGTATGTGTGGGATATGCGCGGATGACGGGACTTTCTTTGTAATTTGCGGAGTATGCCGTATGGGAAAATCCAAGAGAAGAAAGTTTTATGTTATTACAGCTAAGCGTAAGTGCCGGCTTAGTATAGCATCGCCCCATATCTTTTCCATGGGTGTCGTAAAAAGCGACTAAGGGATTTCGAGAGTTGATGTGTATTTCAATTTTAGACGACAGGCTGACAACCTTTCCCTATGCTGATACACAGTGTTCTGAATGACTTTCGAACTTTTGTTAGAATTGGCGGTTTTGTCTTGGTAAATGGCCGCTTTTTTACAGTCGTTCACGCTCTGCCTACCCCAGCACAACGCAAGGGATATAGGCGCATGATAATATGTTTGTATGTATGAAAATTGGAATGGAAAACCAAGTACCTTAGCTCGTAAAGATCAAAGACACAATCGTCTTTCGACAGCAGTCGAATTTGTCCTAACATAGCAGGTAGTCCGTGGTAAACGGGGGTGATTTCACTAGCGTCAGCTGACATTGGGGTCAATTGTAATAGGGGTCTGTTGACACAAGGTTCTGTTGATAGTCTTTTTGCTCCTTAACTCCGTTGTAAGGTTTAACGCAGAAGGGCAGACCGGGCTCGTCCCCTAGCTCCCTGCAGCACTCCAGTACATCTCGACACATGATCTTAAGAGTGACTGTCATATTACTATCTCTGTTTTACCTCATGATTCATGGAAATCGTACCATTTATGGGATTTTCACTCGCATCAGATCGGGCAGTTCTGATTTTTTTATATGTTGTATGTAATGAGGCGGTAATGTAAAACGTAATTTATCTAATTCGAAATCCCTCCGGAACATTGTCATTTTCATGTGAAACCATAAAACTTAAGATATTTTTTCAGGTTTTGCTATTTTTCACCACCAAGAACCTGTTTTACGGTAAAAGTCGCTAGAAATCTTTTAAAGAAGACTAAATTTGCAACAAAATGCGAATGGTAGTGTCTCTATAAACAGAATAATTTTAAAGATACAGCTGTTCAAACGATTGTAAATTTTCCTAAATATTTCAATTTAGAGATTTCATTCCTCAACTTATGACGAAACCACCAGCTCCTCAACCTCTGCTAAAGATGATTTCTTGATTTTTTACCAGCAGCTGTAGTTGCAGAAAAGCAGGACTTAAATGCTCGGCTGTTTGCAACCACTGCAGCTGCCAATCTTGTGAAAACAAACCAGACCTGATGTGGGAAGATATTGACGAACCTAACATCAATGACCCACCATCAGATGACGATTTCGACCTGCCTGAACAGGTTGATGACAAAATGCTACTGTAGGAAGCTTTCAAAAGGTGTACTGTCGATTTAGAGGATCAGCCTGAAACATCAAATACTTTCAAAACTAAAAACTCTTCTATCAAAACTAAAAAAATATTGTAATAAAAACATACAATTTGTCTTTTTTAATAATGCATTATTAATTTCTGTCATGAAATAAATCAATAATTGACCACATTGACGAGAATTTGTAAAAACAATGTTCCGGGGGTATTTCGAATTGGATAAATTATATTTCTCATTACCACCTCATTACATACAACATATAAAAAAATCAGAACTACCCGATTTGATGCAAATGAAACTGCACCAATTCCATGAATCATCATGGTCATGGTCGTGGAAGATTGACAGGCATGACTCGACTACTAGCTACCGACATCACTCCAGTACATCTCGACACGTGGTCTGAGGAGTGTCTGGCATTTACTGTCTCTCTCTTACCTCCGTGGTCAGGATGTGCGCGAAAGAGCAGGCAGGGCTCGTCCCTTGGCTCCCTGCAGCACTCAAGCACATCTCGACACGTGGTCTGAGGAGTGACTGGCATATGCTGCGTCTGTCTTACCTCCGTGGTCAGGATGTGCGCGAAAGAGCAGGCTTGGCTCGTCTCCTGGCTTCCTGCAGCACTCCAGTACATCTCGACAAGTGCTCTGAGAAGTGACTGGCATATAATGTCTTTGTCTTACCTCCTTGGTCAGGATGTGCGCGAAAGAGCAAGCAAGACTCGTCTCCTGGCTCTCTGCAGCACTCCAGGACATCTCAGCTCGTGGTCTAAAGAGTGACTGGCACATTTTATCTCTCTCTTAACTCCGTGGTCAGGATGTGCGCGAAAGAGCAGGCACGGCTCGTCTCCTGGCTTTCTGCAGCACTCCAGCACATCTTGAGACGTGTTCTGAAGATTGACTGGCATATTACTAACTCTGTTTTACCTCCGTGGTCATGGTCGTGGAAGACTGACAGGCATAACTCGACTACTAGCTCCCGACATCATTCCAGTAAATCTCGACACGTGGTCTGAAGAGTGACTGGCATATACTGTCTCTCTCTTACCTCCGTGGTCAGGATGTGCGCGAAAGAGCAGGCAGGGCTCGTCTCCTGGCTCTCTGCAGCACTCCAGTACATCTCGACACGTGTTCTGAGGAGTGACTAGCATATGCTGTCTCTGTCTTACCTCCGTGGTCAGAATGTGCGCGAAAGAGCAGACAAGGCTCGTCTCCTGGCTCCCTGCAGCACTCCAGTACATCACGACACGTGGTCTGAGAAGTAACTAGCATATACTGTCCTTGTCTTAGCTCCGTGGTCAGGATGTGCGCGAAAGAGCAGGCAGGGCTCGTCTCCTGGCTCTCTGCAGCACTCCAGTACATCTCGACACGTGGTCTAAGGAGTGACTGACACATATTGTCTCTCCCTTACCTCCGTGGTCAGGATGTGCGCGAAAGAGCAGACACGGCTCGTCTCCTGGCTCCCTGCAGCACTCCAGTACATCTCTACACGTGGTCTGAGAAGTGATGACATATTCTGTCGCTTCCTTACCTCCGTGGTCAGGATGTGCGCGAAAGAGCAGGCAGGGATCGACTACTAGCTCCCGATAACACTCCAGGACGTCTCGACACGTGGTCTGAATAGTGACTAGCATATACTGTCTCTAACTTACCTCCGTGGTCAGGATGTGCGCGAAAGAGCAGGCATAGCTCATCTCCTGGCTCCTGACAGCGCTCCAGTACATCTCAACGCGTGGTCTTAAGAGTTACTGGCATATATTGTCTCTCTCTTACCTCCGTGGTCAGGATGTGCGCGAAAGAGCAGGCAAATCTCGATTCCTGACTCCCGAAAACACTCCAGTACATCTCGACACGTGGTCTGAGAAGTTGATGGCAATTATGCTGTCTTTGTCTTACCTCCATGGTCAGGATGTGCGCGAAAGAGCAGGCAGGGCTCGTCTCCTGGCTCCCTGCAGCACTCCAGTACATCTCGACACGTGGTCTGAGAAGTAACTAGCATATACTGTCTTTGTCTTACCTCCGTGGTCAGGATGTGCGCGAAAGAGCAGGCAGGGCTCGTCTCCTGGCTCTCTGCAGCACTCCAGTACATCTCGACACGTGGTCTGAGAAGTAACTAGCATATACTGTCTTTGTCTTACCTCCGTGGTCAGGATGTGCGCGAAAGAGCAGGCAGGGCTCGTCCCCTGGCTCTCTGCAGCACTCCAGCTCATCTCGACGCGTGGTCTGAGGAGTGACTGGCATAGATACACTGTCTTTGTCTTATCTCCGTGGTCAGGAAGAGCGCAAAGGAGCAGACAGGGCTCGACTCCTGGCTCCAGGGCGTCTCGACACGTGGTCTGAAAAGTAACTGACATATACTGTCTCTGAGAAGTGACTGGCATAATATGCTGTCTTTGTCTTACCTCCGTGGTCAGGATGTGCGCGAAAGAGCAGACAGGGCTCGACTCCTGGCTAAAGGGCATCTCGACACGTGGTCTGAAAAGTAACTGACATATACTGTCTCTGAGAAGTGACTGGCATAATATGCTGTCTTTGTCTTACCTCCGTGGTCAGGATGTGCGCGAAAGAGCAGACAGGGCTCGACTCCTGGCTAAAGGGCATCTCGACACGTGGTCTGAAAAGTAACTGACATATACTGTCTCTGAGAAGTGACTGGCATAATATGCTGTCTTTGTCTTACCTCCGTGGTCAGGATGCGCGCGAAAGAGCAGGCACGGCTCGTCTCCTTGTTCCTGACAGCACTCCAGCACATCTCGAGACGTGTTCTGAAGATTGACTGGCATATTACTATCTCTGTTTTACCTCCGTGGTCAGGATGTGCGCGAAAGAGCAGGCAGGGCTCGTCTCCTGGCTCTCTGCAGCACTCCAGTACATATCGACACGTGGTCTGAGGAGTGACTGGCATATACCGTCTCTGTCTTACCTCCGTGGTCTGGATGTGCGCGAAAGAGCAGACAGGGCTCGTCTCCTGGCTCTCTGCAGCACTCCAGTACATCTTTAAACGTGGTCCGAGGAGTTACTGGCATATGCTGTCTTTGTCTTACCTCCGTGGTCAGGATGCGCGCGAAAGAGCAGGCAGGGATCGACTACTAGCTCCCGATAACACTCCAGGACGTTTCGACACTTGGTCTAAGAAGTGACTGGCATAGGTATACTGTCTCTCTCTTACCTCCGTGGTCAGGATGTGCGCGAAAGAGCAGGCAGGGCTCGTCTCCTGGCTCCCTGCAGCACTCCAGGACATCTCGACACGTGGTCTGAGGAGTTACTGGCACGTGAGCCGGAGACCAGCCCGCTCCGCTCTCGCACCACACTCGCACTATCATCTGTAGACAAAGATAGATTATATGAGATGAAAGTCCTCCGATGTTCAGAAGAGACACATGAATAGATGCAAATCGAGCCTCCACAAATTCCGCGACTGAATAAAAGAATAGTACAGAACTAATCAGCAGATGTGTTTCGACGTTAGAATAGAAGCTATAGAGTGGGAAAGGTATGAACACAACGTCTCTGCCCATCAGAAACAAAACTACAGTGACCACACTTCTCTCACATTTGATGCAAGTATCTATAGAACGTTTGCTATGCGCACTCTATAGTTTGCTTATGTATATCTACCAGCCAGTGGCGAAAATCCATACGTCATGCCGATTCCCATAGGCTTCCCTTTCAGTTTAGAATCAATAACATTGCAGCTGTATCACGGGCTAAGTAAATATTTTTTTGCTCCAGCCTACCTTCAGATGTCACCCTTTGCTATAACCTAATCTAAGGTTTTGACATTAAATGCTAAGTTTTCCTTCAGTTAATGAGCTATCTTTCCCTTTGATCATTTCCACCTCTACTAAAGGCAGGTTATTGAATATTAAGTTTTCCATTACTACACTAATTGCCCTTTCGTTTGTACAGTGTCTTCAAATATTAAATGAAGATTATTCCCTCAAGGTGGTTGTTCATTGTAGGCAAGTAGGTATTATACCTTAGTACATTCAAAATCATAGTGTCATGACATGACTAGCCTAGTGGATAGGTAGGTAAGAAGATATCTATGTCCAATTCTACAATAATGAAAAAATATTTCTAAGAAGTATATGTTCTGATGCCGCCTGATGTTAGAACAGCACCACCTTGTGATGCTGAAGATTACCTTACCTTATCGGGTAGAATTACTATTAATACGACACCCACGAATAGAATTGGGGTGATGCTATTCTAGGCCGGCATCACATGGCTAATGCTGAAGATTAGTATCGCCTTAATTTTATACCGTTGAAAGGCTACTTGAAGGTTTTATCTTCATTTCAGAGTGATATGCTCAAAACCTTTCTCAGCCTCTCTATTAGTGCTATTAGTGATATAAAATATTTGACACACGTGACGATAATAAACGTCCAAATTTGCACGTTTAGACTCTGCCTACACCGCAAGGGCTAAATGGGTGAAGAGTTGTTTGTATGCTCCAATTAGGAACAGTCTTAATGTCCACAGATTACAATCGTTATTTTGTATAGTCTTGAACAGAATAGTGGGAGAGCCAGCTGCACAAATACTTATCTCATCAGGTATTGACAGACCAAGCAATTTTTTACATAATTTATCAATGGTAAACTCAAGCCAGCACTTTTATTCGGGCAATAATTTTAACAGATAAAAATCTATAAAATAATATCGATTATTTTTGTCATTTTCTTCAGGATCGGCTCGGCCAGATCTAGTTTTTCGACTTGTTCACGTGTCAGTTAACGTTCGAAAGTTAGCCTATTGTGGTACCTGTTGAGATAGGTGTTATAACTTTTAAGCACTAGCGATTACTTTCATTCATAATAGTTACTTTAACGGGTCTTATCGCGTTTGTTTTTTAAGGTTGCAGAAGATCTAGTCGGATTCTAGTCGGATCGAGTCGGATCTAGATCTAGATTCGCTGCTACTTCAGTCTGCCCACGACCATGACTGACGAAACTCAGTCGAAACGTCGGGTTTCCAGGTAAATCGCTTATTTACCTGAAAAACTATCGCGATAAGATCCGTCTCTTTCTCTTTTCGTGTGGGACACCGAGTTGTTCAACGACCAGATGAGCCCTGGTGTCAGAGTTTTTCAACCGCCTACTGCAAGTAGCAGGCCTCTGACATGGTTGTGTAACGTTCGCCATCATAGACTGCAACCGGGACCGACGGCTAACGTGCCCATCCGAAGCACGGAACCATCTTACTTGCGGACAATCAGGTGGTTCAGCCTGCAACGTCCTAACCAGACTGGGAACAAATTCACAAAGTGATAAATATCAACTTTGTGAGTGACCCCACCGGGAATTGAACCCGGAGCCTTTGTGTGGCAGGCAGGCATACTAACCACTGCGCCACATCGGCTGTCATAGGATCCGTTAAAGTAACTTTCATGTGAGATAGGTATTTCTGTAGCCGGCTCTTGCATTAGAACTGTTTCTGAACAATAGATGCTTAGCTCACACCCGGAGGTCTGTAATAGAGATATGCATTATTCAAATGCACTGCACAGGTGTGTAATATCGGGGACGGACAAATGAGAGTCATACGATACTGTCATTTTAAATAATGCTCTTAGTATGCGAACACGCGACACGTATGTCAGAATTCTTCACGTGTTTTCATAATAGATAAAATTCTTTCTCGCACGCAAGATATAAGCCTTCCTTCGATGCGAATGCTGCGTATGCAGATTTGATTTAGTTTTTCCGTTCCTACTCGTGCCTAATAAAAAAAATGTATAGCCTAGGTGTTCATCGTATGGCCAACAACTGTAAAAAGTTTTAAGACGTGTCCAAGGCGAGTTACTAAATAACTCCTCTTAGTAATTTCCTACGATAAATATTCGCACCTACTTTTGCAGTTTTATTTTGAATGTTCTATGGGATAAAATATTTTGTCAAAGAGATCATCATCATATTTGGATGTTTTCTTTGACAAAGAATATTCACGCACAAAAACTGGTTCCACTTTGTCAATCCCGCGTTGTTTTTATTCAACCACGTTTTTCCCTAACAGCAGCCCCTGATTTCCCGTAACAAACCCACATACGTTACAGCCACCGTGAATCACGTAAAATCACGTACACAGATCACGGAGCCTGTACTGTATTGTGTAAATGCGCTGATCGACGTGCGGCTTTTGATCAGGGGACGTATTTTTGAATCAGTAGAAATCTAATTTCGCATGCGCCAGACTGCGTTTGAACCCACATTTTATTACACGGCTATCCTTAAATGTCAAAAATGATATGTTTTATCATAGAGACATATTCTTGTTTCGGTGGATTCTATTCACAAAATTGGCTTTTTGAATTGTGAAAATCCGTAACCAGTGGTCTGACTAATCGCATTAATTCATGAGACATTTTTGTATCTACTTAAATATTATATAATAGAAATAGTCTTCAAACCTAGAAATGAGTTCTTTTCTAAAAATGAGTTCAGCGTCACACTACAGGTCAAAGGCCTCTCCTCTCTCGCGCCATCCGTCTCGATCTTGCGCCTTCGACTGTGAGTTTTATAGAAAAGCTTCTTATGCGTCATCTCTCCATCTTCTGCGAGGCTGACTATGACGACGGCGACCATCTTGTGGCACCCACTCTGTTGTTATTTTAGACTATCGGTGGCTTTGCCAGCGGAAAACGTTTCCAGCCCAGTTCCACTTAAGTCACCTACCACCGAATGTTACTGAATAAATTCTAGTGGATCGAAAATACAGCTCCATAATTCCTCTGTTGTGTAAATGCGTTGATCGACGCGGGGCTTTTGATCAGGCCCATTTCCGAGTCGTATTGACAATGTCAATTTGACCCTTACTGCAATACACACATTACACACAAAGGATACCAACACGACCGCTTTCCTTTTGTTCGGGGGACAAATATTGAAAATCGAAACAGATTTCTTCGTGAGGGCTTTGACAAACAATTTTGGGGTTTGGCTGTTTCGACAATGGTTTGCCTATGTGACCAATTATTTATTGAGGTTGGATGTAATCCACCTGCGTCTACGTACCTATCTTTTGTAGGTAGATTTTGTATTGACAGCCGATGTGGCGCAGTGGCACAGAATATATAATAGTACTAGCAGTGGTTAATACGACTATGACATCAATGATTTTTCAAGCAACCCGAAAGTCCGCGATCAAGTAATTTTGTGAGCATGTTTGGACAATAGATAGTATCCATATCTGTATTTTTTTCATTATTCACTTGTTTCCAACATACTTAACTTTTCCTGTTGTGGGGCGTACTACCTATACCAACTGTCACCACACACGACCTGTTAACAAAACATCTGCAAAGCAGCATATACTGTTTAGTCACTCTAATTGCGAAAATACTAAATAGAAACTATTTAGTATGTAATATAGTGAACCTTCTCTAAACTCTCTAGTCCGTGTAGCTAGTAAGCGAAATATATTTTAGTTACTCCATATTTTCTAACTTATGCCGTGACAGACATGAGTCTTGGCTGTCAGGATCCCGTCAAATCTACATAGACCAAGCTTCCATCCATCCCCATCTAGTTAGCTCCATATCCCAGTATGGTTTGGAGCTATAAGAAACCATACTATTCTAGATAGGACTGAGCATCCTACTTGATTGACAGCGAGCCTGCTTCCCATGGGAAGATTTTATGACATACGTATATAACGCCTATGTCCTTTGCGGGGTAGGCAGAGCGTAAAAGGCTGTACAATACGACCATATTATACACTATGTCTGACAAAAGTTTGAGTGTCATAGAGAAGGCTGTGTATCACCATAGTGACAGGTTGTCACCCGGTTGGCTATTAATAACATTATAACAATTTTCTAAACCGACGATAGTATGAATCTAAAGTATGAGTCGTGCCTCTTAACATATCGAACATCGTCTTACAAGGTTTCGGGACGTCACGAGGCACGATCCACACGATCGCCGATACAAAAATGTTGAAAAAGCGTAGTTGATTTTGCAACGCATTATCTCCAAAAATACTGGACCGATTTTAATGAAATAAAATCTCCAGTATTCTGAAATCACTGTAGATTAGCTTCTGATATGGTAAATTTTGACCCTGTATGAAGGATAATTAGTAACTACATTGGAGTTGTTTGATTCCGAAGCTGATCTTAGCGCAGTGAAAGCAAATTAAAGTTATCTTAAAATCTAAAACTAAATGGTCGATCAGCCTCGGAACAACATTTGACTACGATTCGTAGTGCTCTTTACTATAGCTAAATAAAATAAATTTAATGAGAGAATTTTGTTCCGGAAAGTTTCCGGCCGAGAAATTCTTGTTTCCAAAGTCTACTTAAACAGGGCCTAGCAGCGAATTGCTTACCGTGCGAACCATGACGCCGCCGTTTCCTTGTAAGTCTAGTTTTTGACAGGAAAAAAGGTATCAGGTTTTGGAGGAAGACATTTGGATTGGATTTTAGGTACTAGACTTACTGCACCCGGACACCAGCTCGTGTGGCACTCCGTCCCGTCAATCAGTCGCAGATTCACAGCTTAGTTTTCACAAGCACTTGGGTTCACTATTGTTCATAGTTCGACATCAAATAATGTTTTTTAACACAAAATGACTAAAAGATTTCTCTCCGAATGAGAAATCGGCCCCGTTGGCCTCCAATCAAGAAAACAATTAAAAATATGTAGCTATCGGCAGCCACGACGCGAGCGAACGAAAAGTGAGGTTATATTTTGCCGGCAGCCGCGTGACTCTCAATCAAAGCGCCGGAACCAAATCCACTTGGTTCACTTCCCACCGAACAGGAAAACCACACGAGAAAACCGAAAGCACACTAAATTACACCATTTATAATTAAAATTCGCATCAACGATGCGAGCCCACGGCCACAGGACGAGACAAAGACGAACAGTGTTGCCAGCGCCGCGCGCCCATTTTTTACGAAACTAAACATTCACCCGCCCCGGACCGACCCATCGGTCCGCTCTATGCATGGCAGGCGTGATAATGTAGCTACTGCTCGCTTAAGAACTGAATCCCCCACCTGAACTTCTGCAACTCGAGGAGTGCCATCACTACCCGGAAACAGGTTGAGAATGCTCCCCGGCGCCAACGCAGTGGCGGTAGGTTGGCATCCTTAACCAGAACGAGATCCCCAATGCAGGGGGGTTCAGTCCTGTCCGTCCACTTAAGGCGTTGCTGCAGAATGTGCAAGTACTCAAGCGACCAACGCTTCCAAAAGTTTTGAGTCATTTGCTGCAACAACTGATAACGCGACAAACGATTGCTATTCACCTCCGTATAGGGATATTCCGGCAAGGCGTTAAGTGGGCGGCCAATTAAGAAATGCCCTGGCGTCAGGGCCTCTAAATCATTTGGGTCTGAGCTGAGCGGACACAAAGGGCGCGAATTGAGTACAGCCTCAATTTTACAAAACACGGTCGCCAGCTCCTCGAAAGTCAAAATTGTTAACCCTACAACGCGCAACAAATGCGTCTTAGCGGACTTTACAACCGCTTCAAAAATACCACCCCAGTGAGGGCACGCTGGTGGATCGAACACCCAGGTAATGCCCTGACGGGAGAGGCCCGTGCTGATGGCTTCTTCGTTCTCCCTTAAGAACGTTACAATTTCCTTCATACACCGATCAGCACCCTTAAAGTTGGTACCACAATCCGACCTGATCAGCGCTGGTCGCCCTCGTCGCGACGTAAATCTCTCCAGCGCTGCCAAAAGGCCTCCGTAGAAAGGTCGGCCACGAGCTCCAAGTGGACGGCCTTGGTGGCTAGGCACACGAACACGCACAAGTACGCCTTGATAGACTTTGCGTTCCGTAGGCGTGATGCCTTTACCATGAAAGGGCCTGCGAAATCCGTTCCCACACCTGCAAACGTCCAGGCCTCCGTCACCCGGTCCGGTGGAAGATCTCCCATCTGTGGCTGCATTGTGGCTGCCTTCAAGCGGTAACAAGGCAAGCACCTAAACACAACGCTACGTACCGTTCGTCGTCCCGATAAGATCCAGAACTCGCGCTGTAGGATGGCCAATAGCGCATTACAGCCCGCGTGCGAGTTTTTCTCATGACGATCCCTGACTAAGAGCTCAACTAAGGGTCCCCTTTTTGGAAGTAACAGTGGATGCCGAGCCGAAAAGGGCAGGCTAGCGTTCCGCAGTCTGCCTCCAACCCTGAGCATACCTTGCTCATCCAGGAATGGGTTGAGGCGCACAATTCCTCCCTTCAGCTTTCCACGTCCATCCCTGAGCAGCCTGACCTCCTCTTCAAAATGATCCGCCTGGACGACTCTAACTAATGAGCATAGAGCCGCATTCCGTTCCGCAGGCGAGAGGACAGGTGTAAAGTTCCGTTCTGCTTGAGGCTTCCTGCAGTTGTTCACGAACCGTTTGATCCAACCTGTCACCCCAAGAAGTTTGTCGAGGGAGCTATACCGTTCCAGCAAGAAAGCTGGGTTAGGCTTCGGTACGAGTTGCCCCACGTTCACTCGCAAACCTCGATCAGGTGGCCCAAGCGGCGCCCTGCACTCGTTGAACGGCCATTCCTGCGGCGACTCAGTTAGCCATTGAGGTCCCCACCACAGTGGGTGACTCACCAAATCAGGTGCGCAGTCCGCTGGGTTCCATTCTCCCGGTACGTGCCTCCACACTAACGGAGTTTCCGACCCCGTAATCTGTGACACCCGATTTGCCACGAAAACCTCAAGTGTATGTACCGACGTCTGCAACCAGCACAGAACTATCCGACTGTCAGTCCACGCGTACACCGTTTCATCCAAGTTGATGGTACCACGCAGATTGCAGGTTACATGATTTAGCAAGCGCGCTAGAAGAGCTGCCCCTGCCAATTCCAATTTGGGGATGGTCCATCTAGTTCTGACTGGTGCCACCTTACTTTTGGCCATAACCAGACGCACGTGCACAGTTCCCGTTGAACTTGCTGTCCGAAGGTATACAGCTGCCGCGTACCCTCGCTCCGAGGCGTCACAAAACCCATGTAGGGTAGCCTTACATCCCACCGATGGGACTAACTTGCGGGGTATCGCGATGTGCACGATCCCTGGTAGGGTGGTCACAAACTTGAGCCAATCCTTCAACAACTCTCCGGAGAGTTGGTCGTCCCATCCTAAGTTGGCTAGCCACAACCTTTGTAAAAGCACTGCGCCATGAACGTAACCGGGGCGATCCATCCGTTAGGATCGAACGTTCTAGCGATTGTCGACAGTACCGACCGCTTAGTCCAAGTTTTCTCCAAAAGGTCGGGCTCGATCTTGTACGTGAATACGTCATGCGTTGGCCTATATTGCACCCCGAGGATGCCCAACGTATTTGGATTGTCCGGGTTCTCAAAGAGGTGCGGGTCCTGATGGAACTCGCCTGGCAAACCAGCCAGGAGCTCTGGGCAACTGGACAACCATTTCCGCAACTCGTAACCTCCTGAACCCATGATCGCGATCAGCTCGTCTCGTAGAATTAGCGCCTGCTCCACGCTATCAGCACCCGTGCAGATATCGTCCACGTAGACGTCGCGATCCAGTACTGCTGCGGCTCGAGGATATCTTACCCTTTCCTGTGCGGCCAACTCTCGCAGCGTACGTACTGCCAAATACGGACTTGGCTTAAGTCCATACGTCACCGTGTTAAGTTCGTATGTGACCATCGGCTCATCTGGGCTCTCACGCCACAAAATCAGCTGATACCGACGGTCATCCGGATGTATCATGGTTTGGCGAAACATCATTTTGACGTCTGCGACGAACGCTACCTGGTGTAACCGAAAGTCTGTGAGAATGTCCACAATGTCCCGGTTCAATTTAGGACCCGCGTGCAGACATTGGTTCACAGACACACCATTCGAGGTAGGAGCAGAACCGTCAAACACCACCCGTATTTTCGCCTCAGGTGACTTCAAGACAGCCAGGTGTGGAATGTAATAATGCTCGACGCACCTCCAATCCAGGCTGGACACCGACATGTGGCCCAATTGAATATATTCCCGCATGAATTCTATATACTTCTGCCGAAGTGCTGGGTCTCGCCTCATCTTCCGCTCCATTCCGAGTAGTCTCCGTTCCGCGAGCTGTCGCGAACTACCTAAAGCGGGGCGGTTTGGGAGAAAAGGTAGCCTGGTCACGAATCTGCCTGACGAGCATCTCGCAGTGTTGTATTGATAGAACAACTCGCACTCGTCATCCTCTGGCTTCCGTCTGTCCGCCGTGGGCGGCTCTTCAGACTCCCAAAACCTCTGCAGCACCTCTGACAGCACACTACCATAGAGGACCGTCTCCCTTCTGGTAGGTCCTGAGGTCTCCAAACTGGGCCGAAAACAACATACCCCTGTGGTATCTACGGCCACCAAACCAGCTTCCTGGAGTACCTTCTTCCTACCGCACCATAATCTCCCGAGGACGTCTGACCCGAGAAGTACGTCCACCGTACCAGGAGTATCAAAATCAGGATCAGCTAACTCCAACCCTGTGGTTAACCCTCGTACCGTTGGTGGTAACCTAACCTGAGGAAGTTTCCCAACCACTTCATCCAGCACCACGGCTGAGATTTGATAGCTGACCCTGTACGTGTGCTACCTAATGCGAACTCAAAGTTCGTCTGACCCCGAATGTCAGGCACATTTAGGCCCCGATGCCTACAGCTTCATCCTCACTTGGCTGTACATTTAGGCCTAGCCTACTCACCAGCTTACTCGATACAATACATCCCTGAGCCCCTGTATCCAGTAGGGCTCTTACTTGAATGGTCCGGCCACCGTATCCCCATACCCAAATCTTAGCCGTTGGCAAAAGTACCGTGATTGGACGGGGAGCCGAAGCTGATGAGTAGGCGGCGATTACCTAGCGGGAATCTAAACGCGGTGAGGCCGCGTCCCGCGGGGTATCCCCGCTACCCAAACCTGTGTATGGGTCCCACTCCTGCTGGTAGGGAGGTCTGCCCATAAAGGCCATGGCTGGAGTTCTATAGTACCCCGACGGCAAACGTCCGTACCGAGGTTGCGCCTGTAGCCGCGGGTACTCAGGCATAGGCGGAGGCATGCGTGGGTCTTGAGACCCAACCAGGTGGCTCAAGCCCGCAGAATACTGCATGTACCCTGGTGGCTGCCTAGTGCTCCCCTGACACCCGCCCGTTTGATCCCGTACCTGGGATGGGTGTTCTTGGCCGTGTTCCTGTGCCGTTCTTCCCCAATCCGGCACCTGCTGCCGTGGTGGGGATCGTCCCCACGTCCTTGGGTAAGTGGGCTCCGTCTGTTGACGTCCCCCTGCCTGTCCCTGTGACCGATGCGGAGGTGGGCTCCTCCTTGGAGGGGGTGGGGAGCGTTGCTCCCTCCCTTGGTGGGCAGGCTCCCTTCGCTGATCCAATCCAGCGCTGCCCCCGGCGTCTCCGGAGCGATTCATGCAAAGCAGCGGATGGAATGCACCCTGGCAGTACCTACAGTTGGTGCTTGAAGGGCACTCTCGCACCTGATGCGGCCCCAGGCACCGAAAACACCAACGCCTCTGCTGTGCCACACCCCGTCTCCTCTGAACCCGCTGCGCCGCAAACTCCTGACACGCTGTCACCCCGTGGCCTGTCTCCCTGCAGTAGGCACACCCTGATTCCAATGCAGTGTTGTACCGCCTGGGTTGCCTACTGTTGCCTCCTCGCGCCGGTGCACCCGGCCGTTCCGGGTGGCGAGGGGCAGAGGTCTCCTTGCGAGGGGCTTCACCAGCCTGGACGTCCACTCGCCTGCTTTCGGCCTCGAGGAACGACTTCAGATCCTCGTAGGTCGGGAGGTGGTCCGAGGACTTGCCCCCATGGAGCTGCTCGAATCGAGCGACCATTTCGCTCGGCAGGCGGCGAAGCACTGTGTGGACCAAGATATAACCGTAGCCCGCCACTGGCAAACCCTGTCGCTCTAGTGCGCTGACCGCGACACTGACTGGGTGGAAGATTTTCTCGCGGAGGTCCGTACCTCGCGTTATGGTTGGTATTGACAGCCACTGGTCTAACAGCCTGTCTACAATCAGGCGCTTGTTTCGATACCGGTCGGTAAGGATCTTCCACGCCACCTCATAATTGCTATCCGAGACAGCCAAATGCGTCAGCAATTCATGAGGCTCTCCATGTAGCCTGGACATCAGCTGAGCCATCTTGTACGCTGGCATTATGTCCGTCCGTGTGTGGACCACGCTGCTATACAGGTCCTCAAACGCCGGCCAGTCGGCGTAATCGCCTGCAAAGACTGGAACCGTAACAGGCGGAAGAGGCACCTGTAATCCTTGTCCCACTTTACCACGGAATGGCTTTTCCTTTCCGTCACGTCGCCTAGATATGTCCGCAGCTGCCTGCGCAATGTCCTGTGCCAGCTCCAAGCACTGGCTTACATCGCCCTCAACCAGCTCCTTATCTTCAGGGTTAGGAGCTTCCTCAAGGAGCATGAGGCACTCTGTGAGGTGTTCCGACACAACCCGAACCCGTTCATCTGCCTGTAGTGCACTTTTCAAGAGCGCGTCCTCCCGGTCCTCGCGGCCGATCATTGCCGCTGTGGTAGTAAACCACCTTAATTCTGTCTTTATAGCAGCCTTATACCTGGCGATCGAGGAGCCATGGTACCAACTTTTACACACTCGACTTAATAAAACGAAAACCAATAAACAAATACCACAAAATAAATGTTAGTTGACTGGCCTAGACCTTACCGATAAGGTACCGTTCACTAGGCAAACAATACAGTCACAAAAAAACCGAAACAATATTTTCCAAAATTAATAAAATATGTGGGTACTATAAAAACACGCTTAATACTAAATTACGGCTAACTATGTTGCAATAAAGCAACCACGCTCTGCTACCAAAAAATGTTTGATTCCGAAGCTGATCTTAGCGCAGTGGAAGCAAATTAAAGTTATCTTAAAATCTAAAACTAAATGGTCGATCAGCCTCGGAACAACATTTGACTACGATTCGTAGTGCTCTTTACTATAGCTAAATAAAATAAATTTAATGAGAGAATTTTGTTCCGGAAAGTTTCCGGCCGAGAAATTCTTGTTTCCAAAGTCTACTTAAACAGGGCCTAGCAGCGAATTGCTTACCGTGCGAACCATGACGCCGCCGTTTCCTTGTAAGTCTAGTTTTTGACAGGAAAAAAGGTATCAGGTTTTGGAGGAAGACATTTGGATTGGATTTTAGGTACTAGACTTACTGCACCCGGACACCAGCTCGTGTGGCACTCCGTCCCGTCAATCAGTCGCAGATTCACAGCTTAGTTTTCACAAGCACTTGGGTTCACTATTGTTCATAGTTCGACATCAAATAATGTTTTTTAACACAAAATGACTAAAAGATTTCTCTCCGAATGAGAAATCGGCCCCGTTGGCCTCCAATCAAGAAAACAATTAAAAATATGTAGCTATCGGCAGCCACGACGCGAGCGAACGAAAAGTGAGGTTATATTTTGCCGGCAGCCGCGTGACTCTCAATCAAAGCGCCGGAACCAAATCCACTTGGTTCACTTCCCCACCGAACAGGGAAAACCACACGAGAAAACCGAAAGCACACTAAATTACACCATTTATAATTAAAATTCGCATCAACGATGCGAGCCCACGGCCACAGGACGAGACAAAGACGAACAGTGTTGCCAGCGCCGCGCGCCCATTTTTTACGAAACTAAACAGGAGTATCTAACTAACCGGACGTGAGCTTGACTTTACATGCTTATTTAGGTATACCGAAGGCTTTAGTAGCTCTTTGTAAACCACACACGACATTATTTTAACGGAACATTGGCTTAGACTGGCTTAGATTAATCTCCATTATGAAAGAGAAAACGTTACTAAAGGTGCAAAAAGGGTTAAAAAAATATTCTCGCATGAATAGCGCCTTGGGTTTCCGCTGCCCTTTGAAACGACCTTTGTTTTTTAACCCATAAATTATACCTAGGGACCATTCCAGGACGGTAGTCAAGGGGTTAAACCATAACTTATAATTATGGTAAGCAATAAAATTATACGAGTACGCAAGTTGAGTAAATTATGAACACTAGCTAATTTAGTGGTTGTTTACCCGAGGCCTACTTAATTATAATTTTACCTACATACATTTATCACGCCTATATCCCTTGCAGGGAAGGCAGAACGTATACGGTTGTACAAAACGGCCATTTACATCACCTCTGACAACAGTTTTTTTGCAGAAGACTGTGTATGTATCACCATAGTATATATATGTTACGGGAAATTTGATAAGTCCGGGCTCTATTAATAGTGACCGGTCAGTATTAATAATGCCCGACCTAATGAAATTAAACTTACATAATTTTCATTAAAGTTATCAATTAATTTGAATATGTGAGTTAAAAACCAAATAGTTATAAATGTTATAATATCAGTAGCACTATTGTAGCGCTATCTCAAAGACTGATTTATTACATGGACCACGGGCACTCGGGCACTATTAATACTGACCGGTCCAAGTGATTAATTAATCACTTTGCCCTACGTTTTTGGGCACTATTAATAATGACCGGTCAGTATTAATAGTGCCCGATTAATCACGTTGCCCGTAACATATATACTCGTAGTAACAAGCTGTTAGCATGTCGCCTAAACTTGCAATTCACATCAACTCACAAAATCCTTTATTCGCTTCTTACGATATCGATGGAATTGATATGGGGTGATGCTATTTCAAGCCGGCACCACACCGCCCGACGGCAGTCTGTATAACCTCCCTCTTCACAGCTCTGTGACTTGAACTTTTCTTACAACGAGGAAGTATTCACCGTTCAATTTTCTGTTTTGGACTTTCCTTACATAGGTACATAGATACCTACATTTTCAATAGACGCCCGTCGCCCGCTGCCTCATAGGCAGGTACAGTCTCTCACGCAAACTCATGAACAGTTATATTTTAAGGTTTCGATTTTCATGCGATTAAACAAGCCGGACAAAACCAATGTGGTACGATTCAGTAAGGCTCTGTACACACATAACGTCCGTTCCGTCGTTATTTTTGCGCTGCGCTATCGTTGCTTTACGAAAAAGCTAATTTTGACGAAACGGGCTATTTTGGTCATTCTGGTTTGACCGACGCATCCGTCAGCGCACCATTGGGCATGTGTCGTCGTATTTATATGGGATAAAGTAGAAATTTACATTTTCCAAACACTGCGACAGCGCAGCGCAAAAATAACGTCGTACCTATCGGACTTTATGTGTAAAAAGTTCCATAATGTTACTGCGTCTAAAAAAGTAACAATTATTGCTGTCAAATGTGACATCCTGAAAAATCTAAACTTTGGATTTTGAACTGTTTATGATTTAGCGGGGGAGACTGTACATATATTTTCAATAGACGCCCGTCGCCCGCTGCCCATAAACATAAAATCTTTGTTCAAGTTTTGTTTGTTTGTCGTTTTACAGCTTTTAAAGGAACAAACTGTGTTGGAATAAAATGGAATAAAGATTTCAGTTGCTCAGAGCTTTTGAATTGTATGAAAATATTGGTAACTTATGTGTGGGACACCAAGTTGACGAACAACTCGATGAACCCCAGGGTTTAACCTGGCTACTAAATACGTAACTACCTACATTATTTGTTATAGAATAGGTAGACAGAATACATAGAATTCCGTGTAGTGCTGGCTTAGAATAGCATCACCCCATATCTTTCCCATGTGTGTCGTAAGAAGCGACTAATACTTATAAGAGATGTAGGAGTTGATGTGAACAAACTGCAATTTTAGACGACAGGCTCATATCGTGTCTTAAAAATTTGATCGTTACCGTAACATTTAACAAAAATTCGAGGGCCCATTCAGATAAAGGTGCAGTTATCACTACAGTAACAGCTTAAAATTTGATACACACACATGACACCCTCGAGTCCCTTACTCGCCTCTTACCTTACACCAGTGGGAATGAAAAGGGGTGATACTGTTCTCCTAACGAAAAAGTACAAATGGCTTTTAACTAGATGGGTAACTTTTAATTGTAAGTAGTCAGAAAACCAGACGCCATTTTGAAGAGGAGCTATTACAAAAAGATGGCTGCCATTTTAATAACATTCTTCTTAACAAAGAACCGACTGCCGTAATGTAGGGCACAAAGCACCGCTCGTACAAAATAAAATAAAGCTCAGTGAAGTGCTCCTACTTATTATCAGTGTTGCCATGGTACAATCTTTAAATTAAATACTGTACCCATTTATCCACTTCACAAATATAGCACCTCATTGCATTTTTTTCACCAAGTTACGTATATCTAACTTTGCATTCGTGAGTAGACAATGAAACTCAACAACTTTGCCTGTAGAGCCAATGTGGTGCGCTACAAATTTACTATCAATCCAGACTTCTGAAAAATTTCGGTAAACATTTAAACATTACATTACACCATTTTACAGATTTGTGGATTGTGTGAAGAAAGGGTCAAAACCTAGCTAAGATACCTAGGTTTAGATTTCCAAGGCATACTTACGAAATTATTTAGACAAATACAGGATCAGTAGGTATATTTACCGAAAACCAAGAAAGATAACAATAACAAAATTACACAAGAAATGCAAGATTGATATTTTTCCTTATTCAAAACCGTGTCGCAAGATACTTCATTATTATTACCAACACCGAAATAATTTAAACATCTGGCAACCTTAGCTTATTTTAATCCCCAGCTATATAAGTAGGTCCAACGTGATCTCATAAGGGCCTAGGTATCCCCTCAGACTCTTTGGCATGCAATAAGGGCCCGTTTCCCTTATTACTACCTACAGCTGCTCAGCAGATGTTCCACCTATAACTTGAAGGGAATAAGGGCTTTGTGCCCGATTGCTTGTAAATTAAATTGCAGGGTAGGACAGAAAATCTTGGCTGGAAGGTGAGTACCTACTATTTAAGGGATCAACTTATAATGGTAATTCTCAGTATTGGTAAGAAAAGCCAGCAGGAGTTGGTCCCTTAAATGGTTAGTCTGATGAGCTGTCTGGCGATAGTCATAGTACCTACTATTTTATCGGGTGTAAGAAGTGTCATTTGAAAGTTCATGTATTGCATCAGGCGTCAGACTCACAACCTACCACTATGATGATGATACACAGTCTTCTGAATGACTCTCAAAATTGTTGCGTTCTACCTACTCCGCAAGGGATATAGGCGTGATGTATGTTTGTAAGAGACAATTTTCCGAATCCTAAAAGGGTGTTTTGGCACAAGGTACATACCCAGGTCGCTTTTTACCGACTTTTAAAAAAGTAAAATTACCTTTTTTAATCTTATGGGCTATGGGCGGCAACTCGCAACATCCGAGTAGAGAGCCTAGTACTCTAACTAATATTCCAAAGGACTTGTTAAATGAATTGAGATTGCAAGCTTGAATACAAAGTCGGGCCAATAAGCCAGTTTATAGGCCAAGCTGTGATTTTATTTCTAGGGTTCCGTACTAAAGGGTCAAAACTGAACCCTATTACTGAGACTCCGCTGTCGGTCGCCCACAGACAAACGTCGCCCGGCTGTGTTGTATCAAATATGAAAGAAAAAAAAAATTTTACTCTTTGAGAAAAACTTGCAAAATATTCCACCGCAGGCTGGATTTGAACCAGCGGCCTTCGCCATCTGTACAGGCGGCGCCTCTATCAACTGAGCTACAGCGGCTCACTCCTTATCTTCACTAATACCGCGTGGTAGGGCTCCATCTACCACTTTTCACTCTTCGCCAGTCAACAGGCCGGAAATTACCCTCCCCGAATGGAGGTCTTGCCAAACTTTACACGGTTGGCAGACGGATTGGCGAGCGCAGTGCAAGATGATAACGCTCGTTGCCCCTTCACAGTCGCTTTTTATGACACTCATGGATGGAGTCAGAGTGTTGATCCTCTAGGCTAGTATTACACTAAAACTGCGTATTTTACAGCTTGTATAAGGGGGCTCCCATGCAAAAATAACGTGATATTATAATTCTTAGGTACAGAACCCTTTGTGAACGAGACAAACTCGCACTTAGCCCGTTTTTACAGTTCAATATTGGACGAGATTTTTTATAACTCTCTTATTAAGGCCTTTCGCACACGCAACGTCGGTTTCGACGTTATTTTAGCGCTGCGATGCGCAGCGTTAGAAAAATGCAAATTTCCACCTTAATCCCATATAAATACGACGACGCAGGCCCAACGCTGCGTTGCGCACCCTAATGTCAAACGGTATTGACAGACGCATCCGTCGACGCTAAAATAGCGCAGCGTTGTGCGTTGCGCTAAAATAACGCAGGGTATGGCACACGTAACGCAGCAACGGACGTTAGATTTTTGACGGTTTATTAACCCTTAGCTGAGCCTGATACTTGGAATAATTAGGACATTTTCTGTGTATATTCAGTGGGTAGATTTAGTCGGCGACGGAATTTCCGCTGAAGTGTGTCATCTCTAATGCAAATAACATTGCTGGCGTAATGGCGCCGAATTTCATCGCATAGGTCCGGTCGTAGAGTATTTAATTATATTTAAATTGTATAGTATATATTTTTTTTATTTTATAATAGTTATGTTGGGTAATTACTAGTACGAGTGAAAGATTATTTCTTTTTTCAAGACAGGTTTTAATCACTAATTTTCAACAGCACGCCCAAGGGTTAATAATCGAAACCGACACTATAATAGAGTACAATGCAATATAATCTGCAACAATGTATTACAATTCCATACAATATGATCGCAATATCAATCTCAATATCATTCATAAGTAAAAAATATACATCTCATTCATTGTACAATGGTATTACAACAGAAGTCTGTGATAAATTTGAAATTAAACTTGGCGTTCAACAAATCTCAGCACTGAGCCAATCGTCTTACTAGCCGCGGCTGTCAGAAGTCCGTGCCGTGGAAAATACTGTATGCAGATGATGTTTCTCTTATGACTCTGTAGAAGACCTGCAGGGCGAATTCGACCGTTGGTTGAAGTTTCTATAAGACATGGGTCTCAAGATTAGATGCAAGAAAACGGAGCATATGTCGTATACTTATGTCAATATATTCATGAAAACATTTAGTATGTAAGAAAAAATATAAATAATTATACTAGAAATTATGACGGGCAAGCATAACCGCAATACAAGAAGTAAAAATAAAATAAATCAACCAAAGTACAGACTAGCTAAAGTTAGGTCTTCATTTTGATGGTCTAAGTATACGATACTATAAAAATATACCGGAAAATATATTAAGTCAATCAAAAACTAAATTTTAATCTGTGATTAAGAGGCTACTATACCGAGCTGAAAATTCGTGAGCTGTTAGTTGATAAAAATATTTCTATTTCATTTATGCATCCCACCCGTCCCGCAGTTATAAAAGAGACAGTTGTAGCTCGCTACCGGAAAATTTGCGTTCTGGGTGTACCAGGCTCCCCGTTCGAAATCTCTATCAAATTTCTTGATAGTGGCATTATTTTGCTGCCAATAAAATATTCTATGCTTCTATCGTTTGTGTTGCTGAAATTATTGTCATATTTAGAAGATACCAAGGCGTAAACTTGCTGATAAGTTTAGAGCACTTTGCGACAGCCATATCTTTTTTAAATGCATTATTACAACCAGAAAAAGAATATGGAGCATGGATGTAGTCCAGAAGAGTTACCGCGCAAAATTTGAGTCGATCGGTTGCGAATTGGCAGAGGGATAGGTTGAGAGCGTTTGTATGAAAAATAATGACTATAGGTCCCACTTAAGAAAAAATTATATTATAAAGCCTATTATAAGTTAGATGATTACATTAATGACAAAAGGCATGGACCTCTGAAGTTTCAGCTCATCAAAAAAAACATGAACGCGTTGTTAATACCAAATCGGGACGTGCATTTACAATTGAAATAATAATAATTGTATGATTTTAAATTTCACACTTGAATGACTAAATTTAATTTGAAATTCTATTTTGTTTATGTATATTGATTGTATTTGACATTCTAAAAGAATTATTTGTGAATCTACTTGTAAATAAAGTTTAAAACATTTAAATGTTATAGTCGAGGGCCACAAAGACGCGTCTAAGACAAAACTTTTAGCTTAAAGAAAACTTATACCTACAGTTTTACCATTTTAAATACTTGGGTGGGGCCAATCATTAGAAATTATGGCAAAATCGACCTACATGTAACCTATAGATAACCTTTAGAAAAACAACGGGATTGATGAAGTGGAGACAACTCGCATGTGCAATGTGCGACAAGGAAATGCCCATCAATCTTATAGAAAAATTAAATGTATAAAACGGTGATTATATTATACGAAAAGAAGGATATCTCACACAAACGTGCACTCCATTTTGAACCCTTATAATACCCTACTCAACGTAGAAAACTATTTTTGTAATCTTATGCCTTACTCCGTAGTAAAGACACTTTGTTTGGCTCGTCTTGGCGGGACACGACCGTGCTTCTAGATTGTGCTTTTAAGTTTGATTGACCAGCCGCGCTCTGATATTATTTTGTTCGATAAGCAGCAGTAAGATCAATTGCTCTTTCGACGTCAAGTGAAACGGCCAAATTCATTTCGACATCCTGTACGGGAAACTCATTTGAAATACAATGTCGCATATTATCAAAAGAACAATATCATGTTGCTACGTCTACCAGTACTTTTCTCGCTCGCTCATTCATACATAATGTCAGGTAAAATGTCAGTCTAGTGCAAGTGTTGCCAGGAACATAAAAATAAATTTACTCCACACTGGTCATTAAATGTTGTTAGGTTATTGTCGGACCAGCAGTAAAAGAATATGTATTATATCAGTTACCTAATTCCCATAATACAAGCTTTGCTTAGTTTCGGGCTAAATGGCGCTGTGTGTTTTATTCAGGCATATTTATTTACCCCTTGCAGGGTAGGCAAAGCGTAAACAGCTGTAATAAAACGGTCATTTACTCCACGTCTGACAAAAATTTGAGAGTTATTAAGAAGGTTGTGTATCACCATAGTGACAGGTTGTCAGCCTGTCGCCTAAAATTGCAACTATCAAATATGGTAGCTACGGGATAGATATGGGATGATGCTATTCCAGGCCCACACCACACGGCAAATAAAAGTAATACAAAGATAAATATTTGAATACTAAGAAAACAACAATAATAATTATTAGTGAATTTTAAGAACAAGACTGCAGATATTTATAACGTTTGAAATCCGCGATCTTGAATTGATAAAATGACCCCGGACCTAAAGTATGGAAAAAGTGGTTTCAGTTAAATTTATGAAATTTTGGTATGTTATTAGGCTTCGATCATCTGAACAAAAGATTATATGGCACTAAACTCCTAGGCTTAATGGTTTTCGAAATAATCACGTCTTTCATTTTAATCATTACTTATGCGGTTGCACCACTCCACCCTGCGCGAAGTGCTAAACGAAGTGTGCGACAATACTCTAGCCCGACAGAATGAAGTGGGAAAGTACTCTTGCTCGACGCACGCTAGTGCGAAAGTTCTCTAGCCCGACGTACACTGGTGCGATATTGCTAAAGTGCGAATAATCTTGACTGTGACAGGGTTGGGCAAGGTCGGACAGGGTGGGGCAAGGTCAGACAGGATGCGGTAAGGTGGGACAGGGTGGGCAAACTTGTGGTAGATGGGGCATGGTGGGGAAACGTAGAGCAGGATGGGTCAATGTGGGACAGGGTAGGGCAAGGTGCCGCGTTGTTGATCTTGCCTCACCCTGACCCACCATGCCCCAAATTGCCCCACCATTCCCCACCTTGTACCATCTTGCCACACATTGCCCCACCTTGACCCACTTTGCCCCACCCTGTCCCACCTTGGCCCACCATTGTGCCGCCATACCTCATCCGGCCCCGACCTGCCCCACCTAACCCCATCCTGCCCCACCTTGGCGCACCATGGCCCACATTGCCTCACTCTACTCCACCTTGCCACACCTATTACTTGCTACTTGGGACCACCACTTTTTGCTACGAATTAGTTTATCTGACGCACTGGACAATTAACGAATTAGACACTACGCAACAGGCCCTTTGCGTTGCGTACGCAGCTGATACCGGTAGCCCGGCGTAACAGGGGTGCACGAACGTGATCACGTGAATGATTACGTGCACCACCTGCATACGCAGGCGGTCTGGCCTGCTCCCATTCAATAATTAAACGTGATTATTTCTTAAACCATTATACCTAGGAGTTTGGCATGATGGTACAGGGTGGGGCAAGGTGGGTTAGGGTGAGGCGAAATCAACAACGCGGCACCTTGTCCCAACTTGTCGTACATTGCCATCCTGCCCCACCTTTCCCCACCATACCTCACCTTGCCCCACCTTGCCTCACCCTGTACTATCATGCCACACCCTGTCCCACCTTACCCCACCCTGTCCGACCTGCCCCACCTTGTCCGACCTTGCCCCACCCTGTCCCACAATGCCCCACCCTGTGACAGTCAAGATTGCGTGTGTCGTACTTCGGTATAACACTCCACGCAGGGTGGAGTGGTGCAACCGCGTAGGTAATGATTAAAACGAAATATCGCGATCATTTCAAAAACCATTAAACCTAAGAGTTTGGTCCTATATAATATTTTGTTCAGATGATTAAAACCTATAACATACCAAAATTTCACCAAATTTAACTGAAACCACTTTTTCCATACTTTAGGTCCGGGGTCATTTTAATATAGTCAGTGCAACTTGAAGACTGTACAAATGTTTTGTGATTTCGGCGGTCTCTCCGGCTATGCTCCGGTAGCGCTAAATGGCGTAACCTTACCAGTCTGCTCCGATTTCCGATACCTCGGTTCACTTCTGCAAGGCGATGGTGAGATAAACCGGACTATCAAGCACAGAATAAATGCAGGATGGATGAATTGGCGACAGGTCACGGGCACAGTGTGCGACCCCCGAATGCCCCTCAAACTGAAGGGCAAGATTTACAAGACGGTGGTCAGACCTGTCGTCATGTATGGATCTGAGTGTTGGCCTACAAAAGTGACACTTCATAATAATGTCACTATCCTCCCAGCCGTTCAGGCTGTTTCCGTGAAAAAGAATGTATCTACATGACCGTGTACCTATTATACTTCTAGCGGTCCTTTGAGCGGTTTCACCAGCTTCTACTTACCTGTTTCCAAGTAGAAATTAGATCTTTGCCCTTAGCAAAAAGTCGATTACTCCGTTCCAGCAGAAGTGACTCATCAAGACCATGTGCCAGCAAAAGCGACCGTCATGCTGAACAACTTTTACTTTGATGGAGATATCTTATCTCTTGCAATTTAGATGGGATGCTGATGATCTGCATCAGGTACTCCAGACCTTCGATGACTATGTGCCAATAAAAGCGGCTCGTCATGCTGAACAAATTTTACTTCAA
Source organism: Phthorimaea operculella (assembly GCA_024500475.1). Classification (NCBI taxonomy): domain Eukaryota; kingdom Metazoa; phylum Arthropoda; class Insecta; order Lepidoptera; family Gelechiidae; genus Phthorimaea; species Phthorimaea operculella. The sequence continues at coordinate 716,307 of JANFCV010000073.1, forward strand.
AGCCATTACCGTATCTCTTATAGTTTGAATGGGATGCTGGTGATCTGCATTAGGTACGTACTCCAGATTCTCGATAATCATGTGACAGCAGGAGCGGCTCGTCATGCTGAACAACTTTTGCAATGAACCCATTTTAGTATCTCTTATAGTTTAGCTGTGCTTCTGGTGCCCGCCATTATCAGGTACTCTAGTGATGAAAAAAAGTAGTCCATGTACGTCCCTAATATTATGCCAGCAATATCAGTGGCAAATTTCACGAGGATCGCTAAATCATCGGTTTGATTCATTTTGGCAATATCCGTAACATTTCTCGCTTTTCCTACTTCATTCACCCAACTTCTATGGTAAAAATATGTACGTGGCAACACCTATCAACAAATATTGTTTTGACAAGGTTGTCCGCCAGACGTGCGCAAAAGAGACAAACCTATGTAAAAGAAAGAGTGGTATTGTCAAATTTTGAAGTACTATATCTCGTTCTTTCACATGCAATCGCCACATCTTTTATTTCATCAATTATCAAACAATACGAATTGTACAGATGGTTTCTTATCTTGTAGGTACCGTCAAATTTGTTTCCGCTTCTGCTGGCACATGGATATCGAATATCCATAGTGTCTGTCTACCTTATAAAGTAGGTATCATATGAATGTTTAGTATTTTGTAGATTTTTCCACATGAAAGTAATTTGGAATACTTGGTGTTTTAATCAAACACTAGATATTGACATAAACTTTTGGTTACAAAGTTAATACAAATGAAGCAAATGGAATAAATTCACGCCACTGATGGGATTCGAACCCACGTTTTTGGACAAACCGGGTCAGATGTGTTTGAGCGCTACACTCGACTCCAGACTTAACTTAGCCACATAACAGTTTTGGGCAGAATACATTCGATGCTCAATTACAAGAGCAAACTCTTTCTTAGAAAAGGTGAGAATCTACACTAACTGCGTCAGGCCAATCATGACCTTTAAGACCCATCTGAATATGCTGCAAGTCATCCAAAACCGCTTCGTGCGCAGGACTACTGGAGCTCCCCTAATAGTTGCAGCGTCTAACTACTACCCCTATCCAACTTCGAACTTTTGACTTTGCCCCAGGCACGTCCTTTCGGATGTTGACGGTCCCATCACATTAGCAGCTGATGCAGCCATTGCGAGTAGATCACACTCTACAAGCTCTTTAAGCAACCCTCGTCCCCGGCGAATAGGACACAGAGGCCCCTCACTTGTGCCATTCTTTGGCAACTACCGGCACATACCGGGTAAACACAGTCCGACCCGTTCTTCCCAGAAAAACTCGTAAGCCCAGTCTTACCCCAAGGACGTGATTGGGCTGGTTGTTTGAACAACCACCCACACACATCCGGGTGAGCCCTCGCTCCCCACAAAATAGTTAGCTTTAACCGGCCCCGGGGCCGATAAGTGCAGTGCCACATAACAAAAATAAACCGCTACACTACGGTAGCTCTAACCCAGGCAGCGAAATTGTGAACCACTTGATTCGTTCATATATTTTTGTAACTTTGAATGGAATGGAATTCGATCTCTTTCACTAGTTCAGCGTAAAAACTAAATTAAGCTACATTAAGTTTAGCGATTGCCCCGATTGGGTACAAGAAGCTTATCGTAGAGGACGAAACTCATACCGAGTTGACGTAAGATACACATGAGACCGATGCTTCACAGATTCGCACCAGTAGTCCATATGGACGCAGTTTCAAATTTCAACTGTCGTAAGGTCACTGAAGAGACGAACTAAAACAAAATACTTAGCTGTCGACTTATTTTGCAAATACACTGATCGTTATCCGTTCTCTTTCAATAGTTAAGCGTAAAAACTGAATTAAGCTACATATAGTTCTCAACCCGAGATTATCACGAATACTATAACGGATGCTGTACCACTTAAGTTTAAAGAAACACAAAAGTTTTTCGATTTGCGGTTGGTAACCAACTTTGTTTATGTATATCGAAACGTTGACTACAAAACCCTAGTTGAAGGTGTGTCTGAGATGCTCTTGGACGGTTGAATCTTCTAGTTCATACCTACTAAATAATAAAAACTTGTTTATTAAATTCAAAATTCTTGCGTACCTACATTTACACACAGAAGATAAATACATAATGTCGCTTCTACAAATTTTAATCTTGACACATTTTTTCCTGTCTTTGTTACTCTTATTGTTTTAAATGCCTACAACTATCTTTGTTGCGCCGCAACGCACAAAAATCGTTCCTCTTTTGTTTTCCAACGCAGCGTTGTGCGCTATTTTGACGCTGCGCTAAAAATGCGCTGGAACGGACGTTGCGTGTGTTCTTCGCCTAACTTTATCGAGCTATCAAGATTTAAGTAGGTACCCATCTTATTAAGAAAATAGCCGTGTAATATTTTCTTTGAAATATCGTACCTGGATACTACATTAGGTGTATGTTTCTTTTTCACTGCATTGGCGTTTCGTTACAAGTAAGTAGGTATGACTTATGTCAGCATTTATTATACTTAATGTTCATTAATATAATGGTCATAGCACAGATATGTACCGTAAACCTCGACTCGTTTTCTTAAATTAAATAGATAGTTCAAAATGTAACATTTTCGACGAAAAGGCTATTGCTACATTTCCACTGAAAATGGTGGCGGGAAAAGTGCCAGCGCAGCTAATGTAGAGTTCAAATAATACATTTACCGAGAAGTAAATTCTGACGGCCAGCTACAAGCCGTTACTTCACTCGATGAGCACAAAATTACATTTACAATGGACAACTTTTTGATCCAACAGGTACCTAGGCGAGAAACATATACCTACCTACTCGTATCAACAAAACATCCGTTTGTGCGTTATTCTAGCGCGGAGCTAACGCATGCGTTAGAAAAATGCGAATTGCTCCCTTACTTTCGTACAAATACCGCTGAGTCGGCGGATGCGTCTGTCAAACCGTTTGACATAAACCGTATTTGTATTAGAATAAGGTAAAAAGTCGTATTTTCCACACGCAAGCGACCCTTATCCTTATAAAAATCGTACATCTCTAATTCCTATGTAACTTTTCTAGTAGTAGTCTATGGATGTTTTAAATACCATAACACCCACAACAGTCCACTGCTGGACATGGGCCTCCCCTAGGTTTTAAATAGTACCTACCTAATCGGTCGTATATGATATGATGATGGATGAATGACAGTTGTCAAATCAGTGTTATAAAAAATTGCTTTTTCGTTTTAACGAACATTCTCATCATAAGCAAAGATTGCAGATTTATTTTTAGTTCCATAACAGCCACAACAGTCCACTACTGGAAATAGGCCTCCCCCTATCGGGGGGTATTGCCATACTCACCACGCTTGGCAGGCGGATTGGCGAGCGCAGTGCCAAGATTACATTTACAGGGAACGCTGCTGCCCATTCCCTGGATGAATATCCCTTAGTCGCTTTTTACGACACCCACGGGTAGAATTGGGGTGATGCTATTCTAAGCCGGCATCACACGGCATTTTTAGTTTAGTTTTACCAAGATAAAACAGGTTATCTAGGCTGGCAAATAATTTTTCTGTAGGTGGTATTCGTTATCATTATTTTGCTCAACTTCTCACAGTCTTGAGAGAGAGACGGAATTGATTTAATACCAACATGATCTAAAACCGTAATGAAAATATAGCTCCAGGGAAATTAAGTGGCTTAATTCGGGATTAAATTTCTCAAGCCTGAATTAAGGTTAGATAGACTGAATTTACATAAGTGTTAAAGTAGATTGTGTTACTACCTAATCTAATTATAATCCACCCGTTTAAATACTGTTCATTATAATTTTCGAAATAGGTATACCTACGTATTTACCTCATAGGTATAATACTTACCTTCCAAGTTTTTCTTCATATATACTTATTTTATATAGTGTGGAAATATAGATTTAGCTTTCACTAGAAACTAATGAGAATCTTCATAACGACGCTTGAAAGGCAAAATTATCTAAGCGACATCAGAGTAACTTTACAGGAGAGCAGTTTAAAGTTTGGATTTTCAGAAAAAAAATCGTGTAAATTTTTGTGATAGTCCTAGAAGCCTAGTTTTTACATATTTGTTTTGTTATTTTTTTACCTAAATTTTAGTGTACATATCAATAAAGAATAATGCTTAGTTTTAGAGTTAGTGTCGCTTAGTCAAAAATTACCTAAAAATAAATACAGGCAAATTTGACTAACCGACAAGCTGGGAATGACAACGGTACGGTAAAATTTAAATAAACACCTTTTTTAAGAATTTACGACAGAGTAAAAGTTGCCCAACCAACATCAAAAATACTTCGAAGTTGAGGCAAAACTACTTAGGTTACAATTTTATACTAAATTCTTCCCGGCAATTTGACTTAAATAACATTTGTTACAGAAAATTTACCTAATTATTTAATTCAAGTGTTATATCAATAACAATAAAAATCAACACTAAGGTACACGGAGGCCCATTTCAACTAGGATCATCATCACATTAGCCTATAGCAGTCCACTGCTGGATGTAGGCCTCCCCCAGGGTACGCCACAAGGCACGACATCCGTATTCGCCATCCATTTGCTACCAGCCGGTCTTTTTTATCGCCATCGGTCCATCTGGCCCTTGGGCGCCCAAAACTATGCTTGCTGAGGCTTGGCCTACACTCGAAAACCCGATTACAACATCGTCTATCGTTTCTACGGCAAATGTGACCAACCTACTGGACATTTAGAAGATAATCTCTTTCCGGGCCTTATACATTAGCGAGATCTCTAACATAGACCTTTTCGTCGGTCTCTGAGTGATACATAGCTGGTGGGACAATTTATTTGTCAGATTTCACGTCTCGTCTCCGTTAGTCATCACCGTACATGATAAGACACTCCGATTGAACATCTTGGTCTAGAGGCATGGTGACAAAGGTGAGACGCAACTTCCAAAATGCTACCCAGTACAGCTTCACTCTTCTGGTGATTTCAGCCTCAAAATTGTATCTTCCTAACTGCAATGTTTGCCCAAGGTATTCATACTTCTGTAAAACTTCAAGGTCTACCTACGTCCTACACCAACCACGGATATTGGCTCAGGAACGACTTCATGTTCATCCAAAATTATCATGCTCTTGACTAAGGTCATCCTGAATTCAACATGCTTCGAGACCGTATATAAACAGAACAGCGTTTTTGCAGATCCTGAAGCAATTTGGCCATTATGACTATGGCGTCGGCAAAGCGGAGATACATAAAATATTTGCCGTTGACTTTGATACCCAACCCATCAGGTTTGTCAGGTTTTGAAGACATCCTAAGGCATTTTGGTGAAAAGTTTTAAGGATAAAACGTCATCCTGTTTTACATCTCGGCGTAATAGTATGGACCTTGTTTTGTGGTTTTGTACTTGAACGGGGGTCTTCACCAATAGGCTTCTCCGCACCTCCACATACAGCCATTCGACTAGGCACGGCTGCAAGGACACCAGAACAGCCCAGGTTTCTCTCGAGTCAAAAGCTTTCTCGTGGGCTACAAAAGCCATACGCAACGGTTGGTTGAACTCTTCTGACTTCTGTATTTTGGGATGTGGTCTATTTATACTAAAGCCTTTACGATACCCTGCCCGTCCCAGTGGTTGTAAGGCGTCAAATCTTAGTCGTTTTATTACGATCTCGAGAAAAGTCTATAAGACGTAGCTCAGTAGTGTAATCATCATCATCATCATCAACCATTCAGGGTTGTCCCATTTGCTATTACGGAGATAAAATTGTCTTTTTAACTCATCAAATCCAGGTTTTTCACTAGCCGTTAGCCACCTTCACCTAGAAAATCACAAACACCTAGGAAATTTCGTCTGCCCAATCCGAAAGCCCATTACTATTTCTGAGCCACTGTCATAAGCTTTTTTCGAGAGTCGCTTTGAATGGTCTGGCATCAATATTTGACGGTTTCTAGCTGCTGGAACAGACCAGGTCTTGTAAAGGCACTGTGGACCACATTCATGCTGTACGGAAGGTTTTACAGAAATCAGAGTGTGACCAACCGCTTTGTGTGGCTTTTGTGGACTACAAACCTGGGCTGTTCTTGAGTTTTTGCCACGAAGCCAAGTCGACTAACGATATCCCCACCCCACAGATACTGAGAAGCCTGTAATTAATAGCAACGATATGCATTCCAGTATATAGCTATTCAAAGTAACTAAAAGTATAAGGCATTACTTTGCGGAAGTCCATCTTGTTGAAAGTGATAGAAATATGTTTTGCTTCTTCCGCACTTACGAGTGAACCACACTCGCGACCGCAACTTAATGCAAATGTACAAGCGACGCACCTCTCCAACACCACAACCACCGTTTTACACTCTACAGGTATACTTCCATGGAGTATCCTCAGGAGATCATCGACAGTCACGTTCCGAGGACCGACTAATAAGTAACTGCCCCTGTCGATTAAGTTGCGGTCGTACGTGTGGTTCACTTAGCAGCATAACTTGCCATCATAAGCGCGGAAAAAGCTGAACATATTTCTATCACTTTTAACAAGAGCCATTTAACTACTACGAGGTGTAAAACAAGGTGACGTTATATCGCTCAAACATTTCACCAATGCGCTTGAAGACCTTAGCATGGAATGATCTGGACAATTTCGTCAACAGTGAATACCTCACAATCTCCGCTTTGCCACCTTCATGGGCAAAATCATCAGAGAGGAACATAGAATCGCGGCAGGTACTGTGAAAGGTGTTCAGTTTAAATAAGACCTCGAGGCGTGATGGACTTGGGATGAATTTGGAAAAGACTACGGTCCAGCTCAATTGCATATCTCCGTCGAAGGTGTAGTAGACCTTGAAATTGTCCAAAACTATGAATACCTTGGGCAAAAATTGTACTTAGAAAAAGATAAAATTGAGGCTGGAATCTCCAGAACAGTGCGGCTGGACTGGGTAGCATTTGGGAAGACGTATCTTGTTCTGGAGTCACCCTCGCCGCAACAAGGTGTTTGATCAGTGCATCCGATCGCTCATGATGTATTATGGAGCATAGACATGAAATCTGAGAGTAAAACTGGGACACTGGTTACATGTCATTCAGAGAGGGGACGCTTTGCTAGGTGTCTCGCTAATATGTCGAGCTTAATCCGGAACGATTATTCGAAGACCAAAGTAACGGACATACTGGAAATATAAGTGTAGCAAGCTGAAGGGTCAGTGGTCTGGCCACATCTGACGTAAAAGCGATTGAAGACGGAGTAAGCGGGTTCTCGAGTGGATGCCACGCCCAGAAATACCAATGACTGGAAGAGAGCAGCTGGTAGGGACTGGATGGTAAACGCAAGGATTGTACCTTGTGGCGTACCCTGGTGAGGCCCACGTTTAGCAGTGGACTGTAATTATTATAGGCTAATGTGATAATGACCACAGAAGTAGGTAACGAGCTAAGAAACTGAATGAAGCGGATGAACAAAATTTATTTATAATCTGATTTATTTGTAAATTCTACTGAAAATTTTTGGACTTGTTACATGAAAAGTGCATTCCTCATATTTGGCGACATCGTTATCGAAGCACGAGCGTGCATCCCACGCGACGCCCTGCCATGCACTGAACTATCTAAGTAACTTAAACTCTAGATTCACTGTTTGCACAAGCGACTGTTTGTGTGTCATCCGTAGGAGTAACCAACATTTTTATGTAAACTACTTTAAATAAAAATATTCCAAGCGCCTGTACGTGATGCTACCATAGGTTCTAACCGACATTGGATAATCGTATTTGGTCAAGTAAAAATTGTCTAAATAAGAAAAGAACCTTTGAAAACGGCGGGTAAAAATTGACTAAGCGACAATCAGATTTATGTTTAAGACAGGTAATATATACTGAACCAACTGAATAAAGAAAAATTATAACAGGCATTTTTAACTAAACGCCAAGCACGCAGAAAAACGGGTATGCAAAAATTACTTAAGTGATGAAAAAACGAGATCTTTGTAAGGAAAAAAATAGCTATGCGCCTTACACTGTGTTGTCAGATTGAGGCAAAATTGACCAAGCGGAGAAAATACTGTACGAAGAGAACGGTAAAATTTGACCAAAGTCAAATTTAGCATTATTTAATTTCGATTCCCACCAAATTTTCAAAAATGGTCGAATATCGTGTCGGTTAGTCAACCGAAAAAAGTGAATTTTCGCGAATTTCAAAATGTCTAAGCGACAAAAAAGTCATCGTAGAGAGACGTGAGTAGGACCAAACGACGCAGAAAAATCAGGCGATTCCAACAATGTATATAACTCAATTTGGCCAAAAATGTCGCTTAGATAATTTTGCCTTTCAAGCGTCGATAAGTTAGTAGTACCTAGTAGGCGGTATAAAACCGTGACACTTGGGTTCACTGGGTAGAGCATAGCATGGGTAGTGCCTGCGACGCAGAAGGTTCCGCGCTCGATTCTTGGTGGATGAGGTGGATCACTCACAAAGCTGACATAATTATCAGTTGTCACTTTGTAGTCTTGTTAGGACATTGCAGGCTGAACCACCTGATTGTCCAAAAACTATAATGGTTCCGTGCTTCATTATGCCATCGGTCCCGGTTAGGTACTATCTATGACTTCTTAGACGGCGATTGACCGCGATTGTTACTCAACCATGTTAGAGGCCTGCTGTAGTAGGCGGTCGAAGAATTCTGACACCAGGGTTCATCGGGTAGTTAGACTACTCAGTTTCCCATACACAATTAATAGAAACAAGAAGATAAATATAAATTTTGCTTACCGGAATCATTTTGGGCGGACATGTGTGGTGACTCTAGCGGTAATCTGCAAACAAAGCAAAATAATGAGGTTAGCAAGACAGAAAATGCGTATTCATCAGTAAAATCAAATTTTATAGGTACTGTATCTCTGATATTAATATACATACTTATATCTATTAGATAGTGTCTACAACACGATTCGGGCACAAGTAAGTATGAGAAACGGCGAGCGGGGCGCCTTTATCTGATGGCTCTCTCATGATAGCGTCGATTTTGACGCTTACTGACTTTTACAGAGGAGCTCAAGTTAACCTAGAAGGAGTAGGAGATGGTTGCCACGAATGACATATATCTCGGATTAAAATTGACTCAGAACCATACCTATTACGTTTTATTTTGCTGTATTGATAGGTATTCTTATACTTTTTTTACAGTCGGTGTGGCAACACTGAACGGCCAAGTTGTAAACATTAGAGCTCCTCTTAAAATATTTAATTTTTAAATAATTTACTGCCCTAATCAAGTTCATCGCATTAAAAAATTATACTTTAGTTTATCATTTAAGTTTTTTAGTGGATAAGTTTGGCTCAAATCACGTTTTTATTGTGAAAAGTGTAACGGCAAAAACCGTTAGTGATAGTCATTTCAATATTTGAATATAACAACGTAATTAAGTAATTTCGTGTATTTTTACGAATAGTAATACGTATTTTAAGGGCTTATTGTGTATCTTTTATGCTAGTGCAAAAAAATACGTGTGAAATTACGGCATATACTTAACATAACCTCAATCTTGGTAACCGCTCATTTAACCTACGAGGTACTTTTTTTTTTATATTTACTTGTTTTTGCATATTTGTTCGTTTTCAAAATGCATACTACTAGATCTCAAACAATTCGTCAACTAGAGGACAACTTAATAGTTCGAGAGCCCAGGGGGTAAGTGGCTATCTCATAAGGTACCACGATAGGCTAGGTTTGGATCGTTAACCAAGACTTAAACAAGTCGTATGACCCAGGTCTGCCAGAAAATATTGGATATGTTCTGCAGATTTTTGCCGTTAATATTGTAATTTCATAAGGTACCCGAATGACAGTGCCAGCATCAGCTTACCATTGATAAATTGAGTTAAGAAAACTTGGTCTGCCATTGCGCACTCTGCCAGAAGTCCTTGGGAGACCCCTCCAAATATACCCTTCCGACACCCCTAACCTATCTCATCTAAGGACTTCCGGCTGAGTGCGCAGTGGCAGACCAAGATTTTTTAACATAATTTGTCAATGGTAAGCTGATGCAAACACTTTTATTCGGGTTCCTTATGATATGACAATTTTAACTGATAAAATCTGCAGAAGTTATCGAATATTTTCATATTTAGGAGGATTGTGCACAGAACAGAGACCTTCTATCCAATTGACCTATACAAATCGAATCTCCTAATCATTACGAGCATTTCATACCAAGGCACCATCAAAATCAAACCAGTGGGGGAAAAGATATAGGCCAGTTTTTATACACTTTACCTACAATTTCACACTTTTTGACAGGATTGTGTACAATACAGAGACCCTCCTCCTCACTGACCTATATGACTCAAAGCTCCTAGTTATGGAGAGCATTTCATATTAAGGCGTCATCAAAATCAAACCCGGGGGGAATAAGATATAGGCCAGTTTTCATAGACCAAACCTCCATTTCAAACTTTTTGACAGGATTGTGTTCAATACTGAAACCCTCCACCCAACTGTCCTATATGACTCGAAGCTCCTCATTATGGAGAGCATTTCGTATTAAGGCACCATCAAAATCAAACACGGGGGGAAAAAGATATAGGTCATTTTTCATACACTGGACCTACAACTTCAAATGTCTGAAACACTAGGATGCGGCAAGTTTAGGCCTGGCAGACCTTGTGATCTATTGTCAGAGTGATCTTGGCTATTATGTTGTGGTGGTCGCGTCGTGGTACCCGATGAGATAGTTTAGGGGTGTCGGAAGGGCATCTTTGGAGAGGTCTGGCAAGCACTTCCGGCAGGGTGCGCAGTGGCAGACCAAGCTTTTTTTACATAATTTTTCAATGGTTAACTGATGCCAGCTCTTTCATTGTGGTACCTTATGACATATTTTTTACGAAAAAATGACTCTGAAAAATATCGATTATTTTTATGTTTCGGCAGGATTGGCTCTGGCAGACCTGGGTCATACGACTTGTTTAAGTCTTGGTTAACGATCCAAACCTAGCCTATCGTGGTACCTTATGAGATAGCCACTTACCCCCTGGGCTCTCGAACTATAAAAACAACTTTGTTAGAATTACAAAAGTGTAAACATACAAATGAGCAGTTATTAAGAGAACGGGATGAAAGTGAGCAAGAAATGTTAGATATCATTAATAAAAATCAACAATTAAAGAGTGAAATGGCAGATATGTACCATAAGTTGGTAGACATAACAGGTGAGAGGGACCAGCTTCAAGGAATAGTGGATAACTTTGACCGGGACGGGAATGCGTTTGAAGACACCTTGAGACGTATCACTGGCCTGGAATACGAATTACGCGATGCACACAAGGAAATTACCTTATTAAATACGACAATTCAAGATCTGAAGTCTGCACAAAGTGCAGTTACCACCCAGTCCCTGTTCGACGAGCTGGTCGCTCCTACAGTTGCGGTTTCTTCCATCTCACTCACCCAGCACCAATCGGTCGAGACTACTGAGGAACAAGTAGTCGAAACTATTGACCTCACAACGTGTGACAGCCCATTTAATAACTCACACATAACTTCATTGTCTTAGGGTAAAGTACGGATAGATGCGCACCTTTTGGAAAATGCTCTATAACTCAAGAATTAAGAACTTATTTACAAACTTATCTTTACAGATTAAAGGATTGATCTTTAATCTTTCATGAAAGCCCTAATTCATGAATTTAATTTTTATTGTTTTGTTGTAAATCCAGTTTTATTTGACCTCTTGAAAAAGGGATAGTCGCGCACCCGCACGGATAGTTGCGCAGCACTAAAAAATCATGGGGGGATACTTGCGCTTTGATGACTACCTAGGTGAATTACTATGAAATTTGTACTTTATTTTAATCAAACCAATTTGAAATTAATTTGATTAAATACTTATTTTAAAAATCGAATAGGCCTCCGAACCTTAATAATATTACTATTTCTAAAGTTATTGAGTGCTAAGTCATTATTTCAGTAAAAAATTGAATCAACGCGTAGGTAGCATAAAAATGTATGTTGAACAACGTCCATATCTAGACTGTAATTTAGAAGCATTTTATCTATCTGCAACATACTAAAATAAACAAAAATATCAATCTGCGCAACTATCCCCCAAAGCGCAACTATCCGTCCAAAAAACCTGCGCAAATATCCTTTTTGGTACGGATAGTTGCGCATTTAATTTAAAAAATAATGGTTTGGTATTTTGGAATGATTAATAAATGGGCACATACTTTATAAAGTAGTGCATATGAGGAAATAAAAATGTGATCGATTCTACAATCGTGAGAAAAGATACCCGAAAAACAAAATGTGCTAAAATAATTTCGACGCCCGGTTTGACCACGCTACCGAAGATTTTTGCTTAAACTGGCGTAAATTCTGCAATTACTCCAATAATTAACGTGGTACTTGGGCTTTCAGGAGGAAGACTACTATGTTTTAATAGGCACTAGTGCTGAAATTCACTAGAACATAGTGTTTTCGAAACCTGCGCAACTATCCCAACGGCGCATCTATCCGTACTTTACCCTATAGCAAGAAAAAAACAAGGAAAATTGTTAAACTTAGCAATTTTATAAAGAAAACGCAATCACTAATTAGGCGTAATAATAATATACTATTTTGCAATAATTTAAATTGTAATAAGGAACGTACTGAGTTGATTAATGATATTAAATCTTGCACCTCAACATTAGAACAAAATAGGGAAAATTATGAACGTGACACACAGCGCCTCCAGTCAGAAATGTCGGCTTTAAAACGATCTTTAGAACACAACACTATTAAATATGATTCAGCGCGTAAGGAAATAAAGGAGCATGTGCTGGCTATGAACAGTTTGTTGGAGTCGTGTAAATATAATAGTAACAGTGCTCAATCTTTGACAAACAATCAATGCGATTGTAATAAAATTCCAACAAGCTCATCCTTGCCGGCCGTGTGTCCCGAGCCCGCGTCATCATCACCTCGCGTCTGTACACAGCTGACTGGAGAGCGGTCGGTGCCCGTGTCGGTCGCCGGCGCTGCCGCTGCCGCCGACGACGCCGCGTCGGTCTCGCGGCCGGTGCCGACAGCGGCAACGCGGCCCGCGCTTGCCACTGATAAGGACTGTTCTTTATCACGCGCACAAATTGTTATGTTCAGCGATGAATTTGGTAAAAATATGGGCTTACAACTTGGCCAGTGCATGGGTCAGGCAGTAATTAATCATTGCATGCCTGGCGCCGATTATTCTACACTCATAAATACAGTGTTGGCATCACAATTTAATAAAAATTCAATTGTTATTATATTTAGTGGCAGAAGGGGTAATGCAACTAGAAAAGACTTTGGTTTATTTTCAAACCAATTTTAATGGAAAATGTCAAACAAGTGATTTTCTTTGCTTTGCCCTATAGCCAAAAAATGACTAACTTAGAAAATAATACTCGACATTGGTGTAACAAGTACTTACATACTTTGACATGTCGCAATCCTGACAAATTTCATTTTATTGACACCAATAATTTCATTGGAAAATATTTTAATGTAACAAAGGATAGATATTATCTATCTAAAGTTTATAAACGACAGATAGCAGAGTTACTATCTTATTCTTTTAAACATTCAGCCAATTTGTTGGCTAACCAGACAACTGCTTCTATTGAGCAGAATATCAACCTTATAACCTTGGAATCGGTTCCAAGTACTTTAAATTAATTCCTAAGACAACAGAGAGTAACTCTGGCATTACTTCTATGTCACTTACTAACCTAAGTCAGTCTATCTTGCAGAAACGAAGCTTAAAAAATAATGATATCAAAAATTGTACGAATAATAATAAAAATTGCAATAGCCGTGTTTTAAAGATTGTACACCAAAACATTGAAGGCATGATAAGTAAGGAATTAGAAATTGAACTTTTCATGAACTGTCTTAATATTGATATACTTTGTGTAACTGAACATTGGCTTAGAGATTATCAGCTCATGTTCAGTTTTAGTAATCACTGGGTAGCAAGTTCGTTCAACAGATCAACAGCAATACGCGGTGGCTCGTTAATATTACTTAAGAACGAGTTTAAATACAAAGAACGCACTGATATCGTGAACTTATCCGTTGAGCGAACTATTGAAATAGCCTGTGTAGAACTTGAGCATATTGTCATAATGAGCGTATACAGCCCACCTGATGCTAAATATGATTCCTTCGAAGAAGTTATGGAGGAAGCTTTAAATAAAGTAATAAAATCCAATAAAGGAATAATTGTCTGTGGAGATTTCAATATTAATATTCTTGAAAATTCTAGTATAAGTAAGAGGTTTCAATCACTATTTTTATGTTACGATCTCGTACATCTTATTTCGGTGCCTACGAGAATCACGGCCACTTCAGCCAGATGCATAGATAATATTTTTACAAATATTAAAGCCAAAGACGCGTCTGTTATAAACAAATTAAGCTCTGACCATACTGGTCAGCTAGCTACTTTCAAAATTAACATTGAAAAGGCACCTAAACAAGATATTACATGTGTACCGGTAAACGAAAGTAGGTTAAATCGTTACAGAGAAAATATCATACAAAAATTACCTGAATTACAATATGATGAAAATCCAAATAAATTATATAACTCAGTATTTAGTCTTGCCAAAGCAGAATATGACAATGTTTTTAAATCTAAGAAAATTAAAGTCAGCACAAAATTATTATTCAGTGATTGGGCCACGATATTATACGTTACTACTACCTAATCTACTTAGTTATAATTTTCGAAATAGGTCGTATTTACCTCATTATAATACTTACCGTTACTACCTAATCAGGTTATAATTTTCGAAATAGGTACCTATAGGTATTTACATAATGATAATAATTACCTTCCAAGTTTTTCTTCATATAAGTACTTATTTTGTTAATTAGTGTGGAAATATAGGATAGCTTTTACAAGAAACTAATGAGAATCTTCATAGGTTAGTAGTATCTAGTAGGCGGTATAAATAAAAGTCTTGTTAGGACATTGCAGGCTGAACCACCTGATTGTCCGAAAAGTATGATGGTTCCGTACTTACTTGAAACAACGGTCCCGGTTGCTGTATATGACTTCTTAGACGGCGATTGACCGCGATTGTTACTCAACCATGTTAGAGGCCTGCTGTAGTAGGCGGTCGAAGAATTCTGACACCAGGGTTCATCGGGTAGTTAGACTACTCAGTTTCCCATACACAATTAATAGAAACAAAAAGATAAATATAAATTTTGCTTACCGGAATCATTTTGGGCGGACATGTGTGGTGACTCTAGCGGTAATCTGCAAACAAAGCAAAATAATGAGGTTAGCAAGACAGAAAATGCGTATTCATCAGTAAAATCAAATTTTATAGGTACTGTATCTCTGATATTAATATACATACTTATATCTATTAGATAGTGTCTACAACACGATTCGGGCACAAGTAAGTATGAGAAACGGCGAGCGGGGCGCCTTTATCTGATGGCTCTCTCATGATAGCGTCGATTTTGACGCTTACTGACTTTTACAGAGGAGCTCAAGTTAACCTAGAAGGAGTAGGAGATGGTTGCCACGAATGACATATATCTCGGATTAAAATTGACTCAGAACCATACCTATTACGTTTTATTTTGCTGTATTGATAGGTATTCTTATACTTTTTACAGTCGGTGTGGCAACACTGAACGGCCAAGTTGTAAACATTAGAGCTCCTCTTAAAATATTTAATTTTTAAATAATTTACTGCCCTAATCAAGTTCATCGCATTAAAAAAATTATACTTTAGTTTATCATTTAAGTTTTTTAGTGGATAAGTTTGGCTCAAATCACGTTTTTATTGTGAAAAGTGTAACGGCAAAAACCGTTAGTGATAGTCATTTCAATATTTGAATATAACAACGTAATTAAGTAATTTCGTGTATTTTTACGAATAGTAATACGTATTTTAAGGGCTTATTGTGTATCTTTTATGCTAGTGCAAAAAAAAATACGTGTGAAATTACGGCATATACTTAACATAACCTCAATCTTGGTAACCGCTCATTTAACCTACGAGGTACTTTTTTTATATTTACTTGTTTTTGCATATTTGTTCGTTTTCAAAATGCATACTACTAGATCTCAAACAATTCGTCAACTAGAGGACAACTTAAAAACAACTTTGTTAGAATTACAAAAGTGTAAACATACAAATGAGCAGTTATTAAGAGAACGGGATGAAAGTGAGCAAGAAATGTTAGATATCATTAATAAAAATCAACAATTAAAGAGTGAAATGGCAGATATGTACCATAAGTTGGTAGACATAACAGGTGAGAGGGACCAGCTTCAAGGAATAGTGGATAACTTTGACCGGGACGGGAATGCGTTTGAAGACACCTTGAGACGTATCACTGGCCTGGAATACGAATTACGCGATGCACACAAGGAAATTACCTTATTAAATACGACAATTCAAGATCTGAAGTCTGCACAAAGTGCAGTTACCACCCAGTCCCTGTTCGACGAGCTGGTCGCTCCTACAGTTGCGGTTTCTTCCATCTCACTCACCCAGCACCAATCGGTCGAGACTACTGAGGAACAAGTAGTCGAAACTATTGACCTCACAACGTGTGACAGCCCATTTAA
This sequence comes from Phthorimaea operculella, assembly GCA_024500475.1. Lineage (NCBI taxonomy): Eukaryota > Metazoa > Arthropoda > Insecta > Lepidoptera > Gelechiidae > Phthorimaea > Phthorimaea operculella. The sequence continues at coordinate 732,899 of JANFCV010000073.1, forward strand.
TAACTCACACATAACTTCATTGTCTTACCTATAGCAAGAAAAAAACAAGGAAAATTGTTAAACTTAGCAATTTTATAAAGAAAACGCAATCACTAATTAGGCGTAATAATAATATACTATTTTGCAATAATTTAAATTGTAATAAGGAACGTACTGAGTTGATTAATGATATTAAATCTTGCACCTCAACATTAGAACAAAATAGGGAAAATTATGAACGTGACACACAGCGCCTCCAGTCAGAAATGTCGGCTTTAAAACGATCTTTAGAACACAACACTATTAAATATGATTCAGCGCGTAAGGAAATAAAGGAGCATGTGCTGGCTATGAACAGTTTGTTGGAGTCGTGTAAATATAATAGTAACAGTGCTCAATCTTTGACAAACAATCAATGCGATTGTAATAAAATTCCAACAAGCTCATCCTTGCCGGCCGTGTGTCCCGAGCCCGCGTCATCATCACCTCGCGTCTGTACACAGCTGACTGGAGAGCGGTCGGTGCCCGTGTCGGTCTCCGGCGCTGCCGCTGCCGCCGACGACGCCGCGTCGGTCTCGCGGCCGGTGCCGACGGCGGCAACGCGGCCCGCGCTTGCCACTGATAAGGACTGTTCTTTATCACGCGCACAAATTGTTATGTTCAGCGATGAATTTGGTAAAAATATGGGCTTACAACTTGGCCAGTGCATGGGTCAGGCAGTAATTAATCATTGCATGCCTGGCGCCGATTATTCTACACTCATAAATACAGTGTTGGCATCACAATTTAATAAAAATTCAATTGTTATTATATTTAGTGGCAGAAGGGGTAATGCAACTAGAAAAGACTTTGGTTTATTTTCAAACCAATTTTAATGGAAAATGTCAAACAAGTGATTTTCTTTGCTTTGCCCTATAGCCAAAAAATGACTAACTTAGAAAATAATACTCGACATTGGTGTAACAAGTACTTACATACTTTGACATGTCGCAATCCTGACAAATTTCATTTTATTGACACCAATAATTTCATTGGAAAATATTTTAATGTAACAAAGGATAGATATTATCTATCTAAAGTTTATAAACGACAGATAGCAGAGTTACTATCTTATTCTTTTAAACATTCAGCCAATTTGTTGGCTAACCAGACAACTGCTTCTATTGAGCAGAATATCAACCTTATAACCTTGGAATCGGTTCCAAGTACTTTAAATTAATTCCTAAGACAACAGAGAGTAACTCTGGCATTACTTCTATGTCACTTACTAACCTAAGTCAGTCTATCTTGCAGAAACGAAGCTTAAAAAAATAATGATATCAAAAATTGTACGAATAATAATAAAAATTGCAATAGCCGTGTTTTAAAGATTGTACACCAAAACATTGAAGGCATGATAAGTAAGGAATTAGAAATTGAACTTTTCATGAACTGTCTTAATATTGATATACTTTGTGTAACTGAACATTGGCTTAGAGATTATCAGCTCATGTTCAGTTTTAGTAATCACTGGGTAGCAAGTTCGTTCAACAGATCAACAGCAATACGCGGTGGCTCGTTAATATTACTTAAGAACGAGTTTAAATACAAAGAACGCACTGATATCGTGAACTTATCCGTTGAGCGAACTATTGAAATAGCCTGTGTAGAACTTGAGCATATTGTCATAATGAGCGTATACAGCCCACCTGATGCTAAATATGATTCCTTCGAAGAAGTTATGGAGGAAGCTTTAAATAAAGTAATAAAATCCAATAAAGGAATAATTGTCTGTGGAGATTTCAATATTAATATTCTTGAAAATTCTAGTATAAGTAAGAGGTTTCAATCACTATTTTTATGTTACGATCTCGTACATCTTATTTCGGTGCCTACGAGAATCACGGCCACTTCAGCCAGATGCATAGATAATATTTTTACAAATATTAAAGCCGAAGACGCGTCTGTTATAAACAAATTAAGCTCTGACCATACTGGTCAGCTAGCTACTTTCAAAATTAACATTGAAAAGGCACCTAAACAAGATATTACATGTGTACCGGTAAACGAAAGTAGGTTAAATCGTTACAGAGAAAATATCATACAAAAATTACCTGAATTACAATATGATGAAAATCCAAATAAATTATATAACTCAGTATTTAGTCTTGCCAAAGCAGAATATGACAATGTTTTTAAATCTAAGAAAATTAAAGTCAGCACAAAATTATTATTCAGTGATTGGGCCACGATAGGAATTCATAGAAGTAGAGAAAAATTGTATGATTTGTATGATGAAAGGTCATATAATAAATCTAAATCTTTTGCTGAATACGTAAAACGTTATTCTAAAACTTTTAAGCAGGTTTGTACAGTAGCTAAATCTAACTTCATAAAAAATAATATTAAAAACAGCACTAACGTAACAAAAACCACTTGGAAATTTGTAAATAACGAAACTGGAAAATCTAAACGACGTAATGAAAACTTGAAACTCATAATAAATGATGAAATAAAAAAGACAAACTCGGAAGTAGCTCAGGCTTTTGAAAACTTTTTTACCGATATTCCAGTTTCGACCACCAAATCGTTAAACTCATGCCCCGATCTCGCTGAATCTGTTCTAAAAGAAAATGTAAGCCTTTGCGACAAGCATTTTAGATTCCGTCATGTCAGTAACATAGAAATTATTAAAGTATTTAAAACTTTACAAATGAAAAGACTTCAGATCTACACGGCCTTTCTGTCAAGATTATAAGTTCTATAATTGATTGTATCGCCCCATGTCTAGCATGTATTTTTAATGAATGTGTTGACAGTGGCCAGTTTCCTGACTTGATGAAGCATAGCAAAGTTATTCCGCTGTTCAAAGCCGGTAGTACTACTGACCCCACTAATTTTAGACCTATATCTATTCTACCAACACTTAGTAAAATTTTTGAAAAAGTTATTCTAAATCAATTGCAAGGACATTTTTATCGTAATAACTTGATGCACTTACAGCAATTTGGTTTTACACGGGGTCGTTCTACTACTCACGCAGGTGTTGACCTCATCAACCATATAATCGATGCCTGGGAGGAATCTCAAGATGCAATAGGTGTATTTTGTGATTTGTCCAAAGCGTTTGATTGTGTCCATCATGAAACTCTTGTCAGGAAGCTAAGTCACTACAGCGTAAAAGATCAGGCTCTTAGTCTTTTGGAATCATATCTGAACAACAGAATCCAAAAGGTTGAGGTCAATGGTGAAAGATCATCAGGATCTAACATAAGCATGGGCGTCCCACAAGGTTCGATTCTTGGTCCTTTCCTGTTTCTTGTATACATTAATGATTTACCTTATCTTGTTAAAGAAAAACATGATATAGTTTTGTTCGCCGACGATACCTCATTACTTTTTAGAGTAAAGAGGCAACAACTCAACTATGACGACGTGAACAACGCTATAATCGAAGTAGTTAATTGGTTTACAGTTAATAACCTGCTATTGAATGAAAAGAAAACTAAATGTATAAAGTTTGTATTACCTAACGTCAAACCGAGCACAACAATTATTAAAGTAAAGGATGAAAAGTTGAACCTTGCAGACTCAACAGTGTTTTTAGGTATAACTTTGGACGCCTCGCTCCAATGGGGGCCACATATTGAGAAATTGTCGAAGAGACTGAGTTCAGCAGCATACGCAATTAAAAAGATAAGATATCTCACTGATGTAGATACTGCCAGACTAGTTTACTTTAGTTACTTCCACAGCTTAATGTCTTATGGTTTATTATTATGGGGTCATGCTGCGGATGTGAAAAACATTTTGTACTGCAGAAACGGGCTGTTCGTGCAATTTATAAATTAGGGCCTCTAGTCTCCTTAAGGGAAAAATTTAAAGAGATCAATATATTAACATTTGTGTCTCAATATATATATGAAAACTTAGTGTACGTTAAATCAAATATTATTGCTTTTGAGAAAAATTGTGATAGACATAACTTTAACACTAGAAATAAGGACAAACTTGTAGCACATACAAGCAGGCTTAGTAAAGTAAGTAAATCCTTTAAGGGAATTGTATACGCTTTTATAATAAGCTTCCAAAAAATATCCAAGAATTACCCTTAAATAAATTTAAAGTAGTAATAAAACAAAAAATGTACAAGAAAGGCTATTATGAAATATCTGATTATATGCAAGATAAATCTTCATGGGAGTAGTTTTATATGTTTATATAAAGTTTTTTTTTTTTAAGACGAAGCAGTTAGAATATTCTACTGTAATTTTTTTTTTCACTTTTATTTTAACGTCGAGCCGTTTTTCGGCTATTACCATTAATGCTTTTTTTTCTCAAACTTAGCTAGGGTAGCTTAGGGACTACAAAAATTGTAAATTTTAGAATAGGAGCACTTCTGGGCAGGTTTTTGGGGGGTTTTCCTGTCCAGGAGGTCCGACTAACAATACGCATGTAACGCCTTTTTAAAATCTTGACCGAATTTTGTTTTCACTTACTGGTCGTTGAGGCATAAAGTTACATGCCGTGTGGTTAGCCTGGCCAGCCCCGAGGCAAGGCAGTGCCTTTATTTTTATTTTTTTATCCCGCCCGAGCCGCGTTTATAATAGGAATAAAAAATTGTTATAAAAAGGAGAAAATTGTGCCTTGCAAATTTCTCCTTTTTACAATGACTAATCCATTTCTGTGTAATATTGACTATCAATAAGTAATATTTTATATTCTATATTGAATAAAGAATTTTGTATTTGTATTTGTATATTTGTACAGTAACTTTTTGCAGTGTTAACGCAACAAGTGGCAAGCAATCGCGAAAATCCTAAATGGGGTCGAGTGATTCTTCTGTAAACTCTCCATTTTGTGTTTCAAGGGTTCGGTGAAATGTGACACAGGGGTTTGACTGGAATTTCTAGTTTAGATTTTACTGCACATAGCTTCTCCTTCTTGGAAAATCGAAACTGGGTGGAATCATAACTAGGTCAAATAACCATAACGTGATATGATGATAACATTAATAAACCGACATAATGTACCTACTAAACAAACCCTATACTTTATCAAAGGCGATATTGGTTACTAGGTCCTGTAGCGGAGGTGGCTGACGGAAGAAAGTAGTCCAACAGTAGCTGCTGGCCGCTGCACTATCATTATAGATCAAGATCGGCCACTAGACTTACCGGTTATAACTGGTAATAGGCTATCTATACTACCCTGTGTTTACCTAGGTTCGTGTAGCGATAGAATGAAATGAGCATTAAATTTTTCTACAAAAAATAATATTAAATAGTAAGTAAATGTTGAAACTCAAGTTTCATAGCCGAAATTTCCGATGCCGCGGCATTTATAGTACGGTCTGTGACTTTTGGAAATGTATGGGAAGGTGACGATTTTTGTTTAAGTGAAATTTCGATATGGAGCCTTGTAGAAAACCTCAATCTAAGGTTTTTGAGCCCGGTTACCAAACTCCAGCATGTGGTGGGGGGGGGGGGGGGGGGGGGGGGCGTTCAAACTTTCGCGTTACCGCGCTTCAGTAAAAAAAATATGTGGCGTTGGCTTTACATATAATTTTGATTTTGGTATCAATCTACACTAATATAATAAAGAGGAAAACTTTGTTTGTTTTTTTGTTTTTTTGTTTGTTTGTTTGTTTGTTTGTATGTAATCGATAAACTCCGAAACTACTGGACCGATTTCCAAAATTCTTTCACTATTAGAAAGCTACAACATCCCTGAGTAACATAGGCTACTTTTTACCACGGGAAAATTCCTCATTCCTACGGGAAAACGGTTAGCAGCAGGAAAACGGGGAAATAAAGCAGATATTACCCAAATTAGCCAAACCGCTTTACCGATCCTCGCGAATTTTGGCACTGATATTACTATCATATAAAAGACGGACATGGTCAGCCCTCGAGGATCTGGAGTACCTGATGAAGACCACCAGCATCCCATATAAACTATAAGAGATACGGTCATGGCTTCATAGAAAAAGTTGTTAACCATGACAGGCCGCTTCTGCTGGTACATGGTCATCGAGGATCTGGAGTACCTGATGTAGACCACAAGCATCCCATCTAAACTATAAGAGATAAGGTAATGGTTTCAAAGTAAAAGTTATTCAGCACGACAGGCTGCTTCTGCTGGCACATGGTCATCGAGGGTCTGGAGGATCTGATGAATTTGGTAACAGATACAAAGTAAAAGTTGTTTAGTATGACGGGATGCTTCTGCTGGCACATTGTCATTTAAGGTCTGGAGTACCTTATGTAGACATTTCAAGCGGGACATTTCGCTACTGTGACATTTGTCGACGGGAGGATGTAGACCACCAGCATTCCATCAGAATTATTTGAGTTACGGTATTGACTTCAAAATAAAAGTTGTTAAGCATGGCTATTTTTTGGCACTTTGATATTGATGATGTTAGCGTATATAGTATGGAACACCAGAAGCCTAGCACAACTGAAAGATATATGTGCAAGGCTTCATAGAAAAGGTTTTTAAACATGACATTTCCACGGGAAAACAGGTAAGTAGCAGCGGGTGAAGCCGCTGGTCGGGTTGCTAGTCTACACTTATATAATAAAGAGGAAACCTTTGTTTTTTTGTATGTATGTAATCGATAAACTCTGAAACTACTGGACCGATTTCAAAAAATCTTTTACCATTAGAAAGCTACAACATTCCTGAGTAACATAGCCTACTTTTTACCACGGGAAAATTCCTCATTCCTACGGGGAAACGGCTAACAGCAGGAAAAGCGGGAAATACAGCAGATATTACCCAAATTAGCCAAAACGCTTTACAGATCTTCGCGAAATTTGTCACTAATGTTACTAGCATATTAACCCTTAAATGCATGATTTTCCCAATCCTAATCAAATTTCTGTATTTTATAGAAAAAAGTGTATAAAATGTGGGAAAAATAATAAAAAAATATTTTTATGCTTTTTTTCAATTTTTTTCTACTTTTATCCTAGAAATAGCGGTTTTGATTTTTGTTTATAAAAATAAAATAAATAAATAAATCCAAAAAAAATAAATGTTAAATTTTAGTACGTTTTATATTTGACATATTCTTTTTTATTTTGAGTTTCTATCTGGATTGGTGAATTATTGGCGATTTTTACAAAAAATAGTCAACTTTGAGAATGTATGCCGTTTTTTGGCAAATCTGGTATCATTCTCAAAAAAAATTTCTCTTTTAATAAATACTTCCTAAATTCATACAGCAAACATTTTTTATTTGTTAAGTAATATGTCAAGAGCTTATATTTATTTTTTGTGATTTATTGGAATTATATATTTAATAAAAATTAAATTTAAATACCTGGTATCATTTTTGATACTGTATGCACTTAAGGGTTAAAGACGAACATGGCCTACTTTTTGTCAGCCCTTGAGGATCTGGAGTACCTTATGAAGACCACCAGCATATGTTACTCTGAAATATTGTAGCTTTCTAATGGTGAAAGTATTTTTGAATTCAGTTCAGTAGTTCCGGAGTTTATCGATTACATACGTACATACAAAAAACAAATCTTACCTCTTTATTATATTAGTGTAGATACGTCTACTTTATTTATTATAATAAATTACATTACAAATAATAACTCTGTAACGCTTTTTCAGGAAGATAAAAAATGTTATGCGGTAAACATAGCAGTAGGTCCGTACGGGTACACATTGAAGTAGGCACGGTTCTTATTTTTTTTGGGAGTTTTTTCTTCGAATATTGGCATTACTGTGTATGGTTTCATAAATTTAAATAATAAGACTAACGGATAATATTTTTTATTTATGACTTATTCATATATATTTTTAAAGATATAGTCAAATGAAAAAAATTACAAATCTTTGCAGATTTTTTTCATTTATTTCTTTTTTTTTCATAGTTTTCGTAAGAAATATAGGTATTTTGATACAAAAAATGAAAGGTACATCCTCGATTTATAAGAAATTGATACCAAAATCAAAATTATATGTAAAGCCAACGCCACATATTTTTTTTACTGAAGCGCGGTAACGCGAAAGTTTGAACGCCCCTCCCTCCCCCCACCACGTGCTGGAGTTTGGTAACCGGGCTCAAAAACCTTAGATTGAGGTCTTCTACAAGGCCCCATATCGAAATTTCACTTAAACAAAAATCGTCACCTTTCCATACATTTCCAAAAGTCACAGACCGTACTATTAGTACGAACCTACGTTTCATGCATTTTGATCTTGGATGTTGATGCTCTTCGTCTTTGTGGATGCGCAGCGAATCTGGCTAGGAATATAAGGCTCTAAGGCTAAGGGACGAAGGAGCTGCCTGGCGTGCATCTGACTATTCAAAATTGGACACAACTAGGACTAATCTGGGCGCCAAATAGCTTGCTAACAAGTGGAACAAATGAGCTAGATCCGTCATCCACATTCTACTCCTCCGTTATAAGCACAGCCATATCTACCCTATAGTACCGTCATTCGAATAGGCCATATTTGACAGCTGTCAAAATCATATTAATGCTATGACATAAGGTCTATTTTTCTTTGTTGACATGTTTCCTAGTATGGGTTTGACAGACGTCAAATATGGCCTATTCGGATGACGGCACCATAGTAGTAGCTAGACCACCGTAAGAAAAGATCTTTTTTTGTCTGACGCTACATTTGCCTTTAATTATGCCACCGATAGCTCGATCAGGTGTAGGCAGTGAATGAAGTGACGGACATCGAGTAAACAACATTACGTCTGCAGCCGTTCGCAGATCAATGATGAATAGATAACGAGTTTAATGCACTAGCTGCAGTTTATTGACCTATTACCTACTTTTTATTTAGTCGATTTCGTAATAATTCATAGTTCTATTACACGTGCCTTATGTTTTGTGCCGTTTGATGTTTGTCCTACCTTTCTTAACCTAGATGCGATTTTGATTTTAAAAACATCATCTAAGTTAGTCATTTCATTCACATAGCTAAATCAAAAAGTCAAAAGAAAGCGCTCTTCCACACACAACACAAGGGCAACCCCGGAACACTCACCATTCATACCTATTCAAATTTCTGCCAAGACCCTCCAACAGAAGAAATTCCAACGTCTCCAAGTGCTAAATATTCATAAACACAAACAACGAGCTTACTAACAAACATCCAACAACATGTTATTAAGATTTCAACTCTAATGACAGGTGGTCCCGACTGTGCAAGAGAATTATTAAATGTGTGAATGAGAGTGTTTTGTAAAGGTATGAGCTCAAAGAAAGGAATGGCAAGAATGAAGAATTTCAAGTAGTAAATATCAAAAGGAGTCAGTATAAAATGAGACTACCATCTTATTCACAAGATTTGTACCTACCTACCTATTTGTCAACAAGACGCGTGTAAGTTGGAACGATAGATGGACAGAACGATTACTGGTATACAATGGATCGGCATCAAATCGGCGTAGATCCCTAGAAAAAGAAGAGGCCGTGGGTGGATGCATTTTATTCTGTAGGTCGCCATGATTATAAGGATACGTCATTTTTGACGCATGACGTTAGGAATCGCAAATGTGAGAGACTAGATACCTCTAAAACTTAGAAGGCTGCTCTCTGTGATCTTTGTTACCTCCTCTTTGAAATGCAGAAACAGCTCTGAAACGAGGGTTAGAACAGTGCCGGTACAAATTAGAATAGCAATGATGAGTGGTTCCTGACGGACGATTAGTCTCGGCCTACTCCAAAAGAATAACCAAGCGTGATTTTTGATCTGTATTTGATTGTAAAGAGCTTACAAAGTCGCAATTTGTGTCCTGAACGGGGGTGAAAGTTATAAAAACTCTCTTTTAAAAGAGCAGTGCCTTTAAGTAATTTCTTCTCTATGAAACGCAGAAACGCGGGTCAGGACAGTGACGATACAAATTACATTCATCTCTTGAATAGCAATGACGAGTGGTTTCTGACGGACGATTAGTCTTGTGTCGCGAAGATGTCACTTCGGGCCATTCATTGTGCGAACAGGGACAGTGACACGCGCTAAACGACCGCCTTTGTTCGAGTATTGGACAGCAGTAGGTACATTATGTTAGATAGATAGGTGTTTAGTTTGGTGAAGATTGCTACTAGTGATTTCGCTATTGAAATTATGGGCAAGTGATTAGTCACCTTGCTGCCTCACGTCAAGGCCTATTCACAGATAGATGTTTTTTTGGTGTGTCAGTCTTTTTCCAGGTTACGTTTCAACACTAAACCAGAAACTAGATAATCAGCTTAAGCATCCCTACCCAAAATTCACACCCTTAAAAAATTTGGTTTTGGTTAGGATTTTGACACGATGTTGTGTCCATTATGCTAACGCAACACACACACCATTATAATATAATGGTGTGTGTGTTGCAAAATATTATTTTTGCAAATTCAGTGACTCTATCACTAAACTCGTCAAGACAGAGTTATGTCTTTCACTAAACTCTTCTTTTTCAAGCAATAAGAATACTAACTTCTGCCCGGATTGGAACCCGATACAATCGAATGAAGAACTTCAGACTCAGATGACTAGACCTCTGGTTCATTCATGTATATCCGGCAACATGACATTACGCAGAGTGCACACCGTTAAGTGGGTGCGTTACCGTAGGTGCGCAGGCGCAGGCCTAGTTTCACTCGCGTGGGTCGCCATTGTTTGTGTTTATAGACCGGTTCGCGCATACTTGTATAAAAAAGAGTATGTAGGTAGGTAGGTACATTGATAATCCTCGACAATGACACGAAATATTTTAACAAAGATTGTATTTTTACGAGATATACCTACCTATAACTGTTAGGATTTGAGTCAATGGTTTTTTCGCTACGAATAGCAACACCCCATATCTTGCCCTTGGGTGTCGTACAAAGTGGCTAAGGGATTTGAGAGTTGATGTGTATTGCAAAAGACGACAGGCTGACAACCTGTCACTGTGGTGACGCGCAGTCTTCTGGATGCCGTGTGATGCCGGCTTAGAATGTCATCACCCCATATCTTTCCCGTGGGTGTCATAAGAGGCGACAAAGGGCTAAATTCGTCCAGGGGTTCAATCCCTGGATGAATTTCGCAAGCGCATTGCAAGATCTTGCATTGCGCTCACCAACCCGCCTGCCAAGCGTGGTGAGTATGGCAAATACCCCCCTACTAGGGAACATAGGCCATGTTCAGCAGTGGACTTTATTGTGGTTGTTATAGTAGGGCATACATACAAACATTATAACTACGCCTATATCCCTTGCGGGGTAGGCAGAACGTAAGCAGCTGCAAAAACAGCCATCCACACCACGTCTGACAAAAGTTTGTGACAGCTTGTCAACCTGTTCACATCAATTCTCGAAATCCCTTAGTCGCTTCTTACGACACCCACGGGAATGAAACGGAGTGATGCTATTCTAAGCCGGCACCACACGGCACGGCAAGGTAGAACTTGGTTACAATTAACAACACCCCCAATCATCTGAGCTATTCGTACAAAACTACAAAATGAAATACCTACCTATCTGCTGATCACGTTTTTTTAGGGTTGCGTAGTCTACTAGAAACCCTTATCATTTCGGTAAGTCTGTCTGTCTGTCTGTCTGTCTGTCTGTATGCCGCGCCCTCATAACTTCGTCAGTTTTGGAGATATCGACATCAAATTTGGTGTGAAGATAGATCGTGTTGACCCAAATTTAGAAATGATAAGAAAAAAATATTTTAATTGTTTTTTAGACCCCCTTCCCATACATGTGAAAGGGGATCAAATAAAATTTTTATTCCTGTAATATTGAGTAGGTAGGGTATCGGTGGATAGGTCTTTTAAAACTAAGGGCAGGTTTCTTTGAAACAAAGTCTCTAAAATGTTTGTTTCTTAAGATATTTGATTTTAAAAGGGGCGTTTTTAGCCATAATTTGTTCCAGATGTAACTTCTAAAGTACGCATGCTAAAAAATTAAAAAGAATATGGAATATAGTTCGTAATATGAAGTTACCATGAAAACTGTAACGGATACTGTACCACTTAAGATTAAGGAAATATTAAAGTTTTTCAATTTGCAGCTGCAAACAAACCAGCAACAAAATTAATTTTGTAATTCTGAAAGACCTGATGTTTAAACGACTACGAAACCCTATTTGTGAGCGTGTCTGACACGCTCTTGGCCGCTTTTTTTTATTGTACGGAGTTTACTTTTTACCCGACTGCCTCAGAAGGAGGGTTATGTTTTTCGAGAGTATGTACCTATGTATGTATGAGGACAAGAAATTTCTTTTTTGCAGCCCAAACGGATAGTTGGATTTTCAATTCAATTCAATTCAATTTATTTATTTCAGATATTTAAAATCCATACAGTAGGTTAGATATTTTAACATATGAGGTGTCGTTAGATTCGTCTCAGCATCGCGAGTGACACTTATTAAAAAGATGGCGAATTTTTACAGCAATATACTACTACTTCAAAATTACCACAGTCGGGTTTTATGTTTTTAACACATCTACTTGTTGATAATACTTTAATTTAGCATCCACAAATTAGGGAAACAGCGCATGGGGCGTGTATAGGTAGGTACCTTGCCCTTACGGAGACCCTAATATTTAATTTGTTTATAAGTTAGGTATACATATTTTAGCACATATTATAGAGTGCTATGCAGTTGGCCACTCCAGCGTCCACGTAGAGTTAGAATAAAAATAATCGACACCGATAAAATAAAACTACACAAACAGAAAACAGACACAAAGGATCGATTGTAATCGACGGTAAATAAATAGGCAAATCCCTATCCAATTGAGTGTACTTTTAGTCCTATTCCCTGCTATTCCCACGGGGTACAGACAGACTGACAGCCTGACGGCATGATTGTGTAAATACCTACGTAAGTACCGTCGGCATGCGCGCAAACTCACGATCTTATTTCACCCTTTACTTCAAATTGCCTGTACTCTTTGTGTGAACTATTGAACGATGTTAGTAAGTAATTTTGGGATTTAAATTCTCTTTGTTACTACAAACAACTCATAATATTATCTATCCATCCATTGGCCATCCCTTACATCTCTTTGGTTCGTCGTACGTAGTAGTGTGGTTAGGACGTCAAACCAAATATATTTTTCCATATCTTTATTTGTCGAACACAGATAGAACAAGTATTCGACAAATACATACCTACCTGTGTTCGACAAATGAAGAACATGAGTCAAATGCATCTCTTTGGTTCGTCGTAGTAGTGTGGTTAGGACGTCAAACCAAATATATTTTCCATATCTTTATTTGTCGAACACGGATAGAACAAGAATACATATATGTATTCGACAAATACATACCTACCTGTGTTCGACAAATGAAGAACATGAGTCAAATGCAACTCAAATGAGTCGAATTAGGTTACATAGGGTGAAATTTTACTAGTGACCGATAGCGAAAACTCAGAGCCGGCTGGTGATAAGAAACAACTTTCACCAAGAAACATACAACGAAGCATGAAAAAGAAAATTGGGCTCCCAAACAAAATTACCGATCATATATTATGGTTTGAGTTATTTTGGGGAAAGTTCTTCCTTATTGTTCCTTATCACTAGCCGGTTTTTTTAAGTTTTCGCTATCGGTCACTAGTAAAATTTCACTCTACTTAGGTACCTACTTTCTTTTTGAAATCGACGTAAAGAAAATTATGTTTCAAGTTGTCAAGTTTATTTAAATACCTTTTCCTGAAAACCTTACTGAAAAACTTGTTAATTTTTTAAGTGAAAAATGTTCAGCACTTACCGTGTAAATAAGTTTCTGTGTAAACATGTTATATTTATAAATTGCTTACAATGTACCCACAAATTGCTGTCATGTTCAACGCCCCGTAATTTTGCGGCGACATAATGTTTTAATGTATGTTTTAAACAGCGGTGGTAGTCTGTATAGGTGCCACAAATAGGTGGACCCGAAATTGGATCCAAGAAAAGTATAGATATGGCGTGGTGAATATCTATACCTACTTTGAGTTCAAATCTAACTGTAAACTGAGATTGTAACTGATTTTTAAAATTCTGTGAGATATGACTACTTACCTGTTACACGAGTTTTATGAATATGACATCGGACACTTGTCTGTTGTCTAGATATTGGAAGTACCTACCTCTAGTACCTAAATGACACAGAATACCTACTAGATGATATTCTTATCTAGTTTTAATCATTCGTTTTAAGATTAATTCTTTTTTAAGAGTCATCGAGGATCAAAACAAAATCCGCACACTGTATTGGCTTCATTAGATAAAGATAATTTATTTACCAAAATAAAGGTGACAAATATTGTTAAGTGTAATCGGATTCCATACTTAGGTAGTATCGTGATAACTGATAACCCAGTCATCCATCAGTTACAAAATCACATAATTACAATTACAAGTTGTTGTTTTATCTGTGCGTTTTGATACATATAAACGTGTAAAAAATAATTAGGCATTTCCACTCTCTCCATCTCCCATATTTCCGAATCTTAGATCTTCCTCTACTATGACGTTGATCCCGTGCCTGATTTGATCCTCAAAACAGAAGCTTATCGCCCCAGGGTGGTCTTTTTTTTTTTTGTATTATTCGGGTTTGAGTAAGAGGTCAGTGTGCTAACGGTTTACTCCTGACCTCTCCCCGTCTCTTAATTTAATCCCTTAACACAAAAGTATTCAATCACTAGCACTTGATATTTGCACTTATTGTTATCATATCAATATTACTTAAACCTAACCTAACTGTTATATTTAACTACCTACACACCTATCTACCAACTAACTTAAAAACTAGTAACATTTTGTACATTCCTACCAACTAAGTTAAAAACTTATATAATGTTCTTTTGCAAATTGTTACATCGATTTTACATTTCCAGTTTGATCTGCACGCATACATAGTGTCATTGACTTATTATAACCTAATAATTACTTAATATCTATTTATTGAAAATTACATTATAGTTTTATATGTACACCTCTTGCGAACTACCAACTAAAATCGAAGAAATACGGCAATATCCAAGGGTATTTCACAATTAGCTTCTTTTTTTTTCCTTTTTTTTACATTTGTTTTATCATAATATTTTTTTATACCTATAATGTTCTTAAGCCTACGTATCTATACTTCTACACGTATTAACTATTTACAATATTACTTAGTTTACTATACATAATTAGTTATTTAGGCACATCATAACTTTTCTTTCCCTTTTAGAATCCATCCGTGGTCAGCAAATACCCACACTAGGTGCCATTAAAGTGTTTTAGATGTTTTACTATATATTCAAGATGTAGTGTAAATGACTTGACGCTCGACTCTTTCTTGATTATTGTGCGTAAGTCGTAGGGATCGGAGATATTCATTGACCCACACACTAGAGTGTGGTTCAGTCTGGAAGATCCAAACCGAGGGCATGTCTTTAATAGGTGATCTAGAGTTTGCGGAACATCCCCAGTACACGGACACAAATCATCGGAGGTAATATGAAAGCGGGATAAGTATTCCTTATGGTAACCATGGTTCGAGAAAAGTTGTGTAAAGCAAAAATTAGGTTTGAATATGTTAAGTACTGTTTCTAGAGTGTTAAAATCAGGGCACCATTGTTTTAAATGTGTACAATGTTCCGGATTTTCAAAAAAGATCTCGTTTTGCCTTTAAGCTATTGCTTTTGTTGAAGTGTCTCACATGACTTAGAGGAAATTTATCGAACTCGGGAGATACTCGTAGGGTAGCAGCAGCTTTGGCCGCGATGTCAGCAGCTTCATTTCCTGCAATACCAACGTGTGCGCGTAACCAGATAAATGAGACTTCAATGCCAAGAGATTGAGCAAGATGGAGATTGTTGAATATTTGCACCGCGTGAAAATACCTGGAATTAGGATTCATCAATTCCACAAGGGAAGATTTGCTGTCAGACAGAATAACTGATGGTGTAGCCTTTTCCTTAAGAACCCAATCACAGGCGTGTTTGATTGCAAGGAGTTCGGCTTGAAAAACAGAACAAGTGGAGTGTAGTTTGAATTTTTTTGGTGATCTGTTGGCCGGTGGGTTTAAATATGACAACTGCCGCTCCAACTCCGGCGTCGTGTTTGCTACCATCTGTGTACAGGGCAGTGGCTCCAGTGTCCAAAGTATTTTCAAGTTCGCATGTGTTATTAACTTCTCGGAACATTATAGCCTTACGCAAAGATGGATGTAGAAGGCCAGCAGGAGGAACCGGAGAATCCAGGGCAATATCGTGTGGTACGAAAGAAGACAGTTGAGTAATACGAGTCAATTCGATGTCAGATGTTTCTTTTATTTTATCGCATATAGGTGTGAATCGTGAAAGGACGATTGCTGTGTAAGTATTAAGAGTTCTAAACCCTCTAATCGCGCAAATCGCAAAGCCTCTTTGGAGGGACATGAGTTTGTCACGGGAACATTTGTACTGCAACGCCGAGAACCAAATTGAAGAACCGTAGCAGATAATAGGTTGCAAAACATGTTCGTAAATTATTTTTATATTTTCAGAGCAAATACCCCATGTCGGTTTGATGAATTTAATGAGTTTATGAAACAATTTTTTTGTTTTGTCTGATATTTGATTAATGTGATGGATAAAAGTGAGCCTGCGGTCTATGGTGATACCGAGGAGTTTTATACAGTTGTGGAATTCAATTTTCAGACCACTCATATTTATATCGCACTTGCGAGCCCTGCTGGTGAATGCAATGGCTTGGGTTTTGGAAGGACCAAACTCCAATTTAGAGTCAAGACCCCACTCTTTAATCGTCGCCAGCGCTTCATTTGTGATATCTTCTAGAGCTCGGCAATATTTAGCTTTGACAATGAGCAACACATCATCAGCAAAAGCTTGAAGTCTGCATCCTGTTGGCAAAGTAATCTCTAGCAGCCCGTCCAAGATGAGATTCCAAAAGAATGGACCGCATACAGAGCCTTGAACGCATCCTCTGGTGAGTGCTTTAGTCACAGTGCAGTCAGCAAAATTAAGAGTGGCATACCTATCCTGAAAATAGCTATCAATAATTTTATAAATATTAAGCGGGCAACCAAATCTCTGCAATCGGCGCTGTATAAGGGGCCACCACGCGTGATCGAACGCGGCTTTAATATCCAGAGAAACTGCTAGCACCTGTTCTTTTGCGTCCTTTGCTGAATTGATGAATTCTACAGCGTCGTGTAGTGCATGAACTGTGGAGACAAGGGGCTTAAAGCCATATTGGTTACGATTGAGTGCATTCTTGGAGAACATGAAATAAGACAGTCTATTGATTACAAGTTTTTCTAAGATTTTGCCTAGAACGTTAATCAGTCCGATGGGCCGGAAGGACGCTAGGTCAGAGTAATCGTCTTTGCCAGGCTTAGGAATAATTTTAATAAATGCAGATTTCCATATTTTTGGAAAATAGCCTAATTCGAGACACCTATTATAAATAGCCGTTATTGCTTCTGGAAAGCATTTTATTACCTTTGAACATATGTCAGCGGTGAGGTGGTCCGTGCCAGGAGCTTTCTTACCACTCATTTCGGCGACGGCTATTTTCACTTCATCGCTGGTGAACGGAGGTTCGCAGTTATTCGAGACATTTAAACCAGTAACACGTGAAACAGAAGCTCGGCATTCCAAGTGAGCAGTCCTGCTGTCCACGGTGTCGTCCGGGAAAAACCTGTCGAGTAGAGCAGTGGCCGTTTCACTAGACGTCTTCGTGTAAGTACCATCAGTATTACGGAGAGTGGATGGTGGTTGCGGGGGTGGTGTGGTCTTAATAATTCTATTGGTTACAGACCAAACGTTTTCTTTACCCTGCATACTACAAAAGTCCCTGAAATTGGTGGTAGATGCCTCGTTAAACATACTTTTGTATTCTTCTTTGAGGCGTTCCTTCGTTTCTAAAGCTTCTTGTAAGGGTCTTTTGGCTCGCTTTAGTCTTTGAATGGCGTGATGATTGTCGATGACTTCCTTTTTTTTGGCTTCCAGTTCATCGCTCCACCACGGGCAGCGAGAAGCTCGGCCACAAGAGCGGGGCAGAAGTTTGTCACACACAGACAGAACAGACGAAACAACCGATTGCAAATGGTCGTCCAGTTCGGCAACGTTGAAGTTGGCGATGTCTTTTTCAAATACGTGACACAGCTCAAGCTCCTCCTTGAACCTTTCGAAAATAATGTCCCATTTCAAACGCGAGGTGTCGTAACGGAACGTAGTTTTAGTAGAGCTGCGGAGTAGTTCACGCTTGCCAATGGTAAATTTAAAGTCAATAGCATCGTGTTCGGAGGATGGGCAAACGTCAGTGTTGACTTTCCAGTCAGTAACTCTATCAGCTGCGCCTAATGAGACAAGTGTGAGATCTATAACCGATTCCCTAGGTTGGCCGTGAGTAATAGTTCTAAAGGTAGGAACTGACCCTTGATTACAAATGGCAAGAGTGTTAGCAGAGATGAAATCCATGACTTCGTTACCCCTTTTTATTAGACCGAGTGGAACCCCAAGCTGGGTGCCATCCATTCAAATCTCCACCGACTATATGTATAGCAGTGTTAGTACTCCTGATAAACGTTTCTAAAGTGGTGAGGACCGTGGAGCTAGCGATATTTTGGGCCATGTCCGCACGTAGATTAGACATAGGTTCCATATAAATGCAGGTAATGTAGTATTTTTTGCCGGATGTGAAGATTTGTATGCAGCAAAGGTTAGGGGACGAATGTTGTGAGAGCCCTATAGCACCAGTAAAACTTTTCTTAACAATTATACAAGCTTTGACACGTGATCCACAAGGAAACTGAAAAATGTTATGGCCATAGGAGTTAGGCATTACGATTCCCTTCCCAACATAAGGTTCAGTGACAAGAGCGATATCGTAGTTATTCTTTCCAAAGTATTGCATAAGCTCGTGATAGGCTTTATATCCTCTGCCCACATTGCACTGCAAAATATTGATATGTCGCTGTGTAGGGTTATGCTTGATATTGTTAGCCATAGTTGGTATTTGCAGCAATCCTTTCTTTAACGGCCACTATTCTAGGGCATTGATTTGAGGTAGCACAATGAGCAATAGGAGCACTTAGTCTGAATTTTTTGTTGTGTAACACGCAGTTTATACAAGCTACTTTATTTTCGTCATATTTGAATGGGCAATCAGCGAACTTATGAGTTCCAGCAGAACAACGGGAGCAAACCACGCCTTCAAAATCACATTTAGCCATGGTATGGCCAAATTGTAGGCACTTATAGCACTGTCTGAATGGTGAGAACTCCTCTAGGTGAATTTTCTGGTAATCTACGCATAATCTCTCTAGTGCCATAGCGGCATGCCATGCTGCAGGTTTGAGGCGCAAAACAGCGTTATATAAGTCTGGGCGCCTGTTATTTTTTAAGAAACATAGAGCTATATCACTTTCAGATACGATATGCTCCTTTAGACTTGGATTCTGATTGACGATGATATCAATAAGTTCGCACGATGGAACGTCTCTGTGAATGCCTTTTAAGATTATCATTGGAAGGGATTTTTTAACAGGTTCAGCGCGGAATTCCGGAAACTCCCTGATTCGACCAAGGGTTTCCTCCTGTTGCTTGGGGTCATCGAACTCTATACGAATTTTCCCTTCTATGCTCGGTAGAATACGATGTGGAGCATAGCTTGAATTCCTGAAAGTAACGGTTTTTCTAAGCTTATCGAGCGTCTCATGGGATGTGGATGTCGGATCAGAAGAGGTGACTATGATGGCCGGCTTAGAAGTGCCAGTAGTTTTAGGTCGGCTCTTGGAAGCGACGCGTTCCGCATATGTAGGCGCTGATGAAATGGTAGCGACCGTCGCGTTGGCTACATCTTCCATTCTCTGAAAGCGTTCTTCAAACTTTTCAATAATGGCATAGTGTGAATTCAAATTTTTGTTAACAATGTCAAGTTCCGATCTGACTGCTTCGGTGGTAGCTTGAACGGCTTCTTTTACGGCCTCCTGTATTATCGATGCAGCCCTACCGTCAACTGGATCATTGTAGATTTGGTTTCCGGTTGACTTAATATTTATGGGGGAAGAGGATTGTTTGAGGAGTGGTTCGACTTGCTTGAGCAGAGATATCATGTCTTCCATAGATGTTTTGATCGAATTAGCGATCTTTTTAATGTTATCCCTCTTCTCTTTCGTGTATCTGCCACTGTCGAGGATTCCAGGTATTGCTGTGGTACTATCTAAAGCAGACTGAATGTGAAGATACATTGAATCAAGTTTCGTGCATGCTACTTCAAGAGGAGTGTTTTCTTCACTGTCTTCGAAAATTAAATCCATTGAAGTGTTAGATTCTAGCCCAGCAACCTCGCCCCTGACCTCGCCGTCCAACGTACGCAGTGGAGGGGAGAGAGACGAGGATCTAGAATCGTAATGCAGGAAAGTTCCAGATGGAAGAATAGGCGAGGAGGGGAGATCGCCATCACCAGCATTGTTTATAATTCCCTCCATTATTGTAGCTTTAAATAATAATACAAGTACCTATCACTCTAGATCTATATACACTAGGGTACCAACACCATCAGTTTATCCAAATAAGCAAAACAAGAGAAAACAAGACGACTTTTATTCAGTAGCCAAACATTTCTGCGCTCGAATTATAATAATAAAAAAAGAAAAAAACACAGAAAACTAGATTCCTCTTGAGCACCGTACTATAGTTATCTAACTTAGTAAGATACTCAGTAGTAGGTATTTGCGGACCACGGTTTTGGTTTCGACATTAACCCGGACGTGTCTATGAAACATACCAGAGTTACAACAGAGTAACAAGTAAGTAATCAATTTAGGTACTTAAATAGGGTTGAGTAGGTAGAATCGTTTGTCCTAAGTCATGAAACTCTTGAACAGGTTCGAAGGCCACGTTTCCCCAGACGTGGCTCTGATGCGTATCTTCAGAGATTAGTCTTCCACAATCCACCGCTATTATTGATAAAGTTCACAGCCGACAGGAAACATCTGGTTACACTTATTAATACAATGTTTGATATGCTTATAATATAATTTAAAACTTGTGTTCGTCGTATTTGTTATTTCACTACAGTATTTTATTGCATTAATTTAAAACTTGTGTCCGTACTATTCCGCATTGATTTCACTTTTAGAGCCATCTGTCGCAGAGTAGCACTAACTAATATTTGGTTCTAACTAATATAGGTGAAAATTATTCGCGAACTTTAAAATTGTGCCATCTATATGTAAGTAGCAAGCAACATAACACAGATGTTCGGCAATAGAAGACAGCACTATTTCAGTTCTCTGCATAAAGTTATAGATAGCGTTGGAAAAGTGACAAATAACCTAAGCAGAAAAAGTTTAATGACACTATTTTCAGTAAAAGAGCAATAGACTTCCATTAAAAAAATCTTTGAACGGCGAAAAAGTTTGATTGCGTCAAAAGAACACTTCTTTACAGTGCACTGCACTTCGATCGAATCCTATAGAGTCACTTTTAGCGGCATCTGTTGCAGATTAGTACCACATAATTTTTGGTTCCGATGTTGCGAAACTTAAAATTGCGCCATCTATATGTGAGTAGCAGGCAACATAACACAGATATTCGGCAATAGATGGCAGCACTCAGTTTCAGTTTCCTGAATAAAACTGTAGATGACGTTGCACAACTGACAGATAACCTTTGCAGAAAAAGTTTAGACACTTTTTATTTACAGAAAAACGAGAATAAACGTCCGTAAAAATTCATTGAACGCCGAAAAAGTTGGATTGCGTAAAAAGAACACTACTTATAATGCACTGCACTTCGATCGAATCCTATAGAGTCACTTTTCTCAAACTTTTGTTATGCACTTTGTCGTTGTTTTTCAACACTGTTTTTAGCAAAACTACATGATGTTTTGCTTGGATAACACACACGCATTTAGCGAACCACTTTATAAATCGCAAGAACTTAACACACTGCAAAATAATTCAGGAAAACATGATAATTTTGAATAAATTAGTTTCACAAAACTAAAGGTGATGCGCCCAGTACAGCGCCCCCTGTAGCAGACGCCCCAGGGTGGTCTGATAAAGTGACAGGATTTAAGGACTACACGTCAAACCCTATTGTATTAACGATTTATAAGGATCGTAAAATTCTTCAACGCATTATGAAGATCTGTCTATTATATATTCTGTGGATCTGTTTCTGTTGAGGTTAAGGATGGTTGAATGTGTAGAATGTTTTATTATAATAGGTATTAAAATTGCCTTGTGGTAGCGGCCACAAAGTAAGTATTGGCTAGTGTAGCGGCTATGAAATACTGCCTGCCAACCAGCGACATAGAGTTTTTGACCTCGGCTGAATATCTGTCGACTATGGTCAACTACCATAGTGATACCGCCTACAATGGCATTACCAAAGATGGTTGACTTCTGGCCGGCGCGGCGGCCGGGTCATAAAACATTTCCAAATCCTTTTGCTACATGGTTTGTGTTATAATAAAACATTTTGCGCCGATCCCAATTGATTTGGGAGGCAGTAAGATGATAAGGTATTAAAATTGCCGTATGATGCTGGTTTCGAATAGTATCACGTACCTTACCGGTGTCATCGATTTCATTCTGTGCGTATCGTAAAAAGAAATGACGATCTATTTACTATGGGAAGTTACCTATTTTTTTTTCGTTTCCTGAAATAGGTACCTATTGTCATATGGGAAATAGATCAGTTTCATGGTCTGAATGCACCTTATCAGTAGGTATTCGGAGGTCTGTCCCTTACACCCTGTATAGGTACTTATGATTATTCAACTAGCTGACAAATCGACCATATCTTGGTCACAGCTAATGGCGCAAGAACCGGCAATCAAATACAGACGATACAAGGCACCGTGCCCTCCGAAACGCGGCGACGCGCCCCGAATTGTTGACTTGCTTATTGTATGCAAATGGCGGTATGGCCGTGTGTAACGAAATTCTGCATAATTTGGTTTATAACGTTATCCATGTGGCCACATGTAACGAAATTCTGCATAATATGCTTATTTCATGTCATTTGTACAGGTTGTTAGGAAAAGTACTACGTTCCTTTACACCATGGGTTCTGTAGATATAACATAGTATATAAGGTGTAAAAAATCAACTGCAAATATTTTAAGGGGTGAACCAGCCCATGAAACTGAACAACCTTCCCCAAGAAACAGGTCGATATATGAAAAAAAATGTTGGACCTCCCATACAAAATGAACCAGCCGGCCGAGTCAATTTGTATGGGAGCCCCAATTTTTTTTTATCATATTTCGACCTATGTTCCTTAGGGAAAGTTGTTCAGTTTCATGGGCTGATTCACCCCTTAAAATATTTGCAGTTCATTTTTTTACATCCTGTATGTAAAATATTAAAAAGGTTTAAAGTAAAACATAATTTACTACAACTTTTTATTAAAATGTTAAATTGCATCTTATTAGACATATCATTTGCCGTGTGATGCCGGCTTAGAATAGCATTACCCCAATTCTACCCGTGGGTGTAATAAAAAGCGACTAAGGGATATTCATCCAGGGAATGGGCAGCAGCGTTCCCTGTAAATGTAACAGCTTGGCACTGCGCTCGCCAATCCGCCTGCCAAGCGTGGTGAGTATGGCAATACCCCCCGATAGGGAGAGGCCCATGTCCAGCAGTGGACTGTTGTGGCTGTTAGGGTATGGTTATTCATATCTTGCTTGGCGAAGGAACGGTGCAAAGTTGTCCGAGCGATAATTGACCGTACAGCGTGCTGCGTTGTAGAGTTGAAGAATTAAATAAAAAGTTTATAAACAATATTTCAATTTCGGACCATGTTCCACGGGTACAGTTGTTAAGTTTCATAAGTAACTTGACCTCCCTTCGGCTTTATATGTTGTTCTGTAACACGTTGTATACCAACATCATACCTATTGGTTGGCCACACTGACCGCTACTTCCCGCTAGATCGGCCGACCACACCCGCCGCAGCTACCGAATATCTCACTCTAGCGGTTGTTACCGATAGCACAACCATCTGCTTTGTTTACTGCTGTATCGCCACACTGACCGCTAGTTGCCGCTAGCGGTTGTTACCGATAGCACAACCATCTGCTTTGTTTACTGCTGTATCGCCACACTGCCCGCTAGTTGCCGCTAGATCGGCAACTAGCGGTTGTTACCGATAGCACAACCATCTGCTTTGTTTACTGCTGTATCGCCACACTGCCCGCTAGTTGCCGCTAGATGGCCGACCACACCCGCCGCAGCTACCGAATATCTCACTCTAGCGGTTGCTGCCGACAGCACAACCACATTCGGTACCTACGTTATCACTAACTTACACAAGCAGCAAAAACATTTCGATAGACCGTTCTCACTAACTTACTACTTACAAAAACATTTCGATAGACAATTTGGGCAAACTGCGTACCTACCTATAGCAATAATTTGGTTTAATATTAAGTATGTCTATGTCGCAGTAGGATGGCAGAATTAGGATTTTGGCCAAAAGCCGTAAAATAGTAGATTTTGGTCAGCCATGGTCCTAAGCAAAATCCAAATTATGTCATCGTACTGCGACATCTAATCTATGAAGTGTGGCAACGAACGACCCACTTTCAAAAAATTGTACAATTTTCTATCTGAGATCAATATTTATTTATTCTCATAAATTAAAAATTCATTAGCGACTGTCCCGGCGGTCGCTAATGAATTTTTCAATTTTCTCATTATTTAGGCTTTGAGCTTTGGTCCTTAGGGAAAGTTGTTCAGTTTGACCTGTTGAACTTAGCGTTTTCGGGAAAGTGAGTCTTCCGGTACCACCTTGTATTTTTGCATAGGTATTTTAGAAATAATACGAACACGAAGTAAGTATACACGTTGATGTATTTTTCATTATTAACATTATTTTTGGTATATTTTTCCACTGCAAGCAGGATTTAAACGTGCGACCTTCGGCATCTATACTGCCGACGCCGCGCTTATGGAAAAGCTACCACTACTCAGAGCCTCCATACATTTGAAATAAAGTAGCTTTTTCTGAAGCAAAACGCGAAATATGTCAATGAAAAACCTACCTGAATTCAGAAAATTGACGCCATTTTGAAATCGCCATGTCACATTGCTAGGACAAAGAAAATTCTAATTTCAAAAGGGCTTGGCTAAATGTTCATACAACAAAAACCCAGAATCGCCAGCAACGAAATGCATATAAATAGGTTAACTAGGGTATTGCTATTTAATTTAAGAAATATACAGGGTCCTACCTCATCTAGTATAGATAATATAAGATGAAATAGATAAACGTTATACGAGAGGCCGGTCCAGTGGCTACTAACCACCAAGTATATCTCGTACTCAGTTGTAGGTAGTACCTATGTCAAACAAATACATAAAATATAATCGTGTATCTAGTTAAATGACAACTAGGAAAAATGTGTTTGATTCAAAGATAAAATATATTATAAAATATCTTGGAACACTTTGCTAAATATTTATACACCAAGAACCCAGATTTGTCTGCAAAGAAATGTATGTATACAGGATGTAAAAAAACAACTGCAAATATTTTAAGGGGTGAACCAGCCCATGAAACTGCACAACTTTCCACAAGGAACATAGGTCGAAATATGCCCATACAAAATGTACCAGCCGACGGAGTCAATTTGTATGGGAGAGCCGAATTTTTTTTTCATCATTCGACCTATGTTTCTTGGGAAAAGTGGTTCAGTTTCGTGGGCTGGTTCTTCCCTTAAAATACTTATTTGCAGTTGATTTTTTACATTCTGTAGGTACTTATACATACATTTCGTTCCAGACAAATCTGGGTTCTTCTTGTAAGTATAAACATTAAGCAAAGTTATCCAAGATATTTTATATATTATGTAATCTTTGAATCAAACATAATTTTCCTAGACGTCATTTTACTAGATACGTGATTATATTTTATGTACTTATTTGACGTCCTTCCTACAACTGAGTACAAGATATACTCGGGGGTAAGTGTAACCACTAGACGGGCCTCTCGTATAAGGTTTATATATTTCATCTAATATTTTCTATACTAGATGAGGTAGGACCCTGTATATTTTTTTAATAAAATAGTAATACTCTAGTGAACCTATTTATATGCATTTCGTTGCTGGCGATTCTAGGTATTATTTTGGCCAAAACCTTTCTTTTAATTTCATGTGCGAGTATATCTTGTTCAAAGTCGTAAGGTGTCAAATAAGTACATAAAACATAATCGTGTATCTATACAATGACAAATAGGAAGAAGAAGTTTGATTCAAAGATAAAAGATAGTATAAAATTTCTTGGATAGCTCCGGTAGATTCATAGTTTTTCCGGCATACAAGAACTACGATGAAGTCATATTCAAAATATCATTTATTTTTATTTTAGTGGGTGTGAGTTTTTTTATTTGGTACGGTACCATCAGCAGAAAACCAACCTACCTATTTAAGGGATCAATTTGTACTAGTTTGTATGTTGCTACAATCTTATACGGCTTTTTCATACAGGTAGGTACTAAAGTTACCCAGTATTGGCAGGTAGGTATATCAAGGTATTGCAGATAGTACCTACACTTCTTATCTAAAGGCAATGTGGCGCAGTGGTTAGTATGACTGCCAGGCACGCAGAAGGTTCCGTGTTCAATCACAAAGTTGATATTTATCACTTTGTGAATTTGTTCCCAGTCTGGTTAGGAGGGTATTGCAGGCTGAACTACCTGATTGTCCGGAAAGCAAGATGGTTCCGTGCTTTGGTTGGGCACGTTAAGCCGTCGGTCCCGGTTGCTGTCTATGATGGCGGTCGTTACACAACCATGTCAGAGGCCTGCTAATTGCAGGAGGGGATAGAAAAACTCTGACACCAGGATTTATCGGGTCGTTGAACGACTCGGTGTCCCGGTGCGACGAAGAGAGAGAGAGAATCTAGAAGTACAGTCAAGCCAGGTTGAGTAAGATAATAATAGTGTTTTGCCAGATCTGAGCTGATAGTGAATCTATAACTTAGACTTAGAAAAAGGCTGTTTGTTAAAGGTTACGCTCGTAGAAGCTCACTGCCGCGCACGTACCGCACAAATACCGCGCCGTATCGCGCCGTACTACGCCTTGCCGCGTCTGATTCTTGTTTGAGAGTAATTCAGAAAACTGTGTATCACCATAGTGACAGGTAGTCAGTCTGTCGCCTAAAATTACAGAACACATCAACACTCACATCCGAAATCAGAGAAAAGATATGGGGTGATGATATTATCACACAGCTATTTAAATGCCGTGTGATTCCGGCTAAGAATAGCATCACCCCATTTCTTTCTTGTGGGTGTCGTAAGAAGCGACTAAAGGACTCGAGGGTTTAATGTGTATTGCAAATTTAAGCGCCAGACTGACAACCTGTCACTATAGCGATACACGGCAACAGCTAAAATGGCCCTCAAATATTCTTCAAACGTGACGAAAAACACCGTATTTTTTCAGCCGTTGACGATCTACCTATCCCGCAAGGGATAAAGGCGTGATATATGTATGTATCTAAATATTAGAGCGATAATAATAGATCAATACTTAGATTGTGTAAAAGTAATCGCAAGTGCGTATGAAGTTATCATTCGGTACATGCCATTAATGGGAGAAATATTCTTAACATCGTCACAAACGCTCTTATTCGAGGTAACTCTATGTGTCTTATTTTCGATTATAAAATGTTGATAAAATCGTAATATCCTAATTCGTATCATATAAGGATCTGAGTAGCGGTAGGTTAAAAACAGTTCAAATCCGGAATGACACAAAGAAATTGCTACCGCTATTCAGATTGACAGCGATCCGAGTAGCGGTAGGTTTTACATAAGCGCGCGCGCGCGCCGCGCTAGCCAATACTTACTTTGTGCCACAACCAAGTTTTCCGAAAATTGTATACCTAACACGAGAATCTATTATCATTATTGTGTTTTTCGTCTGTTCAACACTATCAAAATTCCTATTGACTGGCTGTCGATGCATCTCTAGTGGGATAATAAAAATCCCTTTACTAGTCAGGAAAAAAAAGAACATATTCACTAAAATGTAAAATGGTACAATGGAAAAACTGATTGGCAACAAAATTAACCAACCAGCAACCGAAAATTGGAAAGCGCTTACAAGCGCTCGTACAAAGGCGCTCAATTCAGAACGATGATTGATTCTCAAACAGCTATTTATTACACGTAATCTGCCGATAGGGCCTGATTTGGCATACATCTCTGGTTATTTATATGGGCGCCATTACATTAGAGATGGCCTGAATATTCGGCTTATGTTTGGTAGTCGGTATTTACGGCCGCCGGTGTCGGCCGAATATTCTGTGAATTTGCCGAATATTTGGGCAAATAAAAACGTATTCTTTTTAAATCCAATTTATTGTAAAATGTTATATTAAGTTTTTTGTCAAGTTTTCTAACGTGAATAGTTAGAGGCAGCGAGCCGAGTGGTCCGGTGCGAATAATCGAGCTTTTTGTAAATACTGCCACCCCTAGTCCACTCCATTCAGGGTGTTTCGTAAATGGCGACGTAGAGTTTTTGACCTCGGCTAAATATCTGTCATCAACCAACCACATGGTGGCGGTAGCACCACCTACAATAGCTTTCCCAAAGAGGGTTAACGTCAGGCAGGCGGCCGGTCATAAAAATAGCCAAATCCTTTTGCTACATGATTTGTTGTTCTAACAAAACATGTTGCGGCGAACCCAACTGATTTAGAATAAGGGCAGGAAGATGATAATGATTCGTATTCGGTGAAACCCATGTTAGGCCCCTCTCTAATTACAATAAACTCAAGATAACCAGCAATGTAAGCCATATCGGGCCCTGTTGGCAGAGTACGTGTGATAGCCGTTTTAAACTCGGTCGGGTTTTTTACCGACTTTGTAAAGATTACACGAATTACATAGTAGGTACATGAGTACCTTCGACGACGAAACGCCAATTACCAATACAAATCAGTAGGTTTAAAGAACGTTGCGGGGGAAATGAAAAACTTGGTATTTTCAGAATTATTTTTGGGCTTGATAGAAATAATGGATTGCCAATGATTGTGTGTTTACAATTTTTTGTGCGCGCTATTGCTGATGAAGATTCCTCTTCCGAATCCTCATAACGCGGAAGTTTTGCAATTTTAAAGATTCTTCATCCGCTACCACTTCCAAATACATAAATGAAAGTTCAAAATTACAGATGGTCGAACGAAACATAATGGCCATACCACAAAAAAGTTGAGACGAAAACAGCGTTCCTCGCATGTCAAAATTTTTCTTTCAATGCAGTGTAGGCTCAATGTCTGTTACAGAGATTAGTCCTCACCATCAATATCCGCAAAAGCCTTTTAATGCCGAACAATATCTCACCATATGGTGCTCCTACTTATGCGACATTTACATAAGAATATCTCATATCCCGTTTAAGACGTTTACCAGCGTCTCTTCACCTACGCACGGTTTATGTTTTGCTAATCCTATTTTGATGAATATTCATAAGGGAAAGTAACTGTACATTGTGATTTACTTAGGTACCTGTGCGGTAGTGCCTTGGGGCGTTACTTGAGCTGAAAAGTTTTTTTTATGGACAAGATTTTAATCTTTTATTTTTATTACCTACTAGCGCCCTGTTACCGGCTTTACCTGTTGCAACTCATTTTCCCGCGGGAAAAGGTACTTTTGTGACCGGAACATAAATCCGGGACCGTGGTGTACTGTTTCACTATTGTTGTATCGATTGAGTCGCGTTATGACCTCAGTCATGACACAATACGTGCTACTATAAAAAACATTTATTTTTAGCATCATCATCTTCCTGCCCTTATCCCAATTACTTGGGGTCGGCGCAACACGTTTCGTTGAACACAAAATCGTGTTGCAAAGGATTTGGCTGAATTTTACGACCGGCCGCCTACCAGACGTCAACCCTCCTTGGGAATGCTTTTGTGGTGGATTAACCGCCACCATACGGTTGGCCCTGGCTGTTTGGGTAGGGTTCATCCCTCGGTCGCCTCTTACGACCCCCACGGGAAGAGAGGGGGTGGAGCTATTCTACTCTGCCGGCACCACACGACAAAAAAAACCATTTATTTTTAGCTTCGTTCATAATTTTCAGTTTCAACTTAGTCCATCCATAGATGGTTAGTAAGAAGTTTTTCTCCTTAATATTTAACATCTTCCCAAAACGATGTTGAAAAGTGCAAAGGCGAAGAAAAACATTTATTACAAAAATACAAGGTATTATTCACTTTGCCTTATCTTCATATTTGCCCTGCAACATCATGTTGTTGCAACATTGTATGAAAGAAGACATCAAACCGACTCTGCATTATCGTTATGTTACGAACTTACAAGATAATGCAGATTTACCAACATCTTCTATTATAGTGATGCACCTAACGAATATTCGTGAATTCATAATAATAATAATTCATAATAATAAAAAAATATTCGTGAATTGTTTGCTAGGCGCAAGCTCCACAGAGGAGACGTGAGTCAAGACGGGTGGGATGGCATCTGTCAGACAATCGATCGTCAGCTGTCATCGATGCGATGCGCGTCTCATGTGTGTAGCTTTGTCTCTACTGTTTTATACATTTTATATGGAAACGGTTTTAAGCGTCGCAATGTAGCATGTGTCTCACGTCTCCAATGCTCCAATGACGTTTTCTATACCTAGAAGTTGTCATTTTGGTAATATCGCTATAAAAAGAGATGATTTCCTAGAAGAATTAGCTTAAAATAGCGCTTATTAAACCTCGCTCTCACTCTTGCCATAGGCACCTGTAAAGTCAAAATTCGTATTCATCGGTATTCGTATTTGCACTCGCATTCACGAATTGAAAATATTCGTTGGGCACATCACTAAAGAAACGCCTACCTAGAGAATCATTACAATATGAAATGATCCCGAAAATTAAATTACCTTTAAACTTTATTACGTTGACATAAGTGTTGTTATTATGAGTTTTAGATAATTCGAAAGTAAATATGTGGGAAGGTACCCAACGTATGATGAATTCAACCTTCGAAATAAATTGCACTATAATAAGTTAACATTGCATTGGTTTATAGTCTTGCTTAAAGCTGTGAAATGTTTTTATATTAAATTATTTAACAAACTTTTCATAGGTTTGAATGAGTTTCTCTAAAAGCTGTAACAACACATAACCGAAACGGAGTACGCGTGGTAAGCCAACTTGCTCGTTTTGCAAACCGGTGCGATTCGCCAACTCGCTTTCTGCCGACTGGCGTGCTAGGCCTACTTACGCTATTCGCCGACTGAGCTATTGGTAAACTATAGCTACAGTGTACAGTCAATTACACATTTTTAAACATTTTGCATATTTTAGGAGGGAATTTTAGCATGTGAGGTAATTTTTTTTTTAGTTTGCATCTGTAAAAAAGGTGGTTCAGTTTTTAAAGTTATTCAGTTCTAAAAAGTTGTTAAGTTTTAAAAGTTATTAAGTTTTGAAAGGTGTTTAAACTTTAAAGTTGTTCAGTTTTAAATAATGTTTAGTTTAAAAGTTGTTCAGTTTTATAAGCAATATTTAAGCGCTAACATCACAGATGAGATTGTAAGTCTATGGCTAATATGCATATGCACGTGTAACGATGACGTCTCCGATGATCGCTTGTCTGACAGATGTCATGTTGCGCGTCGCATCACGCGTCCATTCTGTGGAGCTTGTCCCGTAGAGACAAAGCTACTTTTCTGACAGATGTCACACCATGCGTTACGACGCGCGTCTTCTCTGTGGAGCTTACGGTTTAATTTTTTTTATATGTAGCAAGTCATTTAAAAGGTTGTTCAGTTGTTCTCTTGATAAGTTTATCCCTATATTCAAAATATCATATCATGCCATATTACGTTCTCATATTAAATTTTCTTTTGTACATTAATACAGATCCATAAACTATTATTATGTTCACTGTACATCATGACAGTTTGCTAACTGCACAGTCGGCGAATGGCGTAAGTAGGCCTAGCACGCCAGTCGGCAGAAAGCGAGTTGGCGAATCGCGCCGGTTTGCGAAACGAGCAAGTCGGCGAACTGATTCCAGACCAAAACGAAACATTCCTATTTCTGTACACAAATAAGTCATTTACTATTTGTACAAGGCATGCCCCAACCGGGAAAGGAGTTAGTACAATCTGTAGGGATATTTCGCCTACAAAAGGTGGGGCGGATTATGTTTTTGCATAATCTTGTAAAGGTATCAAGGACAAATAAAACCCCAAGTTTTCGACCTCGAGACTCCCAGGCTCCAGCCGCCATCTTGAATTGAAAGTTCTAAAAACAGGTTTTTTGCGAATAACTTGTTAACAATTGATTTTATGACAAAAGTATGTATGAAAAGAATAAAGAAAATATTATTTTCCAAATTTCATTCATACATGTATACTAGCTAAGTCTAACAGATAAAAAGAATAACAGATAAAAGATATAGGCAAAAACAAACACATTTACAGTACACCGCACGAAATGGGGGTAAAAAAAATTTTCGTGATATTTTCTATTTTTTTGATATGTTACGTATTATGGTGTATTTAAAAGAAATATGTGACGGGAGAACACTTTCTATGTCTGGTTTCGGAGATAATGGCGTTTATGTGGACGACTTCCCATCATACAAATGGCAAAATTCGCCAGTTTTTAAATATTTAAGTCGATTTTCTCACCTTTTTACAATAAAAACTGTTATTTTTTACTTTTGAAATTTATTTACAGATTGTTTCGCGACATTTTTTCTATACAAAGATATCCTGGCTGGCTTATGGTTTCTATGATATTTCGCACAACATCAATATATTTGGGGAAAAAATAAGTTAACCTGAGTTATTTTTGAAATGAGTCGAGATTTATTTTTTATTTTTTCATTCGATAAACGACATGACAGTTACAAAAAAATAATGAAAAAAAAATAAAAAATCATTCTATGTCTTGTCTAGTGTTTTTTTGTTATTCAAATTAAAAGTATATTTTGCTAGTCGTCCATACATACATTCAAACTCATATACCATAAAAACTAGATATACAATGTTTTTTTTTTCATTATTTTTTATTGTCTGTCATGTCGTTTATCATAAACGCCATTATCTCCGAAACTAGACATAGAAAGTGTTCACCCGTCACATATTTTTTTAAATACACCATAATACGTAACTATTCTATCTATTCTATTTCAGCCTATTGCAGTCCACTGCTGGACGTAAGCCTCCCCCAGGGAACGCCATAAGGCACGATCTCCCGTTTTTGCCATCCAGTCGCTACCAGCCGCCTTTTTTAAGTCATCGGTCCATCTGGCCGGAGGGCGTCCAACGCTACGCTTGCCGAGGCGTGGCCTCCACTCGAGAACTCGCTTACTCCACCGTCGTCGGTTCTACGACAAATGTGGCCAGCCCACTGCCACTTCAGCTTGCTACACTTCCAGACTATGTCCGTCACTTTGGTCTTTTTTCGGATGGCCTCATTCCGGACTTTATCCATTATAGAGATACCAAGCATAGACCTTTCCATAGCTCTCTGAGTGACATGTAGCCGGTGGGCCAGTTTTACTGTCAAGTTCCACGTCTCGGCTCCGTAGGTCATGACTGGTAGGACGCATTGATCGAACACCTTGGTCTTGAGGCATTGTGTGTGGCAAAGATGATTCGAGGATGTGACGCAGCTTTCCAAATGCTACCCAGCCAAGCTGCACTCTTCTGGTGATTTCAGCCTCAAAGTTGTCTCTTCCCATCTGCAAAGTTTGCCCAAGGTACACATATTTCTGGACCTTCGACGGAGACGGGCTCGGGGATTATGTGTTGATTGAACATGACAGTTCACAACACACCAGAACACTACAAGTTCATCCCAAGTCCAACACGTCTCGAGGCAGAGTTGAGACTAGATAGCATTTTTTGCAGGTCCTGCAGCGATTCGGCCATTATGACTATGTCGTCGGCAAAGCGGAGATGCGTGAGATTTTTGCCGTTGACGTTGATGCCCAGTCCATCCCACTGTAGCGTTTTGAAGACATCCTGCACTGCGTTGGTGAAGAGTTTTGGGGATATAACGTCACCCTGTCTTACACCACGGAGCAGTTGGATGGGTCTTGTATTATGGTTTTGTACTTGAACAGACATCGTAGCCATTTGATAAAGGCTTCTCAGCACCTCCACATACCGCCAGTCGACTTGACACCGCTGCAAGGACTCCAAAACAGCCCAGGTTTCGATAGAGTCGAAGGCTTTTTCGTAGTCCACAAAAGCCATACACAGTGGTTGGTTGTACTCCTCTGTCTTCTGTATAACCTGCCTTACAGTATGGATGTGGTCCACGGTACTGAAGCCCTTACGAAACCCGGCCTGTTCCATTGGCTGAAAGGCGTCAAATCTTGATGCCAGACGATTCGTGACGACTCTCGAGAACAGCTTATAGACGTGGCTCAGAAGTGTGATCGGCCTATAGTTTTTGAGAAGCGTTTTGTCTCCTTTTTTGAAAAACAATGCCACTACACCTCTGCTCCACGCCTTCGGGATTGTCCCATTGGCTATTACAGAGTTGAAAAGCCTTTTCAGCTCCTCGAGGACAGGTTTTCCACCGGCCTTAAGTAGCTCAGAGGCCACTCCGTCTTCCCCGGGAGCCTTCCCATTCTTAAACTGTCTGAGAGCCGCCCCGATTTCGTCTATATCTACGTCCGGTAGATCTTCTGTACAGAGGAGGGAGAGAAAACATATAAAAAAAAAGAAAAATTCACGCATATTTTTTTCTACCCCCATTTTGTGCGGTGTACTTAACTTTTTAATAAAAATATGTTTATTTTTGCCTATATCATTTTACCTGTTAGACTTAGCTAGTATACATGTATGAATGAAATTTGGGAAATAATATTTTCTTTATTCTTTTAATACATACTTTTGTCATAAAATCAATTGTTAACAAGTTATTCGCAAAAAACCTGTTTTTAGAACTTTCAATTCAAGATGGCGGCTGGAGCCTGGGAGTCTCGAGGTCGAAAACTTGGGGTTTTATTTGTCCTTGATACCTTTACAAGATTATGCAAAAACATAATCCGCCCCACCTTTTGTGAATCAATGTTTGCTATAGGTTCCCCACAGAATGGCCTAAGTAAGATAAACTGTTACACAGCACGAACATTGACCAAACCGTTTATTAGCTGAGAACATAAAATAAAGAGATGTACCAGAAGGCTCACTTTCGTTATTATTGAAAATAACAACTAACTCGTATATTAGCGTTATTACTTATTACCTACAGTAGTCGCTGCAACCTCAATGCAAGCACAAATTCATTCATCGGTCCAAAATACTGGTGAAAAATCGAGTAGGTTTGTACATTTGCGATGATAGAAAACTTGCAATATCTGCCTGCTAGTTTTGTTGCCACTAACACTATCGTTCTCTGTATACAACTGGGCTACCGCGACGTATTAAAACATTGCTTTCAACTCTGAAATCGATCTTGAGACCGATTATGACAAAATGTCAGGAGTACAAACGGCATCTCAAAATTGCTTTCAAAAGAGCAATTTAAAAATAGGTACGGTCCCTGGCCTAAGCAAGTGTGTGTGTCGCCTTTGAGATCTCATGTTTGCCGTACTTAGTATGCAGTACAAAGTGTACCATCTGCGCTGGAATGGTGTACGTAACTTATCTATGATGAGACCCTCAGGGCACGAGGTTCACAAACAAATTGGCACCAGGTTGTTAATATTATTGATAGGCTAACATTTGAAGTTCATAACATTGGCAAGGGCCTAACACAAACAACCGCTTTGAGTAAATAAACTGCTGTTACTATGTAACAATTTACCGTGTGAGGACAGCTAATAGCATCGCCCCATTTCTGAAAGTGGGTGACATAAGGAATGACTAGAGGATAATAGGCCGAACATATTTTCCACCGAATACGAATATATGGCCGAATATTCGGAGAAAAGTTTGCCAGGAAGTTTGCCAAAAGTTTACGGCAGGAATCAATGACAATGTTTACAGAATAATCGCTGATACGCACCGCACCACTCCGCTCGCTACCCCTATAATATAACTTTACACATTAGTAACGACGACAACAATAAAAAACTGTTTCACTCAAACTGCAAAATTAAACATATCAATTAACAACAGAATAGGTACATACTCGTAAAAGAATACATTTTTATTCGGCCAAATACCTATTCGGTAAATTAACCGAACTTGAGCCGAAACCGTATTTTCGGTATATCTGCCGAACATGCCGAATACCGAACTTAAACCGAATATTCACCCTAGCCTATCTCTAATAATCGGCAGTACAGCCAGGGAATGTGCAGCAGCGTTCACAGTAAATGAAACATCTTGAATGTCTCTTCTGGTGAGTACGGCAATAGCCTCATCATAATCAGTAGGCCAATCAAGAAGAATCATACCGCACACGACAGATATCGCTGTTTTGATATAAAACTCAATAATTACTTATTACAAAAGGAAATAATTTAGTGAGCGTTTCGATCAAACTTTTGCTGTTAGCTGAATCACATCAGCCTAAATTTAGTTGTCTACTGCTATATGATGACCAAAAGGCACGATCTCTTGTTTCCGCCATCCAGTCACTACAGCCGTCTTCTCGGTCCAGCTGCTTCGATGTTAATGGCTCTATTGAAGTATTTAATTTAAAATGAACAGCAATTTCATAATAATTTGCATCGGGCATAAAGCTTAACGACTACAAATTTTAATAAATGCCTCGAGAGAATGCATAACTTTTGTATCAAAACAAAAGCTTAATTTTAATGACACTCAGTCGTAAAATCTGCTTATAGTTTCTTGCATATTTCATCGATAAAATATTATAGCATATTGCAAAAATATTCTTTGGAAGAGTAAAGCACCTCTGTGCGTTAAGGGAAGTCAGAGATTAGGGCATGCAAAAGCAGATCGGTACATTTGTTAGTACATTTTACTTCATCTAATGTCAGCAAGTGAAACCACTATTAGCACAAAAAAATATACATCCCACTCATGCATGATGGATGATGACGATATCGCAAAATCTAAAACTACCATAATCTAAAGATATCTTAACCAAGCAATCTTAAGCAAATAGGCACGTACCTACATAGCAATAAGTATGCCCGTAATAGTCATGTAGCTAATTGAGGAAATAGTGTGTTACATTCTATAGGCCTCAAGGCCAGCCGAAACGAAGACAAAAACCAGGGTCAAAGCACTATGAGTGAAGACTAAAAACGCGAACAAAGAATGTTTCAGAATATCTGGTTTTGGGCAGAACACGGCAGATTTCCTTGCAACTGCAAGGCGGAAGCACTTATCAAAATCGCGGTACACGAATAAAATTCACTGTGCGTGCGGATAAAGCCTTTACTTTGTGATATAATATAGTATTAAAAATCTTCTTCACCTATGTTTCTACAGGCAAGTTGTTTAGTTTCATGGAATAGTTCACCCCTTAAAATATTAGCAGTAATTTTTTTACTTCCTGTATGTTTTCCAATTTCTTATTTGATTTTACAGATTCCTCCGCTAATTTCCATAAAGAACAAAGCCTCATTTCAGAGTGAGCCGATAAAACATCAATCCCATGTGACAACTGACAAGATGAGTGCGCGCGCGCATAAATCATCTCTCCAATATGGCGGCAGCAATCCACACAATAAGGAGGGAGGTGGCTGTAGTAACAAAATCGATTTTCCTAATAAATATTCTACAATACACAGGCCAATTCGACAGGTTGAAGACATTTCAGCAAAGAAAAATAGACCTTATGTCATAGCATTAACATGATTTGTGACCGCTGTCAAATATGGCCTTTTCGAACCTGTAGTCAGAAAATAAACTGTTTTTATTAAAAACTAGCGGTTTCACCCACTGCAACTCATTTTCCACAATGCATTTTTTATTTTTCTAGCATGTGTTATGAATAGAAAACCGCATAATCCGCAAAATCCGTTGCGTGGCTTAAGTGTAGTTAGCGAATTCAACTTCAAACAGAGACAAAAAGGGACATCATTTTACACTATGTGTTGAAGTAAGTAGCTTTAAAAAAATACGATTTGTCATGATCTTACTAAATAGTTTTCAACTGATTTTATTTTACAGATTCCTCCGCTAATTTCCATAAAGAACAAAGCCTCATTTCAGAGTGAGCCGATAAAACATCAATCCCATGTGACAACTGACAAGATGAGTGCGCGCGCGCATAAATCATCTCTCCAACATGGCGGCTGCGAGATCAGATCACACAACAGTTAGCTTACAAAATCGATTTTTTAATAAACGATTATTGCTTGTCAAAATAAAACAGTTCTTAGTAAAAACTAGCAGCCTGTTAGCGGTTTCACTCACTGAACTCATTTTTCCGCTCGAGAAAGGCATTTTCCTAGCATGTGCTATGCATAGGAAACCGCATTAAAATCCGCTGCGTGGCTTAAGAGTAGTTAGCGAATTCAACTACAAACATCATTTTACACTATGTGTTGAAGTCTAAGTAGCTTTTAAAAAATACGATTTGACATGATCTTACGAAATAATTTCCAACTTATTTAATTTTACAGATTCCTCCGCTGAATTCCATAAAGAACAAAGCCTTATTTCAGAGTGAGCCGATAAAACATCAATCCCATGTGACAACTGACAAGATGAGTGCGCGCGCGCATAAATCATCTCTCCAACATGGCGGCAGCAATCCACATAACAGGGAGAAGACTGTAGTGACAAAATCGATTTTCAATAAACGATTATTGCTCGTGAACCATCCTGAAAGTGAAAAACCTGTAGAATTTGAAATATGAAAAGAATTGAGCCTAATATACAAAAAAACTTGCACCTATGTTTCTAGAGGTAAGTTGTTCAGTTTCATGAACTGCTCCACCCCTTAAAATATTTGCAGTAATTTTTTTACATCCGGGACCTGTTTCTCAATTTCCTATTTGATTTTACAGATTCCTCCGCTAATTTCCATAAAGAACAAAGCCTCATTTCATAGTGAGCCGATAAAACATCAATCCCATGTGACAACTAACAAGATGAGTGCGCATGCGCATAAATCATCTCTCCAACATGGCGGCAGCAATCCACACAACAGGGAGGTGACTGTAGTAACAAAATCGATTATTTAAGAAACTGTTATTGCTCGTCAGTTTTTTTTAATTAGTAAATAGCAGCCTGTTGGCGGTTTCCCCGCTGTAACTCAATTTCCCGCGGGAGAAAAGCATTTTCCTGGTATGTGGTATACATAGAAACCTTTCTCTAAAATCACTCTATCTATTACAAAGAGCCGTATCAAAATCCGTTGCATGGTTTAGGAGGAGTTAGCGAATTATTTAACTACAGAAAGAGACAAAAAGCTATTTATCGGTATGTACTTGAATACACTACCTACATGATTTTGTGCTCTAACAAAATCATGATGCTCCAACCCCAACTGATTTGGGATAAGGGCTGGCAGAAATGTACTTAGAGACTATAGAATAGACCCCCAGGACAGTCGCGCACAAAGCTGTCAAACTATAAGAAAATATCATAATAATCGATTTTCAAAAGTTTTTTTTTTAAACTTCGATTGTTTTAAAAATCGATTACTTTTTCATATCCCTACCAAACAATATCACATTTGTTCCAAATCCTTGAATGGAGAACATAATGTTTTTTTTATTGTATTCAAAGATGTGGCCACCTTGAAGTCAAGTCTTCGTGACCATTTTACGTTGAGCTCTTGTATGATAAAATGCTACAAATTAGTGGAATTTCAAAAGATTTTATTATAATTAATAATGGTAAATATTATGGAGTTATCTTCTCACAATTGTTCTTATTTAATGACAGGTACCTACAAAACTTTATAGGTAGGTACTTGAAAATTTACGTAACATAGGTGCCTACTTGTATTATTTATTATATTCAAAAGTTAGTCAAGGTACATACATGTAAGTATCAGTCAGTAATCAGTGTATTGGAAAACATTTACTTCATTATCAAAATCATACTACCTACATTACGCCAGCTCCTTTGAGAAATAATTTTCGTACTATTATTAATTTGAGTGATTTTAAACAAAATGAGTGTTTATGAGCTACATGAACAAGCCATTTTAATTTAATAACGTAACAAGCAAATTCATGAAAGACATTATCAAACAGCAGGTAAACTTTGACGACAAAGAGTTTACTTCAAAGGCGAAAGACACGTGTATTAAGTAGCAAAGAGAAACTAGTGTTTTGCCAGGTCGAATATAAAAGGAAAACGATTTTCTTAAAAAAAGTAGCGTGGAGGAAAAAAGAACAAACATATATCACTCCTATATCAAACCTACTACGTTCAAAATCTACATAAATCTTACCTATAGAAAGTAACAAAAATTGTATAACAAGCCGAAAAGAGGTCAAGGTACTCAAGAAACTAAACAAATTTCCCCACGGATAATGGGTCGCAATATGAGAAAATAATTTGGACCTCCAATTGTAAATCAATCAGCTGATCCGCGATTTTGTATGGGAGGTCCAAATTTTTTTAATACCTTGACCTTCTTTCGGCTCGTTAAACTTTTTTTGTTACTCCCTGTAAAGATATCTCCATAAGAATATACCTATACCTAAGGAACTATTAAAACTTGAATTGAACCAAAAGGCCTCCCAAAATTGGTGGCGCTTGATCTTAGCGATCTTTAAGATAGGCCTTCATTACAAACCGGTTTTAAAGAATGTAACTTGCGTCACCAATCACGTGTAAACATGTAATTGATGACATGCGGAAGACAAAAAGCCTATAAAGAACTATTAACAAAAACCCGACAGCGGTAATTTAAAAGATGTACCTAATTTGCGATAAATGAATCTAATGGTAGGCTTAAAAACCAAGCTTAAAACCAAGCAAGTTGTCGCTGTCAAATGACTGGTTTGTATGGGTTTGTATGTGGAACCAGAAAGACCGAGCGTCGGCGTCGTTGCGGCGCGCCACGACGCCGTCACGTTGACAGCGCGCTGAGAAGCTCAGGGTTTGTATGGGATGCGGTCGGGTTTTTCTACAAGACCGCAGCGACAACGACGCCGTCAAAATTTGAAGGCGTCGTTGACGCGCGTCGTTGTAGCGACGCTTGGAAAATAAGGGTACCATAACGACGAATTTTTTCTCTAGGTACATACATACCCACACACATACATACTTACATTTAGTGGTCAAGATACGCTTGCAAAATTCGCAGGCTTGGAATGAACCGCTGTAGCCTAGATGGTAGAGAGAGGCGTCGCCAGTACAGATGGCGAAGGTCGCTGCGCTGGTTCAAATTCATCCTGTAGTGGAAATTTTGCATTTTTGCATTTTTGCAAAATTTCCTGGGAAATTAAATCTTACCTACAATACGCTAAGCAAAAACAAAAACTTAAGGCTAAACTAAGAGTTCCCCATTTTAATTTGCAGCACTCGACCTTTACAAATCGGGTAGGTCAAAAACAATAAAAAATCGCCAATCTAACTTTTAAAGCACTCGCGATTACTTTCACACATAATAATTACTTTAACGGGTCTTATCGCGATAGTTTTTTAGGTAAATAAGCGATTTACCTGGACACTCGACGTTTCAACTGGTGCAAACTTCAGACCCGTTAAAGTAATTATTATGTGTGAAATCGCCAATCGATATAATCTTTGAATACTTAGATCGAATTTATACGGGCTACGAACGCTACGACGACGTGTTTAAAGAACTGTTGTCTAATAAACGATTTTATCTATTTGAGTGACACATAATTATGATAAAGATAAAAGATAAAATATACTTTATTGCACAAAAGGAAAGAATATTACAAAAACAGCCAGAAATAAAAACAGATTGTACAATTGGCGGCCTTATAGCTAATGTAGCTATTTCTTCCAGGCAACCAGGCAATGAGGAAACAGCAGAAAATATAGAGATTGAAACGGGTGCAACAAAATTTTACAAAATACTTCTATAATACATATCCTAACTTATCTATGCTAACTTATTTATAACTATATATAATATACCTACAAAAAAAAATATTAATATGAATTTATATAAGTAATACAGTACACACAATGAAAGAAAGTAATAATTTCAAAAGAGTTTCTTTTTGCCGCATGGGACGAAAATGTGAAAAGGGTGTCGGATTAAAGGATGTCGTGCTATTTGAAATACATATTTTGCTTTTTGGGGAAATGAAAGTAAGTAAAGGAGAAAGTGAAGGTGAGAAAAAGTCGAGGATAGGAATTATCGTTTTGCCGCTCTCATACCTACATTGTGTGTGGATGCAAATACGAATATTCGATGAAAAATAATAAATATATGAAAATATAACTCTTCACCTGGTTACAACCTGAATGTAGGATAAAAATAAGCTTATGTATCAAGAACTTAACAAATTAGTAAAACAATGTTTGAAATAGAAATGACCTAAGTACTTACAAATCAAAATGATAAAATACAACAAGTCAACAGGTTTGAGTAAAAAGTAAATAGGTAAAACAGATAAACTATAATTAAAAAAAATTATAATAAAGAAAGCCATCTACGCTCTGCCTACCCCGCAATGAATATAGGCGTGATAAGTATGTATGTATGTATAAATATAAAACAAGAAATGCAATACGTGCCTTAAATAGATTTTAGGTTTCACGACTATAACAACAAAAGAAAGAGCGCATCGTCATCAACTCTGCGAACATACCTAATTGAATTCTAATAAAAATGCCTATGCAAGTAAACACAACAAAAATGCAAACTTACGTTATTTTGTTTCTAAGGTGAGATATTTTAGAAATGAACGTATTAAAAACAAAATCTATTTTAAGAATCACTTGACTTTAGTACGACGAGTCCTGGCATGAACGGGAGATTTCGTTGCCGGCTTCACTTTGCTTGGTTCCTGGATTTCGGGAGCAGACGGTTCACTGTTGATGTCACAGTCGTTAGACGCATTTTCGGGAACCGAGGACATCTTTTCCAGATCTGCAGCAGAGTTAACACGACAACGTTGACCGTCACTTCCATTGCCATATATGACCCCGTCCCGAGTCCAACATTTTGAAATACCAAGCCGTTTGCGTGCCTCCATAAACAGACTATGACGCATTTTTGTCAAGAACTCTGACATAGTGATTCCGCTGCTTTTCAGCAGCTTTTTAGCTGACCAAAATGTACTGCGAATCGACAGGTCACGAAACTCAATAAGGACAGGTCGTGGTTTTCCATGTGTTGAGTGCCCCATACGAAAGCACCGTATCATGTCATCGCGTCGGAACTCTGGTAAGCCAAGTTTGTCGTGAGCTAGTTGCACAACTGCAGAGTGGGTATCTTCTTGATCCTCAGGCAAACCATGAAGCAGGAGAATACCGCGACGAGATCGCATCTCCTGGTTGTCCGCATCCCGAGCCAATAGTGATACCTGTTTCTGCAGACTCACCAGTGATGATACAACAAAGCGTCTGAAAGTAAGAAACTCAGTGGATAGTGATGTTGTGCTGGGGGGTTGTGCAGCTGGTAGAGACTTAATCTTGTGAAGTTCCTCTTGAAATTGTGCCATAGTAGTGTGGAAATTGGTGATCATTTCACTCATTGTCTGCTTGACCTCCTCCATATTTGATTAGCTTTTGATGTAAGTGGATGATAGGAAACAGCAGGTTGCTAACAGGTAACTTATTATATCACTTAAACATTACACTTGAATATTGTCACGCCCGCGCTGACTATGCGGAAGCTTGACATAGTTACAACATTGTTATTAATTAATTGAAATTAAAATTGCAGAAAACACGTCTGCTCACTTCCACTGTCAGAAAATTAAAGGGAATTACAGAAAATTATGTCTCAGGCTCAGGTTTAATTTTTCAAACGTTCCTACGTTTATATTATTTAGTTTCGTTGTGGTGTCATCTGGCTTAGAATAGCATCACCCCATATCTTTCCCGTGGGTGTCTTAAGAAGCGACTACATATGAGAGAGCTGATGTGTTTTGCAATTTTAGGCGAAAGGTGACTAAGGCGTTAGGTAACTGACTCTATGGTGATGTACATAGGCTTTTGAATGACTCCCTATAACTATTTCAAATGTGGTGTAAACGGCCGTTATCTACAGCCGTTTACACT
The DNA here is from genome assembly GCA_024500475.1 of Phthorimaea operculella. Lineage (NCBI taxonomy): Eukaryota > Metazoa > Arthropoda > Insecta > Lepidoptera > Gelechiidae > Phthorimaea > Phthorimaea operculella. The sequence goes on from JANFCV010000073.1 coordinate 776,904, forward strand.
CTGCCTACCCCGCAAGGGATATACCTAGGCGTGATATGTATTGTGTATAATTTTAATAAAATGCCCTAAATTTTTCATGAGATAGGGAAACTCAAAACAATAGTAGGTAATTGTTTGTTGAAATGATTGTTCTTCTTATTTCAAACAAATCTCTTCTCAAACTGCGTCACACCAATTTCATTCTTGGACGATTCAAATTACGCAAAATAAGCGTAAAATACGCTACCGTGGATGCCTTTTTTACACTAAATACATAATGGGTTTTTGATGTCCATTGTACAGTGTTATAAGGGCCGGTGCACATCTAACGCCTTTTGACGCTAGTTATTGTCAGTATGTAAATAATGTAAGTAAATAACGAATTGCAACCAGATGATTATCGACTTTGTAGGTGGCAAGCTCCACAGAATAGACGCGCGACGCGACGCGCAACATGACATCTGTCAGACAAGCAATCGGCAGCCATTATCGATGCGACGCGCGTCTCATGTGTGTAGCTTTGTCTCTTCTGTTTTATACATTTCATTTGGAAGCGGTTTCAAACGTCGCAATGTCGCATGTCTCACAGAGTAGAATTCACAGCCATTTTGTAAATGAACTAGCTTTAGCAGTGATGCAATCAAATTGTTTATAGCGACAATGATGCTGTGAACGAAATGGTTACTAAATCCGCGATTCACACAAATTCAGTAGACAGAAGTTGTATGTAAATAATACAAATTGTGGGAGCATGGTCGTAAACTTATGCGGTTGTCATGAAGATTTTAAGGTTTAGTTCCCATTCATCACTAGTGGCGATTAAAGTAGTGGCCAATGGGAACAAAGGTTTTGTCGGTTCCATGTTCTTTGACAAAGATGTCTAGCGCTGCGCATCTCACAACGCTACGTCGACGGATGAGTCTGTCAAACCGTCCAAATTGTACACATTATGAAAATAAGGTGGAAAACCGCATTTTCGTAATGCATGCGATAGCGCTGCGCAAAAATGACGTACGAACGGTCGTTGCGTGTGTTTCTCGCCTCAGTATTAAACTTTTTCCAGTAACTTTGCTGTAGTCGGTTTTAATGTAACACTAACTTTATTATTTTAAGGCTAGTATGCAAAGAGACTAAGGTTTGAAGTTTTAATAATTTGCCTACCTACCTATATGTATGAGGCTCGCGAAAAATGTTTATTAATGAAAGGTCCACCGTGTGGTCCCGGCTTAGAATCACCTTTTTATTAAAAGCTTTTATTTAACTTGCAGTGTATGTATGTAAGTATGTAAGTATGTAAAAATGTTTGTTCGGGGCAAATCTTGCAACTCAATTTAGAAGCAGATATCTTCAACCGATTGAGCTGAAATTTTGTATACACGTTTAGTTCGGATGACAATGCATGGCTAGTTATATGACGTCATTCTAAATCTATCATGGCGGAATATCCAAGATGGCCGACAAGTAATTTTTGACGCACTCCTACAATATGGGTGTCAAATGAAAGGTCTTGCTGAGTACAATTCAGAAAATAATATGGCGGACATCTAAAGATGGCCTTTTAAGATAATTTACAATATGAGTGTCAGATGAAAGGTATTGCTGAGAATTACCTATTCGAATTATAAGTTGACGTCATTCTAAATTAACTATTGTTGACTTCTTAAGATGGCAGAATATCATTTTTATGCTTTTTTTTACAATATGGATGTCAAATGAAAGGAATTTTTCAGAATAACTCGAAAAATAAAGTGACGTTTACGTCACTCATAATCATAACAAAACCTGATATGGCGAACTAAAGATTAGATGGCGTATTAAGTTTATTATGTTTTCTTACTAAGTGGGTGACAAATACAGAAAAATTACAGGTAAATACTAGTGTGAGCTAAATGACGTTAACCCGGTCAATATCGACATCAAACATTGCAAACGCGCATGTAACTACGATTTTGTTATATGTTGTTAGGTCCCTTGAGAGTAGTTAACACCCAAGTTTGCAACACTGAAAACCCTGTGCTGCCAATGTCAAAGTCAAATCAAAATTTGTTCAGAAGTTTTCGCGTGTATCTCATGAACTGTGATAGCTAGAGAGTTGAAATTTTTACAGGTGATGTATGTCTATTGCTGCTATAACAAAAAATACTAAAAACTAGAATACAATTAATATTAAGGGGGGCTCCCATACGAGAAACGTGATTTTTTTGCTCGTTTTTGTGGATAATGTTTCGAAGGCTGTTTCTCGTGAACCGTTATAGTTAGATGGTTGAAATTTTCACAGATGATGTATGTCTTTTACCACTATTACAACAAATACCAAAAACTAGTCAAGTGCGAGTCGAGCTACAGATATGATATTTCTGTCATTTTTATAAATGATAGTACGGAATCCTTTGTGCGCGAGTACGACTCGCACTTGGCCAGTTTTTTTGTATTTGTTGTTATAGCGGCAATAAACATACATCATCTGTGAAAATTTAAACGATCTAACTGTCACGGTTCATGAGAAACAGCCTCCGAAACATTATTTACAAAAACCAACAAAAAATCACGTTTCTTGTATGGGAGCCCCCCTTACTATTTATTGAATTCTGGTTTTTAGTATTTTTTGTGCAGCACAGTACAGCCTGGTGACAGACGGATAGACGAACAGACAGCGAAGTCTTAGTAATAGGGTCCCATTTTTTACCCTAATAGGTACGGAACCCTAAAAACTGGCTTAGTGCAAGTCGGACAACTTAATATGTTTTTTTTTTTAAATAATGTAACAAGAGCTGTAACATCGGAAATTCTGTAATTTCACAGCTTTCTTAGCACTGCGGAAGAATTGCCCATCTTTGACTTGCTGTATCTTTGCAACCAAAGGACATAGTGTGCTCAGGTTTCGCTGAAATTGTAGCAAATTTAGTTATCTTTAATAAAGTTCTAAAAAACGTACTTGAAAAAATCTTCGTTATGGTAAATTTTTATAAAAAACTGAAATATGGGCCAAAATTTCGCAGTTTATTGAGCACCGTGGAGGCAGCACAAGGTTTTCAGTGTTGCAAACTTGGGTATTAACTACTCTCAAGAGACCTTACAACATATAAAAAAATCGTAGTTACATGCGCGTTTGCAATGTTTATTTATTTTATGTCGATATTGACGGGGCTACGTCGCTTTGCAAGATTTTTAGATTTGAGTGGTTATTGTGTTGGGGTTTTTAGTCTTCTGTTCATGGCACTGTCAATGAAGAATTTTGACAATTTATACCTATTAGGTTCGTGAATGCAATAAGTAGGTAGGTTCTATCGCACAACGTACATTATCAACTATGGCATAACAGATTTGTTTTCCAGAGATTACTAAAAAGTAAAAAATAAATTATAAGTAAAAAACATTTTTAAAACAAGCTTTTATTTGGATGCGCTAAAAAGCATAAAATAATCTATTTACTAAAACTTTTACTTGTTACTTATAATGGCATTAAATCTACGTCTTCATAATTTATACGATATAAAAGCTTGTCGCGAGATTTAACCTGTTTATCCTGTTAATAAATAAATTAGGTAACCAGTGTAAATGATCTTGAACAAACTTTTAACCTAACACCACACGAGTACCTACTTAAATCTCGCGACAAGCTTTTATATCGTATAAATTATGAAGACGTAGATTTAATGCCATTATAAGTAACAAGTAAAAGTTTTAGTAAATAGATTATTTTATGCTTTTTAGCGCATCCAAATAAAAGCTTGTTTTAAAAATGTTTTTTACTTATAATTTATTCTATCTGTGGTTGCTGGTAATCAATCAACCAATCAAGTTAATAGAGAAAAAGGCAAAAACAATGAATGGGCAGCAGAGTTCCTTGTGAAATACACCACCGCTTGTGAATTTCTACTGTATCTACGTTGTGCGTATAGCTTTATGGCAGTATTTCCCACCATAGACGGTACCTAGTTATAGACGAGGAGACATCTTCTGGCAAAAAGTTACACCAGCCAAAAGATTGTACCTAGGTATGCTTACTTACCTACTCTTTACTGTCTGATGGGTGATACCCAAATTATATTCTTCTATTATTTTTTGTGATGTGATGGATGATACCCAATTATTTTCTACCATTATTTTTTCTTTGCACGTCAAACATTTTTTTTTAAATCATTGCAACGTATAAAGTAACATGACGTTCCAGCAGTAGAAATAGTCGCTTGCCACATGCCAAATGAAATGCTACTGATCCCAGAATACGCTTTCTCTATCTCTCCGAAGTATCTGTACGACAGATCTATGCGCGCGCGCACCCGGAGCGCATTCGAGACGCCTTTATGAAGTTCTGGCGCAGTCATTTGCCTGCTGACAGATTTACAACTATGGCTGCTATTTCGGACTTAAAGATAAGTACTGGAAGTGTTTCTTAGGGTATCTAGATGTAAGACGTGAGTCGTAAGTTCACGTCTGCTAGACAAGTGATCGTCAGCCGTCATAGATGCGAGGCGCGTCTCACGCGTGTAGCTTTAGCTCTTTTGTTTCATAAAATTTATATGGAAACAGGTTTCAAGCGTCTCGATGTCGCAAGTCTCACGTGTGGACTCATATGTGGAGCTAGGGCCTTAGCTCGGCTATAAGGAGGAACACGTTGTGTGTCCTAATTAAGCGCATTCGAGACGCCTTTATGAAGTTCTGGCGCAGTCATTTGCCTGCTGACAGATTTACAACTATGGCTGCAACTGAGGAGTTAAAGATACTGAAAGTGTCAATGTTAACCTCGGTCAGGCAGGGATTGAAACCGAGCTGCTCGGTAACTTTGTGTTTCCTAGTGAAGCGTGAAGCGCATTCGAGACGCTTTTATGAAGTTCTGGCGCAGTCATTTACCTGCTGACAGATTTACAGCGCCAAATCTACTTGGTGATAACTAAAGTAGAAAGGGACGGAGCGCCATAAGGCCGCCAATTTAGCGAGTGAACTCTTGTCAGTGTTTACACAAATCTACGCAATTTCTATATGCGTCGTCACATATGGGTAGCCTGAGTTGCATTAAGGAAGTTCTAGAAGGTAGGTACAGAATTTGCTTTGCTTGCTGACCAATTTTCAACGGAAGCATTTTGCAGCAGTGGTTTGTCAGTACCTATTATAATGAAATGTATAATTATTGACGAAAGAAAAGTTATCGTTTTTTTCATTCAAATGAAGAAAGTAGTAGCGCAGCAGCCATTTTGACATATTGGTGACCAAAACTAAAAAACACTTTGTACACATTTTGCCCATTGTGACATTTCACTTTATCTCTTCCAGTTACTTTACCGCATCGAAGATAGTGTAGCAATCACGGCACAGTGGGATCATCTCGCCAAGTCTCACCAGCACCATTGCGAAGATTTACTGGTGCCATAAAAGTAAAACGCGTTTCGAAATAGTATTTGCTCCACTTCTCATAAGTAAAATAGCTAGTGTAGAATTTTCGGCTTACTTTGTTTGTATACCTAAGCTTTAGTCGATATTACTTTCGTTATTCATCCGCCAAAATATGGAACGACATTCCACCACCTATACGCATTTCTAAGACACGGCTTTCATTTCAACCTAACCTTAAAAAATACTTAATAAATCAACAAAAAGAATATGAAAATATTAATTGTCCCATGAAGAGTAGTTCCAGTATTGCAAATACGTATCCCAAAATTTATTGTATCGTAATTAGTTACTAAGAAATTGTTGTCAATATTATTCATTTCTATGTAATTGAAATAAGTTAGAATTGAACAATCCAACCGTTTAGTATTTTAAGTTTTAACACTGACAGTGGGTGGGCTTAAAACCAGCATTGCGCAGTGCCCACCTTTTTTCCATCACCGTACCTAACCATTTTTCGTTTATGCTTTTGTTTGTACTTAATGTTATATTATGTCTGTGCTTATTTAATTGTAATTAATTTTATGGAAAATAAATGATTTGTATTTGTATTTTATTAGTCTAAACGGAATTTAGTAAACCTTAAACTGACAGTTTCTACAATAGTGTATTCCTAGTGGCCAGTGCTTAATGGCTTTATCAGTGAGAGCCAGTGGCTGTCAAATCGGATTGCGTTGAAACCTCTGTCCGTATTACAGTTACAGGTCCCTGCTAACTGGCTTCAGACGTGTTGAATAGGATTTCGTGCTGGTGGACGAAGATACGAATGTTATTCAATTTTACATTTATTGTTTATGCTAAATCTTGCTACCAACCATCATCCACAGTTTTTTTTATCTATTTACCTACAGCTGCAACAATCAGCTACTGAACGTGGGTTCCCCCTTTTTGCGCTATGCATGTGCTATGCTAAAATATACTTATTCACAACGCTTATCAGGCGAGCTAACGAGCATCATATTGGTAAAGCAATGCAAGCGCCGTGGCGTCGTAAGTGCGTGGTAATGACGACGTAGGTATTCCTATTTCTTTCAGAGAGAGTTTACAGAAGCTTCACTCGACCCTATTCAGGATTTTTGCGATCGTCATTTGTTTGTTACATAGCCAGGGTTGCTATGCTACTGTCAACAATATGCAGAGCATCAATAGCCGCAAAAATACGGTCGTTATCGCCACGTCTAACAAATATTTCAGGGCCGTTTTAGCTATTATCGTGTACCGCTATAGTGACAGGTTGTCAGCCTGTCGCCTAAACTGCATTGCACACATGAAACCCTCGAGTCCGTTGGTCGCTTCTTACGACACGCACAGGAAGGAATGGGGTGATGCTATTCTAAGCCGGCATTATACGACATAAGAATATTGAAACAGTAAAATCTGATACAAAAACATCATAATGATTCTGAGCCAATTTTAATCTAAGAAATATGACGTTCGTAGCAACCAACTTCTTATTTACCTTGACTTCCCCTGACAAAAATCATCGCTAGTTCTGAGTGAGCCATTTGTTTAGGCGCCCCGCGCGCCGTTTCCCTCATTTTTGGACGATACTATTTTAGGCCAGCATCACACACATTACATATTGTTATATCCATTTTAGATATAGTAAGTAAGCATATCCACAAACAGACAGTCTATTCGTCTCGGCTATTTGTATATCGCCAAGTCTCACTATTCACTGTTATCTGGGATCCCTTCTGTCTGTAGGTCAAAGATAGTTCCGACTGGGACGTAGGAGGAACAATGGACTAGTATTTCCCACTGACTAATCCATGACAGGCCGAGATTTATGCGCTACTGTTATATATTCAACAGCATCTTGAGTTGGCAGTTCAAGAGGTCAAGTTATACTGGCTATACAAAGCTAGCTAGCTATACAAAGTAACCTTTTCAAAACCACTATAGTTTGATCCCTTAAACCAAATGGAAAACCAGTGATGATCTCGTAATAATGCTGACCCACAAATCTAGAGTTAGAAAGGCTCAACGGATACTGGTTTTTCTTATAAACCCGATGATAAACTAGGTTAGGTTGAACCCACCACTTGAGGAAACAGTTAAGGGGTCAACTTAATGATGATTGTATGGGTAATGTATGGAAAACCAGTACAAAGGTGAACTCCTATCTAATCTGGTCTCTCTACGGATTTGGGAATTAATGTGTCTATTGTATTGTTTCAAAGTATTTTATGGAGTGAAAGTGAGACAGTTGAGAAATCGGAGCAATACATATCGTAAACTATAATCATAGTCATTTTCATTATTATTGTTACCAATTATAAATTGATACCTTCGTACTACATTACTTGTAATTCGATAGTAGTCTGATACATTTGAAATATCTGAATGATGATTCAAGCTCTAACTTGGAACACTATCAAAGTTTGTAAGTAAGTAATTATGATAAACTTGACTATAGTTTAGATTTCGACTCTTTTTACGGCATAAGAAATTGGCCTCTTTTTTTACATTAATCTTTTTGTTGGGATAGACTTTCTAGGTAATGCTAAGCATTTAGTTCAAAAAGGTTCCATTCAGTCATATATCTAAAAAGATACCACACATAGAAAACATATGTAAACCCAAACCATCTTAAGCATTAGGTGCTATCGGCAAAGCTGATGATATTCGATCACCTATATTTGAGTAGTCAATCAACCTACCCATTAAAAGGATTGGCTTAAATTGGTAGACAGATTTTCATCTGATATTGTGGCAATATAATAACTATAAATAAACAAACCAAATAGTTTCAGCCCCATTAGTGGTTACAACAATGAATTTTACGTGGTTTCAACTAGCAAACATATTGAATTTCAAACTATCTACGCTGAATTTGGTTTCATCAATTGCTATGAATAATTTGTGGTCAAACGTGGGTATCTATCTAGTAAACTTGCAATTTCAATGTAAGATAAAACTACCTAACTATGAATAGTGCGGGTTGTATAGAGTAGGAACTCAAATTGTTATAAAAAAAGAGAAAATTTTGCAATTTTCTCTTTTTTAAGATTGTATTAGAATGTGACTTTCTTTAAGAGAATCTTGTAAATTCCTACGAAGAAATAAATGATTGAATTTTGAATTTTATACATCAAGTGGTGCCGGTTTTTGGTAGCATCACCCCATTTCTTCATTGCTGTTTCGGGTGTCGTTGTAAGAGACGACTGAGAGATTTAGGCGATGGGTCGAAAAGTTGTCACAACTTATGTTATTTCTACATGCTGACCTCCGAACTTCAATTTGAAGATGGCACCCCATGATGATGATGATGATGTTATGCTCAAGTTTATCTGAAAGTGATCTGCCCCGCAAGGGGCAAAGGCGTGACGTGCTTTTAACAAAATAGTTCGAGGTCAGTCGGTGTAGCTTTTCATCGAAACCCGCAGAAGTATCGTTTTACGAATTACAATACCACTTGCGGTTGTGATGTAACAAAGGATTATAAAGGGCAGAACACACCGCTTCCGTATGCAGGACGTAGCGATTGTATTGCCTGCGTATGCATGCCCGTAACCACGCACGTTTCGCAGTGTGCCATGTCTCTTACGATCTAATACAACGTCGTCATAGCTGTGCGTGTGATCAAGTGCACTGTGCACGACATGCATACGGAGGCGGTGTGTGGCGCCCTTTCGTAAGTATGTGCCACCTACTTACTCCCGACTTGCTGGAAAAATTCTTTCTTTTTCTTCTTTTTCGTGTGGGACACTGAGTCGTTCACCGACCCGATGAACCCTGGTGTCAGAGTTTTTCAACCGCCTACTGCAAGTAGCAGGCAAAGTAGTTGGCAAAATGTTATCTGATTAGGTACCTAGACAGATTATACAAATGAGACAAATTTCGAATGAGCGTAGGTAGTTAGAAGAAATGCAAAAATGAACTAGGTAAACAAAAAGTACCACAATCTCATCCAGTAGCCAAAATGACCACGCATGATTGAGTATGAACCGCAGATGATGAATCTATTTGTCGAGAACTCACCGTTTTACTGTTCTGTCCAAACAAAAGTTGCCATAACAGTACTCGCTATGCTCAGAGCAAAGAAAGTTTCAGATGGAACTACGAACCAACGGAATGAAGCCATGAAAAACTCGTCACAATGTTGGCGCATACTAAAATACAACTTAATACACAGCTAATTTATTTTCTTATTTTGTATGTACGGATTTAATAGGTGCAAACTTTTTAAAGTGTCCGCAAACCATTGTCAGGTGTAACGAGAAGGAAGGACCGTGATTTGTAGCAAATTACGCTCCGAATACCTACTTCGGCAGGCTTAAATTAAAGGCGTATGATATGTGCGTGTGTATGTATGTTACAATAAATAAGTTTTTTTTTTTAGGTTCTTGGTTTAATAAGTACTTACCTATTAAGTGCTTCTGGCATTGATTCGCGTTTTAAACCGCTCTTTTAGCTACGAATTTTTCATGGCTTCTTTCATGTTGCGCGTAGCATTCCCTTCGCAATTTCTCTTACTCTTACTCGGCACTCGCCAACCAACGCTCACGTGTGGACAAAGAGGTTAGAAATCGGCTTTTCATCCGAGGTCAATGCCCCCGTTCAGGATGTGAGCAGAGACAAAAACTGCGTACACAATACTTGTATCCGCTATACAATAGTTTGTGTGTATCTATCTACGTATCTAATGTTGGTTCGTATAGAATAGCTGGGTATCAATATTGTGACACCGTTTTTAGAGATCCGTGATGTGATGTGACATAGAATGATGCGTAAAGTTTTGTGACCGGAAAACTGGTAAGTATGCAGGTTTTCATTAAAAACCTATTGAACCTTTGAAAGGCCACAAGAAAGGTCAATCATGTGGGTATTGGTAACTTACGAGGCTGCTCTTAAACTAATTTTTTCCAACCAATCACAAAAACAACTTCTTCGACGAAAGGATTTTAAGTAACGTTGGCAGCAGTACCTGAAAATAGAAAACGAAACATTGTAATACAATTAAATCTGTTAAATCCAATAAATACCTAATTAATGGTCTCTATGCCATGTAACTGTCAAAAATAACAACATAAGAATACTTCTGTCACATTTCGTAAAACAGGCTTCGAAAAGGATGAGAGGAACTAAACAGTCTACGATTTTAAGGAATTTTACAAGTTAAAGCCAAAGCGGCTATCAAAAACATTTGGCAGCTGCTCAGGAGAAAATGAGCGAAATTTCGGAGAAACGATAGAACATTTTAGGCAAGTCATGACTAAAAATGCTCCATGATGTCTACTATCCCTTTTTTTCACTTAAAGTGACAGCACTATTCTAAAATTGCTATTTTGGATGGTCACTTGGAATTGGGACCAATGACTTATTTTGTAACGCGATCTTGGGCGAAAACCACATTTCTTTCGAGAACCACCTCGTCAATTCGCATCATCCATTACATCGTGCGGTATTGTACAGAAACCACAGGCTGACAGGTGGTGATACCCCCTGTGTATATGAGGTGTAAAATGTGAACTGTCGTTATTATAAGTCGGTAGTGGATGCTTATTTGAAGGTGAACATTATAAAGAAAAAATTAAACCATTGGGTATCAATCTGTTTTTCGCATTGTCAATGGTTAACCTATATAAAAAAACTTCCCCGTAGGTTAAATTATTGTTTACAACGGGATTATTACCGTGATTAGATTTTTGTTTACCTCGATATTTTCATTCAGTCTACTCGTGACCATGGAGCGTGCTACCGCCCCGAAATATCGAGGTAAACAAAAATCTAATCACGGTAATAATCCCGTTGTAAACAATAATTTATGTGTTGTGAACAACCGTGAAAACCTAAAAACTTATGTTCCCCGTAGGTTTTTACTTAGTTAGAACATAACATGGCGTTGTTCGTAATGATTTTCTTATTCTCTATTTTATATTGAAAACGGCTCACGCCAAGCCACGCTAGTAAGAAGGTAGGGTACAGACAGGCATGTCGAGGCATTCTTGTCTAAAAATTGCAGTATTTATGTCATACCCTGTATATGAGTTGATATTCCCCGTGAACGATTTTAAGGCAACAAATAAGTAGGGTAAAGTACGGATAGATGCGCCGTTGGGATAGTTGCGCAGGTTTCGAAAACACTATGTTCTAGTGAATTTCAGCACTATTGCTTATTAAAATATAGTAGTCTTCCTCCTGAAAGTCCAAGTACCACGTTAATTTATTGGAGTAATTGCACAATTTACGCCAGTTTAAGACAAAATCTTCGGTAGCGTGGTCAAACCGGGCGTCGAAATTATTTTAGCACATTTTGTTTTTCGGGTATCTTTTCTCACGATTGTAGAATCGCTCACATTTTTATTTCCTCATACGCACTACTTTATAAAGTATGTGCCCATTTATTAATTATTCCAAAATATCAAATCATTATTTTTTTAATTAAATGCGCAACTATCCGTACCAAAAAGGATATTTGCGCAGGTTTTTTGGACGGATAGTTGCGCTTTGGGGGATAGTTGCGCAGATTGATATTTTTGATTATTTTAGTATGTTGCAGATGGATAAATGCTTCTAAATTACAGTCTAGATATGGACGTTGTTCAACATACATTTTTATGCTACCTACACGTTGATACATTTTTTTTACTGAAATAACGACTTAGAACTCAATAACTTTAGAAATAGTAATAATATTAAGGCTTGGAGGCCTATTCGATTTTTAAAATAAGTATTTAATCAAATTAATTTCAAATTGGTTTGATTTAAATAAAGTACAAATTTCATAGTAAGTCACCTAGGTAATCTTCAAAGCGCAAGTATCCCGCCATGATTTTTTAGTGCTGCGCAACTATCCGTGCGGGTGCGCGACTATCCCTTTTTCAAGAGGTCAAATAAAACTGGATTTAAAACAAAACAATAAAAATTAAATTCATGAATTAGGGCTTTAATGAAAGATTAAAGATCAATCCTTTAATCTGTAAAGATTATTTTGTAAATAAGTTCTTAATTATTGAGTTATAGAGCATTTTTCAAAAGGTGCGCATCTATCCGTACTTTACCCTATCAATATCATCCTGTTTTAATATGTGGAGTAAGCTTTTCGCACTAGGCAAAAATGAACAAAATTACTTCTCGTGCACATTTTTGACACAGAGCCTAAGGAGATATTATTACGTATTATTTGTATTTTGAATCGACCGGAGAAAACAGTGATGTCTGAAAATCCAATTTCTTTGAAATCATGGGCATACATCATGTAGATCAATGCATTTGACATCTTGAATTGGATGATCTCAAAATTACAAGCTTGGAGAAAACATATTGGAGCTCAAATCGAATGTCTCTTCAATATAAATACCATATCCCTGTGCACATTATGTTTTGAAAATAAAGACAAACACACAAAAAAAAGTTCATATCTTGCCAGACATATAATTTGTAACAGCAACTTTAATATCAAAATAAGCTTTAAAATTACAATCTAAAGCTATAAGATATGGATGATAATGTCCTCGAGCCTATAAAAAATGCATATCAATAAAACCAAAGAATTTAAAAACGGCTGCGACAATATTATGAACTTGGGTAAAGGTTTATACAGACAAACTACACTAACATAGGTACATCTATAGATATGTTGAGACCGATAGTTTCATCATAAAAGGTAATTCAAGTGGTTACTACCTGGGCAAAGCTCCCTACAGATTGATGTAAAGAATACTAGTTCTAACGCACGGCTTCTCCGCAGTTCCGTGCGGAACGCTGGTGCGATTTAAATCTGAAATTCTGCGTTTGAAACATACGCAGGTATTTTTAAAAGAATGTCTTGTGTCGAAAATAGTCCTAAGTTGCCAGGCTATCTATCACTGAAATCGTTAAAAACTTAATTGCTTATTATATATACGTTTGACACCATATTACCAGCTCGATCCACCACATCAATAATTTAAAATCATGATTTAGTATACAAAGCCGTAAGGGAACAAAAACCTGCTTACATCGTATGGCTGAATGCAAATGATTAGTGTTGCATTTTTGCAGTTGCGTACGTACCTAAGCAGTCGCAACGTCTTTGCAGTCCGCACGGTCCGTGTACTCGGCCCCAAGTTTACTACATTTTAATGGTAACACTGACATTAAGTGTAGTGACTACCTTATCACTAAGTGGCACTTATATTAAGTAAGTGTTACCGAGCGGCCTGCTCTTTGAGATACGCTCACTAACACTTAATTTACATTAGAAAGTGTCTAAGTTACTTTGAGTACTTAATAAGTTACACTTGAATAGTCTGTTGGAAATTATTAGAATATAATTTTCAACGCCGAAACAAATTTGAAATAATCTCTTATCCACAGGAAGAATTAGGTAAGGTATTTTTGTCCCATCCCACTCTCACTCAAGAAGAACACAAAAGTACTATTTCAATTGGAACAGAGATACGGGATTTTGTTCAATTTCAACTTTGTAATTGTATTGTTTTAATGTTATTTCAATTCTTATAGAGGTCAGTTTTAATGACTTCAGTCTGATTGTTTGTAGAGTTCCCTCTGCAACATTCTCTCCCTCTGAGCTTTTATTTCAACTTTGATAAAGGCGAGTTTTCATGGCTGTTGCAGAACTTCTTTTAAAACATTTTCTTGTTCTGAGATTTTAGTATTAAATCGGTGGCATTCAGTACGACACGAACCTCATATTTCTTGGATTAAAATTGGTTCAGGATAATATGACGTACTTGAATCAGATTTAGCTGTTTTTAAATTCTTCTACTTTGAGATTTTTGAAAGAAGCAACTCTGGCTATGTAACAATTTGACAGTCGCGAAAATCCTAAAAAGCGTCGAGTGAACCTCCTGTATACTCTCTATTTTGTGGTATAGTCATATTGGTCATGGTCTGTAAGGATTAGGGTTTCTCATTTCCCGACCTTTTTTATTTCCCGGACACCAAAACTCCCGACCTCATTTTTCCCGGGAATTCCCGGGTAGTCGGGAATTTAATTTTCCTCGTTAAAAAGCATAAAAATTATTTTAAAATGAAACAAAAACTTATAACCAATAATATATACAGTTTAATTAGTCTCTCTTCATAAATTACCTAAAATAATACCTTCTATGCTACAATAAATTGGAATAAATATTGTGGTTATGATCTGCGAGTTCATAATTTAAGAATTTATGAGAATAATGCACAACTGTGAGTAAATGAAAATACCAAAAATAATCAATACAATCCAGTTTTTCATGTTTATTTGCTCAATCGGGTTTCCCATCAAGTGGGTCTCAAGATGAATATGGACAAGACGAAAGTCATGGTCAACTCTCATGTAGCGCCCACCCCAATATCAGTAGGGAGCTCGATACTCGAAGTGGTGGACAAATATGTCTATCTAGGACAAACAGTCCAACTAGGAAGATCTAACTTTAAGAAAGATGTCACTCGGCGAAACCAGCTCGGCTGGGCAGCATTCGGGAAGTTACGCAGCGTCTTTACGTCAAAAATTCCTCAGTGTCTCAAGACGAAAGTGTTTGAACAGTGTGTCATGCCAGTGATGCTGATGACCTACGGTACCGAGACGTGGTCTCTAACTGCCGGCCTCCTAAATAGACTAGGAGTCACTCAGAGGGCTACGGAGAGAGCTATTCTCGGTTTATACATACGTGATCGAATCAGAAACTAGAAGATCCGTAGACGAACCGAGTAAACCGACATAGCTAAGAGAGTTAGTAAGCTGAAGTGGCAATGAGCAGGCCACATTGCTCCAAGGACTGATAATCGATGGAGCAGGAGAGTTCTCGAGTGGAGACCACGTACCGGCAGGCGCAGCGTAGGACGGCCCCCGCGAGATAGACAGACGATTTGGTCAAGTCCACGGGGAAATGCTGGATGCAGGCCGCTTCTAATCGGACAAGGTGGAAATATTTAGGGGAGGCCTATGTTCAGCAGTGGACGTCCTATGGCTGATATGATGATGATGATGATTTTCCTATTTATTCTATTAATCAGTTATGAAATCAAGAATACACCATTAAGTTTTAATATAATTTAAGGCTGATATTTCAATCACCACACAACACTTTTGCACTAATTTTGCACTAACCAACACAATCAATGCGGTAAAAATTTTCCGAGTGACTGATCTAAACAAACAAAACACGGGCGGGGCGGGAGGGAGTAAAAGTGGAGAGAGCAAATACACATATATTTTTTTAATAAGTAAGTTATACCGAAATTATCGTCAAAATAATAATTTTATGTTTTCTACTTTATTTCCCGAATTCCCGGGAAATCGATCCTTTTTTCCCGTCCCGACAAAGGCCAAATTTCCCGGGAATTCCCGCCTCGGGAATTCCCGCTGAGAAACCCTAGTAAGGATGGACGATTACGATGCGTTGCGTCTTCCTAACTTCCTATTGCTTGGCGGTTGAAAAACTCTGACACCAGGGTTCATCGGGTCGTTGAACGACTCGGTGTCCTACAAGAAGAGAGAGATTGCTTGGTGGGTGTCCTGCGAGGAATTGTCGTTCTTGATTGAAGTGACACAATGACATGAAGTGAACAAACACGACAAGTACAATTATAAAAAACAAAACCCAGCCAGTGTCGTATGAGTCCCTTACATGGGCGATAGTATCTAAGTATTCTTTGCCACAGTTCCGAGATCCATAGAGCTTTGAAAGGAGTCGGGCGTAAACGGATAATGTCTTTAAAACAGGATGTATTATGAGATTCCTTATTAGCGCAGCTTATGACGTGGTCTATTAAGCTTTTAAGGAACCGCACTTCAAGTCTTCAAGCTCATTAAGGTACTCCATATTTTAAGTTCATTAAGGTGCAGGTGTGACAAGAAACATGTTTTAACTAAGACATCCTTAAGACTTAAGGGCGAGGAGCCATCGACCATCTGCTATCAGCAGACATTTTATTCTAGTTTTTCATACAGTTACTAAGAAGAACCTGTGTAAGTTGGTCCCTTAATGTAGGTTGTGATGTGCTGATGGTATACATAGAGATATACATACATAGAGATAGACATATAGTTCAGGTGTATTAGGTACTATCTTAGGGTACTATCGCGAGCACATCAAGCTACCCTTTTGAATCAACTTATACGAGGTTTGGTTGGTATTTGTTAGAAAAACCGACCGCGCCAAGAAGTTGAAAATGACAGTGAAACTGGCCTATCGGCTTCTCGTTACTCAGAGAGCTATGGAAAGAGCTAGGGATCTCGCTAGTGGATAAGGTATGGAACGAGATTATCCGCCGAAAGACCAAAATAACGGACATAGTCTGGAAGTGAAGCAAGCTGAAGTGGCAGTGGGCTGGTCACATCTGTCGTAGAACCGATGGACGGTGCAGTAAGCGGGTTCTCGAGTGGAGGCCACGGCTTGGTACGCATAGCGTTGGACGCCCTCCGGCCAGATGGACCGATGAGCTAAAGAGAGCGGCTGGTAGCGAAAACAGGAGATCGTGCCTTGTGGCGTATCCTGGGGACCCAAGTGGACTGCTATGGGCTGATGTCACAAAATAGAGAGTTTACAGAAAGTTCACTTGGCCCTATTTCGGATTTTCGCGATTGGCACTTGTTACATAGCCAGGGTTGCTACTATCAAAAATCTCAAAGTTTAAAAACATCAAAGCAGCAAAAATCTGATAAAGAATGTCATATGATTCTGAGCCAATTTTAAATCCAAGAAATATCATGTTCGTGTCAATCACCTTCTTAGTTACCTTGACTTCCCCTAAGCTTCCGGTTATTTCCAGTTAAATTTAGCAAGCGTCAAAATCGTCGCTAGTACTGAGTGAGCCATCTGTATAGTCACCTCGCGCGCCTGATGTGATGTGGTGTGTTTGAAAAACCAGTAGTTATAAGTCTTTTAAATGGCTACATTGATGTACTGGCAATGGTACTGCCACTTCCGAGCTGGTAATGTCAACATGAATATTACACTGTGTACTGAACGTGTAGGTACACAGAGTTAGTGTATTACAGACACGAGTACTAAGACTTGCTTTACCGGAAACCATCTGGGACTGGAGTGGTTAGGTTGGCAATACGCAAATTGTGTTAGCATTGCTTCCGGTATTAAATACTACTTAGTATATTGATCTACTTGAAAGGATTATTTACTTCAGCACATAACCACAAAATAGAGAATTTACAGAAGGCCAGCTCGCCCCTTCTTTCGATCACTTATGCCTACTCTTTAGGGTTGCTACTTTAACTGTCTGATTTTTTTAATGAAGTTACCTATCGTTTGTAAGTATGAATTAGGTATATGCAATTGATAAACTTCTAAATTACCTGGCCGATATGAAATATTTTTTACCATATGGAAGTAGGTACCTACCTGAGTAGAAAGTCATATTTCTAATAGGAAATAAGTAAGTCCCCACCTATAGCGGTAGATAGGCAATGGGTTAGGGTCACAAGACTAGGTGGTGAGCGAAGCGACCAATAGGTAGGCAGGTAGGTAAGTAGGTAGTAAGTAGGTAGAGGACCGGCCGGCGGCGATGACCGACACGACAAAGGGGTTCCTCACGTCGTTCGTCGGTGTTTCCCACGGAAAACAAGTGTATCTATCTAAAAGAAAGGCCTAAAAAATACCTATCTTGCCATCACGAACTTTAATAGGTTAGGTACCTATGGTTGGAAGGTAGGTATTTTTGAACAGGAAGTCAAGCCATCATGAAAGTCAAACGTACCATCACAAGTCAGTCGCACACAGATTACCTACCTACCAATGTATTGGCGGGCGGGCGATACGCGCTGGGAACGGTAGGTAGGTAGGTTGGTAAGTACCTATCATGACATGAACATGACGACATGACAAACGTGGGGACGCGCCCGGAAAAAAATGCGGGCATGGAAGCTGTATCTGTATCTGTAGCTGTAAGTAGGTAGGTAGGTAGGTACCTACCTTAGTTTCGAAGTATACCTACTTACCTACTATAGTTTCGAAGGTCACCAGCTGCCGTGACGAAAAAATTAAAAAATATCCAGGATCGTAATTAGTCCATTTGGACTACCATAGGTACCTGTTACCTACCAGCTGATCGAAAATGAAGATGATATAACCTGGACCCTTTGCTATCGGTATCTCGGTAGGACTCATCGCTTCACCTCAAATGCTGACTAGGAAGGTATCTATCTGCTGTGGGTAGGTACCTACCTGAACCCATTTAACCTACCAAATCAAACTAAAAGGCAACCAACTAATTCTACGTACGTACCTACCTAAAACGCTAAAGCACATATTACGAACGAAAAAAAAGAAAACCCTCCATTTTTTGTGTTTTGAAATAGATACATAACTATTTATTTATCAAATAAAATAGTTTTACTTGCTTTTCATTATTGCGTGCGAAACTGAAAAATGACAATGCACTATTTTCTGTGGTGTTATTACACACAAACACACCACAAAAACATTTTTCTTTACTCGCCTTTCCATCCGCCCGCACCAAACGCGCCGTTCATACTCAACCATTATCCGGTTCGACACGGTTCCACAGAGCGCGTAAACGACGCGTGTGGATGTCTGAGTGAGTATAGCCGCGTTTGCCCGAAGCCGACTCTCTGGATTGCGCTAGCCAATACTTACTTTGTGACATAACTTTTAAAAAAATTACATAATAAGTAATTACCTATGCCCAGAGACCAAAAGTTTTACTCATGTGAATTTCAAACCATCATAAAGCTTTTATTTTTCGTCGTACACTGCGTTAGTACATTAATTTAACTCAATGTCGCACACGCAATTTTCCCTAAGGTACAGAGACGAAATATGACCAATGGATACAAACTTTTAATGACTGGCAGGAAATGTTTATAAATTTTTTTTAAGCGCATAAAGTTCATAAGCTAATCGTCGTCAATCAAAAGCTCACTTTAGGTTTTGCCCAAAATCAACAGTGATTGAATCGCTGGATGGTCGATAGAACAAATAAGTACTGAGGCGACGACGTATTATAGGTAGGGTAGGACGCATCAATCAGTAAGAGATACATCCAACCCCTTTGTCAGGTAGTTGCCTGGGGGACCTTGGAACAACTGTTGCAAATTGCCTCCACTCTACTGCCTTTGATGTCATATTCTTGTGTGAATGTTGTGGTTTGTGACAATTGGAAATGAATAGTGGCAAACATTAATCAGTAGCACAAATTGGTCAACCTAGGTACCCATTCTGTTTTATTATAAGCTGTATAAAAACCAGTTTAAGTTGATCTCTTATAGGAAAAGGCCCATGCTCTTCTGATACATGCAAAACGTGCAAACCCTAAGAGATTCCTTGAGATTGCGTCTCTATGCTGTGCCTTATTTCTTTTGCCTCTCTGATGTATCTGTATGATTTGTCCTCGAACTGCGACTTTCAAAACCTTCAAATTCTATCAGTTCCAGGAACTACCCTTTGAGTTTTAAATACGACTCATTCTTCATAAAATTCTCTAATTTCTAATTCTCAGCACCACGGCGCCTGAAGCCGTATCGCAGGAAGCCCCATAGTGCTTGCTAGTAAGTAATACCGTCTTAACTTCTTAACCCTTCACCTTTACCCTTCCTTGTATTGAATTGACAGGTCGGACTCTACATCTAATACAAAATAGTGTCTACCTTTGATTTATTTAAATATCAATATGACTTTTATATTAATATTTTACGCCTAGAGCATCATACATTTTTTTGCCGTCTATACCCCGTGTTCCGAGGGTTATTGTTTAAGGCATCGTATACTGAATATTTTTCCTATGGGACCAATTTTGAAAAACGAGGAAAACATTTCAACCTGTCACACTCAGTCAGTCAGCTGATCGTGAATTTTGTACGGTTTTTTTTGTATGTATGTCTAAAAAAACGAACCCAAACCAAACACCAACCAACCAAAACCCAAGGACCAAAGGAAAAGTCTAAATAAAATATTGGCCCTCCCATACAAAAAAAAAACGATTCGCGGGCAGGTACCTAGATGAATAAAAGTTGAATACTGTATTAAGCCTCTCTACCCACTTAATACCGCATGACATACGTACGAAAGCTATTCAAAAGCTCAATCAAAAGTTAATTCCGGCTTTGTGTTCCAGTTACAATCACCAAACAAAATATTCGATCCAATAAACCAGTACAAATATTAAAACAGCTCCATTCAGCTGAATGATTTCAACGGTAACACTTTTCCATTCATATCCATATTTTAACAAGCATAATTATTAAAAATAAGAAACCCGACTGCGGTCATTTCTAAGTAGATAATATTTCGTGTTAAAAATTCGCCATCTCGAATTTATAAAATGTAAATACCGGGAGTAACAAAAAGGGTTTTAATAAGCGGAAAGGAGGTCAAGATACTCATGAAACTGAACAGCTTTCCCCGTGGATTATGGGGCAAAATATAAAAAGTATAGCCAGTGCAAAGACAGTGTCACTCGCGCTGCTGAGACGAATCTTACGTCGACGTAACACCTCATAATGTCAAGATCCGCCCAGTCATTTGGGCTGTAGGCCGTGAAAAATAATTTCTTCCACATGCCCACATACATATTATATAAGGTGTAAAAAATCAACTGCAAATATTTTAAGGGGTGAAATACCCCGTGAAACTGAACAACTTTCCCCAAGGAACAAAGGTCGAAACAAGAAAAAAAAAATTTGGACCTCCCATACAAAATGTACCAGCCGGCCGAGGCAATTTGTATGGGAGGTGCAACAAAATTTTTCATCTTTCGACCTATGTTCCTTGGGGAAAGTTGTTCAGTTTCATGGGCTGATTCACCCCTTAAAATATTTGCAGTTGATTTTTTTACATCCTGTATACGCTCGAAAAACATAACCTCTTTCTGAGGCAGTCGGCTAAAAACGATTCAGTTCGAATACTGACAAATTCGGTTCATTTGTTCCATGCATCGCCTTCACACTAGTGCATAATGCAAAAGGCTGAAATGGCGATAAAGTGTGATTTTAATTTGCATTGCCTTTTCACTACGCAGACGTTAAAAACTTCCATTGGAAGCAAGCAGTGGTTGCACTTGAAACTACATTGGTTTTCTTTTTTTCGAGTGGGACGCTGAGTCATCCCACGACCCGATGAACCCTGGTGTCAGAGTTTTACAACCGCCTACTACAAGTAGCAGGCCTCTGTCATGGTTGTGTAAAGATCACCGTACACAAATCAATACATTATAGATAGCAACCGGGACCGATGGCTTAACGTGACCTCCGAAGCACGGATATTTTCGGAGATTCAGGTGGTTCGGCCTGTAATGTACTAACCAGACATTGAAATACTTGTACAGTGGTTCTATCTGTTCTATTCGCCTTCAACCCATTTTCGTAGCAATTACATATTTTCCCGCGGTAAAAACCTATCTAAGTATGTTTTGAAGAACGATAAAGCTTTCTGATGGTAAAAGATCTATCAAAATAAAATTGGTCATTTCAAGAAGTACTGTGGCAAAGTTTTGCTTGATTGATTTTGTTTTGTAGAGTCTACCTACAGATACCTGCTATTAGCCAAAGTAAAACCTGGTCTGGCAACACCTCAATTTACAGCCAATCACGGCGCGCGTGGGAGCCGCGCCGTGACACATTTGCGATTATTCATACGCTCCGCGATTAACAGATGTCGCTGTTCGCTGATAGCACTCGATGGCGCGGATTAATTTGCATACCAAACGGCTTTGCATAAGTCGCACAGATGTACAGCCCTAATTGTATGCGTAGGTGGTTTTCATGTTTTCAAGGTCGTTGTTGTTTTTGGGTACCTATATTTTCAAGGTTTTTTGGTACCTATACTGGGAACAATAAGCCTAATCAAGGCTTTACCACACCAAACCAGCATCTTTGTTTTTCAGTGCTTCTGCCCGACTGCTTTTTTTGCGTTTCATGGTATAGCTGGTATGGTATCCGCGGAGACTGGAAATATTAAACTTTTATTATACCTAAGTTAAAATATTCATTCGAACTTTTCTCCTTATAAAAATCCCTACCTATCTATCAATGAAAATAAGAAGTGCACTTTAAAAAGTTCCATGAAAGCCTAGTAAAGAAAATTAAAATAAACTTTGACGGACCTGTTTACTTTGCATGCATATTTATTATCAGAACATGAATAGAATCACCACATAGCTCGCTTGATTATCAGAACAATCAACAGCTTCCGGCATTCATCATTGCATCATCACAAATCTTGTACGAATCCCCCATCCCATAAAAGTCACTACGCTTCAACGATATCCACGCACAACGTAAATAAATATCAATAAAGCATTTCCGTACAGTTCCATTTTCGGAAATACCAATTACCATGTCTGAAAGCACATTTCACAAAGCCCTAGACGTAGTTTACGACCTCTGATGATATATGGTTTCCTAGATAACTATCTGTCTTATACACCTATACTACAAAGAAAGGTTTGGGCAATACAGAGAGACGGCTACAAAGTAACGTCACTTTAGACTTACACACACATCTACACGCCGTCGTTTACGCGCAAAACCAAACTGTCTCAAACCAGCTAGTAGTGTCAACAGCGTTTAGTGCGACCGGACAGCAAAATTATTTGGTAGTGTGTATGTGTGATATAGATAGTTTAAGTATGTTTAACCCAGGTAGGTACCTCATTTCAAAAATTCAGAAAAAAAGAATCACCTCTCTCTAGGGTGTAGGTAGGTATAAATGATCGGAAAAAAGGGCGAGCTGTCCTTCTGTATATTCTCTATTTTGTGCCAATACAGACTTGCCTCGCGGTTAAATTTCATTGTCAAGTCAAATATGTACTGTAATTTATTCAACAGAGTTTGCATACTAACTTTCTAACTGGTATAGGTAAAGGGCTTGTAGAACCTAGTTGTATTGTACCATTTGTACCCGACACTGGAGCAGGTGTGTGAACCAACGTAACACGTAAAACTTTTCTAAGGAGGCAGGAGCCTCGAAACATGAAAAAAAGAAAACGTCGCCACCAGCCAAATATACAGAGAACGGCTGGTAGCTACTGGACGGCGAAAACGACAGTGATGCCAGATTGGGGGGAATCCCCCCACATTTGGGTGGTTTTGGAAGCAGTGGAGAGAAAATGGGGGGGAAATATCTTTGGGGGGATTGTTGGGGGAAAAAAATTGGGTTGGGGGATTTGAAGGTTTTGGACAAAAGGATTTTACTCTCTATGACGTGATTTTTGCATCAATTTTCGTAATTTCGAGGTAATTTGGAAGCATATTGATGAGAACCATCTTACTTTTTTGTGTCGATATTTTCAATTTGATGAATTTTGGTGCTTTCGGGGGATTTTGCTTGAGAACCCGATTTTTTATGTTCAGATTTGGGGAGAAAGGCTGACGATCATCTGGCAGCACTAAAGCGTCATAATATGGCTTATGGCGTGTAGGTACACTGCCTGGGAGAGACCTATTAACATTTAGCAGGACTGCTACAGTCAATATTAATGATGTGTGACATTTACGATATTTACCGCAGAAAAATCCTTCGAGCAACGCGGTTTTTCCCTCCCGTCCCGTTGCTCGATGTTGAAATCCAGCTCCATTGGGCATATTATTCAATAACATTTTCTATTTCGTTTCTCAGCGTTTATTATTTTTGTTTCTTGTAACCCGTTGTATTTCTTATCAGAAAACGTGCGATAAAATAAAGTGTGAGTACAACATGGTAACAGTTTTCCAATATTGGGGCGCGGCTGAAGAATTTCAATTTTCGAGCCGTCTGCTCTGCCGCACCGCGCCAGAGACGCCAGATAATAGAATGTCACTTCACTTGGTTTAGGAGTTAACCGAAAAATCCCGCCTGGATGATCGAGTCTAGAGCATAACACGAAAAAACATGCCATGAAATAAATACTCAGGCAGTCTGTTAGTAAGTAGATTGTGCTGTTGGTTGTACATTTTCATAGGCAACAGGCCGGGACGGAAGATGAGTTGCTCGAAGGGCAACAATAGGCAAGACGGTGACAAGACACTTACGACATCGCGACGACGCGACGCGACGCTTGAAACCGTTTTCATATAAAATGTATGAAACAGAAGAGACGTCGTCTACACAGGTCAGATCCGTCTGACAGATGTCATCTTACGTCTCGCGAAGATAGTCTGTGAAGATAGCCGCTTAGGTAAAAGCATAATAGATTTATTTATCCCGTAGGTGTCGTAAAAAGCGACTATTGGATTTGAGAGTCGATGAGTATTGTAATTTTAAGCAACAGGTTGACAACCTGTCACAACGGTGATACACAGTCTTCCGAATGACTCATAATCTTTGTCAGAGAAAATGTAAATTGCCGTTTTCACAGCCGTTTACGCTCTGCGTACCCCGTAAGGGATGTGGGTGAAAAATATGTATGTAAAACTAATTTCTCTTGTAACATGAGTCTCTTGTAAATTTCCCCTGATGTATCAGCCTAGGTACACATTTTTGACATGACATTTCGGTAGGAGAGAGAGAGGTAGAGCTCTGCACAGATTACAGTAAACACACACAACAATGGGCCTGTTCGTTTCATGACGTGGGATTGACTAATGAGGCGCGGTAAGCTCTGTAACCTCAATACTGACACTGGCCACTTTGTTGCTACACATGTTTTTATATTGTAAGCTAATTTGATTTGCAAGCTTGATCGAAACTGCTTCCATATATAAAGTGTATGAAAATGTCGCCTCGATGACGGCCGACGGTCATTTTTCTGACAGATTTCTTACGATGAGCTGTCAGTGTTGATGTGTATTGCAATTTTAGGCGACAAGCTGACAGCTTGTCACTATCTTTTGGTCTTCTGAGCTATGTGTGACTTTCGGACTTGCCAGACATGGTCTAAATGGGTTGTTTTACAGTCACCTGCCTACCCCGCAAGGAATGAGTTGAAGTAGTTGAAGCAGAATGTAAGTTGGTAGAATAAGGGCCTTTACGATTTTATTTCCCACCAGAATAGCCCTATAGAAACTTTCAGTGCCAAGAAGCCCTGATCATTTTACAAAGTCAGTTTTGACAGCTATAAGATATCCACAACCGTGATCTACACACATTAATTCCTCAAATTAACTCTCTATCTAGATCTTAAGTCGTTAAAGAGTCGTTATACTATCTGTATAACTGCTTAGAAGATAACCATTGCTACCTACATACATCCTACGCTACCTAGTTATATTTCATTAGTGTACCGCGTCTGATATTTTGTTGGTACTATCGGTAGAATCTAGTTTCTCATACTCATACAACAATCTCAAGTTAAACAAGCAGATGTATTAAAAACCAAAAACCCGACTGCGGTAATTTCAAAGTTGTATTTTGCGTTTAAAATTCGCCATCTTCAATTTACAAAATTTTATTATAGCCAGTGTCACTCATGCTACTGAGATGAATCTAATGACGACTCAATGTCGCCTAGCCGTATGGGCTGTATCCCGTGAAAAAAAAATTCTTGTCCACATGCATACATACATACATACTCTCGAACAAGCTGATGTATTAAAAAACAAAAACCCGACTGCAGTAATTACAAAGTTGTGTTTTGCGATAAAAAATTTAATATAGCCAGTGTCACTCGCGCTCATGAGACGAATCCACGACGAATCTAACGACACGTCATATGTCAAAATCCAACTTGCCATGCCTAATGATTTATTATAGAAAATACCTTATCTATCTATGTGCGACTAGTTATCGACAATTATTTCACATACTCAAAGCATGGATTTCTAAATGGACCGAACAACACCTATTTAGGTAGGTACGTAGTTATTCGATGAGATGCATCAGCTTATACTGAGGTTTAGACGTTCATTACAAGTCGAATAACAAGTAGATGTAGTTTTAAAGTACTACAAGGTGTTCCAAAGGAAATACATTAAATTGGAGACGTTGTGTAGACCATTGTACTGAACAATTTCCATTATGGCACCAAGTTTGAATTCTTAACAATTAAGAAGTTGAAATTTCAACCATTCAACCATTATGTATTACCCCTTATCCAAGATTGCAACCTTGCATTTTTAACTTGTTGGATTTGAATCTTCGAAAAAGTTTGGAACATAGTTGTCTATGTTTGAAATGTAACGAAAACTTAAGATAAAAGATCTCTTTCTTGGTGTCAACTTTATTTTATTACCGCCTCAAACTAGAAACTTCTTTTGACTTAGAGCACCCATAGAGACGCAAAGACAAAGGGCCAATCAGAGAATCCAGTAGAGTCTGTAGTGTCAGTTGTGTCAGTTTTTGACGAACATGACATTTGACCGTAGTCTACGCCACAACTGTTGCTTTGGCAAGTAAATTACCCCCCCAAAACCGTTGCCTTGGCAACAGTTGTGGCGGTAATTTCAAAAGCTTTTCCAAGACGACAACATGACATAAATAAAGGTCATAATAAATAAAGCTCCTTTCATAATGTGGGACTCAATTAAATTTAACAAATTTAAGTTGCTAATTACTTCTAAACGAGCGGATTTCATAACTTGGCCCCATAATGAAAAATATTCGGTACGATGGCCTACACAACGTCTCCAATTTAATGTATTTACATTGGAACACCTTGTATTTTGCTGTAAAAATCCGCCATCTTGAATCTATATTTTTATAATAGATATGGCCGGTGTCACTCGCGCTGCTGAGACGAATTTAACGACCGACACCTCATAGGTATGTCAAAATCCAACTATCGGTTTGGACTGTAGGCCGTGAAAAAGAATTTTCTTGTCCACAATGACATGGTCCACATACATACATACATACTCTCGAAAAACATAACCCTCCTTCTGAGGCAGTCGGGTAAAAAGACGTTTTATAAAATAAACACCCGTCTCTTTCCACCGGACGTACCTAACGATAGTCATTTGTTTGCATTTTTTGTGCATCTTTTTGCACGCGTGCCATTTTGCACCGGCGCGGCAATAGAGCGTAACTGCACTTTATGCACGTTTACGTAATTTACGTAATTCTTAGTAGTGCAAGGGCAATTTACGTGTTTTTACCTCGTTACTCGTGTATGTTTGAACATAGATATAGTTTTTCCCGACTGCCTCAGAAGGAGGGTTATGTTTTTCGAGGATATGTATGTATGTATGTACGAAAGTATGTATAAACAAATGTTTGTTAGTACCTATAAATGTGGAGAAGTAAATTCTTGTTCACGGGCTACAGCCTAAACGGCTTGAGGGATGATATAAAGTGTCTCCAGATTCGTCTCACCACCGCAAATGAAACCTATAGCGATTAAAATTTCATCATTTCAAAATGACGGATTTCAAAAGCAAAATATAAAGTAATTTAAAATTACATACTGCAGTCGGGTATTTGTTTTTTAATAATTAGGCTTGCTACATGTGTATATGTTTACCATTTAATGGGTTTGCTCTTTAAAAATTACAAGCTGTTAAAAACTAGTGTAGGAAGGAAAATTATACACATTTTGTAACGTCTACCTATGTAATAAAATGAATATTATGGAAATAGGTATGAAGCTTGACTTAGTCTGATAGTGAAAGTACTTTTTATCTAGATAAGTAGGTATATGGAAGGTATGTAGGCTCAAAGTCAAACTCAAAATCATTTGTTCAATCAAAGTAGGATACGCAAAATATCAAAACACTATTTTCATTCTTTATAACCATTTTGCGTTCCTAGTGTAGATACAGCTCGGGCGGGATAGAAAATAAATAAAAATAAAGGCACTGCCTCGGTTCTGACCAGACTAACCACACGGCATGTAACTTCACGCCCCCACCACCAGTAAATAAAATCAAATTCAATCAATATTTAAAAAAAAATTGGCTACGACCCGTAAATTAATTTTACCTACTACCTAGTTAATTACTATTGTATTAGCTAGTTATTCTGCTTAGTTAAACATATCGTGCAAGCTAGTTGTAGGTCAGTGACCTCCAAACTGAACTATGCTACAGCTCAGCTAATAATAATTAATAAAGCAACGGTACTCAAACTGGGTACACGCGATTCATCAACACACAACAACAAAAACAGACCAAATAAAAAGAATTCGCACTGGCTGAATAGAAGCTTTGTGTTTGCCTCTACACAAAAAGAGGATTTATATTTTATTCGTTTGAGTTTTAACACTGCATATTATATTTTTCTTCTCTTTTTATGTGGGACATCGAGAGCCGATGAACTGTGCTGCTCATATTTAAAAAGAAAAATCAAGCGAAAAAGAGGCCTTTAGCTCTACAGTGGGAAACATTACACTTCACCTAGGCTGTTTAAAACTATTTATTTTGGAATACCCTTAACTCGTATTATTTTTATATCAACCCTGTCTCTTATAACGTTATAACTCTTCAGGATAAGTTTTTTGCCTATCAGGGAAATAGGAAATGCCCGAACACGTAGCTAAAACAGATTTAGCCTAGGTATCGATAAAATTACGATATCAGTATAGAAACTTTAGATAGACCGCCAATAAACTTTCCCGGCAGTGTTGCCAGAAGTTAGGGAATAAATATGTTTATTTTTGTAACTCCCGAGATTTGAGACTGCATTATTTTATGGAGGTAATGCCAACCTATCAATCAACAACTTCCATAACAGCCTACTACCTGCAGCAATCAAAAAGATTCATACCTAGAAGACAAAAAACTCGATGTCTACGCAAAAATAAAGACCAATTTTCCCTTCCTTAGGCACGTGTATAACTTCCTGCTTCCGATGCAAGAGTAAAAATAACATTTTAAAGTTGGTGTTTCAGAGTGATAGGTACAAAAATTCCACTTACCCTTGGCAACTCCTTTTATCGCCGTGCCCGCAAATGAAAGTTTATAGCTGCCGGCGCTAAGATGAGGCGCCGCTATGCATCACCATGCACGCGAATGCAACGCCAATGCATGATTAAACACACCTACACACTTCTTAATTGTTCCTATTTATCGAAGTAGGCTGGTACAATTTGGAAAAGACCAAGTCATTGACCGATGTCTATTGAATTGCAAAATGAGAAAAAACGCGCTAATGTAAAAAAATAGCTTTGTAAGTTTTCATCTCTGTCTGGCAACTCATATTTCTTTTGTGACCAACTATGAAGTAATAATATTTCCAACCTTTTTTGGTACGTATTTTTCATTTGCATCTGGCAACTCCTTTCTCTTTTATCGCCGCGCCCGCAACTAATGAAAGTTTATAGCTGCCGGCGCTAAGATGAGGCGCCTCGATGCATCACCATGCACGCGAATGCATAAGTGAAGTAGGTAAGTACAGGGCGGAAAAGACCATAACTGTTCGATAGGTACCTATTGAATTGATGCGCTACAAAATGAGAGAAACACAAATGTAAAGAATATACTAGTTTTGTAAGTTTTTGCCTATGTCTGGCAACTCATGTTTCTTTGGCGAGCAACTATAAAATAATAATACGTATTTCCTACCTTTTTTGGTACGAATTTTTCACGTGCACATGGCAACTCCTTTCTCTTTTATCACCGCCCGCAACTAATGAAAGTTTATAGCTGCCGGCGCTAAGATGAGGCGTCGCGATGCATCACCATGCACGCGAATGCAACGCCAATGCGCATGAATAAACATACCTACGCACCTCTTGATTGTTCCTATTTTTAGGGCGCGATATTCAGTTGTAATTCGTCATATTCATAGATCTAAATTAAATCAAAATGACGTAAAAATGGCAAAATGAAACAACTTAAAAAGGGACATCAAAACCATCCATGAAAGAAGTCTACGAAAATTTACACTTGCCTCTGGCAACTCCTTTCTCTTTTATCGCCGCGCCCGCAACTAATGAAAGTTTATAGCTGCCGGCGCTAAGATGAGGCGCCGCAATGCATCACCATGCACGCAAATGCATGAATAAACATACCTACACACTTCTTGATTGTTCCTATTTATTGAAGTAGGCTGGTACAGAGAAGACCGTCATTGTTCGATACCTATTGAATTGATGCGCTGCAATATGAGGAAAAACGCATATATGTAAAAAATAGTTTTTATCTGTATCTGGCAACTCATATTTCTTTTGTTAGCAACTATAAAATAATAATTCCAACCTTTTTTGGTACGAATTTTTCACGTGCCTCTGGCAACTCCTTTCTCTTTTATCGCCGCGCCCGCAACTAATGAAAGTTTATAGCTGCTGGCGCTAGGATGAGGCGCCGCGATGCATCACCGTGCACGCGAATGCATGAATAAACATACCTTCACCTCTTGATTGTTCCACAATATGCGCGGAAATCTTTAGCTGTTAGTAAATCGATACGAGTCTTCGCGCCGCAAAATTCCATATAGGGCAAGGGGCAAAAACAAGTCACTTGAAGATTTTCCTAAGGATCGCTAACGAATTTTACATAGGTACATAACAATTTTACATTACAAGCGCTACCCTCAGGTTTCAAAAACTGTTACATGACATGCGGCCTGGGTTTCTTCGGTTCGGACACAGTATTCGGTCGTCCAAGCCTGCCTAAGCATAGCCTATAGAAGAGAGGCGAATTATTTTGGGTAGAATGGAGGGGAAGCGTGCCCAGGGCTAATTCTTTCTTTGTATCCATCCACCTTTCCAAACTAGAGTCATGTAATCTGTATTTTGAAGTAAGTAATTCTAGATCTTGTAGGTAGAATATTATGATTGTAATAATAATAAATAATTCCAGTCCCACGCCGTAATATGCAAATTATAATCACCTGTAATCATAATCATCCGTGGTTACTGGATAAATATTTCTCCCATCGATAGGGCAATTTCAATCAAATGGGGCAATTTTGATGTATCTCGTATTTTACTTTTACCATAATTGTGCTACTACACCGTTTAAATAATTATCCCACTTGAATCGCTTTAGATTTGTCAGATACTGTACTGACTTGCGAAATTCTTCAATAGATATTCATAATATTTTAAGGGCATGCGTAAATATATATAGGTAAGAAAAACATCTAAGGCCTTTAAAAAAAATCGACACGCTAGATTTTATTTTTCATTTTCAAACCATCATCATTAACTTAAGAGCTTCGCTCTTGTCGGTGGAGTAATATCCAATCTGCTCTCTTTTGAGCCTTCTCTTTAACTTCTTTATACGACATGACGCCTATCTTCTCCTTGACTTGGTCCATGTACGCGCGTCTAGGACGCCCTCTCCCTCTTCTTCCCTCAATCTTCCCTTCAATTATAGTTTTTAGCAGGTCGTCATGTCGTAATAAGTGTCCCAGCATGTTTCCTCTTCTGTTCTCTATTACGTTCAATATAGTTCTTTTCTCCTTTACTAGATTTAGCACTTCATCGTTCGTCTTTCTCTCCGTCCAACTTATTCGCTCCATTCTACGCCAACACCACATCTCGAAAGCCTCGAGTCTTTCCCTATCCCGCTGCGTCAATGTCCACGTTTCACAACCGTACAACGCGACACTCCAGACGTACACCTTGATCATTTTTTTACGAACATGAGATGATATCCTGGCTTTAAGTAGTTGTTTCTTTCCATTGAATGCTTTTTTTAGCCATTGCTATCCGTGCCTTGATGTCTGGAGTACATCTGGAGTCGCTCGTTATTAAACTGCCCAGATATTTAAATTGTTTGACTTCTTCAATGACTTGGTTATTGAGATGGATTGGTCTATTTCTTTTTGGATGTTTGGAGGTCACTAGAATTTTTGTTTTAATAATGTTTATCTTCATTCCAAATTGGTTAAATGTCCTGTCCATTTCATTAACGAGCTTTTCCAGTTCTATTGCGTCTCTACCTATTGCGGCTATGTCGTCAGCGAATCTAATAAATTGTATGTTTTCTCCATTAAATTTAACCCCCCCTTTTCCTGAATCAATGATCTTTTTAATAGCCGTTTCAATAAAAATATTAAATATTAGCAGCGAAAGTGGACATCCTTGTCTTACCCCCTGTCTTATTCTTGCCTGCCCTTTCTCCTGTCCTATTTCTATTACTGTTTCCTGATGTTTGTATAGTTCGTAGATGATTTTTCTGTCTCTGTAATCTATGCCTATGTCCCTTAAGATTTTCATCATAGCTTCCCAGTTAACTTTATCGAAGGCTTTCTCCAAATCTATAAATGCCACATACGTTTCAAGTCCTAAATCCAATCTTCGGTCAACTACTGAACGTAATGCCAATATAGCCTCTCTTGTTCCTTTCCCTTTTCTAAATCCAAATTGGTCTGGTCCTAAAAAGCTTTCTGATATTGGTCGGATTCTATTTTGAATTATTTTTATTAATATTTTACTTGCTTGTGATATTAAACTTAGGGTTCTATGTTCCTCACATTTTAAAGTTTTAGGTTTTTTTGGAAGTGTAACTATTCTGCTTTGCTGAAAATCTCTTGGTATTTGCCCCGATCTGTACATTTCTTGAATAATACTGAAAATTTCATCTTTTAAAGGCTCACAGACTACATATTTTATCAACTCAATGTGTAAATTATCAAGTCCTACAGCTTTACCATTGTGTATGTTGTTAAGAGCTATCTCAAATTCCTCTCTGAGTACATCCGGTCCCAAGTTATCTATATCTACCGAATCTTTATTTTCTATGAAATTTTCAAGCATTCCATCCCCTTCGTATAACTTTTCTATGTACCGTGCCCATCTTTTTGCTATATCTTTACTATCTATGAGTACTTTTCCCGCTTCGTCTAAAATAGCTGTACCTTTTCTTTGAGACTTTTTATCTATTTGTCTAATTATATTATATCTAAGCATGTATCTAAGGCTTCTTTTTCCTTCTCTTCTCTACATTTCGTTGTAATTTTATTTGTTAGTATTCTATATTCTTTCGCACTTATATCATCAGTTTTGTTTCTAAGCTCTCTTCTAGCAAGAATTAAGTCTATTATTTCTTTTGTAAGCCACTTCTTTCTTGGTACTAGTTTTTGGTTATTTAGAGTTTCTTGGGCACTTTTTGTTATTATATCCCTCATATCATTCCACTTATCTTCTACGCTTAAATTTTCTTTTAAATTCAATTTGTAATTACTTAAACTATCTCCTACCTTATTGCTATATTGCACTTTTGAATTGCTTGTTATATCCTTAATACTAGTGAGATCTAGGTGTTTTGACTTGGGTTTTTTCTTGCTTTTCTTTGTTTTCAAACAAAATTTTTAATTAATTACGAGAACATCTTTTGACTAAACCCAACTGACGTTCCGCCACGTAGACAGGATTGACTTACACGGCACGCACACTAACAACCAACCAATCACACAGCACCTTTTTTGGCGCGTAATTTTAATTCATTGAAGTGTGTGTTTCTAGGACAAACAGGGTGCACGTTTTTCATTTCGTTTTTTTTAGTTAAATGCAATTTTCTAGAAAATTTGCGTGTAGTTTTTTTTAAGAATTTGCCTAGTGCATGCTTATATTTTATTTGATTAGCCCCTAAAATATTTGCAGTGAATTTAATAAGACCTTATAGATCCAGCTCTGGATAGATATTACAAACTAGACAATCTAGAATCTATTCTCTCCTCTCTCCTTATTCAATTCCCTGTCTGAAAATAAGCAAAACCCCCACTTTGGTGTATAAAACTAAATAGGTAACTAATAACCCAGCCACCCAATCAGGTATTTAAATCTGCATCGTCCTAACTAACCAGACAGGGAACAGATTCCCAAAGTGATAGATAAATATCAAATTTTGTGAATGACCCACCGGGAATCGAACCCGGGACCTTCTGCGTCGCAGGCAGTGGATCTACGACTGCGCCACATCGGCCGTCCATCATTCGTTACATCACGAAGCTTTTAAAGTTCACCATCAACTTTATGTGCTTTTGGTATCGGTGTGTCTAATGCAGATTTATTGATCCCTAGCCATGAATCAACCTAGTGCCTTATATTATTACAGGTTACAAGTTTAAAGGTAAAATTCGATGTACATTGCGTAGTCATTAGGCACAAAATGAGCACTTTCCCATTGCCCCTATCGGTTCGGCCTTTTTGCCCCCATTTGACGCATGTTCCTTGCTTGTTCTCAGTTCTTACATGTCGCGCTTTCTTGTCTAGGTATAGCTGAGGCCTATTTTATCTAGGTATGATGTTAACGTACGTTATTGACTTTCTAGCAAGAAAATAGGTACGCTTCGCTGAGGTAAACTTTGCTGAACAGACATTAGTTTTATAAATCTGTTGAAAGGGTGGTAAAATAGTCTAATTGCAGCAAATGTATCCACCGCTCTCACAGGAGCCCCCCCATAAGGGCCCCATCCATCATCCTTATGTACCCAGGGTCTTAAAGGTTAAAGACGGTCCTGATCAACCGACTACGCATTGTACCTACTCAGAATTTAATCTGTACTGAATTTTACTTGAAACTTGTAGGTACTTCTATACCATGAATCACCTGATCCGCAAGCGGCTGGTGCAATTTCGCGCCATTACTGGAAATGGAGACAGTCGGTCGTAGTTCAACAATAAGTTTGCAACATTTCTCAAAGATGGCGTCGGCCAGATAAACTGTTGCGCATTGACTGGAAGAAGAATAGGGCACAAATTGAACAAAATTATAGCGTTTTTTCTGATGTTCCAATGTTCTGACGTTCCGTGTGATGGCGACTTGGACAACCAATAAAAAGTAGGTAACTAAACTTTGACATTGTCACATTTTCGACCAATCGCAGTAAAAGTCACTCTCGAGAGTGGCGACGACGTTAGTTCTCCAGTTTTCTACCTCATTCTAGCACCAAGTGACAATTACTCAGAAAATGGGCAGCAGCCTTCCCTGTAAATGCAACATCTTGTGCTGCGCTCGCCAATCCGCTTGCCAAGCGTGGTAAGTATGGCAATGCCTCCTATTAGGAGGGGGAGGCCCATGTCCAACAGTGAACGTCTCACTAAATAACGATGAAATATTGTCGATTTAGTAAGTTATTCACTGAAAATACCCGCAGCTCTAAGCAAATCCAAAACCGTTGAAATATCGGGCACATTTTCTCGTTATAATGAGACAAGTCAAAGTGCAACAATGGCGCTGAGGTCAGGGCTGCCAGATCGGGTACTTTTCAGCTGATTTATACCAGATGTAAGAGACGGTGTGCCGAAAACTTTGCAGGCTTAATCAGACCATGAAATTGAACAATTTTCGCCACAGAACATATTAAACGATTAAAAATCAACGTCCATACAAAACAAAGCTAGTCAGCTGATCGTGAATTTTGTATGGAAAGTAGAAATTTTCTTCAACAATCTATCTGAATTTGCAATAGTTTTCGTCAAGAAAATTAACAAATCCTTACTTTGCAGATAAGGTCCGTATGTATTCATGTATGTAGTATGTATGTATAATCTCATTATTGTACCTTCTTAAAACTAGTACAGAAAACAGAAAGGTACTTATCTAAAAACACACAGCACACAATAGCTTCTGAATTCAGAAATTGGCAATCTTTATCTCTACTTAAAAAGTTTTTGCGTGGACACTTCCTCTTACCTGGTAATCCGAAATGAAGGTATACCAGCCTGTACCTTTCGTCTTCGGTACTTCGGCACAAATCGCTTCAGTTCAAATGCTGAATACGCTGACGAAGTGAATCTTTGATGTTTTTCTAAACATATATCTGGCAACTCTGGCCAAGGCGTTTGCTCATTAGACAGCGTGAGGCGACTAATGAGCTGATGCTATCGTCCGCCATTGCTGTAGATGGAGACCTTTAATGTGGGCCCTGCACTTTCACTTCTAAGGGC
The DNA here is from genome assembly GCA_024500475.1 of Phthorimaea operculella. Lineage (NCBI taxonomy): Eukaryota > Metazoa > Arthropoda > Insecta > Lepidoptera > Gelechiidae > Phthorimaea > Phthorimaea operculella. The sequence continues at coordinate 812,874 of JANFCV010000073.1, forward strand.
AGAGTCAGTGAGGTAAACCATTTCTCGTTTCTCTCTCGGCTGCTGCCTTCCCTGTAAATGCAACATCTTGTACTGCGGTCGCCAATCCGCTTGCCAAGCGTGGTAAGTATGGCAATGCCCCCTAATAGGGGGAGGCCCATGTCCAACATTGGCATCACACGGCAATTCGTATGGACACTTCACCTGTAAAGTCCGTTCACTCAGATACGGTCGCGCGTGCCGGCACTTGTCAAAGGCAGTCAAAGGATGCCGCCCTCTCAAACAAAGAACGCCGCGACACTATCTGAGCGAACGCACTTTACCTTTCGTCTTCGGTACTTCGGCACAAATCGCTTCAGCTGAAACTCTGAGTACGCTGACGAAGTGGATCTTTGATGTTTTTCTTAACATAGATATCTGGCAGCTTTACCCAAGGTGTTTGCTCATTAGACAGCGTGAGGCGACTAATGAGGGTGATGCTATCGTCCGCCATTGCTGCAGATGGAGACCTTTAATGTGGGCTCTGCACTTTCACTTCTAAGGGCAGAGTCGGTGAGGTAAACCATTCTCATTTCTCTCTCAATTGAACTAACTGATAGAACGATTATTTAAGGTTATTACAGAGACCTGCTTAGATATGACTTATTTAGTAACGTTCTACTTCTTCATTAACAGACACAATTCCACTTGAAATAGGCCTCCCAAAAGAGAGATTTGCCATACTTACCAGGCTTGACGAGCGCAATGCTTATTCACAGATACCGCTGCTGCCTATTCCTTGGATTCATCTCCTAGCAAAAGCTACATGTGTGAGTTGAAAACTATCAGACCAGGGTTTATCGGATCGTCCGTCAATTCAGTAATGACTATGATAATGATGACTGAAAATTAAAATAACTCTACATAATAATTCTACAGCAGGGCCCCAAATCTGTTAATTTTTAGCCATATTGTAATGCCAGCGAAACTCAAATGTAATTCTACTGCCACTGTGATTTTCCTTACTAAAAACTGTTAGCAGAATACGAAACTACCAAAACCATCCAACTGACATACCATCGACATCCAAATAAAGCAATTTAGCAGACTTCGTGGACTTCGTTTGAAAGCCGATGTGGCGCAGTGGTTAGTATGCCTGCCTGCCACGCAAAGGTTCCGGGTTCAATTCCCGGTGGGGTCACTCACAAAGTTGATATTTATCACTTTGTGAATTTGGTCCCAGTCTGGTTAGGACATTGCAGGCTGAACCACCTGATTGTCCGCAAGTAAGATGGTTCCGTGCTTCGGATGGGCACGTTAAGCCGTCGGTCCCGGTTGCTGTCTATGATGGCGGTCGTTACACAACCATGTCAGAGGCCTGCTACTTGTAGTAGGCGGTTGAAAAACTCTGACACCAGGGTTCATCGGGTCGTTACACGACTCTGTGTCCCACACGAAAAGAAGAAGAAGCAGACTTCGGGCCCAGACTTCTCATTATCATCCCACTGCATTGCTAACCCACTTCCAGCTGATTTATCTTCGGCGTTTCACTTTCACTCACAATCACAACTCACAAGGGCCGACGTTGACCGACTGCGGGTCTAGAGAGGTTAAGCGACAGACAAGTGGAGCTACCAAACAGGGAAATCATTTGTGACTACTTTGTGGTTAGCAGATCCGTTGAACACTGGTGTCATAGTTTTCAATTCGTAGTTAAAGCGCTATTATATATTCTTTGATATTGGTCCGGCAAGTCCTATAATTATTTTTGTTTAACTTATTTAGGATCTATATAGATCGGTCCAAATTGTTTATTTTCATTTCACGTCTGTCTGGAATACGTTCTGAATGTTAATCGTGATCATGGACGATCTTTGAAGAAACAATAACTTTCCCTGAGTTCGTATTTAGCTTGGCATGATGATGGTAAATAAAGAGCCATCAACAACGACTGCTGCACTTTCACTTGAAGGCATGATTTTAGGGCTAGCCGACATTGAGCGAGTGCGAGACAGTGCTGCCAACATTACCATCACTCAGGCCTACTGAGTGAGTGCGAGTCAGTGCTGCCAACATAACCATCAATCAAGCCCACTGAGAAACTCTTGCGCAGATCGTGGTGATGCCGGATGGTTGAATGATGTGTTTATTGCTGAGATGGGTACTTTCATATCTGACTGTCCCGTTGGCGTAGTGGATAGTACACCTGCCTTCTACGCCGAGGGTCGTGGGTTCAATTCCCACCGACACAAATATTTGTAAAGTCAATTTTCAAATATTTGTGTTAAGTCTGGGTGTTTTCTATGTATATTATGTATTTATTTACAAAAAAAAAAAAAGTATATAAGTATTATATCAGTTGTCTAGTTCCCATAGTACAAGCTTTGCTTAGTTTGGGGCTAGATGGCGCTGTGTGTCTCGTCCAGGGATATTTATTTATTTATATGGTTGCAATAGTGCCTCAGAATATATAGCTAACATGAAATCAAAATCAAAATCAATATATTTATTTCTCAGTAGGAATTACAAAATTCTCTTTAAGAAAGTCACATTCTAATTCAAACTAAAAAAGAGAAAATTTGTAGTGTAAAATTGTAAAATTTTCTCTTTTTTATAACAATTTGTGTTCCTACTCTAAACGCGGCTCGGGCGGGATAAAAAATAAAAATAAAGGCACTGCCTCGGGGCTGGCCAGGCTAACCACACAGCATGTACCTATCCTTATGTCCTAATGACAAGTAAATGGAAATACATACTGTCAATCTTTTAAAATAAGGTGTTACATACATGTGTATAGTTAGCCGGACCCCCTGGACAGGAAAACCCCCCAGAAACCTGACAAATACAAGGTCTACACAAAAAATAATATAAATATTTCCAACTTCCTTCATGATACGACTGCCAAAATAAAACATAACCAGTAAAATAACTCATAGCCATAACCTTGGCAAGAGCCTACTAAAATTTAAATCAATCGCTTATTTGAATGACCTACTGATACAACCGGTTTCTCTCGTAAAAATTATGTTACAAGATCAAACCAAAGCAAACATTCCAACGTCTTTAGTTTACGGCGAGAAACATATGTAACGTCAGTTTGTGCGTTATTTTTACGCTGCGTAGCGCATGCGTTAGGACAATACAAATGTCGATCTTAATCTCATGTTTGACAGGCGCATTCGCTAGCGCTGCGCATTGCACAACGCTGCGTTCTCTCTCTCTCTCTCCATGGGACACCGATGAACCCTGGTGTCAGAGTTTCTCAACCGCCCACTGTAAGTAGCAGGCCTCTGACATGGTTGTGTAACGACCGCCATCATAGACAGCAACCGGGACATACGGCATAACGTGCCCATCCGAAGCACGGAACCATGGTTCAGCCTGCAATGTCCTAACCAGACTGGGAACAAATTCACAAAGTGATAAATATCGACTTAGTGAGTGACCCCACCGGGAATTGAACCCGAAACCTTCTGCGTGGCAGGCAGTCATACTAACCACTGTGCCACATCGGCTGTCACGCTGCGTTGAATCCGTTTGACATAAACCGTTACTGTATTTGTTACGTGTGTTTGCCGTAGTAAGTAGTTAGTCCTGTTTTAGGCCACTGAAGTTAATACTCTCATAATAATAAACTAGCAAGTCTAGGAAACATTTATTACGTGCTAAAACTATTACTGTACCCCGTTTTAGACCTACGCATTTGCTGAACATTCGCAATGCGCATGAGCAACCCAAATACAACAGATAACATTGTTATCCAAATTCAACCAGCTTAGCCAACGATCTCATAGCCTACTAGATGCCTACAGGACAACCTTCACAGAATAGACGCGCGACGCGACGCGCATCATGACATCTGTCAGACAAGCGATCGTCAGAAAATGCGGCATACTAACAAAAACAATTCTACCAGGCTTTTTCTCCATCAGGATGGCTCGGTCTCCATCTATCTATCTTCTAGCGGTTCATCCCGGGCTACGGCACCAAATGCTTACCTGTAAAAGTCCAACGGAAAAATCCCACTTAAACGCGTTAGGCGCTATCTTGACACATGAGACATTCGACGATCATTTGTTTGACAGATGCCATCTTACATCTCACGTCTACTCTGTGGAGCTTGCGCCTTATGGTATATTCAAGACACTTTAGTATTGATTAATGTCTTGCCCACGTCTTGCCAGCAAGAACGGCTTAGAAAAGTAATTCCCTGCCGGCGGCGGATGTGTTTCCCAAACATTATAATTTGGGCCTTTTCAAGGCAAGAGTGAATAGGCACTACCTATTAGGCAAGTATGTTCCAACATCAACATCGTCTGCATCATCACTTTCCAATAGGCGAAATAGCAGAAAAATGCGGGTCTAATTTACAGTTAAAAGAAGAAAGTATTCGCGCTTCACACTATCAGTGCGGTGTCTAGTTGGTTGAGTGGTCGTTGAGTTTAGCAGACAAGCTTATCTCCATATTGGCTCTTTTCACATCATAAACTGCGGTAAAGTATAAGCTCAGGCGGGTACAGCACGAATTCTGCTATAGTTTTGGCGTGATGTACATTAGGCTGCATGGCGAGCAAGCCACCTTACTTGCACAACAAGACAACTCGTATAATAATTGGAGCTACTTACCCATACTATTGCTGGATATTTATGCCCTGTATTTAGGTGGGTATTTCCACCATTTTTTGGAGATACTTACCAATTGCTGGATTTTTAGGCCCTGTATTTAGGTGGGCATTTCCACCATTCTTAATGATATTTTAAGGATGCAATCACAGAAACGAAACAACGTAGGTATACCTATTGACGACTTATTTCCATTTAAGACACTAAACATTCGTCAAGATATTCTTCGACTTCTTCGAAAAAGAGAAAAACTAGGATAGGTGTATTCAGTTTATTTTGTTTTTGTATTTTTACCCGACTGCCTCAGAAGGAGGGTTATGTTTTTTGAGAGTATGTATTCATGTGTGTATGTGGACAAGAAAATCTTTTTCACGGGCTACAGCCCAAACGGATAGTTGGATTTTGACATATTAGGTGTTATTAGAGACACTGGCTATATAAAAAATTCATAAATTCAGGATGGCGGATTTTTATCGCAAAATATAAGTAACTTTGAAATTACCGCAGTCGGGTTTCTGTTTTTAATACATCTGCTTTTTCATTGCAAATAGCTAAAATACAACAGTGCTGAAATGGTAAAGATTTTGCACCATGAAATAAAGAAATATTACTGTTTTGCATTCCAACAAAACAGATATTATGTTTGTGGAAGCATAAAAGCGTTATGAATGAAGAAAGCTGTCAAATTTCGCTATGCATAATAAGATTTAAGGGTTACTTACCAGTATTCCTTACAAAATACCTTTCACCAAAGTAGGCGTGTATCGAAACGCAACGCGCGCCACAATTGAAACGCATCTTCAGCTAGCTGTCATTAGTCTTCATCATGATCACCAGCAAGACATTGCTGTAACGCTTTTATGCTTCCACAAACATAATATCTGTTTTGTTGGAATGCAAAACAGTAATATTATATTTGTTTTCAGCATAAAAGCGTTATGAATGAAGACCTGTTTGTTATCTGCTGGTGAAAGAGTATTTGACGCTAATGATGCTACCATGATTAAACACATAACTTCAGGATCATTCTAATGAAGATCATCCTCATATTGAACAAGTTATATGCTAAAAAGAAATCACATAATTTGGTTAATAACTGAAAGGAACATTAATGAATTATTCTTTAGATTAATTATTAAGTTTTAAGGATATCCAAAACCACCTAAAACAGTATTAGTACAATTTAATAACGAAAGAGACATCCATTTTGAGATTGTTATTATTATTATTATTTTTAATTACACAAAATTGCATAGTTTTATGTAACTTAACTTCCAACCACCTTGATGAAAACAGACAACCAATAAATAATCCAGGATTGTGTAAATATGTAGGTTATTGGGATGTCTCCCTGTTGAGGATAGTCTGTAGATCATTAATGTCGGCTCCTCGAGAGCTCTCTTCGAGCGAGACATAAGATAAGATAGGTGCAACGGAACCAATTTAATTCCCTTGCTCAGCATTTCTCTGAGTTGTAACAACTCTTTCTACAGTGTCTTTAATTGACTCTGTATTGCCTCCCCCCCCCCCTCCATTTAAAACTGTCTCTACAGCAAGGGGAACCAATGGCTAGTGTAATAAACCAGTCTCTTTAGGAACAACTTGGTTTTACAACAAACCTCCCCGAGAGGTTATAAGCTGACTCGACAGCGTAATATTGAGCTGCTCGATCAGTTTAGAATTTCATATCCACCACCTTTATTCCATCTTTATTACATGTCCAATGTAGAATGTTGTACAACTAGTCAGTTAATGTATTTATGCATAAGTGAGATATTCTAAATATCCGTAATTATATGGATATTTAACTAATCAGTTGTAAACAAACATTTCAACTTGTATTGATTGTATTCATACAAGAAAAGATCCTTCAATACTCAAGATACATATGTTTAAGACAGGATCTTCTAAATCTGCAAAGGTTTGAATACCATTCACAACCTCTTAGATGTGCACTCCAGCTTGCATCCGATGCATCTGGACCAAATAATGTGCATTAAATTGGACAAACGGACAATTGCACACCAGCTCGCATATGCTAAGTCTGGTGCAAAGTATGTGGTTTATATGATTGTGCATGGTGCACACCAGCTCGCATCCGCTGCGTCTGGAACAGAAAATGTGCTTCCCACATTCTTGTCTAAGCCTGGCCTTTGTAGGGCTCTTTAATTACAACTCATACTACTTATGAGATAGGTAAATGTTGATCTGTTTTAGATTGAAAGAGTGAATAACTCATTTATGACACAGTCTTATGAGACGAGAAATGCTGACAGGACACAATATCTGAGCCTGGGGGGAAATAACAGTATAGGCTCAGTGTGCTAATTTACATACCCACTATGTTAAAGTGTATGTATATATATAATTATACTAATATAGCATATCCCAAACTAGGATTAGCACACTTCGGATGTTCGGACCTGCCAGTATAAAACATATCTGGTCAGTATCGAATCAGTTGGATATACCATCCATGTAAAATACATCCATGTAAATCTCTGTATCCATGTAAAATACGAAAAAAGCTTTAATTCCAATGTGGTACCATAAAGCTGAGGTTAAAAAGGAAGGTATCAGCCCCTGTGTGCTGATATGACAGCAAGTGTTTCGATAATATTTTTAACTTAGTAGTTTTCCTCATTTATTACTATTTTTATAGTTATTTATATTTTGTTGTCTTATGATTAAAACAACATTAATCAGACTCTATTGCTCTGAAGTTCTTCTATTGACACTAGTAGTGCCTGTCTAAACTGTATTTTACTTAATTATGTATTTCTCATCATCATCTACAACAATGCATGTGCTCTAATAGATACTCTATATAAAAAACACTGCTGTATTTGAGCTGGCTTTTTCACTTAAAATGCAAAGGCATAAAGATTGTAGTTGTAATATGTAGCTTGCCATGCACAGTTTTATTTTTAAATGTATATTTTTATGATAATATACTCAACTTATTTAGCAGTAAATACATTGTTTATGCTCCGCTTAATCAGTATAATTTGCTGTCTGGGACATTTTGCTAAATGGGGCAATTTGTTGCTTGGGTCAAGTGGCCAATTGCTAGCTATGCTAGCTGTGAACAGTTTGCAAGTGCTTTGTATAAGATTTTACAATCTAAGAGTAAGGTAACAAGCCTAAATTAGCTATAACTTGATTTTAAACAGCTGATACTGATTTCTTTACTTCATTTAATGAAATAAAGAAGGAACAGCATGCATGTAATAATATTAATAATTAAAGAGTAATAATTAAATAATAGGTATTCAAGTAACCTCCTTGCACAAACAAATCAAAATTCCTTATTTGACTGTCTTAAGATGAATTTTAACTATAAGAATCATCTTTTTTTTACTAATACTCATATAGTTATATTTTGTATTTACAAAAACCAAACCAAGTTAGCAAGGAGTATCAAGTACCAAAATGTTATGGTATTGTAATAGGTAATCACTGATTTTGTTATTATTAGTAACACTTTAACAGCAAAATCTGTATAAACTTTTCATTAATTTTGTTTGACTGTGGGCAGTTCAGATTAAATATTGGGAGGGATATTTTTATTTTATTCCCTTATCAAAAAGTTGTCTGCAACATAATTATAATTCTATTAACAAAATAAGGTACGGATTTTAATTGCAATCTTACTTAGATTGCACTTTGAAAAAAGGGACTATCAGCATCACAAGAAACATCACTATATTCAATGAAATTTAAGATGAAACTTGATACTTATTTTGTATTTAAGTATTTGTTGTAGAAATGAAAACAGGTTGCTTAGCTGCCCTGCATGAATATTTAAAATTATCCCATCTAACATACTGAATTATTCTATTTTTAATTAGAAAGTACAATCCTTAATGTACTTGCTATCACACTAACTATATGTTTTTTGTCTAGGTAATATTTAGAATAACCTTGAATTTTCAGCCTTAAAATAAAGTTCAGATTTAGTCAAGTTGACTAAGATTCAGTTTGTCAATTGAAAACATATTTAGGCCATCAGAAAACTTACTTAGGCCATCAGTGAAGCCGATATATGATGATGTCAATTTGCCATGATTTTTATCAGATTTAATGGAGGAGATGCATCATCTTCCGCAGATGAGCTTCTCCCCCCCCCCTATCTGAACACACAGACATAAGATTGAACACCATATCATGACAATGAATAACAAAACCATTGTAGTTTCCATAACATACTGTGAACAAACCAAAATGAACATCTAAATAAGCTTGATGTACACTTTAACAGAAAGTACCTAACAGTCTTCTGACATAGGTATGCTGAATATCTTTTTATATGGTTATCACACTTTTTCTTGCCAATTTCTCCATCTCACAGAAGCTTGAAGAAAAAATAAGAGTAATTTTCCGTCAAAACCAGAAGACATTTCTCCTTGGTAATGGTTATACGGGCTGTTTTCTGCAACTTGATGTCTACATGCGCCTATTTTGTGTGAAGACATTTCTTCATATTAATAGAACAATTATTTATTTCATAAACAATTGAGAACCCAGTGTAAATTGCTAGTGAAGTCCTTCCCATAACACAAAGCAGGGCTGGATCTGGGCTCTAAAAAACCTTCCGCAGGCATCATAATATTAAACTCATAGAATTCAGGCATGTCTATTAGTTAACCATATTAATCTCGATGAACACCCAAGTTATTGAACACTTAGGTACTATTCTGTAAAATATTATGTAGGTACATTGGGCATAACAAGGTTAGCCTCATTTAGAATTGTCAGAAGCCTGAAGTACGTCAGCCAGTAGGGATTAAATGAGTTCAGGTTATTAGAACAGTAAACACAAAGACATATTCTGTAACTGGTGCTCCCAAAGCGTACACTCCTTGTATGTGGTATGGGCATAATACTTAAACACTTGAAACAAATGTATCTAGTTATTGTTTTCAACTGCTAAATGTTATACAACAAAAATACCACTTGAGGCACACCTAGGGGGGCTAGCCACAGCGCTGAGAACAAAAATCTAAATTTTCTCTGTAAAGGCTTAAAAATGCGGTTTACGTCTTAGTGGAATCCAGCCTGATTACAACAATTAAGTCTACTCTAAACATAGAAGTATTCGAGTCATGTACTGACCATCTTCTACCGCATTTATAGCAATGGTAAACAGATCTGTGCATGTTACCTTAGTCACTTGTGAGGAACTCGTAAAACATACTCTGGTCGCAGAGTGGTTGCCCACTTCACCTTCCGTAGATATTAGCAAGCAACTCGAATTTGCCTGCAAGTCGAGCAATCCAGTGCAAAATCTACAATACACCATCAGGGTCCGTAGGAAACAAGTAGGAAGCCACCGCATACGACCGGCTTTTGTTTACCAAAAGCACTCATGCTCCAGCGAAACCGGCAAATAAAAATAAATCACACCAATTCACACTGTGGTACGCCGATTCAAATATCGGCTCGTACCAAACACTTTTTCACATCGAATTTAGTAAAGAAAGTAACACTTTCATTAGAATTACTGATATTTTTAACAAAATAAGAAAATTTTTGCATACGACTTAGTTAAAAAATTTGACGCTAATGACAGCTAGCTGAAGATGCGTTTCAATTGTGGCGCGCGTTGCGTTTCGATACACGCCTACTTTGGTGAAAGGTATTTTGTAAGGAATACTGGTAAGTAACCCTTAAATCTTATTATGCATAGCGAAATTTGACAGCTTTCTTCATTCATAACGCTTTTATGCTGAAAACAAATATAATAAGCAAATTATCGAATAACCTCGCATGTATCTTTACGTACCTACCAATGGCACCAATAATATTTTCACCGGAAAGAAAGGTAGGCGAGTTACCTCGACATGCAGCCTTGTGTACTGGACTTCCATGAGAAACATGCCGCTGCCATATTTAGACGTTAAAGAGGATGAGAACCGGCGTTAGAACTGCCACTTCAGCCGCCTACATTCCTTCCTGGCCGGGTAATGAGACCGTTACTGAGCTAAGAAGTGAGAAAAGTTAAGAAAGTATTGAGCGACCAAGCAAATGTGAGTAAGTTAGTATTAAAAAATAAAAACCGGACTGCGGTAATTTTAAAATTGTATTTAGCGATAAAAATCCGCCATCTTGAATTCATAATTGTTTTAAAGGGTAAATATGCCGAATCGCGGCCTCCCGGACGCAATTTTCAACTTTGACTCTCTTTAGCTCTTTCAAATAACATCCTATATACCCTCCTGGCCACGTAATGAGACCGTAACTAAAGAGCTTAGAAAGCTGGGTAGTTAGAAAAGTTAAATAGGTACATACCTATATCATGCCGTTATCCCATGCAGGGTAGGCATAGCGCAAACGGCCGTAAGAACGGCAATAAACCACGTCTGACAAAAGATGTATGTATCATCACAGTGACAGGACCCAAAATTGCAATACACACCAACTCTCAAATCCTTTAGTCGCTTCTTAGGCACACACGGGAAAGATATGGGGTGAGATGCTATTCTAAGCCGGCAGCAGGAATTAATTTAGTATAGGTAAGAGCATAGCTACTAAATTAAGAAGAAGAAGGTAAGTAGATACATTGAAAACATAGGTACATATTGGTATAGTTGACTCTAGTATGACTCTAATAAAAACAGTGCAAACTGCACGTGGATAGTGCGAGTGCGAGAGAGCAACGAACTTTCACCCACTTTCTGTTGCTGAGAGTAGATCATCTATCTATTGCATGGAGATCCATTCTCATTCTGCGACGGTAGCTTTCAATGTAGCTTTGCAGAACTACCAAAACTAATTTGAATTCTGTACTAGTATTATCTGTAAATTCAAATGGGAACACTACATGATGCCAGTTTACGCGGCTTATGCGTACCGAAGAAAGACTTATCTCGAGCGCATGAAAACACACTTATCAGACGTGTCAAATCCTATGAAACCAATCAAAACAAGTGAAGAATTTTGACATACAGATGTAGGGAAAATGTATGTCGCGTGGTCACATCATCACATACTAAAGGGACAGGTTTACTGCTGCTCGCGTTTTTGGATAAAACAATGCAAACAGTAGGGTACACAGAGCAGTAACCTTTCACCTAGTTTCTCCGTTGAAGCTGTAGTATTTTCTTACACTTAGCAGAACACCGGTGACAGGGTATGCGCAAGCGCCGTATTGCGGTACCACTTCCGATCTACATTCAAACGTAAGCACAGAATACATACAGGTAAGTAAAGATTTGACGTAAGCAAAGATAAGACACGCGTATCACGTGTGTAACTTTGTCTCTTCTGTTCCATACATTTATTCAGTTGCTTTGGATTTGCAGGAACTCTATTCTCATAAATTGAAAATGAGAAAATTGAAAAATTCGCTAGCGACCGCCGGGACTTAAACCCGGGACTGTGGATCACCGTTCCACCGCTCTACCGACTAAGCTACGGGCGCCTAGCGGACCCTGGTGAATTTTTCAACCTCTTGATGCTCGTCTCGAAGCGACGATCAATTTTCTCATTTTCAATTTATGAGAATAATATTGCGCTGTGAGTGCATTAAAAATTCCAGGAATTTTATTATTGACATCTAGGACACTCATGCTTAAAATTTAAAATTCCGCGACAAAATTATGTGCAAGCGCAAGTACCTAAGTTCAAACACTAACAAGAAACAGTATCCAATCATGCAATCATGGTTGCTTCTAATTAAAAACCTGCTCTGCTATTGAATTACTAACAAGCAATGGAACGTAAAATACGCTAGAGCGAGTTTTTATTGATTTTATCGATCGACAAGATCAAGCGTTTGACAGGTGCCGACGACGCAACGCGGACTCAATCTAGTTTGCGCTAAGTATCGCCTTCAACTTGACAAACGCTATCACAACAACGCTATAGGGCTGTCACTAAGCTGTTCTTTTTACTCTTGCCGGTAGATACATGAACTTTTATACTCCGTAAGCGACTTCATACATACATAGGTACATACAACACGCCTACATCCCTTGCGGGGTAAGCAGAGAGTAAGCGTCTGTAAAAATGGTCATTTACACCACGTTTGACAAGACAAAAGCTTGAGTCATTCAGAAGAATGTGTATCACGATAGTGACAGGTTGTCAGCCTGTCACCTAAAATGGCAGTACACATCAACTCTCAAGAAAGAAGCCTATAGATAAATTATTATAACACACTAACAGTCATTTTGCGAAGCAAATGAATAAGTTGAATGCTGTTGTTGAACTTCACACAGTGGAGATAATTGAAAGAGGTCCTGAAGTAAAAATCCTTCTGCTATTGCCGCCGAGAGAAGTAACTTTTTTTTTAACTTACTGTTGACACCCCTATTTAGTTAACGACTCACACGCACTGAACGTAAAATTACATACCGTTCGACTAGTTTACCAGTTTACCGCAGTCGGTACTGTGTGTTTACCAACAATTACCGGTGTTTATCACAGTCGGTTTATGTGTTTACTAGGGATGTGAAAAATAAATCGATTTTCAATGATCGATTATACAAGTTTAATAAATCGATTAATTTTAAATCGATTTTTCGAATTTCCGAGTTCAATAAGTCGATTAGTTTTGTGGCCTTTCTTGCGGCAGGTATTTGCGCCAACGAATTATTTTGGGTCTCGTGTAATATAAAAATGCACGAAACCTTTTATTATAGGTTTCTTTTAATGTTTTGTTTAGACGACATTGTTTATTTATAATTATTTTTGGTATAACTTTCGATAAAAGGCTATCAAGTAAGATATATATAATTTTATATAATTTCATTGAATAAAACCGATGTATTTTTAATCGATTGTTGCTAATAATAGCTGACTTGAAATAATCTATTATAGAAAAATCGATTTCTTATTACTACAGTCGCATGATCGCATCCCTGCCAACAATTACCGGAGCGGCGCCTGAGCATAGCTCGTGTGAGAAAAATCATTCAATTAATACTTATGGGATCATCTACCGCTACCGTAGAGAGTAACGTGTGGCCTAGAAACTGATTCTTGGAAGATGTCTTTCGGATTCTTTGCTTGCTAAGTTTGTACCAACAAAGGCGGAAACTCCACAGTGGAGACGTAAGATGTCATCTGTCAAACAAGTGATCGTCGGTGACGTGAGACGTGCGACATCGCGACGCTTGAAACCGTTTCCATATATAATGTACGTATGACACAGAAGAGACAGAGCTACACATGTGAAACGCGCGTCGTATCGATAACGGCTGACGATCACTTGTATGACAGATGTCATCTTACATCTAGCATCTCACGTCTCATGTGTGGACTTTAACAGACAAGCCTTTGGTGCCGTAGCCCGGGATGAACCGCTAGAAGATAGAGAAATAGATATCGTGCCACCCTAAAAAGCCTGATAGAATTGTTTTTGTTAGTATGCCGCATTTTCATCTAAACTTTAGATTTAGATGAAATTCTAAAGTCTTATCTACAAGGAATAACAAAAATGGTATAAGAAACCGAAAATAGGTCGAGGCACTCATGCAACTGAACAACTTTCCCAATGGGACATGGGTCGAAATATGAAAAATAAATTTGGACCTCCCATAGTAGGTAAATCAAACACCTGATCTACGATTTGTATGGGAGGTTCTATGTTTTTTTCATATTTCGATCCATGTTCCATGCTAAAATTTGTTCAGTTTCGAGTACCTTCACATCTATTCGGCTTGTCGTACCCTTTTTGTGACTCCCTGTACAGATCTTCTAGTTAGAACCAACCGGGAACAGGAAACAACCAAGCCAATCCTTCCGTCTCGACACAATGCAAATGACTGCTCCATCCAGCATAATGCTCATTGCAGCATTAATCACAACACAAGAGCGGGTGATGAACCCTCGTGATTGTTGCATCAGAACAGCGATGGCATGTAATTCATGACATAGGCCTGGAGCTGCTTGAAAAAAAAAACCACTAATCTAGGACCTAGGTGAGCAAATTAAGTCAGAGGAGAATTGAAACTTTTGTACATGTGTTGTTGATGAGGCACTAACTGGGTTAAAATTTCAGAATAAGCAATTCCTCACTATCTTGTCATATCTGACCTGTGTCTTTCAATTAGAACCAGGAACAGGAAACAACCAAGTCAATACTTCCGTCTGGACACAATGCAAATGACAGCTCCATCCAGCATAATGCTCATTACAGAATTAATCACAACACAAGAGCGGGTGATGAACCCTCATGATAATTACATCAGAACAGCGATGGCAAGTAATTGTGATGCAGGACATAGGCCTGGGACTGACTGCAGAAAAATGCACTGATCTAAAAGAGAAAATTAATTAATAAAAAGTAGGACTTTTGATCTGGAACATCGACGTAACTGTCCGATGAACACTTAAGGTGTTAGTGATAGTAAACGAATCATAGACACCTATTGCTGCCCAAAGAACACGAACTGCAGCGTTGATTAGATTCTTAAATTGGTAGGGTGTATATTTTAGGCAAAGAAAAGTTATTACAGATTTTTGAAAACATACTTCCACTCTCTCACTTTTAACTGTATCTGTATTTTATGATTTGGTTAGGAGAATCGTTTCCTGGTAATCAAAAACTTATTCAAATTAACCAACAGCAAAAAAAACTTTTTTAGCTAGGTAATGAATTGTAGCTAGTAACTTCGATCCATACATTTTCATTTCACACCTTGTTTTGCTTCAATGCTAAACTTACCTACATGCAGCTCCTACACTATCTCATTAGGCGTGAAATTATTCGCGAGCACACAGACAGGTGCAGCCGAGCATCGATCGTAGTTACAAGAAAAACAATAACACACGCTTCGGTCAACCACTCACTGAGGGGAAAAAACTGCGCTGGGATCCTGGTCTAAGTGCTTTGAATATAGGGGAATCGCGGAGCATATAATTGCATCCTTTTTCTAGTGAATTGAGTAATCTTGTCTCTTAGCTGTAATCAGATCAGTGGAAGAATTAGTGGTTTGATAATGGTCACCGTGTGATCTAAAAGGGCCAACGCCGTCACGACTTCTGAAGATGCTTGACAGAGTTTTAGAAGTCATCTTCCTGCGCTTATCCCAATTACTTGGGGTTGGCGCAACACGTTTTGTTGAACACAAAATCGTGTTGCAAAGGATTTGGCTTATTATTACGACCGGCCGCCTACCAGACGTCAACCCTCCTTGGGAATGCTTTTCTGCTGGATTAACCGCCACCATACGGTTGGCCTTGGCTGTTTGGGTCGGATTTATCCCTCGGTCGCCTCTTACGACCCCCACGGGAAGAGAGGGGGGGGTGCTATTCTACTCTGCCGGCACCACACGGCCACATGACAGAGTTTTAGAAGTATTGGTTCATGGGTAAATGACAAGCAAGAATAGTTAAAAATTGCTGAAGATAGCGTTCTGTTAGAACTAAAACAATGAACGTAGTTTAGAAGAAACGACAACCTATCTGCTTCACGGATTCACTGTATACCATCTCTGCTATCCTTTTGGTCCACTGGAAGAGATTGTTTTAAATAAGTTAACATGTACTGTATTGTTTTTATGTTATTTCCTTTGTATTTTACTGTGTCCAATAAACGGCAAAATAAATAAACGCCACGTTAAATATGCAGTAAGGAAATCATAAGTATCAACAAGATACCACGCATCTTCGATTTGAAAGTAAAAACAGTCAGGAAGCAATACATTCGTACTAGAGGCAAGTTAAGGCCGGCACACACAAAATTTACAATATTTACTACCGCAAGCTGCATTAGGGTTACATTTAATTAAGTACAAATCTCTTGAGGGTGTGATCTACTCACAAAACTGAACAACTTTTGTTTGAAACTTTTCTTCGAAATATGAAAAAAAATTTTGGACCTCCCACACAAAAATGTTAAAAAACTGTGTCACTTATAGGATGGGAGGACCAAATTTTTTTTCATATTTCGAAGAAAAGTTTCTGATAAAAGTTGTTCAGTTTTGTGAGTAGATTACACCCTCAAGAGATTTGTACTTAATTAAATGTAACCGTATATACTTGCAATTTTTGTACTAGCGTCTCTACCATCTGGGCTACCGCGGCTCAAACGTTGCCTACTTCTTCTTTTCGAGTGAGACTCCGAGTCGACGAACAACCAGATGAACCCTGGTGTCAGAGTTTTTTAACAGCCTACTACAAGTAGCAGATTCTGATATGGTTGAGTAACGACTAACGACCGCAATGCCTGCTAAAACAGCTAACTCCAAATTGGGCCAGGATTGCTTTAAACCTGACTGTTTATAAACTCTGCCAATAGGGTCCATTGGGACGTTACTCTACTCAATATCCCACACGATAGTATCGACCTAACTTACCTAGATCGATCTAACCTATCCCATACGACAAGATTACAGGCGAGTGTATGCAGCTCTGTGTGCATAGAGCTTAAGGATTTAACGTGGGTGAAGGAAAACCTTAATGATTACTGAATAATTGTCTGGAGAGCAGGCAAACAGCCATAGCTAATCTACAAGTCAAACACTGAAAATACATGACTCAAACAATGGTGTTGATTCCAGCTGACACATTTTAACTAAATTCAAGTTAGAATTACTTAATTTTTGTGTACTTTTTAACAATGTTGCTTACTTTCCAAATGTCAAAACCCAAGGCCAAGCATATAAGTTTTTAGTTACAAAATTACCACGCAGTTTCACCATGGGCTAAAACCCGTGGCTATAGCAAAATATCCGGAGTATATTTATTTATATGCATTTAGGACAGCCAATTGTCAATAAATACAAAATAAAAACAGCTTCTCGGTATGGACACGTTTGAAACAAAATTAAAAATACGTAGTGTATCTGCAAATGTGCAGTTGCATATTATGCAAGTAATGTAACTTAGACCTGTTCTGTTTATTGCCTTTGTTCTACTTAAAATGGTTAACCAAATTAGCTAGATGTGTGAACCAGAATTGAGGCCATTGCACGAAGAAAACAGCACACTTTCTCTAGCTGTACTAAAATTACCTTCCAACCAGTAATTATAATTTACGTGCGTAAGCTAAGAAGCGAAGTGGAATCGCAGACAATATGAATTTTCTCTTTTTTTAAACATTTCTTGAAATACTTTTACTAACTTACAAACAGAGGTCTCTCTACTAGTCATGTTCTTCTGTGATGCGGACCACCAAGTCGACGAACCACCCGACCACCAACCTTGGTGTAACCGACCCCTTTTAGAGTAGTAATCGGTTGACAAACGTTGACACCTGGGTTGATTTGATTGGGACGTTTAGCGACTTGTTTTCCCTAAAGATATGATGTTGAAGACTAGAGTATAGCCACAGAGAACCAAAACGTCATTCGCGGTCCCCGATAGAGACGCCCTTTGAGCAATATAGCCTGCCAATTTGGTTTACCGAATTGCCATTCCCAGTGTTGCCACCAGCTTATATTTCTCGAACTTGACGTCCTTTTTTGACTCCCACGTGTTATTTGTAATTTTACCATTTTGTTTGTAAATCGCCCTTACTCTAATACTTATGATACAATAAAACATGCTGTACTACACTTCCCATCAGAAAAATCGAAACACCTCGGTTTTTCTTGTTTTTGGCCGAATTAAACACCAAAATGTATTGTTTGCATTAAAAAAATTATATGACTGTGTAGCTGGCAGTTCTGTCTTTTCAGTGTGTATAAAAAAATCAAAATTCAAAATTGGAACTCCACCTGTTTGTTCTGTAAATGAGATGAATGACTGAGACACGTTTGCAGTTTGCGCCTTATAACGATTCATAACATTTTCTACATTAAAATTTAGAGCTTGTCTTAGCTTATCTTAAAACTTTTGTTTTTTTAATTGTTTACTGTGACTTTGGATCGTCTGAAAAAAATAAGATTTTATCTGAATCATGGGTATTTTGCCCGTTGAAGCCGCCCATGTGGTGACATTGCCAAATTTTGAACTTGGTCATCGTTTTGTGGCTGAATGTTTGCATTTAAGCCTGACCTCTGTTCATAAAGCTTACAAATGCTATCAGAAGACTGATCTGTTTACGCGATGTTTAGAATCTGTCAGAAATTGGGTCAGTTCTGACCGACATGATCGAATTAATGTTATGAGTTCTTTGCAAAATCGACGCCTTAGCGCTTTTCAACTGCGGCAAAAGCTATCAAATGTACAAAAGGTGGCTGAAAGTGGCTCTTCAATCAGAATAAGGTTAAAGATACTTTGACTGGTACCGCAATAGCCAGGAAACGGGCCCAAATCAACTGCAGACACGAAGACAAAATCTGTCATGCCGTCGGCGCTGATTCCTTCCCAAACCTTTCACGAACTGTCACCATAACTGACCTTTTTATCAATGCAACATTGTGTAAAGCATTTTTAATCCTTTCTGTAAACCATAGTGCTTCCGTGGTTACCATTCAGCGTAATTCTACACTCAGCAGAAAAGAGGAATTTGATCCATTGGGTATACGACCAGTTTAGGTGCTCACTTGCAAAGTTAAAGCGCGCTATTTAATTGTCTTCAGCTGATTTGGGCCCTTTTTCTGGCTATTGCGGTACCAGTCTACGTTCCTTTAACCTTCTTCTGATTGTAGAGCCATTTTCAGCCACCTTTTGTACATTTGATAGCTTTTGCCGTAGTTGAAAAGCGCTAAGGCGTCGATTTTGCAAAGAACTCATAACATTAATTCGATCATATCGGTCAGAGCTGACCCGATTTCCGACAGATTCTGAACGTCGCGTAAACAGATCAGTCTTCTGGTAGCGTTTGTAAACTTTATGAACAGAGGTGAGGCTTAAATGCAAACATACAGCCACAAAACGACGACCAAGTCCAAAATTTGGCAATGTCACCACTTGGGCGGCTTCTACGGGCAAAATACCCATGATTCAGATAAAATCTAACTTTTTTCAGGCGATCCAAAGTCACAATAAACAATTAAAAAAACAAAAGTTTTAAGATAAGCTAAGACAAGCTCTAAATTTTAATGTTAAAAATGGTATGAATCGTTAAAAGGCGCAAACTGCAAACGTGTCTCAGTCATTCATCTCATTTACAGAACAAACAGGTGGAGTTCCAATTTTGAATTTTGATTTTTTTTATACACACTGAAAAGACAAAACTGCCAGCTACACAGTCATATAATTTTTTTTAATGCAAACAATACATTTTGGTGTTTAATTCGGCCAAAATCAAGAAAAACCGAGGTGTTTCGATTTTTCTGATGGGAAGTGTATAACAGCCGCAACAGTCCACTGCTAGACATAGGCCTTCCCTTATTAGGGGGGTATTTGCCATACTCACTACGCTTGGCAGGCGGATTGGCAAGCGCAGTTCAAGGTGATGTATTCACAGAGAATTTTGCTGCCCATTCTCTGGAACGACTTAATTGGTTTTTAACACTCAAGGGTAGATAGATGGGGTGATGCTATTCAACGCCAACATTACTCGGCAATATACCTATTTATTATCTGAATCTTTGTTGTGATTTGGTGAAAAAACTACTTAAACAAAAAATGAGAATATTTTTTTTACGTAGCTGTTATCTATCTACCTATCTATGTACCTAATTCTAAAAATAAACACGACAGACAAAAGTTGTCTCATTCAACTCATTGAATTTTTTTCTGGCTGACACGTACTTAATCTTTTATAATATCAGAGGATGTCAGTTTCTAGAACACTGACATTCAGTCATCTATCAGTACGAGTCCACAAGAAAAGGTGAAAATGCCTACGTGGACCACGGGTATTTCTTTTTTCCCCGTGGTGCACCCTAGTCCACCTGCTATAGGTGGACTCAAGGGCAGGGGTTTTACTAATGGTTCACCCGGTTCACCTTATTTCTGAAAGCAACTTTGAATAAATGTTTACACTAATATTATAATAATTCTTTACGTAAGTTGTAGGGCTTGGTGTGATTGATTTGCGATCCTTTTTGGAAAACGAGTGCAACACCCAATAAACTTGATCCAATCAAAAACATTAACATATTAAATCTCTAAGCCTCGCTTGCTACTCAGTTCTTTTACCATTATAAAACCATTTTATGTAGGTAATAGTAAGCTGGTAGGTAAATAATTTTATCTACACTCATTTCGTAATATTCGTTTTACAGAATCGAAAGCACCAACGTAATGAACTGCATTAAGAAGTATGCAGCCTTAAAATATAATTTCCATACTAAAATTTGAATCGTAATGGAACGTGATGTCTAGTATTTCAAAAAAAACTAAACGAATATTCCGCTTTTTTATTTCCTGAGCCAACACTGGCCAACAGTAAGTTAAATAAAAATAAAACAAATTTCACCCGGGCGGGACGACACTTGAAATAATGAGGACTTATTTATTATTAAATCTTTGCTTCAAATCATTTTTCGAATTTAAATTAACCGATAAATGCTTTTTAATTTTAAAAGTTGTTCAGTTTTTATGAGCCTCCATTTTAACGTTTAGTTAAAAAGTTACTTATGTACAAAAGTCGTTCAGTTGGTGGTTCAGTAGATAGGCTTGCAATCGCCACAGTGCGGAGGTTTGAATTATTTTCATAGTTTTTCTTGTAAAGTGTAGATAAAATAGTGTATGCAACTGCATATAATTAGGCTTTAGAATGCTCGTGTCAAACTATTATCACACTAGGCTGCGCCTCGTGTGATAAACAGACACTCACATCCTAAAGCCTCTCATTGTAAGGCAATTGCATAAACTACTATTAACTATGAAAAACGATTTAAGTTTAGCACGCATAGTTTCTGATTTAAACGACTTTTTAGTGTGACAGCTGACACCTGTCATGTAGATCTCGTTAAGGCCTACAACTTTCCCAAAGAAACTAATAGTTTAGCACGCATAGTTTCCAATATAAAACACTTTTTAGTGTGACAGCTGACACCTGTCATGTAGATCTCGTTAAGGCCTACAACTTTCCCAAAGAAACTAATAGTATAGCACGCATAGTTTCTGATTTAAACCACTTTTTAGTGTGACAGCTGACACCTGTCATGTAGATCGCGTTAAGGCCTACAACTTTCCCAAAGAAACTAATAGTCTAGCACGCATAGTTTCTTATATAAACGACTTTTTAGTATGACAGCTGACACCTGTCATGTAGATCTTGTTATAGCCTAAAACTTTTCCGAAGAAACTAATAGTCTAGCACGCATAGTTTCCGAACAAACGACTTTTTAGTTTGACAGCTGACACTTGTCATGTAGATCTTGTTAAAGCCAACAACTTTCCCAAAGAAACGAATAGTCTAGCACGCATAGTTTCCGATATAAACGACTTTTTAGTTTGACAGCTGACACCTGTCATGTAGATCTCGTTAAGGCATACAACTTTCCCAAAGAAACTAATAGTCTAGCACGCATAGTTTCTGATTTAAACGACTTTTTAGTATGACAGCTGACACCTGGGGCATTCCACGCCAAGCGGGCAGCGAAAAAAGGTCGATGTTTCCGATTTTGGTAATATTCGAGTATGTTATAGGTATATGTGTCCTCAATCCAGATATACAATATTTTTGGTATACAATGAATAATTAAAAAGTTATGAGGTTTTGTAGTTTTGGCTAATTCATAGGTAAGCATTATTTCAAAGCAAAAATTTAGTTAAAAAATATATGTAATCAAATAAACTAACTAATGAAATCTGTAGTAAATTTAATGAGCTTTGTAATGGCAATTTTGGAAATTAAAAAAAAAAATTTTTTTGAGGAGAAAAAATGATTTTTATTTTTTAAATGGATTTTTTTTAAAGTTCGACCCTTTTAATTTTTTATTTTTTCTACAATTAGGTCTTAGTATAGAGATAATTCATACCAAGTCTCATAATGGGCCCGAAAGTAGTTTAGGAGCTATAGAAGATAGAATGCAGGAAGGCGGCGACTGCGCTCCAGCTGTTTACAGCAGCGATGCATCGCGGCCCGTCCATGATGATTTCTGGCAATTTAATAGCGACCAACGATGAAATATTTAGCAAAACATGGTACTGTTTATATACTTTAGAACATTTTTTTCTAGTGTATTAGAATAAAACTAGATATATGTAGATAATCGTAATAGCAAATAAGTTATTTTAATTTTTTCACAGATCAATATCTTAGCAACTAAATTATTTACAGTTTTTACACAAGATCATTATTTAACAATTACTTTACTTACTAACAATTTTATACACAAAGTCATTATTTAGTGACTAGTTTATTTGCAAATTTGTACACAAGGTGAATAAAGAGCAATTTGTTTACCTATTTACAAAATTTTACAAGCATGTAACGTTCACTACAACTTGTGCGTTCAATCATGAGTCCTTCAGTGGTGCCAGTAAAAGCATGATATTTTTAGTGCTTGGTATTGTCACTGCTTCAGCGAATCTGGGTTTTAGAAAATTTCGGTTTTCTTTTATGTCTTTTTTGCTAGCATAATAAACATTTGTTTGCGGCATTGATGTTTTAGCCCATGCATTTGTATAATCGTTTGGGAGTTGCGATGGCATTATTTGCCGTGCATTGCAAACTGGCCCGTGTTGCTAGGCATTTTAAATTCCCCAGATCGTCACACGGGCTTTTGAGAGCAGTTGCATGAAAATGGAATTCTGCCTCTGTACCGAAATCTTGTTTGTAATGAAAAAAGGTTGATGAAATTAAATCTCTTCTTAAAATGTTGTGAGGCGCCGTCTGTAATGAAAATAATAATTTGTTGGTATATTGTTGTCCTGAAGACGATGGTGAAAAAATTTCTGAAACGTGTAAAAAGTTGTGTAAAAACATCATTCTTCCTATAATAATAAACCGATGTTAAAAGGGTCGCCTGATCATTGTTCCAGTTGTGTCTGTTTGGCATCTTGAACTGTGAAACTATATTTTTCTGCATAATCACATTGAACAATGATCAGGCGACCCTTTTAACATCGGTTTATTATTATAGGAAGAATGATGTTTTTACACAACTTTTTACACGTTTCAGAAATTTTTTCACCATCGTCTTCAGGACAACAATATACCAACAAATTATTATTTTCATTACAGACGGCGCCTCACAACATTTTAAGAAGAGATTTAATTTCATCAACCTTTTTCATTACAAACAAGATTTCGGTACAGAGGCAGAATTCCATTTTCATGCAACTGCTCTCGGCAAAAGCCCGTGTGACGATCTGGGCGGAAATTTAAAATGCCTAGCAACACGGGCCAGTTTGCAATGCACGGCAAATAATGCCATCGCAACTCCCAAACGATTATACAAATGCATGGGCTAAAACATCAATGCCGCAAACAAATGTTTATTATGCTAGCAAAAAAGACATAAAAGAAAACCGAAATTTTCTAAAACCCAGATTCGCTGAAGCAGTGACAATACCAAGCACTAAAAAATATCATGCTTTTACTGGCACCACTGAAGGACTCATGATTGAACGCACAAGTTGTAGTGAACGTTACATGCTTGTAAAAGTTTGTAAATAGGTAAACAAATTGCTCTTTATTCACCTTGTGTACAAATTTGCAAATAAACTAGTCACTAAATAATGACTTTGTGTATAAAATTGTTAGTAAGTAAAGTAATTGTTAAATAATGATCTTGTGTAAAAACTTGTAAATAATTTAGTTGCTAAGATATTGATCTGTGAAAAAATTAAAATAACTTATTTGCTATTACGATTATCTACATATTATATCTAGTTTTATTCTAATACACTAAAAAAAGGTTCTAAAGTATAAAAACAGTACCATGTTTTGCTAAATATTTCATCGTTGGTCGCTATTAAATTTCCAGAAATCATCATGGACGGGCCGCGATGCATCGCTGCTGTAAACAGCTGGAGCGCAGTCGCCGCCTTCCTGCATTCTATCTTCTATAGCTCCTAAACTACTTTCGGGCCCATTATGAGACTTGGTATGAATTATCTCTATACTAAGACCTAATTGTAGAAAAAAAAATAAAAAAAATTAAAAGGGTCGAACTTTAAAAAAAAACCATTTAAAAAATAAAAATCATTTTTTCTCCTCAAAAAAATTTTTTTTTTTAATTTCCAAAATTGCCATTACGAAGCTCATTAAATTTACTACAGATTTCATTAGTTAGTTTATTTGATTACATATATTTTTTAACTAAATTTTTGCTTTGAAATAATGCTTACCTATGAATTAGCCAAAACTACAAAACCTCATAACTTTTTAATTATTCATTGTATACCAAATATATTGTATATCTGGATTGAGGACACATATACCTATAACATACTCGAATATTACCAAAATCGGAAACATCGACCTTTTTTCGCTGCTCGCTTGGCGTGGAATGCCCCCTGTCATGTAGATCTTGTTAAGGCCTACAACTTTTCCAAAGAAACGAATAGTCTAGCATGCATAGTTTCCGATATAAACCACTTTTTTGTGTGACAGCTGACACCTGTCCTGGACCACAGGGAAAAAATAACGTACCCGTGGTCCACCAGGTGGACCAGGAGGTGGACCACGGGGATGAAGGGGCCATTTTCAGTCCCTTTTTTTATTCAATCTCATACACTCCAAATTTAGGTTTTGGCGACGGATATGTGTATTTTGAAAAGACGGTTGTGGCAACACTTTAGGGTGAACGCACTCTGTTCCGAACCGTACGCACAGCACCCTAAGTGGCATAGAATTTCATACAATATTTCAAAATATGACGCGTACGGAACGGTTAAATGAGCTATCACCTCAAATTGCCTCAAATGACAAACTCGTTCAAAAACATTCAAAAATGACAGGCTTGTCTTGTATGAAATTTTGACAAAAGGCGTGTCTAGTAGCGCTGCGCGAAAAAGGTTTCATTTGTCTGTGAGTATAGCACATGGTTTAAAAGTGTCACATCAAATTTCGTAGAGTCGTTTGGGTATACCTACCTACTCGGTGTTTCACAAGATAAAAGATGGCGAAGATGAGTAGAGCAGCCGCGTGATGTCTTTTTTCCACCGCAGGCAGGATTTGAACCTGCGACCTTCGGCATCTGTACTGCCGACGCCACTACCAACTAATCGAGCCTGCGAATTTTCATTTTTGTTGTGATGTTATTTGAGTCAAATGCCTTGTTTATCAGAGTAAATTATTTGAGTAAAGGACTCATCCCGTAGCACCCTGAATTTGTGCCTAAATAAATATTTACTTACTTATATCATAATTAGAAAGGTTCCTTCGTATTGTAGCTTGTTATTACGGGGTCCTAATTTGTAAACATTTACCAAAAACAAAACTCAAACAAATAAGGTAAGAGACATTTAAATTTATAATTGACCTACATTTTACTAGACTGTATAAAGTTCTTCAAATCTGACCACTAAATTGTACTTACCTACGCTTTTTCTTTTTTCGATTAGAATACAGAGTCAACGAACGACCCGATAAACCCATGTCTGAGTTGAAATTAGTTTCGTTTCCTAATATAGGAAATCCCTCTCAAGATTAAGTTTCGTCACAGCTGATTGGGTAACAAAGTTGCGATTATATTTCTTAGTTTTCATAGACGAACTGCACTTTGACTACTCCGAACTGCAAAATTGCAGCTGCATGCAACAGTCATCAGTTATCACATCAGCCTTTCTGTCGCTTAGCATAAATTATTTGAGGGAGGTTGGATAGTGTCAAAGAAGGTAGAGCTAGTTACTCAATAGTATCAATTTGATCAACGCCACACTGCAATAAGAGTGACAATCTATTGAATACCAAATTTTAAAACACTTCTCGTGTTAGGTATTTAAAACACTTCTCGTGTTAGGTAAACAATTCAGTTAGAAATTAAATTAATTTCGCGGGCTCGATTAGAACCGCGGTAGCCCAGTTAGTTAGGGCGTCGGCAGTACTGATGCCGAAGGTCGCAGGTTCAAATCCTGCCGGCGGTGAAATTTTGGAAGGTTTCCAAAAAAAAAAGTGACAATCTAATGAGGTACAGTGGTAAATAAAAATTATGATATGTGACGTGACTATTTTCCATGATGATGTCTTTTCCTTATGTAGCCAAGTTTTTCATACATCTCCTAGGTTTCGCGAGATCATCATCATGGCGCAACATGCTTTGTTAGAGCACAAGTTCGAGATAGGCAGTAAAAAAAAATCTACATACAAAAAATTTCATTCAGGCTGCTGCCCGTCTGTGTAGGACTGAGCTGTAGAGCTGGGAAGTAACTTTATAACGTTGAAGCTTACAATGTTTCTGAAATATTTTCCTCTCGCAAAGAACTCACTGTCAACAACGAATAATGTTGTATTTTTTGTATACTTTCTAAGATAGGTACCTACTTCCTAGTTTAATAATTTTAAAATAAGTTACTCTAGGGCTTGTTAGGCAAAAAATAAACAGATCCAAAAAGACTGTTAAAGAACTTAGAATACTGTAGGGTCAAAAATAAATAATAATAAGACCACAAAACATTATAGGTACACCTACCTAATTATATTACTGAAAAAAATTGGAACTTTAAACTATGTACCTAAGCTATTTTTTATTGAGTTTTCATTTCGAAATGTAACTCGTCTTGCTGAAATACGAATTATCTAACGATACATTTCCTCGTAGAGGGAGAAGCACTAAAATATTAATTTATTGTTATTCGAGAATAGCGTTATCTACTGATTTAAATGTTAATCGCAGTTGTGATCGTAAAGATGGACTAGTGTTTATCAATATAGAAATTGGTTTCGTACTTCACCGGTCGTTAGATATTTCATTGAGTCCATGTAACTATAAAATTTGTATTGATTTCCTACCTACCTATTGTGTCTGCATACACGTATTGAAAATCAGTACTACTATTTTAAATTACTAATACTATTTACTACTTATTTTATTACTATTACTAATACTATTACTATTACTTACCAAATTCTACTACATGCTACTACTATTACTTAGTACTATTTTAAACTTTTCGTAATTTGAGCTTTACAAACACTTAGATAATCAGTTTCACATATTCCTGTAGCCTAACTATAAACTTTTAATGAGCCATAGTGCTACCTAACTGCAGCGCTCTGAGATTCTGTGATTTAGTTCCCCGTTTTCAACTGTTCAATTTGATGATGATGATGATCTTTCCTGCCGGTTTCGGCCATGGTGACCACTTCTACTCGATCAAGTCGGCGCTGATGCTACAGTAGCATAGCATCCATAGTAGCCCAAAAGTGTCTTGACATGACAATGACAACCTGCATGAAAACTGCAGTTAGTTAGATACGAAATTAACGACAATGAGCCTTCTTAAGTAAACATGTTTAAAGTCTGCGCACGGCCTTAGAGCCCTAATTTTTTAAAATATGTTTGACGAAGGTATTTCGCAACCGTGTACAGCGTGTACTTACTACATACACGTGTGTCATAAAAGGTGTCATACGACAACCTCGTTGCGACATCTTACCAACCTGCTGATAACAAAGCACACTGGGTGGTCCTAATTACTAATTAGGAAACCTTTGGCGTCCTCGCATGAACTTAATATCACAGATTTTGCTTAATGTAAGTTTACGTATTTGTAATTAGTTTATCTATTCTATTTCAGCCTATTGCAGTCTACTGCTGGACATAGGCCTCCCCCAGAGAACGCCATTACGCATTAATTTATCTAATACAGAATAATCTTATCTAATCTTTTCAGACAAATTTCAGTTTTGTGAGTGGCCCACAAGAAATTGAACCCGGAACCTTCTGCGTCGCAGGCAGTCGCACTATCACTGCGCCACATCGGCTCTATAAGGCGGGGTTCTGTATGTAGAAACTTAAACTGGGCAGAGGTTGAAACACTAAAACTGGGCAGAGGTTGAAACACTAAAACTGGGCAGAGGTTGAAACACTAAAACTGGGCAGAGGTTGAAACACTAAAACTGGGCAGAGGTTTGTAAGTAACACTGCACTATCTAGAGGTATATTACAGCTTTGTCTGGCCTTCAAATAATAATTTGATTTTAAACTTTCTTCAACTTTGTCAGTCCTAATACTAAAATCGTATTCCGGTAGGCGCAGCAGAGGCGCAAAGCCCCACTAACTCGTAAACTCAATATACTTACTACGAGTTCACAGAGAGGCAAGCTCATTGTTTTCACAAACTTTCACGTGCGTTATGTGGGTTACTCTCTGTAGACTAAGCTCCCATTGACAAAGTCTTACCTCATAAGTCTACCGATTAAATAATATGCTATAACGTTATATCATAACGGTAAAGCGGTGTGATGTTTTAGAAATAAAATAAGTTTTACAAGTCGGATAAAAAGAACTGCGAGGATTTCGGATGGCCACCCATACAATCTTACGATCTCCTAAACATGATCTATCGTTATAGCATACTTTCAATAGTACTTTATAGTAGTATCGTTATAGCATTATTTTATGATATGAGGTAAAACTTTGTCAATGGGAGCTCAGTCTAGGTACTACGTTACTCTACCTCGGAATCGTCAACATATCAGCCTACTTCAAGGGACCAACTAATACTGGTTTTTCATAAAAATACTAACAAAAACTAGTTAAGTTGACCCGTAAAATGCGAAACCTTAGTTTGTTAGATGTAAGCCGGCTCTACAAACGGCAATTTTTGTTAAGAGCAATCTTCACAAACTGCGACAAAATTCAACCAAAAGAGCTACCTACTTAGAAAAAATATATTGACGAGACAAATTGGGCTGCATTTATATAAATATCACGCTTATATTCCTTGCGGGGTAAGCAGAGTGTAAACGGCTGTAAAAAACGGCCATTTACACCACTTCTGATAAAAGTTTGAGAGTCATTCAGATAAAGGTGTATCTATCATTGGTATAGTGACACATCAAGTATCAAAATTCTAGCCCCTTCTCCTAAGGAAAAGGTACGGGGTGATGCCTATCTAAGCCGGCATCACGTGGCAAATTCTGAGCCAGCTATTTTTGTTGAGCAATCTTCACAAATCGCCACTGAATTCAACCAAAAGAGCTTCTTAGAAAAAATATATTTTGACAAGACAAATTGGGTTGTAAGCTCAATAATAGCAGAGGTTTTGCCACGTCACCCTCCCATTCATCCGAGAGAATCTGTCAATCTGTTTGACTGTCAGAGGCCTTCAGAGGCGTCGGAGGCAAGATGGACTAATAGGCAGCCTTGACCTGTCAGTGGTGTCAGTGAACAAAGGTTTTTGAGCCTACCATATTACAGTACCACCGTTCGGATAGCTCATATTTGACAGCTGTCAAAACCGCGTTAATGCATAACATCTATTTTTCTTTGCTGATTTGTTCTTTAAGTATGGGTTTGACAGCTTTCGAATATCGCCTATTTGAACGGCCGTACTTTAAGTAACATGTCTCGCTCAGAGCAAGGATATTTCTCAAAGGGAACCGTTACTACTAGCCTACCTAATACCACAAAATAGAGAGTTTACAGAAGGTTTATTCGACCCTACCTATTCAGGATTTTTGCGATTGTCATTTGTTAGGTACCTACCTAACAAATGTACGTTGTTAGGTACCTACCTAGGTATATAGCCAGGGTTTTCTACTATCAACAATCTCCAAAACAGTAAGTAAGAGAGTTTGTGTGTATTTATGTAAGTACCTATGTAT
The DNA here is from genome assembly GCA_024500475.1 of Phthorimaea operculella. Classification (NCBI taxonomy): domain Eukaryota; kingdom Metazoa; phylum Arthropoda; class Insecta; order Lepidoptera; family Gelechiidae; genus Phthorimaea; species Phthorimaea operculella. The sequence goes on from JANFCV010000073.1 coordinate 842,968, forward strand.
TTATTCATGTATCGATGTAGGCAAGAAATTCGTTTTCACGGGCTATAGCCCAAACGGACGGATCTTGACATGTGAGGTGTCGTTAGATTCGTCTCAGCAGCGCGAGTGACACTGACACTGGCTATATCAAAATTGCATAAATTCGAGATGGCGGATTTTTATCGCAAAATACAACTTTGACACCAGGCTCCTCGGGTCGTCGACTTGGTGTCCCACCTCCCACTCGAAAAAAAAGACTTGGAGAACTATAGGTGTTGCTGATTTCTATCTAGTCATGCACACATACCTAAGAGCTGTCGAGTTTAGCGTCGAGTCAATATTAGCACTACCCTCGATTCAGTTCAGACTTCGACGCAAAAATACCTCCAATACAAGTGGGAATGCTGGCAAATAAGCAGAGAGAGAAAATAAATAGGGACAGTTTGGGTAATGCTAAAACTCAGTGCTAAAACGAACCTTTTTTACGATACTCTAAATTCTTCTTCTTTTCGTGTACGAAATACTCTAAATTGCGTTACCTACTCGTATAGTTTATTTTATTTTTATTGTGAATATTGCAAGTCAAATTAGCAATGATAGCATGCGTTATAGTGATTTAAAAACGCCACGCCATCTCCCTGATGTGTGCATAAATCACATACAAAATTAACACAATTTACCTACTTAAAAAAAACGGCGCGGGGTGCGTATATAAAGTTAGTAAGTATTTTTTTCTAGGTATTTCAGAAATAATCCAATGAACCCTGTTAATTAATGATATGTTTATTTCCAATAACAATTCAGATTGTTGCAAATTATAGTATAATAACTGACTAGATTCTATTTTTATAAAACTGGCCGAGTATTCAGGTCCAATCGAACTGCTGAAAACATAAAAACTTTCTAGACGAATAAATTGGGCGGTGGGACGAAAACGCGAAAATGTTGGCAAATGTTTTTTTAACATTAGTAGCGGATGTATCGAAGGTCTGCTGGTAACATGGGTTGAGTCCTTGGGTCAATATTTGTCCACTTGGACCCTGGTGTAAACTTACAGCTTACTGAACCTCTTGACTTGACCACAAAATAGAGAGAATACAGAAGGTTCACTCCACCTTATTTGGGATTTTCGCAACAGTCAATTGTTATGTTAGGTACATAGCCAGGGTTGCTACTGTCAAAAATCTCAAAGTAGAAGAATATCATAAAAGTAAAATCTGACACAAGAACATCATAAATAATTAGCTGAAGATGCGCCAATTTTAATCCAAGAAATATGACGTTCTTGGCAACCATCTTTACCTGAGATTCCAGTTAAAGCCCGTACATTAGGCGTCAAAATCGTCGCTAGTACTGAGTGAGCCATCTGTAAAGGCACCCCGCACGCCGTTTCCCTAATTTACACACTGGACTTACGGCTTACGGTGGCCGTGGTTGAGAGGTAGGCTTTCAAAACAATGTTTGTAGGTGTCGTCTAAGTATTTGAAAATAAAAGTTCGGGACGAATTGAGAACCACCTCCTCTTTTGTTTTTTCGTCGGTTAAAAATTAGACAAACTTAGTGACGAAAACACGGTTGTCATAGCTCGATACTAATCCGATACAGCATAGACAAAGTGTCAAAATAATGGTAGAAAGGAACAAAAAATCCTACGAAGTGACATATTCTCTATAAAAATTACTTGTCACATTCTAATTACATTTTGCCAGACTTAGGGCGAAACAGGGGCGAAAAGCCTGCGGAATTGATTTCCATACAAAACAAGCTTATTCCGCATTCGTATCTAATAGGTCGAAATACGAAAAAGGCCTCATTCAGAAAGTGTTTAAATTTCATTGGCTGGTTTAATTTTTTTTACATTTTAGTAAAAACAATTTAAATCGAGCATAGATAACAAATTGTCGTTTGTAAAAACTCTATCGAGGTTATGAAAAAGATGGACTTTGTAAACATTTGTCAGTTCTAATCTAAGTACCTATACCACCTTACTGGGCCTCTAAACGCCTCCATCTATCTAAATAAATCATATAGGTACTATACCTACCTATAGCATATAGTTATAGCAGAATAACAATGTAATTATACGATTCCAAATTTGAATGTTATCTTGAATGGGCTATGGCGGAAATTATTGGTGCGAAACGTAAGGCTCTTTGGCATTCAAAACTGAATAATTTAGCAAACCAGATTGTGGATGTATGGGAATTATGCCTACCAAATACTTTTAAGAGAAAACATTAAGTAGGTATAACGATATTTACTAGGTCAGGCAGATAAATTCTTCGAGAACATATTTTGCAGTATAGGGAGTAGGTAACTGAAGTAACTTTTAACTGTGTCATACAGTACATAGCCATTCATGTCACATTATTTATTCTTTCAACTCTCTTTGCTGTGGTAATAAATAGAGGTCGTCATAGGTAGATTAGACCTCTGACGCGCCGTCTCCCTAATTTTCGTCTCTGAGGGCTCTACCTCGCCACCAAAAATTAACAATTGCTGTCCATCCTATATTTTGAAGTCTTTTAAATCCTGAAGTAACCTGAAGTGATTTTTTTTAAACATGATAATATTATTCTAAATAATGACAGTAGTCATGTAGTGGTCCATTAGAGTAAGCGAACCTTATTATTAACTAATCGCTCAATCAATTGAACACACACGCAATTCACGAATTTATTTGTCCTAATTACAAATGACCGAGATAACGCACGGATAAGGATAAAATGCATTATTTCGCGCAAAGCACCTGCCGGATTTACGAGCCGAATTATATGAGTTCGTTACTCTCCAGGTGCTATGCACATTGAATAATGTACTAACGGTTGCAATTTTTATTCATACTTGAGGTGAGGGGACACTTCCCATACAAAATTTACGTCTGTAAAGGAGATAAATGAGACACAAAAGTCTGATTAAAATTCTCTAAGCAATGTGGGTAAATAAATACCTACCAAATACCATCCACGATCTTTTTACGGTGTGGTGCCGGCTTAGAATAGCATCACCCCTTATCTTTCCCGTGGGTGTGCTAAGAAACGTCAAAGGGATTTGAGGAGTGCGATGTTTACTGCAATTTTAAGCGACAGGCTGACAACTTGTCGCCTAAAATGTGTATGACTGTGGTGATACCAAGGTGATACAGAGTCTTCTGAATGACTCTCAAAGTCTCAAACTTTTGTCACATGTGGTGTAAATGAACAGAATACCTATGTTGGAGTTCAGCAAATAGGTACATCTTTACCGAACATATGAAATCATCACTTCTTATTCAGTGAGTCATTTCGCGGTAGGTATTATTGTAAAAAACACTTCTACAAATGCCAGTAGCTGGTAGCTATTTTTTTACATCAACATATATGAATTATTTGACTGATGTAGAGTTTATTGAACTTTCGCGTGATCAAGTCAATATTTGATGTCTGATGGATGGCGAGGTATTAAATACATAAGGTTTGAAATGTTATGTTTATTGTTCTGCTCAAAGTTCTGCCAACAAGTAACATCATCATAATTTGCAGATGATGTCTTATTTTCCAAATAACTAAGTTTATTCTGGGTAAATTATTTCAACGTAAAGCTATAGGACGTTCAATGTTTTAAAAATTTTTTTTTTTCGTTTCGGACACCGAGTTGATGTTGAGCTACTTATTTCCTATTGTGTGGTAGGTAAGGAATAGTTTTTATGGTCAAATTGTTTTGATGGTTTATGAAGGCAAGGAACACCCTAAGCCAAGAAGTTATACAACATCCCTCGGTAGCATATTTTCAAGCCACTTGCTGTAGACCTTAGACTCTACATGTCACAGGAATGTAACAGAATCAGAAATTCAGCCGAATCGCATTAGGTAAGTATCTGTTTAGGACTATACTATGGCAGAATTATGTCATGATTTTTCCATACTCCGGCCTTTGGCCAAGTACCTAGAAACTCGACCGAATTTCTGACTGTGCCATAATTTTGCGATATCTAAGTATAGATACTACATAGAACAGAGTCTCACCTTACGCCTGCACTACACACTGAGTAAAAGCGAAAAAAAGTACTCGCCGCAGCAGTGTCGGATCCTATTAGAGATACGGTCTGCTAAACTAGTTTCGTGGTACAGTTAGTTTCATTTATCATTTATCATTTATTTATTGCAAGTTATGTTACACATGTCATGCATTACATTCTATAATGTTATAACATAACACTCCGTTGGAGCGCAGCAATTAACTTTTACAATTTGTCAAACTAACACTTATAAAAATATTATTATTATGAACTATATGTATTTACATTATCAAATTTGTTTAAGATATTCATTATTATAAAATTAATTAACTAAGTATTCAAAGAATCACAAGTCAAATAACAATAAATTAAAGATATAGATTATTATATAGTTAACACAAGTTTCTGTCAGTTAAAAATTCGTTAACGGAATAATACGCTTTCAATATTAACATTTCTTTAAGGTCATTTTTAAATTTATTGTCTTTCTCTATAGCCTTGATGCGTTCCGGTATCTTATTGAAAATCTTTATAAACCTACAATAGGGGCTGTTGCTAAACATTGTCATACTACTTCTTAACGGGATCAGGCGGTTTTTGTGACGTACGTTGCGGTTGTGTTTATCTTTAGTTTGTCTAAATAATTGAATGTTCTGCCTTACAAGTACTCCTACCTCTAAGATGTAGATTGAGGGAAGCGTCAGCAGCTCAAACTTTATGAAATATGGGCGACAGCTTACTGTTTGCCGGATGTTCATTAGTATCCTAAGGCACTTTTTTTGCAAAACAAATATCTGGTCTACATCTGTGCTTTCACCCCATAGTACCACACCATAGCGTATCCAGGAGTAAGCGTATGCGTGATAGAGTGACAACGCGGTTTCTAAATTTGTGTTCTTTTTTGTCAGACCCAGAGCATAAGTAAATTGTGTTAATTTAGATTTTAATTTCTGTACGTGCATTTTCCAGTTTAGGTTTGCGTCTATTGTTATTCCAAGGAGGTTTCCGCGACCACGTGACCATGTGACCATGCAGCCGAGACGAAGGTCGCGAGACCTTAATATCTATCAACAGCCACAGTCAACTGCAGGCTATGTGGTGCAGGCTTAGAAAAGCATCACCCCATATCTTTCCCGTGGGTGTCGTAAGAGGCGACGAAGGGATAAATTCATCCAGGAGTTCAATCCCTGGATGAATTTCGCAATCGCATTGCAACATTTTGCATTGCGCTCACCACAGAAAACAGAAGGTCTCACCAACCCGCCTGCCAGGTGGTGAGTACCTATGGCAAATACCCCCCTACTACGGGGGAGGCCCATGTTCAGCAGTGGACTATATTGTGGCTGTCTCTCTCTCTCTCTTTTCGTGTGGGACACCGAGTCGTTCAACGACCCGATGAACCCTGGTGTCAGAGTTTTTCAACCGCCTACTACAAGTAGCAGGCCTCTGACATGGTTGTGTAACGACAGCCATCATAGACGGCAACCGGGACCGACGGCTTAACGTGCCCATCCGAAGCACGGAACCATCTTACTTGCGGACAATCAGGTGGTTCAGCCTGCAATGTCCTAACCAGACTGGGAACAAATTCACAAAGTGATAAATATCAACTTTGTGAGTGGCCCCACCGGAAATTGAACCTGGAACCTTTGCGTGGCAGGCAGGCATACTAACCACTACTGCGGCACATCGGCTGTGGCTGTTATAGTAGTAGTAGTAAGTAGTCCACTGCTGGACATAGGCTTCATCCTATTGGGGGGTATTTACCATGCTAACCCTCGCGGATTATTGTGCAGAGATTGGCAATAGCAGTGGAGGGGCTCGGTAGTAATGATTACAAAAAACCTGTTACGCACCCGCGGTTGCATAGGAAGATTAGCAAGAAAATGTTGTTGTTACCCAAAGTAACTAATTACTTTGGAGAACGGACAAGAGAATATATCATACCTAAGATATTTAATAGCCTACCAATTGAGCTGAAAGAAATTGTTAAGAAAAGACCTTTTGTAAGAAAGTTAAGAGATTTATATTTAAACGAAATTAAGGAAAAACTACAGTTGTAACGAAGTTGAAGTATTATGTAACAATAGTAAAGTTAAATAACGATACCTATTTTCATTTCATTAGATGTTTATGTCTAGTTTGTTATAAATAATACTTGTGTTAACCTAATAAGAAAAAAGGGGAGAAAATTGTCTCTGCCATTAAGCTATTATTTAGCTTGGCGGAATTGTAATTGTGTTTTATAGTGTTTTTTTTGGCGAATAAACGTATTATTTATTATTTATTTATTTTTTTTTTTTTTTTTTATGAGATATACTTACATGGGGAACGCTGCTGCCATTCTCTTCCCTAGATTCTTCGCGTAGTAGTTTTTTATGACGCCCACGGGTAGATATGGGGTGATGCTATTCTACAGAGGCACCACACAGCAACTACTCGTGGTACAGTTAGCTGCGTTTCCGTGACCACCTGACCATGTGACCATGCAGCCTAAACGAAGGTCGCGGGACTTTAATATCAATAGCCTTGTAGTCCACTGCTGGAAATGGGCTAGGCCTCCACCTATTTGGGGGGTATTTATCATGTGCACGTGTAGCATGTGTTGCACCTACTTATGTACGAGAAACGAGCGAGACCATAATATGAACAGCCAGAGTGCTCTGCTAGACATACGCCTCCACTATTGGAGGATATTTGCCATACTCATCACGCTACAAATTGTCGAGTGCAGAGCAGGGTGTTGAATTCACAATGAACGCTGCTGCCCATTTCCCCCCATGTATTCGCCTTTTACGACGCCCGCGGGTAGAGATGGGGTGATGCTATTCTAAGCCAGCAGCTAAGCTAGTTTCTTGGTACTGTTACTTGCGTTACCATGTGACCATGCCTAGGCGAAGGTCGCGGGATCTCGGTCGGGACGAATTCGGTATTTCGTTCCGCAATTGCTACGGTTTTTTGCGGAACTAGCTAGGCATTTTTTATTAGAATTCATGCATCGTTCGATTACAACCGTAGATTTCGCTTGTGAACTCGAAAAGTGAGATGTTAAATTAGTGTTAAACTTCTGAAAGTGCGATTTCTGTAACCGTGCACGGAAATCCGCAACGTCTGGTCTAACCACTCGTATCACACTTTCTACGACTCGAATTTGCGCAAAAGTGTAAAAGTAAACCTAAACTTTTTTTTAATCCTGTTTTCGTACAACTGGATATTATAAAATGATAATGAAAAATAATTTTACATGGGTAAACTTTAAGTGTAGGTATATCGTAACCAATGAAACTGCATGTATTCAGCCTTGCCAGCCAGGCCTTGTCATGTTTGTTTCGCTGTATCGCTAAATCGTTTTCAGTATATTTCTACCTACACATATTCTGAGGATGTTGTAGAAAAACAGATGGCTCAAACTATTATTTGTAGTCTCGATAAAATCTGCGTATAATATTTTGAAACCCTTGAGTTTCGAGTGGTCTGGCACCGCCTTGACACCTCGAGTGGTTTCTGCAATCCTGGCAAGAAAAACTTGTTGTTTGCGCAGAACGGCCAGTTCTGCTTTAGGTATTTTATATTTAATGATTATAGGTATTTCATTCAATACCAATAATACTCTTGAATATTTACTACCCCTACTCTATCAAGCAAGAAGTAGGTAGCTTGCACTTTTATACTTACTCCATTCAATGCATTTAGTTTATTTATAGCACATAGGGATAAGGGCAGGAAAATGATGATGAGACTTTGCAGCCGTAGAAAATTCCCTGCGCATATTCTTCAATTAGTGTAGCACATAGTTACAAAGGTACCTAATTAATTAACAAATTATTTAACTATGTTTTTATTTTTTAGAATGATTTCATGAAAAAAAAACTAGGACTCTACAAAATATAAAGTAGGTACTAAAGTATTCTTCAGCTGCTAGTAGATAATAGGTACGTTAAGGTACCAAACATATTCAGCCGACCCCAACTGATTTGGTATAAGAGCAGGTACCTACATGATGATGAAGGTACCACCACGTACCACACCACCAACGCCACACAACACCAACAGCATAAGTTAGTTAGGCGAAACTTTGGGCGAAACAGTTGAATATTAAAATTTTAATCATATTTATTTTACATTGTAGATACAAGAAAAATTAATGTCCATTAAATGATTCTCATACTTGGTAGGTAGTGTAGTTCCCACAAACACAATTTTGTCAAACAAATATGCGTGACAAGGTGTGACAAGCAATTTGATATTCGCTTGTCAGAGAACTTGCTACGTGGGCGTATTTCATACAGGTTTTGTACTTATGTTGAGTTTATCGCTTGTAAAATCTTTAAATACATTATAGAGGTACCTAACATTATGTAAATAAGAGGCATCTAGGTTATTATGTTAATTGGTAGAATACGCAAAGTAACTAGGCTTCAAGTCTACTATTTTTTAGCCATTGCTAATTGCTAATAATACTTATTGCTAATTGCACATGATTTTGTGTTCAAACGAAACATGTTGCGAGTAATTGGGATAAGGGCAGGAAGATGACCTATTGCTAATTGCATTGTGTTGGTTATTGATTTTTACACTGTTGATTGTACATTCAATTCGGTTCGCCAGGTCAATTTTTTTATGCCTTATTTTGATATTATAGATCATTCTAAGAAACTATTTTCGATATTTTGAAAAGATATTATTTATTTCTATTTTAAATATTTTTTTAAAGTTTTGAGGTTTTAATCAATCACTAGGCTGCATATTCACAATATCTTTGCCTACACCTGGTCTTTGAAAATAATAATAATGGCAATCTACGGATAATCAAAACGTCAAACAATTGTCAAGTGTACAGATAAGTAGAGATGTAACCTCACAACCCCTAACGGCTTATCGATATCGATATTTAGCGCTGGCGTGAGTAAATATTCAGTAAAATTTTATTGAGCTTATTTTAGGAGTTTGTTATTACCTACGACTCGTGTTTAACATTACCATATTTGCAAAATATTGGCATTAAGACTCTAAAAGCTACTAAGTTAGTAGGTTTGCCGACTGCCTGTGTCAGAGGCTTCTACTCTAATAGTAATCAAATTAAAATACACTACGTCTGACAAAATTTTTAAGAGTCATTCAGAATACTAAGTATGGCCATAGTGACAGTTTGTCAATCTTCCACCAAAAAATTGCAATACACACCAACACTCAAAAGTTGCTGCTTACGACACCCACGGGAAAGATATGGGGTAAGCTGGCACCACACGACAGCATCGTTCCTTGTGAATAAACAACACTTTGCACTGCGCTCACCGATCCGCCTGCCAGACTAGGTGATTATGGAAAATAATACCCCCAATATGTAAAGGCCAATACTTGCTGTGGGCTAGCAGTGTACTTTTGTAGCTGTTATATGTTATGGTTCTATACATATTTATAAAAGTGATATGCTTTGAAAGGGAACGTTATCCAATAATAATAAACAAAAAATATTTTTAGCATTTATTCTTGATTCATCACATATGAAGTAAATTCAAGCAGACAAACGCAAACGCATACGCAGGAGACATGTCCTTAGCAAAAAAAGCAACTCTGCACTGTTCAATATGTTATTCACAGCAGTGCTGCAAAAAATACTAGAAATTTTCATGTTCATTTGTGCACACCATTTTTCCAACAGCCATTCCAAAATGGGTACCAATAATGTGTACGGATAATCACTTGAATTATTCTCGCACAAAGGTATAGAACAGCGCTTACCTCCCATCTTAAACAAATAGAACATATTTAGTTTAAATACTGATTACGTCACGAATCAAAGCAAAAAAAAATGATGAGTTTGATCTAAGCTACACATAGGATCTTAAACAAATATCGATAAGTAATGAGCAGCACTATTCTGCCGTGCAGTCCCTAAAACGCAGTATCTGCAATCGGACAGTTTTGAGAAAACAGTGAAAAACTACTTTAGCTAATAATTTTTACAATTTCCTGATGTTTTCAGTTAGAGCATTCACTACCATCAAAAACGTATAGTTACAAAGAAGGAAGGGACAGAAAAATAAGTTACATTTAGCTCACAGTTTACGAAAAAAAAACAAATGTTTAAATTCATTGCAGTTACTACATTTCAATTTTAGATTTTTTTCTCATATAAACTGCATAAAATGCAGTATTTGTGCAAGGCAAGATACTGCAAATTTTTGCAAACTTAATTAATATTGCCATCTAAAATGCAGTATCTCACCTACTTTGCTGCGTTTTAACTTGTAAACCTAAATAATAGCTCGCAGTTACCGCTATCTTATAAAAATAATATGTCAAAAAATCGTCTTCTAGCCAAACAAGCCCTGATCGAGAAACAGGTGGAGGCTGAACGGGCCCTAATTGCTGCGAAGCTAGAGGAGCAACAAGCAAAAACAGACCTGGAAGATCACTCCTCATAACGCTTGGTGCACCGGGTGAACGACGGGTGCGGGCTTCCAAAAATGGTAACGATTACGGAGGAAGGGCTAAAATGTAATTCGAATATACCCACTTATCAGGATTACGTGTAGCGGAAGCGGTTGGTGAAGTTATGAGACGCTTGATAATCGCCTGGCTCTAATTAAAGTTATTTAATTTGCCTTTTAGGTGCGTTTCGTTTTGTAATGATTGTTTCACCTTCATTTCGTAGAGGACGAAACTCACAAGAGTTGTCGCAAGACACTCGTGAGACCGATGCTATACATATCCTCAGTAAAATACCTTTAGCGCCTTCCAATAATACCAAGATTGTATCGTTTAGAATCAATATACTGCGATTTAGGTTGTAAATTAAGACAAATTAATATTATCGTTTTCCCAAATAACATGCAGTATGTGCTGCATAGAAGCAAGACAGGCGCGGTCACAGCCCTCAGTTTCAGGGGGGGTCATGGCGGCTGAAATACCTTAGAACCTTTTTTTACCCACACTTTAGATTTATAGAAAAATTTCTTACGGCGTGCATAGGTATTGCCGTGTGATGCCGGCTTAGAGTTTGCCGTGTGATGCCGGCTTAGAATAGCATCACCCCAATTCAACCCGTGGGTGTCGTAAAAACCGACTAAGGGATATTCATCCAGGGAATGGGCAGCAGCGTTCCCTGTAAATGCAACATCTTACACTGCGCACGCCAATCCGCCTGCCAAGAGTGGTGAGTATGGCAATACCCCCCAATAGGGGAAGGCCCATGTCCAGCAGTGGACTGTTGTGGCTGTTATGGTTATGGTTATGGTGCATAGGTATAATGTCATAATCACGTCACACCACTCGTCACACGCTGATCACGGGCTGATGCAGATCTTTGAATTCCTCAGTTAGATGCTTTTAAACTACTCTCTAAAGAAAAGACTCCAACTCTCAGTCTCAAACAAAGCACTGTATTAACACTTTACTTAGTTAATGAATTTGTCACTAGTTAGGCAGTGTTTTTCAAACTTTTTGAATACGCGTCCCAATTCCTGGCAAAAATTAACTGGCGACCCCCCTGTTTAGTCATCATCATAGAAATACAAAATTAGTAATAGCATTTAATCGGTGGCAGATACAGAAAAACTTCAAGCGTTGTGCGCATGCTCAGGATATTTATCTGGGTAGGCTGAAGTTTTCAGGTAAAAATAAGGCACAAGTTAGCGGACGTATCGTGAGCGAAGCGAGCTCGACTTTTTCGCTACAATCGAGCATGTGAGCAGACTAAAAGATACATGTACCGCGAGCGAAGCGAGCTCGACTTTTCGCGTTATAAAAAAGTGAGAGGCCTAACAACAGCAGTAGATGTAAAACAGGTAGAAAGGTGTACGTATTGCGAGCGAAGCGAGCCCGACTTTTCACGCTACACGCCGACGAATCTCGTGAAAATACATCATCACAACAGGGCCCCGAGTCCGCTAAATGAAAATCGTTTCAGTTGGATCTCGATGGCATCTCAGTTGGATGGTTTTGGTCATTTCGTAGTCTGCTAACAGTTTTTATTATGGAAAATCACAGTGGCAGTAGAATGACAGTTGAGTCTCGCTGGCATTACAATGGCTAAAAATTAGCAGACTTGGGGCCCAGTAAACATTCGGAAAAAATTAGTAAAACAATGGTTTACTACACGGTAGTTTTTTTTTTCTTGGATTTCAGGGGGGGTCATGACCCCTATGACCCCCCCCCCTGTGACCGCGCCTGAAGCAAGATACTGCAGTTTAGGTGGTAAATTAAGCCCATTAATAATATAAATTTCTCAAGTAATATGCAGTATGTGCTGATTCGAATTAAGATACTGCAATTTAGGTGGTAAGTTCCGCCCATTTATAATATAAATTTCCCAAGTAACATACAGTATGTACTGTTTATAATCAAGATACTGCAATTTAGGTGGTGAATTAAGTTTATCAATAATACAAATTTCCCAACTAAAATGCAGTATCTGATTTTTACTGCACTTTAGGCGGTATATTACCATAACATAACTACATAAATTACAAACTGCATTGCAGTTTCTGTATTCATTACTGCATTTTAATCAGTAATGTTCGTTGATAACTGTAGATGCTGCATTTTAATTGGTATTGTTACATTTATTTGCCGTTTTGTCATCAGTTACTGCTAATCGACTTTCAATTATTTCAACTTTTAGTTATTTTATCAAAAATCCGGAGAAATTGTCATAAAACTTGTGATGTGGGTGTCAAGGTTCAACATTTAAAAAAAATGGCAAAAATGCAGATACTGCGTTTTAGGCTCTGTACGGCAGTATTGTTTACTTCGGCACCACAAATTGGTGCCGACTTTGTTTGAAATTATACTATTAATATAGCCGAATACTAATATTTTTCTATAAAATGCATTATTTAATAGCTGAACTGCGATAAAATACACTATTTTTTGTACTTACGAGGTTTGAAAAATAGCGAATTTTGCCTTAGAACTCATATTTGTGGCCGACCACGTAAATGTCAGTGTTTTCAATATTTAACACAGCTACAACGCCAAATCTATTACTTTTCGAGCGACAGGAGGTCGCACTAGACACTGTTCACAAATTTTTCCCGTAAAAGTCGTTGTAAAATGCGTATTTTCTTTAAAATATAAAATTTTATATAAACACAAAACAACAACAAACGATTGACGGATAATGCAAGAAAGACAATGTCAAATTACCATAATACAAACTCGTTATTTTTTTTTCTCAACTAAGGCAAAAGGTTTATTCAATATAAACCTTAAGGTTCTATTTCAGAAGGTCAAATAGAGGTCATCGAAGGCAAAATATTTTATTAAAATTTCTTAATTAAGCTTAAAATAATCACCAATCTAATACGTAGATATTGTAGATAAAATGTAAATCTCGAAACGGTTTTGAGATTTTAGTTGAAAATGGCCTTGTTAGCATACCGAATTGTTGCAATTTTTAAATAACATGTTGAAAAGGAATGGTACTGCGTCTCGTCGTATGACGGACAAACATGATCAATCCCTTCGGTTTGTTTATTAACAAACAAAGATAGCACTACCAAGTTGACTACACAACCTTGTCCAAATAAGTATGAATCGAAACGCAGTACCAATCGAATACGCGGCGATGTAGTAAAGTTTAATAATTTGTCAAAGTTTTAAAATATAACGGTACCCCCTTGACATTCTGTATTAGGACTTTGGTGAATAAAGATGTGAAATTGTGTAAAGTGTTCCTGAATTATTATTCTTCACAATTGATTGTAATGCTATCGACACTGAATTGTCGCTCTATTGCCACTGCGATTTACTCATATAAGGGATCCACTTATGGTTTTTCATACAAATACTTAGAAAAACCAGTATATTATTTTGGTCCCATAAATCGGTAGGTGAGTTTATTGGCGATAGAACCTCTGTTCAATTCTTCGCGGTAAGCATAGGTTAGATCAGTAGGTAGGTAAGCACTATGTACCTAAGTGTATAGCAAACCGTCATAATCTTCAAAGACATTAACATTCACGGTTCAATAGCCTTACATATAAGTAGATAGGTAAGTATATATGGTATCATCATAATCTTCAAAAACATTAGTTCATACTTGTGCCTTACAAGTAGAAGGCATTGAGATAGACCAAAAGATAGACGCGGGGCATAATCTCAAAAAAAAAATATAATTTTCAATGACGCACTACGGTTTTGTGGTAGTTAATACAACAAGACAAGGCCAGGCGTGCCAAGGTAACACGCAATGTTAAAAAACATTACTTAGACAAACAAGTCAACCAAGTAGAACGTAATCGCCAGCACATTAACCTTAAGGATCTAACTTATACTGGGTTTCTTAGTATTTATATGAAAAACCAGTATAAGTTGGTCCCTTAGAGGGGTAGGTGGATTTGCTCGCTTCTTCTTCTTCAAATGGGACACCAAGTCGTCCAACGACCCGATGAAGCCTGGTGTCAGAGTTTTACCGCCGACTGCAAGTAGCAGGCCTCTGACATGGTTGTGTAACGACCGCTGTCAGAGATCATAGATTTGCTGGAGATTTATATAAAGCGAACCATTAAAACTTATACCGACGCATTTAAACCCGTACCTATGTTTTGTGGGTAAATGCTGAACTCTGTCTTCGAAAGAGGAACCGAGTCATCCAACGACTTGATGAACCATGGTGTTCTTTCGCAGCATTTTTGTACTAGCAGCAGCAAGTAAAAGAAAGTGTCTCCTCATATATGTTTTAAAGCGGTTAAGTTTTATTTTTAGAACTAAAATCAATAAGTATTGTAAAGGGGAAGTCATAAGGTTTCCATTGACTGAGCGGGTCGTCAGTTCGAGTACCGTGTCGGGAAATAACTGTGTACCTACCACAGCACTACCTCTATAATAATGTTTTGTAATGTCATCCATCATCATCACAACATGTTTTGTTAGAACACGATCATGTTGCAAAAGGATTTGGCTATGTTTTATGACCGGCCGCCTGTCTGCGATGTCAACCCGGCAATGTCCCTCTTTGGGAATCAACCCTCTAATATGTAGGTGGTATCACCGCCGAGGTCAAACCTCTAGGTACATCGCCGGATGGCAGTATGATAGCCGCTATATATTTTATCTGCAGAACAATCTTCCAAAAACAAGTCGAAAAGTTTAGATGGTATGGCAGTCAGGCTAAGAACCCAAAACTTTTCTATTGATCTTGGGATTAGTAAACTACTGATTTACTTCATCTGAATGATGTCAGAGAACAGTTTTCGAGTCTACGCCACAAAACCGACAGCCTCTTTTTATGAAGTCGCTTAAAACTTACAACAAAGTGTGTGTGACCTACTGAAATTATTCACAGAACCATCGAAATCCACGAACAATGGGCCCTTAATTATTTTCCCGAGCCGTCGTCATTTCACAAACAATAGTATAAAGTTTAACTAATTTGATCGTTTTGACCGTAAAGGCGGATTTATTTAAGATTTGCTGTGAATTTTGTGAGAGCGCAGCGGGAGATGCACTTTGTCCCACGACGTCGAAATCTTAAGAATCTGTACACTCGGGCTGCATTGGAACTGCAAAATGCTTCAATTTTCAGATTGTTTTGGTACGGTATGCTGTAAATTCTGTGAGAGCCCAGCGGGAGCTGCATTTTCTCATTTTGTGCACGGCGTCAAAATCCGAAGAATCTATGCAGACGGACTGCTAAACTGCAAAATGCTTGATCGATGACTTGTGGTCACTTATTTTGGGACTAAAATTAGAGCAAGTCTTGGAATTGTATTCTCTGCTACACGACATCGACCGACATCGAAAGAAACAGACAAGCTGCATTGAAAATGCAAAACGTTGCTTTATTACGATGACTCTACATTCGATTTTTATTGGGACTAGGGACTAGGGTATTTGTCATAGTTTAGAACTCTCCTTTTCGGAGCACACCAAGAAAAGTCTGTACATTATACAATATATTTCCTGGTGCGTAGCTAAATGATTAGTGAAACTAATTCTCCATTGTAAGTACGCAGACCTTGCTCAACATTACGAGTTTGTGCCTCTGGCGGTGGAAACAGCAGGGAGCTGGTGTGCTGAGGCTAAAGCTTTTGTAAAGCAGATTGGGCGTCGACTGAAGGAGAGAGGTCTTGACCCCCGCTCTGGATCGTTTCTTGTCCAAAGGTTGTCCATTGCTATACAGCGTGGTAATGCTAGTAGTAGTGTAATGGGCACCTTTGGACCGGGAACGAGCTGGGGCGGCATTTTTAGTTAAGTATTTATGTATTACTTGACGTGATTGTATTTTGTAAAATTGAAATAATAAAAATCGTCTTTTTATTCTCCATTATAAATTCCGTACCCACACATATTGCAGTCGAGATGAGGCCCGTCTACGTCGGCCTCGCGTCGACACCGTAAAACGTGCGATGGCTAATTAAAATGAATCTTCCAGCTTTAATCAGCATAAATACGAGCGTCAGACGAAATCTCTGAGGAGTTGAGCAGATGGCTCTTTACGTGAAAATTCGGGGAATAGTTGAATGCAAATCAGGGTAGAGTTCAGGGAAATATCTCGTCTAATAAGTAGGTTTTCATCGGTGGTGAATCCATTTCAGATCTTCATCAAAGGCGATTAAAATGTAGGTACATTTTCGTCCCTTTTTAGAGGGCCGGAAGATCTTTTTGCTCTTTTTAGGACAATAGTATTTTTTCCCGGAATCTCAGGGATCACCACATTTTTAATTTTGTAACTTTGAAATTGCAATAGTTTTCCGGGTGAGTGAGAATAAAAGTTATAAATCGCATAACCTACTTAATATTGAGTAGAAAGTGTATGTAGAGTCAGTTCATTCATAGGTATGCGTCTCTTAAATGTCTACCTATCTACCTACTTTACCTATCTTATATGTTATGTGTTTATTGGCAAAAAATTGGTACAGCTACCCTTTTAGGTAGACGGTAGTTAACCGATTACCGATAGACTGAAACCGATCGATTTTGAAAACCGAAACGACTGAAGTAATTGATTATTCCTATAACAGATGATAGGTATAACTGTAAGGAAGGATGTATCTTTTTCTAATAGATAGTTTATTTACCTTCCTATGGAGGTAGATAAAGAAAGGTACCTAAGGTAATAAGTACTTAAATATCTTACTGGCAGTAGTAGGCTTAGCTATCTTATGCGTTGATAATTAAATTCTTTAGAAACTTAACAACCGAATAAATGCCGGTTAATAGCGGTAAACTGAGCTCCCTATAAACTTATCATAACATTTTAAACCCGTAATGTCACTTTAATGACTACTAACTTTGATCATAAAAGCTGAATAAAAATTTGAAAGATGATACGCAATAAACAAAACTAGACCGGCGGCCGTAACCGCTTCATTTGCATAAAAATATACCACCTTATGACTTCTCACGTTTTTATTGTTTATTCTAATTTTGAATATAATAACGAATAAACGTTTTCGTTTCACTTCATAAAGTTCAGATTACTTTATCTTAAAAGAAATCTCGATTTAACATTTCATTTAATATACAAGTACTTACGTAAATATCTTTTGAGTAGAGCGCGTTTTCTCCCGTTTCCCGGATATTCAAAGATCTAGACTAGATAATTATGGTGGCTTACCTGTGCTCGCAATCCAAGCACTGAACAATCCTCAATTTGTTAATCAGAACACTACACTTCCGACACACGAATGATAATTAAAATACCAACTCGATCATCACACCTATTGACAGATTGACATGGTCGTTACCGGCACAACACGATTAATCAGATCATCAAAACCACTGATAAAATCACTTATAATCTATCACTGACACTGGCACAATCAACACAAAAGAAACACAGCCAAACTTTTGTTTTAAAAAGTTTAGAAGTTTCGTATTTCGAACGGCATTTTCGTTGCGCGCGAAAACAGATCGCGGACGCGAGTGCGCGCGCGACGCACGTGCATTGCCCGCCGTGCCGACAGCTAACTGAATGGATCGCAATTCAAAATACTACGCGTCAATTACACGGTACCGATTTTTCGCTAATGGTCTTTATTATCCGTGAAAGAAGAGCTCGTGATGTAGCGGTGTCTACGTGTGGTCTTCTGGACTACAAAATAGGTTACTTAGGTTTCCAAACCGTTACTGGCGAAAAGGGGGACTTTTAGTTCTGTAGAGCTATATTTTCATTTGGCGCCCTTACTATTTGACCTGACTTTTTCAGGCAGGAGTATGGCGAAAAAAGCCCCGTCTAAAATACCTCTAATGTGGCTGACTGTTCAATTATCGACGGCTTAACGTGTCCTCTTTTGGGGCCATGCGCATCTTCCGATGCCGTCATTGTTCTATGTGCCCTCCGAAGTACGGAATCATATTCCGCCCATAAAAAATTGATTAGCTATTTCAGTCCAAAAATATTCGCCTATACCATACCGTCACCGAATCGAGTCAGGAACTTTCGGATCATGAGGCTGAACTCTAACGGCTGTTAGTAGATAATATAGGTAATAATAAGGTCGGATAGGTATCTACTTTGACATTACCTACATAAAAATATCTTAATCGTTAGAGCCTTTGTAATAGAACCTTGGATTTCCAAAACGGTATCGAAGGTTTGGCCACTAGGTAGGTGACTAAGTCATACACAATCACATAAGACAGGCCGTTTAATTTTTCTTGGAGGCTTAGCTGCAAGATAGAGTAAAACCACCGTTACGCGCCAATAAATCTCTCTTGCTCTAGACAAGGTAGGTAGGTAGGTACATATCTAATTTCTTATCTGGTACCAGCAGGCTTGGGATCTGGAGCACTTCCCGAGCCGCGACTTGCCAAGTGGCAGCTTCCTACGTAGCTGCAGTACAGTTGTACGCATGTCAACATCTCATAGATTACACCAGAAGTTTGAACTTTCTTTAGTTTAAAATACGAGTTTGCATGATAGGGGTATGCCCAGCGACTAATATCTGAAAATAAGGATCTATGGAAGGGATTAAGAAGTTTGGTCCTACTTGAGATCTGATGTACATATTTTTCTACATCTCGTAAAATAACTCCAGCAGTGTTGAACTTTACGCAAACTCATACTAGAAGACATGCCAGCAAAGAAAAATAGACCTTATGTCATGGCATTAACATGATTTTGTGACCTGTCAAATACTTATGGCCTATTCGGACAGCCGTACTGAAGTTTGAAATAGAAGGAAATAGGAGTTGAGTACCTTATGCCCAACAGCGACTGAAATCTAAAAATAAGCACCTATGGAAAGGCGGTCTTATTGCTCACATTACACTAAGTATACCGAAACGGCCAAGCTGTAAATACATTTTGATTGAGATGTAGAGTTTGTGAATGTTTGTGTAAGTATGTGTAGTGTAGTCGTGTGCAGGATGAATTTATCTTTGAACTATGGATAAGTTAGGTACCTACCTTCATGGAATAGAATCAACACATCCACAGACATATTGCGGGTGGGTGGTTCCATTTATTAGAATGTGAGTAATTTTCTCCAAATGACTCCAGTGCACCCTGTAGGCAAAGTAAATTGTTTTGTTTCTACCATGATGCCATCATCCCAGTGAAAGATGATAGAGCTATTGTGGCGAGTTTGAGTAGCCCAGCTATAGCTCGCAGCATGGTAATGCACAATAAATTGTACACATTTGCTTCAGCAACTAGGTGTGATTTATGTGAATGACCACGGAATATACAGGGCGTTCTTACAGTCTCTTACTTTAGAACGGAAAATCTAAAAAAAGTAAGACCCTAAGTTGAATGAGCTACCTACCTACTTTTTACCGTGATCTAACTCTTTGCGTCTCTACCAAAATTGCAATTTGGGAGTTATAGAAACCTATATTTTGGTAACGATTTTTATAATCATTCTTCAGGAAAGGGAAACCAGCGAAAGATATCCGCTTTATAAATAAGCAGACAAGAGATACAGCCTGGTGACAGACGGACAGACAGCGAAGTCTCAGTAATAGTGTTCCACGGCACCCTAAAAATGTATGAAGCATGGTCATGGGTTACCTACACGAAATTCAACTATTTCCGGAGATCATTTAATATGACAGGGTTCTAACAAGGAATCGTGTTTGCAGTATTCATGTATGATACACGGAAATCTTGTATCTATAAACAAACAGTCAACTTTGTATCGTTAGAGCAAACCATAGTTTTCATTCACACATAGGTACTTTTTTCACCTTGCCAGTTTAGGATGTTTATATTGTTCATCTTTGCAGAAACAGCCTGTATAACCTTGTAAGTACACACATGCCTACTCCCTACAGGCATAGCTGTGTCGAATGAACAATTACTGCCCTTATACCACAGTTAAATGGGTAAAGCCGTTATGCATGAACACATGACTAAATTAATCATGGAGTCATGGACCACATAAATTGAATCACCGGGAACCACTGTTTATGATCGTTAGTTGTGATTGCCATAAATATTATATACTACCGTAACCGTAAGCGATATACCTAGGCGTGGTATAAATATGTACTTATCTATAAGTAGTACATTACACTACACATGATTTTATGACCGGGGCAAACACTTCGTTCCTAAATAGGCAAATGCAATATTGAACCATTTGAAAACAACCCCAGTTCAAGTTATTTTATGACCGTCAACTTCGACTGTAGCTGACGCCAAGTGTTAGCGGCCAAGAATTCTCCCACTACCCCTTTACTTTTCTCTACTACACAGGGTGTTTCGCGACGTACAGTTTTTGACCATAATGGCAACAATATCTGCCAACTATGGTCAACCATAGGGTGGCGGTACTCCACCCACGATAGCATTCCCAAAGAGGGTTGACGTCAGGCAGGCGGCCGGTCGTAAAATTAAGCCAAATCCTTTTTCAACATGATTTTGAGTTCAAAAAATGTGTTGCGCCGACTCCAAGTAATTGGGATAAGGGCAGGAATATGATACTTTGACTGTAGCTATTCTGTGACTGTAGTAAAATGTTGGGTACAAGTTGGATATTGCTTCTTTTCTTCCACCTGACTGAACATCGACTATACAAGCCTATATATACAACGTGTTACAAAACAACCAATAAATCTCCCATACAAAGTGAGTTCATTTTGTCCAAATTTATTTTTCATATTTCGACTCATGTTCCATGGGAAAAGTTTTTCAGTTTCATGAGTACCTTGACCTCCTTTCAGCTATATTGGTTGTTTTGTAATACCTAGTATATAGGTAATCTTTTTGGACGGTTTTTGGGCCGGGTTGCATCCGGGCCGGCTTGAGGCTTACTCCTCTATTCAAGTCAAATCTAATCTAGGTTCTACCGATTGTACCTAATACATTTGGGTTCTACTAAGTTTTGAAAATTGTTCTTAGTACGGGTCCTTAGCTGGAAGTATGGTCCCATCTGGCAGAAATCATGAAACTTAGCATGTATGTAGCTTACATGTGTAACCTTAAGGAAAAGAAGGGAAGCAAGTTGGACCCCCCCCTGCTTCCCCCCTTTACCCCCCCTTTTATGTCCCAAATTTCAGTTATCTTTATTTTTCTCGGAAACGATTAAAGATAGGAGAAATTTGTCAAGGTAAGAAATATTCCTTATAAAATTGTCTACAAAATTGTTTTTGGGTCGATGTTGATAGGACTTATACTTTTCGAGTTATGCTTCTGGGAAACCCATCATTTTTTTGAAAGTGACTTCCAGCTCTGAATTAGCCATAACTACCATGTAATAGAATATTCTTTCAAACTTGCTATTGGCTTTTGTTAGTTAGGTTGTCTTCAAAGGAAACCCGCAGAGACAACACTTCAATCACGCCTGTGGGGATGGGGGGAGGAGGGCAAAGTTTATTTTTTCCGAGCTGAACTTGAGGACTTCTGACTCCTTAAGGTGGTTCGTTACGTCATACAAACGAAAAACTGCACTTCAGTCGGGTTACACATGAGCTGTAGAGTTTCTTTTTAAAGAAACTTTATTCTGAATGATGAAGGCACACGTAAATTTGTCGCATAACTACTTATAGTTAAAAGATAATCAGTATTTTCTGCACAATAAAATTAAACATATTTATTGCAGCAGTAGCTCCATCTATTTTCGTAAAGTGGCGACTCGCTTTTTACGGGGAAATCTGATGATTTAAAAATTCTTTTTAGTGTTTTGCGACAATTTTATATACCCACGGGACTCCCCATCAAGTTTTTTAAACCGACTCTTGTCTCCTTTACATACATAACTCCATTGAACTTTTGTATGGAAAACGGAACGCCTTAAGTAAATGTGACACGAGAAATTGAGTATCATTTTCGAATATATCAAAGACGGAGTATTCATTTCTGGAACGCTCGTTGGTACATTTCATACAAAAATATAAAAATATTAAGTGAAATAAGAAAAAAATATGTTTCGTTCTCAATCAAACGCTGTTTTCTTCATGACCTTGAGACATATTTACTAGATAATAACACATACTCAAAGACATACTCACCCGAATTATAAAGCCATATTTTATTTTCGAAAATATTAGAAAATACCTAGCCTACAGAAGCCTAAATATTTTTACAAAGTTATGTTTGTAGCTGGAAAAATTTCAAATTCATAGATTTTGTATGCAAAAATCAGATTACCAACCGCAAACGTATATTTCTCAATTGTCGCTAAACCATTCCAGATAGGGAAATGCCCTCATAGGAAATGTTGTTTATACTGAAGAGTTGTTTATGCTGATATATAGAAATTGAAGATCTGGAGTACTTGATGTGGAACATCAACAGCCCAGCTAAACTATTCGAGAGACTGTAATGTCTTCTTAAACATCAAGTACTCCAGATCCTCAATTTCTTTATTCCAACAAAAACTACCCTTCAGTACAAACAACGTTCCTTATGAGGGCATTTCTCTATCTGGAATGGTTTAGCGACAATTGAGAAATATAAATTTGCGGTTGGTAATCTTACTTTTGCATACAAAATCTATAAACTTGAAATTTTTCCAGCTACAAACATAACTTTGTAAAAATATTTAGGCTTCCGTAGGCTAGGTATTTTCTAATATTTTCGAAAATAAAATATGGTTTAATAATTAGGGTGAGTATGTCTTCGAGTATGTGTTATTATCTAGTAAATATGTCTCAAGGTCATGAAGAAAACAGAGTTTGAATGAGAACGAAACATATGTTTTTCCAATTTCACTTAATATATTTATATTTTTGTATGAAATGTACCAAAAAGCGTCCCAGAAATGAATACTCCGTCTTGGTTTATTCGAAAATGATACTCAATTTCTCGTGTCACATTTACTTAAGGAGTCAGAAGTCCTCAAGTTCAGCTCGGAAAAAATAAACTTTGCCTCCCTCCCCCCACCCCCACAGGCGTGATTGAAGTGTTGTCTCCGCGGATTTCCTTTGAAGACTACCTAACTAACAATAGCCAATAGCAAGTTTGAAAAAATATTCTATCACATGGTAATTCAATAATTCAATTCTATAATAATTCAATAATTTATTTCTTAGTAGGAATTTACAAGATTCTCTTTAAGAAAGTCACATTCTAATTCAAACTTAAAAAAGAGAAAATTTCTAATGCAAAAATTTTCTCTTTTTTATTACAATTTGTGTTCCTACTCTATACGCGGCTCGGGCGGGATAAAAAAATAAAAATAAAAATAAAGGCACTGCCTCGGGGCTGGCCAGGCTAACCACACAGCATGTAACTTTATGCCTCAGTAAATGACAAGTAAATGGAATTAAATTCTTTCAATATTTTAAAAAGGTGTTCCATGTGTATAGTTAGCCGGACCCCCTGGACAGGAAAACCCCCCAAAAACCTGCCCAGAAGTGCACCTATTCTAAAGTTGACAATATTTTAGGCCCTATGTGACCCTAGCTAAGTTAGAAAATAAATTAATAGTATAATAGTAATAGCCAAAAACGGCTCAACAAAATAAAAATAATATTACAGTAGATTATTCTAACTGTTTCGTCTTTAAAATATACTTTAAACATACGAGCAATAAAATAACATAAAAAAGTAAATTTACAGTAAATGTAAAAATACATGTCAAAAATTTAAGAATAATAAGTATGAAATGTCAAATTTAACCACTATAGGTACATGTCAATTTGCATATCATAAAAGTATAAGTTTATTTTTAAATAATGCCTATCTCTTGCATTGTGTTGGAGCAACTGTTGCTACTAACCAGACATCTTTGTCTTTCAGATAATGTTCAGTATTGTAATACGCTTTCGAACATAAAGTATTCTTTATTTTAATTTTAAATTGCCTATCATTTAACTTTAAAATTTCCTCTGGAATTTTATTATAGTAGCGTACACAGTTACCCATAAATGATTTACTGATCTTACTTAATCTGGTTTGTGGCGGTACAATTTTATTTTTATTTCTTGTATTACGACAATGAATATCACAGTTTCTTAAATAGAAACTGGAATTCTTACGTACATACATTATATTGTCAAATATGTACTGCGAAGGAAGCGTAAGAATGCCAATTTCCTTAAACAATTCTCGTAGGGATTCATGACTTCGAAGTTTATATATTGCTCTTATAGCCCTTTTCTGTAACACAAAGATAGTTTCAATGTTAGCGGCTTGACCCCATAACAATAATCCGTAGGACATTATGCTGTGAAAGTAACTAAAATACACAAGCCTGGCTGTAGCAACATCGGTCAATTGTCGAATTTTTCGAACAGCGTATGCCGCTGAGCTAAGTTTACTAGCCAGTGCTAGTATATGTGGATCCCATTGAACGGTTGCGTCGAGTGTAATCCCTAAGAAAACCGTTTCAGTTACATAATTAAGCTTTTCATTGTTTAGAACAACATCGTGTTTAATACTTTTTACATTAGGCAAAGAGAATTTAATACATTTAGTTTTTTTAGAATTCAGCACTAAATTGTTTGACGTAAACCATTTATGGTAGTTATGGCTAATTCAGAGCTGGAAGTCACCTTCAAAAAAATGATGGGTTTCCCAGAAGCATAACTCGAAAAGTATAAGCCCTATCAACATCTACCCAAGAACAATTATGTAGACAATTTTATAAGGAATATTTCTTACCTTGACAAATTTCTCCTATCTTTAATCGTTTCCGAGAAAAATAAAGATAACTGAAATTTGGGACATAAAAGGGGGGGTAAAGGGGGGAAGCAGGGGGGGTCCAGCTTGCTTCCCTTCTTTTCCTGAAGCTTACACATGTAAGCTACACACATGCCAAGTTTCATGATTTCTGCCAGATGGGACCATACCTCCATACAAACTGCCAATTAAGAACTCGGACTATCTGACAGTTTGTTTAAAATTTTATAGAAAATTGAGAAAAAAATTGTAAAGTCATTTTTAAAGATGTTAATTTTTAGGTAAAATAAAAACTTCATTAAGTTTGGCATTGATATATTCAACCAGAGGATACAGTTTGGATTATTATGGTACATTGTATAACATTACGCAGATAATAAGAACACTTCGGAAGAGCTATTTTAACTATGCCTTAGCATATGATGAAATAAGTATTTTAATATGAATATGCCTATAAAGTGATAGGGAAATACATATAAAATAAATGATTAAGAAAGAACTAATTGAAGTAAATTCTTACATTTCTTGTCAATTCTATTTTCAGTTTACTTACATGCGGTCCGTTTTGTAAAATAAACATTTCCTATTTTTTCGATTATATTTTTCAAACTGTTTGGAACATAATCAATTCAGTCTCTATTTTGTAATATAAGGTTTTGTTTACATAAATGAACTGATCTACTATACAGGGAGTAACAGAAAGGGTATAACAAGACGAAAGGAGGTCAAGATTCTCATGAAACTCGACAACTTTCCCCATGGAACATGGGTCGAAATATGAAAAAAAAAATTGGACCTTCCATATAAAATCGCCGATCAGCTAATTGATTTACTATGGGAGGATCAAATTTTTTTTTCATATTTCGACCCATGTTCCATAGGGAAAGTTGTTCAGTTTCAAGAGTACCTTGACCTCCTTTCGGCTTGTTATACCCTTTCCGTTACTCCCGGTATACATTACATAGGTGCCTAGCAATAACTAATAAGTAATGAAATAAAATATACTACGGAATACAAATTCGGATAGGCGTCAGATCTAAGTAAAATTAAATTATATACGCCAGCTAATGATAAATATCAACACTAATTTGTCTTAAAATACATGGTGTATTATTGCTACATACACGATTCAAATACATTTCAGTCTTCAAGAGTAGGTACAGAATATAGGGTAATTTGTTATACAAGCGACCAATAGCGAAAAGCGATAAGGGACAACTTTTCTCAAGGAACATAGGGCGAAATAGTAAAAAAATTACCTTCGATAGAAACTTAAATCAGCTTTTTTGTATAGGAGGTTCAATTTCCTTGGGGAAAGTTATTCCTTATCTATCACCAGCCCGTCCTTGATTTTCGCTATAGGTCAATTTTATTACTTGTGACCAATACTTAGAACTCGGGATGAGTAAGAACATTTATTAAGAGATGTAAAACATTTTTCATCGACCTCAATGAAGTCTTTTTTTAAATGGTTTTTAGTTTTTTTTCTTATTACGTTTTTATGTTTTGTTAACATAAATGTAACAATTATAAAATTAGTAAAGCAATACTACGGATAAAATACATCGCTACAACACAGAATTTATAATAGTAGGTACGCTACAGTAAAATTATGGAAATATGTAGGTATCTACCCATAAAAATATGTTTAAAATAAACTTCAAAACGAATTATAAATCGTTAAATGTCCTTTAGTATCAATAAGCTTCTTGTTCAGTATTAATTACTAATTAATTGCTAAATAACATTTAGGGGCGTAATGTCAAAGTCTGAAAATGTCATGTCCCAATGACAATTTTAATCGTAGGTGAGCAATTTGACAATCTGTTCGACATTTTAGGAATTAGACATTATTACCTAAAAAATAATAGCTACATTAAATATAGCTACAGTAGTGAATGTTAATGTTACAAATAGCTTCTATGAAACTTGACAATTTATTTCAAAATTTTATTTTGAATGCTCTGAGAATTCTAATTCTAATAGAAAATGCTAGTCAATTATCATTTAATTTTATTATATCACACTTCTTTCTATATTTCTTAATATTACTACTCCGTTTAGACTCCATTGACGTTAAACTTTAACTTAATAAATATCAGTTAACATTCATACCACTAACTCCATAGCTTGGCCCCAGAGCCACATTGATATAACCGTTTTGACTGTCTGTCAAGTCACACTCGTTCAAACTACCATTTCTGTACTCGCAATTTTTCTTCTCAACCAATTCGTCAATACTTTCTAGTAAATGCTCGAAAAAGTTCGGAAAATTATCGTAACTAGGATAAACATTTATATCTATAACTGCGTGTTGGCCCGTAGCTTTGTCTAGGACGACGTCAAAACCTGCCAAAAGTAGGCCTATTTCTTTTCTCAGTACCTGAATAATGTGTCGTACTTTTTGTTCGTCCAGGGTCATTTTGAGGTCGGAATGGTCGTAAGGGTCTAGAATGGAGAGCGTTGATTGGCTGTCAGCTTTGCAGACCTCTCCTGTACTGTAGAATATTGGATCTAAGTCTTCTGACGCGTAGAAGTTTTTAAGGCTCGGTCTTTCGCATATGTGATATCTGTAATGGAAATAAGAGTAGTCTAGAAAAGAATAATTTATTTTTTTATTTCGTTGTGAAATAAACTGATGGAAAAAGAAAATATTAGAAAAGTTGACGATAAACTCATTTCCGAAAATAATTGCATAATTTTCAGTCTTTATCAACTGACACTCTATCGACACTCAACTGAGATGCCCCACACGTATGAAGAATTCTGCAATTTTCAGAAAAATTGGCGTGTGGTGTTTGAGAGTAGCTCCAACACATCCATACATAAACCTACCTATTTCCAATGAGGAACACTTTATGCAGTACAGCGTTATGGTTGACGAAGCTTTGTACCACACAGGGCGGCTTGCACATACGTAGACCACGCTCGTTGAACATCACAGCCTGGAATAGCAAAATATATTCGTGAAATTATCCAGCAATTTCAAAGGCATTTAAAGCGTTAATGAAACAAACAAAACAAAACTTCAGTCTACAGTTACTTTTTTTTGTAGTTAGAATGGAACGGAAAAGCAATCAATTAAAACCAACAAAAACAGATCTGTATGAAAAAAATATAGGTACCTAATTTACTTGTTATATAGTGTTAAATCCGCGTGAATTTCTAAACCTATGTTTGCGTCATCATCAATCTTTGTTCTCATTTATTCTACTGATCAGTTCTACGATAGAACATGTCGGACTATTTTATTTCCGCTAGTTCTACGGTGGAAGAAGTGAGCACATAATAGGTCACATTTTGACATTATACAGCTTGACATTCTGGAATTGCTTATTGTGTTACTTTGACATTATGTAATTTCCACATTCTGCTTCTTTGAACAATAATATTTTAATAACGTAGAATTTAAAACGTAGCACAAGTGGCACCTATAATGTGCTCACGTGTTCGACTGTTGAGGGGAGAAATATTTCCACCTATTCTATCATAGAACTGATCAGTGGGACACCGGCTACTCTGTTTCAGTCACCTTTTCCGGCCTGCCTGCTTAGAACAGCATCACCCCTTTTGTTTCCTGCAGGTATAGCCTTAAGAAGCAGCTAATCTGATCAAGAAATTCGAGGGATTCATTATACTGCAAGTTTTGTCAGTGAGCTGACCACCTGACATTACAGTGACACACAAATTATAAAGTCTCATCATTTTCTCAGATATGGTTCTGCCTACCCTATACAGGATAACAGCGTGATTTTACTCACCATTTCATGCGCGGACTTGGAGCCATGCGCTATCGAGGGCTTACAAATCACGGGGAATGTAACACCCCTTTGCTTCATAATCTCTATATTGCGTTCGATGTTGTTTGTGGTGAACTCAGCGAAGTTCGGTGTGAAGATGCCCTGCTTTTTGAACGACGGCTCGTCTTGCAGTATCGAGTAGTAGCAGTATCTGCAAAATAGAATAGAAAAGGTTCTATTGGTATAGGCTCAGTTTAGGTCGGTTTTTAGCAAGCTTGTAGTAGGAGGTTGAATAACTCTGACACCATTCATAATCTTCATCGGGTCATTGGACGACTCAGTACCACACTCGAAAAAAGATGAAACAGACAATGCGGCTGTGCAGCGAACTTGATCTCTGTATGCCATTCAAATTTTTAGAACTGATATTACAACTTAAATGGGTATTTGCTTTTGCTTTGCTTTAGCTGAGTCATACCTAATCTCAATTCGTCATCCTACATGTTGCGGAGGATTCCATTGGACATGGATTCCATTTATATTTCTTACATTGCTGATAACTGCTATGTTAGTGGCTCATTCAAATCATTGCTAGACTTACCTATTCAACAGCACCCTGACATTATCCAAAGGGTCAATAACTACAATATTCGGATGATTAGACAAATACTGTTCCACTCTGCTTATTATATTTGAAGCCTGAAAGAAAAACAAATATTCTCATTAATAAAAGTGCCTGGTCGGTAAGTCAATAGATGTTGTTGTCAGTTTTTAAACAAACCTCGAAAAAAAACCGGCCAAGAACGTGTCAGATACGCCCATAAATAGGGTTTCGTAGTCAACGTTAAAATTTCAGGTTTTTCAGAGCTACAAACTTAATTGTGTTGCTGGTTTGTTTGCAGCTGTATGGTTACCAACCGCAAATCGAACAACTTTTATTTCTCTTAAAACTTTAGTGATTCAGTATCCGTTATAGTTTTCATGGTAACTTCAAACTGAGAAGTATATTCCATATTTTTTTTAATTTTTTACTTTTATAGTTTATACAGCTGGAACAAATTATGGCTCAAAAACGCCCCTTTCAAAAGCAAATATCTGGAGACAGAAACATTTTAATGACTTTGGTCCAAAGAAATCTCCCCTTAGTTTTAAAAGACCACATTATAGGAGGAAAAAAAAATTTTTGCCACCCTTTCACTTGTATGGGAGGGGGTTCAAAAAACATTTTAAATATTTTATTCTTAACATTTCTAAATTTGGGTCATCACGATCTATCTTCACTCTAAATTCCATGTCGATAGCTCTAAAACTAAACGGAAACAACTGAAACGAAAACTGACGGAGTTATGAGGGCGCGGCATACAGACAGACAGACGGAACAGTGGAACAGTCTCCATACCATATGTCCTGGGTTCGATCTCCGGTCAATGCTTAAATATTTTTTCCTATTTATTTTTATTGATGAGATTAATATACCTAGCGCTAATGAGAATAATATTTAATAACCTTGAATTAGTTTGATACTTGATTTATTCTTAATGAACAAAACTTGTTGAAGGTATTCTTTACTATGCATTCACTTATGAGGTGAACCCTCGGGGTGAACCAATTAATATGTACAAGTTACTTTTAGAAACAACATTCCATAACCTGTCTGATTATCTACAATATTTTATTTTCAATTTTATGGCCATCATACTTTTATGGTGTCACTTTGTCTGCTTTCAAACACACCACAATCATTTTGTACCTTTTAGTAATGGATTCGTCATTTAAGTCAAACTAATTTACCAGAACAAATTGCTTCATTGTGTTGCCCTGTTTTTTATTACCTTAGCGTCACCTTGGTCTGCGGCGGCAATGACATCTGTCAATTTATGCAGGAACACATCCAAGTGGCCTTGGTCTTCTAAAGGCCTTTCTATATCCACCTGGAAGTGAATGTAGAAAAAAGTGCTGTAAGAAATTGTAGGAAATGTTTTCCTTGAATTGATGATAAAAGAAAAAGATTTCTGTTTTTCTGTTAAGAGAAATGTTGCCTCTTTTTTGCCTTTTATACAAACAGTTAAAAAACTGCCTGCCTGATTAATAATAAATAATAACAATATTCCCCTGTTTTCTTTTCATATAACATATGTAGAGCTAAGTATAATTATTTTTTTATTACAGTAAATAGGCAAGCCACTATAAGTTGATTTTTTTTTCAAAAAATAGATCTATTTTTTTTATAAAAAATAAAAATATTCATATTTACTCATCGTAATATTTTTTTGAAAATTAAATTAAAAGATATATGCCTATAGTAAGTGTTACTGTAATAAAAAAATTGTAGCTCTATCTATGTGCATTATTCAAAGAGAAAACTGGGGAATATCTTTGTATGAAGACTTGGCTTGCTCTTAAGCTATCTTATTGTAACTAATTGAGACCAGCATTGGGACACCTGTACAAGTGATTGTTACTCCTTGATTCTAAAGGACATAAAAATATAAGTATATTTTTTACTTTATAACAATTGAATTTTATTAGCTAAAATAGGTAATTTAATGGCAAATATTGGTGAAAGAGGGGGGGATATGTTTTCCTAGCAGTGGAGCATAGAACATGCTATAAACACATGATTGGTAATTACACTACTCTCTATCAGTAAGGCGCGTTGGGGTAAGTTCGGACGAGGTGTAAGATCGTACGAGTTGAATTTTCGGCGAATTAAGCAATATTTTTTAAATCTGGTAACAT
This sequence comes from Phthorimaea operculella, assembly GCA_024500475.1. Classification (NCBI taxonomy): domain Eukaryota; kingdom Metazoa; phylum Arthropoda; class Insecta; order Lepidoptera; family Gelechiidae; genus Phthorimaea; species Phthorimaea operculella. The sequence goes on from JANFCV010000073.1 coordinate 874,439, forward strand.
TGTGCATGACGCCATTTTATTGTTCACCGATTGTCAGTTTTTGCTTGTCAATCTGACGTAAAATATGTGTGTAACGCGCCAAAAACAAATCCAAGGTAAATTTCCATAATTTTTCGTCCATCCGATCTTTCCCTAAAATTTTTAATTGCGTATTTTGGCTTAAATATAGCTTTATTTGTTTATTTTAAACACTTATTCCAGGTTTTTTATTGAGGTAAACATATTACTATTATTAAAATTGCCCTGGGTTTGCTACTTGCTGAGATCCGGTGTTCCCCCTTGATGAGTAAAGATCGGATAAAATTATCCGATCTTACCCTGTAACAAAAATGGAAGTGGTTGTCAAACTTTTACGCGTCAAAATTATTTTTTATTTTTTTAATAAATGTTGGTTCTAAATTTAGTTAAAATTGCTACTTTGTACAGCTCCGATAGAAAAAGAAGGAGGAGGAGGAGAATAGCCCAGTTAGGAGTGTACCCCCTCCACTCTGCTGTAGCCGCTGCTCCGTCGTCCACTAGTACCCCCTCCACTCTGCTGTAGCCGCTGCGCCGACGTCCACTAGTACCCCCTCCACTCTGCTGTAGCCGCTGCGCCGACGTCCACTAGTACCCCCTCCACTCTGCTGTAGCCGCTGCGCCGACGTCCACTAGTACCCCCTCCACTTTGCTGTAGCCGCTGCGCCGTCGTCCACCAGTACCCTTAATCCAATCTGCTTTAGTCGCTGTGTTTGTTTCTTATTTATTTATATTGTTTGCAATGTGGTCTTCGCCTTCTCCAGTAAGTCTTCATGGTTCTTTCAGTTTAGTAGAACCTCGTGCATGTTACAACATTTCCCACAAAGAAAAATCCATCCGATCTTCCCCGACACTACATAAAATAGTTTGAGAAGCACAGAATTTCAAAATTTTTGCCTGTGGGGTAAGACCGGATGCCTATAGTAAAAAAAATGAATAATCATTTGGAACATCTATGCCTCTTAAATAATTAGATATTTTATTGCCATGCGTGTTAGAAGGGAAAAGATCGTATATATTCCTGTTATAGACTTTATTCTCCGTGCACTAGAAGTGGTTTTAAAAGTATATCCGAACTTACCCCTTTACAAGTAAATTGTCATCATGGTCTCAAAAAAGTATAACTTGACTTTACGCACGTGCAAAACACAAACGTTTGAGTTTAAAAACAAAAGCTATATATAAAGTTAAGCTCCATTTTATTGTCATTTGTTTACTCTTTATTTCATTGATTACGCGGTTATAGATGTCGAGTAATTCAAGTTTTTGGAAGACTCTTCTAACTAGTCGAAAAACCGTCCGATGTTACCCCAACGCACCTTACTTGGTAAAGTCATTGCAAATACAAAAAAGTTTATCCTCTAAATGTTTACAATTCTTAGTGTAAATAAGATAAGCACTTCCTGGCAAGCAAAAACTTTTGTTTGTTTAATGCTAGCTAGTGCTTCTGTTAACTTAAAAAAAACTTAGTTTCTTTGGTAAAGATCCAAGGTAGGTCTTCCTAACTTCTTGGAAGAGATAAGTAGTTAACAATCACAATTACAAGGTGATTACTAAGTGGAATAAGTACTCATCACTCAACCGCAACCTGTATAAACATTACAATGTTGAAATCTAATCATGAATCATAATTTCTACAAGCTGAGTTGAATAAATTGTACTTACCTTTACAAGATTGTAACCATGTGAATTACAAGTTTTATTCAGCTTGTTCCAGTTGAGTTTCTGGCTCTTCTTGTCCGATATCCATATACCGATGTTCTTACAGCGTTCTGTGTCGTCGGTCATCTTGTAATTACTGTTTGGGTGTGGAAAAACTATAAATTTTCTTGGTTGTTACTTTGTATCGGCAGAATTAGATTTTGAGGAATGTACGAAGGATTTTGCGCTGTCAAACTGTGGCAAATATGAATCACTGTTTAGCACTTTGACGGGACATGTATTTCACTGTGTATTTTACACCACAAATGGAAAAATCTTTATCTAAATCGCTTTTACTACGACGAGGAGCGGTTTCACTTGGGTTTCACCGAAGGCTACGTGTGTTCCACTGGCACATAAACAACTGACAGCAGGATCAGGATGAAACTAACTATAGTATTTAATAGAGGACAGAGCGAGATAGAAATACAGAAATTCATTTGGAGGTAGCTACTGGAAAACAGCCCAAGATCAATATCAAAACGCACTTGATTGTCACTGCGTTTTGAAAATGCATTTTTCATGCTCTTGCTACGCAACTTTCTAGGAGTGAGCGCGGAATACAAAAATTCGCGCACATTTAGGTTTGGAGCAATATTTTGGGTCACGGTACCGTGTGTGAGCGACACGGTCCATCTGGTTCGGAAGGTGGTGTTGCTCAAAGACCATTTTTGCACAACGAGCACAAGGCTCATTTCCAGCAGGAGACTAAAATAATACTGGGGACTGATATATGATGTTGATGATGGTAGTTAATTTTCGTTTTTTCGTAGCCTTTGGTGCTCAGTCGGAAGTAATATGCCGCTAATGCCAGTCTTGTCAGCAGATTTTATTCTAATTAAATGATTTATGCTGTAAACTCTGTCTTATCTTATTGAAATTGAAGAAAACAACCAAAATTCCATAAACACATTTATTTCGCACTAATCACAAAGTCACAAGGCGAATTCCCCTGGCGAGCACAATCGTTTCCTCTCGTGGCACCTCCAGAGCCAATCGCCGCGAACCAGCCGCCCCTTAGCGCGGACGCCCGCGGTGTGGCCCGACAGGCACAGGACGTAGTCCACTTCCAAGTCTTCTTCTTCGTCCATTGTCTGGATAGAAGAAAATAAAGTTAGAATAGACCGCGTTAGAGATTAGTTCTCCACTTTTGTACGTCATTCATTCTACCTATATCAGTGGCCGATGTGGCGCAGTGGTTAGTATGACTGCCTGCCACGCAGAAGTTTCCGGGTTCAATTCCCGGTGGGGTCACTCACAAAGTCGATATTATTCCCAGTCTGGTTAGGACATTGCAAGCTGAACCACCTGATTGTCCGCAAGTAAGATGGTTCCGTGCTTCGGATGGGCACGTTAAGCCGTCGGTCCCGGTTGCTGTCTATGATGGCGGTCGTTACACAACCATGTCAGAGGCCTGCTACGAGTACTTGCAGTAGGCGGTTGAAAAACTCTGACACCAGGGTTCATCGGGTCGTTGGACGACTTTGTGTCCCACTTGAAGAAGGAAGGAAGTTTATGTAAGATACCTCGACAATTTCACCGCCATACGCCTTCACATATCTTCTGACTGTTTTCTCGTCCAGTATTGGTTTGTTGGTCGCGTGCACGGCAAACGTGCAGCCTTCGAAAAATGACGGCAGTTGCTCTATTGTGCCGAGTTCTGGTGTGTCTTCTATTACATCCTGGAATTGTGAAATCAGACTTTAAATAAGATAATTTATTTCAAAATAAAATATAGTACATACAATTATTAAATTTGTAGATTTAAAGTAAAGTAGTGCATAAAATAATTAACTAACCTAAACTAAGTGAATACAAAAAATATTCACCTGCCTTAAATTACTTAAACCAAAATAACTCCTGATAAAAAGTTCAAAAATAACGTATTAATTGTAACTAACCTATTGAAACTTAAAATTTAGTAACGATTAACAGCAGGTTTTCTATATCCGTGTAAGTGTACCCTTTGAAAGATAAGAGTCATTTAAAAGATAAAGATAAATAACTGTACAATGGTTTCAAAATTATTGTCCGCAAAAGTTGCCCGCGACTCAGTTACGCTACTGAGTCGCATAACTAAATAAGCAACCAATATTTGCAACCGTTGCAGCCAATCAAAACTGGACATATGACACTTTTCACTGAAAAAACGTGATTGAGAAATTAAAAATATTACCCATTTTCTTGTCTATTTGTCGTGCAAAATGTTATCAGTCTTCGATGAGCCGTTCCAAGATATTTGATTGGTTTAGTGACCTTGCCAAAATGGCGTCATTATAATTTCAGCTGGGCCACCAAATAAATCGTCAAGTAGCGAAGATGTGTTTGTTACAAAAAATCACCCATTTCATTAACTATAATTGCCTACGAAATCATACAAATTGTCTCGGCTTTATTAGCGAGAAAACGCGTTTTGTAGCTCAGCATAGACTTTTTTACTTGTAGGCAACTGGCGTAGGTACTTACTTCTTTATCTGTGGCATCTTCATCGTCGCTTAGTGTGATCTGTGCCTGCATTCTTTCATCACATACAAACGCAACATCGGAGCCCGCTGACATATTGGCTACATCGTCTGCTTCTTCTTTCTTCTTTTTACTAGTCGATTCTTCGCTAAAGATAGGAAATACAAATAATTTTCATATTATGATAGGTAGCTTATATAGAGAAGTAACAAAAAGGGTATAACAAGTCGAAAGTAGGTATATTTTTCTCATGGGTCGATATATGAAAAAAAAAATTCGGACTTCCTTTACAGATTCGGCGATTAGCTAATTGATTTACTATGGGTATAGGATATTACTACCTACAGATTCGTAACGATGTTAGACCACAAATTTCAATACTCACTCGGAATTAATTCGATTCCGTTTCTGCGCATTCTGGCGCATCACCTTTTCAATCTCGTCATCTGTGTCACATTCTGTAAATATAAAATGAAACACATATTTACCCGACTGCCTCAGGAGGGTTATGTTTTTCAATGGTATGATAGGGTATCAAGAAGGTATTGGGATTTTTAATGCACTCTCAGTGCTATATTATTCTCATAAATTGCAAATGAGAAAATCTAAAAATTCACCCGCTACCGCCGGGACTTGAACCCGGGACCGTGGGGTACCGTACCGGGACATTCCGCGTTCATTTACAATTTATGTATCAAGAAATTCGTTTTCACGATCTACAGCCGGCTGGGTGGTTTTGACATGTGAGGTGTCATTAGATTCGTATCAGCAGCGCGAGTAACACTGACTATTTAAAAAAATCATAAATTCAAGATGGCGGATTTTTATCGCAAAATAAAACTTTTAAGTTACCAAAGTCGGGTTTATGTTTTTAATGCACCTGGGGCCCGTTCAATAAAACTGACAATTGTAATTTACAATTACAATTCAATGTACATAGCGGCGTCAGCGAGCCGATTCGCTACCAAGAACTTAACTATCCTCACAAACTTCGCAATGTAAATTGAATTGTCATTGTAAATTGCAATTGTAAGCTTTATTGAACACGCCCCTGTTTGTTCACACTCTACTTTTATTTTAAACCTTTGCAACTACTATCGAAGAGGGCACAACTAAGAGCTCCAGAGCTTCATCTGCCAAGCGTTTTAGTGGCCAGAATATATTCGCTTAATTCGCAGGCCAGAATAGAACCGCGGTAGCCCAGTACAGATACCGAATGTCGCAGGTTCAAATCCTGCCTGCGGAGGAAAATTGGTATACCTAACACGGGAAGTGTTTTAATACTTGGTATTTAACTGTATTTACCTGAATCCGGTGTTCTATCTCTTTTCTTTCTATTTCTGTCTTCTTCTTTGACCCGTCGGTCTGTGTCCTTAGATGCAATCGCGTCATTCTCTGCATCTATGAAGAGGTAAAAATTGTATTTTACGCATAATTTTACAAAGGAACGCCAAAAGATTTGCAGAGAATATTTTTGCAAGAAAGAAAATAAAGTTTATTTTAGTCACAATGTACATAATTTAGTTCTTTTTCTAAGTATAGAAACGTTGTTAATAATTTTGTACTGGGTGAAATTTTACTGCTGACCGATAGCGATAACTCAGAACCGGCTGGTGATAAGGAACAACTTTCCCCAAGGAATAAAGGACTGCTGTTGCTTAATTTGTTGTACTGTATGTAAGCAATAAGTGTTAATCTATCTATCTCATCATCCTTCTGCCCTTATCCCAGTCACTTGGGGTCGGCGCAACACGTTTTGTTGAACACAAAATCGTGTTGCAAAGGATTTGGCTTAATTTTACGACCGGCCGCCTACCAGACGTCAACCCTCCTTGGGAATGCTTTTGTGGTGGATTAACCGCCACCATACGGTTGGCCCTGGCTGTTTGGGTCGGTTTTATCCCTCTGTCGCCTCTTACGACCCCCACGGGAAGAGGGGCTAGTGCTATTCTACTCTGCCGGCACCACACGGTTAATCTATCTATCTATAGGACGAAATAGGAAAAAAAACTCTACCTCCCATACATAATTACCAATCAGCTGATTTGTTATTTTATTACTATCCAAATTCCAAGGTCCACTTTTTTGTTCCTTGGGGAAAGTTGTCCTTATCATCAGCCTGTCCTGAGTTTTCGATATCGGTCAGTAGTAAAATTTCACCCCGTATAGATGACTTTTATAATTAAAACATACCTGAATCTCGTCTGCTAGTCCCTGGCGGATCCTCTCCAGACGCTGATCGAGCCCTTTTAACCCTAAAAAACAAAAAAATCATCGTCATATATTAAAAAAAATATAAAAACTAAACCGTGAACTTTGATTTTGAATTGAAACAAATTGGTTTAAAATTGGTATGCGACCTTTCTACATAACTAACTATGGCCCGTCAGTGGTTTCACCTGTTTCACCCGCTGTAATTCATTTATCCGGCATGTGTTATACATATAAACCTTACTCTCGCTCGAATCATTCTATTTATTTCGAAAACCAGACCTTGACGCTAAACGCGATGAACTGAAGGCCCGTCCTCCCGCCGCCATTAACTACAATTATATCAATGGCAAACTCACGTGCCCACACTGTGCACGGGAGTTTACTGCCAAAATAGGCTACAATATCCACCTGCGGGCGCATCAGAGCCGACTTGAGTAGAAGTGGTCGCCATGGCCAAAACTAGCCGGAGAGATCATCATCATCATCATAGCTTGCTTATACATATACAACTTACCTAAACTTGTGTTCAGTAGCGAACCACTGCCATGGCAATCTACGTCGTCGTTCTGCTTGTCGTTCTACCCACTCTGCTGTAACTACGATCGCTTTGTCGCCGTCCGGTGAGGAGCGGACGGTTTTGAGCTTAGGCGTGTTTGAGAATGCGCAGCTGGAAACAGAAAATTGACGTTAGTTAATACATACATATATCAGGCCTATATCCTTTGCGGGGTTGCAAAAACAGCCATATACACCACGCCTGACAAAAATTTGCGAATCATTCAGAAGACGGTGTATCATCATATGGCGTAAGATAACTGTATTTGAATAGCTAAAATACAGTCATATCAAGAATTAAGAAAGTTTCAATATGTCATAAATAAATAAGATGAAAAATTACCCCTTAGGACCGGTATGCTACCAGTCCCGCTATGCTACCTTTTTCGAATACAAAATTACAAATGTAAGAAGTGTCACACATGCAAATACAATGTTACGTAAAGTCGAGGCATAATGACACTATGTAATGGAAAAGGTTTAAAAATCCTCTATTAGCAAAATCATAATGCATCAAAATGATAGATTGGCATATTGTCATAGGCATTCAGTTACACAATAGACCCGCGTTTTGAAAATAATGCCGACGTTTTTCAAGCAGCTGGGTTTGACACCAGGGTTCATCAGATCGTTGGACGACTTGGTGTTCCACTCGAAGAAGAAGCAGCCCTGTACTTACATGAGATGAGTACACCTGGAGTTCCAATCCCTTTGAAACTGCGCCCCCATAGCCAACGCTGCATCTCGTACCGCGGCCCGTCTTGGAGTCTCATACAAACAAACACTACACCTGTACTCACATGAGATGAGTACACCTGGAGTTCCAATCCCTTTGAAACTGCGCCCCCATAGCCAACGCTGCATCTCGTACCGCGGCCCGTCTTGGAGTCTCATACAAACAAACACTACACCTGTACTCACATGAGATGAGTACACCTGGAGTTCCAATCCCTTTGGAACTGCGCCCCCATAGCTAACGCTGCGTCCCGTACCGCGGCCCGCCTTGGATTCTCATATCCGCTTAGCACGAATACCACGTCACGGAGTAGTTCATGAGGCTTATCGGAAACTGGGCCCGCGTATAATGCTGCAATAGAAAAGATACATCTTATATTACTTTCCTTTTCGTATCTTAATATTACACCTACTTATTTTTAACCACGGCGGAAAGGAGACGGATGCGTTTGTTTGGGGTGAGAGAATGTGTGTTTGTACAAACCTATGTTGCCAACTATCTCCAAATCTACTGGTCGGATTTTTATGCAGTTAAAGTGATGGGTTAGGATTTCATTGATGCATGTTCTTTGATAGGTATTACGTGAACAATTTGCCAGGGGGCGCTGCAGTAAACTGTCGTGGGTTTATCAAAATTTAAATTTTGTTGTCTCTTGTATGTAGGTATACAATAACCTGCAAGGCAAAGTCCGACTCCTTTTTCAAAAATCTGGGACTCCTGGACTTCCATTTTGTATGGGAGCTCCATATTTTTTATGGTTTTAGGAATACAGTTCTTTACTGTTGTTCATAGTGATTGTTAACGCACCTAGAAAGTATGTGTATTTTGTCAAGAATCACACTGTATACTCACTTTTCCCATTATCCTGATCTTTGGAAACTTTCTTACTCCTATCGTCACCTCTGTCTTGCTTGTTAGACAGTGTTCTGTCTCTTTTACTCGAATGGGGCGACCTACTTCTTTCGCCTTTTTCTTTCTTACTTGATTGAGGCGATCTACTTCTTTCGTCTCGTTCTTTTTTACTCGAACGAGGAGACCTACTCCTTTCTCTTTCTTTTTTACTAGAATGTGGAGTTCTATTTTTGTCATCTGTTTTATCTTTATATTTATCTTTAGGTGTTTGATTGTGAGTAATTTCGTCTTTATTTCTTTCTTTCTTGTATTTGGAACTGTCAGATTCCGTTTTGTCTTTGTGTGTTCTTTCTTTGTCTTTTTGCTGTTTTTCTTTTTCTTTGTTGGCCTTTTCTTTTTCTGCTTCTTTAGCCTGTAAAGAACAATACAAATAAATACAATACTTTAAAACATGATCAAGAAATTTTCAGCTCTCTCTGCTATACTTATAAGAAAGTTTGTATCTAAATATTACGGATTTAATCAAAAAACTTATGCTCTCTGATTTGGCGGTTAAGAAATAATGCGACAGAATAATTTAATGAATAAGATTTACCCTCTCTTATATTTAGCTAATTTAAGAAAGTGATTGGAATAAGTCAGAGTTAGCTAAGAAAATTCAGCTAGAAAGAAGAGCAATAGGTTTATTAAACATACCTGTTGGTCTTTGTGAGCAGCTACCAGGCGGTCAATCTTGTCATGAGGACCGTCGTCCTCATCTTCATACATGAGACTCTCCCGCTTCCTATCCGAGCGACTTTCCTCCGAGTGTGTGACGGAACCTGTAGGTTTGAAACAATACTCTGTCATAACCAGGAAAATATGGAAGCCATTTTTATTTCATCGTTTTTGTAAAGGACAATGAAAACGCCATAAAAATAAGAAATTGACTTGAATTGCAAGGGAAAACAATTCTTTAACTGACGAACACACGATGCCGTGTGATGCCGGCTTAGAATAGCACCCCCCAATTGTACCCGTGGGTGTCGTAAAAAGCGACTAAGGGATAATCATCCAGGAAATGGGCATCAGCGTTCCCTGTCAATGCAACATCTTGCACTGCGCTCGCCAATCCGCCTGCCAAGCGTGGCGAGTATGCAGTACGCCCCGATAGAGGGAGGCCCATGTCCAACAGTGGACTGTTGTGGCCGTTATGGTAAACACACGATAGCTCAGTGGTTAAAGCATCGGCACCTCAATCGAAAGTGTATCGAAAGTCGTAGGTTCGATCGAATTCTACTTGCGATTTTTTTTATGCAAAAAAATACAAATACGATATGATAGGTCTGCCGTGTCAAAACAACATACTGTAAAGTCCAATACAGTGTTTTGTTTCTATAAAGCCAATTCGCTATCTATTCCCCTCCTACATGTTCCCCTAGAACATTGTTTTATGTTAAATACTATAGTTATCAAGATATTGGTATGGAAAAAACACTGTATGTCCAAAAACTTAAAGTTTATAATTGCGTAACACTGTACTCGCCGTTGCAGTGTTTTGATTTGACAAAGCCACGCGCTAGCAGCAAAACTAATTTCACACTCTATGTCTATAAAGTCAAGGTCTATAATTGCGACTATACTCGCCGTTACAGGTTTTTGATTTGACTAACTCGCGCACGCGCCGCGGAGATATCACGCTCTCTCTAAGTGTTTAGTTATATCAAGTGTAAAATCAACTGCAAATATTTTAAGGATGAATCAGCCCATGAAACTGAACAACTTTCCCCAAGTAACATAGGTCGAAATTTGAAAAAAATGGGTCTCCCATACAAAATGTACCAGCCGGCCGATTTTATTTGTATGGGAGGCCCAATTTTTTCATATTTCGACATGTTCCTTGGGAAAGTTGTTCAGTTTCATGGGCTGATTCACACTTAAAATATTTGCAGTTGATTTTACATCCTGTATAGCTAGACCCTTGAGCTAGACAATCAGTTTGTTTAGGAAAGTTGTAGGCCTTGATGAGAAATTTATTTTATGTGACAGCTGTCAAACTAAAAATTCGTTTATCTCGGCATATATTCGGTTGTAGTTGTAGGCCTTGATGAGACCTTTATTTTATGTGACAGCTGTCAAACTAAAAACTAGTTTATCTCAGCAATCATTCACGCAAGAAAATCAGTTTGTTTAGGAAAGTTGTAGGCCTTGATGAGACCTTTACTTTATGTGACAGTTGTCAAACTCGTTTATCTCGGCAATCATTCAAGCTAGACTATCAATTTGTTCGGGAAAGTTGTAGACCTTGATAAGACCTTTATTTTATGTGACAGGTGTCAAACTAAAACTCGTTTATCTCGGCAATTATTCATGCTAGACAATCAGTTTCTTTGGGAAAGTTGTAGGCCTTGATGAGACCTTTACTTAATGTGACAGCTGTCAAACTCGTTTATCTCGGCAATCATTCAAGCTAGACTATCAGTTTGTTCGGGAAAGTTGTAGACCTTGATAAGACCTTTATTTTATGTGACAGCTGTCAAACTAAAATTCGTTTGTCTCGGTAATCAATCATTCAAGCTAGACTATCAGATTGTGTGAGAAAAATGTAGGCCTTGTTGAGATGTTCATTTTATGTGACAGCTGTCAAACTAAAAACTCGTTTATCTCGGTAATTATTCATGCTAGAATCATTTTGTTTGGGAAAGTTGTAGGTTTTGATGAGACCTTTATTTTATGTGAACAATCAGAAAAAGATCTTATAATGTACAACTTGTGTACAGGTCAGAACACAGTTTGAACCAGAGTTTCATTACCACAAATACAACCGCAGTTGGGTCAAGTCAAGTCAATAAATACACTGCAATGTACAGTACAGTGTTTTGTCGTGACAAACCGCAAAGATTTTTCCAGCTGTTGTTAAGACAAAACAGTTTTAATTAAGTATCTCTGTATGTCTTATGATTTTAGTATATTTTTTTTAATGGCTGTAAAGATCTTGACACGTAAAATCTATATAATTTAATTTTATTTCCAATATCTTCGAAAATCATATAGAAACCATACAAAAACCAAAAAATATGTTTTTGTGTCCGTTCTCAAAACTTGAAATTTGAAGTTACAGTCTAATGTTTTGACACGGCAGAGGTACCTTTAGGCTTACTGATCGGAGTGCGAACAATCTTTGTAGAGTTGTTGAATACATTCTTGATGGCTTGCGATGTCGCTTTACGTATTTGAGAATCTGGAATTGAAACAATAAGTCTGGAATAATCTATCTGGTGATTGGTGAACATATTCCAACTTACTGTAGAATGTTTAAATCACTTAATTTACAGAAAATATGAACTATTATTATTATTGTTGACTTACTTATTGAGTTCAACTAACGAAATTCAATTTCAATGAAAGAAATCGATTGAAATTTAATTGAGGTTAAGATAGGTTTTCAATGATCCATTGTGGACCAGGCTGACAAGAGAGACAGTTAGAAAAGTCTTGGCCTATGCGTTCTCAGGATGCGCTGATGTTTCGCAGAATAATTGCAATGAATGTAATTTTTATACAACAAAATGTATCAGCTAATATAGGTTAATAAATAATTAAGATAGGTTTTCAATATTTTTCCTGTAGGCTACCTTTTTATCTTCTTCTTCTTCTTTGTCAGCACGGTTTAGCTCACTGTTGGGCACATGCCTCTCCTATAATCTTCTCCATACCTTCTTTATAAAATGAAGGAAAAGGGCAAATCGGTGCTATATCAGAAGCAACTCTTAGGGTGTCTTTCCTTATCAAAATTAAGATAGCTGCGGGACGATCTATGCATCTACCCCCTACTTTCCATCTCCACTCGGTCTCGTCTACATAATCTAATTCACCTGTCATCACTTCACCTGACCATGCGCTCTGCATCGCAAGGAAGTCGTTTAGCAATGGCTGAATGTTATAAATTTACGGACAGCTCTCAAGAAACGGTGCATTCACACCAAGAAACTGCATATTGTACATATTGCAACAATGGATGTTACACGCTATACTATTCTTACCTGTACTACTAGTACTATCTTGAGACTGTGACTGCGATTGTTTAGCCAAATGCTGCGCAAACAATGCCCCCGGCTTCAAATCATCATCATCTGAGTCTTGCGGGCTGATGTCTGCTGGGAACTTGAGACTTGGTCTGCTGGTTGAGTCTTTCGTGGTCTTCTGAGCAGGTTCTGATGATGTACTGGCGCTTGGAGCGTCGCCCTCCGGTGAGAATATGTGGATGAATGATAGACCGTACTGAAAAAATTAATTGACGATTCACAGTCAATTCCTTTTATGCAATGCAAATTATTCAGATTTAAAGGATGTTTCATAAAAATATCAGATTGATACTAATGCATGATCCTTTTTTTATACCTACATAAATGGATAGTTGTGATGACAAGGTGGGGTCTGCTAGACCCAAAATTCGAACTTAAATGTTGACAAAATTTGAAGTTGACAGCATTTTACCTACCAATAAAATGCTTATTAAACTACTTACCTCCTATAACCATACTTATAACATGAGAGTAGCAATTCATCTATGCCGCTACGGTCGCACCTATCTGTCCTTGCTCGTGATTGGCTGCTCCCACCTCCCCGCTCCTCACTCCGACAGGCAGGGCGGGGCGAGTCGGCCCGCTTGGCTTCATTGCGTCTCACAATAATATTCTAATTAGAATATTATTATTATTTTGTAGAAAATATTTTAAATTTTTTACAAAATATACCAGGCAGAATTAAAAATGTATGGTTATAGGAGGTAAGTAGTTTAATAAGCATTTTATTGGTAGGTAAAATGCTGTCATTAAACAACTGTACGCTCCTATAACCATACTTATAACATGAGACATGTTTCCTATCGCCTGGAGGAGTGGGAGCTATCGCCAATGTGATTAACTATAAATAATTCAAATATTGTTAAATAATTTATATTATAGAACCAGCTTATAAATTGAAATGGCGTTGATCCACTATATTAATGAACTGAACATTTAACTAAGGATATATAAAATACGAAATTCCGTAATACCAGAAGCTCACTCTTAAATGACGATTAACAAGTGTAAATTATTAAAATTCAAATGTTATTACAAATCTCATTTACTATATTATGGCATTTTAGTCAAATAGAATGATGATAAATACTAGAGTATTTAACACAAAGCCTTTCAAAAGTTTTCCTCTAATCTGAAATCAAATACACAAATTACAGACGTACATTACCTAATCCGTTGTGAATAAACAAATACACGGAGTGAATACACGGAAACACAATTGCAGTTTTCCGAACCAATCCACAAAAATATAATAATATGTTTCTCTTAAAACTCAATAATAAAGAAAAGAAGATAACCACCGTTAGCTAGCGGTGAGATACGTAAAGTAGGTAGTATTTATATAATTTTCCATTCTAACTACCTAATAATCTACTAAGATAGTAAGTAAATCAGCAACCGTTCCACACAGAAAAACAAAGCTGATATATTTTAATTGTGCTTGATTGCTCAAGCTGTAGGTAATGTAATAGGGACGCCTGAATCCCTTACTAAAAGGTCAACGGTAAATCTTAAGGTATTCATTGTCCTAACTAGGCAATGGCAGTTAAAAAACCTGGCCATCAAATACCTTAATTCCAATAAAATAAACATTCTTAAGATAATAACATTTGTAAAAATCATATCTTCATTATGATTTTCTATTATAATACGTAATTTGGGCTTGCCATACTATTTATATAATTATCAAATAATTATCAAAACTAACCTTGTTTAGTCTGTCGGAGTAACGGTCAAGCTTCATAAAAACACAATCACTCTGGCTGTCACAGAAACTTCATAGTATGAATTTATTGGTATAATCTTCTTAGTACAAATATAGAGGTGGATAAAATTATTATTATTATTATCAGACTATCTACCTCTGACCGTCCCTTGATAAGCCCAGATAACTGTTAAAATTTGTTAAAAGCGCATGAACTTGTCTGTATAACATAGGTACATATAACAGAGGAAAACAATAATGTAGGTATCTGCCTGCAGACATACGTACAACGACGTTACCGTCTATTAGGTAGCCAGCATAAACAACTCATTGCAAATATCTTAATTGCTAATAGATTGATATCCAACTCAGTGTACACCTGTGTACGCATAGTGCAACAGTCGCCGTTAGTTCACAATGTATCTGTACAAATATAAACTACCATCGTACCTTTGTAGGCAGGCCGAAATGGCATTTCCGCCATCTGTTTTGCAAAATATTATACTTGATAGACAAATAACCTAATAGGTAGGCACTTTCACGAATGCTTGACATTCAGCGCAAATATATTGGAACAACGGTATCATCTTTTTACGCACGTCTAAAAATAGACAAATTCATTCACCACCCGAGTTCATCACTACGTTTCAAAACATCATATGCACGGCAGCCAGAGTCTTTTACTCATGTCTCAAAACCTGTCAATTTGCGAAAGTACCCTCTACTTGACATCATTAGTTTTGAAACGTATTATAGTGTTGTTTATTCCATAAAAGTACCCGCATAGACTGCAGGTAGTTAATTGTTTATTTTCGCAAAAGCTTTCGTTCATAATAGAGTAGGTAGCAAGATGACCACACTTGAGAAAATAAAAACTCATACCGATCGAGACAGTAATAAGTAAAATAATTATTTTGATATCGTTTTACAACCTTACATCTCTAGTGCAGATGGTTAGACACATTACGTAATAAGCTTGTAATTCATATCATGACACTTTGAGTAGGTACCTATGGTAGTAGGTATAAAAACATCATAGATAAATATATACATAAATATATATCAGGCCAATATCCTTTGCGGGGTAGGCAAACTTCCTAAAGTAACATATCATATCCAAGGTCACGGCAACCGAGGACGTAGGTACTTCAACCTACCTTATGTTATGATATGACATGTAGATATTAGGTACTAGTTTTCATTAGCTAGACTAGTTAAGAAACTTACCACCAGTTTTGATGTTTCATAGCTTGTGAATCTACAATAGAATGTAGTTATAAATTTGCAACATGATGGATTAAGTAAATTACCTAGGTACGTTACATAAAGTACACTTCTCGCGAAATGTATCCCAAACACACACTATGCTCTCAATGAATTGAAAAAGCAAAAACTTTTCATAGTTTATGTGTGACATTTATTGAATGGGTAGGTAGTTATTTACTTATCCGTTTTGAGATGAGGCTATTACAATACGCCCTCTATCTCTCCCCACTTTTGTTTGTTTTCATGTTGCTGAAAATCTCGCTAACACATAACAGTTTTAACCTTAGACTAGGGGGAAAAGAGGTTTTAACTTAACTCTTCAGAGAGTTTAGATTGTACATATTCCACTCCTTAGTTGCTGTGCTGCCAAAAACAGCAAGTGTTCAAAGTAGGTACTTTGACCATAGTTCAAGGGAGTAAAGGAATGACAAGCGTAAGGGATATCCCTTAGCATGACATTAGTACAATCATATTATATTCTTAGGGGACACAGTTGACACTGTAGTAGTAAGAGAATACTACTTCATAGAACTGATTTCTTGCTACCTTTGACAGTGAGCAAGGGAATGCATTAATTCTGTCGTTCCATTAAAAGAACAATATTGCAACTTATTTCTTATTGCATGGCCTAGTGAGCCACTGTAATGATCACAAAGTGAGACTGTGTATAAGACATTAACCTGCAAGAACTTCAGCCCCGAGGTTATGGTAATGTCCTTATTGAAAATCTCCTTGCGCAGGAGTTTCTTACTAGCTCAAAGCTACGCAGGGGGCATTCCACGAAAACATAAACTTCTTGTCGCTGACGTGACTTTATGGTAGCATCTACTTTACGTTATGTTATGTATGATACAAAGCTACTGTATGAGAACAATTGAGAGCTTTTTTGTTTATATCAAATCTCTAACACGGAAATATTAGAAAACTCAAAACATTTTCTTGGAATGCCCCTACATACGCTAAGATGTAAACTTCTTATACTAGAAATTGTAACAGCCATTTCAAAGCACTATTTCATAGAAAAGAATTATCTCAGATGCGTCCATCAGAATATGGACTTTCTAAACAAAACCGTGTCGGGTAGGTATTCAATTAGAATACTTATCTAAATAGAATGCCACATGCAGGATTCGAACCTGCGAGATTCACTATCATACTACCCTTCGTTACACTCGTTAATTTCGTCTGAGGTGAGGCCCCGACGATGTACTATTTGTTTTTATAGAATACTTCGAAATTATTAGTAAAAAAAGGAAGAATTTTATTTTGTAAATAAGACGTATCGGGCATGCGCCGAATGTCTGAACTTTCGGCTGATTGATATAGGTAGGATAGATAGGTACTAAGAGTAATACCTAATACAGTACAGTTTATATTTTAAGCCACACAGTTTTATCAAAGGCGCTGGCCGACTCTTTCCGCGCGAGGTATTAAAATAATACATAGGCACATTTCGAAACTTGGGTTCACGATGACCCCGTCCTTTGAGGAGTATTTAGTACCGAAACGCAACAATATACTTATCACAATCTTTTGCGATATTTGTCTCGCATTACAAAATATCAGTTCGTCATGTATACGATAGGCACTAGGGCGAAAATTTAGGCCCTCCTGCAAGTGCAGGCGAGAGCAATCTGCATGACATCAAAAGGTACAACCCCTGCGCGGGGATGTAGGAGTCAAAGGGCCCGCCATGCGCTGACGGCCAAAGTACTCCTAATGATGTTACAAAATAGGGTATACCTTGCATTGCGCAGAGGTAACATATTATAAAAAACAAGGGAACATGGCCTAGTTCGTGAAACCATATATGGTATCAATTATCATAGCATTAGAATAAAATTAGGTATACTATATCTTACAAAATATTATTGCGGAGGATTAATTGTTTTATTTCGTAAGACGTTCTACGGACTAGGTGTGCCGTAAACTCTCAATGCATTATACGGGGTCACAGCGACGCCCTTTTAAAGATCATTTTGCCATTTAATTTAAAAGAAACTCCTCAAAGAAAAAGAACTTTGAGGGTAGATGTTGAATATATGAAAATCAACAATTTCGCAATAGAGGACCACGTGTTTATAGCGTCGAACACGTTGCGACGTGACAAAACGCAAACCACGTGTATGATTACATACTGAAGTTTTAATAAAATAATAAATTTGTAAATGAAAATCCATAAATCAATCAGTGACCTTACTTTACCCCGTGAATACAGAGGACATTTACAAATATTTCGACCGGAAAATACTTATAACTAAAAATATACCAGAGGCAAAATGTATCACTTATAGATAACTAGTAGCCTACAACTACAACGGATCAATATTTTGTGTTGCAAATATTTAAATCATGCCACTCAAAGCTTATGAAAGGCACTATGATTACTGGATTTTCATTTGATTGTCCTCAAAAGAGAACGAATTTATTACTTCGATACCAACCAAATTTCTTTAACACACTTTGCTTATTTAATTGGGATCTAACTTCCCTGTTGCAAATTCATAAAATTCACTCCGACCAAAAACCTGGTCGGTTTTCCCCACAATTGAAAAGGGAAAATTGGGGAGCAAAGATAGGGCACTTGCCTTAAAAGTTAAAGCTAATTGCCCTTAAGGCATATTTTTAATTTCATTGCCCATTCCTTCTTTCTTAGTTGTGGAGTTGACTAACTCCCGGCTGCAAGGCGCAAGGGTAGCGAGTAATTGCCATTTTTAATCTATTTAGTTCACTGGCTTGGCGCCCTTCGTGAACAATTTATTTACTCGTAAACGGACTTTAGTCTGAGCTTGGTCTAAATTATGAACATTGGTACAGAATTGCAAAGTAGTGTTCGACGGAAAACCGCCTTCAGAAATTTGATTTTCCAGGTGCGTGCATGCTCAATAAAATAGAAAGGACTTACCCATCTTGTACACTCACTGATTTTACGATTTAAAAAGGACAGATATTACACTTATAAAATTTTAAAAAAAACGAACGGTGTAAAACCGTTATTAATTAAAATTTTAAAAGAAAATAATTTTTCGAAAACGCCATAAAACAAGAAATTTAAATAGTTAAAGTAAAATAATTTTTTAAAGTTTATAATTTTTGAATTATAAAACTTTGGCGAAATTCAAAAAATTATTTTCTGAGCGCGACCGCTCGTTGGCAAAGAAAAATCGCCAATGAAGCCAAGCGGGCCGACTCGCCCCGCCCTGCCTGTCGGAGTGAGGAGCGGGGAGGTGGGAGCAGCCAATCACGAGCAAGGACAGATAGGTGCGACCGTAGCGGCATAGATGAATTGCTACTCTCATGTTATAAGTATGGTTATAGGAGCGTACAGTTGTTTAATGCACTTAATTTTTACGAAGTTTTACGATGTTTTACAAAACATTGAACATATTTTTATAAAACTTATTTGATTAAATTGAAAATAAATGGTTTATTTATGTGTTATTGCAAGATAAAGTAAACAACATTTGTAGTTTGGGGTCTGTAATACCCCACCTCGTTTGCGTAGGGTTAAAAACTTATTTTTGTTTACAATGAAATGAAGTTACTATTAGATCTAAGAAGGTTACAGTTTGTTACACTCATAGTTTGGAATTTTTTTAATTTACAACGAAATTGACGAAAATATGGCTTGAGTTAGAAAATAAAATAAAATAAAGTCGGGTTTGCCCTCAGAATATCTAACCTTATCTTTTCTTTTCGAGTGGAACACTAAGGCGAATAAAGATGCGCTTAATACTGGTGTCACGAGTTTATTACCCACTTACTACTGCTAGCAGTGGTATGTATGTAACCTTAAGTAACATTGTTTTTAATAATACCTTGCAGTGTTTGTTATAAGGCTGCGAGCACACGACGCGCACTCTGTCCCAACGCTTGCCTCTGACGTCTGCTGCCAGTTGCTCCGTGGTGAAGCTGCGCACGCGATCTGCTGCCGTGTCTCCTTCGGCCGCTCGCCGTGACTCGTGCAGTGACAGAAACACACTGCTTGCTACTAAAACCTGAAAGAAGGTACAGAAAAGTATGACAGTTTTAGAAAACTCTTTAAGATAATGAATGGCCCAAAATTATTAGAATAAAAAAATACCATACCTGAAAGAATACACACTAAAGTATGGCCAATGAAACGAGATAATTAATGTAAACAACTTTTGTATGACTCGGTGACAGTTATTACAATCTGTCCTTATCTGTCATATATGTGTGGTATAATGTCAGCTGTCTCTTTCAGATTTGTTTACACTTTTTATCTCATCTGGTTGGCCTTACTTTACTGTTCCTAGCATCTGTATAAATATAGAACTCTCTCGTAAATGAAAAAAAGAACATGAAAAATTTGTTATGCACCCAGTACGAACCCAGTCAACGCTCCACTCCTCTGACACTGAGCTATTGATGCACCAGTAGATGTCTGCCAAATTTTTCAATCTCTTGATGCTAGTTTTCAAGCGACACTCTAGCATCATCTGTAGAAAGTATAGATAAGTAGTATTTACATTTTATTTCAAACTTTCTTGTACCTGAAATGGATCATTTGGAGTTTCTGATCTGCCCACAAGTACTTCCACTAGAGCAGACAGGTGGGCTCCAATTGTGATTGAAGATATCTGCAAAACCAAGAAGACTTCAGAGAGATCAACAAGAATCAAAAAACTGTAACAAAAACCCATTGCATAGTTTAGGACAATAAGAAATATAAAATGAATGTCATGCATGGACTGGGGGTCAAACCTGGTCCATGCATGACATTTTTTTCTATTTCTTATTTTCAAGAAACAAGAAAAGCAAATTCATTTTATAGTATGCATTGAAGTTGATAAATGAATATGTTACCTGAACAGCTTTAGATAGCTGGAGCAGCACAGAGCACGAAGGTTCACCGCGGGCGCACAGCCAGCGACCCTTACCAGCTTCATTGGCCAGTAGGTTGCTCGCAGGGGCCTCCTGAACGACAAAACATGTTCATACAGGTTTAGAATAGGTTATATTCAGTTTCTGCCCATTTCAGGGCGTATTTTTGCTACATGTAGTAGGATTTGTAGGTTAGATATAATTTAACAGCTAATTGATAGTTTAAAACTACAATTGATCAGAAATTATAGGAAAACCAACTGGAATGAAATAGTTTTGTACTTACCGGCGATTCGCTGCTAAAACTCACGATATAGTCAACTTTTACTCTCGGCATTTTGTGAGAATATTTATCACATCGTTATTTAACAAAGAGCGTATAACGTATATCTTTTTTCAAAAGATTCTGAAGATTTTTTACCGATTTTTTACATTTTCAGATAGGATAGGCGCAATATTTTGGCGACGAGTTTGGCGATTTGCTGTCACTTTGACAGGCGGCCAGCTGTTTTTTTTTATTGGCTGATACAGGCAAAGGGTACAAGACGTATGATGCCTTGCGATTCGATTCAATCTTCGACCAAATGTAATTTCGATCTATCGTACGGATCTATCAAAAAGGACAACGCGGGCAGGACTCGATTCTACCGAGTCCTGTAAACTCAAAAGGTTTGAGTTTTTGTTTCAAAAAGAAGCGTTTCGAAGGTTAGATCGGGCCAGAATGGGATGGACTACCCGCGACGCTTGAAAGTTAAATCAAAATATTCTAATACTAATAGTATTTGTGAGTAAAGTATCAGGGACTGGAAGAAAATGTTGTGCCCGGGTGTACTCCAGAACTCTAATGGTTGTTAGTTTATTCAGATTCAGTGTACCTACTTTTCCTTCCCCCAGACTGACTGTGAGGGAGGGCCCGAAGAGGGAAACGAGGTTATCGGTTCCTCATGACCTAAGGGGTTCAATATGGTTACATAAAGGAGAGGTGTTTAAATAAAAAGCCAAGTGTACTATTCATAATATTTACTTTTATAATTATGTTATTTTCATTCATAACTAACAACGATATGGGTGTTACGATGTATTCAAATTCAGTAAAACAAATTAAAACAGAAATACAAATTTCACTCACTATTAAATTTAATATTACAGTAATAGTAATAAGAAAAACTTTAAATAATTTATATAAGTCATAACCCCATGTCGAACTATTTTAAATTTTTATGGGTATTTAAATTCTCCGTAGTAAATGTGCACGCAAAACGTGAAAGTGAGAATTCAGTGGGATAAAGACGTTCTCTAACGCTTCAAACATTCAGGTCACTAGTATGTCTTATAACTTTTTACACAGAGGGTTTTCAGAAGCAACGTCGATTACAAAATTCATATAAGATACTTAATAAAAAATATGCATATCTAAACTACCATGTACCTCGCCGCGTCCCGCGTTCGAACGCTCAGCGACTCTGACAAACGCTTTCTTGCGCAGAAATTTGCTTTCATGCGCAGAAAATTGCTTTAATACGCCGAAAGTTGCTTTCATACGCCGAAAGTTGCTTTCATGCGAAGAAAATTGCTTTCATGCGCCGAAGGTTGCTTTCATGCGTAGAAAATTGCTTTCATGCGCTGCAAATTGCTTTCCTGCGCTGGAAATTGCTTTCATGCGCTGGAAATTGCTTTCATGCGCTGGAAATTTCTTTCATGCGCTGAAAATCGCTTTCAATCGTTGTCAACGCTGGGACAAAAGGTGGCGCGCACTAACCGACAAACTTTACTCAAGAGTCATACCGTAAAGATAATTATATTTACACGAATTATAAGGTGTGTCAGCAAATCAAGTCTCAACGACAACTAAGCTCCACTATGTGATTTGAAATAGTTGCGCTGGGCGCAACACTTAAAAAGTACAATAATTTATACGTTATTTATTATTAGACAATACAGCGGTTAATATAAAGAGCGGATGTACGAGTCCTGGCACTATATTGGAATATTGAGAGAGTAAGTTGACATGCTAAATGATCAAAAACCATAATTACACTCAAGTTCTGTGTGAGAAATAGGTGCTACCCTTAGATGGCCATGGAAGGTCTCATTTGGGCTTGTATGGCCGTAGAAGGCCTTGGTTGGCTTTGAAAGGCTTTGTTTGGCCATGAAAGGCTTTATTTCACCGTGAAAGGCTATTTCACTGTGAAGACCTTTCTTTAGCGAAATGCCTAGTTTCATAACAATGGATCCTGTTTTACAGCAAAAGACCTTGTTCCACCATGAAAGGCTTTGTCTCATGATGAAAGGACTTATTTTATCGGCATTATTTCCTAGTAAAAGGGCTTGTTTGGCCGTAAAAGGCTTGATTTCACAATAAAAGGCTTAATTTTCGGCTTGAAAGCCTTGTTCCGCCACGAAATGCCCCTTTTCACAATGAAAGGCCTTGTTTCACAATGAAAGGCTTTGTTTGGCCATGGCTGGCCTGTGTGGCGGCTTGCTTGGCCAGTGCTGGCCAGTGTTGGCGAGTGGTTTGGCAGTGGACCGTGGCCAATGCCTCTACACACGAGTTAAGTTAAGCTACGTCTACACCATGAATAAAACATTTGTTAGTCTATACTTACAGGTTTAATACCATCGCCTAATTTGTAACTGTACGCCGAATCGAGGTGCAAAATCAAAAAATTACTCGAATACTTAAAAACTATGACAATGAAATTTATAGCATTATTTTTAACATTGTTTTCATAAAAGACTACTAATAACCATCATAGTGTTCTCAATGACAAATTTTTATATTATAGAAATATCATTTATTGAATATAGAATACAATATTATCGAAAAACTGTGTCGTTACATAATGACACCGACAGTGCTATTATAAATACAGCATTATCCAGCTTTGGATAACATATACGTACACCGCAATACAAAACTATAACGGCGAAACCAAACCAATATCTATAGCGGGTAAATCTAAAATTTTATATTCTCTGAATCGTTTATACAAATACATAATAATATTCTGAGATATCATTAAATATTACAAATATCCTGAGAGATCAGTTTACGCTAGTTATAAAAATTTACAAGTATGCTTTTTCTCTATGTATGCATATGTAGGTTTCCATCGAAGTATATACTACGCGTACGATTCGTAAGGTACCGTAGTACCGACATATACTAATGTACTACTGTTCGCGACACGGCACTGCTAAGCAAGCTACAGGCACAGCAGGTCACACAAACACACACACACGCAACTTCTAATCATACATACGCCCCGATTCTAACAGAACATTTACTAAGATTATATTTAGCTATTTTTGTGACTTTCTTATACCGGGAGTAACGAAAAGGAAATAACAAAATTACAAGCCGAAAGGAGGTCAAGGTGCTCATGAAACTAAACAACTTTCCCCATAGAACATGAGCCGAAATATGAAAAAAAATTGGATCTACCGTACAAAATCGCCGATCAGTTGATTGATTTACTATGTATGACAGAGCCAATTTCTTTTTCTTAGGTATTTCGTCCCATATTTCATGGGAAAAGTGGTTCAGTTTCATGTGTACCTTCACCTCTTTTCAGCTTGTTTTTCCCTTTTTGTTACTCCTGTATAAACAAAAGAAAAGAACTATGGCTGTTATTTTCTTATGATTACTACGCGTTATTTTACGAATCAGACTCACGACTTCAGTAAGCAAATGACCGAATGATTGGCTGAATGAGATATGCTGTCTCTTTTCTTTTGTTAATTTATGAAAGTGACAAAAATGGCTAAGATTTAGCAAACTAGATGTACTGTCAGAATCGAAGACATTTTGCATGTGTTTTAAGACCTTCCGTACCCGCCCTATTTCGTATAACAGCGAAACTACTGAAGGACAGAAAAAAGATTATTATTACAAATTAATAAAAAATAAAAACAATTTATCCAGATGATACAATCTGTCGTTTGCCGAATAAATGTTAAAAACTCAGCATTTAAGGTATGTACATAAAGGGAACGGGCGTTCGCGCCATTTTGCATGATTTGTAGTTCAAGTTACGTTGGTTTTGGAACAAATAGTCAAACGACCAACGTAACTTTTACGTTTCGTGAGATATTTCCTCAATAACCAGTGTAAGATGAACTATCACGCAAAACGATGCGAGACCGTCCGACTTTGAGCTTACAAAAGTACAAAGTAATCACATCGCGACGGTATTAGATCTACAGTGGATTTACCCTTCTTACCGACTAAACTCAGAGCGAGAAAAATCCTCAGAAAGAACACTACGAACAACTAGGAGAAAGCTGTGGAAAGTCGTCGCAATCAGGTTTATCGCGTGAAAACATCTAAATGAACGAAATCACGCTATATGTTCCTACAGATCTGAAAAGCTTGCTTACACTTGACCAAACTAGTAATTTGTTTCTGTTTTGCATTTAGCTGTGAATTAGTAAGTCAAGTTAGATTGGGACGAGTTTTTCATGGCTTCAACCTTCGTCCGTAGAGTTCCCTTTGCAAAGTTCCTTGCTCTGAGCCACACAAGAATAACTAAGAATTTATTCTCATGCCGACTACTCATGCTCAAGCTATCCACAACGTTACACTACCGATCAAACGCAAAAACTACCACCCACTTAGCTGCACACAATTTTGACGATGGCAACACTAGATATTTTTGCACGCTGGCCACACAAAAGATATTTTTACGACAGCAACACTAATGATCTTTTTTCACGATAGCGCGACTGAATATAATTTTTGATAAAGGTCTAAAAGATCATAGGGTAGTTATAGTATTCTATGACGAAACGACCTAGACTGGCGTACTTGTAAATTTAGTAAGAAAATACGATCTCCAATAAAATATCTTAGGACAATTTTACAGCTTTAAACTTATTTCTGAACGACTATAAATGCCAGATGAATCACAATATCACTGTCCAAAAAATAACGAAGACCGCAAGTTTCTTCCTAAACTTCAAATCGTACATCATTTTAGGTCTTATTTAGAGTTTTTGTCATAGAATAAAAGGGTACAGAAGGTCCTATCTCGCGAGTTAACATAAAACATTGTATGTTCCGTGAAAAAGTCACTAAATGGCGTTCAAATATTTGATAGTCTAGATTAAAAAAGGCAGCAGGATACACACAAGATAGCGAAATAGGAAAGGTAATTAGTCGGGTCAAAATATATGGTCCGATTCGGCCCAAACCATTTGCGACTTTATCACAGACCATAGAATAACTACAGAGAGTTAGTTTCATACAAACGTGATATTTTGATTTACATTATTCGAAAAGTTTGTAGCTTACATATTATTTATAAGTAAAACTCGTGTGTCAATGTGTGTATTAATGATCTATATTCGTACTAGTAAGTCTTAGCAAAAACCAAACTCTTGATTTGCTACAATATCGTAGAACTGTCAGCAGTAGGTCAACCTATCCACTTCCTGTTTTATTTACTTTCAAAGTACCTTTGTCGTGACCAAAGAATAGTATTGTTAAATACTGGAAGTAGGTAGGTTGACCTGCTTGCTTATACAACGTGTTATAAATCAACCAATAAAGTTCCCTTACAAATTGAGTTCAATGGGAGGCCCAATTTTATTTTCGTATTTCGACCCATGTTCCACGGGGAAAGTTGTTCAGTTTTATGAGTACCTTGACCTCCTTTTAGCTTTATTGGTTGTTCTGTAACACCCAGTATACAGGCAAGCCCAGCTTTAGTTAAACACACCATTGTATCTCATAAGAACGGTACACAGTCATATCTAACTAGAACTAACCTTGACTGTACTAGACCTTTTGTACCCGAGCTTACAAGTTACCCTATAACATTGCAATGGCTAACTCGCGCGTGTGTGTGTCATCCATACGTGTGTGTGTGTTGTGTATGCACGGGTATGGCGGGGTGGTGTGTGTGTGTGTGTGTCTACGAGGCGCCGGGGGAGCCGCTCGGCCCGCTCACTGCTGCGTTCTCGCCTGGAACAAAAATACATGTTTTAGTATTTCAGTGGCAAATCGTAAGTGGTTGTCTGGTAGTTTCACTGCTGATCTCAGGTTCGAATCCCTGGGGTCACTCATAAAGTTGATGTGTATTCATTGAGAGACTTTTTTTATATCAGTATGTAAGTATTGATTGATATCATAGTTCCCGTAGTCCGTAGTACAGTTTCTCCCGCTCACTCATGAACAATCTAAATTTATTATTTCGTTTACAGCAATAAGTGTTACTTTTCTGGATGCAGCTACATTTATTAAATCGTACAACATAGTTTGTGCCCGGCTCGTCGGTATCTATCTATTTTCTATTTCAGCCTATTGCAGTCCACTGCTGGACGTAGGCCTCCCCCAGGGAACGCCATAAGGCACGATCTCCCGTTTTTGCCATCCAGTCGCTACCAGCCGCCTTTTTTAAGTCATCGGTCCATCTGGCCGGAGGGCGCCCAACGCTACGTTTGCCGAGGCGTGGCCTCCACTCGAGAACTCGCTTACTCCACCGTTCATCGGTTCTACGACAAATGTGGCCAGCCCACTGCCACTTCAGCTTGCTACATTTCCAGACTATGTCCGTCACTTTGGTCTTTTTTCGGATGGCCTCATTCCGGACTTTATCCGTTATAGAGATACCAAGCATAGACCTTTCCATAGCTCTCTGAGTGACATGTAGCCGGTGGGCCAGTTTTACTGTCAAGTTCCACGTCTCGGCTCCGTAGGTCATGACTGGTAGGACGCATTGATCGAACACCTTGGTCTTGAGGCATTGTGGCAAAGATGATTCGAGGATGTGACGCAGCTTTCCAAATGCTACCCAGCCAAGCTGCACTCTTCTGGTGATTTCAGCCTCAAAGTTGTCTCTCCCCATCTGCAAAATTTGCCCAAGGTACACATATTTCTGGACAACTTCAAGGACTACACCTTCGACGGAGACCGGCTCGGGGATTATGTGTTGATTGAACATGACCTTCGTCTTATCCAAGTTCATCCCAAGTCCAACACGTCTCGAGGCAGAGTTAAGACTAGATAGCATTTTTTGCAGGTCCTGCAGCGATTCGGCCATTATGACTATGTCGTCGGCAAAGCGGAGATGCGTGAGACTTTCGCCGTTGACGTTGATGCCCAGTCCATCCCACTGTAGTTTTGAAGACATCCTCCAATGCGTTGGTGAAGAGTTTCGGGGACGGGGGTCACCCTGTCTTACACCACGGAGCAGTTGGATGGGTCTTGTATTATGGTTTTGTACTTGAACGGACATCGTAGCCATTTGATAAAGGCTTCTCAGCACCTCCACATACCGCCAGTCGACTTGGCACCGCTGCAAGGACTCCAAAACAGCCCAGGTTTCGATAGAGTCGAAGGCTTTTTCGTAGTCCACAAAAGCCATACACAGTGGTTGGTTGTACTCCTCTGTCTTCTGTATAACCTGCCTTACAGTATGGATGTGGTCCACGGTACTGAAGCCCTTACGAAACCCGGCCTGTTCCGGTGGCTGAAAGGCGTCAAATCTTGATGCCAGACGATTCGTGACGACTCTCGAGAACAGCTTATAGACGTGGCTCAGAAGTGTGATCGGCCTATAGTTTTTGAGAAGCGTTTTGTCTCCTTTTTTTAAAAAACAATGCCACTACACCTCTGCTCCACGCCTTCGGGGTTGTCCCATTGGCGATTACAGAGCTGAAAAGCCTTTTCATCTCCTCAAAGACAGGTTTTCCACCGGGTTCCATCGTCGGTATCAATCACAAGAAAATCGAAACCTTAAAAGGAAAATTGTTCACGAGAGACTGCACAAACTTTCCTTTGTTTGGGGTTAGGTGGCGCTGTGTGAAATGTCTAGGATATTTATTTCGAGAATATTTTATTGAATCGCTACCTTGTGTGTCGTCCGCGGGCTGTGTGGAGGGCGCGGGGGTGTCGGCGGCGGCGGGGGCGGCGCGCGGCTTCAGGAAGTCGTTGAGAGACGGCTGGATGCTCAACTCGTATCTGAAACAACAGAAAACAATCAGCTGTTGATAGCGGGATATCTCACATTGTTAAACGTCAATAATATTGTGTAACATAACATGGGTATAATAATCAGCCAAGTTGACGCAGAGACGGTATACGCACTTAGGGCCTGCGCTGCGTGACGCATATTGCCCGCGTGTATTGTTAATGCGAGACTAGTGCGAAGTTCATTCACTTCATCTGCACCGGTTGCAGAGAAGTGAACTTCGCATGCGAACCGGTACGTAGCAGACGGGCGCCTGGTTCACGAAATTCATCGAAGAAGCTGTAGTTGTAGGCCAGCAGTGGACTGTATTACTCACTCAGTAAAGTTGAACAGTGGCGGCATGAGACGTCCATTCGGCAGACGGGCGCCTGGTTCACGCAGCTCGTCGAAGAATGAATGCGCGCACGCCTGTAGCGGGGAGAGCCGCGCGCCTGGAGTGTACTCCAGCAGTCGCGACACGGTATATATAGCGAGCGGCGGAAAAACTTTGATACCGCGTTTTAGGACTGTATGACACATATGTACTCACTCGGTAAAGTTGAACAGTGGCGGCATGGGGCGTCCATTGGGCAGACGGGCGCCTGGTTCACGCAGCTCGTCGAAGAATGAATGCGCGCACGCCTGTAGCGGGGAGAGCCGCGCGCCTGGAGTGTACTCCAGCAGTCGCGACACGGTATATATAGCGATCGGCGGAAACACTTCGATACCGCGTTTTAGGACTGTATGGAAGTACGTGTAGATACTGCTACTCACTCGATGAAGTTGAATAGTGGTGACTTAGGACCAACTGGTCCATCCAAACATTTTTGGAAGTTGCATATATAGCGATCGGCGGAAACACTTTGATACCGCGTTTTAGGACTCTATGGAAGTATGATACTTACTCGGTAAAGTTAAACAGTGGCGGCATGGGACGTCCATTGGGCAGACGGGCTCCTGGCTCGCGTAGTTCATCGAAGAATGAATGCGCGCACGCCTGTAGCGGGGAGAGCCGCGCGCCTGGAGTGTACTCCAGCAGTCGCGACACGGTATATATAGCGAGCGGCGGAAACACTTCGATACCGCGTTTTAGGACTATATGGAAGTATGTGTAGTGTATGGGTGGCTAAGGGTAGGACAAACTGGTTCATCCTGACATATTTGAAAGTTGTATATATAGCGATAGGCGAAAAAACTTTGATACCGCGTTTTAGGACTGTATGGAAGTAAGTGTAGGTACTACTACTCACTCGGTGAAGTTGAACAGTGGCGGCATGGGGCGTCCATTGGGCAGACGGGCTCCTGGCTCGCGTAGTTCATCGAAGAATGAATGCGCGCACGCCTGTAGCGGGGAGAGCCGCGCGCCTGGAGTGTACTCCAGCAATCGCGACACGGTATATATAGCGATCGGCGAAAAAACTTTAATACCGCGTTTTAGGACTGTATGGAAGTATGTGTTTCTTACTCGGTGAAGTTGAACAGTGGCGGCATAGGACCAACTGGTCCATCCAGACATATTTAGAAGTTGTATACAGGATGTAAAAAAATCAACTGCAAATATTTTAAGGGGTGAATCAGCCCATGAAACTGAACAACTTTCCCTAAGGAACATAGGTCGAAATATGAAAAAAATTTTTGGACCTCCCATACAAATTGACTCGGCCGGCTGGTACATTTTGTATGGGAGGTCCAAATTTTTTTTTCATATTTCGACCTATGTTCCTTGGAGAAAGTTGTTCAGTTTCATGGGCTGATTCACCCCTTAAAATATTTGCAGTTGATTTTTTTACACCTTATATATAGCGATCGGCGGAAAAACTTTGATACCGCGTTTTAGGACTGTATGTGGAGCGTCGCTATATGTATACTTACTCGGTGAAGTTGAACAGTGGCGGCATGGAATGACCATTGGGCAGACGCGCCCCTGATTTACGCAGCTCCTTGAAGAATATAGGGATCTTGGAGACGAGTATCAAGAGATTGATAGATTTGGCAGGCATCTACCAGTGCTATCGATATAGTCCAGTGGCAGAGCGGCGGGTCGTTGACTCATGCGGCCCGGGTTCAAGCCCTGGTCGATGCACGTAATTTTTTTCAACTTCTTATTATCATTGATGTATGTACTCACTCGGTAAAGTTGAACAGTGGCGGCATGAGACGTCCATTCGGCAGACGGGCTCCTGGCTCGCGTAGTTCATCGAAGAATGAATGCGCGCACGCCTGTAGCGGGGAGAGCCGCGCGCCTGGAGTGTACTCCAGCAGTCGCGACACGGTATATATAGCGATCGGCGAAAAAACTTTAATACCGCGTTTTAGGACTGTATGGAAGTATGTGTAGGTACTACTACTCACTCGGTGAAGTTGAACAGTGGCGGCATGGGGCGTCCATTGGGCAGACGGGCTCCTGGCTCGCGTAGTTCATCGAAGAATGAATGCGCGCACGCCTGTAGCGGGGAGAGCCGCGCGCCTGGAGTGTACTCCAGCAGTCGCGACACGGTATATATAGCGAGCGGCGGAAACACTTCGATACCGCGTTTTAGGACTGTATAGAAGTATGTGTTTCTTACTCGGTGAAGTTGAACAGTGGCGGCATAGGACCAACTGGTCCATCCAGACATATTTGGAAGTTGTATATATAGCGATCGGCGGAAACACTTTGATACCGCGTTTTAGGACTGTATGGACTGTATCACATAGTGTACTTACTCGGTAAAGTTGAACAGTGGCGGCATGGGGCGTCCATTGGGCAGACGGGCTCCTGGCTCGCGTAGTTCATCGAAGAATGAATGCGCGCACGCCTGTAGCGGGGAGAGCCGCGCGCCTGGAGTGTACTCCAGCAGTCGCGACACGGTATATATAGCGAGCGGCGGAAACACTTCGATACCGCGTTTTAGGACTGTATGGTAGTATGTGTGTCATGATGATGAGTGCCCAGTTGGCTGGGTGACGACGGAGGAGAGAATAGGTAGCTAAGGGTAGGACCAACTGGTTCATCCGTACATATTTGGAAGTTGTATATATAGCGATCGGTGGAAAAACTTCGATAGCGCGTTTTAGGACTGTATGTAAGTATGTTAGATACTATTACTCACTCGGTAAAGTTGAACAGTGGCGGCATAGGACCAACTGGTCCTTCCAGACATATTTGGAAGTTGTATATATAGCGATCGGCGGAAAAACTTTGATACCGCGTTTTAGGACTGTATGGAAGTATGTGTTTCTAACTCGGTGAAGTTGAACAGTGGCGGCATAGGAGCAACTGGTCCATCCAGACATATTTGGAAGTTGTATATATAGCGATCGGCGGAAAAACTTTGATACCGCGTTTTAGGACTGTATGAAAGTATGTGGAGTGCCGCTATATGTATACTCACTCGGTAAAGTTGAACAGTGGCGGCATGGGGCGTCCATTGGGCAGACGGGCTCCTGGCTCGCGTAGTTCATCGAAGAATGAATGCGCGCACGCCTGTAGCGGGGAGAGCCGCGCGCCTGGAGTGTACTCCAGCAGTCGCGACACGGTATATATAGCGATCGGCGGAAACACTTTGATACCGCGTAGGACTGTATGGAAGTATGTGTCTCATGATGATGAGTGACCAGTTGGCCGAGAGACGACGGAGGAGGGAAAAGGGTAGCTAATGGTAGGACCAACTGGTCCATCCATCCATATTTGGAAGTTATATTATATAGCGATCGGCGGAAACACTTTGATACCGCGTTTTAGGACTTATGTACTCACTCGGTAAAGTTGAACAGTGGCGGCATGGGGCGTCCATTGGGCAGACGGGCGCCTGGTTCACGCAGCTCGTCGAAGAATGAATGCGCGCACGCCTGTAGCGGGGAGAGCCGCGCGCCTGGAGTGTACTCCAGCAGTCGCGACACGGTATATACAGCGATCGGCGGAAACACTTCGATACCGCGTTTTAGGACTGTATGGAAGTATGTGTGTCATGATGATGAGTGACCAGTTGGCTGGGTGACGACGGAGAAGAGAATACGTAGCTAAGGGTAGGACCAACTGGTTCATCCGTACATATTTGGAAGTTGTATATATAGCGATCGGTGGAAAAACTTCGATAGCGCGTTTTAGGACTGTATGTAAGTATGTTAGATACTATTACTCACTCGGTAAAGTTGAACAGTGGCGGCATAGGACCAACTGGTCCTTCCAGACATATTTGGAAGTTGTATATATAGCGATCGGTGGAAAAACTTTGATACCGCGTTTTAGGACTGTATGGAAGTATGTGTTTCTAACTCGGTGAAGTTGAACAGTGGCGGCATAGGAGCAACTGGTCCATCCAGACATATTTGGATGTTGTATATATAGCGATCGGCGAAAAAACTTCGATACCGCGTTTTAGGATTGTATGGAAGTATGTTAGAGACTACTACTTACTCGGTGAAGTTGAACAGTGGCGGCATGGGGCGTCCATTGGGCAGACGGGCTCCTGGCTCGCGTAGTTCATCGAAGAATGAATGCGCGCACGCCTGTAGCGGGGAGAGCCGCGCGCCTGGAGTGTACTCCAGCAGTCGCGACACGGTATATATAGTGATCGGCGGAAAAACTTTGATACCGCGTTTTAGGACTGTATGGAAGTATGAGGGGCTACATATATACTCATACTCACTCGGTAAAGTTGAACAGTGGCGGCATGGGACGTCCATTCGGCAGACGGGCGCCTGGCTCGCGTAGTTCATCGAAGAATGAATGCGCGCACGCCTGTAGCGGGGAGAGCCGCGCGCCTGGAGTGTACTCCAGCAGTCGCGACACGGTATATATAGCGAGCGGCGGAAACACTTTAATACCGCGTTTTAGGACTGTATGGAAGTATGTGTAGTGTATGGGTAGCTAAGGGTAGGACAAACTGGTTCATCCGGACATATTTGAAAGTTGTATATATAGCGATCGGCGGAAAAACTTTAATACCGCGTTTTAGGACTGTATGGAAGTATGTGTAGTGTATGGGTAGCTAAGGGTAGGACAAACTGGTTCATCCGGACATATTTGGAAGTTGTATATATAGCGATCGGCGGAAAAACTTTGATACCGCGTTTTAGGACTGTATGGAAGTATGTTAGATACTACTACTCACTCGGTAAAGTTGAACAGTGGCGGCATGGGACGTCCATTGGGCAGACGGGCGCCTGGCTCGCGTAGTTCATCGAAGAATGAATGCGCGCACGCCTGTAGCGGGGAGAGCCGCGCGCCTGGAGTGTACTCCAGCAGTCGCGACACGGTATATATAGCGAGCGGCGGAAACACTTCGATACCGCGTTTTAGGACTGTATGGAAGTATGTGTAGTGTATGGGTAGCTAAGGGTAGGACAAACTGGTCCATCCGGACATATTTGGAAGTTGTATATATAGCAATCGGAGGAAAAACTTTGATACCGCGTTTTAGGACTGTATGGAAGTATGTGTAGGTACTACTACTCACTCGGTAAAGTTGAACAGTGACTGCATATTGAACCTCTAAAGTCTCATTTGACGTCTGTATCTAGGGAGCAACTGTTTACGCTTTGACAGTACGGCGGGGGGCCTTACGTGCACTCTATACTTTCCTTATTTCTACTCTAAGGTATGTACTCACTCAGTAAAGTTGAACAGTGGCGGCATGGGGCGTCCATTGGGCAGACGGGCTCCTGGCTCGCGTAGTTCATCGAAGAATGAATGCGCGCACGCCTGTAGCGGGGAGAGCCGCGCGCCTGGAGTGTACTCCAGCAGTCGCGACACGGTATATATAGCGAGCGGCGGAAACACTTCGATACCGCGTTTTAGGACTGTATGGAAGTATGTGTAGTGTATGGGTAGCTAAGGGTAGAACGAAACTGGTCCATCCGGACATATTTGGAAGTTGTATATATAGCAATCGGCGGAAAAACTTTGATACCGCGTTTTAGGACTGTATGGACTGTATCACATAATGTACTCACTCGGTAAAGTTGAACAGTGGCGGCATAGGACCAACTGGTCCATCCAGACATATTTGGAAGTTGTATATATAGCGATCGGCGGAAACACTTCGATACCGCGTTTTAGGACTCTATAGAAGTATGTGGAATTCTATTATATACTAGCTATTTGGCACTCACTCGGTAAAGTTGAACAGTGGCGGCATGGGACGTCCATTCGGCAGACGGGCTCCTGGCTCGCGTAGTTCATCGAAGAATGAATGCGCGCACGCCTGTAGCGGGGAGAGCCGCGCGCCTGGAGTGTACTCCAGCAGTCGCGACACGGTATATATAGCGAGCGGCGGAAAAACTTTAATACCGCGTTTTAGGACTCTATGGAAGTATGTGTAGTGTATAAGTAGCTAAGGGTAGGACAAACTGGTCCATCCGGACATATTTGGAAGTTGTATATATAGCGATCGGCGGAAACACTTCGATATCGCGTTTTAGGACTGTATGACACATATGTACTCACTCGGTAAAGTTGAACAGTGGCGGCATGGGGCGTCCATTGGGCAGACGGGCTCCTGGCTCGCGTAGTTCATCGAAGAATGAATGCGCGCACGCCTGTAGCGGGGAGAGCCGCGCGCCTGGAGTGTACTCCAGCAGTCGCGACACGGTATATATAGCGAGCGGCGGAAAAACTTTGATACCGCGTTTTAGGACTGTATGGAAGTATGTGTAGTGTATGGGTAGCTAAGGGTAGGACAAACTGGTCCATCATATAGCAATCGGCGGAAAAACTTTGATACCGCGTTTTAGGACTGTATGGAGGTATGACACTCACTCGGTAAAGTTGAACAGTGGCGGCATGGGACGTCCATTGGGCAGACGGGCTCCTGGCTCGCGTAGTTCATCGAAGAATGAATGCGCGCACGCCTGTAGCGGGGAGAGCCGCGCGCCTGGAGTGTACTCCAGCAGTCGCGACACGGTATATATAGCGATCGGCGGAAAAACTTTGATACCGCGTTTTAGGACTGTATAGAAGTATGTGGAATTCTATTATATTCTAGCTATTTGTGCACTCACTCGGTAAAGTTGAACAGTGGCGGCATGGGGCGTCCATTGGGCAGACGGGCTCCTGGCTCGCGTAGTTCATCGAAGAATGAATGCGCGCACGCCTGTAGCGGGGAGAGCCGCGCGCCTGGAGTGTACTCCAGCAGTCGCGACACGGTATATATAGCGATCGGCGGAAAAACTTTAATACCGCGTTTTAGGACTGTATGGGAGTATGTGTAGGTACTACTACTCACTCGGTAAAGTTGAACAGTGGCGGCATGGGGCGTCCATTGGGCAGACGGGCTCCTGGCTCGCGTAGTTCATCGAAGAATGAATGCGCGCACGCCTGTAGCGGGGAGAGCCGCGCGCCTGGAGTGTACTCCAGCAGTCGCGACACGGTATATATAGCGATCGGCGGAAAAACTTTAATACCGCGTTTTAGGACTGTATGGGAGTATGTGTAGGTACTACTACTCACTCGGTAAAGTTGAACAGTGGCGGCATGGGGCGTCCATTGGGCAGACGGGCTCCTGGCTCGCGTAGTTCATCGAAGAATGAATGCGCGCACGCCTGTAGCGGGGAGAGCCGCGCGCCTGGAGTGTACTCCAGCAGTCGCGACACGGTATATATAGCGAGCGGCGGAAACACTTCGATACCGCGTTTTAGGACTGTATGGTAGTATGTGTGTCATGATGATGAGTGCCCAGTTGGCTGGGTGACGACGGAGGAGAGAATAGGTAGCTAAGGGTAGGACCAACTGGTTCATCCGTACATATTTGGAAGTTGTATATATAGCGATCGGTGGAAAAACTTCGATAGCGCGTTTTAGGACTGTATGTAAGTATGTTAGATACTATTACTCACTCGGTAAAGTTGAACAGTGGCGGCATAGGACCAACTGGTCCTTCCAGACATATTTGGAAGTTGTATATATAGCGATCGGCGGAAAAACTTTGATACCGCGTTTTAGGACTGTATGGAAGTATGTGTTTCTAACTCGGTGAAGTTGAACAGTGGCGGCATAGGAGCAACTGGTCCATCCAGACATATTTGGAAGTTGTATATATAGCGATCGGCGGAAAAACTTTGATACCGCGTTTTAGGACTGTATGGAAGTATGGTACTCACTCGGTAAAGTTGAACAGTGGCGGCATGGGGCGTCCATTGGGCAGACGGGCTCCTGGCTCGCGTAGTTCATCGAAGAATGAATGCGCGCACGCCTGTAGCGGGGAGAGCCGCGCGCCTGGAGTGTACTCCAGCAGTCGCGACACCAGCGAAATGGCGTCGGGAGGAGTGCACGCGCGGAACACCTGGTGGATGAAGTTTAAGAAAATGTAGAAAACGATTTGTGATTGAACGTACGATTGGACTTATTCTAACTCTTATATAAGGTGCAATAAAATCAACTGCGAATATTTTAAAGAGTGAATTTAACTAGCCGATCTAACTGAAAAACTTTCCCCAAGGAACATAGGCCGAATAAATTGGACTTCTCATACAAACAGACTCGCTCGGCTTTATTTGTATGGAAAATCCAAAAACTTGTTTCATATTTCGACAAATGTTCCTTGGGGAAAGTTGTTCAGTTTCCTGGGTTGGTTTAACTTCGAAACATGATCAAACAAAAAGTTCAGGAATAGCTCATATTACCATAGAACTATTGTTGCTGTTTTTGCATCATATTTAGGTAAGATCATGTTTTAAAGAAAAGCCACTTTAATAAAGTACAAATAAATAATGTTCAGAATCTAAAAAAAGAACTATGGATTTAGGTTTAAAGATTTTACCACCGGTTTAAAATAAGTACTCTCCTATATCAAATTTATTTCTCTTCATAAATAATCAATCGAAATCGATTTTACTATCATATTCATTTATTTTTATTCAGTGTCAATTTGAAATAAAACATATTTTTCACGAATGATTATAAATCAATATAACTCCAACAAACATAGAACAGTGTAACTCACAAACTCATAGATACCTCAATTTATTACATTGGAGTGATAGAGACAAAGAAATTGTTATATCGATTTGGAATTTGAACCACACAAAATCAACAGTAGAAACACTTCAACGAAGGGCGACCGCTGTCTTGCGCGTGATCGTAAAAAAGTGTAAAAGCTCAACTTATACTGATTACAGAGCAAATAATCAGATCTCAAGCCTCAGAACATGGGAAAGTTTAAGGGAATAAATACTACGCAAATGTCTGGAGAAAAGGCCGATAACGTTCGACGCAACAGCGTTAAATTAAAACATTACTTAATGCACAAAAATACGCTATTTTGCGTATTTAAAAAGCTCTTAAATAGACTTAAATAGACTTGAACCTTCTGATTTACGCGTATGATTTTATTTTAACATGAGGCAAGTCTGAATGCGACGATTTTTCATGATACTTCAGACTGTTCGTAAGATTCTCTCAGAAACATACACTAGCTCTGAAAGTCAGACGCATTACGCATGGAGGTCGCGAAACCCTGGACGGCTGATTATTTTCATAAATGAAAATAAGAAATTGAAAAAATTACATGCATCGACCGGGGATCGAGCGGTGGGGCGTTTACCCATGCGGCCCGTGTTCGATCCCCGGTAGAGGCATTTCATTTCTCAATTTCTTATTTTCATTTATGTGAATAATATAGCACTGTGAGTGCATTAAGATCCCAATGTCCTGATTATTTGCTCGATAACCAATATTACCTGAGCCATTACACTTGTAACACGCATGACGCAGGACGCCCCGAAGATAGATGGGTCACAAGATGGTATTTACACTGTTAATGAGTGGTTAGATTACACATTAGATGATGATGACTGCAACTAGATGTCGGATCATGACGTGACATGTTGCTAGTTTGTTTCTTGTGTTGATAAATGATATAATAATATTTATGTTGAATAACTAAATAAGTAAACATGACTGGCCTGATTTGTACTGGAATGATAAGATGACGAGAGCTGAGCGCGCATATATTAATGCAAGTCTGATGCCTGAGAATGAAATTTATGTACAGATGCATTGATAATACAAAAATATGTCATACGTTCAGAAGATTTCGAATTTATGGTAGTTTTCTTATAGTTTGAGGACATCGCATTTCACGTCAGGAAATTGTAAAAAAAGAAACATAAACAGATTGGACCCAAAGTTCCATCGATTTCAGAGTTGTAACTTTCAAAAAATAAGGGAACTTGACTTTTTTTAATTTGACTCAGTGGTTGTGACAACATCAACAACGTAGTTTTTTGTCTTCCGGCCCATAGTTTTTTGATCGCAGTACAAATAAAGCCAGCAAGACTCATTAAAACTAGTATTGAATTTAAATAGAAGAAACAAACTGCACTCATGTGCACATATCGAATGCACACTGGACACCAACACACAGACTGCGTAGTCAGCGGCAACCGATTAGTTCGACTGAGGGTTGAGACAGATGGACTGCAACTCGACTGCATCGCGACTGCCGCCTGACCGTTCGGTGTTAGAAGGAATTATCTGCATCTATTTAGCTTAGCATGTAGGTACGCTCCTTTTTACGGCAAAGATTTGTCTTAACTACACTAAGCAGGATTTGAAGAGCATAAAAAATAAAGTAGAATTCTTCAATCATCAAGTCACAGGCCACACTCGATAAGAAGATCGTATCTGGTTATAGATATAGAGTAGGATCTATCTGACTTAAGCCAGGCTTTTCCTTTCCTTCCTCCCAAAAACTTGGCTGTTATGAATATGTCCTGACTCATATAAAAAGTTACATAGTTAGTTCGGATGGATTATTTTTATATCTTTTGCTTTTTAAATTTAAACTCTGCAGTTAAGGGGGATCGTTACGTCATACAAACTAAAATCTGAACTTCAACCGAGTTACACATGAGCTAAACAACAATTTTATCAAAAAATCTTTATGTGAGATGAGAAAGGCACACGTAAATATGTCGCAAAACTGCTTAACGTAAAAAAATATCAAGTATTTTCTCCACAAAAAAATTAAACGTGTTTATTGCAGCAGTAGCTCCATCTATGTTCATTAAGTGGCGACGCGGTTTTTACAGAGAAATCTGATGGTTAAAAAATTATTTGTTTTATTTTGCGACAATGTTATAAAAGCACGGGACTTCCCATCAAGTTTTTTAATCATAATTTTGTCTCATTTAAAGACGTAACTCCATTTAAATTTTGTATGGAAAACGATCCACCTTAACGAAATAACAAAACACAGTTACGCCGGAGGTGTAAACGATCTTTTCTTTCATTATTCCGTATTTTATACCATTTATTCCGTTCAAGTACCACTAAACTTTCATCCTGCAGTTGTAATGCAGTCGCGTTGCAGTCGGTCTGCAGACCCATCATGTAGTCAGTCATGCCAAAGGCTTATTACACCATAAATACCGATGTTGCCAGATGCCTTCATTTGCACACAATAGTTAATTTTAGTTTCTCGTGAAACTGGTTTTCTTAGATTTAAGAGCTATTCACACCTACGTGTTTTAGATTTGATGCAGCAATTGATTTAATCTTCCTACTAAGTGGTCTTGAATCACTTACAACAACATTGTAAATTACTGTAACATTGTTTGTATCGAAAGAAGAAGTTATTTATATGCTTCAGAAATATAACATGAAAATGTACAAAAATCATTGCTTTTTTGCCAGTGTTATTTATTTTTTGATATTGAGGAAGAATATCCAGAAATAGAAATTTTCGATATAAGTCAGAAATTTCAAGCCCTGTTTAAATCTTAGCGGTATACTGGGTCGTGGGTACAGATAGGATATCATTGCCCACATTGGGTACAGATACCGCTTAGATTTGAATAGGGCTAATTCAGTATACCGGGAGTAAAAAAAGGGTATAACAAGCCAAAAGGATCTCAGGATACTCATGAAACTAAACAACTTTCCCTTTCCTTTTTCTCTCATATTTCGCCCGAAAGGATCTCAGGGTACTCATGAAACTATACAACTTTCCCTTTCCTTTTTCTCTCATATTTCGCCCGAAAGGATCTCAGGGTACTCATTAAACTAAACAACTTTCTTTTCCCTTTTTCTTTCATATTTCGCCCCATGTTCCTTCATGGGGATAGTTGTTCAGTTTCACGAATACTCTAAACTCCTTTCGGCTTATTATATTCTTTTCGTTACTCCCTTTATACGTCAGGTTCAAATATTTAAAATTGTATGTACGAGTAGCCCTCACAATTCAGTTTCTACTATAGCCGTTTTGTGATGAAAACAAGAAAGGAACAAATGAAAGCATCGGTCCGTGGTCGCGATGTGATGGCGATCTTACTCTGATGCGCTGGTGGTCAGTGGCGTTCTTGGGCATGGACATTCGCTCCAACATAAACTGCAACCACGCGAGAACCCTCTAAAATTCATCACTAGAAATTGCGCTGTCTCTTTCAGTTAAATTGACTCTGTTATCTTGTTCATATTGGGTGAAGGGGACGGTGTAACGGAAACATTGCAGGCGTGATTAGACCAGTGGCGGACTAATCTAAGAAATTACTTAGGGCATCACGTTTTAGGGGGCACCAGAAGAAGCACCAAGGTCACGCGACCGATTGATACCACCATTTACTAATTCAAGACAGTAACTAGCTGTTTTTAGGGCGTAAATAGTTTGTAACGTAGAATTTCATACTCGCTTCGCTCGCAATATGTTGTGCGCCTAACTAAACACTCGTCTAGCGTTTTAGCTATTTCCCTGTTTTAACAGTGAATTTCAAGCTTGCTTCGCTCGTGTTACTTTGATTTACCTTTGTTTACCTATGGACATGGCATCGAGCAGTCAATCCGCCCCTGGTTTAGACCATGAACTGCAAAGTTTTCGCTACATTGTCCCTTCCATCCCGTACATCAGAGCAAAGCAATGTTGCGAGTTGGTCATCAACATTTCTTTTTCAGTGCACATATTATTATTATTTATTCTGTACGAAACTAAATTTAATATCTAATAAATGAACATAAACAATATTAATCTCAGATCCAGCTGGCGATAAGGAACAATTTTTCCCAAGGAGCAAAGGTCTAAATGTGAAAAAAAAATAGACTCCCATACTAGCTGAAATCAGCTGATCGACAATTTTGTATGGGAGGTTCAAAACCTTTCTTCGTATTTCTACCTATGTTTTTCGGCATTTTTTTTTCCTTATTTATCACCAGTCGGTTCTGAGTTTTCGTTATCGGTCACTACTAAAATTTCACTCTATATAATATGCCAATAAAGAAACAAGTATGGATGTATTGCTTACCTTAGCCCAGGGGTGGCTCTTGATCTGCGGGAACTTGAACTCTGTGTAGTTCGGATTCATCTCTCGAATTTGTTCGCGCGTCGGCGTCCCTAGGACCTGAAATTCAAACAATCCTTTATAGAAACCACGAATGATTATTTAAAAAGATTACAATTCAATTTGGTTTGAAAATCAAAGAACGAGCAAGATATACTATACAAAATACATATCTCGTTAGAAATGCATAAGTTTTTAGACTTTTCACGAAGTTGTTTATAAAGACTGTAAAAGTTGTGAAATTCAAGTGTGGAAATACAAGCACACAGCTAATTGCTGCCGTAAGATTGACTTCTGATTGGTTTGCAGTTATAAAATGTATAAAGAGAACAAACAGAAAAAAATGCAACTTGAAATACGGCATCGGTGAAAATTTCAACTCTCTGTTACGGTTTATGAGATATACCTACTGCCGACAGACGGACAGACAGACAACGAAGTCTTAGTAATTGAGTCCCATTTCGACCCTTCGGCTACGGCACCTTTCTTCTTCTTCTTCGAGTCGATGTTGGTAACTTCATCTATAAGACCTTGGACATTGGTATCCTAAAAACGACCTAATCATGACGACACCTTCGGAGCACGTTACCTTGATGATCTCTATGAGCTAGTCGACGCCAGAGTCCCCTGGGAAGATGGGCTGCCCGAGAAGCAGCTCCGCAACCACGCAGCCCGCGCTCCACACGTCTGTAAACCTCTATCCTCGGCGTAGAAGGCAGGGGTACTGTCCACTACGCCAGCGGGACAGTCACCCTAGTTATCTAAGTGATACCTTGATGATCTCGACGAGCTGGTCGACGCCGGAGTCCCCGGGGAAGATGGGCTGCCCGAGAAGCAGCTCCGCCACCACGCAGCCCGCGCTCCACACGTCTGCAACCCTCGACCCTCGGCGTAGAAGGCAGGGGTACTATCCACTACGCCAGCGGGACAGTCACATCACCCTAGTTATCTAAAGTGATACCTTGATGATCTCGACGAGCTGGGAATCGAACCCTCGACCCTCGGCGTAGAAGGCAGGGGTACTATCCAGTACACCATCTGGACAGTCACCCTAGTCTAAAGTGATACCTTAATGATCTCGACGAGCTGGTCCACCCCGGAGTCCCCCGGGAAGATGGGCTGCCCGAGAAGCAGCTCCGCCACCACGCAGCCCGCGCTCCACACGTCTGCAACATCGA
Organism: Phthorimaea operculella; assembly: GCA_024500475.1. Taxonomy (NCBI): domain Eukaryota; kingdom Metazoa; phylum Arthropoda; class Insecta; order Lepidoptera; family Gelechiidae; genus Phthorimaea; species Phthorimaea operculella. The sequence continues at coordinate 917,242 of JANFCV010000073.1, forward strand.
CCCTCGGCGTAGAAGACAGGGGTACTATCCACTACGCCATCGGGACAGTCACCCTAGTTATCTAAAGTGATACCTTAATGATCTCGACGAGCTGGTCGACGCCGGAGTCCCCCGGGAAGATGGGCTGCCCGAGAAGCAGCTCCGCCACCACGCAGCCCGCGCTCCACACGTCTGCAAACATTCAAACATAGTCACATTATTATGTGATATACGTAGCGTAGAACGGGTGATTTTGTGGATGGGAAGGTTATGAAGTGGCAATTATGAATTAGAAAGCGCAGCTGTACGAAACATTTGACTCGCCCCGCAAGAAATGTTTTGGCTGATCCAAAGTCACAAAACTTTAAGAAATGGTGTAGTAGCAGTATCCTAGATATAAACAATGTAGTAGCGCAACATATCGATCTTAGTGTTCGGTTATCATTCGGCTCGCCCCGCACGAGGTGTTTGGCTTATCCAAAGTCATTAAACTTCAAGAAATGGTGTAGTAGCAGTATCCTAGACATAAACTGTGTAGTAGCACAACTCACCGATCTTAGTGGTATAATCAATGGCTCCGAATATTAGCTCCGGGGCGCGCGGTAGTAACGCGAGCAGATGTACGAAACATTTGGCTCGCCCCGCACGAGGTGTTCTAACCCAAAGTCTTTAACTTCAAGAAATGATGTAGTAGCAGTATCTAGATAACAACTATGTAGTAGCACAATGCGCAACATACCGATCTTAGTGGTATAATCAATGGCTCCGAATATCAGCTCCGGCGCGCGGTAGTAACGCGAGCAGATGTAGGAGACATTCGGCTCGCCCCGCACGAGGTGTTTGGCTGACCCAAAGTCACTTAACTTCAAGAAATGGTGTAGTAGCAGTATCTAGATATAAACAATGTAGTAGCACAACATACCGATCTTAGTGGTATAATCAATGGCTCCGAATATCAGCTCCGGCGCGCGGTAGTAACGCGAGCAGATGTACGAAACATTTGGCTCGCCCCGCACGAGGTGTTTGACCAACCAAAGTGCCTTGACTTCAAGAAATGGTGTAGTAGCAGTATTCTAGATATAAACTGTGTAGTAGCACAACATACCGATCTTAGTGGTATAATCAATGGCTCCGAATATCAGCTCCGGCGCGCGGTAGTAACGCGAGCAGATGTAGGAGACATTTGGCTCGCCCCGCACGAGATGTTAGGCCGAACCAAAGTGACTAGAGTCCAAGAAATGGTGTAGTAGCAGTATCCTGGATATAAACTGTGTAGAAGCGCAACATACCGATCTTGGTGGTATAATCAATGGCTCCGAATATCAGCTCCGGCGCGCGGTAGTAACGCGAGCAGATGTACGAAACATTCGGCTCGCCCCGCACGAGGTGTTTGGCTGACCCAAAGTAATTAAACTTCAAGAAATTGTGTAGTAGCAGTATACTAGATATAAACTGTGTAGAAGCACAACATACCGATCTTAGTGGTATAATCAATGGCTCCGAATATCAGCTCCGGCGCGCGGTAGTAACGCGAGCAGATGTACGAAACATTTGGCTCGCCCCGCACGAGGTGTTTAGCCGAACCAAAGTGCCTAGACTCCAAGAAATTGTGTAGTAGCTGTATCTAGATATGTATAAACTATGTAGTAGCACAATGCACAACATACCGATCTTAGTGGTATAATCAATGGCTCCGAATATCAGCTCCGGCGCGCGGTAGTAACGCGAGCAGATGTAGGAGACATTTGGCTCGCCCCGCACGAGGTGTTAGGCTGATCTAAAGTCACTAATGTTGAAGAAATGGCGTAGTAGCAGTATCCTAGATATAAACTATGTAGTAGCACAATGCACAACATACCGATCTTAGTGGTATAATCAATGGCTCCGAATATCAGCTCCGGCGCGCGGTAGTAACGCGAGCAGATGTAGGAGACATTCGGCTCGCCCCGCACGAGGTGTTTAGCCGAACCAAAGTGCCTAGACTCCAAGAAATGGTGTAGTAGCAGTATCCTAGATATAAACTGTGTAGTAGCACAACATACCGATCTTAGTGGTATAATCAATGGCTCCGAATATCAGCTCCGGCGCGCGGTAGTAGCGGGAGCAGATGTAGGAGACATTTGGCTCGCCCCGCACGAGGTGCTTGGCCGAGCCAAAGTCGCAGAGTTTGAGCACCCCTGTCTTCGGGTCCAGAAGGAGGTTCTGAGGCTTGATGTCCCGGTGGCAGATGCCTAAGGAGTGGATGTACGCCAGGCTTCGGAACAACTGGTACATGTACAGCTGGAATTGAGAAAAAAGTGAATGCTATTAAATCAATAGATCTGATTAAAACCAACCAGTATTAACTTTTGGGTTACAAAGTTAATACAAACGAAGCAAGCGGAAAAAATTCAAGCCGCCGCCAGCGGGATTCGAACCCACGTCTTCTGACAAGCCGGGTCAGACGTGTTGCTACACCATGGCAGAAAAAAATACTATCTTGTGGAAAAAATTCTACAAAATAGTAAAACATTCTCAACCAGTATATGGTCGGCAAGTTTTGAAACTGTGACATTTTATAGTATTCCCTTGCAAGTAGTTCAAATATTTATGTCCACACTGAGCAGATGATGGTCCTGTGTGTTTACATTAAGACCAGTTAATTATTTTGCGTTGCTTTTTTTTGCTTTTATAAAAGCAAAGTGATAAATTTAGAAAAGCACCGTCGTTCCCTGTAAAAACGGCAATTCTCGCCAATCCGCCTGACAAACGTGGTAAGAATTGAAGCTACATTCCATTTGAATAGTATCTTTCTTTAGAAATGATCTATTAGTTTTAGACATATTAAAATTAAAACACTTGTCCTGCTTAAGTCTTGAAAAAAGCCACTCACCTTTATAAAACTAATAGGTATTGTTTGTTCATCTTTGGAGTAGTGACGTGCGACTTTATACACAGTCTCCGGTATGTACTCCAGCACCAAGTTCAGGTACACTTCGTCCTTCTGGAAAACAGCGGAAACATGTCATTGTACAATCTTTGCTCTTGTGTAAAATATGTGAAGATGTCTGTAATTCTGGCGTCTACGGATTTTAGAAGACCTTAGGGCGAACGCTGCGTCATTCGGATTGGCCGTACGGACCAGCAACACAAAATAGAGAGTTAAAGAAGGCTCACTCGGCCCTATTTCGGATTCTCGCGATTGGCACTTGATACATAGCCAGGGTTGCTGCTGTCAAAAATCTCAAAGTATAAAAATATCGAAGCAGTAAAATTTGACACAGAACGTCATATGATTCAGAGCCAATTTTAAATCCAATATATATGACTTTTGTGTCAACCCTTAGTTACCTTGACTTCCCCTGAGATTCTAGTTATTTCCAGTTAAAGTCACAGTAAGCGTCAAAATCGTCACTAGTACTGTGTGAGCCATCTGTATAGGCACCCCGCGCGCCTTTTCCCTAATTTGTGCCAGCAATGCGAGGACCTGCGCGAAGTTCACTCGCCTCATCTGCACCGCTTGAACTAATGTAAACATCGCGTATAGACGGTCCGTCCGGACAATCCAGATAACGCAGCGGAGGCCCTTAGAATATACTCAGAGTTAAGAATACGTTTTGAGTGTTTTATGACTGTTTCTGAGTGTAAAGAAACGTGAATTCAATGTATTTGTTGGTAGGGCTAAGTCTAAACTTATTCTTCGCTCTGAGAAATTGCTGTAACTAAATTTTATTTTAAACCCAATGAGTCGCTTTACATAAACACTCTTAATATTTTACACCTCAAGCTTAATTATTTCTCTTAAAGGAATGAAATCTGAGTTTGTCCTACATTTGATGCTGAATTTTCTGTCAATATCCACTTGGTGATGAGCTGAGAGTTTAATAAGGAACTTGTATCTTGTAATTTATGATGCATCAAGAGAATAATAAACAATGCAAACAAGTCGCCATGATTATGCATAGATGCAAATCATCTCTACAAGTAATCTGAGCATGATACGAGTGCGTAAAATCAGCAGGTATTTAAAACCATCTGCTTATAAAAAACTCAAGAAAACTCAAACAAAACTCTAGGGAAATAAAACCAAAATGGTTAGATGATTTCCTTTGCATGGTAACAAACCAAGGCCAGTATGATGCATGGGAAGCGATAGTGCTGTACATACTTGATAAATACAATCTTTCGGACATAATTGTAATCAATACTATTCTATCATCATTTTCCTGTCCAGGGGGTCCGGCTAACTATACACATGGAACACCTTTTTAAAATATTGACAGAATTTAATTCCATTTACTTGTAATTCACTGAGGCATAAAGTTACATGCTGTGTGGTTAGCCTGGCCAGCCCCGAGGCAGTGCCTTTATTTTTATTTTTTTTATCCCGCCCGAGCCGCGTATAGAGTAGGAACACAAATTGTAATAAAAAAGAGAAAATTTTTGCATTAGAAATTTTCTCTTTTTTAAGTTTGAATTAGAATGTGACTTTCTTAAAGAGAATCTTGTAAATTCCTACTAAGAAATAAATTATTGAATTATGAATTATGAATTAATTATCATAAAAAAACTAAAACTAGAAATAATCCTGGTTACGGCACCAAATACTTTCTGGTGTAAAAAATAAAGGTATGACCCTTTGAAAATTTTTTGGCTTTGCATTTCACAATAAGATTTTGTTACCGTCGTTTATTACAACTACAGCTACAACCGTCCTATTTGTAGCCCTAGATTTCATTACTGCGTTTTGTTACTATGTCTAGTGGCAAAGAGTCCATACATGCCGACTCCCATCGGCTTCCCTTTCAGAAAACAAATACATATTCTCACATCTATCTACTTTCATTTACTACATTTTTCGCTCCTTAGATAAAATGACACCCTTCACCACGGCTACTGTCCTATTTTTAGCTTAGATATTTGCTAGATCATCACCAAAATGGATTTTCATGTATAACAGCGTAGTATTTTGAGTCATCCGAGTACTTCCTAAAGTTGGCAGTCATCCAAGGGATGAGTGTTTGTGGAAACAAGCTAACCTTTAGGGACATGGACCTTGAACTATGAGTAGTACGTCAAAATGTCTGGCTTACGTGTTGTAGGTTTAAAACATAATGTTTGCGAGTATGACATAACTTTCATATTATTCTCGGAACAATTTTATTTATTTCATGAGTGAATTTAACCAGACCATGAAACTGAATTTGAGCATAGGTCGAAATATAAAACAAATATAACGGGATTACTCCTAAAAAATGCGACAGAACTCAGAACTTCAGAAGTGCTCGTTGTATGTCTATGGCTGATCCGACAAATTTTGAAATACCCCAGTTCATCTCAAATAGGTGTTGACCTTAATACGTATATTCCGAAAGGATTAACCCATTTCTATAGAAGCTTACAATTTACATTGAATGTCTCTCGTAATGTCCACATCAAATAAGTATTTAGTAGAGTCGGGAAGGGTCGTCCCAGAGGGACTTTGTCTAGCGCAAATCTATGGATATAGCGTACTAAGCCCTTAAATGTCTGTTTTAGCACATACACATTACAATTTACAAGTTTACTAATGTTTTGTTAACATATTGGGTAAAACTGTGTTGCAATTTCGTTTGGCAAAAATTGTAAAATATATCATCGAAGTATGAATGAGTGACCAAAACGCAAAAAAGCTCTTAACGCTTAAAACAAAATAACACAAAATTTTAAAAAGCAAGCTTCAACACAAAACTTTATGGCGCGATATTCGTGAGTCTCATGATCATGACTTTTTCATGATTTCCATGACCATGACGAACATGACTTCATGACATTTCCATGACCATGACGAATTGAGCTTTATAGACCAAATGAAAGCTCCGACTGAATGGTATACGCACACTTTTTTTGGCTGTTGTTGGTTACCGACCAGTACTTTTTAAAGATAAATCTGAAATTGACTAACTTAGAAATAAGCCCCAATTTATTAATTACTTTAAAATACATAAAAGGTATAACTAAGATAGCGTCCATTTTCAAATCTTAGTTTGCTTAGGTACTCCCTTTAAGCATTTAGTTTTAATTTATTAAGACAATAGGGTATTCTACTACGCCTAAACTTCTCCTAATCGAAAGGTAAAGAGGCAAATTAATATCAGGCTTCAGACTTACATAGATTTCTTACCCAAAAATGGCTCTGAATAGAGCAAGAATAAAATATTTTTGCAGGTGAAGATAAAAATAAATTCATTAAGTTAATTTTAAGTTGCATGCAACTGACTATACATATAATATAGTAACGCCCCACAATATTTTTTGACTAATTCACTTTCCTATTGGAGTGGACTAGACGGACAATGTAGTAGAATACCCTCTTAGGGAAGAAAAGGAAGGTACAGTAAGCTCGGTAACCGCGGCCAAGTGGGGGTAGGTAGGGTACGGTTTGCGTTAGCACACTAGCCGACAATCTCAAATCACGTACTGCGACCTCAAACGACTGCATTGCATTTAGCATTGAGCTGACTGCCGTCGGCACTGCCGCCTTCAAGGGATAGAACACACAAAACACCCTTAATTACCCGTAAGTAAGGGCTATATTCCAATTCCTTTGAACCAATGCTCCGTAATTCAGAAATGTCTAAATTGTTGTGCAACGTTTTCAGTCGAATTACGACTTAAAATCATAGCAGATAGCGTTGAAATTCCATTTAAACTTATAGTTTGAAATTATTATAAAATCTACGAATCCTGTAATAAAATCTGCTTAAAATAATGAAGCATTGGTTTCAAAGAATTTCATTGGAATACAGCATAATTCATGCGAAGTTTTAATGTGAGGAAAAACGTGGCTTCACAACATTTAAATATAGCTTTCCTAGAAGGAGAAAATAAAGTACAGGGTTTGTTTTATCCACCAAGAGGTTTTAGAACATAAGAAAGGGGAAATAAAGGGTGGATCCACAGCCTGAAAAACAGTAAACATTGATAGTAAATTATTCAGAAAATCGACATTGGATTAATTAATTCGACAGGACATCTATCCAAAACAATGGTTTCAAATCAGTTTTCATGTAGTAGAATCCACCACATCTAGGCCAAAATCATATTGACACAATAAGCACAGTTTCTAAAGATTGGGAAAACAGATTAGGACAGATAATTCTACTCATGCCACGATTTCCTAAACATCAAAATGTCGCTCGGATAGTAACCTTATAAGTCAACGATATTTCGAAGAGCTAGTCACAACAAACTATTTACAGAATAAAATAAGGACACCACATGCAAAGAAAGGGTTACTCCCATTTGCCCCAGAGGTTCCGTCCCCCCTTTTTTGTTCTATGTTATAAATTCGATTGTTTGAAGTTAACGCAGGTCTGTTACAATAGGTTTGGAGCGTACGTTTCAAATTATTACTCCATGAAACACGTAAGACGAACTTCGTGAGTATTGCATCTCAAACGTACGTGCTGCCACGGCATGCACACGCTTTCGTTATGCGTTACTTCTTTTGCGTCATCTACGGCCGAACGCTGAGTCACGCGGTTTTCGCGCGAAGTTCACTTGCTTCATCTGAACCGATTGAAGTAAAGTGAACTTGGCGTACGGATATCCATGCGACGCAGCGAGATGTAACAAGAAGGTTAAGTATAGAACCCGAAAGGATCTGAAAGCGGGTTGTATGTTATAACCCTTTTTGTTACACGTTCCACAAGTAAAAATTCTCATCTTACAGAAAGATGAGGATTGAAGGAACCACTAAAATTACTAAGAAGTTCTTTAATTTCAAAGTATAGAACAAGAGAAGAGAGGACATATCTAAGAGGCAACGGGAATACACCGATAAAACTAAAGTACCGAGGCACGACTTCTCGTCATTTCCATGTATGTGGTGCCGTCTGAGGCTTCCTTTATGGTCAGCTGCAGAGAAACGTCCAAATATCGTTAACTTATAACGTAGTAGGACCCTTAAAATATACATAACCAAGCTATAGAGTGCGCCTAACAAGGTGTGAATGGGTATGAGTACAACGCCTTTGTCCATCAGTAGCTAAACGACAGTAACAGCACTATGTGACATACAGGGTGTTAGGGACGGTGTACTGAAACCTTTGCAGGCATGATTAGACCATCAAACTGAACAACTTTTACTATGGAGCCAATGGTAGGAAAGGAAAAAAAAATCCGACCTCCAATACAAAATTCACGATCAGCTGACTTTGTTTTGAAAGTTGTTCAGTTTCATGGTCTGAGCACGCCTGCAAAGTTTTCGTTACACCGTCCCTAACACCCCGTATATTGTATTTATGGGACTTTTGCTTACGCTGGGCACAACAGTCCGGAGCGATACACACTCTATAGCTTGCTTATGTTATACTCTAAGGTAGGACCCGATACCGTAAAACCAGCCAAGTTTAGATCCCAAACCGGGAAGTTTAGTAGCACTTACATCTGTTAATGCTTTTCGCTAGAATTATTGCCATGTTGGGGTAGATTCTGCGCAGACACTTTTTTTTAGCTATTCATGTGAATTTCGTAAAATGCTTACACGTAATTTTTTTCGTAAACAAAAGCGACAGGAATTCTGCGATTGTCAATCGAAACGACAACTGCACAAATGTATGACTTTAACTCTGGAACCACTGCACTGCACAAATGTATAACTTCAACTCTGGCACATTAGTAGAAGTGGGAGATCTTACTTGTTCTCATACTTTAACATAATATCTAATGGTTCTTCAGGGAAAAAAACTGTTTTTTATGACTGGCTGGTTAGCCACTAGATGAATTACCATATTTTATACATCGCGCGTTTTTAATCAAGACAAGACCATACAATAAATAGATCGAAATTAAACGACAGTCTCTGCTATTGACAAAAAAATGCGACATACAAACGCGTTTACGCGAATCGACGCTATTATAGCAGTTGTTGTGCAAATATTATCGCAGTTTATGATGAAAATTACGTCACATCATGAAATTTTATTACGTACTGAATTGACATAAATAGACGTCACCCTTAACGTCACCCTACAACTTTAAAGAACAGTAGCAAAACTAGCGCCGCTAAGTAAAACATTCACTTACTGAACGAACAAGAAATTCCTAATTTTGGCTTTCGCATAAATAGCGTGTTACTCAGATTTTTTCTTATTTCGGACGATTAACGTTAAAATGTTAATGTAATTAGGACTAAACTTGGCTGTTCCTCGGTACACAAAACAATTACAGAAAAAGGTCAATAAATTAATAAAAAAAACAACAATCAAACAAAATGGCGGCTTACCTTTTCCCCGCTTGAGTAGAAGAAGTATTTCAATTTGACAATATTACAGTGCTCCAGTCGTCGCATGATTTGAAGCTCTCGGTTCTGAAAAATAAGACACGAATTTGTTTAGCAAAGTGAAAAGAAAACCTAGGAATAAGATAGCGGGGAGAAAAATGGGTCGACCCATCTCAAGTTACATTACGTAGGGTGAATGAGACAGGTCGAGAACCAGTCACATCAAGGAACAGTTTTTTGCTACGAAAGTGTGCCGTGTGATGCCGGCTTAGAATAGCCTCACTCCAACACTACCTGTGGTTGAATGCTAAATTTTAAAACGTTGCCCGTGTTAGGTATACTATACAGTTTTTGGAAAACTTGCAAAATTTTTCGCCCTTGCGGTGAATTTTTCTATAAACTACCTGTGGGTACCGTAAAAAGCGACTTAGGGTTAATTTTTAAGGGATTCATCCAGGGAATGGGCAGCAGCGTTCCCTGCATCTGGCACTACGCTTGATATTCTGACTGCCAAGCATGGTGAGTATGGCAATACCCCCAATAGGAGAGGCCCATTGTCTAGCAGTGAATTGTTGTGGCTATTAATATAATGTACTGTATCTGTCGGTTCTTAATTCGTAGATTTTAGTGTATTAGAAAATGGTGTTCAAATGAAAAATTATTACAAATTTTTGTGGGTTGGGACAGGTACGCAGACACTAACTCAAAGGATTCATAAAACAGCTATGTAGAAGCTACCTAAGATTTTTATTGCCTACATTTCGTTCTATACGACCTGAACTTTAGGACAAACAACAACATTAGTCATACAAAAAGCTTAGGCCTTGCTAACGTACCTAAAAGTTTATTAGGCTAGTTCATCATCTGCCTTACTTTATCCTAATTTATTTGGGGTCTGCACAACATGTTTTTCTCTTCCATTAATTTCTATCAGCCGAAAAATCTTCGTTAACACCTTTTTGATTCATATCATCTTTTACAAAATCCATATAAACTTATTTAGGCGTTCCTTTTTTTCTGCGTCCATCCCGATTCATATTAATTACGTTTGCGTCACATGATTTTCATCCCTGCCTTTTATTTATTAGGCTAGTTATATTAGGTACGATATATTGATGTATTATAATAATAAAACAAGATATTGTCGATAGAGGTCTGTTAACCGCGGGAAAATATCTTATTCCCACAGGAAATCTGATCCATAGCCGCAGGGCGGTACGCTGCTCCAATATTTACTTAGAAACGAAACCTTCGAGCAAATACAGTTTGGTGACGACAATTGTAATCTTACTTACATATATCACGCCTATATCCCTTGGGGGTAGGCAGAGTGCAAACGACTGTATGAACGGCCATTTACACCACGTCTGACAAAAATTTGAGAGTCATTCAGAAGACTGTATCACCGTTGTGACAGGTCGTCGCCTGTCGCCTAAAATTGCAATCTAATCAACTCTCAATTACCTTAGTAGCTTTTTAGGACATCCACGGGAAAGATATGGGGTGATGCTATTCTAGGACGGCAAGTCACGGCATTGTGATCTTGGATAACACATCAGCCCTTTTTTATTTCCACTTTTGTAAGTAGACAACTAAAATTAAGTCATGAAAAGTTCGTCGAAAACAGTCTTAAAAAAACAGACGTCGAAAACGTCAGTCGCACGGCCGCACCTGACGAACTTACACCTTTAGTGAAAAAGCAGCTACACAATATAATACTTAGTAAAGTTTCTGTACATTCATTAAATGTGTACTTATGTTTTAGCGTGCGACAAGTTTGTTTTCATGGCTTTATTCTAGTTGTAAGTCGAGTTCCAAAGTTTCACAGATTATTCTACAGAAATGAAGAAAAAACAAACTTTGAACAAACAAGCAAATTATAGATCGATCTTTGAAATTAGTTCGGTTCAGTCTGGTTCAGTTTGTAGGTACTATCCCCAGCAATTCCACCTACCCATTTAAGGGACAAACTTATACTGCTTTTTCTTGGTACTTGCACAAAATACAGACTTCACAGAAGGATCACTCGACCCTGTTTAGGATTTTCGCGATTGTCACTTGTTACATAGTCAAGGTTGCTACTGTTAAAAATGTCAAAGTATAAGAATATCAAAATAGCAAAATCTGATACAAGAACGTAATATGATTTAGAGCCCATTTAAATCCAAATATGACGTTCGTGGCAACCATTTTCTTAGTTGCCTTGACTTTTTCTGAGAATCCAGTTCATTCCAGTAAGCTTCAGTTAAAAAAAAAATATTATAAAAAGAGAAAATTGTGCCTTGCAAACTTCTCTTTTTTACAATGACTAATCCATTTCTGTGTAATAACTATCAATAAGTGATATTTTAAGATCCTAAATATTGAACAATAAAAAAAATGTAAATGTCAAAATCATCGCTAGTACTGAGTGAGCCATCTGTAAAGGCGCCCTGCGCGCTGTCGCCCTAATTTGTGGTAATTGAATGAAATCCAGTATAAGTTGATAAGTATAGGTGGATTAGCTGGCGATAGTACTGAAGTGTTATTGCAAGACTCAAGGCCGTTTTGAAACTTTAATTACTATTGTTCAGACGCCTACTAATAAATTCAATTTCAAATATTAGTCGGCAAGGTCTTTTGAATGAAGGACGATCACTCATTAACCTTCACTAGAATTCCCTTTTGCCGTGTGATAAATAGCATCACCTCATATCTTCCCGTGGGTATCGTAAGAAGCGACTAAGGGATTTGAGGGTTGATAAGTATTGAAATTTATTTATTGCCGTGTGGTGCCGGCAAAGTAGAATAGCACCACCCCCTCTCTTCCCGTTGGGGTCGTAAGAGGCGACCGAGGGACAAACCCGACCCAAACAGCCAGGGCCAACCGTATGGTGGCGGTTAATCCACCACAAAAGCATTTCCAAGGAGGGTTGACGTCTGGTAGGCGGCCGGTCGTAAAATTCAGCCAAATCCTTTTGCAACACGATTTTATGTTCAACGAAACGTGTTGCGCCTTGCGCCGGCCCCAAATAATTGGGATAAGGGCAGGAAGATGATGAAGTATTGAAATTTAAGGCGACAGAAGTTCCTAAAAGTTGTTATTGATTCTTGTTGCAAATCTGATAAAGGCCTACGTATAGTAAACATAAGTACGTACTTTATTATGTGTGTAAATCTGCCATTAAACAAACAGCAATTAGCAGCTGCCGAACAAATAGTGTATGTTTGTGTTCAAACACAACACGGCAATGTTTGCTTTTCACTACTTAGCCGTAAAGTAGTTCCTTTGTCTTTACTCTTATGACGTCGGGAAGTTAAAACTTGAATTTGTCAGAAACTTTTATCGCCTAACCGGGTTTCGAGGTGAATTGGGTCGTCTAACGACCCTAGTAGCGATGGGGTTTTTCAACTGCCTATAAGTAGCAAGCCTCTGACATGGTTGTGTAACGATAACGACCGCCGACTAAGTAATCATAGACAGCAACCGCGTTCGAGGTTTGACGTGCCCTCCGAGGCACGGAACCATCAGTCCTTTCGGAAAATCAGGTGGTTTCGGTGGTTTCCCTAATCATATCACTTAGAGACCGTGTTAGACTATCCCACGAAAGAAGTTGGCTGACGCTACGGTTTATAAGAAAAAAAAATTACTTCATCACATCACTATGTCACTTGACAAAATGTAGGTACACTGAGCTTTTATATCATTCCTTTCGTGGTGCAAAAGTCTGACACTGATTGAAAAAGAGACCTGTGAAACTTCGCAACTAAACTTTAGTTCACGAAGTTTTTCTTAAGCTCTCCAAGCCAAGCACTATTTTAAAAAGCAGCTTTGCAAATGACATTTAAGAACTTTAGCTCACTCTCAACCTCTCAGGTTCACAATGAAAGCTAACTTTCGCGAAAAAACTTGCAGTTTTTAAATAGAAATAAGCCTGAGATTTCGTTTAGGTATTGTAAGTTATAGTTTCTCAAGTAACATTGGCAAAGCTGTAAATACCGGGAGTAACAGAAAGGGTATAACAAGCCGAAAGGAGGTCAAGGTACTCATGAAACTGAACAACTTTCCCCATGGAACATGGGTCGAAATATGAAAAAAAAATTAGACCTCCCATAGTAAATCAATTAGCTGATCGGCAATTTTGTATGGGAGGTCCAATTTTTTTTCATATTTCGACCCATGTTCCATGGGGAAAGTTGTTCAGTTTCATGAGTACCTTGACCTTCTTTCGGCTTGTAATACCCTTTCTGTTACTCCCGGTATAACTGTGATTTTAATGAAAAAACCTTCAGAAAAGTTCGTGAACATAAATATTCTGTATGGCACCTTTATCTTGTAGTATTCTGGCATGTTAAATTCAAGCCCAGTACAGATCAAGATGGGGAAGAGGGAGACCTTGGAGAGAATAGCCTTTGCTTACAAGAAAGATTTTGTTCTTTAGTTAGATTAGTTTAAGTTTACTTAGTTGCCTATGAGCTTCATGTCGGCATAGCTCACTTCCTGCTGTGTTGTACTGTACATGTGTTGCAATGGGATGGTGTACCTTAAACCGCTTATCCTGGAGCACCTTCTTGATGGCAATGAGCTCCCTGTTGCCTATGGTATGAGCTTCAGCAAAGCTCACTTCCTGCTGTGTTGTACTGTACATGTGTTGCGATGGCATGGTATACCTTAAACCGCTTATCCTGGAGCACCTTCTTGATGATTCTATACCGTTGCCTATGAGCTTCATGTCAGCATAGCTCCTGCTGTGTTGTACTGTACATGTGTAGGTATGGGAAAGCCCAGGACCGATCAAGGTGGAAGGAGAATAGAGAGAGACCAATAGACTTTGCTTACAAGAAAGTAATTTTGCTTTAGTTATTTCAGTTCTAGTTTGCTTAGTTGCCTATGAGCTTCATGTCAGCATAGCTCCTGCTGTGTTGTACTGTACTTGTGTTAGTATGGGATGGTATACCTTAAACCGCTTATCCTGGAGCACCTTCTTGATGGCAATGAGCTCGCCGGTGTCGCACAGCTTGGCCTGGTACACGACGCCGAAGCTGCCGTTGCCTATGAGATTCATGTCGGCATAGCTCCTGCTGTGTTGTACTGTACATGTGTTGCTATGGGAAAGCCCAGGACTGATCAAGATGGAAGTAGGAGAGGGAGACCAATAGCTTTTGCTTACATGGAGGTTTTTTGCTTTAGTTAGTTTAGTTCTAGTTTGCTTAGTTGCCTATGAGCTTCATGTCAGCATAGCTAACTTCCTGCTCTGTTGTACCGTACATCTGTAGGTATAGGAAAGCCCAGGACTGATCAAGATGGAAAGAGAAGAGAAACACCTAATACCGCCTTTGCTAACAAGAACTTTTTTTGCTTTAGTTAGTTTAGTTCTAGTTTGCTTAGTTGCCTATGAGCTTCATGTCGGCATAGCTCCTGCTGTGTTGTACTGTACATGTGTTGGTATGGGATGGTGTACCTTAAACCGCTTATCCTGGAGCACCTTCTTGATGGCAATGAGCTCGCCGGTGTCGCACAGCTTGGCCTGGTACACGACGCCGAAGCTGCCGTTGCCTATGAGCTTCATGTCAGCATAGCTCCTGCTGTGTTGTACTGTACATGTGTTGGTATGGAATGCTGTACCTTAAACCGCTTATCCTGGAGCACCTTCTTGATGGCAATGAGCTCGCCGGTGTCGCACAGCTTGGCCTGGTACACGACGCCGAAGCTGCCGTTGCCTATGAGCTTCATGTCGGCATAGCTCACTTCCTGCGGCCGGTCGGGGCCCTGCCCCGGCGTCGCGACCACCGTCGTCACCTTTGATCCGTCTTTGCCTGGAAAGAGGAGAATAATGTTTAGTGTTGAGAGTCGTGTACGTGTTTAGTTTCAAAATCGGTTTTAATATATCACATCCAATTTTTTGTGCAAATATTTTCAGGGTTTATTCTACTCGCGAAACTTAACAACTTTCCCCAAGGAACATATGTTGAAATATGAAAAAAGAAACATTGGACCATCCATACAAACAGACTGAGTCGACTGGTACATTTTGTATGGAAGGTCCAATTCTTTTTCTCATATTTCGACCTACGTTCATTCGGGAAAGTTGTTCAATTTCATGAGTAGAACATCCTCTGAAAATATTTGCAGTGATTTTAATAAGGACCTTATATGGCTGGAAACATCTGATTGCGTCGGAAATAGGTACAATCAGCTGCACAGCCTCTAACAGCCAAAAGCAAATGACAGTAATAGTTATTTCGCAAAATCAAAGCGTATCATCGCCAACATCGGGTGAAATTGTCGCGTCGATCAAACGTTTATGAATCGTAATATCCGTAGGAAATGGCAAACACATTTGGTCAGATCTAAATCTAGTTTACGATGATGGTCGATTCCATTTTAAGAAACGGAAATCACAAATCTTTATGAGGTAACGATTTCTTACTTTGATAGACAATGCAATGCACGTGGTTATAACAAGAAGTAGACACCAAAAGTCACAAGACATTTCACATTATACATACACTATATTCATGATCATGTACCACCATTCATCTCTTCACGATATAAAGTCTCTAGAGAACGGCTTATTGCCCTAGGTTAAAGAGGGATTTACATATTGAACTACACGAACTTTACTTTACAGATGATGGAAATTCCACAATCACGTCAGTACCTGGCAGGCGGTAGAAAAACTCTGGGTTCATCGGGTCGTTACGTTGCCCCACAATATTAAAAAGTACTGAATTTACCTGAATAGCTCCATATAAACCCCATGGCAGCTAAGGTACTACTAGAATGCTTACATAGTCGGTGATGGTCTCTAATGCAATTGTGTTGTGACGCAAATATATCCATTACGTAGACACATCACACGACAGCGTGCCATGAAAGTAGTGAGTCATCGTGCTTACTCTACAGATTCATCGATAAGTATTATACTATGTAAAATTTCTTTCGTAAGTACTATCGTGAAATATCGTCGACTTGTCGTAGGTGCCTTGATAAAAATACGGATCGCCACACTATACGAATTACGATATGGGGAACTTTCTGTCTCTCTTTGTGTGGGACACCAGGTCGCTATGACACGAGGATCTCTGGTATCGGAGTATAACAACCGCCTAATACAAGTAGCAGTCCTCTGATATAGTTGTTTAATGACCGTCGCCTAAGTAATCAAAGATAACAAACGGTACTGACAGCTTAACGTGTCCTCCGAAGCACAACCAGGGGGATCGGCGCAGTATCCATGTGATGACGCACTATCACGCCTGAATACAATCCAAGCCATACCAAATACATAGCTACATACTTAAGTACATGCCTGCTTGTTAGGTAGGTAGGTACTATCTTATCTACCACTTGAACTTGAGATTCCAGATGCCTATCACAATCTCTGAATAATTTACAAACAGAGATATCCAGCAAAACTTTTCTTAGACATGTCAAACAAGACTACAAGTGTCACATTTCTTTCTAAAATTCTAAAATTTCAACAAGCCGAGTCAACTAACTTTGGTCAGATTCAGAAGATGGCTCATGCATAACATAAAGGTGCAGCTTATGCATCATCTTGCGATACAAAAATGCATAGCAATGGTAAAAAAAAACACAGATCAACACAAATAATAAGAAAGGACATAAAAAACTAAATCGCGACCATCGAGAGTAGACTAAAATAGTTTCGCTAAGTAGCAATGCATGAAGCAGCTAATACAAGATTCATTACGTAAATAGAGATAGTTATTTTGGACTACAAAAGGATATTTTAAGAAAAATATCTGTATACCTACTGATTTTCTACAGAAGAATAAGGGTGAGAATCCACCAGAGCTGTGCGAGGTAGCGAGGCGGTGAGCGAGGAAAAAATCCACCAATAGAATCACTTCATTTTCCTAGCCTCGCTCAGCTCAGCTCTGGTGGAATAGGGTTGAGCGAAGCGAGGCCATTCTACATACAAAACAAGCGAGAAATGTGTGCGAGGAATGTGTTGCGAGGAATGTGTAGCGAGGAATGCGTTGCGAGGAATGCGTTGCGAGAAATGTGTTGCGAGGTTTCCACTACATCGCATTCCCCCCGCTCACACATTTCACAGCTTCGCAACGCATCCTCGCTCCGCACATTAATGCGCATTTTCACAGCTCCGCTACGCATCCTCGTACGGCACATTTTACTCGCACAGCTTTGGTGGAAACCCCTACACATTTCCACAGCACAGCTACGCATCCTCGTACGATACATTTTCCTCGCACAGCTCTGGTGGATTCTCACCCTAAGGCAGGCGTAGGTAGGTATGCGAAATACAAAGTTATTGTGAAGAATAAACTATTTGTTCTTGTAGGTAGGTACATATTTTAACCAACATTAAAATCCTTTGTCGAAAATTTTATGCCTTTTAAATAATTCCATTTAAAAAGTTTATTTCAGAAAGTTTAGATACATAATTCTTTCATCACTTAAATTTTGTACTCGGA
The DNA here is from genome assembly GCA_024500475.1 of Phthorimaea operculella. Classification (NCBI taxonomy): domain Eukaryota; kingdom Metazoa; phylum Arthropoda; class Insecta; order Lepidoptera; family Gelechiidae; genus Phthorimaea; species Phthorimaea operculella. Next base: position 934,907 of record JANFCV010000073.1, read on the forward strand.
AGTTTATTTTGAAAGACAAGAGATTTGTGTCTGAAATAGATCTGATTAATTAAACGATCACAATCTATGATTATAGGTCAGACCAGCAGCATAGCGTGTCTTCGACGAAAGGAAGACACTAATTGTACTGTCGGTCAACTTGATATAGACTGTGGTTATGTAATTTGTAGATTCGGAAAACCTACTTGTTTACTACATGATTCATAGAAGAAGGGGACCCGAAATGGCAACATTGAGCTCAAATGTCATGTAATATGAAAAAGACATAAACAGTAATGTTGCCAATTTGGGTCCCTTTCTTCAATAAATCAGGTTATACCGTTCGCCCTGATTTTTTAAAACGTCAGACTAAGAGCTAAAAGGCAGACCTATCTGATCCTAATGATCCTCTAGGCGGCTATAACTGGCGAAGCGGTGCCGTCTTTGACAGACATTTCTTTGAAGGAACTTATACAGCTTTATTGCAATTAAACTAAGATGCGCCTCGCGCGCCGTTTCCCTAACTTGTGCTAAGATACCCAGTTACTTTTGCTCATTTTGCTTTTTCCATCGAATTGGATATCAAGTCAAACGACCCAATGAACCCTTGTGTCAGAGAATTTCAAACGCCTACTACCTAGGCCTCTGATATGGTTGTGTAACGACCGCCGCTCAAGTTATGTTACAGACAGACAACAACCAGGACCCATATATTAATGTTCCCTCCGAAGCACGGAATCATCTATCTCAATTTACTGGTAGGTATTTGTTTGTTATTTTGCGCTCTGCATTACATTGCTTTGTTTCTAACAATCAATACAATGCGGTACAACTGAGTAGCGAGCGATGATGCGAGAGAACAGTATTGTCGCTAGAACGGCTCAGGGTTGCCACGCATACCCTGCACTGCACACCTGGCATCATACGAGTCATCAGTTAGGTATCCACAAATTTTCCTGTCGACAAGGCCCGATTTGGCATAAATTTGATGGTTACGGTTTAGGCATCAAAACGATAAACTAAAGAAAGACTAAAGATAACTATTCATGCCAAATTTGGTGTCAGCCAGGGCAGGTTATGTAGCAAGTATCTTGAGTTTATCGTTAACGATGGATGGGTAACATCACGATTACAATCAACACCGATTACGATCAAAATCTTCTGACATTTCACCGAAATCTTATCTCAAGCAAATACAAAAAAAATGCTTCGGTTCTAGTGCTATTTTATTTACATTTTACATAGCAGTCATTGGGTAAATGTAAATGGCAGTGTGTTGTTAGGTGGTCAACGGGTGATTAATTTGTTTTGTCTGAACATGTGAACATAACTAATTTGTGACAGCCCTGACGCATTGTCCGCAGTGCGCAATCTCTCGCTCGGCTGGGCTTCAAAGGGCACGGGGATGCAATGCTTGCCTCAGAGCAACTAACCCGCAATTTCACCCTCACTTGACCGCAACAGAGGCGACAAAGCTGCTTTCTTCTTGTGAGTGGATTTAACATATCTAAGTAATTAGTGACAGCCCTGACGCATTGACCGCAGTGCGCAATCTCTCGCTCGGCTGGGCTTCAGAGGGCACGGAGATGCAATGCTTGCCTCAGAGCAACTAACCCGCAATTTCACCCTCACTTGACCGCAACAGAGGCGACAAAGTTGCTTTCTTTTTATGAATGGATGTAACATATCTAAGTAATTTGGCACAGCCCTGACGCATTGTCCGCAGTGCGCAATCTCTCGGTCGGCTGGGTTTCTGAGGGCACGGGGATGCAATGCTTGCCTCAGAGCAACTAACCCGCAGTTTCACCCTCACTTGACCGCAACAGAGGCGACAAAGCTGCTATCTTCTTTCTTGTGAGTGGATATAACATGATCTAAGTAGTTTGGTACAATTATTTGCTTTGAATTGCCCGATATTTCAGTCCAGTTACATGGACCATACTATTTTAGTCATGATGTGTGTCCACGAAAGTTTAAAACAATATAGTTACACAATAACTAGTTTAAAACAATATATTAGTTTGGTACAGCCCATCTAACTAGTTTGTTCATAGTGTGCAATCTCTCGCTCGGCTGGGCTTCTGAGGGCACGGGGATGCAATGCTTGCCTCAGAGCAACTAACCCGCAATTTCACCCTCACTTGACCGCAACAGAGGCGACAAAGCTGCTATCTTCTTGTGAGTGGATTTAGCATAATCTAAGTAGTTTGGTACCTACAGCTATTTGCTTTGAATTGCCCGATATTTCGGTCCAGTTACATGGACCATAATAGTGTAGTCATGATGTGTGTCCGCAAAAGTTTAAAACAATATATTAGTTTGGTACAGCCCATCTAAGCAGTTTGTTCATGTGCGCAATCTCTCGCTTGGCTGGGTTTTGTTTCCGAGGGCACGGGGATGCAATACTTGCCTCAGAGCAACTAACCCGCAATTTCACCCTCACTTGACCGCAATTGAAACTAAGCTATGGACTAAATGTGGCATAGGCTTGTGAAAGCGGTAAGTGCATGTCCATCGGAGTAGACTATCGTTTCTGTTTTGACTCTAAATTCTGAAGTATATTGTGGATTGTGGAGAACTTAGCTGGACGGGTATTTTAAATGAATAATTGTTTGTGTGTACAATACAGCTTGTTATGATCCCGACCAGAGGGTTATTTAAATTGTGTTTTGCCAGTATTTATTTGGCTACGGCTGCCGCGCCACCTTAAAGTATAAATATTATGACATGTACGCTTACGAGCGCAATGAATGTCGAGGCATAACAGCGCAATGAATGTCGTCAAATATTGAATAGCATTAGGTCACTCGTATCACAGAATATTATACCTAATTGTTATACCTAGGTAGTCTTTTTAATACCACAATGGCAACTGACCTCGGTTAACATAACAGACGTTTCAAATAACAGTAGGTAGATAAACCACAAAACGTGTGAATCATATTTTCCTCGATCAGCAACAAGATCCAATTTCGCTCAGACAGATCATACTTCAGTATCATATCCGTGCAAAAGCGAAACTTTGTAGCAGACAAAGATCATAACTAAAGAAGTTTTTTAGGTCAATACGTGCTGGGATTGTACACGGAAATAATAAGAAAACTTGCCGACTATTGGCACGTGTCAACTGAAAAAATACTGAATTATTTACTTATAGTAAGTAAGGTCGGTCTACTTCAGCTTCTTTCATATTAATTTCATTAAACGTTATAGGCCATACCACACAAATGAACGCTTGTTTAAAATAGTACTTCATAAGAGGCCTTTAGTAAAAGGTTTAGTCTTGCACTGGTATCGATATTTAACATGAGAAATACTAGCAAAATCCCCAGTCATGTATATAATCTTTTAGCATACTTCTTCGCAACACTACAAAAATGTATCATCTACAATATTTTCTCTTTATCTAAAACTGCATGAGGTTTTGTCTACAGGTATCATAAACATGCGAGAGTTATAGCTACTAGTATATCGTCATCATATTTTTCAGCTTAACACGGCATCAATTCAGGGCAACACATTTTTCACTGTCAGTTGACCCATCCCATACGCAAGCGAACTCTACAAGAATTTCCGGTGATTTTTATTTAATTAGTAACATATTTTATCGCGTGGTAGATTTGATTTATATCTGCTATTTTAATGCCGTGTGATACGGGCGTACACACGTTAATATCATCGTCCATATCACAGCAGCCTTCCCTGCAAAATTTTTACCTTCGCCTGCCCGGAAAATACCGCCCAATAATTGAAGGCCCATGTCCAGCAGTGGACTATTGTGACTCGTAAAGGTGATCTGCCAAGCGCGGTTGAGTAGCAATACCTACCAATAACTGAAGACCCATGCCCAGCAGCGGACTGTTGTCAATCATAATGGTGATCTGATGACCATTGATTAAAAACCTAAGATATCTTACTGGCTATAAGCCTGGAAGTACTACTATCTATATGTTTTCAATTTTGTTTTAAACACTATTTTCATTGTATCACACGTTTCAATGTGCGTCATACAAAGTGGTTATTATAGGGCAGTTAAACACTAAAGCCGATACAAAACCTGAACCATTATAAGTGACGAGCAGTGATTATATAACACAAAAGGCACGAGACACTGTAACACAAAGAAAACAGTTCTATTGTGTTTAAAATAAACTAGACCACAACAAAGTAAGGATGTATTGAAAATAGTTTAAGATATGTAGACGATATTGTCATTTGCCTACACCTTAAACACCTTCGGAACAAAAAGTTGAATCACAAAAAGTTGAATTCTTAAAATATTGAATTCTCAAAATATTCAATCTCAAAATGTTGAACGGAATTTTTCTAAGTTCCAAATCCTAAACATGCTAGGATTATGTAGAAGATATTGTCATCTGCCTACACCTTAAACACGCTGACTCAAAATATTATAAACGAGGTTCAACAAATCACCTTAAACATAATCTAACACTCATCATAGCTCTTACTCCCACACGACACGAATATAGAACCAGAAATAGGCTTCTGCGATTTAAGCTTTTCTTTGATGATCAAGTATCAACCAATGAGAAATCTACTATTGGGCATACGCCTCTCTTATGCGACTCCATAGACCGCGATTTTTAGGTGTTCTGCACCCAGCGGCTGTCCGTAACCATCTAGATTGTCGGTCTGGTAGAAAACCTGCTGCCACACCAGAACCTTCCAACCCTTTTCCGATCCCATCACTTCAGCCTGTCTTTCACACGAATAAATTTTATTTCACGTCCCAAATAATATAACAAATTAGTGACTTTTATTGGATCATCAATCACTGTGCCTAAAAGGGGCTTTGCTTTCACAGTCCATTAAAGTCTCTCAGACTCAGTATTGATTCTATTCGTTATACATTCAGCCACTTTTACTCAGAATATACAAGGTGTAAGAGACGGTCGAGAGATAAGGTGCATACCAACCATTAAACTGAACAACTTTCCTTAGGAATATATTTCAGAAAAGGAAAAAAAAAACTTCCCGTAAATAAAGGCAGTCAATTGATCGTGATTTTGTGTGGAAGGTCGGATTTTTTGTAGTTTAGCTTAACCTTACCAAACAAAATAATCTTCATACGGGAAAGTCATTCAGTTTCATGGTCTTCATGTACCCCCTCAGATACGGGGAGCGACCCTCATACCATACCGACCTTCATTTATTTTCGCAATGTCCTTCTATGAAACACGAGAAATCTAGTAAAGTAGATCCTCCTGCCTTCTCCGTAAAGAAGATCCCAAGAAAATCTGTCTTTCCTTTGAACATGAACAACACCTACGTATGGCCTGTGGAAAATATTGGTTTTCCGCCGAAGTAGTGACAAATCTATACCTTTTGGTGCTACCCACGCCTTTGCGCTCTAAACTGAACTGTGTCAAGTTATACATTGCTGCATTGCATTTAAAGAATGAATTCATTGAATGGAAGCGGCTAAGAATACTGCCACCCCTAGTTCACTCAGGGTGTTACTAAAAGGCGACGTCAAATTTTTGACCTCGGCTAAATATCTGTCGACTATGGTCAACCACCTATATTAGCATTCCCAAAGAGGGTTGACGTCAGGCAAGCGGCCGGTCATAAAGACATAGCCAAATCCTTTTGCTCTATGATTTTGTGTTCTAACAAATCATGTTGCGCCGACCCCAACTGATTTGGGATAAGGGAAGGAAGATGATTTAAAGTTGTGAATCATACGTCATACAAGACCAGCAGTGAATAGCTTTGTTAGAAACTACAGTAGTAGTAGAGTCAATACTTAGATATTGCATTAGGTATCTTTAGTGGTTTATTTTGTAGCACGTCGGAGTGGTATTAAGCTTGTTCGAACTGCAGTAACTTGATATAGAAAACCTATTTTAGTTTTCTTTTGTGCATGCGCTCAGACAAATTAGTGATTCATTTTATACGTATTTATTTAATGATACGGTATTAATTCTGCTTCATGTTAAATTGCGAATACCATTGAAAATAAATTCAAAACAATTATTTAAGTACCCACTTCTGTTGGTGAATCTCGGAAGCGAAATATTTATTAAATACTTAAACGGGTCTTATATTTCTTGACGAATACAGGCTGGCAGGTAAATTCCTTTACGAAAATTAATTTCGAACCATTTCCAAGATATCAAAATAGCAATGAATTTTAGAGAAGAATTATTCTCTTGAAATTGTTTATCTCGAAAATCACGGGACCATGAAATACAGAAGTACATTTTGAAGATACTGTTTTTTACAAGGTTAGATATATTTCAATATAGATAGACGCATAAATATCTCTAGACTATATTATACTCAGCACATTTAACTAATTATTCATAAACTATGCTAAATTCAGCAAAGCTTACAGCTCCCTAATGACAATAGTTAGGAGTAACTTCAATTACCTACAGAATAAGTTGGTACAGTAACTAAAACAGAACGCAATAGTCAAACACCCAGGTGTTTCGCTTTTCAACACTGAAGTAATTTTACGTCATAATCACTCCTATAGGAATAGCTTTGCTTAACAGATAAAACATGAGTACAGGTAGGAAGAAAGTCTTAACAAAAATTGGGTGACGAAACTGGAGGGAATAATGTCTGCGGCTCAATAGACCGATGACTTATAGAGGGTGGCGAAAACAAGAGATCGTTGTTTATGGCGGACTCTGGGGGAGGAGGCCTACATTCCTCCTCTTTTTCGAGTGGGACACCGCGTCGTACAACGACCCGATGAACTCTGATGCCGGTGATTTTCAACTGCCTACGACAAGTAGCAGGCCTCTGACATGGTTGGGTATCGACCACCGTCTAAGTAATCATAGACAGCAACCGGCACCTAGGGCTTAATTTGCACGGAACCATCTTGCTTTCGGACAATCAGGTGGTTTAGCCTGCAATGTCCTAACCATACTGGATGGAAACAAATTCACAGAGTGATAAATATCAACTTTGTGAAGTGAACCACCGGGAATCGAACTCGGAACCTTTTGCGTCGCAGGCAGTCACACTACCACTGCTCCACATCGGCTGTCACAGCACTGGACTGCCATAGGCGGATTGATGTGATGATGAATGATTGCATAGGTATGCACAAAGCGAACACCCGCAGATCTTACATGTAACTATTTATGCCGTTCATTATAAGTGCATTATCTTCCAGACAACCTTGAAAGGTGCATTATATTTGCATCTTAGCAAACTTTTCCACCTCCGCCACGTCTGACGTCATCACGCCGTACACCTACACAAGTCTATTGTCAGTAACTTTACCTAAGTAGGGAAAAACTTGGTGGTTGCCGATAGCATCGGCTTCGTAGAGCGAACAGCCGGCCGCACCCTTAGCAACTTTAGACACAAGGGGAGAATACTTTGTGATAAGTTTCTTGTCCAATGCTTCCTGAGAGATCTTTGTTTCCTAGAGCCTTTAAGCTTACTCAGGCTAGGTAGCTAGGTTAATATCTACGTGTCTCCCTGTGTTAGACACCTACGTGTGTCTATAATGTAATTCCAGGGCAAATAAAATGGGCAGTGTAAATACAATACTTTGCACTGCAACAAATCCGCCTGCCAACTATGACGGAAAGGAGATCATTGCCCGTGCACTGGACTTCTGAAACAGCTTTTCTTAGCCAGCAATGGATAGTCGAAAGTCACCTCTAGTGCAGTAGGTACCCCTTTTCGACGCAAACTCCCCCGCCCTTGTTTATCACTAAGTATAAGTACGCCCTCACTTCATCATAACCAATGATGTAATTCGGAAATGGAATTTTCTCGAAGATGGAAAATTATGTTTCGAAATCGAAAATCATTCACCGAATCTTCAATATAAACAAAATTTACCAAAGACACATGATCGATGTTAAAAAAATCTCAAATTTCATAAAGTCGTAATGATAAAAATTCAGATTGCTTGAAAATAATGGTCTGTTCGCGATAAAGTTAAGTTCAGTTACATCTACAAAGAACAACCAACCCTTAAATACCTATCATAACCATAAGATGATAGACTATTGAACTGACCGGACGCTTACTCTTTCTAAGTTCTAAGTTTCTTAATCATCAATAAAGTTTGAACTGCAATTTGTAACGAAAAATTGGATATAGGTTACCTTTATCAACGCCCAAACACTTTTCTTCAGCACTTCCAGGGAAGGCCGTATTTCCACGTAAATAGTGGTATAAATAGCAAGTGTGAGTGGGTGGACCTTTTCTGGGAAACTGTGAGAAAAAATACTAGGTGCGGTAGAGAATATCTCATCTAAGAGGGTGTAGGCTGTAGGCAGGTACAGTCGAGTAATATAAGGTTTACCTGATTGATTACTAAAGTTTGTAATTTTTTCAATATACAGGATGTAAAAAAATTAACTGCAAATATTTTAAGGGGTGAATCAGCCCATGAAACTGAACAACTTTCCCCAAGGAACATAGGACGAAATATGAAAAAAATAATTTGGACCTCCCATACAAACTGACTCGGCCGGCTGGTACATTTTGTATGGGAGGTCCAAAAATTTTTTTCACATTTCGACCTATATTCCTTGGGAAAAGTTGTTCAGTTTCACGAGCTGGTTCACCCTTTAAAATATTAGCAGTTGATTTTTTTACACCTTATATTCTAAGTGATAGATATTTTAAGAAAGAACCAGGGCCCCGAGTCCGCTAAATGAAAATCGTTTCAGTCGAGTCTCGATGGCATCTCAGTTGGATGGTTTCGGCCATTTCGTAGTCTGCTAACAGTTTTTAGTATGGAAAATCATAGTGGCAGTAGAATGACAGTTGAGTCTCGCTGGCATTACAATGGCTAAAAATTAGCAGACTTGGGGCCCAGATTAATGGGCTAAGTGATAAATGGGACACTCCAAATATCGCTAGGCCGACGTAGCAGAAAAAGATAGCCCAAAACCGAGACAACTAGCAAATTCTGGCGTCAGAGAACAAAATTCTCTTTGGGGTCACTGAGCCACCGCAGTAAGATTTATGGAATAAGACTGGGATTGGGTAAAACTAGGGTACTGCCTCGAAACTCGAGGCCATTCAGTTCAACCTCACGGCGTGTAAAATTGTTTATTATGGCACGCCAAAAGTCTTGTTTTATTCCAAAAGGTGCCACAATTTAACCTGGCCACTGGCTAAATGGACAGAAGAACGCTATGGAAAAACATCAAACAAATCATCTCGAAAAAGTGTAAGGCATTCTGTCCGCGACAGTACTTGATGTAAAGGGTAGTACCTAGTTAGTTAATGTAGGTCACGCCTCCATTTAATCCCAACTTAATTAAATAAAATCTTCGGCCCATTACTTCAAGGTTCACTCTCTTTGCTTCCTACGCAAAAGAATCTTAATGAATTGGACTTAGGTCGACTAGGACGATGTTTAAAGAAAAAGTTGGTCTTGTTATTCAAGTGGGACACCGAGTCGTCCAACGAACCGATCAACCCTGGTGTCAAAGTTCTTCAACCGCTTACTACAAGTATCAGGCCTCTACAATGTTTGTGTAGCCATTGCCGTCTAAGCAAACGGGACCGACTACTTAACGTGCCCTTCGAAGCACGGAATTATCTCACTTTTCAACACAGTTCAGCCTGAAATGACTAAACAGACTGGCATCAAATTTACAAAGTGATAAATGTCAACTTTGTGAATGACCCATCGAGAATCGAACCCGAAACTTTCTGCGTCGCAGGCAGTCGCACTACCATTGCGCCACATCGGCTGTCAAGAAAAGTTGCTAAGAGAGCTTAGAGTTCTTATAGGGGTTGGAAGAAAGCAGTGATTTATTTGGAAGCTTTCAGCGAATTCAGAGTAAGTTTTAATTTTATTTGTTCATTCCCTTTGTGTTTCAACTGCAAGAATGAATGGAGAGACGCCTGCAAAAGCAAGATAAACAGCTAACTACGAAATATAGCTTGAATGTATTTATAGATTAACATAAATTATTGGTTTAAAACTAAACTTGCAACCTGCGACCCCGTGGTAACTCTAACTATTATCGTACTTGCCATCTTAGAGCATAGATTGAATTTTCCAACTAGTGAGGTATTGCCGAAGTTCCTCTATAGCCCCGTCAATATCGACATAAAAATAAATAAACATTGCAAACGCGCATGTAACTACGATTTTTTTATATGTTGTAAGGTCCCTTGAGAGTAGTTAATACCCAAGTTTGCAACACTGAAAACCTTGTGCTGCCTCCACGGTGCTCAATAAACTGCGAAATTTTGGCCCATATTTCAGTTTTTTATAAAAATCTACCATAACGAAGATTTTTTCAAGTACGTTTCATAAGCTTTATTAAAGATAACTAAATTTGCTACAATTTCAGGGAAACCTGAGCACACTATGTCTTTTGGTTGCAAAGATACAGCAAGTCAAAGATGATCAATTCTTCCGCAGTGCTAAGAAAGCTGTGAAATTACAGAATTTCCGATGTAACAGCTCTTGTTACATTTTTTTTTTCAAAAATCATATTATGTTGTCCGACTTGCACTAAGCTAGTTTTTAGGGTTCCGTACCCAATAGGGTAAAAAACGGGACCCTATTACTAAGACTTCGCTGTCTGTTCGTCCATCCGTCTGTCACCAGGCTGTATCTCATGAATCGTGATAGCTACAGAGTTGAAATTTTCGCAGATTAAGCATATCAAAATCGGTTCAGTAGTTTTTTCGCGTGTATCTCATGAACCGTGATAGCAAGAGAGTTGAAATTTTCACAGGTGATGTATTTCTGTTGCCGCTATTACAAAAAATACTAAAAACCAGAATACAATAAATAGTAAGGGGGGCTCCCATACAAGAAACGTGTTTTTTTGTGGGTTTTTGTAAATAATGTTTCGGAGACTGTTTCTCATTAACCGTGACAGTTACATCTTTTGAATTTTCACATATGATGTATGTTTATTGCCGCTATAACAACAAATACAAAAAAACTGGCCAAGTGCGAGTCGTACTCGCGCAAAAAGGATTCCGTCCCATAATTTATAAAAATGACAGAAATATCATATCTGTTGCCCGACTCGCACTTGACTAGTTTTTGGTATTTGTTGTAATAGTGGTAATAGACATACATCATCTGTGAAAATTTCAACCATCTAACTATCACGGTATTCACGAGAAACAGCCTTCGAAACATTATCCACAAAAACGAGCAAAAGAATCACGTTTCTTGTATGGGAGCCCCCCTTAATATTTATTGTATTCTGGTTTTTAGTATTTGTTGTTATAGCAGCAATAGACATACATCACCTGTAAAAATTTCAACTCTCTAGCTATCACGGTTCATGAGATACAAGCGCAAAAACTTCTGAACAAATTTTGATTTGACGTTGACATTGGCAGCACAGGGTTTTCAGTGTTGCAAACTTGGGTGTTAACTACTCTTAAGGGACCTAACAATATATAACAAAATCGTAGTTACATGCGCGTTTGCAATGTTTGATGTCGATATTGACCGGTCTACTAGTGATGATAGGTGGGAAAGTTTGCACTGTCTATTTATGGTAGCCTATGGATGTGGTCTATGTCCAGCAGAGCAAATACTTATTATTTTCTCTCATGAAAAATGAAACTAGTGACCTTGAAGTGGAGAGCCCGATCACTAAGCACCAGACTACGGAAGCAGACTATAGGAGGGTTGACTATTTACATAATTATAGCTTGTTTACATCATAGTTTACATAATTATAGCATAACAACTCCGTTCTATGACAATGTAGCAGAATTCTGAATTCCTACACGTGGCTCTATCTATAAACATAAGTTACTACGTGCACTAAAGCTTCAATTAATTACCAACATTATTTTATATAGGGTGAAATTTTACTAGTGACCGATAGCGAAAACTCAGAACCGGCTGGTGATAAGGAACAACTTTCCCCAAGGAACATAGGTCGAAATACGAAAAAAAATTTTGGTCCTCCCATACAAAGTTACCGACCAGCTGATTTGAATTACTATGGGAGGCCAAAAAATTTTTTTCGGATTTCGACCTATGTTCCTTGGGGAAAGTTGTTCCTTATCACCAGCCGGTTCTGAGTTTTCGCTATCGGTCACTAGTAAAATTTCACCCTATAGAGGCTAGTTTATATCATCAAATGACATAATTTTAGTGGATAGACTATAGCATAATTATGCTGCTTATTTTGATACAGTAAATATCGATTTGTTCCAAAAGTTACGACGCGATGTTTCCCAGTAAACCGACCCAATTATTCTCTAAATGGATGTCCTTATCATTTATTATTGTCACTGCCGCTCAATATGGTGGGAAAGATACCAGAATAATTCTGATTAGGAAGGAACATCGTATTATATCAACAAAGGCTCCTGTGTTTGTTGTTTTCGCAAAGTAAATTTCATTTTCGTAAGCAATGTTTTGGTAAACACGAAATTATGACGAGAATATTTCAGAGTAGTATTTTATTTATTCTTTACGTCGGAATAAAGAGGTTGAACGAGTTAGTTTTTACAACTACGAGTATCGTAGAGTGGGCAACGTGCCAAATCCTAGGGCATTTAGCTAGCAGCTATCCAAATACGAGTCAGCAGGGCGTATGGCCTGGCCAGAATGCGGGCCACGATGAAATGTTTTCCTGTGAATAGGTAGCGCTGTGGCATAGCGTTGGACGCCCTCCAGCCTGATGGACAGATGACTTAAAGAGGGCGGTTAACACGGAGTTGGATAGCAAAATGACAGAAGATCGTGCCTTATGGCATACCCTGGGGTAGCCTACTTTGAGAGCCGTGGACTTCCCCTCATAGTAAAAGCATCCAATTACTTCCCCTATCCAACTTCGAAATTCAAACGCCGCCCCAGGCACGTCCTTTCTGATGATGACGATCCCATCACATTAGCAGCCGCTGCAGCCAACGCGAGTAGATCACACTCCACAAGCTCTTCAAGCAACCGTCGTCCCCGGCGCGGAGGTCCCTCATTTGTGCCCTTCTTTGGCAACTACCGGCATATTCCCGGTAGACATAGTCCGATCCGTTCTTCCCAGAACAACTCGTAAGTCCAGTCTCACCCCAAAGGTGATTGGGCCCAAACACATCCGGGTGAGCCCTCGCTCCCCACCAAATAGTTAGGTGTAGTTTTTGCCGGTCCCGGGACCGAGAAACATAGAGCCCATTAATAAAAAAAAAAAAGAACCGTGGTCTGTTATGGGCTGATGTGTAATATGATAGGAAGGCTATTCCATCCTTTCTACATATAGTAAAATGGCACACGCACTAAATGACAAAATACGTCGTGGCGCGCATTTATTTTCAGTTTTAGTTTTTTTTTATTTCGTCGCTTAGAAAGAAAACTGAATTATTAATGTGTACAATAGAAATGGAGCAAAATGGTGGTCATTAAAAAATCACGCGCAATCAAAGTGAACTTGCCGTCTCGTCAACTATTCATGGGGTTTAATTCCACCTCAGCTTGCATGGCTTAATTCTCAGAGTATTGGTCATTTGGCTTTTAGGTTTTAATACGACCGTAGGATAGGTAGGTAGGTGGGTGTCTAATCGTTCTACCAGAACACCAGTAAAATCAAATAAGTCTAGACTATTGATAGATACTTAGGGTAAACGAACATGAAAAAAACCAATAGGTACACATTACGTGCCTAAAGGCATGCAACGATGTGGCCAACCTTCCGAAATAAGCGGTGTCTGTTAAGAGGCTACTATACCGAGCTGAAAGTTCGTGAGCTGTCAGTTGATAAAAATATTTCTATCTCATTTATGCATCCCACCCGTCCCGCAGCCATAAAAGAGACAGTTGTAGTTCGCTACCGGAAAATTTGCGGTCTGGGTTTACCAGGTTCCCCGTTCGAAATCGCCACCAAATTTGTTGATAGTGGCATTATTTTGTTGCCAATAAAATATTCTATGCCCGTATCATTTGTTTTGCTGAAATTATTGTCATATTTAGAAGATACCAAGGCGTAAACTTGGTGATAAATTTAGAGCATTTTGCCACGGCCATATCTTTTTTTAAATGCAATATTACAACCAGAAAAAGAATATGGAGCATAGATCTAGTCTAGAAGAGTTACCGTGCCAAAAATTGAGTCGATCGGTTGCGAATTGGGCGGGGGATACGTTGAAAGCGTTTGTATGAAAAATAATGACTATAGATCCCTCTTAAGGAGCAAATTCCATAAATCTCTATTACTATAGAAATATAAACTATCCATGGATTCATGGTAAGAAGAGATGATCCTTAAGTGCTCACTATTCCAAACAACTTGTCATGCATGAAATATGTGTCAAAATGGATTTAAAGTTGTACCTCCCATTCAAAGGAGATTGCCCATTTTTGGTCTAAGAAATTGTCTCGCCTCAAAACGAAAATTAAAGCAATATGTAATATCCCTCATTCTAATGAAGAACAGCTACGGCAATTGTTGTACAAAACAGGGAAAGTAACTTAACTGTTAAAGGTCATTCTACCGTTAGGTATTTTTCTCAAAGGTTTGACTGTGGTGTGAACGTTTTTTGCATTGTTTACTTCGGTATAGCTAACGATAACGATTTAAGAACGAAATACTCGATATACAGCCAAACTTCAGAACTTTTGTCTCTTCCGATACCCAACTTTAACATTCAATAACTTCAGAACTCCTATGATAATTAAATTATTTTCAGTTACAAAATGTTAAGCAATAATTAGACAACATAATTATTTAACTTTGGCTTTGATGCGAGGCCTGCAAGTAGTGAGGCAAGCGATAGACGAACATCCATAATAGAATGGGCATGATTCTTTAAAGTGATGCAACAACCCATTTTTTTGACCTAGACTGAGTTGACCTCGTGAATGGCATCATTCATCCTGTTTCTAACCCATGGGTGTCATAAAAGGCGACTTATGGATGAATCCAGGGAATAGGCAGCAGCAATCTCTGCGAATATCTATAACACCTTGCACTCGTCGTTGAACGACTCGGTGTCCCACACGAAAAGAAGAAGAAGAAGACCTTGCACTGCGCTCGCCAATCCGCCTGCCAAGCGTGATGATGAGTTTGGAAAAGCCCCCAATTGGAGGAGGCCCGTGTCCAACAGTGGATCGTAGTAGTAATAGTAGATTGAGTTGTTCGTAATCCTAAGGACATAATATTGCTTTGCATCTATGCAGATAGACTCAGTGTACCTGAGATAATGCATTCTCAGGGGAATGAATATTTATGTTTACTATTGAACATTATACAACATCATGGTTAGAATGCGGAAGGAGATATGTGTATTTGTTTGTTATGCATTGTTAACAAAGCGTAGAGTATAGTAGTAACAATATTATGCATTCATATTCTATCCAAATACGTAGTTCTTCATTTTTGTCAGTAGGTACGTAGAGTTGGACTTTCAGTAAAAATATAAATGCATTTGCCATTTAAATCAATTTGCCATTATTTCTAATATACCTACATACCTAGATTGGGTACGGTACAGTAATGCATTTTGATTGTTCGGTTACTAACTGCTAACTGCGCAGTAGATGCTGATAAGAATTGTAATAAATATTTCCAAATAGGTACAAATATGATTGGTAGAGCAAATACTCAAATTAAACATGCTTCGATCCTTGTTATCTGACCTACTGGTGTCTAAGGGACAATTTAGAACAGGCTGTCGGAGTATACTATCCAAGATAATTATTAATTCACTGATTACCATTAAGATCCGCAAAATGTACACTGTCTGGACAAAGGCCGCCAGACGCTTCTATAGACAACGATTCTAGACCGACTGCATCCAAACCTTACTATTTCATCTCAATATCTTATCAGTTCACCTGGTACGAGGCCGTGCTACTTTATGGTGAACTCTTACTTAATTGAAACAGGTACGCTTCTACGAATACACAAGAATAAAGCTTTACTATTGCAAAGGGTCTGTTGCACTTCGCGCTTCACTACTAAATGTATCGCAAACGCCCACAAAATCCTTCGAAGCACATTTCGTTATAGTGCGGCTAGCAAGATTTGTCAAATTCCACAATTAAGTAGCATTTTTCTACCGGGTGAGACAGGTTGATTAGAAGAAGAGATCGTTCAGTGAATCAGAGCGACAGATCTTTGAAGACGTGTTATTTCTCACACGTCATTATCACAATCAACGCTTGTTCTTTCGCCCGTTGCCATATGCAGATTAGGCGGTGAATCCGATTATAGCACCGCAATTACAACTTGGCGTGCACGGTATGTTTGAGATCAATATACGCTGTTTCACACAAGTCATCATAACAGTCTATTAGGTATATTCCTAACACAAACTTACACTATAACACACTATACAAAAATATTTGCACATGCGAGTAGTAATTTTGCCGTCCGCCCGCACCGAACGCTGTTGACAATCGCTACTAGCCGGTTCGAAACAGTTCGAGATCGCGAGTAAACGACGGCGTGTAGATGTGTGTGTGATTGTAGCGACGTTTCCTTGAAGCCGTATCTCTGTATTGGGCGGCCGCCAATACTTACTATGTGTCACTATTAAGGTCACTATCAACAACGCTTGTTCTTTCGCCTGTTGCCGTATGCAGATTAGGTAGTGAATCCGATTATGGCACCGCAATTACAGCATGGCGTGCACGGTACTGTGAGATCAATCACAAAGTAGGTATTGGCGGCCGGCTGGCCAGAAGGTATCAACCCTAGAGTGTATGTATAAATGGTCGGGAATACGGGCAAGCTGTCCTTCAGTAAATTCTCTATTTTGTGTCAATATAGGCTGCTTCAAACATATCATCATCACAATCAAAAAGGCAAGTTTTTTAGCCTGTTGCCATATGCAGATTAGGCAGTGAATCCGATTATAGCACCGCAATTACAACATGGCGTGCACAGTAGGTGTGAGATCGCGATCGCGAAAGTGAAATGGCGAAACAAGGGGCTTCCGGTACGGTTCCATGCATTCTAGTGTTTAAATTACTACTAAATAATACTTCTAAGTCTGACTCTCAAACTCAAACTCAAACTCAAAGCATTTATTTCTCAGTAGGAATTACAAGATTCACTTTAAGAAAGTCACATTCTAAATCAAACTTAAAAAAGGGAAAATTGGTAGTGCAAAATTTTCTCTTTTTTATAACAATTTGTGTTCCTACTCTAAACGCGGTTCGGGCGGGATAGAAAAAATAAAAATAAAGGCACTGCTTCGGGGCTGGCCAGGCTAACCACACAGCATGTGTCTTTATGCATCAATGAATGACAAGTAAATGGAAATAATCACTAAGTCAATATTTAAAACAATAAAGGTGTTACATGTGTATAGTTAGCCGGACCCCCTGGACAGGAAAACCCCCCAAAAACTGAGTAATGTATACTAACGATTTTGGCCTGATATTCTCAAGACTTAATGAAACTATGTATGAAAAGTTAATGCAGGGTGTAAAAATGTACTGACAAATTTTTTAATCGATTTGGCCCATGAATATCTTTCATCAAGGAAAATTATGTCGAAAAATGAAAGTGTTAATGGATATTGTATTGTATTTGTATGTATCATTTATTCATTTTAACACAATCAGTTTACAAAAAACTCGTCATTTTTCAGCCTTGTTTCTTCGATTACTTAAGCTGAATAAACCCTTAAAATATTTTCGGTACACATATTCACCGGCCTGTACTAATACTTTAGAAGTATTCAGAAAGTTTCAATAAAGTATCATGTCGCTGCACATCTGTCGAGTGTGACACATATTACAAAGTTCGTCGAGGAGGTATGAACTCGGGAGACTTCTTATCTGCTTAATACAAGTCGCATAAGCTTTATGGATGGTAAACTTTTGTCCTCTGTGGCTTGGCGTAGGATGGTTTTGTTAGCCTTACACAACTTGAAAATAAGTTTAACCCAGATTTTCTTTGCAAAGTTAAAACAGCAGAAATGATTTCAGTTCCTTTTCTTTTGTTTATAGTTCTACTGAACACAGTATCATTTTATTGTGCTTGATGTGTACAAGAATGGAGTACTGTTTTTCAGTTATAAGTAAGGCCCTACGCTTTAACGATTAAGAGGCTACTATACCGAGCTGGAAGTTCGTGAGCTGTCAGTTGATAAAAATATTTCTATCTCGTTTATGCATTCCACCCGTCCCGCAGCCATAAAAGAGACAGTTATAGCTCGCTACCGGAAAATTTGCGTTCTGGGTTTACCAGGTTCCCCGTTCGAAATCTCCACCAAATTTGTTGATAGTGGCATCATTTTGCTGCCAATAAAATATTCTATGCCCGTATCATTTATTTTGCTGAAATTATTGTCATATTTAGAAGATACCAAGGCGTAAACTTGCTTATAATTTTAGAGCATTTTGCCACGGCCATATGTTTTTTTAAATGCATTATTACAACCAGAAAAAGAATATGGAGCATAGATCTAGCCCAGAAGAGTTACCGTGCTAAAAATTGAGTCGATCGGTTGCGAATTGGCAGAGGGATACGTTGAAAGCGTTTGTATGAAAAATGATGACTATAGATCCCTCTTAAATAGAGTGTGTATCTCAGTTTGCTTTATCAGAATATCGTTGACATAAATACATGTATCAAGCCTATATCCCTGGAGGTGTAGGCAGAGAGTAAACGACTGTAACAGACGGCCACTTAAACCACGTCTGACAAAAGTTTAAGAGTAATTTAGAAGACTGTGTATCACTCTTCTTCTGTGTGTTTCATTTCATTTCACCAACAACAGATATTACACAACATTCAGAACTCAGTCAATACACTCATTGATGTGATTATTTTGAGTCGCAATAAACATCGTTCGATGTCTTGATGCACTTGATGGCACATAACTAGGTTAAAACGTCTATACCTATTCCATAAGGGGTCGTCAGACTGTCAACGCCAATGAACTTTTTTTGTGATATTCGATTATCATAGGCATATGATGATACACAGTCTTCTGAATGACTCAAACTTTTGCCAGACGACGTGGTGTAAATGGCTGGTTTTTACACCTGCCATTTACGCTCTTCCTAACCCGCAAGGGTTATATGCGTGATATATGTATGTATTGCAAAGATACAGCATAAAACAAGTTAGAGCGAGTCTTGCAACACAAAACGCCATCAGAATTTATAGTAGTAATACACGCGCACACCAATGATATTTACTATAGTAGTGAGACATTGTATGATTTCTTGATCATCCAAAATTTCTATACCACACACCAAGAAAAGCATTCTTATAGCGAAAAAACTACATTTTTGTGTACCTCTCCCGGTCTAGTATAGAAGCAATCTATCGAGTTTATGAAATTACTATTATTAAGTTGATACTTCATAATAATTAAATTACCATTTATCCAATTGAAGTAACAGACTAATAGACTCAAAGACGTAAACAAGGAGGGTTTTTGCTATTATAGCCCTTATTACCAGGAATGAGAAATCTTTAGGGAACATGTTTTTCATTAATAATCTTAAAAAACATAAGATAAGTAAGTTATAAAGTGATACAACATCTAAAACACCAAAAAGATAAAATACATGCCTAGACAAAATTTGCTGCTAGGTGCTAAATAGATTTCAAACGTTTCAGTCTATTTGTAGAATTTATTGATTTGAAATAAATACAACACAGTTTTACCATCTACATACAACATCGAAAACGGTAGTAATGGATACAGAGGAGATAAAGAACAAAAGTATCTATAGTTTGGATTGAACACTTAGAAATAAGACTTCAAAAAGAAATGTAAAAGGCGGGATTTGAAGATCTTAAGAGACAGTAAGCGACGCTCCCTCAACTCTCAAGAGCTTAAGATTCACGAAGCTTAAAGCTAGAGGATTGCTTAAACACTCAGACCGAAAGGGTGCAAGGGTGAGGGTGACACTACTGCCCAGCTAACGTGAGACACATCTAGCACTTACGATGTGAGGGGACCGCCTTCTTTTCCGTAGCCAGCTCGGCCTTTTTAGGTGTATCCACGTCGCCTGCACCACGGCAAAACACAAAAGCATTAGAACATTGAAGTGATTATGGTACATTTTGGGGGGTGACACAATAGGGGTATTTTGTGATATCGCGGACGGACACTCACTGATAGTACGCCGAAGTTTCTTACAGAATGTGGAGAGGCGATCGCGCGCCCGGCTCAGTTGCCCTGACTTGTCGTTGTCGAGGAGTCTGAGCAGGGAGGGTTCGGAGCGCGCGGCCACTTCGCCGACGGGGCGGAGGGCCACGGCTGGGCCGGCGGACACGCCGAGCTTGTCGTAGCATATCGGGGCGGCGGCGCACTCCAGCTTGGCAGAGGATCGCGCGCGGGCACGCGTCGTACTAGACTGAATGTCTGACTGCCGGCTACTGAGTGCCGCCCGCGATTTACTTAGCGCTAGCTCGACAATACTCAGTCAAACGTCGTTCATCGCTGGCTAAGGCCGCGACGCTCTATCACCGTAGCATGAGAAGCTAGCAATGTATGACAATGTTAACAAGATGTCGTGTCCGTGAAAATGCGCAGCGCACCTGAACTTACGGCGCTAAACTGCTAATTCAAACTTCGCGACTCTCCTTCGTCATTTGCCCGCAGTTTTGTTTACAAGAACATTTTGTTACATAAGCAAACGCATTTTCCTTTTACCATTGTTCTGTTTGCTTACTTCAAACAAAGTGATAAAAGCAAGAAAGGGTCAATGGACTATAAATGTGTCTCCTTATGTAAATTGACCAGCTGATCAATGACAAACAATGGAATTGTATCGAAATCAAACGTATTTATAACCTAAATACTTTATCAAGGTTTTTGTTAACCGCACAACCACAATATCACTTCGGTCGCAATAAATTTACACAATATAAATCAATTTGCCAGTTTCAGATCCAATTTGCGTTATGAAATTGAAAAGGCGATAACTAAAACCACAGGACATGACGATTTCAATGGATTTTCCCATAGTAACGAAAAAGACACTTCCTTGCGGTTAATTCAAGGAACGAATCAAGGGTTTTCTTACAATACACGAAGAAAGATGTTAGGGTTGCATGATTTCCTAAATTTTACATAAATGTACAACTGTAAAGATGCCAGCCGACCTTGAAACCTCGGTCAGTGATGAGATTAAAATTCCAAAGAAAAAGTGGGGTAGGCAGAACGTAAACAGCTGATAAAAAACGGGCATTTACACCACGCTTGGCAAAAATTTGAGTCCGTGAGTAGTGACAGGTCAACCCTCAAATCCCTTAGTTGCTTCTTACGACACCCACGGGAAAGATATGAGGTGATGCTATTCTAAGCCGGCACCACACGGCAATTTTTTATACGTCCTAGCTAATAAATGGCCTGGTTTGTTTTCGTATGACGAACGATATAGGCGACTAAGAGATCGGCAGGAATAGGGAAAAAGCCGGCGTTTTCAGGCAAGGCATTTTCCTGTTACGTGATCCGACTCCACAGGCTGAAATTGATTGATGGATCGTACGGTGACCTTCGTTCTATTTTTGGATGATATGGGTTCCGTTTTAGGTATTAAGATTGATTTAAATCCTATAAAAGGCTGCTGTGGGTTGAGAATTTGACATCGCTTTACCAAAATTTACGCTATGCTCTTCAATATCAATATAGGGTGAATTTTTACTATTGACCGATAGCAAAACGGCTGGTGATAAGGAACAACTATCCACAAAGAACATAAGTCGAAATATGAAAAGAAATTGAACCTCCCATGCATAGTAAATCAAATCTGCTGATCAGCAATTCTGTATGGGAAGTCCAATATTTTTTTTCATATTGCGACCGTTTAATGGGGAAAGTTGTTCCTTATCAACAGCCGGTTCCGAGTTTTCACTATCGGTCACTAGTAAAATTTTACCCGGTATATGCTGTTAAGAAAGCGCTTCCATAAATATATCCTAATGTTTATAACAAAGAGAATGCGGCAACTTTATGAAGTAAAACACAATACGCATGACGTCATCTTAGCAACTCCTGACAGCACTAATTAGACAGAGCGTACAAAACAAGCTTTTCCACTTATAAGAAGCTTAGTAAAGGCGTATACAATGTTAGAGTGAAACCGTTTACCCCTTGTTTACCCATTTTATATAACCTTTTATATCTGTGAATATCGGCAGTTTCTGTCGTAATAAATAGCGCGATTGTAAAATTTGCCCTATATCCTATAAGGGCCGGCGCCATCCAGTGAAAAAAATATAATCTGGATTGAAAATGAAGTCTGTATCATTTACTAACGTTAACTTAATTTCAATTACGACAGAATTCCCTTTCTTTTTGCTTCTGAAAGCGGCTCGGGGTTTGGCCCGTACTGGCCCTTACGGGGTTTTGTAATAGGTATGTAGTAGTTTTTAGTCATTACGATATAAACGGTGCGACGCCCTACTGAATTAAACGTGCGTGCTCGACCATTTTCGTCCTCAGAAGATTTTAATTAAGTAGACAATAAAACGGCTTCTAGGAAAGAGAGCTTGTAATCAAACTGGCATACTTTGTGCGAGAAGCTTTTTCTCGTATGAGTAAAGCAACAAGTGCGCAAAATTGCAGTACAAAATGGAATTTGAAACAGTAATTTCGATTTCTCATGAAGACGTGGGACGTAATAGCATTTGTCAAATAAGTGATGACATGCCATTGCGACATCGCGACGCTTGGTACACTTTCTATATGACACAAATGAAACAAAGCTACACACGTGAGACGCGCGTCCCATCGATACTGGCTGACGATCGCTTGTCTGACAGACGTCATGTTGCGCGTCGCGTCTCTGTGGAGCTTGCCTCCTATAAACACTCGACTCGATCCGGCACTAGACCTACATGCCAGGGATTGGCATATGTAGAGCTTTGGCGTCCATTCTTAATTAAGAGGACTCATTTAGCCAGCCAATACCAGGAACATGCTTGTTTTCCACACAGGTTAGCCTAAAGCAGTCTACTGCAGGACTTAGGCCTCCCCTAAGGTGCGAAACAAGTCACGATCATTTCTTATTTACTGTATGTCGTATTTGACCACCATATTGATGCCAGTATTTCAACCACGTCTTATAGGCACTCGATCCGACACTAGACCAGTAGACCTACATGCCAGGGATTGGCGTATGTGGAGCGTCGGCGTCCATTCTTAATTAAGAGGACTCATTTAGCCAGCCAATGCCAGGAACATGCTTGTTTTCCACACAATTATTCAGTCTATAGCAGTCCACTGCAGGACTTAGACCTCCCCCAAGGTACGCCATAAGTCACAATCATTTCTAATTTACTATAATCCCAATTTGACCACGATATTGATTCCAGTACCTCTACCACTTTTTATAGACACTCGGCACTAGACCTACATGTCACGGATTGGCGTATGTGGAACGGCGGCGTCCATTCTTAATTAAGAGGACTCATTTAGCCAGCCAATACCAGGAACATGCTTGTTTACCACACATCTATCTATAGCAGTTCACTACTGGATGTAAGCTAGGTATAGAGTGCACTTATAAGTTACCTACAACGAGTAGCAGTAGTAAGAAGAACACAACCTCTCTGTCTATCAGTAGCAAAACGCCAGTGACAACACTCTTGAAGCTCTATTACTTCCTCTCCTCAGGGTTTTCCTTATTCTATTGGCATGAATGAAATACAACGCGAAAGGAAACTGTTGCGTTTTATGAAATTTTGGAAAGACTCTAGGGATAGCTTGCAAGATAAGATGCCAGCAATAAAAACTACAGTATTCTGCCTGACCTAGGATAACCTAAGTGCGAATAAATAATGAACCGATAAATAAATACCAATTTGCACTACAAGTTGAGGGCGATAAAAAAGTTACGATATAATAAACCGTCCAGATGAATTCCATGGCATCTTAAGAGAGATCTGTAGTGATATTTTCTTCATACAAACGCTTTCAACGTATCCCTCTGAGAATTCGCAACCGATTCAAACAATTTTTGGCACGATGACTCTTCTTGACTAGATCTATGCTCAATATTTATTTTCTGGTTGAAATAATGCATTTAAAAAAATATATGCTAAAAAAATTATCGGCAAGTTTGCGCCCTCGTATCTTCTAAATATGACAAAAATTTCAGAAAAACAGATAATACGGGCATAGAATATTTTACTGGCAGAAAAATTATGCCACTATCAAAAAATTTAGTGGATATTTCGAACGGGGAACCTGGTACACCCAGAACGCTTTTCCGGTAGCGAGCTACAACTGTCTCTTTAACAGCTGCGAGACAGGTGGAATGCATAAACGAAACAGAAATATTTGACACTGACAGCTCACGAACTTCCAGCGCGGTACAGTAAACTCTTAATAGCTGTATAATAAAATTCTCGTCGACTAGCGAACTCGTGATGAGCATATTGAAACGTTTAATCAATTGATTCCTTACATAGTTCGTAAATTGTATTGGAAGAATAAAAGGCTTCTTCGCCTTGTCTCGTAGAATTGATAAATGATAGGCACTTAGATTTTAATGGTAGATATACCTATTGTGAAACTAGCGGCGGCCCTGAAAAGCATTTTCATCCGCGACTATACGTTTCCCTTGGAAATAAGCGTCTAGAAACACTAAGACCGAAATTACGCGACGGAATTCGGTGTCTAGAAACTATAAGGGGCTTTCCCGCGACAAATGGTAAGTATGTCGATAAGCAACAATTCTTATTTTAAACAGCTATTGCTTGTTACTTACAGGTCATAAAATGAGAATAACTGTAAAATGGCTTACCATTACGCGGACGGACAGTATTACGTAACATCTAGACACACGGCAGTGTGTCCGCCAAGTTCGAGCAAAGAACCGACACACCGGCCGTGGGTTATATTACACGAACCATTTCGGGCCAAGTTCGACCTACCTATAACTCAAAATCTATTTTATCTACGCATATGAAATTTCTAGTATCTGTCGAGATCTACTTACTTATCTAAAATACAAAATTTCATTAATGTACCTATTGTAGGTCTTGAGATATTGACGTCAGAAAATCGCTATTTTTACTATACACTCACTGACTGACTGACTCACTCATCAAAAACCTAGACCACTTCCAATGGTCGTATTGACTTGAAATTTGGCATGGAGGTAGGTCTTTAGGTCAAGGTAAAGGAAAAAATCTGAAAATGGCCAAGTGTGAGTCGGTTTTAAAAATAATGAAGGTGTAAATTCATACCCCTAAGGAACTAAAACAAAAAATTTATCTATATCTTCCAATGGTCGTACCGACCTAAAATTCGTTACGAAGGTTTGTAATTTAGTCAAAGTAAAGTAAAAATTGCTGTAATTGCTATGCCGTGTGTTGCCGGCTTAGAATAGCATCACCCCAATTCTACCCGTGGGTGTCGTAAAAAGCGACTAAGGGATACTCATCCAGGGAATCCTCGCCAATCCGCCTGCCAAGCGTGGTGAGTATGGCAATACCCCCCGATAGGGGAAGGCCCATGTCCAGCAGTGGACTGGTGTCGCTGTTATGTTATGTTATGTTAAGTAAAAATTGAATATATCCGGCTACGTATACATTATACCGCCCTGACTTGGCAAGCTTATCAGTAAATAGAAAACGTGTAAAAAAAAATCCAAGATATTGAATGGGCAATGCGCTCTAGCGTGTCAGTAGTACAAGACAGCATACAAAATGACAAAACAAAAAAGTTTCCTTTGCCACGCAAACGAAGAAAAATTTAATAAAAAAAAACTAGTCCATTTCTTTGTAAGAAGCATAGTCCATATACTTAGTCCATACTCAAAAATCTGAAAATGAGTATAAATGAGACATTTCTTTAACTAACTTACTCATAAGAATAAAAGAAAATAAACCTTACAAAAATAAATGAAATCCCACCCAAAACATAAATGTGAAAGGCTGCCAAGTTCGATAATATTAGAATGCTTCGCCTATAAAAGAAGTGAGATCTAAGTACCAAGTTCCATACACAGACCTCAGTTAAAAATAGTTACAGGAATGCACACTTGATTTTCCGCAGGTTGGAAAGTAGATTCTGAATAAATATCATATTAAATACCTAAAATTGTAATACTTACAAAAACGCAAACCTGTTTTTTCAGCAGTTTGCTTATAACATTTTTTATTTATTTTTTTCTGTACTTTGTAATGATATAACTCGGCAAGTTTTAATAGAAAATTATATACTTGACTCATTGCGTTTAGTAGGTTTATAACAAAGTGTGTGAAAACTTGCTAAGTTATATCATTAAAAAGTACAGAAAAAAATAAATAAAAAATGTTATAAGCAAACTGCTGAAGAAACAGGTTTGCGTTTTTGTGAGTATTACAATTTTAGGTATTTAATATGATATTTATTCAGAATCTACTTTCCAACCTGCGGAAAATCAAGTGTGCATTCCTGTAACTATTTTTAACTGAGGTCTGTGTACGGAACTTGGTACTTAGATCTCACTTCTTTTATAGGCGAAGCATTCTAATATTATCGAACTTGGCAGCCTTTCACATTTATGTTTTGGGTGGGATTTATTTCTATGAGAAAAACTTATTCAGAAGCTAGTTTTAACTTTTTTTGTGAGTGACTCGCTACACGGGATGGAAAAAGGATGATTGGGTAGCCGCAGCGGGTAGACCACAAAGACCAGGCCGGTCAGCTGAATTAGCTTGTACTAAATAGGGCTGGCATGGGGAAAATAGGTATTGGACATGAAGTTAGACTTACAATATACCTTGACAACATTTTAAGTACTTCTGAGGTATCATGGTGTTTTAAATACTTCGTCAATATGATGACATATTTTACACTTTACCTTTATAACCATCCTGTCTAATTTATTAGAGGTAGTACATGCGTATAGAAGTGACAGGTCATCAGCCAGGGGATGGAGCGTGAAGCTTTATCTAGCTAGGTTGAGTGGCGTAAAATTATGTGCCCGATAAATCATATGGTAGTCCAAAATACGAAATTCCGCATAAACTACATATGAAATTCTGGGATCTCTAGTAAATAAATATGTATGCTAAGAGCATACAGAATCAGTCTTCTTCTTTTCGTGTGGGACACCGAATCGTTCAACGACCCGATGAACCCTGGTGTCAGAGTTTTTCAACCGCCTACTGCAAGTAGCAGGCCTCTGACATGGTTGTGTAACGACCGCCATCATAGACAGCAACCGGGACCGACGGCTTAACGTGCCCATCCGAAGCACGAAACCATCTTACTTGCAGACAATCAGGTGGTTCAGCCTGCAATGTCCTAACCAGACTGGGATCAAATTCACAAAGTGATAAATATCAACTTTGCGAGTGACCCCACAGGGAATTGAACCCGGAACCTTTGCGTGGCAGGCAGGCATGCTAACCACTGCGCCACATCGGTTGTCAAGAATCAGTGAAAAAGTTGTTATGTGTTAGAATTGGACGTCAATATGCGGTCAAATTATCACTGTTTCGTTTTATTTTTCCATTAGCATGATAAAAAATAATCCTAAGCAAAGGGAGTTCAGTTAAGTTACATACAATGACCACCATTATTGTTTTTATCCAATGTTTTCCTGACGAAACAAGATGCTGATAATGAAATATGTGTGATGTTTTGATTAGTGGTATAATTTAACAAAACTTGAAGTGGGTGTATTTTAAATCAATATTTGCAACGACCAGCGCCGATCTTCTTTTTTAGTGGGACACCAAGTCGTCTAACGACCCGATGAACCTGAAGATAAAAAATTTCGTCACTCGCAAAAACTGGCCACGACTGAACAACGTCATCAAATCACAGCTGTTAGTAACAAGTCTGTTACCATACAGCAAAACAGCGTGTGCAATTTTCATACATTACGTATTGCGTAACATCGCAATCTGCATTCTACCGTGTAAGGAGAAAGTGAGGCGAATGTCAGGTGCGTGCAAGCATCGAGTCTGAACTCATGCTGAGCCCTAGTAACATTAAACTTCATAAGAAGGTTAGATTGGATTTGATGTTTAGCTTTGCAACTTGGTTGCAAATGTTATTTTAAATGCCTACTAGCGAGTAACTATAGTATTCTTTGCTACTACATATGTTATACAGAGGATATTAACTTTAGTTTCCAAGATGTGAGAAAATGGCTCTGTGGTGGCAGGTTTTTATTTCAGTAAATATATACCTGCATCAAAATTTCAGAGCGTGAGGTTAATCCCAATTTGATTGGAACATTACGGGATGAACCACTTTTATGTCCGTAAGAAAGATGGTTCACTGCTTTTAAAGGGTACGTTACGCAGCGGTTGCTTCCGTTTTCTACTTATATTACTTGAATACGGGCGTGACAGCTACAGCAGAAGCCTACTATTTACTTCTTCGTCTACTAAAGGGACACTGATGAACCCTGAAACCATGCCTTTGACATGGTGGTGTAACGACCGCCATCATGTACTCAACAGTTAGACAGCAACCAGGATCGACGGCTGTGCCTCCTAAGCTATTTACTTAGTAAGCGATATAAGAACACTTCGACACCAGGGTTCATCAGATCGTTTACCGACACTACATCATCATCTTCCTGCCCTTATTCCAAATCCTTTTGTTACACAAAATCGTGTTGCAAAAGGATTTGGCTGAATTTTACGACCGGCCGCCTACCAAACGTCAACCCTCCTTGGGAATGCTATCGTAGGTGGTATTACCGCCACCATACGGTTTACCGACACTACATAAATCAATCAAAAAAGGTGAATCGTGCAAAAGTCAGTGCAAACGAAAGTAGCGTGCTAATTGCCTCGTGACGGAACCCAACAAACTCCAAAACTTGTGCTCGTAATCCAATTACTGTGCCGCTCGTAATTCCATTAGCGAACGCGATATACGACAACAAACGTCGACTTGGCACGTGTGTATTTGAATGTGTTAGAAAAATAAACCCTTGGAACGAGCAAAATCGAGATTTGGTATAATGTGGCCAATTTGTTCAAGTAGGTGCGTCCACACTGCGCGAGGCAAATGCTCGTGAGGAATACGCTCGTGAGGCTCGCGAGCCAATTCGGCCCAATTTGGATGCGTAAGTTTGAGTTGCCTGCGCGCGCTCGCCCGAGCATGACCTTGGGTGAGCCCAAGCGTATGTCTCGGCAGTTGCCTCGCGCAGTGTGGACGCGCCTTGTTACGTGTTTTTAACTGAATTCGTATTTGAACTCGTACAGGATATGTTGGGAGCTATCACACATTTTGGTTTTAAGCGGGGTCTTATCGCGACTCTGACCGTGTGGTAGCGGCCAAGAATACCCCCAACCCTAATCCACTCAGGGTGCTTCTAAAACATTGCCAAATTCTTTTGACTGCTCTCACAAAACATATAGCGCCGACCCCAACTGATTTGGACAAGGATGAATAGATGATGACACTTCTCATCCCAAAAATAAAGACACCTATCAAGTTTAGGTAGTTAGGTTGATGATTCAGCTCGCTGATCTGACGTTGCCAATAAGAACCCGAACTATTCAACACAGAACAAGGAAACAAGATCGGTAATATGCATCGTTGAGCACAATTGTACTGGGACATGTTCAGCTGTGAAACGGTGAAATACAATCATTGCGGTGTGGTAGGTAGCAGCTAAGAATACCGCCAACCCTAGTCCACTCAGGGTGCTTCTTAAAAGGCGACACATAAAGTGTCGACTATGGATCTGTCGACTATGGTCAACAGCATGGTGGTGATACCACTAACAATAGCATTCCCAAAGAGGGTTGACGTCAGGCGGACGGCAGGTCATAGTACATTGGGTAATTCCATGGAAAACAGTACTTTAGCAAAAATAAATAAAGTTACTTGTTTTAACTCAAATTATAGTTTTAATCCTTCGAAAGACATTGAATCATTCGAATCTTAAAAAATAAATGCTTATTTTATACGAATTTACTGTTTTTTTCTGACATGAAGTGAGGTCAAAATGTAACATCTGTTAGTAGTATTTAAATGCCATAATTCCAAAGGCTAAATTGAATAAAATACGGTTGTTTTAAGGATATTTTTACCACCATGTTTTAAAGGATTCAATGGAGATTACAGGTAAATTCTGTGTTTTCGAAAAATATTTAGATTTCTTTGGTTTTTAAGCACTTATCTATGGGGATATGTGATGTAACGCCCGTTACGAAAATAAGCTAAAAGTTTATTTCTCAGCTTAATTATTCAATTTACAGTTAATTGGTTTTGGGAGCAAAGAGTTCTGATGATTTTGTCATTATTTTCACCTTATTTTCAAAAACTGGCTTCACCAATATCTCGATTTTTGCAGAGAAATGGGTGTAACGCCCGTTACGGAATGGGGTTCCTGAATATTTTCTAATGTTTTTTAAAGATAATTAGGTTTATTTAAATGTTTATATGGACGTCATTGAGGTTCATTTGATCAAATAACTAGTTAAAAGTATTATTTTCAGTCAAAAAAGTACAAAGTTTCAAAAATTTGATTGTTGTCATATAACAGTAATTCAGTAAAATTTTGATATTTAATTTCTGTGACTTTTAAGATATACCTAAATTTTTCTATTACTATGATGCCTGTTACAAGTGAGAAAAAAAAGAAATAACATAAGAATACAAAAATACAACTTTTGACAGTGCATGTTTTCAAAGCAAATTTTTAAATACTCCTCATAAAGATTTTGATAAATAATTGTCTTAATAACATTGAGAATATTCCCAAAATAGTTTAAACCTAGTTTTATTCCCATATTTTTAACCAATATTTAGTTATCTTAGATTTGTTGTACTGATTTCGTACATGTAACTCCCGTTACAATGGCATGTAACGCCCGTTACAAATTACAGGCTCCGTAAAAATAAAATACAATCCCTAATTACTCATTTACCCACACAGGCATACTAACTACTTAATAAACTATCACACCAATTCACTCTTTGTAGATAATTCTCACAAGATTCGCAGAGTTTTGCGATTTTGTCAGACTACCTGAAAGTAAAGGCGCAAATCGTGTAACGCCCGTTCCGCGCATAAATTGCTTCATATTTTTATATTGATAAATAACCATTATTATTTTAATGCATTTTCCGAAAATTTTGCTCAGGTGGAGTGCAATAAAACAATAACATTGCTAGGTTTTCTTTATAATTTTGTGACTTTTCGTTAAATAAAGGTGTACGAACTGTAACACCCGTTACATGGAATTACCCCATTGCCAAAACATTTTGCAACATGATTTTTTGCTCTCACAAAACATGTTGCGCCGACCCAGAATGATTTAGGAAAAGAGCAGGCAGATGATGATGACACTTCTCAAAATTGAAGACACCTAGCAAGTTAGGTAGTTAGGTTGATGATTCAGCTCACTGATCTGACGTTGTCAATAAGAAACTGAACTATTCAATACAGAACAAGGAAACACGAGCGGTACTATGCATCGTTGAGCACAATTGTACTGGGACATGTTCAGCTGTGAAACTGTACAAATATTTCCGGGAGTCTATAATATCGCGTTGAATTTTAAATTCTAGGTATATTTTTCAGCCTAGATATTCTTAATTTTTGTGAGGAAATAGGCCCAACTCAACAAAATTATGACTATAACTAGATATGAACGCAACGAGAAATTATGTTGTGGCAATAAGAACTTCAGAAGGCATATTTTATCTGGACATTTTTAGTTTGAAAAGTTACACTAGTGAGTAAATGCTGATTAAATAACGGCGCCAAATAATGCAGGCTTAACTACATAAAATTGGATAAAATACGAAAAATAATGACCTCATTTCGCTCAGGAATACTGCACATAACGAAATTTCCGGGCGCAAAAAGCGTTGCTAGGTCAACTTTCGTGTTTGCGGCTCGCTCACCGTTTTCCCTGCTGTTCCCCATTTATAAATTAATTTTCCGTAGTAAAAAGCAGCTTTACACTAACATTCCACCTTGCAATAAAAGTTGATGTCGTGATAAGTCTACCCCTGCAATCAATGGTCAAAAATAATTCAGAAACCATCCATTCCCAAAGAGGGTTGATGTCCGGCAGGCGGCCGGTCGTAATATTAGGCCAAATCTTTTTGCAAAATGATTTTGTGTTCAAACAAAACATGCGACTTCAGGTAATTAGGATAAGGAGAGGAAGATGATGATGACTTCAGGAACGACGGACAGTCAAGCTCAAGTGCGGTTGGCACTCAATCTGCCAATGTAAATCTTATGTGCATGGCATAAGAACAGTCTGTCCAAATTGTGCGACTGTACTTATTCTTAAGAGGAGCCCGTATTAAGATGGTCCTAAGAACAACCGGTTTATGCACAACATATTCCGCACAATACGCAAACAAGAGCATTGTTCACGAAAGAAGACACCACTGCAACCGGCTGAAGGATATTCTTCACATGACGACTTGTAGCAACTCGTGGCTGTACATTGCTGCGGGCTCCTGAATCTGATCTAGGCTAGAAAGGACTAAACCTTAGTTGACGATGTAGGGAGCTCAAAGGAACTGAATTGGCAGTCTCAAACATGCTTAACTTGTTTTTGTGGGACACTCGAAGAAGTACTTCTTCTTTTTGAGTGGGACACCGAGACGTCTAACGACCCGATGAACCATTATCAACCACCTACTACAAGACACTAGGACACTGAGTCAATGAACAACTTGATGAACCCTAAAATCACGTATAAAAGAACCATAGCAATCTGCTTACTACACTTCTGAGGGCGGTCGTAAACTATGCGGCGGCGCCTGGCAGAGCCTGTCAATGGTTTAAAAATGTTGGCAATGTTTGCCTGACAGTCATATTACGCCTTGATGGTTAAGGAAAGCACCTTAATAAAGTTCAAAGATAATTTCCAAAATTACTGCTCATTGGTATTGTGAGGGCAAGTTGACGTCGAAACGCACTTCAGAAAATAGGAAAGCAGCAATGTACTGCGAGCTGTACTGTAAGCGCATTTCAGTAGAAAGGGTGCAGCTACTGGTCTCTACGCTTTTTAATCAGAGCCTATTGTCGTACAAGCGTTGTCTGAAACACGCAATCTAATGGATTTGTTGTTCAGCCAATCGGAGGCATTGGTATCAGAAATCTTTATGGATTTTATTTCATAGTCTTTTGATTTCTACAAAAATTCATTCGATGTCGTTATGATTTGGTGGTGAGACATTCCTTATTATTTGTGGGTGTTTCGTATAAGGGGGCTAACTTATTCATCCAGGGAAAGAGCAGAGCAGATCCCTGTGACTATCCATCCATCTATCACTAGTCGCCACATACATAACGAAATCTTGATGTCCCTAATGTCCATCAAGATTCGCAGGCTAATCTAGATAAGTTAGTTCCATCTCCCGTCTTAATAGGAAACCCCCGTGAATAGTAAGAAATGTAATCTGATTTGACTGGCACCACGGATTCCCTAATTCCCTAAGATTGAAAAATTCTAAAAGGTAAGCTGATGGAAATCGGCTTGTAGGGACTTTGCACCACGGAAAGGTATTTACCTACTAAAAGTTTGTGCGCACGTCGTCTTAGTTAGAATTGGCACAGTGGGAATGGGAGACAATGACCTAAAAAGGCAAATGAAGTAAAAACTTTTCAGTCAGAAAGTGGACCGGAATAATACAACATAAATATAAAGAACGGAAATGGCGAAACGAGAGAAAAGCGAAATTTTCCGAATTAGCAAGTAATTGGAACCATTGCCGGGAATTCTTATCGTTTTATCCCTTTTTGCATTTTCATCTTTACGCTTTGGGAGTTTTTGACTGAATTCCGTCGGTTTGTTTGAAATTGGCCTATATTCGGTGGCCTTTTAAGAGTATCCAACTGGGAGTAGTTTTTGTTTTAGTTCATGAATGCGCAACACACAAATGCACTCTATTCTCTTTCTAGTAGCCGGGTGGTGCTGGTTTAGAATAACATCACCCCATTTCTTTCCCGCGGGTGTCGTAAAGACGACTGAGTAATTCGAGGGCTTTATGTGTTATTTCAATCATAGGCGACAGGCTGACAACTAGTCACTATTGTGATACACGATTTTTTTAAACGGTTCCGAAATATTGGTCGAACGTGGCGATAACGACCATATTTAGCGACCGTTAATGCTCTGCCTACCCCGCAAGGGAATAAATTGATTTGTGTAAGTGTAAGTATCCTCTTTCTGATGAGATGATATTATACGCGACGCGGCCCAAGATAGATAATCTAGATTGTTGTAGAGCGACTGAATTGGTTCTAGAGTGGCGCCCACGTAGGTACCTGAAAGCGCAGCGTGGGACGACCTCCTACAAGATTAATCGCTGACTTGGTGATTATTTAGGACATGCATTAAAAGCTGACGTTCGTAAGTCGCGGTCTATCTTCGGTCAATGGAAGCGCGAATAGTAGACTTCCTTTCAGCAGTGATGATGCATAAATGTTGATTAGGATGAAAGTGACCAAAGAGAAACCGTGAAACAATGTCATTTTCTGCAATGTCGCCAAACCAAAATCAATAACTAATTCTGACCTACCACAAATTAGGAAAACGGCGCTCGGGCGCCTTTACGTTGTACCACGCTAGAAACAGAAGCTACAATAAATTGGACCTAAAAAAATTGTACCACCGATAGAAAATTACCCGGACAGCAGTATTTTTTATGGGAGGACAAACTTTATTTGACTTTGATTTTTGGACTGTAGAGACAGTTGTTAAGTTTGAACTGTGCTTAGCGTTTTAGGGAAAGTCAGTCGTTTGGTACCACCTACGGGGTATATAAAAGTACCGACCAATATTAGATCTCGCATACATATTCCAATAATATACCTAGTCAAGGGAATAGGTATCTCCCTTAGGACATCATGCATGGCACAGATCTGATAGCGCTTAATTCCATTAACTAAGACGGTAACCGCGTGTAAATCTATTTTGCGCCACATAGGTAACAAGGCTAATCTCTGACGTAGATACATTATTTAATTAAATACATTACATAAATTACTTCAGTCTGATAACACGTTTATGTTTTTACAGTAATTAGGTAGTTTGTTATTGTGTTTTATTTATGTGTAAGATTAGATACCATTTTTTTACCAGATGAAATGCTGAATACCATGGTTATATCACATGACAAACTGTCATAAATGTAGCAACATTTTATTCAAGTTGACTCCTCAACTTAGGCAACTCTGAGTCGACGAAAAATCCAAGGTCAGATTTTTTCAATGGTCTTCTAGGTAAATAGTATAGGCAGTAGGCCTTTGAATTTTGAAGCGACCGCCATGAGCCACCTATGGCACCTAGGGTCGAATTGACATGAGCTGCACACGCAGACAATGTATTCAGTAACCGAGCTACCGAATTCTGATACCAAACTCGGACCGTTAAACTACATAGCGACGATGATATATGAAAACCTCCTATCTACAATGGAAATCCTATGTAGTTAGGTTTTCATATATCATCGTCGAAGGCAGAAACTAATCGCAATGAACACTAACTATAGCTACCCGCATTTAGCTGTATCATTGCGCGCGACGGTACGTACGCCCTACGCTCTAAGATTCATAGGATTAGTTCGAAAACTTGTAGGCCTCAGCGGTGCGATGCGTCATTTGTCTAACTACGCGGCTTGCCTATAATATTATACTTGGGCGCCTGAAAGACAAGAGATTTGCCAGATTCTCAAGGTGCTATTCGGCATATTCCGCCGCCTTCGGGTAGTATTTCAACTTCAGGGTTACAAAATTTCGTTCAACGAACCGATGAACCCTGGTGTCAGAGTTTTTCAACCGCCTACTGCAAGTAGCAGGCCTCTGACATGGTTGTGTAACGACCGCCATCATAGACAGCAACCGGGACCGACGGCTTAACGTGTCCATCCGAAGCACGGAACCATCTTACTTGCGGACAATCAGGTGGTTCAGCCTGCAATGTTCTAACCAGACTGGGAACAAATTCACAAAGTGATAAATATCAACTTTGTGAGTGACCCCACCGGGAATTGAACCCGGAACCTTTGCGTGGCAGGCAGGCATACTAACCACTGCGCCACATCGGCTGTCTAAGAATGATAGGATTGCAGTACGGCCGTTCGAATAGACCATATTTGACAGCTTACAAATACTAAAAGGCAAGTCAATAAGGAAAAATAGATCGTATGTCATGGCATTAACTTGATTTTGCCAGCTGTAAAACATGGCCTATTCGAAAGGCTGTAGTTTAGTTCCAGAACTCGATGGTCTCAGCGGTGCGATGCGTCATGCGGACCTGCGGGACCGGTTGCCGCATTATCCGTGCCCAACTACGCGAAGTAGAGACTACGCTATTACATTACACTTGCAAGACAAAAGATTCGCCACGGACGTTCCTTCGCGTTGCACATAGTGATAAACCACGCCTTTAATACATGCGGGGCAGGTGTGGCTAAAACGGTCATTTTCGCTTTCTCTGAAAAAGCTGATAACACCACGCCTTTATTCCTTGGAGGGTAAATAAGGCGTCTATGACTGAAACCTACACTATTACATTACACTTGCAAGACTAACATTCGCCACGGACGTTCCTTGGTGTTGCACATAGTGATACAACACCACGCCTTTATTTCTTGGAGGGTAAATAAGGCGTCTATGGCTGAAACCTACACTATTACATTACACTTGCAAGACTAACATTCGCCACGGACGTTCCTTGGTGTTGCACATAGTGATACAACACCACGCCTTTATTTCTTGGAGGGTAAATAAGGCGTCTATGGCTGAAACGATCATATTATTCACTTTCGCGTGCCCAGATCCGTGACTACACTATTACATTACACTTGCAAGACAAAAGATACGCCATGGACGTTCCTTGGTGTTGCACATAGTGATACAACACCGCGCCTTTATTCCTTGGGGGGTAACTAAGGCGTCTATGGCTGAAACGATCATATTATTCACTTTCGCGTGCCCAGATCCGTGACTACACTATTACATTACACTTGCAAGACAAACATTCGCCACGGACGTTCCTCGGTGTTGCACATAGTGATACAAAATCGCGCCTTTATTCCTTGGGGGGTGAGTAAGGCGTCTATGGTTGAAACGGTCGTTTTCGCGTTTTCTGAAAAAGCTGATAATATCTAACAAATATTTGACGACCGGTTTGAATTTTAGACAGTCCATCTAATCGCCTCAAACTGTAAAGCAAAAACACTCGAGTCCATAAGTTACCCAAGGAAAAGGTAACGGGGTGATGCTATTCTATGCCGAAATCACATAACGGCATTAATTATCGGCGACGCATTGCTAGAAGACAATTACGACTCATAGTCTAAAACTGTAGTAAATGAAAGCCGTACCTTCAGACAGAATCCTGTTTCACTAAGTCTCTTTCTCTTTCCGTGTGGGACACCGAATCGTTCAACGACCCGATGAACCCTGGTGTCAGAGTTTTTCAACCGCCTACTGCAAGTAGCAGGCCTCTGACATGGTTGTGTAACGACCGCCATCATAGACAGCAACCGGGACCGACGGCTTAACGTGCCCATCCGAAGCACGGAACCATCTTACTTGCGGACAATCAGGTGGTTCAGCCTGCAATGTCCTAACCAGACTGGGAACAAATTCACAAAGTGATAAATATCAACTTTGTGAGTGACCCCACCGGGAATTGAACCCGGAACCTTTGCGTGGCAGGCAGGCATACTAACCACTGCGCCACATCGGCTGTCAAACTAAGTAACTGCAGTAGATACGTCACCCACATCTTCATACATTTTAGATGGCACCACGTCGCTTAAAGCAAGGTCTAGGTCACTAGGTAATTACGGAGGCAGCCGATGTGACGCAGTAGTAGTGCAACTGCTAGCGACGCAGAAGGTTCCGGGTTCGATTCTCGGTAGGTCACTCACAAAGTTGATAAATATTCACTTTGTGAATTTGTTCCCAGTCTGGGTAGGACATTGCAGGCCAAATCACCTGATTGACCGAGAAGACGTTTCCGAGGACACGTTAAGCCGTTGGTCCCGGTTGCTGTTTATGATTAATTAGACGGCGGTCTTTACACAACCATGTCAGAGGACTGCTACTTGTAGTAGGCGGTTGTAAAACTCTGACACCAGGGTTCATCAGGTCATTAGACGACTCGGTGTCCCACACGAAGAGAAACAGGTAATTACGGAGCCGTCTTCAAACCGTAGTGCCTACTTGCCTGTGACGTAATTACGTACCTAACATAGTTGTTTCCAACAGGATATCGAATTAGCCGATGGCGGCAATTCCTAGTGGAAGTCGACGTGGCTGGAACTATAGGTACAAATAACCCTAGTTTCATTCTGTGGTATGACCTGGACTAGACGAGGCTTAAATCAAATTCTTCCAGGACCTAAGTCTGTTAGGGAAATCGTTTTGCAGTGAAATAAAAATCCGATTGAAGCAAGGATGTCGATGATGCATTTCTGTTGAAATAGATTTTCAAACGTGTTGGTTGCTTACTATTAGTTATTCTTTACCTTGACAAACGTGATTATTTATGCAAGAAAGTAAAATAAAAAAATTACATTTCAAAACGAAATTGCTACAAATGTAAACTCAAATGTGCGCGCACCAAGAAAGGCGATTTTATTTCTTTTACTTGTTAAGTAGGACAAAATTTAGTACAATGGGTCTTAGTCTAAATAATGACTAGAATAATAAATGAAAACAACAAAACAGTCATCCATCGCGTTCAAACAAAAATTTATTGCTAACAGTTCCGGTCAAACCATAAAGTATTGACTGTTGAACGACTATATAAATTTATATCTGTACCGATATTTCAACAAACTTTCACGATCGATGTTTCAGCATTCGTTACAGCTAGGGCTGTACCTTGTTGATCCCATACCAAAGGTTGAAATTCAAGGAAGAAAGCCGAATAATAAGTAGGTACGAATCAGCAATGAAGCCATGCTAGGCATCTCCCTCGTTGGTCGCGTAGTCGAAGATGTAGGTAAGCGAATCACGAAATTAAGGTGGAGATGGGCAAGACATTTAGCCAGGAGACAGGACGGATGGTGGACGAAAGCAGTCACGGAGTGGTGGCCAAGAGGAGCAATAATACCAGTGGGCAGATCATCAGCTCCGGTGGTCAGATGATATCATCAAATTGAGCTGGTCTAAATAGATGAGATTAGCACAGGGCCGTGAGGAGTGGCACATTAGAGAAGAGGCCTAGGTATAGCCTGTAGTGGGTGAATGTGGGCTGATGATGAGGGGTGATCCCGCTAAGTGAATACTAAATTTTGAAAACACTTCCCGTCAAGAAATTAAGAATGAAATAGACGCTGGGAATTAGTTGCAAAACTACCCCAGTTGTGAAGATGGAGGACGCGTTAGGGGCCAAGATACATTTGCTAATTTCTCAGGCTAAGATTGAGCCGCGGTAGCCCAGATAGTAGAGGCGTCGCCAGTACAGATGGCGAAGGCCGCAATTTCAAATCCTGCCTGCGGTGTAAAAAAATCAAGTGTTTCAAAAAGCCTGCAAAGTACCGGGATGTTCAAGTCCCCTAATGGGTAGGATCTTCCTACCGGGATCCTGCAAAATGCCGGGGTGCTCATGTCCCCTAATGGGTGGATTTTGCGGGATTAGGCATCAGCATCGAAAGCAAGCTGAGGGACCAAAATTCGTAAGGGCTGAATTAATTTGTTTGCGAAGAGATTTTGCGAGAAAAAGCGTCTACAGGCTGTCGAAAATTTGCCAAAGTATTTTTTCGGAGACATAGATACAATTTAACCTCCTGTACCTCCAACTTTTAAGTTTTTTGAGAATTTTTTGAAAAGAATAGCAATTGAAAAGGAGGTCCTATAATTTGTCATATGATGGAGGAAATTGGTTGACCCCTTGAAACATCCTATATACACCTACCTACTGTTGAACTAGAATAGGATTATGTTTATGTTGGAACCCCGCTTAATAAGCGGCATTGGAAGCCCTATTAGTACAATACATAACCATTCTCAGTCATGGACAATGAAGACTGTTCTTTGCATGTTTTATATCTGCCTATCGCTTCGTAAGATCCGATTTCCTGGTGTCATGGTAGACTAGTTATAGTTACAGCATCACCCTACCTTTTACTGATAATGTCTATTAAAAGCGTCTAGAGACCAGAGGGTTCATAAGAACTTAAGCGATATCTACAAGAAATGCTAACTCGTAGCCTAAAAAAACTGTCCTAGCGAGCAGCATTATATCAGGCCGATAGATGACCCTTTACCAACCCCGAAAAAAAGCAATAGGTACTGATATGGATAAATATCTGCATTTTACACCTTAAGTACTGGTCAAGCAATTTAGTAAGAATTTGGCCCCAAAACAAAGAAATGGGAAAAATTCACAGGTCATACCGAAGGGCGGGCTATTGTTCAGCGTTAATATACTCGCAGAGGCGTGTCAGAGGTGAGAAAGAATAGATGACCTTGCTCCTTATAACACGGTGCGACGCAATAGAGAAAAAAAATCATCTTGATAACCTAATAGGCGAATTCCTATGCAAATGTTCTTGCTACGGTACTTAAATTAATTACATAGCAGAGTACGTAAGTGTTAGGAATTAATATTGAAGGGTTATTATTATTACGGACTTATTTTAGCTTTGCGAGTCCCCCGGGAATCAAACAAAAACCTTTGGATCCAAAAACCGACGACGGCTGGACTACGGAAGCAGTCAGTAAAGTAGTAGACAAAGAGCTTATGTGCCAGCTTAACATATCAGCAGCACGAATATACGAATGCATAGACCTGCCAAGAATCTAGGGTTGTGCCGGAAATTGAAGTGCATTTTGAAGCGTGGCAATAACAATCCTACACCTTGTAATGCGCTCGCCGATTCGCCTGCCAAGTGTAGTGAGTAGGTATGACAAGAACCCTCCAACAGAGGGACTGTTGTTGTAACTATTGAGTTTAAGCAGTATAGTCCATTCGCAATCATAGTGCCATGAAATGACATGACCAGCCTAAGCGAGAGGCCAAGTTACGCTGGGCGCTATACATACATAGATAATATTTGACCAGCGTCACTTGACTTCCCCGTGCTGGTAATAACACGATTGAATGAACTAAATAGCAACCCTAGGCGCATCGGTCGTCCACCCAGGAATTCCCAGGTTCAAACCGATGCCAAACTGACATCGCCGCGGCGGGCAATCAATTAATACGACTGACTAGAAGCGACCAGTCGACTAGTCGGCCTGGCTAGCTGCTGGTCTGATTATAAACACGATAACATCAATGAATCGATTACGGGTCATTGACCGCGGGTTTACATATGACGTTGGTTGTGAGACGTTTTTTAGAAATTGTGCAATTTATTTTTGGAGCATGCATAGTAAGTCCAGGTTTAGCCAAAAGTAAAGGGTAACGGGCAGCCTTTGGATGCAGTCGGTCCAAAATAGCGGTATATGGAGGCGCCTTAAGGAAACTGACTCAAGTCTAGCAATAGACATCTCACGGCTGTTGATGATGGATGAAGTTTTAAGCAACCGAAGGATTTCAGACTTATTATACTAACGAGAATCAACTTATAGTGTTTCTGAAGAAAAAAACCAACAGCATTTTATTTTGTTTTAGATATACGGCGGATAATTTAAGTACCAACAAACCTAGTGAACCAATGAATGCTGAAAGTTTCTACATGTGTTTGTCTGAAGATTAATTCATAA
Source organism: Phthorimaea operculella (assembly GCA_024500475.1). Lineage (NCBI taxonomy): Eukaryota > Metazoa > Arthropoda > Insecta > Lepidoptera > Gelechiidae > Phthorimaea > Phthorimaea operculella. Next base: position 976,407 of record JANFCV010000073.1, read on the forward strand.
GCTAGGGATCGCTGAACCGGAACAAAAATTTATAAATCATAGAGCTTGTTTATCCCACAAAATCCACAAAACAATCAACACACGCCACGCGCCTAGTCGTAGGAATATTAAATGTCTACTTTTACGTAACAAAGCATGCGTCATGCAGTAAGGCTGTTTTTCCACTACTCCGATCCGACATCGGATGTCGGAAGTAGCCTTCCGATAAATGTCGAAAAGTCGGTCAACGCTTTTCCACCTATCCGATAAAAATCGGACGGTAAACTTTCATTATCTCGACAGACGTGGTAGAACTCAGTACCGATTATTAGTATTCAGTATCTATTTTTGATTATTCTTCGTTCGTGCCATCCGAAATGTCTCCTGCCTTCAATCGTGAACAACTCCTAGCCATTTTGTTATATGCTAGGAGACAAAGAAGACGGAAGGAGTTTTGGATACATCCTCTATTTAGGAACAGATGCCTAGTTGGAGCATTTTATACTTCACATGAACAATTGTTGGAAGATGAAAGAAAATTTTACCTTTATTATAGAATGACACCTGCCACATTCAATTTTATTTTACATCACATAAAACCATCAATTATTCGACGTGACACTAAATTTAGGTGTTGCATTCCTCCAGAAGAAATGCTCTCAGTGACTTTAAGGTAAGTAAATGACACAAAATCGTATAAAATCAACATTTATTTTAATAACTATGTAATGTAACAAACATAATAAAACTTAAAACGATTCACTTGAAACTAGAAATTAGATTCTCGTTTAAAACTATTAACTTAAAACATAATATGCGGGTTATTTTTAGTCAGTGCGCAAACTTTGCAGGTGTTTCTCGTGATTCTGAACAACTTTTACTATGGGGCCACCTGCGAATTCGCAAAAAAAAATTTGGATGTTCCATAGAAAAATTCATACCTACTCGGCAAGAATGTATGGAACACCCAAAAATTTTTTTATATTTCGCCGGTGGCCCCATAGTAAAAGTTGTTCAGAATCACGAGCAGAAACATCCTGAAAAGTTTGCGCACTGACAAAAAATAACCCTGTATTACTATTCACTTGAAACTAGAAATTAGATTTTCTTTTAAAACTATTCACTTAAAACTAGATATATCATAATGTTTCATACAAATGATGAATCTAAGCTGAATTACAGACTTACTATATCATGTTTTCAAAATCTTGGTTTAATAATTCAGCAATATTATCAAACCGATCTTCCATAGAAATTGAATTTAAAGCTTCAGTTTCTGACTCCACAAAAATCACAGGAGTACTAACAGAAGTTTCAGCTGTTGAGTTTGAATTTGCATTTTCATTCTGTAAACCATCGTTTAAAATCAGCTCATCCCTATTATTCATTAACGTGGTATCTATATCGGTAGCAGTAGAGTGTTGTTCTGTACGCAGACGTTTATTATATTTTCTAATTAATTGCATCATATCTATCCTCAGTGACATTCTGTCGTCTTCCGGTAATCTTCTTATAGATGGCAATATGGAGAACAAAAAAGCTTTATCATCGTCCATTTCAGTTGATTTTGTCGTATCAGACTGATTGTTCTCTTGCACCACATTTGTACTTTGCAAAATTCTTAAAATTTCGACATCTACGTGGTTCATATGTTTTTTCTATTGCCTGGTGTCGGAAACTGAATAGATTGTGATGCTGATGTAGATGCCGTTGCTGATGATTCATTTTCCACAGTAGAAGTAGAGTCTTGAGTGGTTTCGTCTTCTGTAGGCATATTAGAAAAGGTCTCATCTGGTTTCAATACGTTTAACAAGAATTGTAGCTGATTGTGATATATGTAGTTTTTCTTTTGAGACTGGCCTGATCTTTTAATTAATGATCTTTTAAAGCATCACGGATATTATTCCACTTGCTCATAACACTGTCACCTGAAAGAAAACAAATTTTTGTTACAGATATCTATCAAGTGGAAATACCTTCACTGAATTCTCTTTGACGTACAGAATGGGCATTACCACTATCAGCGCTATTGTTGAAACGGTGTGCTGCGCATTATGGGATAAGTTTAGCAATGATCATTTAGCAGTGCCGACAAATGACAAATGGATTACTATCGCTAAAGATTTCGAAAGAAGAGCTCACTTTCCACATTGCCTAGGTGCTGTAGATGGGAAACATATACGGATCGAAAATTTCCCTAACTCTGGTTCGATGAATTTAAATTACAAGGGATACTTCTCATTTGTACTTATGGCAGTGGTAGATTCTAATTATAAGTTCGTTTTTGTCGATATAGGTTCATATGGTAAAGATTGTGATTCTGCTATTTTTCAACGTACACAGTTTTACAAACTCCTTTCTGAGGGTAGACTACAAATTCCAACACCGTCACCACTGCATCAAAATCAAACTGTGAGAACACCTTATGTTCTAGTGGGAGATGAAGCTTTTCAGCTTAGTCACAATCTATTAAGGCCATACAGCGGGAAGCAACTTACCATACAACAACGTGTATTCAATTATAGATTATGTAGAGCACGACGATATGTTGAATGTGCCTTTGGTATTTTAGCAAACAAGTGGAGAATCTTTCACCGCCCTTTGAATGTATCCAAACAGCTAGGTAAAAATATTGTCAAGGCATGCGTGGTTTTACACAACCTTGTTCGAGAACGAGATGGATACAAATCTGGCGATGCATATGTAGCTACAACAACCGCTTTTGAAAATCTACCTAATTCTGAATTCGTTCATGGGGGGCGAGCAGCAAATGATATTAGAAATGAATTTGCGGAATATTTTATGAGCCCTGAGGGATCTTTACCGTGGCAATTGTCAAAAATATAACAATTTTACATGTATTTCTTTATTTGATTATTAAATAAATTGTTGATACTCACATATTTCGTTCTTTTTTTTCTCCTCCAGTGTGTCAAAATTCGGTTCTAAAATTGCGCAAACTGCTTTCCATGCGTTTCTTTTTACTATTTTGTCCTTATACCCTGCTGTAGTTTTATCCCACAGGCTGGGATGATTTTCCACACATTCTATCAATGTGAACAAGTCGTAAGGGAACATTTTCTACTACTCTGACCTCAAACTCAAAAGCATTCGCGTTCGCATTTGCGCCTAAACTCTGTTGGTGGTTGCGCAGAGTGCTGTATGAACCAGGAAAATGCCAGGGAAATATGAAATGAACATCAAATGAACATTTTGTTTACGGCATGACAAGTAACATCAAATTCATCATATCGACACCTGATTCCAAGAACATTGTAACTCACAATAACAATGTTATACAGGGAGTAACGGAAAGGGTATAACAAGCCGAAAGGAGCTCAAGGTACTCATGAAACTGAACAACTTTCCCCATGGAACATGGGTCCAAATATGAAAAAAAAAATTGGACCTCCCATACAAAATCGCCGATCAACTTGTTGATTTACTAAGGGAGGTCCAAATTTTTTTTTGGAAAGTTGTTCATTTTCATGAGTACCTTGACCTCCTTTCGGCTTGTTATACTCTTTCCGTTACTCCCGGTATAACTACTGTCTACTGTATAGGTTTTTGGATTCCACGGTCCAATACGCACATTTTGATTTATAAAAAAGCGGCCAAGAGCGTGTCAGACACGCTGACAAATAGGGTTTCGTAGTCAACGTTTAAATATCAGGTTTTTCGGCGTTACAAAGTTAATTTTGTAGCTGGTTTGTTTACAGCTGTATGGTGAGGTGACCGGTTTTTTTTCAGACTGTAATATTTTACACCAAGAATTAATACTTTTCTAGATGCAACAACATTTATTGAATCGTACAACATTAATTCTGTACTGCTTGTCGGCATAAATCACAAGAAAATTGAAACCTTAAAAATGGAATTGATCATGAGTTAGCGTGAGAGATCGACTTAAGTAACTTTTCAACCAAATGTTAAAATGGAGGCTTATAAAATTTTACAGCTTTTAAGATTAAAAAGCGTTTATCGGTAAATATCATCATCTGCCTGCCCTTATCCCAATTTAATTGGGGTCGGCACAACATGTCTTTCTCTCCATTCATCTCTATCAGCCGTCAAATCTTCGTTTACACCTTTTTGATTCATATCATCTTTTACACAATCCATCCAAGCTTTTTTAGGCCTTCCTCTCCTTCTGCGTCCATCAACATTCATATTCATTACCTTTTACGTCACATGATTTCCATCTCTCCTCATAACATGCCCATACCACGATAAACGGCTAGCTCTCATCTTTTCAGTCACAGGAGCAACTTTTAAACTTCCTGTAATATACTCGTTCCTTATTTTACCAATTCTTGTAACACTACACATCCATCTCAACATTCGGTATTATCGGTAAATACTAATTTGAAAAATGATTTGAAGCAAAGATTTAATAATAAATAAGTCCTCATAATATCAAGCCTCATCCCGCCCTAGTGACATTTATTTTTTAATTGACTTACTGTCGGCACAGGAAATAAAAAAGCGACAATATCGTTTCGTTTTTAGGGTTTCGTAGTCTACTAGAAACCCTTATCATTTCGTCAAGTCTGTCTGTCTGTATGCCGCGCCCTCATAACTTCGTCAGTTTTGGAGCTATCGAACTCAAAGATCGTGTCGACCCAAATACAGAAATGTTGAGAAAAAAATATTTTAATTCTTTTTTGGACCCCCTTCCCATACATGTGAAAGGGGGGCAAAAAAAAATTTTTTGCCATATAATATTGAATGGGGTATCGTTAGATAGGTCTTTTAAAACTAAAGGGAGGGTTCTTTGAAACATAGTCTCTAAAATGTATCTGTCTCGAGATATTTGCGTTTAAAAGGGGCGTTTTTGCGCCGTATTTTGTTCCAGCTGTAACTTCTAAAGTATGCATGCTAAAAATTTAAAAAAAATATGGAATATAGTTCTTAATATGAAATTACTATGAAAACTATCACAAATACTGTACTACTTCAGATTAAGAAAATATTGAAGATTTTCAATTTGCGGTTGGTAACCATACAGCTGCAAACAAACCAGCAACAAAATTAACTTTGTAACGATGAAAGACCTGATATTTAAAAGTTGACTACGAAACCCTATTTGTGAGCGTGTCTGACACGCTCTTGGCCGCTTTTTGAGAAATGTTTGACATCGAGTTATACAGGGTGTTAAAAAAAGTACTGCGTTCCTTTCGAGGGATGAACCAATCCATGAAACTGAACAACTTTCCCCAGGGAACATAGGTCGAAATATGAAAAAAAAATTGGTCTTCCCATACAAACTGACCCGGCCGACAGACACACTAAGTATGGGAGGTCCAAAATTTCTTTCCATATTTCAAGGGATTAGGGCAAGAAGATGATGATGATGATGATGATTTCAACCTATGTATCTTGGGAAAGTTGATCAGTTTCATGGACTGGTTCATCCCTCAAAAGGAACGCAGTACTTTTCCTAACACTATATTATTTAAACGTTTATCGTATTAGTTTATATATTAGTTTATATTATTATTTTATATGTGTATTCGAATTTAATTAGTAGGTATATATTTTTGCAACATGTTTCTGATTTATTTATTTATCTTATTGTGTTTTATTTGGAAATTGTTCATATATATATTTTGTTTCCAATGCTCCCGTATACTCTTCGTTTCTCATCCACGCTAGGTTGGCTGGAAGAAATCTCTTATAGAGATAAGCTCGCCTTTGTTTTTCAATTGTATGTTTTATTGTATTTTAAATAGTGAAGAATAAAGAATTTAAAAATAAAGATACAGATTTTAATAAGGAAATTATTTTTAAGTCTGAATATTTTTTAAGCAGTTCTGTAAATCTAAATTACTAAATGAGAAATATTCAAAAACCAATACCAAAATCTTTAAACGGCTCCCCTGTAAAGTTTGCAAAATTGAGTTACAATGTTCTTCAAATCAGGTGTCGATATGACTTTTTTTGATGTTCTATCTATAATTGATGACATTTCTACTTGCCAGTGACATTGACTGCACTGCAATGAAAAGAGATTACAGAGCTAACCTCTATGCTGTAACAACCTCAAAAGCACCAGTTTGTATCTAACCGGAAAAAGTCGGATCGGAAACAGGTAATGCAAAAGCCAGCATAGTTTTTGTACGTCTGTCACATCGGACCGATAAAATACCATTCCGATTTAGAAAATTATCGGTCCGATAATTATCGGATGTCGGTGTAGTGGAAAAGCGAGTATAATAGTTTGATAGATTTCTAAATCGGATCGACAATTATCGTGTATCGGATCGGAGTAGTGGAAAAACAGCCTAACAGTAGGTATTGGTGACCTTGAAGAGAAAATGGCTTACAGTGCAGCTGATACAGACTCTGCAAAATTTTATACATATAGTTTTATTTTATTTGTGCCATTTATGTGCGTAATTTAAATCAATAACATACTGCTGTACATAGATCTTTCTCTGAAAGCTCTATACATCGTGATTCTGCTTAAAATACAGATTATCTCTTCGTGTGGGACACCGATTCGTCCAACGACCCGATGAGCTCTGGAGTCATATCATAACACTAATTAAAAAGCATAACATTATTGTATGTACGTATTCAAAGAAACGTATAAGAAAATCATGGCCAAGTGATAATATTTTTCTAGGCATATAAGATACAACTGAAGTTTTTCATACAGATGATACAGTCAACTCATAATTTTTCAAAATTTCCAAATACAGTAGTCAAAACAATTCCATATCATGCGATTCCATAGCTAGCTGAAGTTATGTATATCCCTAACATTGTAAGAAAGGGTCCCGGCACCCGCCTACGTATGCGGCCACGCTGACGTATCTAATTATAGCCCCATGATTTGTTAGCTCAGATATTAGTTTGAAAATAATTCTGGGCGGTGTCCAAGCGCTATGACGAACATGACGGATCGCGGCGTTCCCTTGTTTACGCGGAGAGGTCAAACGCATGAAACGTAATTTGCGAATATGTATAAAAATAAAGTTTGATACTTACATAGACTTTTGGTTAGAGTTTTAGGTACCAGTTTCGATTGTAAAACGCGACGTAGTTTTTCTATTCTATTCTATTTCAGCCTATTGCAGTCCACTGCTGGACGTAGGCCTCCCCCAGGGAACGCCATAAGGCACGATCTCTCGTTTTTGCCATCCATCAGACGTAGTTTTTCACCTCGGCTTAATTAATATCTGTCGACTATGGTCTGATCCGTACCATTTACAATAGCATCCATGTAGCATCCCCAGGAGGGTTGACGTCAAGCAGGCGGTTGGTTATAAAACATTGCCAAATAATTTAATTTTACTACATAATTTTGTGCTCGAACACAATATGTTGTGCCATCCGCAACTGATTTGGGATAAGGGCAGGCAGGTGAAAATGAAAGTTTGGGACGTAGTCTGTGTATGAATGATTGAAAAGATGATTTGGATATAATGTACCTATTATCACATTTCCTATGAAAATAATTCCATAACATCTGTACTATAGCTTTGTGTGATCCACCAATGAGTTACGTTCAAGATTAAAGCCGCCCTTTTCATGGAATGCAATGCATGAACTATTCGATGTAAAACTTTTGCTATTATTCAAATACTGGCTAGAAGTTTTGAAGTAAAAGTTTATCTATTCGTAGCTTTTTATTTCTTTTCGAACTTATTCAGGGTTGCCGTGCCGTGTGGTGCCGGCTTAGAATAGCATCACTTCATTACCTTTCCTGTGGATGTGGTGTAAGAAGCGACTAAGGAGATTTGAGAGTTGATGTGTATTGCAATTTTAGGCGGCATGCAGGCCGACAACCTGTCACTCATTATGATGACTATGGTGATACACAGTAGATAGCAGTTTTTTACAGCCTTTTATGCTCTGCCTACCCCGCAAGGGATAAAGGCGTGATATATTATGTATGTATGTATGCAGGGTTGAAGGACAAGGAAATCCTTAAAATTCTTGTGACATTCAGGAAGGTCTCTTGAAAAGAGGGCTTATTGAACTAGTTGTTTCTGACAACCTGTCACTATAGCGATACACGACAATAGCTAAAACGGCCCTCAAATATGTGTCAGACGTGGCGATAACGACCGTACTATTACGGCCGTTGACGCTCTGCCTACCCCGCAAGGGATAAAGGCGTGATATATGTATGTATGTATGTATGTTTCTGAAAAGGAATTGGAAGTAAATATGCGATTAAAGACATCGGAAAAAAGAAATGAAGCTATTGTCTTTGCTGTAAATGCACCACTAGGCCTTCAAGTTACAAAATTATGCGAAGCGTAGTAGGTATGTATACCAGTTTAGGCAAAACGTTAGCTATTTAGCATAAAATATTAATGAAATATGATCATTTGAATTGAGAACAATCGTGAGCGTTACACAAAGAAGGTCAGCGTAATATTAGCTTATATTCCCAAACGAGTTGCGTTACACTATTATACTGCTTATTATAATACCGGGTGTAAGGGACTGACTGTGTCTATCCGTGTGGTATCGGCTAAGATATTCGTGTGTAGTGGCAAAGGTATCCGTGTGGTAGCGGCTAAAAATACCGACACCGCCTAAGATATTCGTGTGGTAGCGGGTAAGATATCCGTGTGGTAGCGGCTAAAATTACTGACATGTAGAGGTTTTGACTTCGGTTGAATATTTGTCGACTATGGTCTATCGCATGGTGCCGGTGATACCACCTGCAATAGCATTCCCAAAACTACTTTTACAAAGAGACTTATGTTGGGAAACGTACTTTTTTTGCCTTTCCATATCTACAAAATTCACGATCAGCTGTTTGACTTTACATGGAAACTAGAAAAAATATATTATTTCCCTAAATAATTATGAACTTGCCGGCTGAGTTTTGCGGTATAAGTTCCTTACACTAGGTAATCTTACACTCGGTATATTCTACTTAGTGGGTCCAGATTATAACATCGAAGGTCGTTACATGGAATGTCGCAACATCGACAACGCTGCATCGAAAGGTCGCCACATCGAATGGTCGCCACATCGAAAGGTCGACACATCGAAAGGTCGCCACATCGAAAAGCAGCCACATCGAATGGTCGCCACGTCGAAAGGCCGCCGCATCGAATGGTCGCCACATCGAAAGGCCGCCACATCGAATTTGCATTACATTGAAGATCGCCATGTCGAATGTTTCTGCATCGTATAATGCTGTATTGAATGTTCCCTCGTCAGGTGAATGGTTCATCGGGTCATAGGGGTTCATCAAGTCATAAAGGTTCATCGGGTCGTAAGAGTTCATCGGGTTGTAACTTTGACTTTGAAAGTGACTTAGACAGTGACTTTGACAGGGACTTTGACAGTGACTCTGACAGTGTCTTTGACATCAACTTTGATAGTGACTTAGACAGTGACTTTGACAGGGACTTTGACAGTGACTTTGACAGTGACTCTGACAGTGACGTTGACATTAACTTTGACAGAGACTTTGACAGGTACTTTGACCACAGTTAAAAGTCACTACTTTGACAGGGACTTTGACAATGACTTTGCCAGGGACTTTGACAGTGACTTTGACAGTGACTCTGACAGTGACGTTGACATTAACTTTGACAGGTACTTTGACAGTGACTTTGTCAGGGACTTTGACAATGACTTTGACAGTGACTCTGACAGTGACTTTGACATTAACTTTGACAGTGACTTTGACAGTGACTTCGACATTAACTTCGACAGTGACTTCGACAGTGACTTTGACAGTGACATCGACAGTGACTTTGACAGTGACTTAGATTATGACTTTGACCGTGACTTTGACTTTGATTCTAAACTTGCGACTTGCAACTTAGAACTGTCAAAGTCACTGTCAAAGTCACTGACAAAGCCACTGTCAAAGCCAATGTCAAAGCCACTGTCAAAGCCACTATCAAAGTTACAATCAATGTCACTATCAAAGTCAAAGTTACAACCCGATGAACCCTTACGACCCGATAAACGCTTTCGACCCGATGAACCCTTATGACCCGATGAAACTTTATGACCTGATGAACCCCTATGACCCGATGAACCATTCACCTGACGAGGGAACATTCAAAACAGCATTATACGATGCAGAAACATTCGACATGGCAACCTTCAATGTAATGCACATTCGATGTGGCGGCCTTTCGATGTGGCGACTTTTCGATGTAGCGACCATTCGATGCTGCGGCTTTTCGATGTGGCGACCATTCGATGTGGCCGCCTTTCGATGTGGCGACCTTTCGATGTAGCGACCATTCGATGTGGCGACCATTCGATGTGGCGACCTTTCGATGCAGCGTTGTCGATGTTGCGACATTCCATGTAACGACCTTCGATGTTATAATCTGGACCCCTACTTAGTACCTAGTTATATGAACACGTTGTGAAATATTTCAACAAAACTCATTGCGGTTTCATATTTTATTTGTCAGGTTTTGGTTTATTTATTGCGTCTAGTTTCGGTAGCACGCGCGCATTGTGGGTTAACTAACGAGTGGAATTCTATCAATAAAAAATTGGGCCGCAGTGGAAAGAATTTCAGTCAAATTACAGTTGTTACGGTCTGTGAAATAAAACAGTAGAAAAATACTTGAAAAGTTAAAGGGCGACACACACACCGCCTCCGTATACGTTACGTGCACCGTGCACGTCATCACGCGCGTATCTATGACGTTTTATTGTATGGGACCGTATGAGACACCGCGGTACGCGTGTTTACGCGCACGCATACCTAAGCAAGCACAGTGCCGTTTCTCATACAATCCCATACATTACAAATACACGCGCGTGATGACACGCACGCGTACGTCCTGCATGCGGATGAGGTGTGTTCTGCCCTTAAAACTCCATTTAATGGAAGAAAATTTTATGTCTTCTTGGAAACTTTCGCAAATATGACCCATTTATTCTATACAGTTTGTAACTTTTTGGGACCTATTAAAATTGTAAGGGCAAGTTATATCTTATCAGGAATTTTACGTACTTCTATTGTGCTTATAAACGTAGCTATTACCTAACTTGATAACGTATTACGGACATTTATTGTAGGTTGAGTTTTACTGTACCCAATTCTAAATGTGCAATAAACTACGATAAGTTCAAAGAAAGGGTCTATCAGTAGTTTCACTGTTTTTCGCGATAACAAGTAGCGCAGTGCAAGATGTTGTATTGTATTCAGGAATTACTGCTATCCATTCCCTGGATTCATCTATATAAGTCACCTCATACGATTGTAGTAGATCGAATACTTTTAAACGAGCAAGAATTGACATAAATATAAAAATAGAAATTACGTGCTAATTTTAAAAAAATCGTTGCATCGCCTCTTTTTTGAGAGTTGTTTTAAAACTAACAACGGCATCTATTGAAAAACCGAGCAAGCTCGGTACACCAGCTGGTGCTGTATTATTCCAGCATCACACGGATGACCTTAAGCTCTTAAGTGAATGATTCATTGGTTTGATCTTCATGTCACCGATTTTAATGGATGCGTTAAGATAGGCTTAAAAACCAACCGACGCGACAACGACGCGCGTCGTTGTCGCCGTCAAATTTTGACGGCGTCGTTGTCGCTGCGGTCTTGTAGAAAAACCCGACCGCATCCCATACAAACTCTAAGCTTCTCAGCGCGCTGTCAACGTGACGGCGTCGTGGCGCGCCGCAACGACGCCGTCGCTCGGTTTTTCTGGTTCCCCATACAAACCAGTCATTTGACAGCGGCAACGACGCGCGTCGTTGTCGCTGTCGCTTGGTTTTTAAGCCCACCTTTAAGATGACAGATAACGCGATACGGCACGCAGATAACTGATCGAAAGCCAATGTGATCGATTTAAAATATGCTTCGTTTCTTTGTGAAAAAACAATGGAATTGTGAATAATGTTATAGCGTCAAACGTATTAGTCACGACTCATGAAATTTTAGTATATTGGTAGAAAATATTCAAATGCTAGTTAGATAAGAAAGTTTTGAATTACATTTATAAAACAGCGTGAATTTTTAAATAATGCTTCGTTCGTCACGTCATCTGTCGTTAACTTTTTTCGTTTTCATAGAATATAATTATTATTATTTATTATAATTACATAAAAAAATCCTAGCAAAAAGAAACCCCATTTCATCATCCTATAATTGCATCAGAAATATATCTTATAGTTATAATCAGATCTTGCATCTAGTAGTACAATCTATTATTGTAATTAAAGCGTTTATTTTACCTACACAATAAAAAGACACAGGACAAAAATACTTTTTGACTAGAAACGAAGGCTCGGACTTTGTTCTGCTGCTCTTCTCCGGGACATTAACAGTCTACACTGACACCGAAAATACTAATTCATGCTTTCACTAATAAAAATTCACTTTAGCACCCACTACTATAAAAACTGTGACATATCAACACTTTATTACCTATTAAACAAACGAGACTCACGCTTATTTTGATGTTTTTAGCGACTTAATCTTCTTGGTCGTCTTTCGTTAAACCCTATTTCGATATAAATTGCATCAGAGACATATATTATCTAGGGTTACATGGGGTAAACTCTATTTCCATAGAATAATTATTGCACCAGAAAAATATATTTAAATCTAGCAGTGGCCAAGGGTCCATACATGCCGATGCCGATTCCGATCGGCTTCCCTTTCAGAAATTTACAAATCCATACTCTCATATCAACCTACTTGCATTTAGTATTTTTTTGTTCCGGCCTATCTTTGTGAAAATGTCACCCTTCGCCACTGAGATCTAGTATCTAGTGATAGGCTATCTTACTTATCTAGAGAACTTTACCATATTTTTTGACTAGAAACGACGAATCCGACTTGGTCCTGCCGATCTTCTCCGGGGCATTGACAGTGTACATGCCCCTTCGTCGTAACATAATCACACCGACACCGAAAACACTACGTCCATGCTTTCACTAATGTAAATTCACTTTAGCACCCACTTCGATAAATTCACTGACTAGAAACCACTTTATTATTAAAGGAACAGGAATCACTTATTTTGTTAAACACCAAATTTTAAAACACTTCCTGGGTAAGGCATGCAATTTTGGAAAACTTTCAACCTCAGGCAAGATTTGTACCTGCGATTTCGGCCATATGTACTGGCATGGTCTACAGATGGGGAGATTCGCAGATTCAAATCCTGCCTGCGGTGGAAAGTTTTCCAAAACACTTATTTTGTTTTTTAAGAAACTTATTTTTTTTTGTTTGGTAAAGGGCTTAGCTGTTGAACTTCACCATCTATTTCTCGAACGACGGTACCTCCGGAACACGACAGATTAGAAACGACTCGGTGTCCCACACGAAGAGTGAGAGACAAAGCCTGCTCGTAAGCTGTGACAGTACTAACCGCCAAATTCACCTACCCTTTAAGGGATCACTTATACTGGTTTATTGTAAGTATTTGAATAAAAAACAGTATAAGTTGGTCCCTTAAACGGGTTGGTGGACGGCAATACTACAAACCCTTTACCTACTAAAAACAAATAAGTATTTTAAACCACATTACACTTGTTTACATTTGCGAACCGACGGCCGCGGCGGCGTCGTTTAAACTAACCTAGAAGTGGGTTAACGAACCAATTGGTAATTTTGCAATGCACTCGCCGACCGCGGCGAAAGGCGCGCGACTCTTCCGACAAATACTGTCAGGCGGTCACGATAGCCGTAAATAGATTTACACATAGATAACACGTGTTGTATGAAGGATGTATAAATCAACTGCAAATATTTCGAGAGTTGAACCAGTCCTTAAATCTGAATGACTTTTCCCGAGAAACATAGGTAGGGAAATTTTTGGACTCCCGAAGTCCCGATACATAACGTACATTCAGTTTGTATAGGTGGTCCAAATAAATTTTTTCATATTTCGGAGTAGGGGAAACTTCTTGAGTTTTATGGACTGGTACCACAGTGAATGGCTTCCCTTGCACTCACTAGTTCACCTCTTAAAATATTTGCACTGAATTAAAAAATGACCTTTATTTGATACGGCGAAAACTTTTTGTTCTGAGATCTAAGATATTTTTTCTCTTCACATAAACTTTTATGGGCGGAAAAAGAGTAGGTAGGTACGCGACAACTTCCCGTAACAAACTGAACGATCACGTCAAGTACAGATATGGGTATCGCAGATGGAACTGATAAAGAGGCGATAACTTCTATTGATGCTATTATCTCCGTGGCTACCTGATAAAAGATAAATATGGGATGTTTATTGGTGTGGCACGAAATTCGAGTAGGTATGATACACACGTATGTGGGCAAAATGTTGGTCTACTAGGTGGACTGACTTAGGCAGCCGTAATATGCAGTCTACCTAAAATCGTGGTCTAGATGAGTCTTGGTCTAGCAATGGACGTCTTACATTCATGATTCACTAATGTTACCGACCGGTCAGACCAAATGTACTGTCAGTGATATGCTATCTAGCGAATAATAGTCAAAGATATCCGTATCGTAGATGGCGCTGATAGCGCGATAAGTTTTATTGCTGAGCTTAGTTCCAGTTGGCTGTAGCTACTGATAAAAAATATGCGTTTTCGCTGGGGGGCAATGAAAGCCTACGTAAATATAATCCCATCAAAACGTAATAAAGGAAACCAAGACCCTGTAGTACTAAGTCGGCACATAGGTAAGTACTTAAATTGCCTTGGTCATAATCTCCTCAGGAGTTATTCGACCGCAGCCATTTTCAGAAGCAAAAAGAAAACAAGCAAATATATTTTTAAAAAAACTAACTGCGGTTAAGCCAGTGTCATTCGCACTACTGAGACGAATCTAACGACACATCATTTGTCAAGATCCGCCCAGCCGTTTGGGATGTAGCCCATGAAAAGGAATTTCTTGTCTACATACATAACATACCCAATACGTACATTCATACATAATCTCGAAAATAAAAATTAATATTTTAAATGAAGTTGATCTTTAATTATTCTTTTCCTTTGTAAAATTTTAGGTGACAGTGAAACCATCTAAAATTAATTGAATTAGGTGTGTGTTTGCCAAAATGGGATATTGAACTGACTTAAAAACGCAATTTATTTTGTACAAATGTTTTTTTATCTATGAGATTGAAAACTACATATTTTTTTCAATAGTAATAGTAGGTAAAGTAAAGCACTTACGACAATAAGAAATAGACTAACAAAGAAGTTGTACTTTCGATTTCAACATTCAATATAACAAACAGTGTATTAGCATAATCGAATGTGTAAGTACATTTTATGCTGTCAAGAATACAGGTTATTCTACTTACGAGTTATACCATAAAAAACTTCGTAAAAATAGTATCTACGGCCGTATAAGCTCTGACTACCCCGCAAGGGATAAAGGCATGATATGATGTAACAGTAAAGAAGCCTCAGTGCATAAACTAGTAGTGAATAATGAGGATCTCATTAGAAAGCCACGAAGCAAGGTTTGTGAAGGCGTCGTCGAATTCAAGGTGCTGAGTTCTAAGAAATTGGTCACATAGTGAACTACACAAGTCTAGCGTATTTTGATCGCTGCGTTTCAAATCTTCTTATGTTCGAGTAGGACACCTAGTCGTCCAACGACCTGATGAACCCTAGTGTCAGAGCCCAGAGCTTTACAACCGCCTGCTACAAGTAGCAGGCCTCTGACATGGTTGTGTAACGACCGCTGTCTAAGTGATCTGATCATCGACAGAACCCGGGACAGAAGGTATAACGTGCCGTCTGAAGCACGGAACCATCTTTCTTTCGGACTATCAGGTGGTTCGGCCAGCTATACCTACTAAAGTATCCTGTGTAACATATGCTAAAATTTACAGCGAGAAAACGCCTTATTCCCAAGGGAAAACGGGTGAAACCGCCTGTAGTTTTACCTAAGTTGCTGTAACCAAGGTTGACACAGTAACGTTGGCAGTTGCCAGGCTATTAAAGATGCAAGCCCACGGCCGACAGTGGGCCTTATGCGCTACTTACCACGCAAGTATTTCTTGTCAATAATATTTGTTTCTCTATAAAATTCAATAGTTTAATTTGGAAAATGGCTTAAGAAAGTATGGACTGCATGAAAGAAAGAATAATAAAGGTGTGGTGGATGAAAATTTAACGGCTGATAGCTGGTATGAATACATGAAGATTTTGTAAAAACTGAAGCACTGCATTGACGTTCACTCATTGCAAAAGATTAAACAAGTCTTGCACTTTCCACTTTTCAATTGAAGTACCTATTATTTTTTAGTTTCAAAAATTCCGTGTCGAGCCTGCTTAGAATAGCACAACAATATTTTTCCCGTAGGTGTCGTAAGAAGCGACTAAGAGATTTGAGAATTCATGTGTATTGCAATTTTAGGCGACAGGCTGACAACCTGTCACTATGGTGATGCAGTCTTCTGAATGACTCTCAAACTTTTGTCAGAGGTGGTGTAAATAGCCGTTTCTAACAGCCGTTTACGGTCTGCCAATATCTCGGGGTACCGCAAGGGATATTGGCGTGCTATATGTTAAAACACATACCTTTTAGATGCACGGCACATGGCAACACAGAACAGTACGTGAATATTTTACGCATCATTCGCACTTCAATGGGCAGCTTAACCTGGCCCAAATTGGAATCAGACATGCATAACTGCCTCTGCGGTATAGTAGTGTGAGATTTGGGCTCCCAGAATATGGTGGGATCGATGATAATGGAATTCTATTGGGATTTTAATTTAATGAACTCACGGTTTTATTCTCATAAATGAAAATAAGATATTGAAAACTGTCATACATCAATCGGGCCGATGCCTTCTCTTCCTATTCTAATAATGATAATGGAATTGCCGTGTGATGCCAGATTGGAATAGAATCACCCCAATTTTAACAGTGCGTGTCGTAAAAAACTACAATGTTATAATCATTCAGGGAATGGGCACCAGCGTTCCCAGTAAATGATACATCTTGCACAATCTGCCTGCCAAGCGTAGTAAGCATGGAAATACTGTGACGATAGGGGGAGGCCTATGTCCAGCAGTGGGCTGTTGTGGCTGTTATGGTACTCGATTAACACGACTGTTGTTTTATTGTTGACGAAAGTTACAAAAACAGTTCTAGTAGATGGCGCTAACGTCACACAGTGATGCTAATACAAGGTGATAATTTCACTGCCCGTCTATCGGTTCGATTCTAGCTCCTGTGAACTTTTTGCTTATTATTTTTCTTTTTGTGTACTTATTTTTCGTACCTAATAGTCATTATTACTATTATGCAAAAACTCGGTTACAATTTCTCATATTATTCATCAGGCTAACCAGACAAAGCTTTCATTCTACTAAAAACTTAATTTGAATTGCAAAACGATCGTTTCGTAACTTTTACATAAATAAAAACAAAACTGTCTAGAGATGTGGTAAAAATTACTGTTGAAAGTTTAATAATTATGCAAATGTAAAAAATATTATACCTCCCTGGTTATGATTATATCCGACGTCTAGTTTTCATATCATCATCACATCACATCAGGCTATAGCAGCCCACAGCTGGACATAGGAATCCCACAGGGTACGCAACAAGTTTCGGATCTCCCCTTTTCGGTATCCAGTAGCTACCAACCTCTTTCTTTAAGTCATCGGTCGATCTGGCTGAAGGGCGTCAAACGCTACGCTTGTCGAGCCGTGGCCTCCACTCGCGAACCCGTTTATTCAACCATCCATTGGTTCTACGACAGATGAGACCGACCAGCCCACTGCCACTTCAGCTTGCTACACTTCCAGTAAGTAATTTTCATATAATGGCAAAATATAAATATAAAGACTGATAACTCGTCATTAAACACCTCTTTTGGGAGTCCTAAAAAATTGTTACAAACTGGTTTGCAGACCTTGAAAACCTGCGGAGATTATTATACTGAATGTTTGGTATGTAATAATCATCTTGCAAAACAATAATTGGGCTATTTTTTATTGTAATTATAAGTCTGAGAAATGGAAGGACTTTATTTTGCTTTATAAATCAAGCTAGAGTGATATTACAACTAGCAAAAGGCTGCATTTTGTTATCGACAATTCAGAGAAATAGATCCAATGGATAAGATATTTTATAAATAGTTTTAAAGGTTTTGTCGTGACTTCGTGGGCATAGAGTGTCTTATTTGCTTGCAATACTTGAAATTTTATGCTGCCTGAACACTCCGCAAAAAACAGCATAAATGGGGATTTTTTTTATAATCACATCATAATGATCCCGCCTTTCGACCTACCTAGTGTGACAACATCAGAATCCTATTTATTAAGTTTTTCGCACTACGGAACTGCCTTCGATGTGCCGGCAACTTTAGTAGACTCTAATTCCAGAGCTGTTTTTTTCTTTTGGCGTACCCAGTTCCTACTTTTTGCTTCGGATTCCAAGAAAAATATGTCAAGGCCACCAGAACTCGACTTTTCGTCTCAACAGACACTTGGTGAATAAGTTCACCTTTTTCCGTCTGCGTTTTACATTCGCGTGATTCCAGAAGACGTATTTTTGAGTCAGTCGAAATTATTATATTTCACAAGCGCCAAACTGTGACGAGTGGTCTTACGAATGAATCTATTCACACACAAATACACTGGCCCCGAATGGATTTGTATTAGAATGTGCGACACGAGTGGTAAGACAAACACCGTCTCATACAGTTGCATACGAAATCTAAATTATTCAAAAATACACCTCCAGAGTGTCCCAAGCAAAAAAAGATATTTTATATTCCGCGGTAAAAATACCCCCAAGGGTCCTCAGGTTATTGAATTTGTCTGAATATAACGAGAAGCATTGTTACAGTATAGAAATGAAAAAGACTTTAGTATTTTCATGAAACAAGGGACAACTTTTAAACATCATGAAGAAAATATTGTACTTTCCATACAAAATGAATTGGATGCAGACTAATTTAGGTGGTTTTTAAACCATAAGTACTCTGTGATATTTGTCTCAATTTATATTTGTCTAAACTCCCAAAGTTATCGAAATATATCTCGCTATTTTTCGCGCGTCAATAAATATCAACTCATAGCTACTTTCAAGGATCTTGCCATGGCATGTTTAAATTTTTTGTTTGCATTTTTTTGTTCAAACTTTCTGAACACTTTGAGCACAGTAAATTTTAAGAAACAGAGTCAGACTATTTTTACATTCATAAACTTTATACCTGCGAATTTACATCAAAATCGGAAGAGTGACAAATATAACAAAGAGGGATTTGTATGAGATGCCTACAATACAAAAGGGCTAAAGGTTAAGTGCCACTGCAAATCTGCCCTAAGAGGTAGATATCTGATGGAAGGCAGAGGTGCCAGATATTGAGTTCTATTTTAAAACACCAACTAAAAAAGATTACATGCAAGGTGGGGTTTTCTAGACTCTAAATTCAAACTTAAATTTTGTTGAAATTCCTTAAGTTTATCTACCTGTTAGGGCATTAGGCCTCTTAGGGATAAAGGGTTAAATAATATCAATCTGGTTACCTTTTCTTCTACTTATTGCGTAAATAAATCTTGCTCTATTTAAATAATGTAGGCAACACTGGGATGAGAGGGCCCACGTGTTGCCACAAGGCCGTGATGTATCATATCTTAGGTCATCTTGCATAGAATAATAAAGGCTTACTCAGATTAAACACTCAAGATAAGAAAATCTTAAGAGAATACTTAATTCCTGTATAAATTATTTCATGGATATGTTTTAACGCTTTATGGAGCAGGTTTTGAGAATTAGAAGGCAACTTTTATATGCTAAATTTACACATTTTCTGAGGCCACATATGATGTAGTATTGATGCCAGCACCTAAGACTTCTAAGTTTGGTTGCGCATGGAGCCTTGTGATTAGTACAAGAAGGTGCTATGTGTGTACCTAAATAGAATTGCAAATGCTAGTGAAAGGGGTCATGGGGGCATGTCATCCTTTTTATTAGGTATGGTGGTAAGAGTGGGCAGAGAACATCATTACTTAGTATAAAATTAAGTTTGTGTTTCTCTGGGGTGGAATTTGCTAAATCCACCTAAACGGATTTTGACATGGTTTTTTGTAATAGATAGAGTGATTCAAGACGGAGGTTTATACATATTACACATGCTAGGAAAAAGCTTTTTTCCTGCTTTAAAAAGGGGGAAAATGAGTTGCAGTGGTTGAAACCGCTACCTCCACCGTCCCTTTACTTTGGAAACTACAATGTTCAACTACTGCCCTTATTCAATTAATTTGGAGTCGTCACAGCATGTTTTGTGAAGATGTTGAAAAGCAATTAATTCTGTACTGAACTCCATTAAACTTCAATTATTTTAAAGATATCAACAGTAAAATGAAACCAAACTTTATCAAGGGGACAGCAACAATTTGTTTCAATAATTGCTGGCCACAATTATTGTTATCTTATCAGAAGTTACTGTAGTAAGTAGTTATAAATAAGTGCATAGGCTAGCTAGATACAATGGCTAGATTATTTAACAAAAATCTTTTTGATGAAAGCTATAAATATCTACATGAAAATTATGTCAGTTCTGGTAAGATTTACAGATGTGGTTTAACCGGAACAAAAAAAGTGTGTCTCCTGTATTTTTGTTTGATCAACATTTTTTGCCAATTCAAAGAAAAACCTGCAAATAATGAATATTTCTTGCCTTTTTCTTTGAAGTTTTTCTTGCATCCGTTACCCATGAAACAAACATTGTTTTTTATTTATGTAGAACAGATTTCTAGAAACACAAAAGAAATTATTATAAGAAATGGGCATCAACTAAGAAGAAGGTAATGTTAATTCAATTAATTGAACT
The DNA here is from genome assembly GCA_024500475.1 of Phthorimaea operculella. Taxonomy (NCBI): domain Eukaryota; kingdom Metazoa; phylum Arthropoda; class Insecta; order Lepidoptera; family Gelechiidae; genus Phthorimaea; species Phthorimaea operculella. Next base: position 997,132 of record JANFCV010000073.1, read on the forward strand.
GAAGTACACTATTGCGTATCTTTTGTCAACTTTAAGTGTACTAGACAGATCTATAAATTTATTTGCCCCACATAGGGCCCAATTAGAATAATAGAGTATCATAAACAAGCACAAATGAGTCAGATCTTCCACAGATAAACATGTTACGTTCCACTGGGAAACAATGCAATGATAAATAAGAATATGTATTTTGAATATTCCTAGTAATTTTTCATAACATTCAGATTATTGTAAAGTTTTTTCTCTAAGGAAAATTCAATCTGGATACTTTATTGATAAAAAGGCATAATAAATTGTATTGTTTAATTCCCCAATATTGCAGACAAAGAAAGTATAAATGAAAATACTATCGGCAGTTTTTGAACAATATACTTTGCAGACTTTGAGTAGTGTCTGAAGCAGCATAAAAAGGAACTAAGCGAACAACAAAACAAGAATAAGATGTCTTGACTGTTACAAATTGATGTCAAATTAGAAACACTCCGTTCTGACTTCATACTTTTGTCTAAAATTTACCAGCTGCCACATAACTTGTTGCGGATTCCTAACAACATTCTCTTTCACTTTACCAATTAGTGACTAGCTACATTGCTTCTCTACGGATCCTAACCAAAAATGCAGTAAGGTGGCCAAAATTAGATGCCCTATGGAAAGGTAGCAGGCATTTATACATTGTATAGGTGAGGAGAGTAATTATGGTAATTTCTTAACCAGATTATCAGTAATTTTATTACGTCATGTAAGATTAACCTCTTCGCTCGTAGAAATTAGGTACTTACTCATACGAAACTACTTCACGACGCAGCTGATATAGGCGTACCTATCGGAATTAGGTTATGTGGAATCGTACAAAAAACCGAGCCCGACAACCCGATTTCGGAGATCGAGAGATAATCGTAAAATACGACGCATATTCCTAAAATTCAATAGGTATTTTGACGTGATATGTCACATCGCAGGCATATGTGGCAGAAGGGAAGCGTAGCCTGTGGCCATTTTTGTAAAACTGCCAGGCGGAGGACCGCCGATATTGATTTGGAAATTAGTCGTCCGAGGATTTAGTAAAACATGATTTGTGGCAGATCGCAGCCATGTTTAAAATTGTCAGTATCGAGATACGTCACAGGCGAAGGAAATCACGATGGCCGACAAAAGAAAGAATGGTTAGGTGGTACTTACTGCTAATTTTTACTCCTCCTAGGGCTGGTTTCTGCGGTTGAGTTTCGAATGTTTTTCGAACGGATTTGCTGCCCTCGGCGAACGATGTGGTCCTGGGGCGTCCGCTCATTATTATAGGTATAAAATAAACGGCAGTAAAATCCTGAACTTCATAGATACTTCACATTTCTCGTTACCACCCTTGCACTCGCACTGAACTCTCTCACTATACCGACGAAATACAAAGTTACGGATGGAATAGTCAAAACAATATCACTATGATACAATCAAAATCAAAATAAGACTGTCTTTGAAACGTTTTACAATATCATTTTGATAATTTTTCAAAATTTACATCACTAAAAGTGAACGACAGATTTTTAGTTTCTTCTTCAGACTCGTACTCGCTCTCTCATTCGGTGACATTCGGCTTCCACTCGGGCCTTCGATCACCGAACATACGAGGGTGACGGACGTCACAAAAATGCCATAGATTCAAAGAAACTAGCGCCATCTGACAACTTTTATAGCAAACTTTTTGCTCTGTCGGTAAAACAGTTTCATACTCTATGGTTTTAACTTTTATTAAGAGTAGGCAAAGGAATTTTGCATACAGCCAATTTTTTTTATACGCTGTAGCTATCTTTATAAACGTACCCTGATACCCTGATCCACTGGCTGGCGGCGCCACAGACCTACTAAACCGGCGGCGCTGATGATGGGCGCGCTGGCCCCAAATTTCAAAAATGATTGTGTTTGTGGCGATGGCGTTGTGCTGCGGTCGTGAATGATTCATCATTGGCCTCATACGTCTGTGACAGACGATTTATTCAGTGTCTGAGGCAAGACTTTTCATGGCTGTACAAGCCGATACGGGAGCGGCATGACTTTCCGCACGCTCTACAAACGAAGGTGGAATTGGAGACTGGCACATGCATGTTTAGATGTCGTTTTTGCCTTTTGTTTGCGAGACCAGCGAACCAGGCATCATCGTGAGCTTTACGCCCATCAAACACACGCTTTCTCCATACATCCCTATTCTCAGCAAGCTTCTCCCAGCTTTGATGGTCGATGTCAAACGCAGCCATGTCCCGTTTGGCGCAATCTTTAAAACGTAGCATCGGTCTTCCAACTCCTCTTTTGGCGTTAGCTACGGCGCCAAGCAGGACACGCCGCGGTAGACGCGAAGGTTCCATGCGGTACACATGCCCTAGCCACCGCAATCGTCTTTGCTTAAGCAAAGCGGTAAAGCTAGGCAGCTGTGTAATTTCTAGAACTCGCTCGTTTGTGACTCTGTCCTGCCAAGTTATATGCAAGATGTTTCTTACGCAGCGCATATGAAATGTGTTGAGTCGACGTTCTTGTTTTGCGTACGAAGTCCAGGTTTCAGCCCCATACAAGAGTATGCTTAGAACGCAAGTTTGGTAAACAATTATCTTGGTTTTTGTGGTCAGGTGTTTATTATTCCATACTCTTGTACTGAGCCTGCCGAACATAGTCGCCGCTTTGCCGATACGAGTATTGATCTCAGCATCGAGGGTGAGATTGTTCGACACAGTCGACCCCAAGTAGCAAAACTTGTCAACTATGTTCAAGGGAACGCCACCGAGCAAAATACGTGGTGTTTCTCCACCTTGAGCTAGCACTACTGTTTTTTTGGCATTAATGGACATTGAGAACAGAGAACACGCGTGGGAAAACTTATCAACAATGTCTTGAAGCTCACTTTGAGAATTAGCAACGAAGGCTGCATCGTCAGCGAACAAAAGGCTATCGACGAATAAGTCATCGCGGTTACGCTTTGACTTAAGAAGCGAGATATTGTACAGCTTCCCGTCAGCCCTAGTGTGCAGGTGTATACCCTGTTGGTCATCGCCGAAAGCAACTTTAAAAAGCAATGAGAAGAAAACGCCAAACAGGGTAGGAGCCAACACGCAGCCTTGGCGAACACCTCTACGCATTTCGAACGGCTCGGATGTATTGCCGTTAAAAACAACAGATCCTTTCATGTCCTCGTGGAAGGATTTAATGAGGCTTAGAAGTTTTGGAGGGCACCCGATGTTCAAAAGTGCAGTATAGAGTCCTTCTCTGCTCACGGTGTCGAAGGCTTTGTTAAGGTCGACGAACGCCACAAACAGAGGTGTTTTCTGCTCTCTACACTTTTCCTGCAGTTGGCGAAGTGTAAAGATCATATCTGTTGTGGAACGTTGGGCGCGGAATCCACATTGCGATTCGGGATATACACGTTCAGCAAGTTTCTGGAGTCTTATTCAGACTAACCGAGCAAATAATTTACCTACTATACTTAAAAGGGATATCCCTTTTAAGTATCCCTTTTAAGTATAGTACGTGAATGATTAACGCCTTATTAACAGAAGATCTATTCTTGCTTCCTCCTTCTACGCAACTATGGTGAATCACAAGTGATCCACTCCTCAGCTCAACGTGCCCTCCGAAACACAGAGTCATCACGATTTAGGCGTTCCAATGGGAGAACCAGCTGATTCTTGCCTTGTTCAATGGTAGGCCACTGGTAGATAGGTAAGTACGTGGTACCGGTATGGTTGGTGGTTGTGGTTGGTTCAGCCCACGACCACGTCAATAGATCCTAGATCTAGTACCCAACCTTTGATAGATAGAAAAACCAAAGAATCAGGTGCAGATCTAAGCTACAATTATTTCTAAGATCAATTGTAAGTAAGTACCTACATGTACCCTACCTACTCGTTTGTCTAATGATCATTTCCTCTCGCGTTTGCGAATCATTCAATTGTTCCGTCGTCGGTCTTTTTGTGTCGGTCTTGTTTCTACGCAAGTTATGCGCAAGTTTATCTCTTTATCAAGAGAGCTGCTGAGCGAGAAAACCGCGGGTGACTACCGAGTACCGAGCACGCGCGCTCGCACGAAACAGCCATCCATGCGCGCGCAGTTGCGCGGACGCCGCGGTCGGGGCCAGCGGTCCGCATTGCGCGCCTTTCTACACCATATAATGAACAAAACGCAAACAAAATAGTGCCACAATGGACTACTACACTTCAGACAGCTGCGACAGCGACACCCGCGACCAAAGAACCCTCGACTTCTCCAGCCAGTTCATCAACACTGAAACCTTCGAGGCAGAACTCGAGAGCGTGATCAACGAGAAGGATTGCGCGGAAAATTACGAAACAATCCTCCTGAACCACAACCGAATCAGCTCGCTGCCGAAGGCAATAAACAGGTTCTGCAACTTGAAGATACTGGACGTGAGCAACAACAGACTAACTGTTCTTCCAGACATCCTGAAGTATTGCCCTGTGACTTCGTTGATAGCGAAACACAATCAGCTGACGAATGAGTCGCTCCCGAAGAGTTTCACCGCGACGAGCACTCTTAGAGAGCTCAATCTTAGCGGGAACCAGATGAACTTCTTCCCCGAACAAGTGCTAGAACTTAAGTCCATTAAATACCTCTACTTAGGCGGCAATTTTATTCAAAAGATACCAAACGAAATATGGAAACTGAGCTGGTAAGAATCACGCTTTAATTTGACTAACACTTTGTAAACATCCTCACATTTTGTTCGGTATTATTTATAAATAAGTACCTAGTCGTATTTTGATACGGAGTTGAGAGGTGATGTTTTATAAACATCATTTCGATTCATTTGTAAAACTTGAACAAAAGTTTCCACGTGTAAAGCATACAATGTTACTAATGCTAATGCTACTGTTAATGTTTTAGAGCAATTAATATGTTAATGATCGAACACATCTAGATAGCAGATCTTGCTTTATAATCGATCTTTTTGGAGTACCTACAATTTACCTACTCCCATTTACCTATACTATGTTATTTTATTATGGCCTCGGTATCGCTACATTGTCCAATATTCAGTGTACTTAGTACCTAGTCGTACGTAGTGCAAGCAAATTCTGTTACAGGTGCTGCATAAAGGTCATTGATCTTATTCCTAATACTATAAGAAGACCTCCTAAAGCAAAAAACTTACAAACTATACCTTAGGATCGTTCATACTCCAGCTACTCGCTTGTGAATAAAAAAAAACTATAATAGGCCATCGTATCTCGAGTATTACTGGATTATAGCCAGTACCGCTATTCTTATCTATCAAACAAACAACAAACTCATGGAATCAGACGTCGACTACGAGGCTAGAGCGTGTATACTGATAACGAGACACAACAAAACTAATAAAGAAACCATTTTGCTTATAAACCTACCACTAAACTTTATCCGCCTCGAAGGACCATGAAACCGTTTGGCTTATAAACCTGCCAGTTTGCGAGCATATTTATTTATCCGGCTCGAAGGATCACAAATAAAGCGGGCTACCGTGACATTCGCAACTTAACTGTATTGACCTTGGTAAAACTTAAGTTATGCATTCCATGTGTTGTTTTGTTCGTCAAAAGTAGAATATCGATGAAGTAGGTACTATAAAATAAACATTAGAGCAGTATTACCTACTTAGAACCTTGTCAGTTGTCAGAACCTTGTCACTGACTTGTAAAACGGTTAGGCAAATTACCACCTACCAACCTATATCACGAGGACATAGGCGTGATTTGCGTGAACTAATTTTGCAAGTGGGTATCGCAACGATGTCAGAATATCTATTGTTACCCAGTTAGAATAACTATTCGTTACGACTTAACCGGCGAACATCTTCGTTCTCAACTCAATGCAACTAGGTAGCCCATTTTGTTTTCTTTTTCAGCTTCTTGCTTTTGATTAGACCCTTGAAAAAAAAGCTTTTGCTCCTTGATCTCCGGCGATTAAGGTAGGTAGGTCATCATCACATCACGTTAGCCTATGGCAGGCCACTGCTGGACGCCAGACAGTCTCTCGTTTTCGCCAACCAATCGCTACCAGTCTCACTTTTCAAGTCATCGTTCCATCTAGCCGGAGGACGTCCAATGCTACTCTTACCACTTCTTGGTGGCCTCCACTCGAGAACCCACTTATTCCACCGTCCTCAAAGTGTATAGCGAGGGTTCAAACATTGTGCCTGCAATTGTATTTGCAGATAGCTGTTTCTTTTAGTTCTACCAGTGAACCTTCATTAAGTAGAAACCCAAAACTGTGTTTTGCGGCATTTTTAATGTTGCACATCAAATGACCCAATTTGGGACCGTTACGCGATTGATTGATCAATTATGTCGGCACTTTTTGGTTCCGCAGATTGCTCTAATTAGATCGATTGGCAATCGATTAGGAGTTTACTACTTAGAGTTTGTTTTGTTACCTTTTCTCGGTGGAAGAATATCGGCGTATGAGCCTGGTTCTGACTAAAAAAGCTCGATGAATTTGCAGGGCTCTAAGCCATCCGATAACGTTGGAACATTGGTTTATTGCTCTAAGGTTCCTAAGATACTTTTTTAATTGCTGTTTTCATCTCCATCTATAAAGTTTACTCTTTTGCAACCGTGATCAACACCCTGTGCCACAGGTAGATGCCAATTTTTGCAGACCTCAATTTTTACAAAGCTCTGCTGACTGAGCTACTTTGCCCACTGGTGGGTATATCTGTTGATCTGCTTGGGTCCTCTGTTCATTATTCTTCACGCCTAAGATAGGTAGGTACAAATTTTCGAGTATTTCCCATCTTCCACACAAGAAAAATGATTAATTAGCTTTGAAATCTTGCATCGATCTATACCGTGGAGTGGATGACCTAATGTTTTGTTTATTAAATACACCTAGTTATTTATTTTTACATAACAAACACTACCTGTACGTAATGATTTATAAATTCCCGTGTATTTCCTTACGTAACGGATCTTTTGTCCTTCAAACTGCTAAAACATTACAAGGTTTTTGCGATAATATCGTCCGTAACTATTGCATAAAATATTGGGAAAAGTTTCACACAAATATTACATTTGTAAGTATTATCATTCGGTTATCGTTATCATCATTGCGATGATAGCACGAGTAAGATTAGATGTCTGTCTGACTGTTACGTAAAGTCTGCCTAACTTATTTTGCTTTATTTTAAACCTATCCATCATCTTTTATGTAGATATTATTATACAAGCATGTCATCATTCTAATAAAATAATATAAATTTTGTATAGGTACTTCGATCCGTGTGATGCCGGCTTAGAATAGCATCACCCCAATTCTAACCCGTGGGTGTCGTAAAAAGCGACTAGGGATAATTATCCAGGGAATGGGCAGCAGCGGTCCCTGTGAATTAAACATCTTGCACTGCGCTCGCCAATCAGCCTGCCAAGCGTGGTGAGTATGGCAATACCCCCCAATACGGGGGAGGCCCATGTCCAGCAGTGGACTTTTGTGGCTGTAATTGTATAGGTACTTAACTTACCTATCAACATTCATCCAGCTTGCTATTTTTATTTAACTTAAACAGACAAAGAATGGATCCCGAATTGGCAACTTTGTTGTGATACCTACTACGACACGACCTCTTCGTCTTCGAGTATAACATTAACTATAATAATAAAGAAATCGCCGTAAGGAACCTTAGACTTGGCACTAATTACTTTTTAGAGATAAACAAGCAGCTCCACCGAGACTTGGCAAGTTTTTTACACAAATGTTTTTGATGGGATTTTATTTACGCCTGCCTGGTAGTCGGTGGTCTTAAATCTTACCCTGGATAATAAGTTATGTGGTCAAAGTACCTATTCTAATTTTCGCCTCTTGTTGATGGGTGTTCCGAATTTGAAGCTTCTAATCACGATATCTGAGGCATTCGAAACGTGTGTGTATCTACGATTGACTACTGGAGCTATTTATAGTTACCAATACGTAGGTAGATACGTTAGGTAGTACCAGTAGTACCTATCACTAACTTCGTTCGCCTGAAACAATGGGTGTTTAATATTTTGTAACTTTGGGTGACAGTGGACAAAGATGTCTACCGAACTCTACCCTTCAATCCCTGTAATAATAAATAACAATCTCTCTAATTCAATCAATTGTAATTTTTTGCAACACTTAGGTGCCTTTATAACTTGCTCAGAATGAATGGATCAGAAATTAGAAATATTATTGTTTGCAAATTATCAATTCAAATACTTTATTGCATATCACATTGCTCTCGTATAGTAACTAAGCTAAAAGAGTTCTCAAGAATACTGAATCATATTGCCCATTTCCTGTATTTATCCCTACTACACCTTTTACGTTTACCACAGGCCTGATCAGTGGCGGATTTACAGTTCAAGCCGCCATAGGCCCCAGGCCATTGGCCGCCCTTTCTCAGCACCCATCTTGTGGACTAGATACTCCAAACTTCTTCAGCCGCCCTACAACTAATTTTGTTTTCAAATATCGGCATGTATTTTTTATATCGCCTTTTCTGTAAAACTGGTAGGTACCTATAGATAGAATAGGCTACACTGAGGTAGAGCATTTGTGTTACACCGACACAAACGTGTTGCGAGCGAGGCGAGCCTGACATTTCACGGTAAAAATTGGTATAGAAGAAACAACAATGAGGGAGAGCGAGTGTTGCGAGCGTAGCGAGCCCGACTTTTCACGGTTATAATTGGTATAGTAGAAGCAACAGTGAGGGAGAGCGAGTGTTGCGAGCGAAGCGAGCCCGACTTTTCACGGTAAAAATTGGTATAGTAGAAGCAACAGTGAGGGAGAGCGAATGGTAGAACACCAACGCAAAACGTGTTGCGAGCGAAGCGAGCCCGACTTTCACGATAAAAATTAGTAGCTGTTTCGAGCGGGGGGCGCACGATTTTGGGTGAGGGGACTGAAGGGGGCGCGGGCATGATTGCATTGGCACAAAATGGCGCGTACCTACTATGAATACGAAAAAGAAGTGATTTAGGTAGAAAGATTAGAATCATAAGTTACGCGAGTAAATTACTTTACATTTGAATTTAATTATTCTTGTAGACGTAATTTTTTTTTGCGCGTTTGGCCGCCCCCCTTATTGGGCCGCCCTAGGCCCGGGCCTACTGAGCCTAATGGCAAATCCGCCACTGGGCCTGATGATGATGATCTCTCCGACCGATTTCGGTCATACCATACCTACGGTGTAGCCGTGTAGCGCTAATCTAACCTTGCACCATGCGGGAGCAATAAAACACTGGCCATCTAAATAAACCAAAACGTTTCCAGTTTACAGATCCTTTCGCTCGGCGGCAACCAGATCTCGGAAGTGCCAGAGTCAGTCGGCAGCTTGACGTCTCTGCAGGCTCTAGTCCTCAGTGATAACTACATAGAGCAGCTTCCAGCTAGTATAGCCCATCTGAACCAGCTGAGGTCTCTGCTGCTACACAAAAACAGACTCAAGACTCTTCCCACGCAGATCATCAAGTTGAAATGCTTGACAGAGGTAAATTTACACTTGATTTACCGCCTTTTTATTCGACATCAGCAAAGTAAAAAGGAGGTTTTTATGGCTCTTTAGGTGCTGGTGCTTAGTGACTACTTCAAAGAGTAGCTTCCAGCCAGCATAGCCAATCTGAACCAGCTGAGGTCTCTTCTGCTGCACAAAAACAGACTTAAGACTCTCCCCACGCAGATCATCAAGCTGAAATGCTTGACAGAGGTAATTTTACACTTGATTTACCGCCTTTTTATTCGACACCAGCAAAGTAAAAAAGAGTTATATGAGGTGCTGGTGCTTAGTGACGACTTCTTAGAACAATCCTTGCTAGCAAAGCCAGCTCTAATATGGCTCTTTAGGTGCTTGTCCTTATTAACCCCTACATAGAGCTTCTTCCAGCCAGCATAGCCAATCTGAACCAGCTAAGATCCCTGCTGCTGCACAAAAACAGACTCAAGACTCTTCCCACTCAGTTCATCAAGCTGAAATGCTTGACAGAGGTAGCTTTACTCTTGTTTTCTGGATCTATAACTGCTGGTTCTTAGTGACAAACTACATAGTGCAGCTTCCAGGCAGCATAGCCAATCTGAACCAGCTAAGATCCCTGCTGCTGCACAAAAACAGACTCAAAACTCTCCCCACGCAGATCATCAAGCTGAAATGCTTGACAGAGGTAATTTTACTCTTGATTTGCCGCCTTTTTACTCGACAACAGCAAAGCAAAAAGGAGGTTTAATATATGGGTGTTTAGGTGCTGGTGCTTAGTGACTACTTCAAAGAATAGCTTCCAGACAGCATAGCCAATCTGAACCAGCTAAGATCACTGCTGCTACACAATCCGTACCAATTTTTGAATTTTCTTACTTTCTGCTACTAAATTGTGCTCGTATCACACAAAAGTATCCATTCATTCATACCTACCCTAGACATTCACAATATCCTAGTAGTGGGTAGTAGAACCAGACCTCCGAGAGCTAGACCAGGCTTCCGTGCACGATTTTAGAAATCATGGTTTCAGTAATTGAACTCCTGTTGTACCTATCGGTCGGTCCTACATTAATTGTCCTACATAATCTACTTCTACCACCGTGATAAGCAAATCCAAGGTTGGTTGAGTGGGATAATTGAGGCCAGGCAGGAGTTGAACTCATATAGGTATACAGGGTGTTAATTTAAATGCGTATAATAACTTAAGGGCAGGTTCATTATTGACAAAGGAACCCCAAAAAATATATTTTTTAAATTATTGAAAAATGTTATGTAAATCGTTTTGACGACACTACCTTCGGTCGCGCGCGCGCTTACGCGTTCGTCCGACTTCGCCTTAGCATGAGTAGGTAGGTATGCGCTGCCTCGGGCGAGGCACATCCACACCGACCGCCCGGCCCGAGGCGGTGAGCGGGTGAGGCTACTCGCACGGTCGGTTGCAGATGCTAATTTAAAAAAAAAGTGTATTTGGCTTTTCACAAATATTTTTACGGGTCCCTTTATCGGCACTGAACCTACCTTTAAGTTATGATTTGGCACGCATTTAAATTAACACCCTGTATAATTATGTCCGATAATATATCTAGAACTGGAAACTGCGCAGTTCAAAAATTGCGTATTAGAAATACCATATCGGTCCTCGACTTCTCGTGCAGGCAATTTCTATAAGCGTAAATAATTTACTTATTATTACTACTATAGGCAAATATTGTAAATAATAGGTACCTACGTACCTATAACAACTGCATGAATAATAATTACTCCTTCGCTACGTACTTACCAACTGTTAAAGATAACAGAGGAAATATTAAAAATTTACCTGTTGATATACCGAACTAAAAATATATTTTGATAAACAAATATTTTGAATAACATAGTACCTAACAGTTAACGTAATTACCTAGTATTATTGTTTATTGGGGAAATAATATCTTAGCTTACTTTTTCGCGTGCAAATAATGATGACAAACGGTTTAAAATGTGACCCCTGGCTGACAAGTGCATCCAACTTGTGAGATAATAGCGATAAAAGCCATTATGAGCAAGAGACCTCTGACTTTAGATAAGACTGTTATGTTACGAGTGTACGACTAGGTTTGCTTTAGGATAGTCGCGAAATATTGTAAGGAAATACCGAGACCATAAAGTAATCAAGGAAAAAAACATTATCTTACCTACTTTGAGCAGCGTCATCGAGTTGCTAATTTAATAGCTCGAAATGTAACCCACATTTCTTTCGAATGTTTTAGAATGCCATCAGATCGCGCGTGATTATAAAAAAATACTAGAATCTACTTATTTATTGGTGAATCCCAATCAATTTGAGATGTTGCTGATGTTACCCAATGCTTTCAAAGTTCAAACTATGATAAATCAAATTATCTATCATATAAGTATATCTTTATTGTAGGTTTGTAGGTATATTGATCTGACTGATCAGATAACTAACATTTTATAGCTAAGAAGGTCAAACGAATCTATTGTCGTTATCAAGTTTACGTTATTATTTTATACAAAGTAGTGCTTCATCCATTTTGTTGTATTATAGCACACGAGCGTGATCTGATTGTATGATTCTAGATAGTTCGCTCGAATCGAGCTAAGAAAGATGATGTTTCATCTGTAAGAATACTTAATACACATCGAATCAAATAACAGAACTAAAGAGTGTTCAAAAATCGCACCCCGTGACAATCGTGACATAATATATCTGGCGCAAAGGTGCCGTTACCGCGTTGAATGGCAATGCACAGTATCCGCACCAAAAATGAGCCATGGGGGGGTTTACCTCTCTCCTTTCATCTTCAAAATAGTTTAATCTTATGTAAAAACTTAATACTTCCTTTCCTTTTCCAGCTAAGTCTCCGAGACAACCCACTAGTAGTGCGCTTCGTACGCGACATGACGTTACAACCCCCGTCGCTATTAGAACTTGCTGGACGAACCATCAAGTTGCACAGCATCCCAATCCTGCCTGGAGAAGTGCCGCACACACTGCTGAAATACCTCAACGCAGCGCAGTGCTGCGTCAACCCTAAGTGTAAAGGTAGGTCAATCGGTATCGCCGTTATAAATAACGTTATTGATTAGGTGGCTATGTGGCTGGATAAGTATAGTATGCCTCTGTGAAGGGACGTTGTCACATTCTGCACGATGAAGCTGATAATTTTGCACAAGTACCTACCTATTACCTACCTAGTACATTTGAAAGTTACTTATTATTTTTTACATTTTAACATAAAGTGTCCATAAATGCAACACTGTAAACATTTTTTGGTGCAACGACAGATATGAAAGCCTATAATTATATTCCACATAAATTTTTGAAACACCCTTTATTGTTTACGTTAAACGTGTAAGTGACAAGATGGATCATTAATTAGCAAGTTAGAAACAAACAAGTTACTTGCAATTTATTGTGAAATCGTCTTTGTTGTTTTGATGTCACTCTCTTAGGTCAATAGATATGCAGAAGGTTAGTACCTAATTAAATCTATCGAACTACCTACTTACTACTTAAAGAAAGTCTACCTAAATACATTCCTACACCGAATACAACACCCGTAACAGGTAGGTATAATGAACCCATAAAAATGATCGACTTTTATTACTTTCTACTAGGTAATGCCTAGGTACTATCATAAAATTACATACACTTATACTTACATAGTTGATAGTGATATTTATAGTTGTACGAGTAGGTAGGTACATAATTATGATAAAACATCCTGTGTTAAATAAATAATACACGGATAAAGGAAACATAAATAATATAAATGTAGGTCTACACCACCACATGATACACAGAGTACGTACAGACTTATTATTATATTTAACTTACCTACATATTCAGCCATTAGGTAGGGTCAGGTAGGCTACAGTGACTCGGATTTCTTCAATCAATAAAATTTTATAGATTACTTTGAAGTATCAAATTGAAATTCATATCTAGGATGTATTGATTAATACTCTTTCATTTCGCATTATAATTTTTTGCAATAACATGACACATAGGTCACCAGACATTATTTTCTAGAAAAAAAAATGTGAGTCGCTGTGTACATGTACCTGTCTACGCTGACTCAACCCCTGTGGTACACAGTGACTCTAACAGTTTATATGGACTTGGAAACCCTGTCGTGGAAGTATAATATTTAATGAAACTATGCATTTTAATCAATTATATTTGTCAAAGTATTCTTTTCATATCATTACTATTGCCATTAGAAATATTTTACAATTGTCTGTTAATGTTTCTAAAAATAGAGAGATGAGCCAGTACTAAATGTTAGAGTCACTGTGTACCACTTAAATTTGAGCCAGTGTAGACGCCAACGCTATTTTGAAATAATTAGCCTACAAATATTACCAGGCTACTCTAAGAGCTAGCAAATCTAGCTTATTACTTAGTATTTGAACACCACTTTCGATCGTAATAATTACATTTTTCTAAATCTTTCAATCTTAAGCGATAAAAATACATGTGGGGTACCTTGAAAAGCATTTTTAGAGGTGCAAAACTAAACGCACATTTTTTTCACAATCAAACCGTACTGGAGTGGATGAATGATTGGTTTGTATGTGTTTGGTTGTTAAGAGCTACCATTATGTTAAGAATACAGATAGATATAGCTGTCCTATTTCGAAATATAAGCGTGAGTCAATGTACTCGCCCGAGTCACCGATCCCTACCTGACCCTACCTACATTTATTTATTTAGAATTATAAAATACCTCGCTGTAAGGTAGAGTAGGTACATGGCCGTTCTTACAGCTGTTTACGCTCTGCCTGCCCCGCAAGGAATATTGGCGTGATATATGTATGTATGTTAAATACCTACCATGTTTACGTTGTAATTTACTTTAGGTACTTAATAGTATACTTATGTATATTTTCTTATCTAAAGTCCAATATTATCTTTTTCAGGAGTATTCTTCGACAACCGCGTAGAGCACATAAAATTCGTGGACTTCTGCGGTAAATACCGGATCCCACTTCTGCAATACCTGTGTAGCTCCAAATGCATCACCGGCAGTTGGGAGAGCAGAGAAGAGAATAACAATCCACACCCTCATATGATGAGGAAGGTCCTTCTTGGATGAACTAGCTCTATTTATTCCTGTTTCTTTGTATATTAATGTATCTTGTCAGCCATATTGTTTTGTATGAGTTTTTTAGTAGATATAATTTTAAATCCTAGTTAATTTGTACACAAAAAGAAGATTAAAATAGTAAGTCGAAGAGGCATGCTTGTAAATGTTTAGTTCTTCTTGCTGCCAGTAGATGGCGCTATAACAAATTTTCGCACGTTTTCATATAAAATGCTCTGTTCTAAAACACGGTATTGAAATTTTTTGACTGATTGGTATATATAGAATTTCTTCGCCATTCCAAGTGTACTTGCTTCGGCAGTACATATACTAAAATTGGAACGATACAGAGAAGATTAGCATGGCCCCTGCGCAAGGATGACACGCAAAATCGTGAAGCGTTCCACATTTTTTGGCGTTTGTAGATAACAGGGTTTGTATGTCACATACTGAGCTATTTTTGCTTATTTTAATCAACATTTTAATGTAAACAAACAATAAAACAGTCATATTCTTAGATTTTTCCATGATTCTTCATTTTATTTTATGTGGGACCAACTATTGTACTGTATAAAAAAATCCTAAAGTGAATTTTGTGATATTGTTTTAAGGGGTGTTCATTAGATAAAAAAAATT
This sequence comes from Phthorimaea operculella, assembly GCA_024500475.1. NCBI lineage: Eukaryota > Metazoa > Arthropoda > Insecta > Lepidoptera > Gelechiidae > Phthorimaea > Phthorimaea operculella. Next base: position 1,012,321 of record JANFCV010000073.1, read on the forward strand.
GTGAGATTTATAAATAGGTAAGAAAGTTAACAGGTAAAAGCTGGTACTTGCAATTTTAAGATGTTGATATGATCAACATTAAAATCTTTATTTTTATACGCATTTAACTAATGAACAACCCTTATTGTGATTTTTATTATTAAGTATAAGTCATTCATTCATTATTAAAAAAATAAAACAAAATATTTGATACCTAAATCTTGTATTAATTCTAAATTCTACATAAGTATTACTCTATTCATTTTCTTGTAAAAACTTCATTCTCGCTTCCTTTCCTCTTATGATAGCTTGTTTAAATAATTTACAATACAACTCGATAGCCACAGGGGTGTCATCATTGCCTGGAACTGGGTATGTGATCAAATTGGGGTTGCAGTTGGTGTCAACAATACCAATAGTCGGTATCAGCATTTTGGCACTGTCTCTAACAGCTGTATGCTGATTTAAAATGTTATTTTGTGTGTTCAAAAATATGCAAAGATCTGGCAACCTTGTGACCGCTCCAAACTGGTGGTTGGCGTTTGTGAATATGCCTCCTCTCCAGAATCTTGTATGAGCATATTCACCACATTCTTGAGCCGTTTTCTCGACTAAATGTGCATTCAAAGCATTTCTGTTAAAAAAGCAGATGATACCGCCTCGGTACGCAATATGAGCAGTAAAATTCAACGCTCTTCGTAAATGTTCTGCTGTCGTGTCCAAGTCAAATATCAAGTGGCCAAGTCTAGAGCCATAGAGGTACGGTCGCATGTAATCATTCAAGGACCCTTCTTTGTGGCCATAGTGAACTCTTGCATCGAATAGGTCCTTAACGGTGAATAAGTTGTGGACTTGGAAGTAGTCTGGGTGGTCCAAAGGGTTCTTTTTTGTTGTTAAAGCATCTGAAACGAAAACAAAACAAAATAAGTAGGTTACAATAGACGATAGGCATCAATCAAAAATTCCTGAATAAAATAACATGATGAGGGGTTCCATAAATATTATGTGAGGCTACAAGCTAATTTGGCAGTTACACGTTCAGTATCCTGTATAGCCTCTCCTCTGTGGCGCCATTTTTTATAGGTAGGCCTTGTTCTAATAGTGAATACCCAATTTAGACAATAAAGGGAATATAAATGGCAGCTGGAGGTCATAATTTCTCCCTCCCACTTATGGGACTGCCACCATTTATTAAGTTCTTTTCTTATGTGAATTAGATAGTATTTTTTGTAAACTTTGTCCCCTTCTTACACTTTCTGTCCGAACTTGACTCTAAAATAGAATATATTAAAAATATATGTTTTAGGTATGTTGTTTTGGAAATGCTCAATGCTGTGGGACATCAACAACATATTGTAGCGCTATCTATTGCATATCAAAGTATCGAATACTGCTAATTTAAAAAATATCCTTTGCAAATTGCTTTGCAAGAAATATTTACTGTAAGTAATTGGTTAATTAGTTTCCTATGATTTCTTTACCTTCTGTGGTAGCTTGGGTCGCAGGCTGGGTTTGGGCAGCTGTAGAGTTGTCCCGTGCTAGCCTCGAAACGTTCCAAAAGGAACGGTGCACTGAAATACCGCAAAATTCGATGTTAGAAATATATTTTGTGTAATCGGGTTACGTTCATGTTAAGACAAGAAACACTATCTAAACGTTTACCTAGGCTTCTGGGTAGCATGGAGAAGCTTTTCACTGAGTTCTAGTTCAATATTTTATGGATATTTTAGTGAAAACGGATAATAAAACCTAGTAAAAACAGACTGAGATGACAGCTAACCTCTAAAATTGAAACTAAATATGAGTACATCAGGTAGAAAGACAGAGACAGCTAAGCAGTAGCACAAATAGCGCTATCTTTGTTTTACTTTTTAATTCTATCTTTTATGTTGCAAATAATAATAAAACATATGACCCATAGACAATTTCACTTTTTTTTTACCAGAAGTACAAATAATTGGCAATGCCGCCAACATCAGGAAAATAACTTTTCCAGTTAGTACCAAGAAAGTACAAAAGATGGCGTCCATGTCGTAAAGTTATTTTAATATTTTAGATGTTTTCTTTTAGACAGAAAACGCGTTATTAAGAAAACTATTTAGGCTGTTTTTCCACTACTCCGATCCGACATCGGATGTCGGAAGTAGCCTTCCGATAAATATCGAAAAGTCGGACAACGCTTTTCCACCTATCCGATAAAAATCGGACAGTAAATTCTCATTATCTCGACGGACTTGGACTCGAACGGACGACATGGTAGAATGAACAATTGTGTTAGAACTTGTAAAACATATTTATTTCTACACATACATACATACATCACGCCTTTATCCCTTGCGGGGTAGGCTACCTTTAAACATTTTAGGTGATGACAGCTGTCAAACTAAAAACTCGTTTTCCTCGGAAACCATGCATGCTAGATTATCAGTGTCTTAGTAAAAGTGTAATATCTTGACAAGACGTACATTATATGTGACATGTGTCATACTGGAAACTTATTTTTCTCGGGAATAATGCATGCTACTAGTCTATCACTTTGTTTGGGAAAGTTATAGGCCTTAGCGAGATCTTCATTTAAAGTGACAGCTGTCAAACTAAAAAGTTATTTATCTCGGCAATTATGCGTGCTAAATTATCAGTTTGTTTGGGAAGTTGTAGGCCTTGATGAAATCTATATTTAAAATGACGCCTGTCAAATTAAAACTTATTTATCTCTGCAATTATGAGTGCTAGACTATCAGCATGCCTTATTTCAGAGATTATTAAGTTTTAATTTGACAGCTGTCACAAGTATAGATCTCATTAAAACCTACATCTTTCCTAAGCAATTTAAAGTCTACCATGCATAATTTCTGAGATAAACGAGAATTTCTTTTGACAGCTGTCATCTGAAATGTAGATCTCGTTAAGGCATAAAACTTTCCCAAACAAACTGGAAACTTAGCACGCATAATTGCCGAGATAAATGATTTTTAGTTTGACAGATGTCACTTTAAATGAAGATCTCGTCAAGGCCTACAACTTTCCTGAAGAAAGTGATAGTCGAGCATGCATAATTTCCGAGAAAATTAAGTTTTAGTTTGACAACTGTCACCTAAAATGTCAGTCTCGTCAAGATAGTAAACTTTTTCTAAGACACCGATGGCCTGACTTGCATAGTTTCCGAGATAAACGAGATTTTAGTTTGACAGCTGTCACCTTAAATGTAGGTCTCGCTAAGCCCTGTAAATTTCCTAAATAAACTGATAACTCAGCACGCATAATTGCTGAGATAAATTACTTTAGATGCCTAGGCAGATGCCAGAGCCATGGGTGACATAAGTAACTGGTAAAAGCCGGATCGGAAACAGGTAATGCAAAAGCCTGCATAGTTTTTGTACGTCTGTCACATCGGACCGATAAAATACCATTCCGATTTGGAAAATTATCGGTTCGATAAAAGCCGGATGTCGGTGTAGTGGAAAAGCGAGTATAGTAGTTTAATAGATTTCTAAATCGGATCGACAATTATCGTGTATCGGATCGGAGTAGTGGAAAAACAGCCGCGTTCACTTTTTTGTACGTAATTATTAAATAAGTAAAAGCTTTCAAAAAGCCTTAACTAGTAAGCAGAAATTTATTCAATTTTACAACAAGTCCAGTTCAGTTAGTATAATGATCTCGATACAGGGGGTCCAAGCAAGCAAGGTTAAAATTTCTCTGTTGGAGGAATGTTCAGACTTTAGAATAACAAAAGGACATTGCAGGTTGATCAGAACCACGTTCGTAGTAATAAATTATATGATGGATGATCCATATTGGCAGACAGTGCATAAAATCAGTAACTAAAGGTCCTTAGTGTCCCTCAGAGAGTCCTAAATGTCCAGCAACGGTCTCCTTCTTTCATCCATCACATATCATCGTCACACATTCTCTAAATAAAGTTTTAAAACAAGGAATGTTTGTTCCGGAAAAGTCCAAGAGATGGCGGCACAGGGCAGTTAAAACGCGGTAACTGAATGTTGAAGGGAACTTCTTAACTCAGTATTCCTAGGAAAATCATTGTGCCTTACTTCAAAACTCCCGATTTTATTTAACTAAATATGCCGTAAAAACATTAATATTTTTGAAAAGGTTTTAGTAACAAACCTTTAGAAATAATAACTACCGAACGTTTTGCGGTGTTTACCTAACCGGATTCGGTAGTCATTGTCAGACGGATGCCATGACATGACATGTTGAGGTGACTGACACACGCATGACACGCACGTCGTCAACGTTTCAGGTCTCAGGTTTTCAGAGCGTTTCAAAGTCCGTGTTCGGTCCCGGGTTCCATTCCCGTTGGGTCATTTCACAAAGTTGTTATTTATCACTTTGGGAATTTGTTCCCAGTCTGATTACGACATTACAAGATGGTTCCGTCACAAATTAGGGAAACGGCGCGCGGGGCGCCTATACAGATGGCTCCCTCAAAACTAGTGACGATTTTGACGCTTACTTATTTTAACTGGAAATAACCGGAATCTCAGGGGTAGTCAAGGGCGCCCCGCGCGCCGTTTAGGTACCTAATTTGTGGTCAAGGTAACTAAGAAGTAGGTTGCCACAAACGTCATATTTCTTGGATTAAAATTGGCCCAGAATCATATGACGCTTTTTATCATTTTATCATTACATTGTTGACAGCAGCAACCCTGGCTATCTAACAATTGCCAATCGCGAAAATCCGAAATAGGGCCAAGTGAACCTTCTGTAAACTCTCTATTTTGTGGTTCCGTGCTTCGGAGGGCACGATAAGCCGTCGGTCCCGGTTGCTGTCTAGGATTACTATGACGGTGGTCGTTACTCAACCTTGTCAGAGGCCTGCTTCTTGTAGGTGTGAGTAGGTGGTTGAACAACTCTGACACCAGGGTTTATCGGATTGTTGGACGACTTGGTGTCCCACTCGAAAAGAAGAAGAACATGTATGAGAGGGTGTCCAAAAACATTTAATATATTCTTTTCTGTATATTACGAAATTTGGGTCAACACGATCTTTCTTCACACCAAATTTGAAGTAGATCGCTCCAAAACTGACTTGGCGAAATAGTAAGGGTTTGTAGTAGACTACGAAACCCTAAAACGACAATAATTTAAAGGTGATTTAAAGGAACATGCATGTTTCGTATAGGGGTTGTTTCCATAAAGCAGGTACAAGCCCTTGCATTTGTTTTGAGTTATTTGTGAGTTTTTTAATTACAGCAATTTTGTGCAAGCAATTAGTTAACAAGCTTCAGCCCTAAGCTTTCTCGGAAGAGAAAATATGGTGCATAAGTTAAGAAGCCTTTTACCACTTAGCCTGTTTTAAAAACTTTAAAATTACTGGCCGTGCTGGGTATGGGTAGTACTTACTTGTATAACAAAATAGTTTAAATAACTATAAGTAATATGTCTCTTAAACGGGTAGTCGGTGGATGTGCTGGCGATAGTAGGGTAGGTACATTAAATTACTATACAAGGTGTTCCAATTGAAATACATTAAATTGGAGACGTTGTGTAGACCATTGTACTGACCAATTTCCATTATGGCACCAAGTTTGAATTCTTAACAATTAAGAAGTTGTAATTTTCATACAAACTAAATGCCTACATTTACTACAACCATTACGTATTATATTACCCCTTATCCAAGATTGCAACCTTGCATTTTTAACGAGTTGGATTTGAATATTCGAAAAAGTTCGGAACATAGTTGTCTATGTTTTAAATTTAAACGAAAACTTAAGGTAAAAGATCTCTTTCTTCATGCCAACTTTATTTTATTGCCGCCTAAAACTAAAAACTTCTTTTGACTTAGAGCACCCATAGAGACGCAAAGACAAAGGGCCAATCAGAGAACCCAGTAGAGTCTGTAGTGTCAGTTTTTGGCGAACATGACATTTGACCTTGGCCTTCGCCACAACTGTTGCCTTGGCAACTAAATTGCGCCAAAACCGTTGCCTTCGCAACAGTTGTGGCGGTAATTCCAAAATTTTTTCAAGACGGCAACATGACATAAATAAAGGTCATAATCAATAAAGCTCTTTTCATAATGTGGCACTGAATTAAATTTTACAAATTTAAGTTTTCAATTACTTCTAAACCAGGGGTTTCCATAACTTGGCCCCATAATGAAAATTATTCGGTACGATGGCCTACACAATGTCTCCAATTTAATGTATTTACATTGGAACACCTTGTATAAAAATATTTAGAATATTTAAAGATACAATAGCCAATAGGTAGGTACAGCAATTTTAGGTGACGCTATAGGTATCTAGAATTAAAATATATGTCTAAGCAGGTATTTGGAGGACTCTGCAATATTGGAGAACTTGCAAAAAAATTTTCCCACCGCAGGCTGGATTTGAACCAGCGACCTTCTCCATCAGCTGTACTTACCTACTCTGCCGTGATATGAAAGAAAGCCGCTAAGCCACAAAAGTAAATTTTGAGAAAAATGGAAAAAACCCGCAGAATCAGTTTTCTTGAGTTATGTTGCAGATAAAAATTAAATATTAATGAAAAAATAATGAGTAATATATTAAGCATCATTTGCCATTGCTATTTTTTAAATATGTTGCACAGTATTTTAGAAAAATGGTAAAATGTACTTAACGTATTTATTATGGGCAATATTTATAAATTCGTCAGACGCAATAAGGCAGTTAAGTATACTTTAGCGGCTTTTTAGTTTAGTATTTTAACTTAGCTGCCTTATTGTTTAGTTTTTTAATTAAAAATCGGGTTCGACTTGGATCAAACTAGACTAAAAGGTCGTTAAGTTTCTAACTTCCACAGTTAGCCGCTTTTTTGCTTAGTATCGTTTTGTTGCAAAAAAAGTGGATTTTAGAAGAAATTATAAAAATTAAGCATGAAAAGTATAATAAACATACAACATACTTTGATTTGATTTGATTTGATGAAGACGTACATTAAATTGCACGTGCAAATATTAAAACACGTACCTAATAGATTAAAAATATTGTAATTTCTAATGTAATTTCTCATCATATTTAAATATTCCTTTTTTTAATCTTTTATTTGTAAAACGTGTAACTTTAAATACGTAAATATTATAGAAGGGTTATTTAGACCATCGAACTATTCAAACTTCTAAGAAATAGATTATTTATTTTATGCCAGTTGTTTTATTTCAAGATATTTTTTACTTCGTGTTTCGATAAACTTGTGTATGGATAAAATTTACTTACTCGTTACTTTAATAAATTTCCGCTTTGAAGCATAAACCATACCTGGAAGAATTTAGTTAAGCTTTGCGGAAAATCTAGGCTAGAGTTTTTTATGTTAGCCAATCTAGAATCTCGATTAGACATTGAGGGTCTGGAATGTCTGGATGTACTCGTATGTTTGTTACAAAAACGGCTTACCGTGGCGATAAAATTTTGCTTCAGAATCGCTTTGGTATTTCTTTTGGTTTAGATAGACGCTCTTGGTGGTGTATATCTTGTACTCCATATCCATACTCTTGATAGATTACGTCAAAACATACCAACAAGTTGCTGAATTATTTATTTATTTATTGATACATTTACAAAGGAAAACACACAAAATTATACAAAAGAACGCAACAAAAACCTAACGAGGTTTGTCCGTACGCTCTGAAATCGCCACCACGGTGTCGCTCGGCACTATCTTGATAATCAAGTACATATGACATACAATCGTAAACAAGTATTGAGATCGCAAGTACAACCGCAGGCGGCTGTACCGTGCTATACAAACCGGTTGCCGAGCGCGCGCATACAGCGTGTCATGCTGCAGCATCATGCTGGAAATTTTTACTATCGGTAGAGCCATTTCAACATTTCTTATTAGCTGAGCTTGAGGTGTTACACATTCAGTTTCGGTACTCAAGACCAGCAAATGATTGATTGACATTTTTTATTTCGTAGCTAGCCTAGTGAATGAGATATTTTCTCTTCTTAAAACGTAGCTTATGTTTCCCGGGGATGTGGTATCTTTTAATTGCATTTCTATTAAATTAATCCCGTAGTTAATTGCATTCCAAGACTTGCACAAACAATAACAGAAAAGAAAACAAATCTGTGCTTTCTCTAATATTAAAACAGATATAGTTACGAAATATGGTTGACGGGGTCGATGAAGCTCATTTAAGAGTGACCAACTTCACACCGATTTTTTATCAGTTAGCCGCCTTCTTATTTAGTACAGAGGCTTAGCCGCTAATATCCTTAGTATGACAGTCAAGTTTACCAATATTTTTAATATGCTAGAAAGCGGTCAAACTCACATAGCTGCTTTTTAGTTTCTGTAGCGTCTTTATAGTGTATTAAAGCAATTTATTAGACAAAAGTACTGCTAACGAAAAAGGGGGCTAAGTACGTATGTTACTGTCTTTTAGGTTATTTAGTGCACTTAACGGCCATATTTCTTATCATACGACAAAAATTAAAAATCATTGTAGTAGGTAAAAAAAACGTTAAAATACCTTAACCACTTTAAAGTCTAGCTAAACTACTTAACCGCCTTTTAGTTTATACTCGGGCTTAAAAATGTCACTTAGCTGCCTTTTAGCTAATCCGTATCTTCTAAAGTAAAGGTCGTAAAAATATGCGGGTAAGACAGGTCGATGCGGAATTTTCTGCTTATTTCAATAATGCAAAAATATAAAAAGGCGGCTAAAGTCACTTAGCGGCCTTTTCCCTTATCGGGGCAGTACTGGCGACGCCTCTAAGAACTGGGCTACAGTGACTCACTACAAGCCCGCGTAATTTGCAAACGTATATCTTGACCACTAACGCGTGGTAGTTAGTGGGCTCTACAATGTTTAGAAAGTATGATTTGTGTGACCGATAACCAAACCACCATAAAAGCCACAACAGTCCACTGCTGAACAAGGGCCTCGCCTCCCCCTTTCGGGGGGTATTGCCATACCACACCACGCTCTGCCAAGGCGGATTGGCGCGCGCAGTGCAAGCTGTTGCATTTTCTAAAGGGAACACTGCCTGCCCATTCCCTAGTTATCCCATAGTCGCTTTTTACGACACCCACGGGTAGAATTGGGGTGACGCTATTCTAAGCCGGCATCACACGGTGACCAATAACTACTAAGTAAATCATTGTAAAAACCTAATTAAAAGCTTCTCTCATTAGTAAGACATTCTTTCATAATCTAGACACACGGCAGTGTGTCCGCCAAGTTCGAGCAAAAAAAGCGACACACCGGCCGTGAGTTATATTACACGAACCATTTCGGGCCAAGTTCGACCCACCTTTAACTCAAAATCTATTTTATCTATGCATATGAAATTTCTAGTATCTGTCGAGATCTACTTACTTATCTAAAATACAAAATTTCATTAATGTACCTATTGTAGGTCTTGAGATATTGACGTCAGAAAATCGCTATTTTTACTATACACTCACTGACTGACTGACTGACTGACTCACTCATCAAAAACCTAGACCACTTCCAATGGTCGTAATGACTTGAAATTTGGCATGGAGGTAGGTCTTTAGGTCAAGGTAAAGGAAAAAATCTGAAAATGGCCAAGTGTGAGTCGGTTTTAAAAATAATGAAGGTGTAAATTCATACCCCTAAGGAACTAAAACAAAAATTTTATCTAATTCTTCCAATCGTCGTACCGACCTAAAATTCGTTACAAATGTTTGTATTTAGTCAAAGTAAAGTATAAATGAGATATTTCCTTACCTAACTTAATCATAAGAAAAAAAGAAAATATGGAAATCCATACACATGGAACTTGGTACTTATTTAGATCTCATTTCTTTTATAGGCGAAGCATTCCAATATTATCGAACTTGGCAGCCTTTCACATTTATGTTTTTGGTGGGATTAATTGTTCCAAAAATGTTCCAAATTAACGAAATTAGGCTCTATCCGCACAGAAAATTTTATTTGTGTATCGCGACTTTTTGCTCGCGCGATATTTTAGTTCGTATGAAAAAATCAAGCGATATTCCGTCTGTGCGGAAACTTGCATAAATTCAGTGTGTTACAAAAAAGCATGATTAAAAAATTCTAGATAGAGCCTAAATACGAGTAGGTAGAGCTTACTTCAGAACAACTTGCATGAAGTCAGTAACTCCAAAATGACTTGTCTATTTGTCTTATTTCGGTTTATTGAGAAGATTTATTTATAGACATCTACTCATTGCGGCTGTGTGTTGGAACGCGAATGCCTATGCCGTGAAGTAGGTAAATAATTGTTAGTATTGGCGCGAACGCAACGGCGCGCGGTCGTGATTTCAAATTGCGCGTTCGAAAAAAGTAAAGTTTAGTTTTTATTGAATTTTTTGTATCGTGCCAGTTGCTTGTTTTGTAGCACAGATAAAATTGCTTTTCTTTTAGTGAATTAAAAGAACGTTTTATAAGAAATCTGTGAATTAAAAGTGTTATAAACCATGGATATCAAGAAAAATGCGTCACCGAGCAGCGCCAGGTCAAAACCTAAGGACCTGAACGAGGTGGAAATGATCGGAAGTCCGCATTCAGCCAGATCCGGGAAACCGGAAGTACACCATCTTATCACCAACGAGAAAATTAAAGAGGTATTTATAGCAGTAGAAAGATAGCAATGAAATATGGTCTTTATTATAAAGTAAACTTTAGTTTTATGTCATGTGAGTTGTCTGGTCAATGCCCTATCATAACATTAGTTTACCGGAAAGATTCGTCACGCGTCAAAAGTTCGCGTTCGTAAACCTGTAGCTTGTTGATATTCCGTTAATATAACTAATTATTCGCTTATAACACCGTCCTATGATATAAGTATCTACATGGGTTTGCCTTAGTTTTGTCTTATTAATTATAATTAATTACAAAAAAATAAAGAAACCCGACAATGCTGAACCATTTCTGAATTACGTTTAGGAAAAAGTTGCGCTATATTATGCCTTTTCATAATTTATTCCTGACGCTCTGAATTTAATGTAGCCCCAGCACAATCAATATCTACCTATCAATTTACCAGTCTAAAAACTCAGAAACTTAGTCTGAACACAGTAAAATAAATTCATAGCTGTACCAATATTTAAAACCATACGTCTACTCTACAACTATTGTCCTAGAGTCCTAGCCTTACAACTATGGTCTAAACAAACCTGCATTTGAAGTAGGTACATAGGTATTTCTCGTTTATCTCATGTGTGGTTGGTGACAGTTGTTAAGTCAGTTCTCTCTCTTTTCGTGTGGGACACCGAGTCGTTCAACGTCAACGTAAGGCAGTGTTAACCATACATTAGGGGTTAGGGGTGCTAGGACCATAGTTGTATGGTTTTACGATACTTTTTTTAGACAAACAAAAGCAGAAGGTACCCATACCCACTCTAAGTAGGCAAGTATCAGAAAATCATCAGATCTACATCTAGTTTAAAAAACTACCTACTGAAAAACTTCTTCTCAGTGGAAAGTATGAAAGTTCTGAAGAATCGTTATCAATAACTGCACATCGCGTGTCTTCCGCTCGAAAAGTTGCGTTTCTCGACTGCATTCATGCGTCTAATGTAAGAACATAATTTATTCATTGAAGATTCAAGATCTCAGCATCTGTAGAAAGTTACGTGTCTGCGGAGAAAACAGGCTCATAAAAATTATAGGAAAATAGAAATTAAGTACAGGGTTATTTTTTTATCACCTAGGAAAATTCACAAATTACTTACGATTCTAACAACTTTTACTATGGGGACACCTTCGAAATCGCAAAAAAAAAAATTGGATATTCCATAGAAAAATTCATACCTACTCAGCAAAAATGTATGGACAACCAAAAATTTTTATATTTGCCATAGTAAAAGTTGTTCAGAATCATGATTAGAATCACCCTGCAAATTGTCCTGGGTGATAAAAAAATAACCCTGTATAGTTCTAGATATTTTTCAAATGGTTTCTATCATAGGTTGCTTGCATGTGAAATAAAAAATACCTACTTATCTGCTACTTAGCAATAAACGTTCTATAATGGGTTTCATCCAACGTTAAGTTGATTCACCTAATCATCATCATCTGCCTGGTACTAGTAGATATCTAGAGATACTACCTATGTATTGAAGGACAGAAAATTAAGAAAAACGAGAGAATATTTCTATTATCCGCCTACCTAGCAAAAAAACAATGTCGCGCACGAACTTGTTTAACTATAGGTACTATAGTTACAATAGTATGGTTTAGACACAAGTTTGACAGCTGTCAAATATAGCTTATTCGACCTATGATTCGACCGGCTATATGTGTGTTAAATCGAGGCAAATACGATCCTACCCAAGTCTATAGATGCAATATGGGAATGGTATCTGTATTTACATCAGGCAGGAGGATAGGCAGGTTAAGAATTAATATAACCACCAACCAGTCAAACAGGTCAGTCTGAACCAACAATTTCGGCAATCCAGTTTTGGGAATCCCGTTTACTTAGCGAATTACCAACGGTTTGAAATGATGGTAGGTATACTAGGTATGTGCTTTCTCTTTTTCTTTCATTACATTAGGTACATGAGGTACCCACCTAAACGAATAACTTTATGCCCTTAATGTATATGACAGCACTGTGGTGGATTCATAAACAATTTATAGAAATGATATCGCAAGCTAACCAAAAATGTAGAGCAACACGTACCTTATTCTGTTCCATGGCCAGTTACTAGGTATGTATTTATTCGCTCGTCTGTGGCAAAGTCCTAAGATAATTGAATATTTAACTCATGAGAAGGAACGTGAATAACCTTGACAATGATTTGTCACACATTATTCATGTAATATGCTCAAGCAAAGCCTCTATCTTAGGATCGATTTCAAGCGGGACATTTCGCTACTGTGACATTTGTCGACGGGAGGATAGATTTTTATACTGATTTAGAGAATACAATAAACTGAAATTGAGAAGAATAGCCTCAAAAGCGTTGTTGGATCACTTGGTCAGGTTTTTGTTCTAACGTGTGGGACACCGAGTCGAACGACCCGATGAACCCTGGGGTCAGAGTTTTTCAACTGCAGTTAGACTTCTGACTTAGTTGTGTAACGACCAATCAGGTCGATCAGGTTAAAAATGATTCTGCGGGGTAGGTGCAGAATCCACGGTAAACCCGATGAGCCTTGTCTATAGATGTAAGCCCGGTTTAAAACCAATTCAACCAAATCGTTTTAAACGAAAAAAACCGTTTTAAATCATAAACAACCGTTTTTTTCGGTTTAAAACGGCGGATGGTTGATAACAATGTTTTATTGATTTTAATACATTTTCGTAATATTACAAAGGTAAGGATCACTGAAATGTATTAATGATGTGATTTTGCGGGTTTATTACCTAGTTTGTCGCTCCGAGGCCCGAGCGTAGGTAACCTATGATGAGCAAGTCAGTGTAAAATCGTTGGAAACACCGAATTTTGTATATACAGGGTTATATTAATAATTTGGATGTTCCATACAAAAATTCATACCTAAGTACCTACTCGGCAAAAATTTTTTTGCATTTCGGCACGATTTTTCTACAACGGCCCTGAAATATTAGTCAGACGTGGCGATAGCGGCTGTATTGTATGTTTGATCCCGAAGCTGATCTTAGCGCAGTGGAAGCAAATCAAAGTTATCTTAAAATCTAAAACTAAATGGTCGATCAGCCTCGGAACAACATTTGACTACGATTCGTAGTGCTCGTTACTATAGCTAAATAAAATAAATTTAATGAGAAAATTTTCGTTCCGGAAAGTTTCCGGCCGAGAAATTCTGGGATCCGTCTGCAACGGCCCTTAATTTCCTACAATATGACTAATATTCTACTGCACTATCGCAGCTCATGTCTAAAGTATATGTACCAAGTTCCGGTTGTACCAAAGGTCATCAGGGTGGTGACCTCCACGTAATGTTGCTAAATCACTGCAATACAGAACCTGACAGCGAATTGCTTACCGTGCGAATTATGACGCCGTTTCTTTGTGAGTTTAAGTATGACAGGAATCAGGTATTCAGGATATTTGAGGAGCACAGGAATAGGGAATAACCTAAACTCACTGCACTGGAACATCCGCTCGTTCTCGAAATCCTTTCCTCCAATTTGCACTATAGTTCACAGTTCGACATCACATAATGTTTTTTAACACAAAATAACTAAAAGATTTCTCTCCGAATGAGAAATCGGCCCCGTTGGCCTCCAATCAAGAAAACAATTAAAAATATGTGGCTATCGGCAGCCGCGACGCGAGCGACGAAAAAGTGAGGTTATATTTTGCCGGCGGCCGCGTGATTCTCAATCAAAGCGCCGGAACCAAATCCACTTGGTTCACTTCCCCACCGAACAGGGAAAACCACACGAGAAAACCGAAAGCACACTAAATTACACCATTTATAATTAAAATTCGCATCAACGATGCGAGCGCACGGCCACAGGACGGGACAAGGACAAACAGTGTTGCCAGCGCCGTCCGCTCAAAAAGAAATGACTCGAGACGCAAATCGCACCGCGCGTATTTGATACGAAACTAAACATTGTAGGTACCTACGGCTGTTTACGCTCTGCCTACCCCGCAAGGGATAAAGGCGTGATTTGTGTATGTATGTATGTGTATGTAAAACACAGAACTTTTTTTTTTGTAGGCGAGTTTTAAACGGTTGAAAACGGTTGATTTCAGGTTTTAAACCGCGAAATTTGGTTTTAAACGTTTTAAACCGGTTGATTTACATCTGTAGCCTTGTCAGAGATTTTAAATCGCCTACAGAATACCTACTGTGAGTAAGCATCTGATGTGGTTGAGTGAGTTGTCTGTACGTTAATTCCCGTTCATCAACCTGATCATCCCACATTTTTCCCATTAGCACCTGGCCAGAATTACCATGTTATGTGTGTAGTGAGGAAAGGCCCTTCTTCTTGGGTTCACGATGGTTACATAGGTCCCGAGTTCGTTTTCCAGCAGGCTTAGCTTATTTGCACCGAAAATCGGGCAATTTAAAACCATATCGAAATCTAAACCTTCGTAAAACTCTGACATCATAATAAAATAACACGGTAGCGATGAGAATCGAAGTATTGTGTCTACCAAGGTAGGTCATTGCCCCCACCCACACACGTTGACTCAATGTTTAGCATACTGTAAGTACTTACCGAAATGTAACAAAAAATGTATTATTGACAGCTCTATACAGTGTTGGTATCCACATTTCTAAGATGGCCTCTGAAGGCCGTTGTGAAATAGGCGAAGATATTATGAAATAATCGGTTTAAAACATGGTCTAAGTCATGGTGAAAATTAAATGCTTACCCTTGATTTGTGTGCCAATATTTTCATTTCTGTCTTGTTCCATCATGCTTAACCCTTTATTAACATGAATAGAATATCATATAAGCATCTCTGAGATAATTACTTATCAAAAATAAACACCCTAGTAAAAGAGAAATGTAAAAGATTTCTGGCAAGAGGCAATCATCGCATCATTATTCCCGGAAAATCTGGCAAACTTCTGAAGGAAATTTAAATTGTAATGAGGAAAACCCAAATGAAAATGATTGGATCTAGATACCTTCAAATAAGTAAAGTATCTGGCAACAGATGAAAGAATGGATCATATGATTTGATTTTGGCAAAGTAACATAAACCCATGTATCTATTTAATATTAACACAAACAAACTGCATTAAATCTAACTTGGACGAGATTCCGGTACTGAAATAAACTCAGTTCTACTATTGACAGCCGATGTGGCGCAGTGGTTAATATGACTGCCTGCCACGCAGAAGGTTCCGGATTCAATTCCCGGTGGGGTCCCTCACGAAATTGATATTTATCACTTTGTGAATTTGTTCCCAGTCTGGTTAGGACATTGCAGGCTGAACCGCCTGATTGTCTGAAAAGTAAGATGGTTCCGTGCGGTCCCAGTTGCTATCTATGATGTCAGAGGTCTGCTACTTGCAGTAGGCGGTTGAAAAACTATGACACCAGGGCAGGGTTCATCGGGTCGTTGAACGACTCGGTATCCCACACGAAGAGAGAGAGAGAGAGAGAGTTCTACTATGTATGTAGCTATGTTTAAACCTACTACATTTTTTTGTTACACAGTACAAAAGCTAAATACTTCATTTACAGCTGATATATCTGTATGTAAGCAGTAAGTAGGTATACAGTATAATAACGTCATCTACATTTTCGATTCAAACAATGACCCTAGCTAGATGACTTGTACTTAATGTTCTTGACTGCAGTAAAATATGCGATTAATACTTCCTTAGCTGAGTTATTACCTCGGATAACTTGCTTGGCCATATTTAGTAGTTATGTAGACAAGTGAGTCTACTGAAGTAAAGTAAAAGTCTTTGAACTTTTCTCACAATAATAATTAGTTTTGTTGTCTACAATTTACAATAAACATATGTTTAAGTAAGTAGATAAGGAAGGAAGGAAGGAAATACCTACCTATTAAATCAAAACAGCTGCTTATCAAAATATTGTATAGTAAGTACGTTATTAAAAAATACATATAATTTATAAGACAAAAAAGTTAATATAATTATTGTATTATTTTACAAAATAATGAGTTTTGTCGCATATATTTTAAACATATCCTCTGACTTTCAAAGGTTGACTGGAAGAGATCCCTAAGTCATCCTTTTTTTCATCTTACATTTTTTAGTCTTTTCTGTTGTACTTACAATAAATAATTCCCTACATACCAAATACAGGCACGAATTTTATTTAGCTTTGATTTTGGCACTAATTTAACAATTGATCTTGAATCCGCCTAATTAATGTCAAGGACACATTTATTGATGAACATGGAAGACTCATTCCGTGTGGTTAACCTAAATGCCAAAACAATAATTAACTCAATTAGCTCAATACCACTTCGGTGTGCAAATTAGATAGGTACTATCGGCAGCACGTCCTACACCTTTAAGGGATCGACTAATGTTGGTTTTACTTATGAGTTGTATTAAAATCTAGTTTAAATCGGTCTCTTAAACGGACATGTACTCGTACAGCACATGATGTGCTTGGTGCTGAAGTGCCTACATCCAGTCAAAAATTTCTCGCAGAAACAGTTGTACCATTGGACAGTAACATTCAAAGTTAATGTCTGAAGCTTATTTCTGTAACATAAAATTAGCCAATACCAAAACTCACGAAGAACACTGGGAAAATAAACATGAATATGTATAGATATACGTAATATGTACAAAATTTACGACGGGTAAGAGTTTGTTTAACTTCAGTCCGTGGATTTACCGGTAAACTGCCCCAGAACTAGAACGCGTAAAAGAAAACAGTGACTCAACCCTGGGAATCCCAGGTATCCGGCCAGAAACCAAAACCTTGGGCAAATGACCTTAAGATGACCTGGCTCCAGTTCCAGTACAGTTATCAGGAATTGCAATTAAATGCACTGCAATACAATTTGAATGACTATAGCTATGCATCATTGTGGTATAACGAGTATGGGATCAAAGATCAGGTTTATTTTTATTGCATTCTTAATGTGGTTGTTCTTAACTCGGGAAATCTTTTATTTATTCAACAATTACTATAAAATTACTCGTTCCTACATACCTATATAAATAGCATAGGGAAAATGGGACAATGGCTACTGGTTACTACTCTCCCAAAGAAATCTCTTCCAGCACTTGAGCCTGCCGCACAAAACATAAGTACAGGCTTACTGCGTTTATGTTTTGGACAGACCTCATAAGTGAGATATTACACAAAGTAATTCGAAAAACTGCATGTTGAAAATATAAGGATTAGTAGAGCGGTGTAGTAATGGATAAAGCTAGTTTCACAAAATGACGCGATTCATGGAGGCCTAAGTACTAATAAACTAATTGATATTCATTTTGTTAGTCATAGTCGTGATTTGCTGCTCAGCTCAACAAGAGGCATCCACTTGAACGGCGATTTAATGCATTTTTGCAATAAATAATGGATGTAACACATTATACCATGACGTCTGAGTGAGACGGACTAAAAAATGATTAGAAATAGACACGCGAGCACATTCTTCTGATCATTGTCAAGGAAACCAACAATTTTACGTGGTTGCAGTCGATACGATACGACATGAAACATGGTGTCAGTTCTTCAACCGGTATAGTAGGCTTCTGATATTTTAGTGGATGTGTAACGATTCTGCCACCTACAGTTATGGATGCTTCATCTTACAATATCCTGACATTTCAGTAAGACCAGAGGATTAGTTTCAGCTTGAGTTTAATTTGAGTGCGCAAAAAATAAAGAATAATGGCCCATCTTCCCTCACAAAGTTGTTTGTTTATTTGATAGTTCCTGGTGTCCATATCATAACATGCTTCCTATTTATCTTATTTCAGAGCCAGGACAGACCACACCCCGATACCGAAGTGGAGTCAGTGCCAACCACCCCAACGCAGCCTCTGCTGGAACCGGATAGAGACAGACCGAAACCTCCTTTAGCAGGTAAGAAGTTTCAAAAAGAAAGATACATACTTACATTTATTCGGTGTAGACAAAGCGTAAATGGCGGTAAAGAACGGACATTTATAACACGTCTGAAAAACTTTTGAAAGTCATTCAGAAGACTGTGTATCACCAGTGACCTCTCTTAGTCGCTTCTTACGACACCCACGGGAAAGATATGGGGGGTGATGTTATTGTAAGCCGACACAACACGGCTTTCAATATAGGTATTAATTAATACTTACTACAATTTGCCTCCGAAATATCACGCGTTGATGTCTTTCGTATGTAAAAATCCTTTAGGGCCAAACAATTGAACTCCAAGATGAAGAATTTTCAAAATGTTGACTTCTCTAAAAGTTTTCATAGGTAAAAATCTTTTGGGGCTTAACGATTTAACTCCAAGATGAAGAGTTTTAAAATGTTGACTTCTTGACAAGTTGAATGCAGTTATTGATTGTTCAAAATGGAAATAGATTCCTAAAATATGTCTAAGTTACAAGAAATCTTCATACTGCTTGGTACTTCTCGGTTATACTTTTGTTTACGTACCTGATTTTCTTACCTGCTAACTGCTTCAAAATTCCAGGTCCAGAAGTTGACGACCTGGACGGGGACGAGAAACCTACAGACGCTGCCCCATACCCCGGAATCGACGATGGACTGCTGGAACCAGATGAGAAGAAACCCAACGGTCACGACCACCATGGCAAAGGTAGATAATTATGGATCTGGAAACCTTTAGTCGCATAATGTACGACTCGCAAAACGTAAACTCATCGCAGAATGTCACATATATCTTGATTTCATTTCTCCACCTATATCGATCTTGTGAACGATCATCAGGGAGTCTAAAGTGTCTTGACGGAATGAACTGAGATGGTTGATGTTTTATTTTGGGGGTTGTTATTCGTTCTAGTAGGTTAGAATTTCTATACAAAAAAATTTTGGGAGTTCCCGTGCGTGTTCCAGGTCGGTTCCGCTTTGGAAACTAATCTTTAGGCTATTCTTTACCTATGCCGAACCGGTTCTTTGCTGGCCTACTTACAAAAAAAAAATGGCAACCGTTTCAAAATTTTTTCACTGGGCAAAATTTTGTTATTTTGTAATAATTCAAAAATGGTAAGAGCTACAAATAACTATTGTATGGAAGATATGTTAAGCGTAAATTTCTGCATATGAATGTTATCAATAACTTTTTCATAATCCAATAGTTTGCGAGAAAAACGTAGCACAACATGGCAGTTTTTGCTGACTCACAAATTAGAAAGTATAAAGTAAGTAGTGAAGTTGGGGATTAAGAGTCACTCGCTGTGTGGGTAGACCATGCTACAATATCCTGCCTGATATTTAGTAACAAGCTTTCCGCCCAGCGGTTTTACCGGCTGATATATTTTGAAGTAAACAAGTTAATTTTATACAAATTTTCGTCCTCTGTTTTACCACCTTAGGTGATGAATTTTTTGGAATCCTTTCTTGATATTAATTAAGATTATTCAAATAACCTCTGTGCAAAATTTCAGGGTCCTAGGTCCAGTAGTATTGCCTGTGCGTGGTATACAATTTGTATGAAAAAAGTAGAGTTTGTTCGTTGTTGCCACATTTTGTTCTTTTTTGCTATCCTTGGGTCAGAACTATTAAAGAACAGCCTCAAGGGATTGCAAAAAAATAAAAATGTGGCAACTACGAACAAACTTAATGTTTTTTTTACAAATTGTATATCTATGCACAGGCAATACCACTGGACCTAGGTTCTTGAAATTTTGCGCAGAGGTTATTTTGGTTGGGTGAATTAACACCAGGAAAGGAATTTAAGAAAATCATCTCATAAGGTGGTAAAACTCAGGGTGTAAATTGGCAAAAAAATTGCTTGTTTACTTGAAAATATATTAGCGGGTAAAACCTCTGGGCAGAAAACTTGTTACTAAGTATCAGTCAGGATACCGTAGCAAGGTCTACCCACACAGTAAGTAATTCTTAATCCCCAACTTCACTACTTAATTCATATTTTAGATTTGGTGAGTTTTTAGAAAAAACTGCCATGTATTAAAGCGTTTTTTTCGCAAACTATTAGATTATCAAAAAAGTTATTAGAGCAAGGTTGTGCAGAAATTTACGCGTAACATTTCTTCTATACAATGTTCATTTATAGCACTTACCAGTTTTGAGTTATTACAAAATAACAAAATTTTGGCCAATAAAAAAAGTTTGAAATGGCTGCCATTTTTTTTTGTAAGTATGCTAGCAAGGCCCCGGCTCGGAATAGCTAAAGAATAGCCTAAAGATTCGTTTCCAAGGCGGGGCCAAACTCGGGAAAAACCGGGAACTCTCACTTAAGCGATCTTGCCTACTATTCTGTCCGCTCTGAGAAGAACCCCGGCCCATCTTTCTGGGTCCCTGAGTTTCGCACTTGAAGGAGACTTCTCATAAATTGAAAGTCAACATTAATAGGTCACTTTGCGAAATGTTTCTTTTTTCGAATTGAACTTTTTGCGAATGGGACATAACGTGCTAAGCGTTGATGTCTTTTCTATGGGAGAAAAAGCTGAGAAAATTAAATACTAGGTACGATCTTTTCTGAAAAGTAAGATTTAACTAGTTTTGAGAGTTGATGTCTATTGCAATATTAGACGACAGGCTGACAATCTGTCACTATTGTGATAGTCATCCGAATGGCTCTCAAAGTTTCGTCAGATGTGGTGTTTATGGCCGCTTTTTACAGCCGTTTACGCTCTGGCTACCCCGTATGAGTGTAAGTTTTATAGTGATTCCTTTTGTCTCGCGCTCTCCCGCATGGAATAAATGAATGCCCATCAATACGGAAAGATGTCCTAGAATTCGAAGTATTTCGTTTTGGCATCATAATTTTAGTGCAATATTTTATTTATTCTTATAATACTTTGTGAGCATCTTCGCTTACCAAACTGGACTAATACAATACAAGTAATGTTGTAAACAACTTATTTTAGAAATACTATACTTAGCTCAAAATTAATTGCGATAAGGACAAGCACATGAAGATCCCTTTGTAATAAAATAAATAAATATACGTAATAAAATCCCAATACATAAATAAAGTTGATGAATGTACTTATTTGTATCAACAAGCGATTAAATAAAGGTCCATTGATAATTTTCCACGTCAGTACGAGGTCACAGTGATATGAGGAGCAACAAAATAGAATTCGCGGTGACTCTGCTTATCAGTTGGCAAAGGATGCGGTTTTGTAGGTTAATGATAGCGAGAAGACCTAGTTAATTTTGTGGCTAGTTCACGGGGGCTAATTAGGCGAAATAATTTTGTAAATTTTCAAAGTAGGTATAAAAAATACCTCATTAATGATGTTTTGATTAGTGTCAAAATTCCGAAAATGTTTTGGAACGAAAATTAATTAGTATGGGAAGTTAAAAATAATATTTTCTTGTGAGAAATTGTTTAGTCTCTTGAACCCCGAATAAATTCTGTAATGTAATTTCCCCTGTATCAGAACCATAAAATAATATTTTCCAATATTAATTCCCAGACCCCGACGGCAACGACGTGGACATCCACCGTGACCACAAGGGCGACGGCGATGCGACGACGGAAGACGGTAAATGGTGGAAGCATGACGCTGACGAGCCGGACTATCCTTACGGTGACTTGCTACACCCTGTACCATACACCTGTCAGTACACCCCTTATACACCATGATTTATAGCTTAAGCTAAACCGATAGCGCTTTGGTAGTCGTTGACTTAGATCTTCCTGCGTGCTAGTGTTAGGGCCCGATGCATTCGTTTAATTTTACATTTTAAAACATTGGTTGTCAAAATCATATGTTATGGTAGAACATTTGCCGGGATTTGGCTGATAATGAATATAATAGGACCAAAACTAAATGCTTACCTACTACCATAATGATTGCTATTTTTTTTACTTGCACATATGTTGTGCCCGGTAGCAGCAGCATGTCAACTAACTTATTTTTTAATCAAGATTATTTTTTGTATTTATGTAATTTTTGTATAAATCATGGTGTATACAATTTCCTGGGTGCATGTTAACTATAACAATAATAGAGAGCACTACACACTTTTTTAACAAGTTTTTAACCCAATTCAACATAACAAGCTCTACTTAAAATTTAGAAACATGCACAAGGAAATGCATGAGACACAAACATTTTTATTTCAAAAGCTTTGTCGCTTTTTTCCCTGCTGGTTGCACCAAAAATTGTATAAAATACTGCACTACATCTTACACAATTTTCACCTCGTCCACACCTTAAATAAGCATGTTTCACTGGGCATGTCATGCACATTATTTCATATATTAGCTTCTTCTATCGTACGTACGCACAGAGTGCCTTTTAAATCGATCGTATGGGACACCCGAGTCTTTAACCGGACGAAACCTGAAAGTTATGAAAAGTTGTTTTCAAACAGAATACTTTAGTCATTTTGGGAAAGTGGACTTTACGTGCCTAAAGGCTTTTTTAAACCGTGCAGAAAAATCTAATACAATGACTAGTGTATTGGGATTTTAATGCACTCACAGTGCTATACCTCAATAGGATTACTGCGAACGAAGGTATTATTTCCATAAAAAGACAATAAGAAAATTTGATAGTGTCGGCCGGAACTTGAACCCGAGACCGTGGAGTACTATCCCACTACTCTGCCAACTGAGCTACCAAGACGTCTGGCCAATGATCAATCGTTTTACGAATATTATAATGCTTCGTTTTCGTTCGTTCGATACCTAAAATAAATGATGGATGAATTAATACATACCTATATTATTTGGTTTTCTTTCCAGATGGCATGAATGGATTTGGCCATGGGTTCGACCACGATCGGCCCATCTCACCGATGATGCCTGGGGTAAGCCTCCTTTGAAACAACCAGTATGTCCAGTCGTGTGGGACACAGAGTTGATGAACGATTAACTGATGTTGTAACGTCCATATTTTTAGTAAACCAACGCCAGTAAATAACTAAGTAAATTTGTAGTAAGTGAGTAAATGATTAAAAGTTATCCTATTAGCAAAAAACAATCAAAAAATATAAGAAGAATGTAGGTACTATTTTGAAAATACAACGAGTCGTTTCGAATATGTTTTATAAATATTCATAAAGGTCATAGAATTATGAAAAGCATAATAAAGAGTTAAGAATTACACAAACTTACGTTTAGACACTTAACTAAAAAAATACTTACATTTCCAGTCAATCCCGGACGTCAACACCTACCAGCAGAAGAAGAACTTAGCGCAAGGCATGATGGACTTGGCGCTCCTCTCCGCAAACGCCAACCAACTCCGCTACGTGTTGGAATCATCTATGAGCCATCCTTACTTCTACCCTAGCTTGGTATTCATCTCTCTCAGTATAATATTGCAGGTAAGAAAAACACAAGAATTCTAGTGCTTATTTTGGTATGGGACATTGAGACGACGAACAACCTGATAAAGATATT
Source organism: Phthorimaea operculella (assembly GCA_024500475.1). Lineage (NCBI taxonomy): Eukaryota > Metazoa > Arthropoda > Insecta > Lepidoptera > Gelechiidae > Phthorimaea > Phthorimaea operculella. Next base: position 1,036,171 of record JANFCV010000073.1, read on the forward strand.
GGCGCTCCTCTCCGCGAAAGCCTGTTCATCTCTATCAGTATATACTGCAGGTAAGATTTATTTTAGAAGTGTCATAGGCATTTGATTGACTTTATCATCAACAATGTAATTTTAGTGTAATTTAATGTGATATTATTATAAATAGTCAATTTAAATTTATGCATTGTCGCCTTGGGACTTTACCTGTAGACATTGTGAATTGTGATATTTAGTAATAAATAAATTTAAATTGAAATTTTTGAAAGTTATCTAGTATTTTCATACTTAGATGGGTAGAAGTGGGGTTTAGAGTCTGGCTAGCGAGTCTTTGGACGTCAAATAATTCAAATATTTCAAATGGCAACATGTTAACACTGAAAAACTACAATAAAACAATTTTGATACTTACTATTTTTTTGTTTTCTGCTCTTTATTTTGTGTTTACCTTGCCTACCGGTATGTATGTATGATGTATCTACCGGGAGTAACAGAAAGGGTATAACAAGCCGAAAGGAGGTCAAGGTACTCATGAAACTGAACAAATTTCCCCATGGAACATGGGACGAAATATGAAAAAAAATTTGGACCTCTCAGAGTAAATCAATCAGCTGATCTGCGATTTGTATGGGAGGCCCAAATATTTCATACATACCGATAGGCAAGGTAAACACAAACTGAAGAGCAGAAAACAAAAAAATAGTAAGTATCAAAATTGTTTTATTGTAGTTTTTCAGTGTTAACATGTGAAAGATTTTTAAAATTGGCGCCATTTCCGTGTCCAAAGACTCGCTGGCCAGACTCTATCCATGGCCGAAGTAGGAATGTATTCAAAAAGCGCGAAGCAGAGAAATTTGTAGGTAGGTACAACAAGGATCAATCTTTGGACCATTTCTTTTCTCCACCTATAAAATACATCATGCATATTACGAAATCGAAAGATGCTGAAAAAAAAACAACCAAACTACTTAGGACGGGGCGTTTCAACTTTATCAGTAAATTATCCTCTCATGGGTCTGTGGGATAGGAAAATTGACAAGACACTCGTAAAATTTTGCAATTTCTTTGTCTCCAGATCGCCGTGGGTGTGGGTCTCATCATGAACAGTCGCTACAACGTGAAAGACGAGAAGGACATCTGTAAAGCTGACAAGATCAACAACATGACGGTCCTAGGCGTGTTTCTCATCACTATTGTAAACGTGTTTATTACTTCTTTTAGTGTGGCCACCCCGAATAGTACGTCTACTGCAGTGCAGACTGTTGGCACTGGATAATTTGTTGGTATCCCTTCCGTTGGCATAATTTTCTTTCCCCTAATATGTTTTAGCATAACATGTTTGGCATATTTTTTTTTCCCCTTTCATTACTTTGGCATAATATTATTAAGGCATAGTATTTACCTTGGCATAATCATACATTAGACTATTTTATTCAAGCCTAACTATTTTTATGCATAATGTTTTTTGGCATACTGTTTTTTATACTAAAAGTATTTTGACACAAAAATTTAAATGGCTTAAAATGAAATTCAGGTTAGTAATTTTATATACTTAGATTTTTAATTCATTTTCATGCATTTTATTTTGCTCTTATTTATTATCTTTTATATACAATTTTACCTTACTTTTCATGCAAAAAGTAATTAAATTTTATATTTTTATTCTATTTTAAGTGTAAATTGGTAGCAATGGCTTGTAATAACGCAAGCTTCGATGGATAATCATTTTTTTGGTTGATAATTTTTTCCAAGCGGTCATGTTTGTCTGTATATTTCTTATTATATATTTCAACCAATACTAACTGGAATCAAGCTATAAAGTTAAAAACTCAAAATAGGTTAAGGTGCGGCGGGGGTGGCCCTTGGACCACCCTTAAGCCGCCTCTTTATTTTAAAGGAAAATAGTAAATTATTTCACAATCGAAAAAACAATGTTTGATGTTGATTGATGTTGTTTTAAATATTTTAGGAGTTCATATTGTGCGTAGGATGTTTATGCCTATTTTAATTATGCGTTAATGTTATTATGCTTATTTTAATTTATGGTTCAGTATTTTATGCCTAAAAACGATTATGCTAGTGACTGTTATGCGTTAGTAAATTATGACTTGAGTTTTATGCTTATATATATTATGCGTAAGTATCACTAGTTTAAATTACATTGTGCCAAAACACATTATGACAAAAAAATTATGCAAATGGATAGAGAACCTAATTTGTTATGTGTTAATAATCTGTATGGAATCAACTCGAGTTTTTCAGGGTTTTAGTATGGTTATGTTCTATGTTTTTAATAGTCTGTCGAATTCAAGAAAACTGCGATCAAATTAAGATGTATTCACTGTCTTCTCAAAACAGTAATTTTCCAGTCAGTTAGTTTGTACATAAATGTTATGATAATGATTGACTCTGTAAATCCGGACAACACATTAAAAAACGGAACATAAACTTACTATAACTTTCTTGGATCATGCATATTACCTAGTACTAAGTAATTTAAGTATCTACATAAAAATGAGACTGAAAACAACATAAAAATGCAGGTACTTACCCAGATAATATTTCTCGAATTGTCCTTCTTCCACATTTTTCACTTCATTACATTGCAAAACGCTCAACTTTTGTATTTTGTACTTATTGTGTAAACAATTTAGTCTTGTTAGTTTTGTGAATTCTAGTGCAATCTAAACAAAAATCTCGCATTTACTTTAAGTAAGGAATCTAGTTATAAGTATGTTTTATATTTTACTAATCAATTAATGCATGTAGATATTGAAAATATTATTTAATGTTACTTTTAGGAGATATGATCTCTACCTCTCATTTGTATAAAGTGCTTTTTGACTATTTTGATTTGTTTTGACAGTAAAATTGTATATAGCAAGCTAAATATTGTCTTTTATTTATGATTCAAAGGAAATCTGGACTCAAAGATGAACATTTTAACAAGATATTTTGCTGCATTGCAATTGAAATTATGCGTTCCTGACTTTTTGCATGCACTGAATGCTTGTTTTAATACATTTTGCCTATTTTGGCTTCCGTTTTTAGAATGACGTCACTTATTAAGGGTGGAATGACGAGTTTCTTACACATACTGTATTGGTGTAAATCTAAATAAAAGAAACTTCTATTAAGATCAGAATCCAAATGTATTGAATACAAAACAAATCTAATAAAATTGTCAGATGGCAATTTCAAAATATTCTATATTATAATAGTAAATAGTAAGAGGAGACTAACCTAAATTACATACACATATTATATAAAAACATCGACGCATGGTGCCGAATAAACTATCTTATAATTTGTTGAATTATTTGTTTGAGAAATGATCGCATGAAGCATTATTATTAGTTTTACATTGTGACCGAAAAACACTACGATTATTTCATTGTTTCAATAACAATTTTAAGTTATTCAAATAACCCTTCTCATAATTATTTTAACAATATTTATCTCGGCACCAGACGCCGGCAAATGCCGAATTACATATTTTTAAATACTAAACCATTTTCTATTTATTTTAAACATTTCATACAAATGCATGTGGCGTATCTCCGCTTGCCTCGACGCAAGCGGCCGACAAAATAAATAAATATATGAAAAATGATTTTTCAATATAAAATTAAAACCGACGTAAAAATTATATAGGAACGTAATCAGGTTATACAGTTATACAGTCCTACAAGCGATCATAGTGCGATAGGTAAAGATTATTGCTAAGTTCAAGGATGTTTTGGAATATACACCTACACAGCGTTTATTTTATTTTTAGTCTAAACATTGAGGCTACGCTTTGGTGGGGCAATTTGTGAACACTTCGAGTTTTCAAAAGCCCCGTTTTGATTAGGTAGTTAAATTTTTAAATACAGGCAATATTAATTTCGCCACGTAATATTACGGCCGAAATAAAGTTATGTAGTCTTACAAATATCTATACGCCAATATTTACTATGTAGCTAAGAAATCTTGTGTGGAATCCTCGAATGGTGGGTTCAAGCAATAAATGGTTTACAATGTATCATTTTATTTACTGCAATGAAGAAAATGTTTGAACTTTTCAATCCGTGAGGCAACGCGAAAAATAGACAACTTTGATCCTGTAATTTTATCAAATAAGCAGGGACGAAAAATCTGTCGCTGTGATTTCCTGTGACTTTTGATTCCTTTTTTAACGTAATTTTACAAAACCACCGATAACGCTTTTAAATTTTACTTTATTTTAAGGAATTCCACGTCACAGTAGCTTGAAAAATACCAAATTATTAAGATTTCTCGTATTTCATTTTCGGATTATAAGATAGGAATGGCTAAGGATGTAAAAATGTTGCCAGTACCAAGAGCAGTTCAAACCTCACCTCACGGATGTCAAGCCCTCTGAAACTACTGCAATGTGTGTGTGGTGTTGCACGATGTGGTGTAGTGGGGGAAGGTGTCTATATGGCGTCGATGTCGACATCGATATCTCCGTCGTCGTCGTCCTTCTTGGCGGGCGCGGGCGCGGCGACTTGAGCCTTGATGGGCGTGGCCTTGGCGCGGTCATCGTACTCAATCTGAAAAAAGTAATTCTTTTTGAATACATACGAACAATACATGTAAAGCACTGTCTCCAGAAACAAGAGCCTGCCTATTTGTCGACTTTTTCCATTGTCAACACTTTGCGACCGTAAGAGAAAGGGTAGGTTCATGTCTCTCTAAATATTCATCTAAAACGTCAATCCGACGCGCCAAATTAATACCACAAATTAGGAAAACGGCGCGCGGGCGCCAGATGGCTCACTCAGTACTAGGATCGATTTTGACGCTTACTGACGAAAACTGGAAAAACCGGAATCTCAGGGGAAGTCAAGGTAAATAAGAAGGTGGTTGACACGACCGTCATATTTATTGGATTTAAAATTGGCTCAGAATCATACGACGTTCTTTGTCAGATTTTGTTGTTTTGTTTTGTCGTTTTTATACTTTGAGGTTTTTGAAAGTAGCAACCCTGGCTATGTAACAAGTGCCAAACGCGAAAATCCGAAATAGGGCCGAGTGAACTTTCTGTATACTCTCTATTTTGTGTTAATACCTCTTGCCGGCCTATTTTACCGTGGTCTAGTCGATACCGCGTTTCAGGACCAAGCTACAGCTACGGCGTAGCGCCCGTAGCTCCTTCGTAGCATATTCCTACAAGTTAGCGACTTCGATAGACATAGACACTTTCTTGGATGGTTTACATACCTCTATATCCTCTTCCTCCTCGTCGCCGTCCTCATCGCTGTCCTCTTCAGCCTCAGTGAGCCAGTCGAGGAAGGGTTGCGCGCGCTTCCGCACCTCGGCTGTGACCTCCTTGGACGCGTACTTCTTGGAGGGTTTATGCCGTTTTGTCACAGCTGTCATTCTCAATCCTACATAACCGACCCCTTAGCTAGTCTAGCACGTCGATCCAACCAAAGACATTTTATTATAGACACGGTATCTCCATACTGCTTGTACAAAAAAGTTGTTCCGTGAAATTCGCTTGAACAGCTCATAGCCTGACCAAAGCCTGACTGACACAAGACTGTCACATTGGTCTCCCGGGGACCAATTTGAAGGAACAACTTTTTGCTCAGGTGGCGTATCTACAACCTAGAACCTACATATAATATCATTGGATCCAACGCGCTAAAACATCACCTTCTCCTCCCGGCCTATATACATTCGCGGTAAACAAGTCGATACCGCGTTTCAGGTCTAAGCTACAGCTACGGCGTAGCGCCCGTAGCTCTTTCGTAGCATATTCTTACAAGTTAGCGGCCTTTTCCAGGCTTTAGCGACTGCAATAGACAAACACCTTCTTAGAAGGTTAAGGCTGTCTCACGTACCTCTATATCCTCTTCCTCCTCGTCGCCGTCCTCATCGCTGTCCTCTTCAGCTTCAGTGAGCCAGTCGAGGAAGGGTTGCGCGCGCTTCCGCACCTCGGCCGTGACCTCCTTGGACGCGTACTTCTTGGAGGGTTTATGCCGTTTTGTCACAGCTGTCATTCTTTATCCTACATAATTGACCCCTAACCCTTAACTAGTCTAGCGCATCGATCCAACGCGCCAAAACATCACTATCTCCTCCCGGCTTATATACATTCGCCGTGAACAAGTCGATACCGCGTTTCAGGACCAAGCTACAGCTACGGCGTAGCGTCCGTAGCTTCTTCGTAGCATATTCTTACAAGATAGCGGCCTTTCCCAGGCTTTAGCGACTTCGATAGACATAGACACTTTCTTGGATGGTTTACATACCTCTATATCCTCTTCCTCCTCGTCGCCGTCCTCATCGCTGTCCTCCTCAGCCTCAGTGAGCCAGTCGAGGAAGGGTTGCGCGCGCTTCCGCACCTCAGCTGTGACCTCCTTGGACGCGTACTTCTTGGAGGGTTTGGAGGCCCACTCGAGGATTGCCTTCTCTTCGACGATGTCGAGGTCGTACAGCAACTGTGGACATAAAACATGGTACTAATTAGACATTTTTTAAAAACGAAAATCCGTAATCTTATAGATTAGTTTCTTTCAAACAAAGCACATAGCATGATCATGATAAAATAGTATTAGGCTAGGCAAACTGGCAAACCTATGCTTCTCTAATGGAGTCTTCCCTAACGTCCTAAAACGGTCTGTTGTAACTCCTGTTTACAAAACCGGGGATAGGTACCTTGCCAATAACTACAGGCCAATATCTGTTTTAAATTCCATCTCAAAAATAATTGAAAAACTACTTAATAATAGATTGGTTGGCTACCTTAATAAATATGATATTCTTTCGGATAACCAATATGGCTTTAGAAGAGGCTTGTCTACTCAAGATGCTGTTCTTGACCTCACGACTCTGATTGTCAAAGAAGTGGAGAATAGAAACAAATGTGTAGTGGTCTTTATCGACCTAAAAAAGGCCTTTGACACGGTGTCTATCCCTATCCTAATACAGCGGCTAGAAGGCGTTGGTATCCGTGGCACGGCTCTGTCACTCTTCGCCAGTTACCTGTGTGAGAGAACACAAGTTGTCAAAATTGAACAATATATCAGTGACGAACTTAAAGTAACTTACGGGGTGCCGCAGGGTGCAGGGTGTACTCGGGCCAACGCTTTTCTTGATATACATAAATGAATTATGTAATCTTCAAGACGTTGGTGGCAAGATTTTTGCATATGCTGATGATACGGCCATTGTATTCTCAGCAAAAACCTGGGAGGCTGCCAAACAAGCAGCAGAAAGAGGGCTAAAAAGAGTTGCTGGTTGGTTGAACGACAGCTTACTGACCCTAAATATAGAAAAAACCAACTTTGTTTGCTTTGCACCTTATGTCAATTCTTTACCTGGTAGCGACTTTACGATAAGGGTTCATAACTGTCTGCAACGAGACCAATGTGCATGCTCTCCAATAAGCCAGGTATCGTGCACTAAATATCTGGGTGTTATGGTGGATCAGCGATTGAGCTGGTATCAACATATTGAGCTAATTATGAACCGCCTGAGAAGATTGGTCTGGGTCTTTAGATCATTAAGATATGTACTCCCGACTAATATTCTTGGTAACGTTTACACCGCCCTAGGGTAAATCTTCAATGCTCATTTATTTTGTATGGAATGAAGTTTTCAGTAAAAAATATCGTGTAATTTTATGTATTATGGTTTATTTCGATAGAAAATGATTTTTTAAGTATATCACTACAATTAACCCAATAAAATTCCGGTTATTTTGTAAAATATTGTGAATTTTAGGTTTTTTCGTGTTGAGTATAATGACGACTGATGTGAATAATGAGATTTCTAGGTCATAATAATGATTGTATGTTGAGAACAATGACTTTTTCGTTTTTATGGGCTGTAACTTGGAGTCTTGGGTAGGTGTCACCATAATAAATCATATCCTTAATATTAGTTACACCTACTAGGTGTAATATCATAACATTAGCCTATAGCAGTCCACTGTTAGACATAGGCCTCCCCCAGGCACGATCTCCGTTTTTCGCCTTACAGTCATCAGTTTATCTGCGTTTGTCGAGGCGTGGCTTCCACTCGAAGAGCCCGCATCAGAAGAGCACCGTCCATCAATTCTACGACAGACGTGGCCAATCTATTGCCACTTCAGCTCGCTACACCTTCCATTCCAGACTATGTCCGTTATTTAGTCTTCTGGCATAAATCTCGTCACGGGCTTTATTTATCAGCGAGATTCTTAGCATAGACCTTTTCATAAAGGGGTCCCTAAAGACTGACCTTGACGCGATGAGGTGCGCCGTCAAAATGATTGGTTTGTATGGGGATGCCAGAAAGACCGAGCGGCATGCCGCGGCGCGTCTTCAATACTATGAATGACGTGTCACGTTGACGGCGTACTACGACGCCGCTACGCTCGGTCTTTATTTTGATTTTCACTCTCTCAGTGTCATGTAGCTGACAGGCCAGATTTAGGCACAAGCTCCACTGAGGAGACCAAGAGGAGACGTTCGTCGTTATGCGTGGGATTAAGTCCTTTCAAGTATGTGATCATGGAGGGTGTCTCACGTATGTAGATTTGTCTCTTCTATTCTGTTTCTTACATTTTATAAGAAAACTGTTTTAAGCGATGTATGTCAGTATGACGAATATGACGAAACTGGCTGCTGTTCAGCCCTGCTGTACCCTCGGAGCTCTCTTCCCAAATGCAATATTTACACAAGGAGTACACACTTCTGGACAACTTCAAGGTCTTTCGACGGGCGCAGGGATAATTGTGTTGATCTTCTTCTTCTTATCGTGTTTACAAGATACACGGCATATCATACGCCGAATATTGTACAGTTAAAGCAACGTTTCCCATTGCTTAGCAACAGTTATCAGTTATCACTTTCGGGCAGCTAGTATCTCGGGGGGAGGTGTTCTGATGAAGGGATTTGTACGATCGTGGGGAGGTACAAGACTGACCACCGCTCAATTCAGGCACTAGGTGCCTCTTTTGCAGTAAGAGGTGAGCAATAGCGCTTGAAACTGCGACGACTCTTCAGCCGAGGTATTGGATGATTGTGACTAATGAGGGGAATTAACCCATTGGCTAACTCAAGGGCTCTCCCATTGGCTAACTCAAAGTCTCCTAACCTGTCGGTCAAGACCGCTGGAGTAGATGCCTAGATGGGCCTAGCAGTAAACGTCGCCAGTCGACTGCTCCACTTCCCCCCAAAGCCGCTTCCACATAGGAGTGCACCCCACCCCTATTATTCTCCGGGACAATGCCAAGTGGTCGTCCCTTTTGGGTCAGAAGACTCAAAAGAGCATCTCCTTTCTGAGGGCAACCCAGTCCAAGGATGAGATTCGCATCCATGTCCCGACTTCCACTGTCCACAGGCAGCTTACCAAGCTCATGGACTTCCTCCACTTCCCGTACCATACGTACGCCCTAGAAGAGGAGAAACTCAACCGCGTAGTAATACGCGGCATCCCTAAGGAGATTTCCAAGGAAGTCTTTGATGACCTCGTCAGTCAGGGTATTGCCGTGTGATCTCTGGCCAGTGTCACAACTGCCAATTATACGGTCATTCCTCCCTCACTTGTCATGCCGTCGCGCGTTGTGTCAAGTGCGCTGAAAACCACAGCACTGCCTAGTGCACCCGTCCTAAAAAGCGGATCCACCCGCAGCAGACAGCTCCACACCCGCTTTGCCACCGGTCTGCATCCTCTGTGGCTAGTCCGGCCACACAGCCAACTATCGAGGCTGGCTCTCCGTACCCCTAAGGTCAACCCCAAAGTCCTCGCGAAGATCACCCAACCCAACAGGCTGGCGGGTGCTTAGAAGCAACCTTCTGACGCCATTGCCACCGAAAACGGCAACTTCCCGCCCCTCAGGCCAACCCCCGCTTGGAGTCCCAAAACGTGTCCGACACCCCCAGCCCCCGTCTCACCAATGCCCCTGGCGCCGCCCCCGAAAAGCCGGCATCTCCACCGCCTTCTCCGCCCAGGCCAACCCCTCCTAAGGCAACCGCTCAAGGCATCTTGCTGACGCGCTCTCAGTTGTCTCCTCCTTCACGAGTTTCTTCAATATTAAAGAGATTATCGCGTATTTCGAGGAGAGCAAAGCCAACCCCCCGCCGCACTTATGCAAATCGCCCTTAGGTATAGCTTACTGGTTCTCGCTTTTAAAAACTTTAAACTCTAATTATGGACAGGTAAACTAACTTAGGGACCCCCAGTAGTGGTAGGACCAAGCCTCGTTGCTCAAAATAGGCTATTTTAATGCCAACCGACGGCATTAGCTCTAAAAAAAAATGGAAGTTGGCCTCTTCCTGAAAGAGCACAGTGTGGACGTCCTTCTTGTACAAGAACAGTTCCTCAAACCCCACATGCGGTCTCCACGCATCACGCACTATAACTTCGTGCGCAATGACCGCGTAACGGGCGAGAAGGATGGCACCCTCATCTACTACAGACGAGCACTCCACTGCTCTCCCCTAGAGACCCCGCCCCTCTCCTATATCGAGGCTTCCGCATGCCGCGTAGACATGACGGGGGCACCAACCTATTACGTTAGTAAGTAATAAAGAAGTGAGAAAGCCACTTCTTCAAAGCGAGCTCGTGTCGTTATTCGATCTCAGCGACTCAGTTATGATATCAAGTGACTTGAATGCCAAGCACCGATCATGGAACTGGGTCGCCAACAACCCTAGGGGCAACCGCCTCTTCTCCTGGCTGGATGACATGACTTTCGACACGATAACGAGCCCACCTCCTACCGCTCGATCAGCTTTCTCAACCCCATCGCCAAACTTTAAGAACGCATGATCTACGCCCGACTGCGAGATCATGCGGAGACCAACATACTCACCCCTGACGAGCAATTTGGTGTTCGGCACCGGCACTCTTGTGTCCAACAAGTGCACCACATTGTCGAACACAATTCTTCAAAACTAAAACGACTCGTCCAAACAGACCCCCACCGGAGCAATCTTTCTCGATGTAGCGAAAGCCTTCGACAAGGCCTGGCACAACGGACTTATATACAAGTTTTATCAGCTCGGTGTGCCAGATCGTCTCGTGCTTCTAGTACGTTACTTTTTGTCGAATTGCATTTTTCGATACAAAGTAGAAGGCACTCTGTCGTCCCCTAATTCCATACGGGCAGGAGTCCCCCAGGGCTCCGTCCTATCCTCGTAAGGCCCAACGGCCTAATTTTAGGACATACGTTCAGTAGTCCTTCAGGCCCAAACTGGATTTAAAAAACATCAAATATCGGCCCAGCGGCCTAATATTAGGACATAAATTTTGAAGTCAGATTATTGCTTTGAATTTTGGCGCCAGCTCGAAACTAGGTCTAAATTGGGTTGTACGTGAACGCATCTTTGCAAAAAACACATACTTTGACATATTAAAGGAAAGACAGCTGTGATTTTGATCTGGAAGCTGAGCAAGATGGCTAATTCAAAAAAATGAGTTCAGTAAATCTGTTCATTTCTATAAAATCTGATTATTTTTTGGACAAAAACAGAAAGGAATTTGAAGATAAATGTATAAATATTGGTATTTGGGCTAAATTTAGTAAAAATATGCCGTAGTCAATGAAATATTCCGTCCCAAATTTCTATGTCCTAAAATTAGGCCGCTGGGTCTTAAAAAAATTAATTTTCTAAGCTTTCCAAGGTCAAGACATAGTAAAACAGCTGAACTTAGATGAAGCTCAATTCTAAGATAGTGGCGGAATTTGCATTATTTCCGACACAGTCTAAGAAGCTGATCTCAGGCTTCACAAAACACATCTTCATCATCATATTGAGTGGGTTATTGAGTCGACGAACGACCCGATGAACCCTGGAGTCAGAGCTCTCAAACATCCTGCTAGTTAACTCGTAGGCATCTTACGATGTTATACAACAATACCTATGTAAGGTAGTATAAACAGCATCTGAGACCAAAGGCTGAACGTGCCCTCCGAAGCACGGAACCATTTTTCTAACGGAAAAATATTTTGATTTTCTGTTGTCATTGCAACCCAACGTCCTAAAAGTAGGACATAAATTATTTGGGTTTTATAAACCCTGTTAGATGCTCTCAGTGATAATAAGCATCACACAAAAATATGGAGCCGGTATCAGGTCATTAACACATTATTTTTGCACATGGAATATCTGGGCCTGAACGCTATTTCCTAAAATTAGGACACTGGGCCGCTATTACTACTAGTCGTAAAAATACGCGGGCCTTACGAGGCTATCCCCGCTACTTTTCACGTTATATACTAGCGACATCCTCCGACCAATCTCTTCACTCGCTATGCGTCCCACCGGAACGACCTTTTGATCATTGGAACATCCCCAAATATATGCCATTTTATCCGTCATTATGAGGGCAACCTCGTTTTTCGCCCTGTCGCAAAGGAAGGGCTTTTCCAAGTCCACTCCCGTTAGTGCTTTTGTCTGAGAAAAGGTGTTTATAAAGAACAGTCCTTGTCTAAAAAGAAAGTTGACCCACACCCAAACCTGATTCACCGTGCCACTGTTTAACTGTGGCCTTAAAGTCCCTTTTATCAATACAGTGAAGTGTGTCTTAGTTCGATGTATAGCCTGGGCTTCGACATATTGTATGGTATTAAATTTTGTTAAATCAAACACCTATATACTATCTGAAAGCTACAGAGCGACAAATACAAACATTTTCGTTGAGGTTTAAAACATTGTCTTTTGTTGGGCAAAAAGACAATACTTTAATTATTATATTGCAAGCACCGTTCTAATCGTCATTATTCTCATCACTTGTCATTGTCACTTTTCGTGTTGTCATTAAATTCAACACGTATCATTATCATTTAGTCCATTTTTGAGAATAATGACGTTGAAAATAATGACGATTGTCAGAAAATCTGACTTAATTTCGCCAAATCATACGCTATTAAAGCAAAACAGCCGAAAATAATTAAAACAACAATTTTTCCTTAAATTAAATATAAAACAGTACTGAATTTATTGCTTCTTACCCGTAAAAAGAATGAAATAAAAATGATGCACAAAATGGACCACTGAAAACTACGGAAACACTGGGGCTGATTTTGTCTACTGCTGTCCGTGTGCTTCCCTTGAATGTAAGTGGACGAATGAAGGGTGAAGCGCTGCTGGAGGGAAGCTTATCCTTTTACTCCACGGAGGCTGTGTTTGCGGGTAGGAGGCGAAACAAAGTTGTTGAGGAGAATGACGCGTTTTTTTTTTCAAATTTTAAAATTTATTTTTCGGTAATTATTTCATAAATAATATATTGTAAACCAACTAATTATACAGCAAGATTCACTAAAAATACAAATACACATAAATATAATTTTTTTATGTATTATTTTAACGTAACTAGGCGATGAACCAAAACTGTGGTGCTCTCGGACACCAAAAAAAGGCCCGAAAGAACGTATTTTTATTTATTCTATTTTTTATCGGAAACCACAAGAAGACAACTCTGAATGGACCATCAAGAGCATAGGAAAGGCCATCTTTTGATATATAAATTGTCTCTTAATATTGCAGCTAACTATTTTAAATATCGATGGACACCATTTTTTCCCCCTCTAAAGATTTACCCCCTAGCTCAGTCTGTTACGATCTACTGTATCCCAGTATGGGGTGGAGCCTGCAAGACACGGTTCCTGTCTGTAGAAGTTGCACAACGACTGCTTTTGAAAGTTGCCTTCTTCAAACCCCGGCTATTTCCTACTGACGAACTATATGGAACCTGCAAGGTGCTAGCTATTAGGAAACTATACATACTCAACCTAATAATCAGTCTTCATAAGAAATTCACACACACACACACACACACACACACACACACACACACACACACGCATTGATACAAGGCTTTTATATTAGTAGTACTACTTTGTAATTCCTACATTCTCTTATTATTTTAATTTTTAAGTTTGTTTTTACTAGTTTGCTTACCTACCTACAGCTTTGTTAATGACGATGGGATGAGGCGAGTCATTCCCAACACAAGTATCTAATTACTTACTGGGAAGACTCATCAGTGTATTGCTATACTTACACCTCCCGCTATAAGCTGACATTTTGACTTGAGTACCTCAAGAGTAGATCTTGTGTATGACATGCACTAACCTTCAATATAGCGGGGACCTTGGGTAACAAGCTGGCGTGATCAGCACATAGGGCAGTAAGGGCATGCAACGCAGCTCTCTGCGCCCTGGTATCAGCGCGAGTGAAACACATTATACTAATGAAGGAATCCTCGCTATGTTAGCATATATAACAGCGACATCTATTGGTCAACGAACACACTAACCTTCAAGGCGAGGTAGCACGTCATTCTAATATGACGCGCGGCGCGGAGGCACGCGTGTCCCTTCCCCGCTACACCTTCCGCTTCCCGCTGACATCTTAAGTACCTCGCCCCACGAACTTGTCGAACTATCTTCTATCACTAACCTTCAATATAGCGGGGACTTTAGGCAGCAGACTGGCATGATCAGCACATAGCGCAGTGAGGGCATGTAAAGCAGCTCTTTGAGCCCTTGTATCGGCGCGGGTGAAGCGCAGCAACAATCCGCGGTATTTCTTCACGTCGTTGGCGATGGAGTTGGGACGCACCAAGATCTCGAATATCACCAGCGGGGCTTTCGACTTCACTTCAAGGCTGAAAAAGATATAATGGTAGGTGTTAGAATATATGATCTCGAAAATGAAAACAAACTTAAGTACAATAAGATCCCGAGAACTCTCCCACAGTGACCCTAAAAATAACTCAACAGTACCCTGGATTAGTTAATAACTTTCGAAATGTCTCGCATTCACCCTGTAAATCACCCCACATTTACCCTGAAAATGTCGCCACAATTACCCGGGAAATGTCCCCACAACGACCTTGGAAATAACCCCACATTCACCCTGGAAATATCCCCACAATCAGCCTTGAAATGACCCCAGAATGACCCTGGAAAATAATCTTACATTCACACTGGAAATTTCCCTATAATCGCCCAGGAAATTTCTCCAAAATCGCTCTGGTAATGTCCCCACAATTACCCTGGAAATGTTCCCAAAAACACCCTAAAAACGTCCCCACAATCACCCTGGAAATGTCCGCACAATCACCCTAGCTAGAAATGTCCCCACAAATTCTCTGAAAATATCCCCACAACTTCCTTGGATATATTTCCACAATCACCCTAGAAATCTATGCGATAGAAACCTTGCAGTTTTGGCATCAAATCCAAGCATCAAATAATTATGGATGAAGGCAGGAAGACGATGATAATTTTGAACTAGCTGCTCACCGTTCAGCCTCGTGCAGTAGCTCGTTGGCGCTTTTAGCCCCATCGGCATCATTGGTAGCCGCGCGCGCCTTGAGGTACGCGTATAACAAGTCTATACGCCACTCATTGTTCGCCAATGAATAACATTTACAAGGACTCTTAAGATGAGCTATAGAGTGCGCTTAATAAGTTAGAACGGGTAGAGCACAACATCTCTGTCCATCAGAAGCAAAACGCCAGTCACAAAAGTTGAACCTCTATAATTTCTCATACATTTGACGTCTGTATCTATGGAGCAACTGCTTACGTTATGACAGCTATATCTTGCTGATTACTTACCGCTCAGCCTCGTGCAGGATTTCATTAGCGCTTTTAGCTCCGTCGGCGTCGTTGGCAGCAGCACGCGCCTTCAAGTACGCGTATAACAAGTCTATACGCCACTCATTGTTCGCCAATGAATAACAATCACAAGGCCTCTTATTTAAGACGAGCTATAGAGTGCGCCTAATAAGTTAGAACGGGTAGAGCACAACCTCTCTGTCCATCAGAAGCAAAACGCCAGTCACAACAGTTGAACCTCTATAATTTCTCATACATTTGACGTCTGTATCTATGGAGCAACTGCTTATGTTTTGACAGCTTTAGCTTGCTGATTACTTACCGCTCAGCCTCGTGCAATATCTCGTTAGCGCTCTTGGCTCCGTCGGCGTCGTTGGCAGCAGCACGCGCCTTCAAGTATGCATAGAACAGGTCCATGCGCTGCTTCTCGTTCTTCACCAATGAATAACAAACACAAGGCTTACCGCTCAGCCTCGTGCAGTATCTCGTTAGCGCTCTTGGCTCCGTCTGCGTCGTTGGCAGCAGCGCGTGCCTTTAGATACGCGTAGAACAGGTCCATGCGCTGCTTCTCGTTCTTCTCCAATGAATAACAAACACAAGGCTTACCGCTCAGCCTCGTGCAATATCTCGTTAGCGCTCTTGGCTCCGTCGGCGTCGTTGGCGGCGGCACGCGCCTTCAAGTATGCATAGAACAGGTCCATGCGTTGCTTCTCGTTCTTCACCAATGATTAACAAACACAAGGCTTCTCATTGTTCACCAATGAATAACAAACACAAGGCTTCTCATTGTTCACCAATGAATAACAAACACAAGGCTTCTCATTGTTCACCAATGAATAACAAACACAAGGCTTACCGCTCAGCCTCGTGCAGGATCTCGTTAGCGCTCTTGGCTCCGTCGGCGTCGTTGGCAGCAGCACGCGCCTTCAGGTACGCGTATAACAAGTCTACACGCCACTCATTGTTCGCCAATGAATAACAATTACAAGGCCTCTTATTTAAGATGAGCTATAGAGTGTGCCTAATAAGTTTGAACGGGTAGAGCACAACCTCTCTGTCCATCAGAAGCAAAACGCCAGTCACAATAGTTGAACCTCTATAATTTCTCATACATTTGACGTCTGCATCCATGGAGCAACTGGTTACGTTTTGACAGCTATAGCTTGCTGATTACTTACCGCTCAGCTTCGTGCAGGATCTCGTTAGCGCTCTTGGCTCCGTCGGCGTCGTTGGCAGCCGCACGCGCCTTCAGGTACGCGTAGAACAGGTCCATGCGCTGCTTCTCGTTCTTCACCAATGAATAACAAACACAAGGCTTCTCATTGTTCACCAATGAATAACAAACACAAGGCTTACCGCTCAGCCTCGTGAAGGATCTCGTTAGCGCTCTTTGCTCCGTCGGCGTCGTTGGCAGCAGCACGCGCCTTCAGGTACGCGTAGAACAGGTCCATGCGCTGCTTCTCGTTCTTCACCAATGAATAACAAACACAAGGCTTCTCATTGTTCACCAATGAATAACAAACACAAGGCTTCTCATTGTTCACCAATGAATAACAAACACAAGGCTTCTCATTGTTCACCAATGAATAACAAACACAAGGCTTACCGCTCAGCCTCGTGTAGGATCTCGTTAGCGCTCTTGGCTCCGTCGGCGTCGTTGGCAGCCGCACGCGCCTTCAGGTACGCGTAGAACAGGTCCATGCGCTGCTTCTCGTTCTTCACCAATGAATAACAAACACAAGGCTTCTCATTGTTCACCAATGAATAACAAACACAAGGCTTCTCATTGTTCACCAATGAATAACAAACACAAGGCTTCTCATTGTTCACCAATGAATAACAAACACAAGGCTTACCGCTCAGCCTCGTGTAGGATCTCGTTAGCGCTCTTGGCTCCGTCGGCGTCGTTGGCAGCAGCACGCGCCTTCAGATACGCGTAGAACAGGTCCATGCGCTGCTTCTCGTTCTTCATCAATGAATAACAAACACAAGGCTTACCGCTCGGCCTCGTGCAGTATCTCGTTAGCGCTCTTGGCTCCGTCGGCGTCGTTGGCAGCAGCACGCGCCTTCAGATACGCGTAGAACAGGTCCATGCGCTGCTTCTCGTTCTTCATCAATGAATAACAAACACAAGGCTTACCGCTCGGCCTCGTGCAGTATCTCGTTAGCGCTCTTGGCTCCGTCGGCGTCGTTGGCAGCAGCGCGTGCCTTTAGATACGCGTAGAACAGGTCCATGCGCTGCTTCTCGTTCTTCATCAATGAATAACAAACACAAGGCTTACCGCTCGGCCTCGTGCAGTATCTCGTTAGCGCTCTTGGCTCCGTCGGCGTCGTTGGCAGCAGCACGCGCCTTCAGGTATGCGTAGAACAGGTCCATGCGCTGCTTCTCGTTCTTCATCAATGAATAACAAACACAAGGCTTACCGCTCGGCCTCGTGCAGTATCTCGTTAGCGCTCTTGGCTCCGTCGGCGTCGTTGGCAGCAGCACGCGCCTTCAGGTATGCGTAGAACAGGTCCATGCGCTGCTTCTCGTTCTTCTCGCTGTCCTCGGTGAGGGTCATGCTCTTAGCGCCCTCCGTCAGGTCTGTTAAACAAGTAAAGATAATCTTACACCATGTTTTAAGTGTCTCGACTCGACACACTACGACCAAAACTACGCGACGGAATTTTATACGCCAGCAATTTTATTTGCATTACGGACGGTCGCCAAAATTACATCTCAGAAATTTCGGTCCAAAACCGATTCGGACAACCGATGTGGCGCAGTGGTTAGTATGCCTGCCTGCCACGCAAAGGTTCCGGGTTCAATTCCCGGTGGGGTCACTCACAAAGTTGATATTTATCACTTTGTGAATTTGTTCCCAGTCTGGTTAGGACATTGCAGGCTGAACCACCTGATTGTCCGCAAGTAAGATGGTTTTGTGCTTCGGATGGGCACGTTAAGCCGTCGGTCCCGGTTGCTGTCTATGATGGCGATCGTTACACAACCAAGTCAGAGGCCTGCTACTTGCAGTAGGCGGTTGAAAACCAGGGTTCATCGGGTCGTTGAACGACTCGGTGCCCCACACGAAAAGAGAGAGAGAAGAGAAGAGGTCCGAAATAATTCGGCGTGATTTCTACGTAATTTCGGCGCTTAAAGTTTGTCATCCCAACCGAAAACGTCAAAAACTGACGGAACGGAATTCAGCCGCCGAATTTCGGTCGCGTAATGTCGGTCGTATGTCTAAACACTTAAACTGCAGCTGAATTGCAATATTGGACAATAAAAAAATCGTCTACCGTGGCAAGAATCCACTAAAAATATTGGGAAACAAATCGAAGAATACTATTGTCACTACATGCTTCCAAACAGAAAAATATGTACATTCAAGATTATTAATGGAGAAAATCAGAAAAGTTCACTAAAATTTTAATTTGGTACAAAATATTTTACGTCTTTAGGGGTCGTTTTTGTTCTGTTTTTTATGGGGAACGTCAGATTCAAACACATTCAAACAACCCGACCTCAAACCACATTTTTACCTTGCATCCTAGCGCGCACGGCCGCTTCAGACACGTCGACGGTCCAGTTGCCGTCATCATCGTCGTCGTCCTGCTTGGGTTTCTCCTTCTTGCTTTACGATCTGCCTAGCCCATACATACATAGGCGTGGAATGTACCTCTGTGTGTATATGTTTACCTTGCATCCTAGCGCGCACGGCCGCTTCAGACACGTCGACGGTCCAGTTGCCGTCATCATCGTCGTCGTCCTGCTTGGGTTTCTCCTTCTTGCTTTACGATCTGCCTAGCCCATACATACATAGGCGTGGAATGTACCTCTGTGTGTATATGTTTACCTTGCATCCTAGCGCGCACGGCCGCTTCAGACACGTCGACGGTCCAGTTGCCGTCATCATCGTCGTCGTCCTGCTTGGGTTTCTCCTTCTTGCTTTACGATCTGCCTAGCCCATACATACATAGGCGTGGAATGTACCTCTGTGTGTATATGTTTACCTTGCATCCTAGCGCGCACAGCCGCTTCAGACACGTCGACGGTCCAGTTGCCGTCATCATCGTCGTCGTCCTGCTTGGGTTTCTCCTTCTTGCTTTACGATCTGCCTAGCCCATACATACATAGGCGTGGAATGTACCTCTGTGTGTATATGTTTACCTTGCATCCTAGCGCGCACGGCCGCTTCAGACACGTCGACGGTCCAGTTGCCGTCATCATCGTCGTCGTCCTGCTTGGGTTTCTCCTTCTTGCTTTACGATCTGCCTAGCCCATACATACATAGGCGTGGAATGTACCTCTGTGTGTATATGTTTACCTTGCATCCTAGCGCGCACGGCCGCTTCAGACACGTCGACGGTCCAGTTGCCGTCATCATCGTCGTCGTCCTGCTTGGGTTTCTCCTTCTTGCTTTACGATCTGCCTAGCCCATACATACATAGGCGTGGAATGTACCTCTGTGTGTATATGTTTACCTTGCATCCTAGCGCGCACAGCCGCTTCAGACACGTCGACGGTCCAGTTGCCGTCATCATCGTCGTCGTCCTGCTTGGGTTTCTCCTTCTTGCTTTACGATCTGCCTAGCCCATACATACATAGGCGTGGAATGTACCTCTGTGTGTATATGTTTACCTTGCATCCTAGCGCGCACGGCCGCTTCAGACACGTCGACGGTCCAGTTGCCGTCATCATCGTCGTCGTCCTGCTTGGGTTTCTCCTTCTTGCTTTACGATCTGCCTAGCCCATACATACATAGGCGTGGAATGTACCTCTGTGTGTATATGTTTACCTTGCATCCTAGCGCGCACAGCCGCTTCAGACACGTCGACGGTCCAGTTGCCGTCATCATCGTCGTCGTCCTGCTTGGGTTTCTCCTTCTTGCTCTTCGGGGCTGGAGTGGTAGGTGTGGCGGGCTCGCTCTCCTAAGAATACATTTTTGGACTCGCTTTTTATTCGGTCATTTTGAAATCGATAGTGTTCTACTCGTAAGTTGTTCAGTTTTATGAGTAGAAAACACCATAAAAATATTGGAACTAAACTGAAAATGAAAGAGGCGTGTTCCCACTAATTATTTTTAGATTTCCGGTTCCCATTTGGCAGGGTCGCCAATTAAAAAAGAAATATCCCGCTTCTGATTTCAGACCGACAAAGAACAATATTTCGAACTTCACTAAACGACGACTCTTTGGCGTAAGATAAGATAATAATATCACAGCAGTATCCGTTGGGTATGTGGGTAAGTAAGGGTATCCTGATTCGCACGAATTGAAAAGGTTATCGAGCATCGTACCGGTACTTAGGTACCAAGCGAATACCATAGTGATCTGGACCATAAGGGTGAGAATCCACCAGAGCTGTGCGAGGTAGCTAAGCGGTGTGCGAGGAAAAAATCCACCAATAGAATCACTTCATTTTCCTAGCCTCGCTTAGCTCAGCTCTGGTGGAATAGGGTTGAGCGAAGCGCGGCCATTTTACATACAAAACAAGCGAGAAATGTGTGCGAAGGATGTTTTGCGACGAATGTGTAGCGAGGAATGTGTTGCGAGAAATGTGCTGCTAGGAATATGTTGCGAGGTTTCCACTACATCGCATTCCCCCCGCTCACACATTTCACAGCTTCGCAACGCATCCTCGCTCCGCACATTAATGCGCATTTTGACAGCTCCGCTACGCATCCTCGTACGACACATTTTACTCGCACAGCTCTGGTGGATTCTCACCCTAATTCTAAAGGACATTGCGCCAATTATATGCTATTAAGCATGGCATGCCATCACTACCGATCTGACTTATAAATTAGTTAGGGATGGAATAGTTAGATTTGGTAAAGAATAACTTACGTTCTTGGCTTCACTCTCTCCGTCGTGGTTGCCGTTAGCGGCGGTGGGGCCGGAGCGCTTGGAGCGCTTGCCGCGGGAACCCTCCGTCAGAGACGTGCCCTGGGGACAAGACACATTATTGAAAAGAAAAACTTAGCGCTCTCTATCGCAATATATCTCCATATCTATGCATATATTTTTTCAATAATGTGGGCTTGGATAGTTCCTCATTAAGAACAATTTGTTAGACAACTTGGTTTCTGAAGAAGATTAGAAAGAATACAGAAATATCTTCAATCTTCAGTAACTTTAGATGGTTAAATAAAGCGACATTCTGCACATATTCTTCATACGACCGAATATACTACGAAGAAAATATAGACAATTTGATATTTTTTGCTATGCGCTGAATGGGAATTCAACATCTCAATTTATTGGACATTTAACGTGATTTACGAGTCGTGGCGATAATTTTTCGTACCTGTATGCTAGGATCGATGGTGGGCGGATTCTTCAGTATGAACGTATTCAGCTTGTGATTAAACTCCAAGACTCCATGATAACCACACGCCTTGCACCCCTGAGAAATGGTGTTACGCTTGGTGGACACGATCAGGTCGGTCTCGGGGTTGTCGCACTCCGGGCACAGGACGAACTTGCGGATGAATCTGAGGACAAAAATACACTACTAAAATCTAAACGTATTATGAAACCAGTTCACTATTCCTCGAAGTAAGCTACAGTCCTGCATGACTATAGATAACAGAAACGTCCGAGTAGGGGCCTACTTGTTACATAGAAGCATACAAAAACAGTTTTATTGTAATACATAGTAATAGCTGCGAAAACAAAGAAAACATTACAGGCCTTTTAAAATTTGACACATGGATTCATCGGATCGCTTATCAACTTTGTAACTGTGATCGAATTACTCGACCCTATCGAGTTAAGCCTTATGAAGGACCAGCAAAGTAGTACGAGCACTACTATCAAATAAAAAAAGGGTTACTATTCAAGTATGTACTAACCCATCAAGCAGGTCCTGCAGTTTGGCGGAGTCGTGCGAGCCGTTGACGATGAAGCGCTCGTTCTTGAAGTCGAACTGCGTCTGCGCACCCAACTCGCAACCGAAGTATTTCGTCGGGTCTGGAATAATAGAACAATACATTTATACAGGAAAGAAGGCAATCACAACTTTAAGCTAAAGTGCGTTCGTTCAGATAGTGTCGCGGCGTCCTTTGTTTGGGACCCAAAATGAATGATGAAAGGCACTCAAAGGATGCCGCCCTCCCAAACTTTGGGAGGGCGGCATCCTTTGAGTGACTTTGACAAGTGCCGACACGCGCGACCGCATCTTAGTGAACAGACTATACCAAGCCAATAACACGTTTTAGCATTTGACTACGTCGTAGCTCTCGTAGCACTCTAGCTTGGATAGGATATCCATGCTATACTGACCTCTGAACTAGACACTTCCTTCCGCCATATACAGGGAGTAACAGAAAGGGTAAAACAAGCCGAAAGGAGGTCAAGGTACTCATGAAACTGAACACCTTTCCCCATGCAACATGGGTCGAAAAATGAAAAAAAAAAATTTGGACCTCCCATAGTAAATCAATCAGCTGATCGGCGATTTTGTATGGGAGGTCCAAATTATTATTTTTTATATTTCGACCCATGTTCCATGGGGAAAGTTGTTCAGTTTCATGAGTACCTTGACTAGTGATGGGCGGCTGGAAAATTTCCGTTCTCGAAATATTCTCCTGGGAGAATATTCTCGGAAAGTTTCCATTGTGCTCGAAATTTTCCGAGATCATTCAGTATCAATTTTAAATGTAATCAATGAAAGTCTATTTAGAAATGTGTAAAATTAATATTAAAAAAAAAAACCAGCCAAGAGCGTGTCAGACACGCCAACAAATAGGGTTTCGTAGTCAACGTTTAAATATCAGGTTTTTCAGGGTTACAATGTTAATTTTGTTGCTGGTTTGTTTACAGCTGTATTGTTACTAACCGCAAATTGAAAAACTTTTATTTTTCCGAAATCTTTAGTGGTACAGTGTTCATTATAGTTGTCATCGTAATTTCAGATTAAAAACTATATTATATATTTATTTTATACTTTTTAGGTGTTACAGCTGAAACAAATAATGGCTCAAAAACACCCCTTTTAGAAGCAAATATCTCGAGACAGAAACATTTTAGTGACTTGGTTTCAAAGAAACCTCCCCTTAGTTTTAAAAGACCTATTTAACGATACCCCATTCAATATTAAAGGAGATTTATTTTTTATATTCCTGTCACTTGTATGTGTCCAAAAAAACATTAGATATAATTTTTTCTCAACATTCCTATATTTGTGTTAGCACGATCTGTCTTCTCACCAAATTTCGTGTCGATAGCTCTAAAAGTGACGAAGATATGAGGGCGCGGCATACAGACAGACAGACAGACAGAGAGGCAGGCAGACATACAGACTTGACCTTTACAAGTCATTTGTATCTGCAATGTTGATTCTAGTCCACGAATTATTTTTAAAACTAGCAGCCCGTTAGCGGTCTCACCCGCTGCAAGTCGTTTTTCCCGGCATGTGTTATACATATAAACTTTCCCCTTGAATCACACTATCTATTACAAAAAACCGCATCAAAATCCGTTTTGTGGCTTAGGTGGAGTTTTGAAACAGATCGCATATAAAAATCACGATGTTCCATACAAACTTTTTACCCATTTTTAACCCCTTTAGTGGTTATGGATGGAACGGATCAGCCTAGAAAAGGGACTAAAAATCAATCATAGCAAAACCACAGAATATATAATAGTACTAGGGTACAGAAAATTCACTCCCTAACAAAAGCCATGGTTAGGTATAAAAAGATACCTACTCTCGGCTTAGCCGACCGCCCGCGAACAAAATTGAAACTTATTACTGCGCGCGAACGGCTCAATCTCCACTGGACGCCGCCGGACAATGACCCGGCCGCGCGCGCTCTCATGGGGTAGTCACAATAATCGAGTAGGTAGGTATTTAATTTATCTGTTCAGTACATAGGTATTCTAGGTAACTACAAGACAAGTATTGCAAGTGTTTTTAAATCGAATTTAAAATAAGCTAGCGTAACATTATACAATAGTAAGTACCTACCTACCTACTTATCTTATGAGATGATAGAAAGTGAAGCTTAGGTACACAACCTACACCTATTACCTACCTATACTCTGACCAATGTTAGAAATAGCAACAAGTATTTGAAAATTATCAAAATACAATTTTAGAAGGAACTTACCTGTCCATCTCCTTCGGAATAACGAAAAAACTTATTTCCGGGTTCATTTTTATATTGTTCTTACATATATCTACACTGTAGTATTTGCGAGGTACATGGCTAGCCGTTTTTTTAGTTTTTAATCCACTTTCGAAACACAAAACAAAACTTCCGTAGAAATAATCCGAATACGTAAATACGTGCGGGGAATCTCGCGCGCGGCAACCGACCGAGATTAGCCCCTTCAGGGAGCGGCCGGCCGGGTAATACCTAAACCGCGGAGTGAAACCCCCCTGGCAAAACCAAACTCATGGTGGTTGATCGTGGCAACAAACTGCAGCTCACAGGTGCTCTCACGTTGGAAACCGTCAGCGATTTCATTTACCTCGGGGCCAACATCAGCAATGACGGCTCGTGTGAAAAGGAGATTAGAAGAGGCATAGGAATGAGCAAAAATGCCATGGCCCAATTACAAGGAATATGGAAGGACCGAAACATCTCGAGGAAAACTAAGATAAAATTAGTCAAGACCTTGGTGTTCTCCATTTTCTGTTACGGGGCTGAGACCTGCACAATAAAGAAAGCTGACCGCGACCGCATCGATGCTTTTGAAATGTGGTGCTGGCGAAAAATGCTTCAGATTCCATGGACAGCCTTCCGCACAAATGTGTCCATTCTACGCGAGCTGAACATAAAGACCCGACTATCGACAGTCTGCCAACAAAGAGTGCTAGAGTTTATCGGCCACATCGCAAGGAAAGAAGGACATAACCTTGAACAACTGATGGTCACACACAGGCAAGGTTGACGGCAAAAGGCCAAGAGGACGTAGTCCTACCAGATGGTCTGATCAGATCCGCTCAACCCTAGACACCAAGCTACACGACGCTCTTCACTCTGCCAAAGATAGGAACAAGTGGCGAAACACCATCCGGCAGAAGCTGATGCCACGGCTGCTAGGAAATCACGACCCTCAGCATTGAGGAATACGACGCGAGGAGGAGGAGTGGTTATAAATCGAAAAACACGCCAAATCACCCCTGGAACACGCTTATATTTTTTTAGCTCTTTGATAAAATCGCAATTTTTTAACAGATCGCATTTAAAAATCACGATTTTCCATATAAACTTTCCACCCCTTTTGGGGGTTAAAATTCAAAAATCCCTGATACACGTATTTAATTTTTTTAAGTCTTTGATGTGATCGCAAATTTTGTGACAGATCACATTTAAAACTCATGATTTTCCATACAACCTTTTAACCTCTTTAGAGGTTAAAAATCGAAAACCCCTAAAAACGCTTATATTTCTTTTAGCTTTTTGATCTAATCTCAAATTTTTAAATAGATTGCATATAAATAATCATGATTTTTTAACCCCTTTTGTACCCCTTTAGAGGTAAAAAATTTGAAAACCCCTAAAACACGCTTATATTTCTTTTAGCTCTTTGATCTAATACCAAATTTTTAAATAGATCGCATTTAAAAATCATGATTCATACAAACTTTCAGTCCCTTAAACCCCTTTAGGGGTCAAATTTCAGAAAATGCGTTCTAAATTACTGAAGCTTTACAATAGAATCCTTCATATTTAATCAGATCTCTTCGAAGAACACAAAGTTCTATACAAACAGTTAACCCCTTTTTTACCCTTTTAGGGGTTAAAAATCGAAAACCCCTGAAACACGAAATTTTTTTTAGCTCCTTGTCCTAATCGCAAATTTTGAAATAGATCGCAATTAAAAATCATGACTTTCCATACAAACTTATTTTATTTATTTATTTTATTTATAACCACTTCTTATAACCACTTTTTACCCCTTTAGGGGTAAAAAACCGAGAACCCCTGAAACTAGTATTTAATTTTTTTAGCTCATTGGTCTAATCGCAAATTTTAAAACAGATCGCATTTAAAAATCATGATTTACCATACAAACTTTTACCCCCTTTTTACCCCTTTAATGGTCAAAATTTGAGGTAAAGAATATTTAAAAAGTTGCCTCTTGACTCACTTAATATACCGGGAGTAACGGAAAGGGTATAACAAGCCGAAAGGAAGTCAAGGTACTCATAAAACTGAACAACTTTCCCCATGGAACATGGGTCGAAATTTATGAAAAAAAAATTGGACCTCCCATAGTAAAACAATTAGCTCATCGGCGATTTTGTATGGGAGGTCCAAATTTTTTAGGGTTTCGTAGTCTACTAGAAACCCTTATAGTTTCGTCATGTCTGTCTGTCTGTCTGTCTGTCTGTCTGTCTGTATGCCGCGCCCTCATATCTTCGTCAGTTTTAGAGCTATAGACATGAAATTTGGTGAGAAGATAGATCGTGTTGACCCAAATATAGAAATGTTAAGAAAAAAATATTTAAAATGTTTTTTGGACCCCCTCCCATACAAGTGAAAGGGGGGCAAAAAAATTTTTTTTCTTCTGTAATATTGAGTAGGGTATCGTTGAATAGGTCTTTTAAAATTAAAGTGAGGTTTCTTTGAAACAAAGTCACTAAAATGTTTCTGTCACGAGATATTTGCTTTTAAAAAGGGCGTTTTTGACCCATAATTTGTTCCAGCTGTAACTTCTAAAGTATAAACGCTAAAAATTTGAAATAAATATGGAATATAGCTTACAATTTAAAGTTACAATGAAAACTAGAACGGATATCGTACCCTTAAAGGTTTCAGGAAAAATTGAGTTTTTCTATTTGCGGTTGGTCATCATACTGCTGCTAACAAACCAGCAACAAAATTAAGTTTGTAATGCTGAAAAACCTGATATTTAAACGTTGACTACGAAACCCTATTTGTGGGCGTGTCTGACACGCTCTTGGCCGGTTTTTTTCATATTTAGACCCATGTTCCATGGGGAAAGTTGTTCAGTTTCATGAGTACCTTGACCTCCTTTCGGCTTGTTATACTCTTTCTGTTACTCCCTGTATAAAAAACGCGTTAAGAGGTTTTAAAGATACGGTTTTAAGATAGATACAGACACGGGAAGGGACTTTATTTTATACTTTGTATTGATATTTATATTTAAGATATGCTTTAAACATGTTTTTTTTATTTCAAAATACCTCCTTTCGATTTTATTTCTATCTGAATTGCCATCATAACTTAAGATGAATATATTTGAATTCAGTAAACAAAGAATATTCTCGAGAATTTTCGGAAACTTACGGAGAATATTCTCGGGAACATAGGATATATACGAAACGACAAGTGTTTCTGACATGTAAAACATCTAAAACAGTTCATATTTTTGCAATGTAGCTATTAGCATGTATAAAAAAAATTAAATCATAAGTTAGCACCAATGTTCTCCTAAATTCTCGTTCCATCGGAAATTTCCGAGTGCGTTTCCGAGAATATTCTCACGCCGGAGAATATTTCGAGAACGGCACATCGCTAACCTTGACCTCCTTTCGGCTTGTTATACCCTTTCCGTTACTCCCGGTATACTTTCGCCGAGAACAAGTCGATACCACGTTTTATAACTTGCCTACGGCGTAGCGCTCGTAGCTATTACGTAGCACAGGGTACACTCACACGTAGGCGGTCTTCCCAAAGACTTGGCGACCTCGATCACGTTGACGATGACGGTCTTGATGCCGTTGCCCTTTCCCTCCACCTTGGCGCAGATCCGCGGCATCTTGTAGCGGTAGAACAGACAGTGCGGTTCACATTTACTATTTTATATGGTGTCTGTACGGCCGATTGCACCTCAGAGTACCTACATCCTAAATGCTTGAGCCCTAAGCTAGTGTAGCACGTCGATCCAACGTGCCAAAGTATCACCATCTGCCCCGGCCTATATACTTTCGTCGTGAACACATCGATACCGCGTTTCAGGATTCGGCTACGGCTACGGCGTAGCGCTCGTAACCTTTGCGCTACGATGAGGTAGTTTATATAGGGTTTACTCACACGTAGGCGGGCTTCCCAAGGCCTTGGCGACTTCGATCATGTTGACGATGACGGTCTTGATGCCGTTGCCCTTGCCCTCCACCTTGGCGCAGATCCGCGGCATCTTGTAGCGGTAGAACGCATCCGCGACATTGCAGTAAACATTTACTATAGTACCGTCATTCAAATAGGCCATGCGCCTGTCATAGGCTGTCAAACCCATACTAGGAAACACCACAGACCTACTAAACCTGGTATGGACTGGAACTAATCTGTTCTGTCAATGTAGAATGCGGAAAAATCATGTTATTTCCTTTTCTCTCAAACGGTTTTCTGTAAGGAGATTGAGATAAAATATTGTCTGTCAGATCCCTTTAATTTTCGAACGCGACTGTTTCGCCATTTTATAGTGCCAACAATCTATGGTAGGGTCAAGTAGGGATCGGTGACTCAGGCGGGTACATTGACTCACGCTTATATTTCGTAATAGGACAGCTATATCTATCTGTATTCTTAACATAATGGTAGCTCTTGATAACCAAACACATACAAACCAATCATCCGTCCACTCCAGTGCGGTTTGATTGTGAAAAAAATGTGCGATTGGTTTTGCGCCTCTAAAAATGCTTTTGAAGGTACCCTACATACATTTTTATCCGTTAAGATTAAAAGATTTAGGAAAATGTAATTATTATGATCGAAAGTGGTGTTCATATACTAAGTAATAAGCTAGATTTACTAGCTCTTAGAGTAGTCTGGTAATATTTGTAGGATAATTATTTCAAAATAGCGTTGGCGTCTACACTGGCTCAAATTTGAGTGGTACACAGTGACTCTAACATTTAGTACTGGCTCATCTCTCTATTTTTAGAAACATTGACAGACAATTATAAAATATTTCTTATGGCAATAGTAATGATATGAAAAGAATACTTTAACAAATATAATTGATTAAAATGCATAGTTTCAATAAATATTATACTTGTACGAAAGGGTTGCTAAGTCCATATAAACTGTTAGAGTCACTGTGTACCACAGGGGTTGAGTCAGTGTAGACAGGTACTAGTACACAGTGACCCACATTTTTTTTTCTAGAAAAATCTGTCTGGTGACCTAAGTGTCGTGTTATTGCAAAAAATGATAATGCCAAACGAAAGAGTAATAATCAATGCATCCAAGATATGAATTTCAGTTTGATACTTCAAAGTTTTCTATAAAATTTTATTGATTGAAGAAATCCGAGTCACTGTAGCCTACCTGACCCTACTTCAAGTGTCAAAGTCTTGAAAACAAAGTGCGATTTATTCGTATTTTTCATGAAATATTATTTTTGCGGTGCATTTTTAGTGATAAAAGACTGAATTAAGGAAATGACATCATGCCTGACTATTCTATAATACAGTGCGACGGGCGTCGGAATAAAAATCACCCTGAAATTAGTTTGCACACGTAAGTACACAAATCTGCTATTTTACTCGAACTTTATAAGATTATATGTAATTAAAAGCCACGAGCATTTATTTTTCGCTATAAAGCAGCAAACTATAAACATTTTTTTCCCCAATATATCATTAATTACTTTATTTCTGCTGATACTGATTTCATACAAACTGATCGTCGGCTAGGGTTGGGGTAGTACATAAAGTCACGGTATCGATATATTTTGCCAGAATTCGTAAGAATGGAAGGAAATGATGAATTTGGAGAGTTCAATTCAGAAAGTTATAATGTGCCAAAGTACCTAACAACAAAAACTTAGTTCTTTAAAGGATTTTATAATATATACTTGTTTAATAATTTAAAAATATAATATTTTTTTACAGAAGCAAAAAATGAAGTTAGAAGAAGGAAATGGCTTGATATTATTGGCACTGAAAATATAAATCCACGTCATGGAAAAATATTTACATGTTCCGTGTATTTTGGTGTCGAATGTTATAACAGAACTCTAGATAAATTATGCCTATGTGAAGAAGCCTTGCCAACCCCTTTTTGGTACAACCTAAGGAAAATGATAGGTCTGTTTTGACTGAGCAGCAACAGGAGCAAAGTGGACGGAAAAGGAAAATTTCTGGAATAGCACAAGAAATTCAACCTGTGTTAACAAAACAAATACCTAAATACCTTCGAGACTCTAATGCAATCAATAAGTGTTTTCTGGACACAGTGCCAGTTACTAGCAATGTAGAAAGAATTCCTCCAAATAATATCCCTGTACTAGAGAGTGTCTCTGAAACGTTTAGTTTTCCTGTATTCAACCCAGAAGATATATTGAAAATAATTAATTCGATCAAATCAAATTCAACAGGAGAGGATGGAATTTCAATAAAAATGATCAAGTTGACATTACCCCACTCTCTTAGGGCTATAACTGCTATTATTAATATGTCACTAATAACTGGTCAATTCCCGGGTGCTTGGAGGTTAGCTGTAGTTAAGCCCATCCCTAAGAAGTCGACTGTGGAATCTGTAGCTGACTTGCGACCGATAGGCTTGCTGCCAGTTCTTTCAAAGATCATGGAGAAAGCAGTTAATTCTAGTTTACTTCCTTTCCTCGAACGCAATAAAATTATTCCAGAATGTCAGTCCGGCTTCCGTAGTAAACACAGCACAACAACTGCTTTATTGCATGTCACTGATGACATTCTCACTGCATCCAATGAGAAAAAAGCCTCCTTTTTAGTATTACTAGATTTTAGCAGAGCTTTTGACTGCCTCAATAGGAATATACTCTTGGAAAAACTAAAATATTGTGGATGTGATGAAACAGTCTGCTCATGGTTTAGAAGTTATTTTGAGCATCGTATGCAGGTAGTTGAATGCACGGATATTTCTGGCAGAACCATTAAGTCAACCGCTCTACCTGTTAATAGGGGCGTAGTGCAGGGTTCAGTGCTCGGTCCAACGCTATACTCAGTGTACACGTGCGACTTGTTGAGTTGTTTAAAGTATGGATCTGCCCACATGTATGCTGATGATACCCAACTCATAATGCATACTGCTTTGGATAGATCAAGTATTTTGCAGGCCGTTGAACATCTAAATAGAGACATAACATCAATTGTAGAATGGTCTTTGAAGAATGATTTAGTGCTAAATGCGCAAAAATGTTCTTACATATTATTGGGTACAAAACACCAGGTCGAAACAGTGCAAAGTGTTTCCCCAAATATTGTAGTAGGTTCACAAAAAATTACAGAAATATCACCAAATCGAAATTTGGGTTTACTTTTCGATAACTCCCTAAAGTTTGAACAGCATGTTAATTCAAAAATTGGAAAATGCTATTATGCATTAAATCAAATTTATAAGTTGAGGCCATTTTTGACTCTTGAGGTGCGGCAAAGATTGGTGGAGGCTCTGGTGCTGTCCAATATGGACTACGGTGATATAGTTTACGGATCATGTCTGACCAAGACAACGGCAAACAAGATACAACGCGTTCAAAATTCGTGTGTCCGCTTTTGCTATACCGTACCACCGAGATCCCACATTAGTCCTTTTCTGAATACATACAATATGCTAAGTATGGAAAACCGGCGTCTTTTAAAACTGTATTCATTTATTTTTAAGTTACGAAAGACCTCTACGCCGTCATATTTGGCAAGCAAGTTAATTTGGAATGATAGATCTGAGGACACAACACGATCCATTCGCTATCCTTCTCTAGCTATCTCACCACGGCCGCGTTTACTTTTGTACAAGGGTAGCTTCAAATATGTTACAGCCAAATCTTGGAACGCACTACCACCATCGATCAAGAAGCAGCAGTCTCTATTTACCTTTAAAAGATGCTGCAAAGAGTGGCTTCTAAAAACCCAAAAAGAGTCGTGTAACTGGAGCATGGTAGTGGAACACAATTGATAGGTATAATTTGATGTGATAGTTTACTTTACAATTTGAATAAATAAGTAAATAATGTTAATTGTAATAAGTAGGTATAATGCTAATATAATAATAATAATATAGCCTAAGATATTTATGTGTTGTATTGTTTTACCTTGTAAATAATTTGTGTTTTTATGTATTGTCATGTTTACGGGAGGAGACTGAAAAACAGCAGTATTGCTGAGACTCTATCCTTTTTGCTCATTAAAATGTAACACTGTTTGTATGGTAACTATTGTAATGAGTAAATAAACGTCTTATTTATTTATTTATTTATTTATTTATTTTAAATTATGTTTAAATTATTATTTTTGGTTTTTGATTGATTATTATTATCATAAATGTTTACCCCGACAACTTGTTTTTCTTTTTAACCATTTATTTACTACACACAAAAAGCAGTTAAATATTATGAAAATAAGCATAATATAGTAGTAAGGTAGGTACACAAAATATCACAACAGCGTAGGCATAATGCCCGTCGTAACCATCATCATCTTCCTACCCAATTACTTGGGGTCGGCGCAACATGTTTTGTATGAACACAAAATCATGTTGCAAAAGGATTTGGCTATGTTTTATGACCGGCCGCCTACCTGACGTCAACCCTCTTTGGGAATGACGTCAAATCGTGACCCAAATTGCATAATTGGATCGTTCATAGGCAGTTACCGACTATCGATATCGATTTTTGGGTCCAAAATGATTACAACCCTACAAAAATCCGCCATTTTATGAGTCCAACATTGTTTGACATTCACGCACATTCAGAGGGTACAGCCAGTCCATAGGTTTAGTAGGTCTGTGGGAAACACAGACAAATGAAACCTTTTTCGCGCAGCGCTACTAGACACGCCTTTTGTCAAAATTTCATACAAGACAAGCCTGTCATTTTTGAATGTTTTTGAACGAGTTTGTCATTTGAGGCAATTTGAGGTGATAGCTCATTTAGCCGTTCCGTACGCGTCATATTTTGAAATATTGTATGAAATTCTATGCCACTTAGGGTGCTGTGCGTACGGTTCGGAACAGAGTGCGTTCACCCTAAAGTGTTGCCACAACCGTCTTTTTAAAATACACATATCCGTCGCCAAAACCTAAATTTGGAGTGTATGAGATTGAATAAAAAGGGACTGAAAATGGCCCCTTCATCCCCGTGGTTCACCTCCTGGTCCACCTGGTGGACCACGGGTACGTTATTTTTTCCCTGTGGTCCAGGACAGGTGTCAGCTGTCACACAAAAAAGTAGTTTATATCGGAAACTATGCATGCTAGACTATTCGTTTCTTTGGAAAAGTTGTAGGCCTTAACAAGATCTACATGACAGGTGTCAGCTGTCATACTAAAAAGTCGTTTAAATCAGAAACTATGCGTGCTAGACTATTAGTTTCTTTGGGAAAGTTGTATGCCTTAACGAGATCTACATGACAGGTGTCAGCTGTCAAACTAAAAAGTCGTTTATATCGGAAACTATGCGTGCTAGACTATTCGTTTCTTTGGGAAAGTTGTAGGCTTTAACAAGATCTACATGACAAGTGTCAGCTGTCAAACTAAAAAGTCGTTTGTTCGGAAACTATGCGTGCTAGACTATTAGTTTCTTCGGAAAAGTTTTAGGCTATAACAAGATCTACATGACAGGTGTCAGCTGTCATACTAAAAAGTCGTTTATATAAGAAACTATGCGTGCTAGACTATTAGTTTCTTTGGGAAAGTTGTAGGCCTTAACGAGATCTACATGACAGGTGTCAGCTGTCACACTAAAAAGTGGTTTAAATCAGAAACTATGCGTGCTAAACTATTAGTTTCTTTGGGAAAGTTTTAGGCCTTAACGAGATCTACATGACAGGTGTCAGCTGTCACACTAAAAAGTGTTTTATATTGGAAACTATGCGTGCTAAACTATTAGTTTCTTTGGGAAAGTTGTAGGCCTTAACGAGATCTACATGACAGGTGTCAGCTGTCACACTAAAAAGTCGTTTAAATCAGAAACTATGCGTGCTAAACAAAATCGTTTTTCATAGTTAATAGTAGTTTATGCAATTGCCTTATAATGAGAGGCTTTAGGATGTGAGTGTCTGTTTATCACACGAGGCGCAGCCTAGTGTGATAATAGTTTGACACGAGCATTCTAAAGCCTAATTATATGCAGTTGCATACACTATTTTATCTACACTTTACAAGAAAAACTATGAAAATAATTCAAACCTCCGCACTGTGGCGATTGCAAGCCTATCTACTGAACCACCAACTGAACGACTTTTGTACATAAGTAACTTTTTAACTAAACGTTAAAATGGAGGCTCATAAAAACTGAACAACTTTTAAAATTAAAAAGCATTTATCGGTAAATTTAAATTCGAAAAATGATTTGAAGCAAAGATTTAATAATAAATAAGTCCTCATTATTTCAAGTGTCGTCCCGCCCGGGTGAAATTTGTTTTATTTTTATTTAACTTACTGTTGGCCAGTGTTGGCTCAGGAAATAAAAAAGCGGAATACTCGTTTAGTTTTTTTCACGTTCCATTACGATTCAAATTTTAGTATGGAAATTATATTTTAAGGCTGCATACTTCTTAATGCAGTTCATTACGTTGGTGCTTTCGATTCTGTAAAACGAATATTACGAAATGAGTGTATATAAAATTATTTACCTACCAGCTTGCTATTACCTACATAAAATGGTTTTATAATGGTAAAAGAACTGAGTAGCAAGCGAGGCTTAGAGATTTAATATGTTAATGTTTTTGATTGGATCAAGTTTATTGGTGTTGCACTCGTTTTCCAAAAAGGATCGCAAATCAATCACACCAATCCCTACAACTTACGTAAAGAATTATTATAATATTAGTGTAAACATTTATTCAAAGTTGCTTTCAGAAATAAGGTGAACCGGGTGAACCATTAGTAAAACCCCTGCCCTTGAGTCCACCTATAGCAGGTGGACTAGGGTGCACCACGGGGAAAAAAGAAATACCCGTGGTCCACGTAGGCATTTTCACCTTTTCTTGTGGACTCGTACTGATAGATGACTGAATGTCAGTGTTCTAGAAACTGACATCCTCTGATATTATAAAAGATTAAGTACGTGTCAGCCAGAAAAAAATTCAATGAGTTGAATGAGACAACTTTTGTCTGTCGTGTTTATTTTTAGAATTAGGTACATAGATAGGTAGATAACAGCTACGTAAAAAAAATATTCTCATTTTTTGTTTAAGTAGTTTTTTCACCAAATCACAACAAAGATCCGGATAATAAATAGGTATATTGCCGAGTAATGTTGGCGTTGAATAGCATCACCCCATCTATCTACCCTTGAGTGTTAAAAACCAATTAAGTCGTTCCAGAGAATGGGCAGCAAAATTCTCTGTGAATACATCACCTTGAACTGCGCTTGCCAATCCGCCTGCCAAGCGTAGTGAGTATGGCAAATACCCCCCTAAGAAGGGAAGGCCTATGTCTAGCAGTGGACTGTTGCGGCTGTTATAGTACAGCATGTTTTATTGTATCATAAGTATTAGAGTAAGGGCGATTTACAAACAAAATGGTAAAATTACAAATAACACGTGGGAGTCAAAAAAGGACGTCAAGTTCGAGAAATATAAGCTGGTGGCAACACTGGGAATGGCAATTCGGTAAACCAAATTGGCAGGCTATATTGCTCAAAGGGCGTCTCTATCGGGGACCGCGAATGACGTTTTGGTTCTCTGTGCTAGGAAACAAATCAACAAAGAAAAACAGACTTTATGTCATAGCATTAACACGATTTTGACAGCTGCCAAATATGGGCTATTCGAATGACGGTACTATATGGTGTCTGTATGGCCGATTGCACCAAAAAGTACCTACGTACTAAATGCTTGAGCCCTACACTAGTTTAGCACGTCGATCCAACGTGCCAAAGTATGTCGAATAGTCTTCTCGACGGCCGTGAGGCCGTCGGGGAGACGCCTTATGGGCAAAGCCCACTGGGCGAAGAAGCTCTCGCTGCCCGTTAAGACGGGCAGGTCATGGGGTAGGGGGCCGTGGTGAGCGTGGGAACACTCCACCACGGCCCGAAGGGTCAAAATTAAGGCCCGAGTGCGGCCGGACAGAACCGGCCGTAGACGGACCAGCAGTACCGCCAGCGAGTCGCCCGCCGGGTGGGACCCCAGTGCCCGGGGAGGCCCAGCGAACGCCTTCCAGCTGGCGGTAGAAGATGTAGCGTCCGGGGAGCCGGCGAGCCTGACCCGAAGAGCTTCGGGCCCGCATCAGCCGGCTAGTCATGTCAGGTAGTCACGTTAGTGAAGTCAATCCTGTGGGGGCCGCCGACTGGTACGCGCTATCAGCATGACAGCGCGCTACCAGCCGGCGGCCAAGGTCAGTCAGTACCCTCCGCGAGCTCCTCCACCACAGCGAGCTCGCGGGGATACGGTTTCCAGTCAGGAGGGCGCGCGTGGTACGGGGCCAGGCCTCGGATGTGTCCGAAGTCTGACCTGTCTGCGCGCGCGAACATCCTGGTCGAGAGCTTGGAGACGAACTCATCCAAGGTCTCGACTTTTAGGTCCCTCCGAATGACTTCGTTGCGGACGAACCTCGGCGCGTCGGCTATGATACGCAACGCCTTGGACTGCTGGGCCCGCAGTCTTTGGCGGTTGGTCTCGGAGACCCAACGCGTACCATGCCGGTGCGGCGTACGTCAGGCGACTCCTGATGTACCCTTTGTACACGCCGAGCCTCATGCGCAACGGGAGCCTCGAGCGAAGAATGGGTCGGAGCAAAGCAGTGGCAGCCCCTGTTTGCCCGATCACACTCTTCACGTGCTTGGCCATGGAAAGGTTACGGTCTATGGTCACGCCCAGGTATTTAGCCTTTGCGGACCACCCGATCTCCTCTCCATGGAGCTTCAGTTTCGGGGGATCTCTTCGACCACGCCCCACGATGATCGCCTGAGTCTTACCCACGTTCACTGTCAATCTCCACTTCGCCAGCCAGGCTGGGAGGGCGTCTAAGGCTATCTGCATTTTCCTGGCCGCGTGCCTCGAGTTGAGGGACACGGAGAAAAATGCAGCGTCATCGGCATAGAGCGCCAGCTTAGTGCCGCCCTCAACCGGGATGTCATCCGTGTACCTGGCGTAGCAAACTGGAGACAGACAGCTACCCTGGGGGACTCCAGCAGCGATCCTTCGGACTTGGGAGAGGGCGTCTTCCACTGCCACCTGGAAGCGCCTATTCTCGAGGAAGGTGGCCACAATCTTAACGACTCGACGAGGAGTCGTAGATGTGGACAGCTTATTTATACACCAAGCCCGGGTGCCAAACGCGGTCAAACGCCTTCTCCATGTCCAGAAATACTGCTACGGTAGTCTCCCTCTTATTGAGGGCCGCCGTCATATCGTGCAGTACTCTCGACAGTTGAAGGGTTGTGGAATGCTCGGCTCGAAAGCCGAATTGCTCTTCGCGTGGCATGATGTGGGGTATCATGTGACGCAGAAGAAGCTTCTCAAACACCTTGCTGATGGTAGGTAGCAAGGTGATTGGCCGATAGCTCTCAGGCTTCAGGGTATTCTTCCCGGGCTTGGGGAGCATGATCACTCGCCCAAGCTTCCACTCATCCGGGAAGTGCCCCGTCCGCATGATGCCATTATAAATGCGCGTCACCGTTGCGATTGAACGCTGGGGAAGATGACGCAGCATTTCATTCGTAATGGCATCAGGGCCGGGAGCCTTCCGGAGGGGGGTTCGTCTCAACGCCCGGAGTACCTGGCCGGGCGTAAAGACGATGGGGTCCTCATCAGGAGGAATCGGCTGAGCGAAGTAGCCCGCTAGACTTCGCGAAACTTCTTCTTCGTCGTGGTCGGAACCTGGGTTCGGCCGGAACTGGCCCTCCAGGCACTCAGCGAAGATTTCAGCTCGATCCTCGGCTTTGAAGCGGGGGTTCCCGTCCCTGCCGAGGAGAGGTCTCACTGGCGTCGCCTTTCCGGAGAGCCGGCGACACAGTCTATGGATGCCGGTCCAATCTTCGCCTGCTGTATCTATGGTCTGTTGCCAAGAGTCGGCGGAAACGGCGTCCAGCGCTGCCGAGATCTTCTCGGCAAGCGCATTCAGCCGGGACTTCATGGTGGGGCAGCGAGTAAAGTTGAACTGCTTTCGCAGTTTACGCTTCTCAGCGAGCATCTCAGCCATGCGCCGCGGCAGGGAGGAGCGGCCCCCCTCGGGGGGGCATCCATCGCGGCGCTCTGCTTAGCTCGCTGGACCGCGGAACTAAACTCGCTAGCCAGCTCATCGACATCCGATGGAGTTGAGACTGGTCTCATGGGAGTATTCTCGACCATGAACCGGGCGAATTTTTCCCAGTCTATCTTCCGCCTCGGCGGCAGCAGCCTGGTCCTTGTTGGCTGGTCTGAGAGGACCAGCAGGACAGGTAGATGGTCTGAGCCAGAATGAAAGTCTAGTGTCTCGACGGTGGGATCGGGCCGGAGCCCCTTAACCACCGCGAGGTCTATGACATCCGGGAGTTTCGTTCGGTCGTGCGGGTAGTGGGTCGGGGTCTCCGGCCCCAGAACCACATACCCGCTGGAGTCAGCGTCATCGAAGAGACGTCTGCCATCCGGACAAGTCCGCATGGAGTTCCAGCTCACGTGTTTACAGTTCCAATCCCCGGCGGCTATCGTCGGCCCTGGAGAGCCCAGAATCTTCTGGACATCCGCCATGACCAGACGCACGGGGGCTTGTAAACTGCAAACACACGAGTTGGGACGTCACCGAGAGCTATCTCCACTCCCAGTGCGTAGACCGACTGAAGGTCAGCATGGGAGAAGGGTGGCAGCTGCTGATGCACCAATCTTCTTCTTACCAGGACGGCTAGGCCTCGAAAGGCGCGACCTGAGTCGCTGAGCTCGTCCCGCCGGTACACGAAGAAGTTGGGAATCTTCAGTCGGTCTGCGCCTTTCAGATGCGTTTCTGAAAGTAGCGCGACATCAATGTTCTGCTCCTTCAGGAGGGCACGAAGAAGGCCTATCTTTACCTTAGATAGGCCTTCGGCGTTCCAGTGAACGATTCTCAAAGACCCAAGCATTGCTAGGCTTTGAGAATCTTGCCCATCCCTTCCAGAAGCACTGGTAGCGGATCTTGGTCCGCTTCCAGTGCCTCTAGGATCTTACCCAGCACCTCGAGGGCTGCCTTCCTTGCCGCCTTTTGGCCGGCTTTGAAGGCATCCTCAACTTCCGACGTCCCCTTCCCCTGGATTGGGGCGGGGGGTCGGGCGGAGGTGTGTTTAGGCTGTGAAGGAGCAGCCTTGGGCGCTGGCTCCTGCTGCTGCTGGGGCGGGAATTGGGGCAAGGGGGGACCTTCAGTTCCCTTTCCCTTCCTCCTCCTCCTGGGCTTCTTCTTGCCCTTGGGGCCGCTCTTGGGGTCGTTGGCCTTGGCCATGAGCGACCCCGCGGCGTTGGCCTCGCCTTTAGGCCCAGCGTGGACTTCATCCACGTTGGCCTTTCCGGAGGAGGTTCGGGCTGTGGTACCGGCCTTCTTGTTCCGCGCTTCGCGCATGAAGATCGGGCAGGCCACATGGTTCGCGGGATGTGGCCCTCCACAGTTGGCGCAAGTCGCCGGTTGCTCTCTCGGCCTAGGACACTCCTTGGCCGGGTGCTCCTCCCCGCAACGCACACACGCAAGCTTGCGGTGGCACTTGTGCGAGGAGTGGCGGAACTGTTGGCACCGGTGACATTGCGCCGGTCCCTTCTTGCCCCGCCAGGCCTCTATCTTGATCCCGCGCATATTCAGGAGCTCAGTCACTGAATAGATGCCCGGGACCGTTACAGCGTTACGCTCGAGCTGGGCGAAGTAAATACACCCCGGTCGTCCGCCACGCCCCTGGATGGGGCGCACGTACTCGGGGGTGTACCCCAGCTCTCGTAACTCAGCCTCAATGAGGGCTGCGTCGGTGTCGACTGGCAGCCCTCGGATGGCAACCTTGAGGCTGCGCTCCGCTGGGAGGGAGTAGGAGAACCACGACACGTTGGTCTCCTTCTCCAGGGCCATCAGATAGGACTGGATGGTCCTGTACTCCTCCCCCGACTTCGGAATGAAGCGCACCCCCCACCCGTATGGTCGGGCGTTTGGAGGGTGTCCGAGCTTCTCCCGGAGGGCGCGGAAATGCCGGGTCCAGTCCGGGAGTACCTCCACCACTAGAGGGGGGTACCTCTCCTTCCTGGGCTGGGGCGGAGCGGGCTGCTTTGCGGGCTCGGCCTGGCCGTTCGTCCGTGTCGGCGACGGGGGAATGGCCTCCTGTCGCGGTGGTGAAGCAGGCGCTGTGGGAGGGGGCGGGTTGCCGCCGGATAACGCAGCCGCGAACGAGGGCTGCGTCACCATCGCCTCCACAGGCGCCTGGCTTTGGTTCCTTGGGGAGCGGGGGGCGGGGAGGGGCGCGCAGGGCGTCCCTGCTCCAGGCCTTCCCGGGAAGGGGGGCGTCAGGCCCCGTACCGGCGGAGTTTGGTGCCGCGGTGTCTTGTCCAGCTGTCGTGGTGACGGCTGGGGGGACGGTGCGGCCACCATCTTGGCCGGGGGGGGCGGGCTCCGGTCGTCGGGCACCCGGCGGTGAGCGCGCGGGTCTCCCGGGAACAGTTTTTTTTGGCACTAAGGCCGTGGAAGAGGGGCCAGGGGTGGGGAAGAGAACGTTCATTGCGTGAACTATTCGATCCGGAGGGATCGATAGCCCTGCCGATCTTAACCACCCCTGTAGGCCTAACATGCCAGGCAAGACATATATCACTTATCGAATGATAAAATTTATCGATTTCGATAAATTTATCGTGGATTGTAACATGCGCGCCACGAGAGACAATTTTATCGCAGTTTCTCGTCCTTATCACGACGATATGTCAAATGAGTTTTGAAAAACCACCCATACACAAATTGAACGAATGAAACAAAAATTGAACGAATGAAAAACACAGTCGTTCTCTTTCACAACTATGAGTATTGAAAGGGATAGACTGTTTTCTTTTTTAAAGAGATTGCCGAAGTATTTTTTTTTGCAAAGGGCCTTTTTATTTTTTTTATTAGCCTGTTCAGTGACCCAGTGCAGGGCAAAGGCAAACTAAAATTAAATATGTATAATTAAACTGGTTAAATTGGATGTAGCTTCGGCTACGGAGTCGTCAGGCGAGATACAGAGTGGGCTGTAGCCTCAGACGCTATGAAGGCGTCGGACGCTATATAGAACAAGCTACAATAAAACGGTCAGCGGCGAGCACTACGGGGGCGTCGGACGCTAAGGATGGTGAGGGGGGGGAGGTAGCGTCGGCCGCCATGGATCGTGAGGGGGGGAGGTAGCGTCGGACGCTATGAAAGGTGAGGGGTAGTGTTGGACGCTACGGAGGCGTCGGACGTCATAGACAGTGGGGTGTAGCGTCGGTCACCCTGAAAGGAGTGGGGAAGCGTTGGACGCCCTGGAAAGAGGTGGGTAGCGGACGCCCTGGGGAGCGGGGGATAGCGTCGGACACTCTGGAGAATGGGGGATAGACCCTGGATGGCGGCAGGTAACGTTGGTCACTCTGGAGGATGGGGGGTTGCCTCGGACGCCCTGAAAAGCAGGCGGTAGCGTCGGACGCAACGGAGGTGACGGATGCTGTGAAGGCGTCGGACGCTATGAAAACATCGTACGCTTTAAAGGATGGGGAGTATTATCAAACATCATTGATGCTTCAGGCACTATGGAGGCGTTGGACGCTATCGAGAATGTTTGGTAACGTCGGACTTTATGAAGGCGTTGGACGCTACGTAAGACAAGGTAAGTCGTGGGATGATTGTGTATCAAACAGGGGACTGATTTTCGGTTTAAGCTTATCAAAATTCATTTTTCAATTAGAGTACGAAAATACAGCTATTTTTGCTCTACGAAGCTCCGTTTTCGAGATAATTGCACTTTTAGTTTGCATTCGTTTTATATATTAGAAATCGTTACTTTATTGAGATATGATGCTACAGAGGCGTAGGACGCTACGGAGGCGTTGGACGTTATGCACGTGTCGGACGATACGGAGGCGTCGGACGCTACGGAGGCGACAGACGCTATGGAAACGTCGGACTTTATGGAAACATTGAACGCTGTAGATGATCGGGGGTTTTATCAGACGCTATGGAGGCTTCAGGCACTATGGAGGCGTCGGACGCTATGAAGGCGTTGGACGCTATGTGAGACGGGGTAAGTCGTGGGATGATTGTGTTCTGAATAAGGGACTGATTTTAGGTTTAAGATAATCAAACAAAAAAGTTTCAATAAGAGCACGAAAATAGAGCTATTTTTGCTCTACGACGCTCCGTTTTCGAGATAATTGCACTTTTAGTTTGCATTCGTTTTTTATATTAGAAATCGTTACTTTGTTGAGATATGATGCTACGCAGGCGTTGGACGCTACGGAGGCGTTGGACGTTATGGACGTGTCGGACGATACGGAGGCGTCGGACGCTACGGAGGCTACAGACGCTATGGAAACGTTGGACTTTTTGGAAACATTGAACGCTGTAGATGATCGTTTG
Organism: Phthorimaea operculella; assembly: GCA_024500475.1. NCBI lineage: Eukaryota > Metazoa > Arthropoda > Insecta > Lepidoptera > Gelechiidae > Phthorimaea > Phthorimaea operculella. The sequence goes on from JANFCV010000073.1 coordinate 1,079,095, forward strand.
TTTGATAATCTTAAAAAACAAATCAGGCCCATATTCGGTTTACAATCATCCCATGACTTACCCTGTCTTACATAGCGTCGAACGCCTCCATAGCCTCTAATGTCTCCATAGCGCTCGACGACTCTATACCACCTGACGCCTCCATAGCGTCTCTACAGAGTTCAATACTCCCTATCCTCTACAGAGTTCAATCTCTCTATAAAGACTGACGTTTCCATAGCGTCCATCGCCTCCGTAGCGTCCGACGCCTCCGTATCGTCCGACACGTCCATAACTTCCAACGCCTCCGTAGCGTCCAACGCCTGCGTAGCATCATATCTCAATAAAGTAACGATTTCTTATATAAAAAACTAAAAGTGCAAACTAAAAGTGCAATTATCTCGGAAACGGAGCGTCGTAGAGCAAAAATAGCTCTATTTTCGTACTCTTATTTGTTTGATTATCTTAAACCTAAAACAGTCCCTTATTCGAAACACAATCATCCCACGACTTACCCTGTCTCACATAGCGTCCACCGCCTTCATAGCGTCCGACGCCTCCATAGTGGCTAAAGCCTCCATAGCGTCTGATAAAACCCCCGATCATCTACAGCGTTCAATGTTTCCATAAAGTCCGACGTTTCCATAGCGTCTGTCGCCTCCGTAGCGTCCGACGCCTCCGTATCGTCCGACACGTGCATAACGTCCAACGCCTTCGTAGCGTCCTACGCCTCTGTAGCATCATATCTCAATCAAGTAACGATTTCTAATATATAAAACGAATGCAAACTAAAAGTGCAATTATCTCGAAAACGGAGCGTCGTAGAGCAAAAATAGCTGTATTTTCGTACTATTAGTGAAAAATGAATTTTGATAAGCTTAAACCGAAAATCAGTCCCTTGTTTGATACACAATCATCCCACGACTTACCTTGTCTTACGTAGCGTCCAACGCCTTCATAGCGTCCGACGTTACCAACCATTCTCGATAGCGTCCAACGCCTCCATAGTGCCTGAAGCATCAATGATGTTTGATAATACTCCCCATCCTTTAAAGCGTAAGATATTTTTATAGCGACCGACGCTACCGCCTGCTTTTCAGGGCGTCCGAGGCAACCCCCCATCCTCCAGGGTGACCAAAGTTACCTGCCGCCATCCAGGGTCTACCCCCCATTCTCCAGGGTGTCCGACGCTATCCCCCCCTCCCCATGGCGTCCGCTACCCACCTCTTTCCAGGGCGTCCAACGCTTCCCCACACCCTTCAGGGTGAAACCCATCCCCACCCTTTATAGCATCTGAAGCTAGCCCCCAAATTTCACAGCGTCCTTCACTATCTCCACTACTCATAGCGTCCGACGCCTTCATAGTGTCCAACACTACAGCTTACCCTCTATAGTGTCCAACGCCTCCGTAGCGTCCGACGCTACACTCAATTTAGCCGGTTAAATCGTAATTAAATCAATAAAATACAGCATCGCCATATTATCCTTTGCTATCGTCGACTCGAAAGATGGACGATAAAATTCGAGTAATTTAACTCATTAAAAAAATAAAATCCGATAACAAATGGCGCGCATGTTACGACTTGTCGATAAATTTTAAAATTGACGATTTTTGACAAACCGACGTGATAAATATGTGCGCGCATGTTACCGACAGTCGATAAATGATATATGTCGTCGAATCACGATAAACGGACGTGATAAAATTTTATCGTGCCTGGCATGTTAGGCCTACTGGAGTGTCATGTTGACGACCGTCTCGTCGGTCGTTTGGTTGGATTCATCGTCCAGACTGGGCATAGATGGCTCAGACTGGCTCCGTCGTTGGGGCTCCGTCGGGGCGGGCGTACTCGCTCTCGTCCCCGGCGGAGCGGAGTCTAGTCCGGGAAAGCGTTCCTCACCCCCATCCACAGAGTAGGGGGTAGAGGCGCGTGACGGGGTCGGGTCGTCAAATGGTAACGGGGACTCCCGCGGGGTAGAGTCCGCGGAAGTCCTCGGTGCGTCAGGTCCGGTCAGTCTGGGGGCCGGGCGGGGCGGGGTGGAGGTTCCACCCTGCGTAGCGGCGTCGATGTTCCGCAGGACGTCGGACGCGACATTCCTGTGGAACACCCTAGACCGCTGCGCCGCCGCCTGGCGTCTCTCTTTAGCCTTATATATTTGGGGGGGAGCCATTCTCCACCCCCAAGAAGACGTTCCCTGCGGCGGTGGGGTCGGCACCCCTACCACGCCGCAGAAAACAAGCCTGGGGACACCGGGGAGTTACTCCCGGCATCCCCTGCCCGAAGGCGAAGAGGCCAGCTGATGGCGGTTGCGCCCCACGAAATAAAAATCGAGGAGGGCGACGCGCTCCCGACGGTTCCCCTAACGGGAACCACACCCGGCGGTACGATTGCCAAGTGTGGGTCCCGCTTGGTCCTCCGACTAAGAGCGGCCACCCGCCGCGACTCGGGGGCGCAGCCGTCACTGGCTTCACACGGGGGGGGGGCAATAATTGGCCCAAGAAGGCAGAGGGGTTGACCCTCCCTCTCTGCTATAAAAACGAGGGGAGCGATAGACCCCCAACGGTTCCCCAACCGGGATTTGCTCCACACCCTATACAAGTACCGGGTGTGGATCCCGGGAAGTACGCCGCTCGGAGTCGACCGCTCACCGCGCCGCAGAGGAGGGAATGTGGGTCGGGACAGCACAGGAAATACAGTGATTCGGTCGCGAAAAACAGTAAGGGAGTATACGTAAAAAAAGATTTTTGCCGCTTACCCTCACGGAGTCGGTTATTGCTCGCGCGCACCACACAACCACTTAGCCGATCCCCGTGCCAAAGTATCACCATCAGCCCCGGCCTATATAGTTTCCTCGTAAACACATCGATACCGCGTTTTAGGACTCGACTACATCCTACGGCGTAGCGCTCGTAGCTGCTGCGTAGCTTGAATACGCTACGATGACTTAGTTTATTGGTATACTCACACGTAGGCGGCCTTCCCAAAGCCTTGACGACTTCGATCATGTTGACGATGACGGTCTTGATGCCGTTGCCCTTCCCCTCCACCTTGGCGCAGATCCGCGGCATCTTGTAGCGGTAGAACGCGTCCGCGACATTGCGGTTCACATTTACTGTAGTACCGTCATTCGAATAGGCCATATGTGACAGCTGTCAAACCCATACTAGGAAACATGTCAACAAAGAAAAGTAGACCTTATGTCATAGCATTAAGATGATTTTAGACAGCTGTCAAATATGAGCTATTCGAATGACGGTACTCTAGGGTGTCTGTATGGCCGATTGCACCTCAGAGTACCTACATCCTAAATGCTTGAGCCCTAAGCTAGTGTAGCACGTCGATCCAACGTGCCAAAGTATCACCATCTGCCCCGGCCTATATACTTTAGGCCATATTTGACAGCTGTCAAAATAATAATGCTATGACATACGTTCTTTTTTCCTTTGTTGACATGTTTCCTAGTATGGGTTTGACAGCTGTCAAATATGGCCTATTCGAATGAAGGTACTATATGATGTCTGTATGGCCGATAGCACCTCTATGTACATACATCCTAAATGCTTGAGCCTAAACTATTGTAGCACGTCGATCCAACGTGCCAAAGTATCACCATCTGCCCCGGCCTATATACTTTAGGCCATATTTGACAGCTGTCAAAATAATAATGCTATGACATACGTTCTTTTTTCCTTTGTTGACATGTTTCCTAGTATGGGTTTGACAGCTGTCAAATATGGCCTATTCGAATGAAGGTACTATATGATGTCTGTATGGCCGATAGCACCTCTATGTACATACATCCTAAATGCTTGAGCCTAAACTATTGTAGCACGTCGATCCAACGTGCCAAAGTATCACCATCTGCCCCGGCCTATATACTTTAGGCCATATTTGACAGCTGTCAAAATAATAATGCTATGACATACGTTCTTTTTTCCTTTGTTGACATGTTTCCTAGTATGGGTTTGACAGCTGTCAAATATGGCCTATTCGAATGAAGGTACTATATGATGTCTGTATGGCCGATAGCACCTCTATGTACATACATCCTAAATGCTTGAGCCTAAACTATTGTAGCACGTCGATCCAACGTGCCAAAGTATCACCATCTGCCCCGGCCTATACAACGTGTTACAAAACAACCAATAAAGCTCAAAGGGTGTGGAAAGGTCCGTTGCAAAGAGTTAATTAACATAAAAATTAAAGCCGTAGTATCGTTTTTGAAAATACGAAAAAAATATTTTTTTATTTAATTACACTTATTTTTAATCGTGGCATCGCAGCACTAATTTTGACAGCTCAAAGTTCAAATGAAGTTACCGACGCGGCGAAGCGCAGTTCGGTTTACATTGCTGGCTATTACATGAATGTCATCAATAAAAGAAACTAAGTCAACCAGCAATGTATGCCGAAGCGGACTTTGTTCGCCAGGTAGTGTAGCACCTGACCTAGACTAGTGATGTGATTATTTTATCGACTGATGATAATGAAAAATATTCTTTTTTTTGGTTAGTTATGTAACAGGTTGTATACTTTCGCCGTGAACACATCGATACCGCGTTTCAGGACTCGACTACGGGCTACGGCGTAGCGCTCGTAGCTGCTGCGTAGCTTAATTAAAATATACTTACACGTAGGCGGCCTTCCCAAAGCCTTGGCGACTTCGATCATGTTGACGATGACTGTCTTGATGCCGTTGCCCTTCCCCTCCACCTTGGCGCAGATCCGCGGCATCTTGTAGCGGTAGAACGGCTACGGCGTAGCGCTCGTAGCTGCTGCGTAGCTTAAATAAGATATACTTACACGTAGGCGGCCTTCCCAAAGCCTTGGCGACTTCGATCATGTTGACGATGACGGTCTTGATGCCGTTGCCCTTCCCCTCCACCTTGGCGCAGATCCGCGGCATCTTGTAGTGGTAGAACGCGTCCGCGACATTGCGGATGAAGTCAGGTATTCATTTTGGATAAAAACCCCTAATACTTTGTATATTCAGATTTGTATGTCCAGATACATTGTGTAATATACAAAGTATCTGGGATTTTGCCCCCAATGAATACCCTACCTTAGAATTCACTATGGTGTCTATATGGCCGATTGCACCTTAAAGAACCTACATCCTAAATGTTTAAGACCTAAGCTAGTGAAGCACGTCGATCCAACGTTCCAAAGTACCACCATCTGCCCCGGCCTATATACTTTCCACGTGAACACATCGATACCGCGTTTTAGGATTAAGCTACGGTTACGGCGTAGAGCTCGTAGCTCCTGCGTAGCTTGAATAAGGTATACTTACACGTAGGCGGCCTTCCCAAAGCCTTGGCGACCTCGATCATGTTGACGATGACGGTCTTGATGCCGTTGCCCTTCCCCTCCACCTTGGCGCAGATCCGCGGCATCTTGTAGCGGTAGAACGCGTCCGCCACATTGCGGTTCAAGCCAGGTATTCATTGGGGACAAAATCCCAGCTACTTTTTTATATTATACAATGTATCTGGACAATGTTCCCAATGTGGACGTATTTTGACCAATGTTCCCAAAAAAAAGCGTCCACTTTGGGAAAATTGTCCAGAAACATACATACATACATATATCACGCCCCCATCCCTTGCGGGGTAGGCAGAGCGTCAACGGCCGTAAAAGTACGGTCGTTATCGCCACGTCTGACACATATTTGAGGGCCGTTTTAGCTATTGTCGTGTATCGCTATAGTGACAGGTTGTCAGCCTGTCGCCTAAAATTGCAATACACATGATACCCTCGAGTCCTTTAGTCGCTTCTTACGACACCCATAGGAAAGAAATGGGGTGATGCTATTCTAAGCCGGCATCACACGGCAATTGTCCAGAAACATTATATTATATGCCAAGTAACTGGGACATTGTCCCAAATGAATACCTGGCTTAAAATTCCTAAATGCTAGGTCCCTAAACTAGTCTAGCACGTCGATCCAACGTGCCAAAGTATCACCATCTGCCACGGCCTTCAATACTTTCGTCGTGAACACATCGATACCGCGTTTTAGGACTAAGCTACGGCTACGGCGTAGCGCTCGTAGCCTTTGCGCTACGGTGACTGAGTTTATAGGGTTTATACTCACACGTAGGCGGCCTTCCCAGAGCCTTGGCGACTTCGATCATGTTGACGATGACGGTCTTGATGCCGTTGCCCTTCCCCTCCACCTTGGCGCAGATCCGCGGCATCTTGTAGCGGTAGAACGCGTCCGCGACATTGCGGTTCACGTTCACTGACCCCATGGTGAATGCTGCTGGTTCACTCCTTTTCAATAAATTGTGTTTTTTTGTTGTTTATCTATTTATAATAACTAAATTATTCCGGTTGCGTTTTATGGTGGTTGATTTTTGACGTAGGACCTGGAAAAGAAAATAAAGATTCGTGAACATTTGTTTGAAGGTTTTGTGCAAACTAACTGAAAACCAGCATTAGGAGCTTAGGAGCAGGCTTATGCATGATGTTCTGTATCAGGTACATTTTCCATTGGTTTGCTAAGTAGATATTTGAATTAGAGGTTAGAATGAAGATGTTTTGTTATTTTTTATCAAGGAGTCTGTGCTAACTTGTAGTAACTACTTTCATGGTAAAGTGGCCTGAGAATTGGTTGGTTTCAGGACCTGGATGTCCCAAGTTCGATAGCGTCGCCTCTTACTGTAGGTCTCACACTCGTGCCCAGTGAGCAATTGAGCATAGAGGTAGGGTTCTGTGATACCTCTTACTGCGGCGTAGCATTTGTAGAGTACGTTCATTGACCCCATCTAGTGTAGCACGTCGATCCAACGTGCCAATGTATCACCAGCTCTTCCCGTGTTATATAATTTCACCGTGAACAAGTCGATACCGCGTTTCAGGACTCAACTACGCCGTAGCGTTCGTAGCCAGTGCTCGTAGCCATACGCTACGAAAGCGTAGCTTATCCGGGATCAAGGCGGTCTGCGCGTTGGTTCAAGACTTGTAGGATGCAAAAGAGCCCAGTAACCTACCTCTGCTAGTGACACTTGTGGGGGCGTGAGTCGCGCGAGACGCGTGTTCGCGGGGACGCATGCGGCGGGCGGGGACCCGCGGCGCGCGCCAGTCACGTCGGCCGCAGCGGCAGCAGCTTACGATGCCTGTTGCTGCAAGACTACACTCTAGTGCAGTAACCCACCTCTGATAAACCCAGGGCCAATGAAAAATACCTCAGACATAGCAGTGATTTGGCATTTGATATCTGTCAAATATGCCTTTTAATTCGTCCATTCGTAATTGGACACATTTGTCCTTCTCTTTTTTTTTTTTTTTTTTTTATTTATGATGGGCTTACTCTTGACCCCAATCTTACCCTAGAGCAGAGATGGGATCTACGGTGGAGCGAGCTTGCCCAGAAGATGCCTATTCACTCTAGACTTAAAGAGATTCAGGTTATATGCACTCGGAAATACAGACGCAGGCAGGGAATTCCATTCTTTAGCCGTGCGCATAATGAAAGATGATTTGAAGCGCTTAGTGCGTAATGTGGGTATATCAACTAAGAACGGATGGTAGCCGGCCGTGCGTCTGGATGTCCGATGGAAGAAAGGAGACGGTGGTATGAGCTCATGCAGCTCACGCGCACACTCTCCGAAGTACAATCTGTAGAAGACCGATAGGCAAGCAACCTTGCGGCGGTGAGCCAGGCTGTGAAGCTTGGTCGCCACCAGTTTTTTATCGCCTATTAATCTCTTGGCTCTGCGTTCCACCGAATCCAGTGCAGCAAGTTGGTATTTAGCCGAGCCATCCCAAAGGTGACAGCAGTACTCCATGCAAGATCGGACTTGAGCTTTATAAAGAGTTAGAAGCTGTTCAGGCGTGAAGTACCGCTTGACTTTATTCAGGACGCCCAACTTTCTAGCTGCAATTTGAGCCTTGGACTCGATGGTGGTGCCGAAGTTGAGGTCAGAGGACAACTCCATGCCAAGGAGTTGAAGAGTGTTGGTCACTGGAACAGATGTACCCCGAAAAGTAGGAGAAAAGGTGAAAGGACTCCTTTTTCGGAGAAAAGACACGCCTGCGTTTTCGAAGCATTGAAGCTGACGAGATTGTCATCGCCCCACTGGGAGACGTTACTTAACGTCAGGCTCGTACGCTCAATCATAGCCTTTCTCAATCTTTGGATTTCATCACCACTGGCTCCTGCGCCGGACAGATATTTCTCGGTGACAGTACTGTCATCTGCGTACCCAACAATTCCTGAAGATAGAAGGTCATTGATGTGCAGCAGGAAAAGCGTCGCGGAGAGTACAGACCCCTGAGGAACTCCGGCGTCAATAGCCTTGAGGTCAGAGGAGCAGCCGTCTATGACCACTCGGATCGACCGTTCACTCAGGAAGTCAGCCACCCAGCTACAGAAGCCAGTGGGTATGCCGTACGCTGGAAGCTTGCTCAACAGACTCGCATGCCACACCCTATCGAAGGCCTTTGAAATGTCCAGCGACACTGCTATTGCTTCGCCGTGGTTTTCAATGGCCTCGCCCCAGCAATGCGTTACGTACACTAGAAGATCTCCGTGGAACGCCCTCGGCGGAAGCCATATTGACAATCACTGAGAAGATCATTGTCTTCGAGGTACGAAAGCAGTTTGCAGTTCAGAACTCTTTCCATAACCTTACAGAGTACGGAAGTGATGGCGATCGGTCGATAGTTGCTAGGGTCGGCACGGCTACCCTTCTTGGGCACAGGTTGCACATTGGCAAGCTTCCAAGATTTTGGTACAATTTTTGACACAAGAGAGAGGCGGTACAAGCGTGTCAGTACAGGAGACAACTCAGGCGCACAATACCTCAACAATCTTGCTGGTATGCCATCAGGACCACTGGCCTTGTTCACGTCCAGACTGCGAAGGGCTCTACGGACCTCTTTATTGTGCACTGTGATCTCAGACATCAAAGAATCACAGTGAGGTAAGGTGGGTGGATATTTCGAGCCAGCGTCTATACGAGAGTTGCTCGCAAACAGATCGGCAAATAAATTTGCTTTCTCTGCCGCGGTGTGGGCAAGCGACCCATCAGGTTTCTGCATTGGAGGTAGTGAGGGACGGCAGAAGTTGGATTCGACTGATTTCGAAAGGGACCAGAACTGCTTACTACCCGGTGGGTGTGATGCAAGCTTTGCCCCAATACGGCTAATATGGTCGAACCTAGCTTTTCGTAGCACCCGTTTGCAATACCTGGCGGCGGCATTATATGCTCTCTTCTTTGCTCGCACTCTTCTCGCTCGCACTTTTCGATCACGAGCTTTTACCCAAGCTTGGTAAGCGGACTGTTTACGAGCCTCAGCTCGAGCACAGTCCGCATTGAACCAAGGTTGGGCTTTATAACCGAGCGGGATATCGGAGAAAGGAATGAAATATTCCATTCCCTGCCGGATTACAGCTGTGATCGCATCAGCGACGTATGAGGGTCTTCCGAAGAGAAACACATTTGCCGCCACGGGTATGAAGCAAAGAAAGCACGCATCTCGTCCCAGTCTGCTGACTCGTATCGCCATACTCTCCTCGTGCCCCTAGGGGTGTTATCCGGAGGAGAGCAGATGGACACGGATTTCACCACACAGTGGTCGGATGATCCCAGCGGAGCCGAGACCGAAACCGAATGTCTGTGCGGATCAGTAGTCAGCAGAAGGTCCAGGCAATTGGGTGTGTGGTCTGTGATATCTGGTATTCGCGTCGCTTGTTCCACCAGCTGGGTGAGATCTAGCGCCAATGCTAGTTTACGCGCCTCTCGCCCAGCATGGTCAGTTTTCTGGTATGGGAACAGCCACTCTTTATGGTGAGCATTGAAGTCCCCCAGAAAAACAAGCTCTGCTGTTGGATATCGCTGAACTGCTGTATCTGCCGTCTCAGAGAGGTACTCCATGAGTCTAGTCGTCTCCTGATCTCCGCTGTGCGAACGATAAACACTGGCGTAGAGAGTTTTCTCTACTCCAGTGTCAACCAAAAGCCACAGCACGGGAAACCCTGAATTCTCAAAGCCACGGAGACGCTTACAGCAAACGTCATCGCGAACATACACACAGACCCCTGCACGCTTCTTAAACTTGTGCTCAAGAGTGTAACCAGGGTAGTTGAGGTATGCCACGTCCAACGGTGTTGCTATCTGCGTCTCCGTTAAGAAGAATAAGTGCGGCTTCTCGGTCTCCAGGTGGTGATGGACCGGGTCTAGGTTTGTGTGTAGACCTCGGATGTTCGTGAGGTGCACTTTGAGTGGGAGGAAGTGTTGCCGTTGGTCAAACTTTTTCTTCTTTTTTAGCTTTTTCATGTTTTTAAACGAGTTTTTGTGGGGGGAAAAAAAGATAGTCAAGGCGCTGCTTAGAAACCCTACTCGTACCTTTCGGTTCAACTGATCAGAGAGGGAACTCGCTTGGAGACTGCGGGGACGCCCGAGCCCCCCCGATTACACTCCACCGGGTCCTCCCATCCAGCCGCCAACTGGCACGGTGGAGTATACCGGGATTTTTCACAGTTGGCGGGGCAGCCTTTGCGCGTGGCTAGCGCGCAAGTCGGGCCCCCTACTGACTGCGGTCGGCCAACGGCTGAGACCGTGCCTCGGATCCCGCTACCCTCCAAAACGAGTTACCGGATACAGCATCATCTAAAGACAAAGACCGGTTCCGGCAGCGCAACTGACTACATTGCTACCCCCCAATGGCACTGGCAGTCCCGCACACCGACGGAACACAGCAAGGCTGTTTGGCGCCGGACTCCGGCGGGATGGTGGTCGCGAGCCAGGCGGCCCCTTTCATGGCCTACCACCGCTTTTGGGATCTTCAGCCGCCAACACATATTGTGAGGACGTTGCCCGGGGTGGACCGCTAGGAGGTAGACCCCACCCACCCCAATTCTCTTACCTTCTTCATCATTTTCTTACTCACATCTGTATCTGTCACAATTGTAGGGGTGTGGCGTAGCTTTCGTAGAGTATGTTCATTGACCCCATCTAGTGTAGCGCGTCGATCCAACGCGCCAATGTATCACCATCGCTTTCCGCCTTATATAATTTCAGCGTGAACAAGTCGATACCGCGTTTCAGGATTCAACTACGCCGTAGCGCTCGTAGCGGTACGCTACGTTGACGTAGCTTATCCTGTGATCGAGCATCTACGACGGCGTAGCTTATTCATGGTCGAGTGGTCTAAGCGATAGTCTCAAAATCGAAGGTCCCTGGCTCGAACTAGACATTATAGGCTGCAAAAGAGCCCAGTAACCTACCTCTGCTAGTGACACTTGTGGGGGCGTGAGTCGCGCGAGACGCGTGTTCGCGGGGACGCATGCGGCGGGCGGGGACCCGCGGCGCGCGCCAGTCACGTCGGCCGCAGCGGCAGCAGCTTACGATGCCTGTTGCTGCTACCACTACACTCTAGTGCAGTAACCCACCTCTGATAAACCACGGGTCAAAGAAAAATACTCGAGACACATTGTGAGTTTCATAATATAGTTCCTCTGGCGTTATGTTGGTAGCATTGTAATTATTATACGGTGGCCATAATATTACATACGGCTTTCTAATGCTACCAACATGACGCCAGAGGAGCTATTTGATGAAACGCACTAAGCAGTAAAATGGCAATTGATAGCTGTCAAATATGCCTTTTAAGTGGCGTAGCATTCTTTGAATTTGTTCATTGACCCTATCTAGTGTAGCACGTCGATCCAAAGCGCCAATGTATCACCATCTCTTCCCGTCTTATATAATTTCATCGTGAACAAGTCGATACCGCGTTTCAGGACTCGACTACGACGTAGCGCCCGTAGCCATACGCTACGATAGCGTAGCATGTCTACGTAAACTGGAAGTCCCTGGCTCGAATTAGACATTGTAGGCTGAAAAAAAGAAGCCCAGTAACCTACCTCTGCTAGTGACACTTGTGGGGGCGTGAGTCGCGCGAGACGCGTGTTCGCGGGGACGCATGCGGCGGGCGGGGACCCGCGGCGCGCGCCAGTCACGTCGGCCGCAGCGGCAGCAGCTTACGATGCCTGTTGCTGCAAGACTACACTCTAGTACAGTAACCTATCTCTGCTAAACCCCGGGCCAATGAAAAATACTTCAGACGTAGCAGCATTTGATAGCTGTCAAATATTCCTTTTAACCACTCCTCTGTGGCGCGATTTTTTATAGATAGGCCTATATAGGACTTTGCCACAGACGAGCGATTAAGTGGCGTAGCGTTCGTAGCCATACGCAGGGGCCGAAACAAGTTCCATGGTCGAAAATACTGATTTTACTGACCAAAAATTCAAAAATACTGACCAAATACTGACCATTTTCAAACCGTTTTTCGGGTTAATTGTGTGAAATAAGTAGTACTTTGTTGTCGAGGCCGGGAAAACAAGGCTTTGCTGGACGAATTACACGAGTCAAGCAAACTTATTTTCCCCGAGGCTTACATACCTAGTGCTTTTCCCAAAAATGCAAGGAAATAAAAAACTAAATATGTACTTTATAAAAAATGTTTTCCATGGTCAATTTGGCTTCAGTCCTTATATTTGGCGGCGTGCGATCCATTTCGATATTACTCTCATCTGTAGGTACTCATTTTATTCCGTTTTAAACAACATGTCTAGTTAATACCTTTTTTTATCCTATTTTCTTGCTGGACTCCAGCAAAGGAATTCCATACAACTTTGCTGGCGCGATCGGAGACATGACAAACAATGGGAAACATTGCGTATTCTTTTTTTTAAAGAAATTAACATATTTCCTAGCATTTTTGAGAAAATACAAAAAAATCAGAAAGTTAAGATTGGCTAACATTGAAAAATACTGACAATACTGACTGATTTTCAAAAATACTGACTTTTACTGACCAGGTCCAAAAATACTGACTTTTACTGACTTTACTGACCTGTTTCGGCCCTTGCATACGCTACGATAACGTAGCTTGTCTGTGATGTAGCTTGTCTGTGACCGAACATCGAGAAACCGTAGGCCCTTGGGTCGACTTAGCCTCTCCTCTGTGGCGCCATTTTTTATAGGTAGGCTTGTCTGTGGAAAAGTCCTATATAGGACTTTGCCACAGACGAACGATTAGACACTGTAGGCTGAAATACAAGAAACAATGTACCTACCTCTGCTAGTGACACTTGTGGGGGCGTGAGTCGCGCGAGACGCGTGTTCGCGGGGACGCATGCGGCGGGCGGGGACCCGCGGCGCGCGCCAGTCACGTCGGCCGCAGCGGCAGCAGCTTACGATGCCTGTTGCTGCAAAATTTTGATGTTCTGTAACAAAATTCGGGGCTAAGAAATTAATAGGGTCTGGATCCAATTACAGTCTAAGGCCTCCGCTACGTGTATTTACCGCGCGTGCCCGCAATGCGAGAACTCGTACCATGTTCACTCACTTAAGCTGCACCGCTTCCAACAAAGTGAACTTCGCACGTGGACCGGTACACGCGTACTACGGTCTGCCTGACGCAGCGGAGGGCCTAACAAACGTTTCCAAGATTTTATACGATGAGTCCTTAAAAAGGTTGAAGATTTAAAAGATGTGCCTTGATGCTGAAATATCGTGTAAACTTCGTTCGTCACGTCTAAAGCGTGAATAGCAAAAGTCAGGGTAGCGGGCATGAGGCTCCCGTGTTGCTGATGTGTGCCCGCCTTGGTTTTCGACTGTAGCTGTAGCGTGTAAAGGAAAAACACTGTAAGTACCACATACAGTGTTTTAGCTCTATAAGGTTAATAATAAAAAAAACTGTAAGTGCATAAAACCATGTTTTGTAAAGCCATAACACTGTAAACGCACTTACAGTGTTTCTCCTTTACAATATTGTGCGTGATCCGAACGCGAAATCTCGAATGATTCTATTTATAAGTAACCTTACTTAATGGTCGAGTTGTGTAGAACCACAGAGGCCTCTGTAAGCATGTCAGAGGACTCTGCAACCATGTCAGAGGACTCTGCCACCATGTCAGAGGACTCGGCAACCATGTCAGAGGACTCTGCAACCATGCCAGAGGACTCTGCAACCATGTCAGAAGACTCTGCCACCATGTCAGAGGACTCTGTCACCATGTCAGAGGACTCTGCAACCATGTCAGAGGCTTCTATAAACATGTCAGAGGACACTGCAACCATGTCAGAGGCTTCTGTAAACATGTGAGAGGACTCTGCAACCATGTCAGAGGACTTTGCAACCAAGTCAGAGGTCATTACAGCCATGTCAAAGGACTCTGCAATCATGTCAGAGGACGCTGCAACCATGTCAGAGGACTCTGCAACTATGTCAGAGGTCATTGCAGCCATGTCAAAGGACTCTGCAACCATGTCAGAGGACTCAGCAATCATGTCAGAAGACGCTGCAACCATGTCAGAGGACTCTGCAACCATGTCAGAGGACATTACAACCATGTCAGAGGACTATGCAATCATGTCAGAGGACGCTGCAACCATGTCAGAGGACTCTGCAACCATGTCAGAGACCATCGCAACCATGTCAGAGGTCATTGGAGCCATATCAGAGGTTTCTGCAACCATGTCAGAGGACTTTGCGACTATGTCAGAGGTCATTACAGCCATGTCAAAGGACTCTGCAATCATGTCAGAGGACGCTGCAACCATGTCAGAGGACTCTGCAACTATGTCAGAGGTCATTGCAGCCATGTCAAAGGACTCTGCAACCATGTCAGAGGACTCAGTAATCATGTCAGAAGACGCTGCAACCATGTCAGAGGACTCTGCAACCATGTCAGAGGATATTACAACCATGCCAGAGGACTATGCAATCATGTCAGAAGACGCTGCAACCATGTCAGAGGACTCTGCAACCATGTCAGAGGCCATCGCAACCATGTCAGAGGTCATTGGAACCATATCAGAGGTTTCTGCAACCATGTCAGAGGACTTTGCGACTATGTCAGAGGTCATTACAACCATGTCAGAGGACGCTGCAACCATGTCAAAGGACTCTGCAACCATGTCAGAGGTCATTACAACCATATCAGAGCACTCTGCTGCTGATAGGCTAGCTTCATCCATACTTTGCGCAACAGTAATATTGTAAAAGAAAAACACTGTATGAACCAATACAGTGTTTTTGCTTTACAAAGCCACAATATTTATGCCCTAAGTTCATCACGCAGAAGCAGATTACTGTATTTGCATTATATTTCTGTTTGTTTAATGTCTTTTTGGGTAAAATTGGAATGGCTAGTAAGGTATTACCAATAACCATTAGTTCAAGTCATAAGAAAGTTCAAATTATTTAAGTTATTCATAAAAAAAGCAAATTTCAACAAAAATCGTTTTTGCTCATTTTCTCGAAACTTAGGTGCTCGCACATACAGTGTTTTTGGTTTACACGCTAGAGCTGTTTTTACATCGATGATCTCTAGCCCTGCGGCCGGATAGCCAATATGGGACGGTCGCCACAATAGGTCTTAGGTCAGCAAGTATGTTTATCGCACCTTCTCCTGTGTATGTCCATGGAACATTTAAAGAATGCTAGGAGCAAAAGATTTCTTACAACTATGAGGCTTTGTGTGACCGAGTTAAGGTTTACCTTCTCGCAGTTTTTCTCTGTGTGTGAAGCGTCATGCACGTTCTGCTTGCCGAGACACAACCACTCTCCTTGCACTGTACTGATTTCTTACATCTATGAGGCTTGGTGTGACCGAGTTAAGGTTTACCTTCTCTCAGTTTTTCTCTGTGTGCGAAGCGTCATGCATGCTCTGTTTGCTGAGACACAACCACTCTCCTCGTACTGTACTGATTTCTTACAACTATGAGGCTTTGTGTGACCGAGTTAGTTTGAGGTTTACCTTCTTGCAGTTTTTCTCTGTGTGTGAAGCGTCATGCACGTTCTGCTTGCCGAGACACACACAACCACTCTCCTCGTACTGTACTGATTTCTTACAACTATGAGGGTTTGTGTGACCGAGTTAGTTTGAGGTTTACCTTCTTGCAGTTTTTCTCTGTGTGTGAAGCGTCATGCACGTTCGACGGCAGCCGGCCGCTCTGCTTGCCGAGACACACCGACCACTCTCCTCGCACTGTACTGATTTCTCTGCAACAAGGAAATCCCGTTTTAAACTTCGTGGATTCAGGCTATAATGAAGAATCTCAAGGGACACCAATACGCCAAAGACACCATAGCTGCGTATGCAGGACGAATGCGTTCGCGCCATCACGCGTGTACCGGTTGTAATGTATGGGATTATACGAGAGGCGGGCAACAGCCTACATATGCCTGCACGTCATTACGCGCGTACCGCGGTGTACTCCTAAGATCCCATGAATTATGTTATAGTTACGCGCATTACGGTTGTCTCACAGGACGCCGTCCTGTTAGAGCGCCCCAGGTTACGCTGGAAAAATATGGTAGAGACTGACATGCGCGATCATCGAGCCAGCAATTGGCAGGAGATCGCGCAGGACAGAGATCAGTAGAGAGAGCTCGTTTCGGAGGCCAAGATCTTCTTTGGGTCGCTGAGTCAGCGGAGTTAGTTAGTTACGCGCGTGATGACGTACACGTACGCTTACGGAGGCGGTGTGTTCTGCCTTTTAGGGCCGGGGCCAAACAAGCGATAGGTGCGAGCATTTTTCAGTAGCAAATACAAAATTAACTCTCGTTTTATCGCTTTTCTTTAGAAAAAAATCAGTAAGTCAATACCAATGATGATGGTGCATGTTAAAACGCATTTAATAACCTAGTAGTATTAATAAAGGTATTTAAACCGCAGCAAACACATTATCATGCTGATACTGGCGCATACCAAAGGTAAATAATAGTAAACATAATCAAAGTTATCAGAAAGACATTTCGGTGTAATGGATTTTGACCTGTTCTTGAGTAAATATAAATATTTGTAAGTAGTTTTCTTTCTATTACATTTAAATCTCAGGTTTGAACTAGTGAATTTGATTGAACACACTCGGAGTACCAATTGCTATAAAATCTTCTATTCATTCATTGATACTGGGAACGCCACGATGAAACATGGTATCAGATTTTTTAACCACCTAACCATTCCTACGAAATAAGTAGTTGAATTAAGATGAGTTCTTATCAAAGTATTTTTCTTCAGTTGTTCACAATTTACGCAATTTAGTGCGATTTTTGCTGCTTCGTAATTTTTAAGTTTTTATGAGTTTGTGAATTGTATGGTAGATCAATACAAAATCGTATGTATTAACTTACATTTGCTCCACGGCGGCTACCTCCTTGCAATTTCATAGGTACGAGAGAAAGGCGCAAGGTCCTACTCTACCAACCGAGTTGATCAACAGAATGCTCGTGGACATGTCGCGAAATCAAAACATTACGCACACGCCGACATATAAGTGGATTCTAGTCCTTGGTTCGCCGGATTCTGATTGGTTAGTTCGCATTTCACGTAAACGAGCCGAAGTGATATTTTTATCGCGAATCGCGTACATAGGTGAAATGGTTCGTGTGTTTTTTGGTTTTAGTGAAGTGAAACAGCAATGTATGGTTTGGATGGAAGTTTCACGGTGAGGTTTATGAGTAAAGGTCACGGTTATCGCCCGCCAATCACATACGATTCGTCACGGTTACTTACTGTACATTAAACACGAGTTTTTATTTGTTTTTAAGGCTTTTCTGTGACGAAAAGAGTAATTTCTTTTATCGGAAGGTACCAAACCTTCTGTTCAAATTGTATGTTTTAAGTCTTTATAATTTAGAAATATTTAGGTAGATTTGTTTATAAGTATGATACGCAATATTTTAAAATACCAACCAGGTGCCTACACAAATTAGGGAGACGGTGCGTGGGGTACCTATCATCCTATAGCCACATGGGACTATAGAAATACTACCAATTAAATAGTGCATTGCACAAGAATTAGGAAATATACAAATAGTAAAGTGAAGTCGTCTGTCTTAGTGTTTTAAATGTCTGAATTAGTGATAATTCAAGTATCCCAGGCCATCTGTGCCAATAACTAGGAAACAGCGAAAATAAATTCCCGGTGACGAAATGTTGTGGATTTGTGTAGTAATAGGTCCTCTTCACAACGTCCAATAAAATCCCTTGGATAATATGCGGTGCTGGGAGTAGGGGGGTTAATTATGTGTCCCTTTTTTCAGTTTCTCGACTGTAACTCGTAAACGGTGCATCGTATCTTCAAAATGTCTATAAAACTATTAAAGCTCATTAAATTTCCTATAACTTTGTCATCAACATGAAAACCATAACATGAATGGTTTTAAAGTTGTGGCCATTTCAAAGTCGGTAGTTTTTTAACTTTTTGTATTACGACACTAAATAGTGTTTGGACGTTTCTGTGAATCTTCGTTATCTTTAATGCAAACTATTTCAAAATCTGTGAGTAAACTAAAAAAATGAAATAATTAAATACGTGTTTCCGCATTTTGCAAATTTTAACCCTTAACAGGGTAAAAAAGAGGTTAAGAGTTTGTATGAAAAATCGTCATTTTTGATGTGATCTATTTCAAAATTTGGAAATAAGCGAATGACCCAAAATAATTAAACACGTGTTTCAGCATTTTGTAAATTTTAACCCTTAACAGGATAAAAAAGAGGTTAAGAATTTGTATGAAAAATCGCCATTAATTTTTTTTGGCTTATTCGCATATTTCCACGTTTTGGAACAGATCACGACAAAAATGACGATTTTCATACAAACTCTTAACCTCTTTTTTACCCTGTTAAGGGTTAAAATTTACAAAATGCTAAAACACGTGTTTAATTATTTTGGGTCATTCGCTTATTTCCAAATTTTGAAACAGATCACATCAAAAATGACGATTTTTCATACAAACTCTTAACCTCTTTTTTACCCTGTTAAGGGTTAAAATTTACAAAATGCGGAAACACGTATTTAATTATTTAATTTTTTTAGTTTACTCACAAATTTTGAAATAGTTTGCATTAAAGATAACGAAGATCCACAGAAACGTCCAAACACTTTTTAGTGTCGTAATACAAAAAGTTAAAAAACTACCGACTTTGAAATGGCCACAACTTTAAAACCATTCATGTTATGGTTTTCATGATGATCACAAAGTTATAGGAAATTTAATGAGCTTTAATAGTTTCATAGACATTTTGAAGATACGATGCACCGTTTACGAGTTACAGTCGAGAAACTGAAAAAAGGGACACATAATTAACCCCCCTACTCCCAGCACCGCATATTTTTGAGAGGATTTTATTGGACGTTGTGAAGAGGACCTTCCACTACACAAATCCACAACATTTCGTTACCGGGGATTTTTTTTCGCTGATTTTGCTATCTTTCTTGGGATAAAGGTTTATTCAAGAGGTTATGTAAACGTTTTGAGACGACTTAGTTAAGTGTACACTCGAGCCCGGTCCCAATTATCGACACCTCTGCAATGCGGTATTCAGGCCCGAGAAACAGACACGGATAAAGAACTTTTCAGTTTAATTTTATATTTTCTGATTCAAGGTGTCTCGATTGAGCTAGCTCAGCTAAGTCGTATGTGATCATATCGTTATTTTTATTTTAAACAACAAAAGTAAAGAGGCGGATAAAATGCAGCTATCATGTTTCTAAAAATCTCTTTTCCAACAACGAATTTATTACATAGGATAGGTATAAGATTCGTATTATAGTCACTAATGGTCGTAAATTTTTTATGCTTATTATAGAAAGTGACAAGAGTTTTACGCTACAATCGGGACAATGGAAGGTAAAACAAATCTTAAAAGTTCCAAATAAATCAATATCGCAGCAAGCAAGATAATGCAACATCTCCTGTGACACATACAGATACAATGTATGTATTACAAAATGTAATTAGATTTGAAAAATTGAATTTATTAACTGCTGGTAGTAGCAAGTAGTGGAGTAAATAATCATACTAGAAGTATTAAAATCTGCCCTTTGCATTGCGATATCGAAATAACTCCTAGTCAAAAAAAAAACGACACTTTGCTATTTTATGTTTTGTACAGATCACATCATCAGAGAAATCTGTTTATTAAGGAATAAATATCTGATGTGATTTAATAGAGAGAGGTTTATAAATTCTTTAGTAAATGTTCCAAATCCGAATTTCATTTTCATACATTTCGTGTATTGTTTAAAAATAAAAACGTAAGTGCCCCGGTTTTTTTATGAGAAGTGTATTTCCTGTGAAATGCAGCTAGTACTACTACGTATTACCACAAGTATTAACAAAATGTAATCAGATAGCCCGCGGCGTAATGCGATCGCGATCACTATATCAACGACAGACGGTCAAGCGTTTCTTTGAAGTCATAACATAACAAGCTGCTGGTAGTACGGAGTAGTGGAATGATTATTATAAATCAATCTTTTCATTGACATCATCATCTTCCTGCCCTTATCCCAATTACTTGGGGTCGGCGCAGCACGTTTTGTTTGAACACAAAATCATGTTGCAAAAGGATTTGGCTATGTTTTATTACCGGCCGCCGCCTGCCTGACGCCAACCCTCTTTGGGAATGCTATTGTAGGTGGTATCACCGCCACGATGCGGTTGACCATAGTCTACAGATGTTCAGTTCGAAACACCCTGAGTGGACTAGGGTTGGCAGTATGAGCCGCTACCACACGGTATTTGACATATCGCAATATTTCCCGTGACACGCAGCTAGCACTACTATGTATTACAAAATGTAACCAGATAGCCGGCGGCGTAATGCGATCGCTATGTCCACGACAGACCGTCAAGCGTTTCTTTGAACTCATATCATAACAGACTGTACGGTAGCTGTACTGTAGTAGAATAACTAATATCAGAAAAGATTGAGTAAATCAAATAGTGCTATGAGTGCGGAACTTATTATTACTTTCGCAAAATTGACAGCGTCAATTTATCTAGCAACAATTTGAGACTATTCTATAGAGTCAAGTAATTAACTTTCTGTATGATTTTCGACTGATACACATGTAGCTATGAAGAATAATATTTGATGCATTTAATATTAGCGTCGGAAGTCAATCACATTACAAACAAGCAATACGATTACTGCGATTGTCAACATACAATCCATTAGTGGGGGACATCGATGATAATTGATAACTACATCAAGCGCGCAGAAAAAAGATTTATGATTGCTATAGTGTTTTATTGTTTTCGTTTCTTTGAGGCTCATCTACCAGGAAAAAAAAATGCAGCAGAAAACTTGATAGGTTTAGGTACACACTGCTTATGCGTTTAAGTGTTGTTTTCGTTCCTTTGAAACTCATGATCAGAAAAAATGTTTGCAGCTTACACCTTCATAGGTACCAACACACCTGCAGAAAATTTGAGAGGCTTCTGGTATATCAACGAACAGGGACGGACAGGGCAATGTCACAAGCTTAGTAAAGTTAAAATAGTGACAAAAGAAACTAGCAAATAGGTCACATTTTATGTCGCCGGTTGACGACCACAATGTTCCGGTACTAAAATAGTCATTTAAATTATTTATAGCAACAGTAAACTGTATACTACGTTGAAAAATGCACGCCAAGGGACATGTTGAATGGGTTTTTCGTCAATTAATTACTTGACTAGACGAAGTTTGAATATGCTCATTTTGACACAATGATATTTTTGAAATAGCATTGAAATTTCGAGCACTGAGAACTTCGAGTAACGCTGTTTATGCGTCCCGTTCTGGACAGAGTATGAAGAACAAACCAGTCTAGAGTAGACGTAATTCATACCAAGAAAAAGGAATCTATGATCCGTATTTCGCGGCATCAAATCAACTTATCAAACTATACATTGGCCCCTTCTTCTTCTTATCGTATCAATGTTATCTTTCTCAACTTAATTTGTACAATAGACTTATTAAACCAGTAACTGCCAGTGCTTGGCTACAGCTACCGCTGCTGGGTTGGCCGCATTGAGGTCCTCCTGCGTGCAAGAAACTGGGAGGCTTGGGCAAACATTGGCCCCTAAAATTATATCTTCTGTTGACGCCGACTCTACCAATCTCTATACTGTGCCACGATGCCACAGTATTCAATAGGTACCTACCACAGATTCCAGCAACATTGTTGTGAATACGACACTCCGGATGTTTGTACAACACACGCCGATCGAGATTGTTATCCAGATACTGTACTGCCCAGAGCTTGGAAATGGTTCCATTTTCCATGGTCTACTTGCGATGTCACATTGCGATTGAGTAGATGTATCATTTGCCTTATAATTATGTCAAAAACCATGCATGTGTAGTATCATACACCGCAGGGACAGCCCCGTAAGTCACAGATCGTGGCTGTTATAATAGTTTTATTTCTTTCTATTGGGTTTCGTGTCCTTACACACAAGACAGGAGTTTGACTCGAGTGTTTCATCTGTACAATATAGTGATACTCCGAAATAGCACTCAAAATATTTCTCATACTGTTTATGCCTAATGCATAAGGGATAAAAGCTTGATCCCACCAAAAACATTTACTTGTAAAAAGACCCCAAGTCTCGCCTCTCAGTTCATCTACTGTAAAAAGTTGTGAGATCCATGTGATGCCAAGTCGGTTATTGATTTATTCAAGGACTACTTCAGGGAACTTTTATCTTAAGCTATTACGTAATTAGGTAACAGACATCATCTTACAGTAACTATATCGATATTTAAAAACTTTTATATTTACAATAACTAGAATGACTTGGCAATCGCACACTATTTGCTTGTGAGATACGATGGTCTAGTGCGATGGCCGGGTCATTCTAGTTATTGTAAATATAAACGTTTTTAAATATCGATATAGTTACTGTAAGATGATGTCTGTTACCTAATTACGTAATAGCTTAAGATGAAAGTTCCCTGAAGTAGTCCTTGAATAAATCAATAACCGACTTGGCATCACATGGATCTCACAACTTTTTACAGTAGATGAACTGAGAGGCGAGACTTGGGGTCTTTTTACAAGTAAATGTTTTTGGTGGGATCTCATTTCTTTTTGTAGGCAGTCTTCCTCTTTCTCTTATCTGGAACTAGTTCTTGAGCCTCAGCTACACATTTCCTCAAATCCCATCCGCAAAGTTAACTTTGTAATCCTATACATTTGTATGGAAATACAAAGTTAGTTATGCGGTTGCAACCGAATTTGCAGAATGTTATAGTTTTCCCTTTATCCATACACTAAATACAAGGTGTATTCTAAGTTTCAAGCTCCTCAGTCTGCTAGAAGTACCTTAGAATTTTGATGATCGGTCAGTCAGTCAGTCAGTCAGTCAGTCAGGCAGAAAATTAAGAAACTTTGACTAACTATAACTTCTAAACTACTGGTCCAAATTAAATGAAATTTGAAACGTATCGTGTCTATGCAGTGCTTGATAAGATATTTTAAAATGAGGGTTCTAAACTTATCGACAAGGGAGTTATGGGGGGGTCAAAAATGGCCTGAACTGGTTCGAGAAAAGGATGGTACGGCCGTGCCGCTTTCAGCTCGACTTGGTGGGGGCACTGCCGTGCCCCCAGATTCCTTATATGTGTCGTTTTCTATCGACGAACGACCCTACGCATATGATCCCAAAACAGGAAGTCTTTATAAACCGGATACAGGAACAGTCTCATTCCAAGTTGTACTACAATCATGATCCCAACGTTATCGTTTGTCAGAAACTGCGTATCAACGTAATTAATTAGAGCCAAGAATATTTAAAGCGTATTTCACACGAGCGATCCCTTTGCGGTTTGAGGTCTAACTCACTCTAAGTGGACGATACCGCTAGTGGTTTTTGGGTGTTCATAAACTGGGGATCACCATCTAACTTCATTATAAATGAATTTTGGTACGTTGGTAGAATTGCAATTCAAAATTTACTGAGCTTGCTTGACTCGAATAACAATTAGAAAGAGGTACATGACAGCGAAAAAGATGATCAATAAAAATTTCAAGGAGAGAATGCCCACTATACTGAACAACTAATGGTATTTTTTGGATAACTTGCACATTTTTCCACCGCAGGCAGGATTAAGGATTTGAACCTGAGGCCTTTGGTATCTTTACTGCCGACGCAACTACCAACTGGGTTACCGAGGTCCTATCCTTGCCTGCGAATTAAGCAAGTATATCTTGGCCACTAACGCTTTCCAAAATTAAAGATTTCCAAAGCTTGTATACGTATACCTAACGCGGGTAGTGTTTTTAAATTTAGTATTCAACTAGAGGAAATGTTGAGAAAAGGCGTTTAAGA
Organism: Phthorimaea operculella; assembly: GCA_024500475.1. Taxonomy (NCBI): domain Eukaryota; kingdom Metazoa; phylum Arthropoda; class Insecta; order Lepidoptera; family Gelechiidae; genus Phthorimaea; species Phthorimaea operculella. The sequence goes on from JANFCV010000073.1 coordinate 1,103,211, forward strand.
TTTTTATAACTTTTTTTTTATTAAACTTCAGTGACTGAAATCCTTTTTATAAAAAAGGTTATCGCACCATCCTATCTTTTTTTGCCGAGTCATTCAGCTACCTTTCATGAAGCACGTGCCTATAACAGCGTGTTGTGTGTGAAACCAGCGCTCATACTAAAGTCAAGAAAAGTCGTGTAAAATTATTTTATACCTTCTTTTGATTCAAAGCTACAGTGACTGAAACCCATTTTTGTAAAAAAGGTTATCGCACCATCCTATCTTTTTTTGCCGAGTCATTCAGCTACCTTTCATGAAGCACGTGCCTGTAACAGCGTGTCGTGTGTGAAACCAGCCCTCATACTAAAGTCAAGAAAAATCGTGTAAAATTATTTTTAACCCCCGACGAACCAACCGGAGGGGTGTTATAAGTTTCACGCGTCTGTATGTCCGTGTGTCTACGATTCTTTGAGGCAACGTATCTCCGAAACGACTAAACCGATTTCAATGCGGTTTTGTTTATATAAAAGCTTATATGGTCAGGATGGTTCTTAGCCATATTTCATGAAAATCTGATGATAGAGACGGAAGGTAGACTAGGAATCACACTACGCACTATATCCCCGTGTTTGAGCTAATTTGACTCGGAGTTGTCATATCTTTCAAGTCATGCATGAGATTATGGAGGTCCTAATAATTTTAAAATATGACTTCAATGAGCGTACTCGTATTTATTTGATAGCCCGAGCGGCGACTGGTCTAATCCATACCTCACAAAAGAATAGAATAATTTAGCTATGTACGGGTAGAGGAGCTCGAGTACTTCGGATTGGTCGTGGTCTGCCGCGGCGCAGCTTGCACGTTTGCGGAGTAGCTAAAGTTTGCCCTCTGAAAAAAGTTAAAAATATCTCATCGAAGAATAGAATGAGACATGGCTGTAGCGATAGGAGCAGTTTAGTAAAGCTTATAAATCTTGGTCTGCCTTCTGCTATCTTGGCACGTTTGGCGGAGTAGCTAAAAGTATGCCCTCTTAAAAAAGTAAAAAATATCTCATCGAAGAATAGAATGAAAATATATCGTACCGATAGCTTGCTTGAGTCTGCCTACATATATACTGGTCTGCCTGGCCACAGCCTGGCAGTTTTCAGTCCGACCACTTTTACTTTTTAGTAAAATTTTATCTCTTCGAATAAAAGAATAAAAATATGTCGTACCGATAGCTTGCTTAAGTCTGCCTAGAAAATACTGGTCTGCCTGACCACAACCTGGCAGTTTTCAGATACGACCACTTTTACTTTTTTGAGAATTTTTATTTCTTCGAATAACAGAATGAAACTAAGTTGTAATAATAGTTTATTTAAAGCTGAACACATATCCCTTGGTCTGCCTGAGCTCAGTCCGGTAGTTTCTCCGATGCGATCACTTTTCACTCTCAGTAAATTTCAATTTTAAAGGACCTGACTTCGTTTATTAGGAGTGGGCCTGGCCAATAAAATGAAAATTTGTCAGTGTATAGAAGTGAGATTTACAGAGCTGTAATCTCTCAATGTCCAGATGAAGAAAATGTTTTCCCAAGTATTGTATTTTTGAAATAATTACTACGAATACATCTGAAGTTGTAGATTCTTGAAATTAACATACTTATTCTTCATCTAGACATTGAGAGATTACAGCTCTGTAAATCTCACTTCTATACACCGACAAATTTTCATTTTATTGACGGGGCCCACTCCCTAATAAACAAAGTCAGGGTCCTTTAAAATTGAAATTTACTGAGAGTGAAAAGTGATCGCATCGGAGAAACTACCGGACTGAGCTCAGGCAGACCAAGGGATATGTGTTCAGCTTTAAATAAACTATTATTACAACTTAGTTTCATTCTGTTATTCGAAGAAATAAAAATTCTCAAAAAAGTAAAAGTGGTCGTATCTGAAAACTGCCAGGCTGTGGTCAGGCAGACCAGTATTTTCTAGGCAGACTTAAGCAAGCTATCGGTACGACATATTTTTATTCTTTTATTCGAAGAGATAAAATTTTACTAAAAAAGTAAAAGTGGTCGGAAAACTGCCAGGCTGTGGCCAGGCAGACCAGTATATATGTAGGCAGACTCAAGCAAGCTATCGGTACGATATATTTTCATTCTATTCTTCGATGAGATATTTTACTTTTTAAGAGGGCATACTTTAGCTACTCCGCCAAACGTGCCAAGATAGCAGAAGGCAGACCAAGATTTATAAGCTTTACTAAACTGCTCTATCGCTACATGTCTCATCGCGGCAGACCACGACCAATCCGAAGTACTCGAGCTCCTCTACCCGTACATAGCTAAATTATTCTATTCTTTTGTGAGGTATGGATTAGACCAGTCGCCGCTCGGGCTATGACTTTAAGAAATAGGTACATAAAAGATCTTTTACTTAAAACCTGTGCGTAGGTATAACATGTATTTACTAAGTTAGTGATATACAAAAGTTATATGTAATACTTCTGTATATCAATAACTTCTATGAGTACCTGTACCTGTGCTTTGTCCTGGGTGAATGAGTTCCTTGCTTAAATAGGTATGTAGAAAATTTATTTAAAACCCGTACTCAATTTTGCTCGCTTTGCTCAAGGACTGCTTTCTTCACAGTTTACCTATTATTGCCATATAGGAAAAGAGACTTTACAAACAAAATATGAATTTAATAATCCAGATCTATTTTGGGTAATATTGTAAAAATTTGCGCTCGCTTCGCTCGCGATCATCTAGAGTGATTGCTTGGCTTACCCCCTCAGAAGATGACGTTAAATGTCTGTTGCAGGATTCTTACAAGCACCAAGTGTCATTACCGGGGGGTTGAGGGGGGCTTGCCTACCTCACAGACGAAGACGACAAACGTCTGTTGCAGGATCCTTACAAGCACCAAGTGTCATTACCGGGGGGTTGAGGGGGGGCTTGCCTACCTCACAGACGAAGACGACAAACGTCTGTTGCAGGATCCTTACAAGCACCAAGTGTCATTACCGGGGGGTTGAGGGGGGCTTGCCTACCTCACAGACGAAGACGACAAACGTCTGTTGCAGGATCCTTACAAGCACCAAGTGTCATTACCGGGGTTGAGGGGGCTTGCCTACCTCACAGACGAAGACGACAAACGTCTGTTGCAGGATCCTTACAAGCACCAAGTGTCATTACCGGGGGGTTGTGGGGGGCTTGCCCCCTCACAGACGAAGACGACAAACGTCTGTTGCAGGATTCTTACAAGCACCAAGTGTCATTACCGGGGGGTTGAGGGGGGCTTGCCTACCTCACAGACGAAGACGACAAACGTCTGTTGCAGGATCCTTACAAGCACCAAGTGTCATTACCGGGGGGTTGAGGGGGGCTTGCCTACCTCACAGATGAAGACGACAAACGTCTGTTGCAGGATCCTTACAAGCACCAAGTGTCATTACCAGGGGGTTGAGGGGGGCTTGCCTACCTCACAGACGAAGACGACAAACGTCTGTTGCAGGATCCTTACAAGCACCAAGTGTCATTACCGGGGTTGAGGGGGCTTGCCTCACAGACGAAGACGACAAACGTCTGTTGCAGGATCCTTACAAGCACCAAGTGTCATTACCGGGGGGTTGAGGGGGGCTTGCCTACCTCACAGACGAAGACGACAAACGTCTGTTGCAGGATCCTTACAAGCACCAAGTGTCATTACCGGGGGGTTGAGGGGGGCTTGCCCCCCTCACAGACGAAGACGACAAACGTCTGTTGCAGGATTCTTACAAGCACCAAGTGTCATTACCGGGGGGGTTGAGGGGGGCTTGCCCCCCTCACAGACGAAGACGCCAAACGTCTGTTGCAGGATTCTTAAAAGCACCAAGTGTCATTACCGGGGGGGTTGAGGGGGGCTTGCCCCCCTCACAGACGAAGACGTCAAACTTCTATTGCAGGATTCTTACAAGCACTAAGTGTCATTACCGGGGGGTTGAGGGGGGCTTGCCCCTCTCACAGATAAAGACGACAAACGTCTGTTGCAGGGTTCTTACAAGCGCCAAGTGTCATTACCAGGGGGTTGAGGGGGGCTTGCCCCCCTCACAGACGAAGACGTCAAACGTCTATTGCAGGATTCTTACAAGCACCAAGTGTCATTACCGGGGGGTTGAGGGGGGCTTGCCCCCCTCACAGATGAAGACGACAAACGTCTGTTGCAGGGTTCTTACAAGCACCAAGTGTCATTACCAGGGGGTTGAGGGGGGCTTGCCCCCCCTCACAGAAGAAGACGTCAAACGACTGTTGCAGGATTCTTACAAGCACCAAGTGTCATTACTGGGGGGCGGGCTTGAGGGGGGCTTGCATTCATCACAGAAAAAAGCGAACGTCTGTTTTGGAAATGTTACAAGCCCCAAATGTCATCACTAAAAAGGAAATTAACATCTATTTTGAAGTAGTTCAAAAACTACCAAAAAATTTGCTCGCTTTGCTCGAAGACTTTTTTCTCCTGCTTCTGCTCAACGTTGTTTTCTTCATCCCTGCTTGCTTTTTTTGGCAATATAGGAAAAGACACTTTATAAAGTAATCTACTGAATAATCCAGATAATTTTTAGTAAATATCGTAAAAATTTGCGCTCGTTTCGCTCGCGACCTTTCTTTGTGTTTCGCTTTCCGTGCTTGTCGTATTTAAAACTAAGTTGACGTACTTATACATCAGGTTGTTCTTAATTCAAAAAACTCGATTAAAACACAAAAATCTTTGTAGAATTTTGCACTCGATTTGCTCGCGGTCACTCAGGTTACCCTGCTATTCCCTGTCTTGCCTATTTCTCTGTCCTATAGGATAAACAAAAGATCACTGTGTTAATTTACACAAAAAATAAGATTGTTAAGCTAAGTTTTATTGTCATATAAAATTACTGAGCAGCAGCGGGTAGAACCGTCGTTTAAAATGCTAGTGAGAAATACCTAGTAAGCGCTTAAAAAATCATGCTGTATGTTGTTTAAAGTCAGAAACAAAATATTAATTTAAAAAGCTTCAAATAAAACTTAAATTAAAAATTTAAAGGAACCCCCGACTTTCAATCCTTTAAAAAGTTAAAAATAATTTATTTATCCAATAAAATATTGTAAACCATAATACTCCAACGCGTCGGGGGGCCGCTAAGAAAACAATATAATGTAAGATTACAAAGTATAATAAACATATAAGTTGCAAATGTCATTTCATTTCATACAAGTATGTCTTACGATTTTATTGAAACTTCTTACCTATATTGTTTACTTAGCGGCCCCCCGACGCGTTGGAGTATTATGGTTTACAATATTTTATTGGATAAATAAATTATTTTTAACTTTTTAAAGGATTGAAAGTCGGGGGTTCCTTTAAATTTTTAATTTAAGTTTTATATACCTTTTTTTGGTTAAAACTTCAGTGACTGAAACCCTCTTTGTAAAAAAGTTATCGCACCATCCTATCTTTTTAGCCGAGTCATTCAGCTACCTTTCATGAAGCACGTGCCTATAACAGCGTGTCGTGTGTGAACCCGGCCTAACAAGCGCGTCACAACGAGGCCGATAAGATAAGGGTAATTAATGGAGTTTTTAACAATCTATCACAGCTTGTTACAGCTTCTAATATTCGTTATATTTTTGGACGAATACAGTATCAGGCGTTACTTTGCGGTCCATTTTGATGAAAGGCATAGAAGTATGTTTAGATTCTTTCGCACTTATGATGGCAAAGTTATGTTGTTGAATGAACCACACATACGACAGCAACTTAATGCAAATGTACAAGCGATACACCCCACTAACACCACAACCCCACAACCACCGTTTTACACTCTACACGTATTTCGCTGTCGAAGATCTCCTGAGGATGCTCTGTGGAGCTATCTATAACTTTCATGAAAAATTTTGGATGTAAGTCACGTATCGAATTATCGGTCTCATCTATCCCACTTCTAAATGGAAGCAAAATATTAGTCCTAAAGTTTTTTTTTGCACTCCATCTTCATCAATCTCGGATCGCGACAGCGGTCAATGGTACCCTAAACGGCGATATAACAAGCCAGCGGGTCTAATGCGAATCCATTACAGAGCGATTCCTTTGACGACCACTTCACCTAACCTCTATTTATACATCTACAATACAATCGTTTATAATGAAGTCGCTTTTTGTGTTTCTCTGTCGTGGAATTCGCCAACTTCATAACTCACGGATCGAATTATCGTTCTCATCTATCCCATTTCTAAATGGAAGCAAAATGTTAGTTTCCCTAAAGATTCTTTTGCACTTTCATCTTCATCAATCTCGGATCGCGACAACGGTCAACGGTACCCTAAACGGCGATATAACAAGCCAGCGGGTCTAATGCGAATCCATTACAGAGCGATTCCTTTGACGACCACTTCACCTAACCTCTATATAAACATCTATGTTAAAATAGTATAAAATGAAGTCGCTTTTCGTTTTTCTCTGTCGTGGAATTCGTTAAGTCCTCCTAAACTGCGCAACGGATTTTGTTGCGGTTTTTGTAATAGATAGCGTGATTCAAGAGGAAACTTTATGTATAACTCATACCGAGAAAATGCCTTTTCCCACGGTAAAATGAGTTGCACCGGGTGGAACCGCTAACGGGCCATAATATTATATTTTTATAATATTTTTGATTGGTCTATAGGAGAGTGCACAAAATATATTAATTTCACCAAATCCGAATTTTAGCCACCCAATCTGAGTAGCACATGCATGATAAATTTAAATCATCATCAACAGCCTCAACAGTCAACTGTTGGACATAGACCCAATGAAGGAGTATGCGCTACACGCTTGACGGGTGGTTTGGCGAGCGTTGTGCAAGATACGATGGATGTAAGTCACGTATCGAATTATCGGTACCATCTATCCCACTTCTAAATGGAAGCAAAATATTAGTTTCCTAAATATTTTTTTGCACTTCCATCTTCATCAATCTCGGATCGCGACAGCGGTCAAACGGGACCCTAAACGGCGATATAACAAGCCAGCGGGTCTAATGCGAATCCATTACAGAGCGATTCCTTTGACGACCACTTCACCTAACCTCTATTTATACATCTATAATACAATAGTATAAAATGAAGTTGCTTTTTGAGTTTCTCTGTCGTGGAATTCGCTAGCTCCTCCTAAACTACGGATTTCGATGCTCGTCGAAAGTCGTCTCAGAGTTAGAGTGTAATCAGTTTAGGCAAGGGTGTAATAATTTTAGGCAAGGCCTGTCGCTTCTGCTCTACACAATGGACAACTTATGAGGCGTGACGAGAACAGCTTTGGACGAGAAATCGACATACTGCCAACCCCGGAGAGAAACAGACGGATTGTCTGTAAGTGAGTAGGCAGAAGACACATATAGACGTATTGAAATAAATGAAATCATTTCTGAACATAACTCACGTATCGAATTATCGATTTCATTTCTTCCACTTCTAAATGTAAGCAAAATATTGGTCCTAAAGTTTTTTTTTTGCACTTCCATTCCATCTTCATTAATCTCGGATCGCGACAACGGTCAACGGTACCCTAAACGGCGATATAACAAGCCAGCGGGTCTAATGCGAATCCATTACCGAGCGATTCCTTTGACGACCACTTCACCTAACCTCTATTTATACATCTAGGTATAAGATTTTTTATAGGTCTATAAGAAAATGAACAGTTATCAAATCGGAATTGTATCTGCCCATTCTACACAGAATGTACAGAGGTCAATCAACGTCATCATCAACAGCCACAAAAGTCTACTGCTGGACTAATACTGGAGTTACAGTGACAGGTGGGCTGGAATGCAAGATATTGCGGTCACAGGGAACGCTACTCCCAACCTGCGAATAGTTTATCACTTAGCCGCTTTTTACGACACGATAGGTATAAATCCAAATCAAAACTGAATCTTTATTTACGAAGACTACGCGTAGTAAATAAAATCTCGCACTATTGTCGAAATCTCTAAATGCAAATTGTTTAACATCTATTCTGAACTAACTAACCGGCGGCCGTGGTCCAATTAGACTTGAATCGAGTTATAACTAACAAGGGAGGGGTGATTTTGGTTTACAGTACAGACTAACTGGATTCGAGTAATACAATTTCAGATGCTGAAGTAGATTTTGCTACAAACTAACCGACTAGGAGCTGCTGCTCTAGTAACTCCCCGAAAAGAAAATTCAGCCGAAAAAATGTGCAATTTTTATTAGAGGGCAGCAATTTTAGCTGCAATCATCCACCATGTTACGATATCCACAGGTAGTAATGGGATGATGATAAGTATTCTAAGCGTAATAAAATTACACGACGAGTTTAGATGAACCCTGTCAGGCGTAATCATACTGAAAATCCAGAACCGCTCCGGTTTCGGTAATACGCTGGCAGCTGATTTAACAGCAATTTGGGCATCTATCGTGGTCCAATTTGAACCAAATTGATCCTGTAAACGCACTTAGCCTAACGAGGGTCCGCCAACTCGCAATTTTGGGTAAGATATTTTGTAACAGGCAATAATATGATTTCAAAACCTATCTCGTCGTAGTCTCGTATGATTTTTTCGAAAGTTTCTTCTAATCACTATTTGAATGCTCGGTTGGATAAATCCCTTGGGTTGGGTTAATCCCCTGGGTTGAGTAAATCCAGGAAATAGAGCCGCTGTCCACACTCCACGCAGTACGTATACAGGTATACTGCAATGCGTCTGTCAACTCGTCTGCCAAGCATGGTGAGATTAAAATCAGAATTTAACGGCCATGTCATATTGGACTTTTAAACTGGGCCGTTTTGGACTTAGGGACTTCTGCAACTGGCCCTTCTGCAATCGGAAAATATGCTTCAAAGAGTAGAGATCTAACCAAGTCCTAATATGTACTACGGCCACAACCGTTGATCAAAGATTTGGAAAGATGAACCTCCTTCGGGTATAAGTATTTTGTTCACAGCTAGCCGTAAAGTAAACATGATTGTATTTCTGTACACACTCCACTACAGCCAATATTTGTCCAAGAGGTTGGAGGGTGAAGCCGTGCAAAACGAAATCAATAAATATCAAATATCCGTTTATCCACTTTACTCAATTTTCATGTTACGCTGACTCATGGATAAAGTGAATACGAAACACCACACGCTACTATATAAAAGAGGAAAAAATTGTTTGTTTCTTTGTAGTCGATATTATTCAAATAAAGACCTATTTTTAAAATTATCTGTTACTAATAGAAAGCGATATAATCCCTTCTTCCTTTAACCACAGGAAAACACTTTATTCCCACGATAAATTGGGTAACAGCGGTTGAAACTACTCTCGAGAACAAAGAAAATAGTAATACTGAATAAATATTTAACTTGGATGTCTTGGATGCTACGAACGTTTATCTAGCAAAGTGATGTTTTCAGGCAAACTGTCGCTACAGAAATATGGGTCAGAATGTTTTGGCAAACACACTAGAGGATGCCTAAAAAAGTTATAATATAACGTTACGTGGTTTCTATAGGGTGAAATTTTACTAGTGACCGACAGCGAAAACTCAGAACCGGCTGGTGATAAAGAATAAGGAGCGTCTTTCCCAAAGGTACATGGGTCGAAATCAGAAAAAAGAAAAATTATACTTCCAATACCAAATTACCGATCAGCTGACTTTTCGACCTATATAGTCCTCGGGGAAAGTTTTTACTTATCATCAGCCGGTTTTGAGTTTTCGCTATCGGTCACTTATAAAATGCCACTATAGTCTCTTAAAACATTTTTCTCCAATTTGCTCGGAAATAGCTTCATTACTTTAAAAAAAGAATACGTCAATGGGCTCATTTATGTTGTCAAGGCGCAGAGGACTGTAATAGAAATTGCCGGACTAGGCCGGTAATAAAAGGGTTCTTAAACTTCACACTTTCGTGATTAGGTGTTTTATGGAACACAATTTGTTTGAAGTTTGAAGGCTGAATGTGAATTTCCCGCGCATTCTTTATGAAATGGAACGTAAGCAAAACCAGCGCCAACGCTTTGCGAACTTTAAAAGTTACAATGTGTCAATTTGATCACGATTTAAATATTTGTTTCCTTGCAAATTGGAAGAAAAGCACTATACAAACCTCGGCCGAAATAACAATTTCTGGTCTCGTTTACTTTAGAAGGCCTCGACTTCGTCTCGGCCTTCCAATGCCACTCGACCAGAAATTGCTATATACTCGGCCTGTGACGTAATGTACTATTTCAGTAAATAATGTAGGTAGATTAGAGCAATTTTCTGTTCTGGCACGAGAAATTCCGAAACTGCCAACTTTATGGTAGAATATGCAGATTACAGAGCCCAAGTTTAAAGCGAGCAGGTGCAAATGGGCGCATCTGGCGTTATTAAATTTTAGTAGGCTTAAGGTGCTCTCCCAGACATGTGGTGCCAATAAAAGTGTACATAAAATTGTGAACAGAATTTCAGGGTAAAGTTACCCCACAAAGTAAAACAACTTTTACTTTTTAACTCGCAGTTTTTTATGCGAGATCCATATTACCTTTTCTTATTTGGTGCAATTTTTTGGAGTTAAACGGAGAAAATTTGAGTCAGTTTCAAGAAGTGGGTCACAGCATCACATCTCGAAATATTTTCACCTTGTTTTTCCTTAAGTAACGAAGTCGGCACTAGCAACGAGGGAACCACCTTAACGAGGAGCTTTGAAGCTTCAGTACTTCAGTGACTATGAAGTAGGCATTCAAGCAGGCTCGAGATTAACGTTGGGAACATGATAATGACACCTGAGCCTACAAGTCTTCACCGCGATGTTATTGACGTATTCATTGTATAAGTCAAGGTTGTTTTTCCTTAAGTAGACGGCGCTATAAGCCGTGTGATGCCGGCCTAGAATAGCATCACCCCAATTCTACCCGTGGGTGTCGTAAAAAGCGACTAAGGGATAATTATCCAGGGAATGGGCAGCAGCGTTCCCTGTGAATTAAACATCTTGCACTGCGCTCGCCAATCCGCCGGCCAGGCGTGGTGAGTATGGCAATACCCCCCAATACGGGGGAGGCCAATGTCCAGCAGTGGACTGTTGTGGTTGTTAAGGTAAGACGGCGCTAGCAACGAGGGAACCACCTTAACGAGGAGCTTTGAAGCTTCAGTACTTCAGTGACTATGAAGTAGGCATTCAAGCAGGCTCGAGATTAACGTTGGGAACGTGATAGTGACACCTGAACCTAGAAGTCTTCACCGCGAACTTATTGACGTATTCATGAGATAGAACATCTAACTCCACATGCAAGACATGAGACCGTTATCATATAAAATGTATGAATCAGAAGAGACACCGTTTACACACGTGAGACGTGCGTCGCATCGATGACGGCTGAAGATCACTTGTCTGACAGATGTCTGTTCATGCATGCAAGATCCATATTATCTTTTCGTATTTGGTGCAACTTTTTGGGGATAAACGGAGAAAAATTGGGTTAGTTTCAAGAAGTGGGTCACAGCATCACATCTCGAAATATTTTCACCTTGTTTTTCCTTAAGTAACGAAGTCGGCACTAGCAACGAGGGAACCACCTTAACGAGGAGCTTTGAAGCTTCAGTACTTCAGTGACTATGAAGTAGGCATTCAAGCAGGCTCGAGATTAACGTTGGGAACATGATAATGACACCTGAGCATAGAAGTCTTCACCGCGAAGTTATTGAAGTATTCATGAGATAGAACATCTAAGGCGCTAACTCTACATGCAAGACATAAGACGTGCGACATCGCGACGCTTGAAACTGTTTTCATATAAAATGGATGAATCAGAAGAGACGCCGTTTACACACGTGAGACGTGCGTCGCATCGATGACGGCTGAAGATCACTTGTCTGACAGATGTCTGTGTCATGCATGCAAGATCCATATTATCTTATCATATTTGGAGCCACTTTTTTGGCGATAAACAGAGAAAAGTTGAGTCACTTTCAAGAAGTGGGTCACAGCATCACATCTCGAAATATTTTCACCTTGTTTTTCCTTAAATAGTAACGAAGTAGGCGCTTGTAGCGAGGGAACCACTTTAACGAGGAGCTTTGAAGCTTCAGTACTTCAGTGGCTATGAAGTAGGCATTCAAGCAGGCTCGAGATTAACGTTGGGAACGCGATAATGACACCTGAGCCTAGAAGTCTTCAGTGCAAAGTTATTGACTTATTGAAGTATTCATGAGAAAGAACATCTAACTCTACATGCAAGACATGAGACCGTTATCATATGAAATGTATGAAACAGAAGAGACGCCGTTTACACACGTGAGACGTGCGTCGCATCGATGACGGCTGAAGATCACTTGTCTGACAGATGTCTGTGTCATGCATGCAAGATCCATATTATCTTTTCGTATTTGGAGCAACCTTTTTTGGGGATAAACGGAGAAAATTTGAGTCAGTTTCAAGAAGTGGGTCACAACATCACATCTCGAAATATTTTCATCTTGTTTTTCCTTAAAAAGACGGCGCTGGCAACGAGGGAACCACCTTAACGAGGAGCTTTGAAGCCTCAGTACTTCAGTGACTATGAAGTAGACATTCAAGCAGGCTCGAGATTAACGTTGGGAACGTGATATTGACACCTGAGCCTAGAAGTCTTCGCGAAGTTATTGAAGTATTCATGAGAAAGAACATCTAACTTTACATGCAAGACATGAGACCGTTATCATATAAAATGTATGAATCAGAAGAGACGCCGTCTACACACGTGATACGTGCGTCGCGTCGATGACGGCTGAAGATCACTTGTCTGACAGATGTCTGTGTCATGCATACAAGACCCATATTATCTTATCATATTTGGAGCCACTTTTTTGGCGATAAACGGAGAAAATTAGAGTCAGTTTCAAGAAGTGGGTCACAGCATCACATCTCGAAATATTTTCACCTTGTTTTTCCTTAAGCAGTAACGAAGTAGGCGCTAGCAACGAGGGAACCACCTTAACGAGGAGCTTTGAAGCTTCAGTACTTCAGCGACTATGAAGCAGGCATTCAAGCAGGCTCGAGATTAACGTTGGGAACGTGGTAACGACACCTGAGCCTAGAAGTCTTTCAGAGCGAAGTTATTGAAGTACTAGCTGCCCGTCAGCGGTTTCACCCGCTGCAACCTATTATTCCGCGGGAAGAAAGCATTACTCGCCAAGAGATGTCGCTGTTAGTTTTCGGCGAAAACGTTTAAAACGCGAATCGGCTCAGTCACGCCACCTTTGCAAAAATATTGGAATATGCGTGATCCCTTAGGAATAAGACATTTTCCCGTGGTAAAAAGTAGCCTATGTGTTATTCTAGATACTCTTCTATATTTCTGCAAAATTTCATGTCAATCTAACCAGCCGTTTTAGTGTGATGTCTTAACAAACACACACACAAACATCCGCCTTTATAATATTAGTAGGATTCATTGTATAAGCCAAGGTTGTTTTTCCTTAAGAAGACGGCGCTAGCAACGAGGGAACCACCTTAACGAGGAGCTTTGAAGCTTCAGTACTTCAGTGACTATGAAGTAGGCATTCAAGCAGGCTCGAAATTAACGTTGGGAACGTGATAATGACACCTGAGCCTAGAAGTCTTCAGTGCGAAGTTATTGACGTATTCATGAGATAGAACATCTAATGTATTGGGATTTTTAATCCACTCACAGTGCTTTATCATAAATTGAAAATGGGAAAATTGAAAAATTCACCAACGACCGCCGGGACTTGAACTCGGGACTGTGGGTTACCGTCAACTGAGCTACGGGCGCCTAGCGGACCCTGGTGAATTTCTCAACCTCTTGATGGTCGTCTCGAAGCGAGGATTAGGCGACATCTAGTAGTCGTTATTACAACTAAATACATTTTAGTTAGAACATCTACGGCGCTAACTCTACATGCAAGACACGAGACGTGCGACATCGCGACGCTTGAAACCGTGTCTATATAAAATGTATGAATCAGAAGAGACGCCGCCGTCTACACACGTGAGACGTGCGTCGCGTCGAAGACGGCTGAAGATCACTTGTCTGACAGATGTCTGTATCACGTCGCGCGTCTCATCTGTGAAGATGTAAATAATTACATAAGCCAAGGTTGTTTTTCCTTAAGTAGACGGCGCTAGCAACGAGGGAACCACCTTAACGAGGAGCTTTGAAGCTTCAGTACTTCAGTGACTATGAAGTAGGCATTCAAGCAGGCTCGAGATTAACGTTGGGAACGTGATAGTGACACCTGAACCTAGAAGTCTTCACCGCGAACTTATTGACGTATTCATGAGATAGAACATCTAACTCCACATGCAAGACATGAGACCGTTATCATATAAAATGTATGAATCAGAAGAGACACCGTTTACACACGTGAGACGTGCGTCGCATCGATGACGGCTGAAGATCACTTGTCTGACAGATGTCTGTTCATGCATGCAAGATCCATATTATCTTTTCGTATTTGGTGCAACTTTTTGGGGATAAACGGAGAAAAATTGGGTTAGTTTCAAGAAGTGGGTCACAGCATCACATCTCGAAATATTTTCACCTTGTTTTTCCTTAAGTAACGAAGTCGGCACTAGCAACGAGGGAACCACCTTAACGAGGAGCTTTGAAGCTTCAGTACTTCAGTGACTATGAAGTAGGCATTCAAGCAGGCTCGAGATTAACGTTGGGAACATGATAATGACACCTGAGCATAGAAGTCTTCAGCGCGAAGTTATTCAAGTATTCATGAGATAGAACATCTAACTCTACATGCAAGACATGAGACCGTTATCATATAAAATGTATGAATCAGAAGAGACGCCGTCTACACACGTGAGACGTGTTATCGATGACGACTGAACATCACTTGTCTGACAGATGTCTGTGATGCATCTTTTCGTATTTGGTGCAACTTTTTTGGGGATAAACGGAGAAAAGTTGAGTCACTTTCAAGAAGTGGGTCACAGCATCACATTTCGAAATATTTTCACCTTGTTTTTTCTTAAGTAGTAACAAAGTCGGCGGTAGCAACGAGGGAACCACCTTAACGAGGAGCTTTGAAGCTTCAGTACTTCAGTGACTATGAAGTAGGCATTCAAGCAGGCTCGAGATTAACGTTGGGAACGTGATAATGACACCTGAGCCTAGAAGTCTTCAGTGCGAAGTTATTGACGTATTCATGAGATAGAAGATCTAAGGCGCTAAGACATGCAAGACATGGAACGTGCTCTACATGCAAGACATGAGACGTGAGACATCGCGACGCTTGAAACCGTTTTCATATAAAATGTATGAATAGAAGATACGCCGCCGTCTACACACGTGAGACGTGCATCGCATCGATGACGGCTGAAGATCACTTGTCTGATAGATGTCTGTGTCATGCATACAAGATCCATATTATCTTTTCGTATTAGATGCAACTTTTTTGGGGATTAACGGAGAAAATTTGGGTCAGTTTCAAGAAGTGGGTCACAGCATAACATCTCGAAATATTTTCATCTTGTTTTTCCTTAAGTAGTAACGAAGTAGGCGCTAGCAACGAGGGAACCACCTTAACGAGGAGCTTTGAAGCTTCAGTACTTCAGTGACTATGAAGTAGGCATTCAAGCAGGCTCGAGATTAACGTTGGGAACATGATAATGACACCTGAGCATAGAAGTCTTCAGCGCGAAGTTATTCAAGTATTCATGAGATAGAACATCTAACTCTACATGCAAGACATGAGACCGTTATCATATAAAATGTATGAATCAGAAGAGACGCCGTCTACACACGTGAGACGTGTTATCGATGACGACTGAACATCACTTGTCTGACAGATGTCTGTGATGCATCTTTTCGTATTTGGTGCAACTTTTTTGGGGATAAACGGAGAAAAGTTGAGTCACTTTCAAGAAGTGGGTCACAGCATCACATTTCGAAATATTTTCACCTTGTTTTTTCTTAAGTAGTAACAAAGTCGGCGGTAGCAACGAGGGAACCACCTTAACGAGGAGCTTTGAAGCTTCAGTACTTCAGTGACTATGAAGTAGGCATTCAAGCAGGCTCGAGATTAACGTTGGGAACGTGATAATGACACCTGAGCCTAGAAGTGTTCAGCGGAAAGTTATTGACGTATTCATTGTATCAGCCAAGGTTGTTTTTTCTTAAGTAGACGGCGCTATAAGCCGTGTGATGTCGGCCTAGAATAGCATCACCCCAATTCTACCCGTGGGTGTCGTAAAAAGCGACTAAGGGATAATTATCCAGGGAATGGGCAGCAGCGTTCCCTGTGAATTAAACATCTTGCACTGCGCTCGCCAGTCCGCCGGCCAGGCGTGGTGAGTATGGCAATACCCCCCAATACGGGGGAGGCCAATGTCCAGCAGTGGACTGTTGTGGTTGTTAAGGTAAGACGGCGCTAGCAACGCGGGAACCACCTTAACGAGGAGCTTTGAAGCTTCAGTACTTCAGTGACTATGAAGTAGGCATTCAAGCAGGCTCGAAATTAACGTTGGGAACGTGATAATGACACCTGAGCCTAGAAGTCTTCAGTGCGAAGTTATTGACGTATTCATGAGATAGAACATCTAATGTATTGGGATTTTTAATCCACTCACAGTGCTTTATCATAAATTGAAAATGGGAAAATTGAAAAATTCACCATCGACCGCCGGGACTTGAACTCGGGACTGTGGGTTACCGTCAACTGAGCTACGGGCGCCTAGCGGACCCTGGTGAATTTCTCAACCTCTTGATGGTCGTCTCGAAGCGAGGATTAGGCGACATCTAGTAGTCGTTATTACAACTAAATACATTTTAGTTAGAACATCTACGGCGCTAACTCTACATGCAAGACATGAGACGTGCGACATCGCGACGCTTGAAACCGTTTTGATATAAAATGTATGAATAGAAGAGACGCCACCGTCTACACCCGTGAGACGTGTTATCGATGCCGACTGAAGAGCACTTGTCTGACAAACGTCTGTGTAACGTCGCACGTCTCATCTGTGAAGATAGCTCCTAATCTAAAAGCAATATGATAAATGGGGTGTGGAAAATATTAATTTAAGAGGATTGAC
Source organism: Phthorimaea operculella (assembly GCA_024500475.1). Lineage (NCBI taxonomy): Eukaryota > Metazoa > Arthropoda > Insecta > Lepidoptera > Gelechiidae > Phthorimaea > Phthorimaea operculella. Next base: position 1,120,196 of record JANFCV010000073.1, read on the forward strand.
CGCATTCTGTAACGACTGGAGAATAAAGATGTGCAATGATGGAAATAATTCCTGGTATTTTTAATATTCTTCACTTAGAAAATATTCAAGTGCTGTGTCGTGTAGTAGCGGCTAAGAATACTGCCACCCCTAGTCCATTCAGTGTTTCGTAAAAGGTGACGTAGAGTTTTTGACTTCGGCTGAATATCTGTCGACTATTTAAGGTCAACCGCATGGTGTCGGTGATACCACATGCAATAGCATTCCCAAAGAGGGTTGAGGCCGCGAATAAAACATTGCAGAATCCTTTTGCTACGTGATTTTATGCTCTAACAAAACATATTGCGTCGACCCGAGCTTGGGATAAAGGCAGGCGTATGATAAGTAGATACCTATTCAAAATAGCGATTTGGATCATATCAGGTCAGGTATAGGGTTGCAAAATTACGTAATTTTACTGAAAATGCGGGTAAAATACGCGTTTTTTAAGGTAATTTATATAAATTACGGTAAAATTACCAGCTACTTATGTATAGTGTTGCAGGGCTATCGCAATCTCAAAGGTTTGTAAAAGCCACGACAGCGCAATACATTACACCTATAATTGCCTCCCTCTCGCACATTACACCAAATTGCATCACACAAAATTAGAAATTGTATGCCCACGGTACCGCTTGGTACAACTTGGCCCGGTGGGCGACAGCGGGGCGGGTTTCGCCAGAGAGGGGGGGGGGCGAGTGTCACTTCTCTCTTAGCGTATGGCGAATGGGTGTATACTGGTAGGCTCCATTTTTTACACGGACTCAGAATCTTTAAGTAGTAGTATGATTCGTTTTTTACTCAATCTTACCGTATTTTACGGTAAAATATAATATTTTACGTAAAATATCGTATTTTACCGAAAGTTACGAAAGTAATTTTACCACTTTGCATCCCTAGTCAGGTATAACTTAACTTACTGAAGGAATCAACGAATACTGGTTTTACATTTGCACTGAATGAGTTACCAGTAGTATTAGGTTACGATGATTCTTTAAATGGGTAACTCGAGATACTGCTGATAGTACAGTGATTCACACTTGACCAAATCAAATTACCCTTGACTCCTAACCTCAGTCGCATTCATTCAACCGACAATTCATTTATAAAGTGCGAAATCGTAATATTGATCATTACGTTTTATGTACGTAAGACAGATGTCTACAAAACACCTGTATTTTGAACAGATATTTGCTGAAAGAGAATGACGCTGCTATCTTCGTCACTATCATTATTATTATCATTGCTCTAAGAAACTTATTTGTTGTCAACTCGACGCAGCAAGTTTTGTACTCAAAAATACTATGTGTTGTAACTGGGTTTTTGCTATGTTTTACGTCTCTTTGGCAATGCTGTTTTACGTGGATTCACTGCCACCACTGTGGGCCTATCTATGGTAATCAGATATTTAGCCTAGGTCAGAAACTCTTACGTAGCTTTTTACTACACAGCCTGAGTGCAGTAGCAGTATTTTAAGTCACTACCATATACCTCAAAATCGTAATAAATGCGGGTATTCATTGGGGACAAAATCCCAGATACTTTGTATATTATACAATGTATATGGCCAATGTTCCCAATGTGGACGTATGTTAGACAATGTTTCCGAATAAAGTTCCCTAAAAAATAGCGTACACATTGGGAACATTGTCCATATACATTGTAGTATACAAAGTATCTGGAATTTTGTCCCCAATTAACACCTACCTGGCTTTAACAATATTTATTCATATCAACAAAAGGCCGTGTTTCTGTTTAATTTTCTGTGCACGTCACCAACAAAGTGAATTGAATAAAAGCACTTGACAAGTGTTCATTCAATACAATGATTACAATCGAATAAATAATACTTTTATCAAACACGCGACATAACAATTACTTTGGTAATGATTGTGTAAATGTTTTAAATAAATAATAAAATAATAATAAAAAATAATAATTTATAACCGACTGTAGCAAAAGAGTAAAGTTTTGTGTGTAATGCAAACTAGCATGTCATTTATCTAGCTAGTAAAAATGTAAGAACGCTAGGTTGGCGGATTTGAATATTTTATCGCACAAAACTGTGTGTTTTAGTTGAACAACGTCCAATTTCAAAAGCATATTCATTTTACGCCGGCTTAGAATAGCATCACCCCATTTCTTTTCCCTCAGGTGTCGTAAGAAGCGACTCGAGGGTTTCAAGTGTGTTACAAGTTTAGGCGTCAGGCTGACAACCTATCCATAAAGTAAAACACCGTCTTCTGAGTGACTCACAGTGAGGTATAGGCCTGGATGTAAGCATGTAATGTATGTATGTATTACTTTATCGTAAGTACAAAAAAGAGAACCGTTTCGTGAATTCACATCGTGTCAGATTCTTTATTCAGTCAATCCACTCATGTTTGCCTACTACGTTTTGTAGACATAAGCGGTTATCCCGTAGATTGCTACGGGCACCTACGACGTAGTAAGCGCCTACGACAAAATGTTCATTTAGTTTTAGAAGTATAAAAACCCCAAGAATATTTTAGACATGTGATGCCGGCTAATAGACCGGGAGGTACTGATAGATTATGCAAGTGATTTAGAAAAGAAAATTACTAATATTTTCAGATTCTGAGTTTAATAAGGACTACTTTTGGTCAAGGCATGGCAGCCGAGAATGGTGGTCCAATATTTGGTTATTTGCTACCCCCGCAAGGAAAAAGTCACGATGTGTGTATGAATGTATACTTTCTTAGGACAAAGCAACATTTCCGTGCAAATGTGGCATAAAACAAACTCGTGGTGCCGTCGCATAATGAACACCAAGGCCTTTGTGTAATCCTGGATATTGCCGGCCCTTTTTCCTGTCCCGCAGAGAATTGGGGTATGCGGGCTGAAAACGCTCGCCTGAATTTCTAATTCATCCATGTGAGCTTTGACGGGGGTACGCAATACGCATACTTTTACTGGGTTGGTTGGTGAAAGAAAATTTAGGGTGTTTGTTTAGCAGCTCAATAAGAACAACTTTTACAATGGAGCCAAGTGCGAAATTATGAAAATAAATCAACTTTTAATTGGGAAATATCTAAGATCTACTTAACCAAAATGTATGAAACAGCTGATATTTTTCTTGATTTTGCAGATCGCCCTGTAGTAAAAGTTGTTCATATTGATTAGTAAAATCACCTCGTCAAGGCTTTGCATTTAGCTTTCAAACACTCACTAGTATTTTATGCATAAAAATGCTAATAAAACATACAAAAACAGTAAGTAGAACCAAAACTACGACAATAATGGTCAAGTGTCCCAGAGTGAGCTCGAAATTATAGTGTTTACCACCATTTTCCTTATTATAGCACTGTGAGTGCTTTTATTTTACGAACTATTTCTAGAACTTATTTATTAGGAACTTGTGTAGTGTTGCTGAACATTTTACTTATTCACGAGGGGGTAAAAAAGGATAAATATTATTCATGTTCCTAATGCCAAGATAAATCGCCCTTGTTAAGCAGGATAAACTTTTCGTTACGAATGTCGGGATAAGACAAAACACGAAGCTTCTAATCCCATACATCAAAACTAAATGGCACCGAAACTGTTATAGTGGTATTTTGATGTTATAAATAAAAGAGATGAGATTGAAGATCATACTTTACAGATTGTAATAAATAGGTACTAGCCCAAAAAAAATGTATGCTAAATTATAAGGAAGTTGTGTCTCTAGACAATTATTAACTGAGGATAGTGAATCAGAATTTAAAACCATGTGACGAAAAGCTTAGCCCTAAACATTTCTTAGCAGAATCGGTATAATAATGACAGAAAATTATCAGCTCAACTTTCGAAACAGAAATCCAAAAAAGGTAGAAAAACTTCACAAAAAAGGTTTAAAATAAAAAGAGAAAGAAAGTCGTAGGTTCGAATGCTGTGCGTATGAAATTTTTGGTATCCATATTTTTTTCAGCAAATAAGCAATGACAGAATGAACAGAGGAAACCCGTCATTTCCTAGTACACCAATGCATCATCCCGCAGGCTTCGCAGGACGCGTGGCACGGAGCCGCTGCGGGGCAGGGAGCGGGGAAGGGAGGGGGGGCTACGCATGCGTCGAGCGTATCGATTGTCCTGAGTCCTAGGTGAGCCTAACGCACTTTGTAAAAAAACTAGGAATGGGGATGGTAAGGACCATAGGATCAGCTGGGTTTTGGGAACGACAAAAAGGCATTTATTTTTATGCTAACGCAATTTTGCATACTGTATTTTGTTCTCGTAAATAAATAAAAATTCATAAGTAGAAATTGAGGCTTCAAGGTACTGCTCTGATAATTATTTTGAGTTGCTCAGGCAGAACTTATTTTCTTATGCAAACACTGTCACAAAAAAGTATCTATCCGGTTAATAAAAATAAGGCGTCTTTTTAGAATTTTCAATTTTCACTCTTTGTAGTTGTAGCAGCCAGCAACGTAAAATTGAGGTTTCCTGAACATGACGGATTGACAGTTTCGAAATTGACCTTGCGGCAGAAAATCGGGGCGGATCGTTTAACAGACTAACAGAATACATTGATTGGGATTTTTAATGCACTCCGGTGCTATATTGTTCTTTAAAATGAAAATATGAAATTGAAAAATATCTAGCGTCGACCGGGAATCGAACCTGGGGCCGGTGGTGTACCGTACTCCTTGCTCTGTCTCTCTGCTCTTTTTTGTTTGGATTTTTTATTCTCATTTATGAGACCCTGAAACATTAAAATCAATTGGGTTTGCAAACAAACTTTTAAACATGATCTATTAACTGGAAAACAGGTTCTTCAACTTAGATTTGATCGTAGGCAAGTTCCGTTTATCTACCATATTGTAAATAGTAACTTTTAATGGGAAAACTTCACCACTCTTGCGATTAAACAAAACACCAGAAGTGTAGAATGTCATGTTATTAGAACTAGGGATAGCTTGTGATAAGGGTTCAAATACTGGTTCAGACGAAATTTTCAGAACGGCTGTTAAACTATCGGTTTTAGAATTTGTATTAAATTATCAGTTACAGAAAACTTTTTATACAAATTCTAGTTCCAGCAGATTCAATGACGTATTTAGGTATGCACTATAATAAGTTAACATTAAGAAGTAAATGTTTCAATTTATTTTGATCACTTATCAATTTGTCGCTGGATTCCATCGCATGAATTAGTCGCTGCAAATTCGTTGAAAAAACTATCCCTGTAGATGGAGCCTTGCCACGCGTTAGTGGCAAGAAAGACTTGCTTAATTCGCAGGCTAGGAGTGAGCCCCGGTAGCCCAGTTGGTAGTGGCGTTGGCAGTAAAGACGCCGAAGATCGCAGGTGCAATTCCTGCCTGCGGTGGAAAATTATCCAAGCTTTCCAAAAAATATCACTTTTACTTGAATTTGAGTAGGCAGTTGACATTAAGATTAGGATCTAACATAGTAAAGGATAGTGGTTCTGTGACAATGTTGCCTCCGATATTGCGGAAGTTAACATTGCAACTTACAGTACAGACTTCGTTCATATTGGATCGATAGACACTGCACGTGGTTTTTGCTATACTCTGTAGTGGGAGGGTTAGTTTAAATTGTAGCGTTTTATAACTGAGAGATCTATCTGATCGTACAGAATAACTCTCTCTCTTCGTGGGTCACCGAGTCGTCCAACGACCCTAATAGAATAAGAATCTGGTGACAGAATAACTTGAGGTCGTGAAACTAAGAAAGTTACTTGAGAAACTTGTAACCATCATCAGCGGAATATAATAGACTATTCTTGCTTTTTAACCTCTTTTATTTAGGTAGGATCGTGGAATGTCCAAAAATATGTTAATTACTATTAATCTTTAATTATCGACATCTTTCCTGTCAGGTAGTCTAGGTAGCTGAATTATTTTCCAAAGAATTTAATAGAAGCTGAAGCGACGCGACGGGAAAGAATGTCTCCTCTCCAGATACCTTCATAACAAAGTCTTGAAGACAATAGGCACGAGACAAAAGCCCAGGAACAAAAGGACTTGCCCGAGAAAAATAATAATTGAAAAAGAATCTCGAGCACCCTTACTTACAGGGTCGTTCAGTGGGATTTTATTTAATGGCTGAATTGAGAGGAATAACTGTGGAACTTGAAATTGGAAAGCGTAATACTTAGAGAGTTTAAGGACTTGCAAAATCCCTGCCTGCGGTAAAACTGATCTAAATTGTATATCTAATGTGTGATGATTGGCTAAGAATAGCATCACCCCATTTATTTCCCGCGAGTGTCGTAAAAGGCGACTAAGGGACTCGAGGGTTTCATGTGTATTAAAATTTTAGGCGACAGGCTGACAAGCTGTGTATCATTATACACAATATTTCTGAAACGGGCTTCAAATATTTGTCAGGATGTGGCGACAACGATCGTATGTTAACTGCTCACGCTCTGCCTGTCCCGTAAGGGATAAAGGTGTGATTGATGTATTTACACACAACCATATTGTGTGCATTGTGTGTGGTGCCAGCATAGAATAATATCACCCCGTGGGTGTCCTAAAAGGCGACGGGAATGAGCAGCAACGTTCCATGTGAATAAAACACCTTCACAGTTTTTTTGGAAAACTTGCAAAATTTTCATTGCAGGCAGGATGTAAACCTGCTACTTTCGGAAACTAGACTACCGACGCTTCTACCAACTGGGCTAACGCGGCTAAATCGTAGCCTACGAAATAGTGCAAGTGTATCTTTTATCGAATAAGCAAAGCACCTTTATACTACACCTGCATAGTAATTTACCTATAGCTTAACACTCTATAGCCTCCTGAGTCCCTGCGTCCTATACAAAGAACAAATTCCTGTACTGTGTTAAGTCCTGACGCTTTTGCAACTTTACATCATGCTAGTCTGTAATTTTGTAAATATAGGAAAACTTAAAAAAAAAATATAACATTTTACCTTTGATTATGTTTTTACAGAAAATAAATAATCAAAACTATTAAATAATAATGTGTTACTAATTGGAAAATAATTGTTATTAGTACTCAAAAAAAATATCACTCCCTCTTAATTTGTTCTATACAAAGTACACTAGGCCTTAATGACTACATTCTATTAGAAAGCTCAGGACTCAGGAGGATAGGGGGGAACGTTAGTCATTGTTCAACGTACAAATTAGCGGGAGGGAATTAACCATACAAATTACTTTCCTCCCGTGGGAGTTTTTACAGAATTTAGTACAGTTGAACAGGTAGGTGACCACAAGTTGATCAGTTTTGAAGTTATCATTAAAAAGTTGACCAGTTTCATAAGTTGTACAGTTTTTAAAGTTGTTCAGGTGTAAAAGTTGTTCAGTTTCATAAGTAGTACAGTTTTTAAAGTTTTTCAGGTGTAAAAGTTGTTCAGTTTCAAAAGTTGTTCAGTTTCAAAAGTTGTTCAGTTTTGAAAAGATGTTCAGGTTTTGAAATTGTTCAGTATTAAAAAGTTGTTCAGTTTCATAAGTTGTTCAGTTTTGTAAGTTGTTCAGTTTTGTAAGTTGTTCAGTTTCATAAGTTGTTCAGTTTTGTAAGTTGTTCAGTTTTGTAAGTTGTTCAGTTTTGTATGTTGTTCAGTTTTGTAAGTTGTTCAGTTTTGTAAGTTTTTCAGTTTAATAAGTTGTTCAGTTTAATAAGTTGTTCAGTTTCATAAGTTGTTCAGTTTCATAAGTTGTTCAGTTTTGTAAGTTGTTCAGTTTTGTAAGTTGTTCATTTTCATAAGTTGTTCAGTTTCAAAGGTTGTTCAGTTTTGTAAGTGGTTCAGATTTTTAAGTTGTTCAGTTTTGTAAGTTGTTCAGTTTTGTAAGTTGTTCAGTTTTGTAAGTTGTTCAGTTTTGTAAGTTGTTTAGTTTTGTAAGTTGTTCAGTTTTGTAAGTTGTTCAGTTTCGTAAGTTGTTCAGTTTTGAAAGTTGTTCAGTTTTGAAAGTTGATCAGTTTTGAAAGTTGTTCAGTTTTGAAAGTTGTTCAGTTTTGTATGTTGTGAAGTTTTGTAAGTTATTCAGTTGTTCAGTTTTATAAGTTGTAAAGTTTTAATAGTTGTTTAGATGTAAAAGTTGTTCAGTTTCAAAAGTTGTTCAGTTTCAAAATACCATTTTAGAAGTTGTTCCGTTTCGAAAGTTAATCAATTTTAAAGGTTGTTCAGTTTTGAAAGTTATTGAATTAAAAAATTGCGCTGCCGTATGCATATTGTGAGAGTTTGGAAATGTGTAGCTAGGAAGTTTATTTTTTGCGGATGTTTCAATTCACCCCGTGGCTGTTACAACTGACCCCGCAGGTGCAGTATAAAGCACTATGTATTACTCGGATGAAAGTCCGACTATAAACTCGTGTGTATTGAGGCCCTCAGCTGCGCTTCGGGCCTCAAACTACACCCTCGTTAGTAATCGGTTTCTTTCTCCCCGCGTAAACAATGTACTATAATTTGGTATTCACCGTTATCGCTGTCGGCAATTCGTCTGCCACCGTGGTCAGTATGACAAATAGGAAGAGGCTCATGTCCAGCAGTGGACTGTTGTGTGGGCCAGTCAAGTTGAAAACTTATCGTAATATGCAATTTGCTGTTTATGTGGGCTTTCAGGAATGAAGCCTGCTTAGTTATATTTTAATTAGTTACAACAACGTTTAAATTTCCTTCAGTTTACACTAGTTACTTTCGCGCTCACGTGCAAGCAAACTGATTGGGTAAAACGTGCAGTAACTAATCAACTTTTTTAGTTATAACTGGATTTTTCTGGCTACTGTGACGTTTAACAGTATACTAGTGCTCCTTCTAAGGCTTCGTCAGATTGTTTGTAGGTATTACTCTTAAAGCAAATACTGTTTTACTTATTTTATTTTACACGACTGGCTCAGAAAGACGATTATGTTTTTCGAGAGTAAGTATGTCAAGTAAATTAATTATTTAGGAAGTCGGGTTTACGTTTACTAATAATTATGTTTGTTTTCTAGACAAATAGCAAAAGTCATCACGTCTCCCCGTGTTACAGATTGCAATTACTTATCTGTATTGCCAAAGCCAGCCAAAGCTATCCTAAAATATGGCTACACGCGAAAACGATATGCCTATATTTGTGCAGATTAGATAAGTAATTCGCAAAGTGCTGTTAATATATCACTGTTACGTCACACAACGTAAAGACTGTTATCTGTTTCACTGACTACTGATACTATCGGTAGCATCTCGAGAGGTTAACATTTACTCGCATGGGGCATACGGAAAACACCGTTCATGTCCAGCAGTGGACATTATTCCCAAAGAGGGTTGACGTTAGGCAGGTCATAAAACATTGCCAAATCTTTTAGCTACATGATTATCTGCTCTAACAAGTCATGTTGCGCCGAACCCAACTGATTTAGGATAAGGGCAGGAAGATGAAGTTCAGCAGTGGTTTTTCACTTCTGTACCTTTTTTCTAAATCCAACTTCACAGAACTATTAGTCCACCCTGTCTACATACATACACATATCATTCCTTTATCTACTGCGGGGTAGACAGAGCGCAAATAAAAATATGGGCGCTGTCGCCACGTCCGTCAAAAATTGTAATACACATAAAGCCCTCGAGTCCCTTTCGACACCCACAGGAAAATAAAATTGGCTAATGAAAATAAAATAAAGAATGTTGATGCTATTTCAATCCGACATAACACGGCAACTACCCTGTCTAGCTAGCACGATTACGAAAAACGAAGTCAAAGTAGAAAGGTTTAGTAAGGCTTCGCGGCATACCTAGTAAGGTCGGTTATTGCCCTTTTAAGAACCTTTTACGTAAAGTAACTAACATTTTGTGATTTGCAAAGAAAACGGCTAAGAATAAATAAAAACAGTCGTCAATCGTCCTGATAAGATATTCAGCTATCGAAACGAGATGATTTTACGTGTAAAATAGTTATTTTTGTTATAGCCTATTCTATGTCCCACAATCCCAATGCATGGCAAAGGCCTCCCCCCTCACGCCAATCATATCGATCTTGGGCCATGAACTGCAAATTAAATGAAATGAAGAAAGGGCTCCTATTATAGTCCGTCCAGTTCGTGCGCGACCCTCCCTAGGGGTGACAGACGTTGGGGAGGGAGATGTCAGCGGGTAGCGGGAGGTGTAGCGGGGAAGGGTGACGCGCGCATCCGCGGTGCACGTCATATTAAAATGACGTGCTTTTTCGCCCCCCGACCGTCTGTACCCCGCAGGAAGGTCGTGCACGAAGTTGACGGACTATAGTACGAGTTCTTAATTGGCAGCTTGATACTTCCAGCTAAGGACCCGTACTACTATGGCATCTTACCATCTTCTCCAATTCTTCTTTCTCTCTCTTAATCTTCAATAATTATAGATGGAAATATTTTAAAATATGAACCAGCCCTCGAATCAAGGGAAGAAATTTAAAATAAGGATACACACTGTGTATCACCATAGTGCCAGGGTTTATACCCTTGTTTTATTGCATTACACAGTATTCTGTTTGACTCTCAAAATTTTGAGAGACGTGGTATAAATGGCCATTCTTACAGCCGTTTACAGTCTGTCTGCCCTGCAACGGATGTAGGCGTGATATACATGTATGTATGTATAGACCCTGAGAATCAAACCACGGTCTTTCAGATCCTGAGTGACTCAGACAGAACGCTAGTCCACGAAGGCAGTCGGAACTTTAGGTTACGACCAATTAGTCAAGAAAACTTGGAAAACTGGAGTCACGGCAACCTGTCAAAGTAACAATAGCCCGAGCGGCGACTGGTCTAATCCATACCTCACAAAAGAATAGAATAATTTAGCTATGTACGGGTAGAGGAGCTCGAGTACTTCGGATTGGTCGTGGTCTGCCGCGGCGCAGCTTGGCACGTTTGGCGGAGTAGCTAAAGGTTTGCCCTCTGAAAAAAGTTAAAAATATCTCATCGAAGAATAGAATGAGACATGGCTGTAGCGATAGGAGCAGTTTAGTAAAGCTTATAAATCTTGGTCTGCCTTCTGCTATCTTGGCACGTTTGGCGGAGTAGCTAAAAGTATGCCCTCTTAAAAAAGTAAAAAATATCTCATCGAAGAATAGAATGAAAATATATCGTACCGATAGCTTGCTTGAGTCAGCCTACATATATACTGGTCTGCCTGGCCACAGCCTGGCAGTTTTCGTCCGACCACTTTTACTTTTTTAGTAAAATTTTATCTCTTCGAATAAAAGAATAAAAATATGTCGTACCGATAGCTTGCTTAAGTCTGCCTAGAAAATACTGGTCTGCCTGACCACAGCCTGGCAGTTTTCCAGATACGACCACTTTTACTTTTTTTTGAGAAATTTTTATTTCTTCGAATAACAGAATGAAACTAAGTTGTAATAATAGTTTATTTAAAGCTGAACACATATCCCTTGGTCTGCCTGAGCTCAGTCCGGTAGTTTCTCCGATGCGATCACTTTTCACTCTCAGTAAATTTCAATTTTAAAGGACCTGACTTTGTTTATTAGGAGTGGGCCCGTCAATAAAATGAAAATTTGTCGGTGTATAGAAGTGAGATTTACAGAGCTGTAATCTCTCAATGTCTAGATGAAGAATAAGTATGTTAATTTCAAGAATCTACAACTTCAGATGTATTCGTAGTAATTATTTCAAAATACAATACTTGGGAAAACATTTTCTTCATCTGGACATTGAGAGATTACCGCTCTCTAAATCTCACTTCTATACACTGACAAATTTTCATTTTATTGGCCAGGCCCACTCCCTAAACGAAGTCAGGTCCTTTAAAATTGAAATTTACTGAGAGTGAAAAGTGATCGCATCGGAGAAACTACCGGACTGAGCTCAGGCAGACCAAGGATATGTGTTCAGCTTTAAATAAACTATTATTACAACTTAGTTTCATTCTGTTATTCGAAGAAATAAAAATTTCTCAAAAAAGTAAAAGTGGACGTATCTGGAAACTGCCAGGCTGTGGTCAGGCAGACCAGTATTTTTCTAGGCAGACTTAAGCAAGCTATCGGTACGACATATTTTTATTCTTTTATTCGAAGAGATAAAAATTTTACTAAAAAGTAAAAGTGGTCGGACCTTGAAAACTGCCAGGCTGTGGCCAGGCAGACCAGTATATATGTAGGCAGACTCAAGCAAGCTATCGGTACGATATATTTTCATTCTATTCTTCGATGAGATATTTTTTACTTTTTTAAGAGGGCATACTTTTAGCTACTCCGCCAAACGTGCCAAGATAGCAGCCGGCAGACCAAGATTTATAAGCTTTACTAAACTGCTCCTATCGCTACAGCCATGTCTCATTCTATTCTTCGATGAGATATTTTTAACTTTTTTCAGAGGGCAAACTTTTAGCTACTCCGCCAAACGTGCCAAGCTGCGCCGCGGCAGACCACGACCAATCCGAAGTACTCGAGCTCCTCTACCCGTACATAGCTAAATTATTCTATTCTTTTGTGAGGTATGGATTAGACCAGTCGCCGCTCGGGCTACAAGGTGCGAGAATGATAGATGGAGGATGACATGGCGGAAATTGGGAGCGCTAATTTATCTAGACGAACAGGATATTGCGACTAAGATTGATTCGCGAGAATTTACACCACTAATGGAACGGATAGCTTTGAAATCTATGAGTATTTGGTTATAGGGCTTCTGAACGGCAGTCCAACTAAGTACAACTAAAATTAATCAAATATCCCCATCAGGTTATTTCCTGCGGAAACCCTAAGAGGTCACTAAGGATTTGAGAAAATTTTATGCCATTAGATGTGAACCGTTTTCAGTAGGCAAGAAAATTAGTCGTATCATACACAGAAAAACACGATATTGGTTTAGTCGTAGAATGGCTCAGGCACTGGAGCCGTTTGCTCGTTCCAACAAAAATCAAAACAACCGTTTTGATTGCGAACACGCCCACAAATAGGGTTTCGTAGTCAACGTTTAAATATCAGGTTTTTCAGCATTACAAACTTAATTTTGTTGCTGGTTTGTTAGCAGCATTATGATGACCAACCGCAAATAGAAAAACACAATTTTTCCTGAAACCTTTAAGGGTACGATATCCGTTATAGTTTTCATTGTAACTTCAGATTGTAAGCTATATTCCATATTTATTTCAAATTTTTAGCGTTTATACTTTAGAAGTTACCGCTGGAACAAATTATGGGTCAAAAACGCCCTTTTTAAAAGCAAATATCTCGTGACAGAAACATTTTAGAGAATTTGTTTCAAAGAAACCTCACCTTAATTTTAAAAGACCTATTCAACGATACCCTACTCAATATTACAGAAGAAAAAAAATTTTTTTGCCCCCCTTTCACTTGTATGGGAGGGGGTCCAAAAAACATTTAAAATATTTTTTCTTAACATTTCTATATTTGGGTCAACACGATCTATCTTCTCACCAAATTTCATGTCGATAGCTCTAAAACTGACGAAGATATGAGGGCGCGGCATACAGACAGACAGACAGACAGACAGACAGACAGACAGACAGACAGACATGACGAAACTATAAGGGTTTCTAGTAGACTACGAAACCCTAAAAACGCACAGAGATCTTGGGATTTCTGTGATCTCCATAGAGAAATTAAATATGTACAGTTTCCTGGCCACTAGAAATAATAGCGTTTATCAAACTTGAATTAGATCACCCATCTTTCAATGCTAACCACTTAAAAAATTCGTTGAGATCGGCCATGCGCCGGTAGCTCAGTTGGCAGAGCAGTGGGACGGTACCCCACGGTCCCGGGTTCAAGTCCCGGCCGAGACTAACGAATATTTCAATACATAGCACGTGAGTGCATTGAAATACCAATATGTACATTGCTCGAATTTTTCTCGTCATTTCGAATGAGAAGTTTCAATCGTGTTGAAACTGTAAAAGGAAACTGAATCGTTATTTACAAACGTTCGTGTAACAATAAGTACGTGTTTCCGTTCGCATCTCGTATAACAATTCATCAACAATACAGCAACAGACTAAGAATGTGAAATGTTTCATATTAGACTGCTCTGAGAGTTAGCTGAATATCGGTAAAAAAAAAAAACAGCAAGCCTTTAACTTTTGTATTTTAGTAGGAAAAAATATTTTGATAAGGAATGTCCCATTCCCAAATTGTCCTATGCTTCAAAAATGTTCTATGCCCAAAATATCTAGTTTCTAAAAACCGGCCAAGAGCGTGTCAGACACGCCCACAAATAGGGTTTCGTAGTCAACGTTTAAATATCAGGTTTTTCAGCATTACAAACTTAATTTTGTTGCTGGTTTGTTAGCAGCAGTATGATGACCAACCGCAAATAGAAAAACACAATTTTTCCTGAAACCTTTAAGGGTACGATATCCGTTACAGTTTTCATTGTAACTTCAGATTGCAAGCTATATTCCATATTTATTTCAAATTTTTAGCGTTTATACTTTAGAAGTTACAGCTGGAACAAATTATGGGTCAAAAACGCCCTTTTTAAAAGCAAATATCTCGTGACAGAAACATTTTAGAGAATTTGTTTCAAAGAAACCTCACCTTAATTTTAAAAGACCTATTCAACGATACCCTACTCAATATTACAGAAGAAAAAATAATTTTTTGCCCCCCTTTCACTTGTATGGGAGGGGGTCCAAAAAACATTTTGAATATTTTTTTCTTAACATTTCTATATTTGGGTCAACACGATCTATCTTCTCACCAAATTTCATGTCGATAGCTCTAAAACTGACGAAGATATGAGGGCGCGGCATACAGACAGACAGACAGACAGACAGACAGACAGACAGACAGACAGACATGACGAAACTATAAGGGTTTCTAGTAGACTACGAAACCCTAAAAATGACGAATTCCTTTAATGTCCAATTCCCATAAGGGTGAGAATCCACCAGAGCTGTGCGAGTAAAATGTGTCGTACGAGGATGCGTAGCTGTGCTGTGGAAATGTGTAGGGGTTTCCACCAGAGCTGTGCGAGTAAAATGTGTCGTACGAGGATGCGTAGCGGAGCTGTCAAAATGCGCATTAATGTGCGGAGCGAGGATGCGTTGCGAAGCTGTGAAATGTGTGAGCGGGGGGAATGCGATGTAGTGGAAACCTCGCAACACATTTCTCGCAACGCATTCCTCGCAACGCATTCCTCGCTACACATTCCTCGCAACACATTCCTCGCACACATTTCTCGCTTGTTTTGTATGTAGAATGGCCTCGCTTCGCTCAACCCTATTCCACCAGAGCTGAGCTGAGCGAGGCTAGGAAAATGAAGTGATTCTATTGGTGGATTTTTTCCTCGCTCACCGCCTCGCTACCTCGCACAGCTCTGGTGGATTCTCACCCTAATGCCAGATTCCTAAAATGTCCAATTTACAAAACCATCGGAACTCACACCCATTCGAAGTACAAGTGAGGTCAATAAAACTGGGGTGACTGTTTGGTAAATCTTCTTCTTCCATTGGGACACCAAGACGTCGAAATGACCCGATGAACCCTGGTATCAGAGTTTTGTGGGCTAAATGAAGTACGCGCTAATTCTGATTCAGACGTTTTTCATATTCACGCAATACCATATTAAAAATCCTCCCAGTTCTTCATCATAATGACATAAGATTCTTAACCTTTCTAAGCAAAAGAGAAAGACACACAAATCCCCATCTCTGACCTGGTTACCTACAGCAGTGCCAAATCGAGGTCTGCATGCCATGCAGTACGGCAGACGAGAAAGGGGGGTCGATGACCGCTGATGTAACAGATTCGGTGCGGCCGTAACATTCGTCTAGCAAGGTAACAGGTAACTTTGCAAGCGATCGCTGCGAAATTGTCTTTGCTAATATGTTAAATGCGAAAGTATACTTGTGGCGTTTTTCGTGTGAAGCCTTCTACCTAGTGTGAAGTGAGGCTTGTAATAGTATGAGATCTGGTCCTACTAAATATCACTAGGGCCCCAAATCTGCAAATTTTTTGCCATTGTAATGCCAGCGACACTCAATTATCATTTTATTGCCACTGTGATTTTCCATACTAATATAAACTGTTAGCAGAATATGAATCTACCTAAACCATCCAACTGACATGCAACATCTAAATTTTCGTTTTTCTGACTTGGGGCCCTGAACAAGGTCGTTCTTAGACTTAGTCCCACACGCATACTAGTCCAATCCGAATGTTGAATAGGACATGAAAACACTTGGTCTCTTTGAAGAAGATGCGTACCAGTGGACAAATTCGGCCTCAAGATCAGGAAAGCCGACCCCCAGTAACAGGATAAGGCGAGGATGAAGAAGAAGATCAACTTAGTAGCAACCACCCGCACGCGAAAAGAAAGAAAACCTTGTTTTAAGCAATCTTCAACAGCCAGGACCAATTTTCTAAACCGCTGGGTCGAACAGTGAAAACTGTTACACTATGAACGCGTTTTACGATACTGCGCTTCATTAAGTTATCGGCGAGAAACCAAGTAAAGTTCCTTTTTTTTTTTATGATGGGCTTATTCTTGACCCCAATCTTACCCTAGAGCAGAGATGGGATCTACGGTGGAGCGAGCTTGCCCAGAAGATGCCTATTCACTCTAGACTTAAAGAGATTCAGGTTATATGCACTCGGAAATACAGACGCAGGCAGGGAATTCCATTCTTTAGCTGTGCGCATAATGAAAGATGATTTGAAGCGCTTAGTGCGTAATGTGGGTATATCAACTAAGAACGGATGGTAGCCGGCCGTGCGTCTGGATGTCTGATGGAAGAAAGGAGACGGTGGTATGAGCTCATGCAGTTCCTATGGCGATTTTGCTCAAACACTCCGTATTAAATAATTTTGAGCACGGTATTTAAGGCCGCTAAAGAGCTTTTCACGAAGCCC
The DNA here is from genome assembly GCA_024500475.1 of Phthorimaea operculella. Classification (NCBI taxonomy): domain Eukaryota; kingdom Metazoa; phylum Arthropoda; class Insecta; order Lepidoptera; family Gelechiidae; genus Phthorimaea; species Phthorimaea operculella. Next base: position 1,136,990 of record JANFCV010000073.1, read on the forward strand.
ATACAATTTTCCCTGCCAGACCTCTCGGAGCGTCATTTTGCGAAAAACATGGGGATGTTTGAATATTTTTTACAGTGATATTATGAATAAAAATAAATATATTTTTCTGCAATTAGATTAAGTACATCTTCTTAAATAACATATATTTTTTTTAAATCGTTACTACTGTTATTTTTTCATACAGAAGCCGTTATAATGGCGCATTATTTTGCAAAAAATCGTATATAAAAACGTGGTATTATTCTATATTTTCTGAATAAAATTGTAAAATGTTCACTGAAGACTTTGTTCTCAAATATATACTCTATTTTTTGTATAATTGATATTTTTTTACAGTGAACCAAAACTCTAAAACTCACGCTTGATTTGAGGTCTTTTCCTGAATTTTGGTTTTGTCGCTTTAGATATCGCTGTTTGTAACAGGTTTAAAACTAAAATGTTAATATTTACATTGTACATTTTTTAGATGAAGATATGCTTGATTAAATGTTCAAGTAACATATTATTTTTACATAACGGTTTTCGAGAAACTTGCATGTTTATAAAGCCAATATTTGCAAATTTGCTAGAAAAAATTGAATGCGCTCTTAACATTTACGTTTTATACCACCCGCTGCAGCTCATTTTCCCATGGGAATAAGGCATTTTCCGGCATGTGTTAAACATGAGACTTCACTTGAATGTATTGCATTGATGCCATGCTACCTACTGAACAACCCACCTTAATACTGATATGATAATATCTATAAGTTCACTATAGAAAATGTTACAAACAGTGGTATTCCTTTGGTGACTCTGTACAAAAACTGATAGATGAGTTTTTGTACAAAAATGTAACATTCTAGCAATTTAAGTTGAACGTAGAAGTCGTGTCAACTTTTGATTCAATTTAGATTACTTGTATCTCGGAGCAAATTTCCCCGGAGATTTGAACCTGGGACTGCGGGCAAAACATTTATTTCAAACTAAAATGTTTTACGACACTCGAATCTCATTTTATTTCGTAAGTCTTGAGAAAAATGTCGCTTAGATATGGAATTCATAGCATGGCTGTAGCAATTGAGGAATAGGGCACATAGATAAAGTTTTTTTTTTACAACTGGTTTATAGAACACTAGCGACCCATTAGCAGTTGCCGTGAACATAAGGAATTTTCCCAGCATGTGTTATACGCCATATTTTCGAATCACTTTATCTATTACCTACAAAAACCGCATCCAATCCGTTGTGTGGTTTAGGAGTTAGCGAATTCCACGACAGACAGACAAAAACGCAAAAACTACTTTATTTTATAGGTATCTACTATGATTTGAGACTTCCAATTGGTTCTCGATTTATCGAAGCATATGTACGAGCAAATATAATACTAACTAGCAAATGGGTGGCAGTTTATAGGGGACTCCCGATGCAAATTGTCTATCGATCGGGGGGGCACAGCCTCCTAGCCAGAGGGGGATGGTTGCATGCAGCAGTGCCATATCCTGTTGGGGGGAGGGGGATGGTTGTATGCAGCAGTGGCATATCCTGTTGGGGGGAGGGGGATGGGTGTATGCAGTTGCGTCACGCGCCTGTTGCGTCTGATTGCGGGTAGACAGGTTGCCGGTATTGTGACATTTTGTGGTTCAGCAGTCGACTTGTAATCAGGCGGTATCGATGCAAGCTTGGCTGAATGGCTGACGTAGCACTTGGGTAATCTGTCGTTGAAGTAGCTCAGGGCGAAAGTAGAAATACTTACAGAAGTGAGATTCATTTTATAAGCTGGCCATTAGATGGTTGACAAAAAGGTTTTCTTGCTATCATAGTATGTAAAATTTTTGGTCGAAGTATATTTGAGTCATGGACACGCGAGAAGAAATATTACTATAACTTAATGTTTTCGATGACTGCAATCTAAGATTTAGCTGACCAGTGCTGAAGATGTGCCTTATAAAACATAGCCAGATCCTTTTACTATAATGATTTTGTTCTAACAACATGCGCCGTTGACCCCAACTGATTAGGGATGAGGGCAGGAAGATGCGAAGACCACAGCAGGTTCGAATATGCCCTCGTTTTCAGTTATTCCCTTTATAGTCAACTCATCATCTTCATATATTACTACGACTTCGTACGCACATTTGTCGATAGGTATCTATTCTATCACATAAAACGCCGTGAAACGGAAAATGCAGATGAGACTCGGTGCCCCGTAAAATTACAATACACCCACCATTCTCTCACGCTAGGTGTCCCGTAATATTACGTGTTTCAGCAGAAGATGTGCGTGGGAAGGTTATAGGTTTTAGGTACAGAAAAGTTATGGTATTTTACTAAAACGCCCACGAAACATGACAACTTTGGAAAGCTTGCAAAATTTTCCACCGCAGGCTGGATTTGAACCAGCGACCTTCGCCATCTGAATTCAATGACAACTTTGATTGAGTTTATTGGTTTACGTAGTATCCAATTTCTGCTCAGAAAAGTTTAGGGGATGAAAAGGTCTTTCTACGAAAGTTTGAAGTGATAAAATGAGATTTTAACTTGTCGTGATGGCGTTTTCAGCAAATCTAGTAAATCGATTGCCTGACCTGACCTACAGGATTGCGAAAGCTTTCATTTATACATTTACATTAGAAACGGGATAAGCGATTTGAAGCGATTTTGCCCTTGGTTAAAATGGGATAAGAAAAATTTTAAGCAACTTTGCGCTTGGCAACGCATTGGTTCGAATATTGAAGAAATGTAAAAATAACATTCAAAAGAGCGTCACGAAGATTATCACTTCGATTCCTGCGACACTTTTCGCGTGGAAATCCTTTTAGGAAGGAAATCCCATTTTCATGCAGACGTGTCGTGTCGGGGAGTGCTTTTATACATGCCACTTTCCATTTTCATGTTACTCGGCTTTGCATCGCTTATCTTGGAGCATACCTAACAAAACTTGGAATATACCGGTATTTTTGGGAACCGGTACCTTTGGGTGTCGTAAGAAGCGACTGTGGGATTTGAGAGTTGATGTATATTGCATTTTAGGCGACAGGCTGACAACCTGTCACTATAGTGATACACAGTCTTCTGAATGACTCTCAAACTATTGTCAGATGTGGTGTAAATGGTCGTTTTTACTTCCATTTTCGCAAGAGATATAGGACATTATGTATGTATGTATGGTGCCTTTGGTCTTGAATTGGTTTTGGTACCAACGTGGTAGCTGTACAAAAGGAACCGCTACTCATCTGATATCGATACCCAGGTAAAGAACGGAGAACCTATAAATAACGGTACAGAATCAGTATTCGTCAAACATGTACGATGGAAAAGAAAGAGTTAGTAGTGAAAAGGATAGAATGACAACATTGACAACGACGCAGTACCGCGGCTGGTACCTTTACAGTATCTTCTGATGGCAGGGCTTTTATTACCCGTATTTTTTGTACCTCTCCCATGTCAAAGGTACCAGTATTCATCTGGTACCGGTACTCAGGTACGTATAGGTACAGAACCGGTACTTTTGGTACCGGTACAAAGCCCTGATACCTACATATTGTAGGGAATGTACCTGAAATACCTAGTGGGGTTTACCAAAGATAGTAGTATAGGGTAGTTAGATGGAGCTTTTTAAAGTTGAACTTTTTAGATATATGAATCCTTTTTACACAGATGTATTACGTCATAAGAAAAAAAGAAGCAGCTATAGCTACTGTGACAGCTTCAAATACTCCAGTGTCTCCACTTTGTCTATATATACACATTTATTTATGTATATAGCACTAGTGTTGTGCAATGTGCAATATCGATAACTTTTCGCGGGAAATTCAAATGTAAATTATTCTGTACCTAATCAAACTGCCCGAATAAAGCATCTATTGAAGCAGATTGAAACATAGCGCAGACCGGATGCAGCATGCGTGCGTGCGTGCACGCCTGGCACCAGTTGCAATGTATGGAAGTGTATGACACAAATATCAACCAGTTGCGTGACATTTGCGGTTTGGTGCAAGATGCTTGCTGAATGGTGTAGTATGCTTGCGGTAAGATGCGGGATGTTTGCAAGACTGTACGGGGTTTTTGCGACATGATAAGGAAAAGTAAAAAAGCTGCAACTACATACTTATAAAGTTTAATTAATCACCATTGATTTACAATTGTTCAATTTGTTTGTGTTTTTAAAACAATGTTTTATTTACAAAATTGTACAGCATATACACTATTTACAGCTATACACAAAAGCAGAAATTTTTACAACTTTATGTAATCTACAAAAATGTACAGAATGTACAATTATTTACTACAACTACTTTATCAGCCTTTTTCGTTGTTTCGCTTGTTTCGCTCTTCTTATATTATTTATCCACTTCAACTACTCTAGCAGCCTTTTTCGTTGTTTCGCTTGTTTCGCTCTTCTTATATTATTTATCCACTTTTTTTTAGTTCAGGATCAACTGGGAATCTGGAATGATTATTTATTTTATTAAATTGATATAGGTATTATTCAAAATTACCATACGAATTTATTCCATTTGGGTCCTATTAATAGCAATACTGCACTTATGCAGTACAAAATGTAAATATTTTATCGATATCGATTGGACGCACTTTTGCAGAATTTATGAGTAGGTAACATGTCAAATACTGGCGCTGGGAATTAGTAAATAATATTTGTATTAAATAATCTAAATTATACACCTAATAAGAACCTGCGACGTAAATGGATTGTTTCAATGACTTCAAAGGATGCATTTAAGTAAGGATTAGTTTATTTATCGCGGAGTATTTGGAGTAGAAAACTTACCGGTGAAATGACTTTTTTCCGTTTTCATCATTTGATTCACTTGCGTGGCTCTTGCAGCCAGGAACCACACACGACATGTTTAAAAACAGTTTCGTCCATTCACTTTAGAAAAAATCCCAAGATTTATGATTATTTTTCACCAGAAAATAATAAAAATAAAAATCCAATGTTTGTAATCATCTGGTTACACTCAGTTTGACCTTGATCCGGCTGGTGGCGCGCGACGTTTCAAGTCAGTCACTGACGTCATAGTCGTCACTTTTTTTCTCACGAAAAAGGTTCGTAAGGCGTGAAAGAAATAAAGATAGGTTTATGAGTTCAACTTAAAAAGAGGTATCCACCTACCTATACTAAATCCTTGGGGTTTACCAACTATCATACTGCAACTTTGTTTTCGGCTTTAGGGAAAACGCAAAATGAATTTTCATACATTATATTAGAAAACTATGTATTCTGTAACTTAAAAAGTAAATTGGGCGTCCCGAGGCTAGAAACATGTTCAATACACATGATACATAATTTCAAGAGGCATGAGGTTACAATATAACTTGGGTAAGAAAGGGTGCCCCAGGAGCTCAAATTAACACTGAAGGTACGCCCTATGTGCCCTCTTGGAAAGGCAAAATTTTACACAGACAATTCCTTGCAAAACATTCAGTTACATATGGGTATAATTATGTTTGCAGTTAGCTGAAGTACTTGGGTGCATCATGCACTATAAATAGATGAACCATTTCATAATATCAAGTTGGTATCAATACAAAGACCCAGTGATCCATGAAGTACAATCACAAACAATACATCTACAATGTAATCTTCAGACACACTCCCAAAATAAACTTGATAAATGAGTTCACATTGTGAATGGATATTGGATTGTGAATTAACATCACAATCATACATTTGCATGGGATGTGATAATTTATATTATATGGAATTTTCCTGAAATATAAGAATCAATTGCCATGCAATGTCGGCTAAGATAAATAGTAACCAAGTGATATTCATCCAGGGAATGGGCAGAAGCGTTCCCTATAAATGCACCATCCGAGATGCACCCTATAGGTGCACAACCCGCCTGCCAAGCGTGGTGAGTATTACAACAATTGTAAAGCAAAAAATGTCTTTAGTACTCAAATAAAGTTACTCACTTCGAAGCGTTTATTACAAGATCTAGCTAGGATAACTAGATTTTTCTAATTTAGACCTAGTCTTCCTAGTGGTATGTAAATCTGGTATAACCAGGTCAATACCAATTTTACCATTTTTAACAGTAGGCACTAAAGCAATTTTAGTAACAGATCACCATGATGCTTGTCTAAAAGTAAGTTAATAAAAGAATCAATCATCCTAGCAAAAGTAAAAAGTAATTTTCATTAAACTACTCTTAACACCAGGGTTCATTGGGTCTTTAGATGACTTGGTGTCCTACTCGTACAATAAGAAGATTGAAATAAAATTGAAGATACATTATTTGTTGAAAATTTTGTCATTCTTGTTTTATTTGAGACAAGTGTCTATCTAGTTTTTTTTTAATGTGATGATAAGCTTCCAATTAAATATTGCTGATAAGAATATTTTTATATGCCGGTATATCAATAAAGGTGGTAAACCAACAGGCATGTATTGAATTATGATAAGAAGCACCAGAAGTTTGGTCTTCACATTTTAATTGCTGAGCAGCTGTTTCGCTAGGAGGTCCAAAATATTTTGCATTTTCAAACTCATGTTTATTTATTTTATTTATTTTATTTATATCATTGTTCCTAGGATACAGCTTGCATTATAGGAAAATGGATAAGTTACAGTTAGCTTATAGCTTTTGCAGCTATACAATACAACCCTTATTCCATATTTCTTTTTAAATACTTTTCATTTTGTTTAATGATAAACTACAGGACAAAAATATTTATTTTTAGCATTATACCCCCTCAAAGACTGATATAGAAAGCAATATAGTGAACAGACATCACAGTTTTGATAAGAATGGTTAATTTAATCATTTCATAGGATGAGTAATCCCTTGACTTAAAACTTGTGCAATGTGCATGAATTATTGTATCATAACCTAGACTTTGTAGAACAAAATTGATTGCAACTGTATATTGGAAAATCACTTGGTAAGAATATGATTAGGTTGTAGTCTTGTACAAATGAGACTATGCCAGAAAGACAGCTGATAGCTGATATGCTGCAAAGACAAGGTCCTGGTTGAAAAAAATGATTTTTCTTCTTCTGCAAATGGGAAATTGTGAAAAATCCAATTGACTTACCTGTATATCTTACTAAAGTCATATAAAACGGTAACGCCCCTATGGACGGGAGACTCCGGTCGCGACGAATCTTGATCCTCGCTTCTCTGAAGCCAGTAGGCACGATGCGGGCGACTCGCCGGCTCCACCTGCCACCAACAATGCACCGTCAGCGAAACCAGACCCTCACATAACCTCAAACTACACACTACACTACACTAAACATTACAAGCAGTACTCTACTCCGACGTACGCACCAGCTGGACGAAACGTGGTCACCGCGGCGCGGATCTAGAATACGATACCTCCTATACCTACTATGTAAATATAAATCGAATTGAACATATCCATGTTACGTAGGTACCCACCTTCCACTGTCTATGACGGACCTCCGAACTCCGAATCCCTCCCGTTTGTAGCACAGCACACGATTTGGAACACTGATTACGATCGACTACGTACGAACATAAAATAAAAGTAATTTCATCAAACGCAACACGTTTCCGTGGCTAAATATGACGACAGAAAATAAATGAAAATGTACACTTTCTTATGTTTCTGACTGCCTTCACACCGGAAGCGAGAATTTTTTTAAACTTGAAACAACGAATATAACATATTTTAAATAATGGGAATTTAGGCTAAGGAAATATACCATTTCTAGTTCTTTTTTATAGGAAAACAGAAACGAATAATTTAAATTTTTATTAGTCCACGAAACAATCTAAAAATCAAAAAAATCGAAAAGATCGAAAATCAAACTTGTCATCAACAGGAAACTCCAAAACTTTTAAAACTTTTTGTCTATGGTAACAATAAGTCTGTTTTCAGTGCCTTCATCGCAAACATGAGAACTTTAATAAAAACATCGTTATAAATAAAAATATAAATAAATAAATAAAAATATTCTTTACTGCAATAACTACACAGCGAATTTTTTAATTAATTCTATTTGTATCGTTCGTTTCGATCTTCTTGTATTGTAAAAGTTTGGTATAATTTGAGTTAAAAGAAAAGAAAAACAGCCTGATTTCTATTGGATTTTCTAAATCAAGCTTGGTTACGATTGGTGCGAAAAATGTCAGCGTAAAAACTTCAAAATAATGTCGTAAGAAAACGAATTCATCCTTTTTGACAGAAGATCGCACGGATTATGAATGAGTTTTCGTCGATTTTGTCGTAAGAATTGGACTTTTCCCAATTCATAATTTAAAATTACAATAGGTTTTTGAACTAAAATAGTGAGCAAAAAGTTATCCGTGTTGTTTCCTAGCGGTTTCACTGTAAAATGGTAATATAGTGTTGAGGTTAGGTTATGTGAACTGCCCATAGGATTTGTAAGGATATTGACGAATAAATTGTTTTCAGCATGCCGCTCGACAGTTGCTATACAGCCCTGCGCGTTGGAAGTGTGCTCTGCCATCAAATCTACCAGCAAATTTGAAGCCGACAATCGTAGGCGCTAAATATGACCAAGTAAGATATCTGAATAATTCAGCATCTATAACTTCATTTATACGCTCAGGACTCTATAGCTCTCTACATGTGACCAGAGACTACTACTGAAAATTCTGTATAGAAAGTACAACATTTTTCAGTCATCATCAAATACTTTAAATTTGCCTAAAACCAACCTTTCATGTGTGTAGAAGATACCTACCAATTGATAACTGTTATCTATGATGTAATGTTATCAACTGCAAGCCGTTCGTCATGCGGCAAACTTAATTTAAATTATTTTTACATGGTTCTGTGCCTTTACCCAGCAGTGGAACAATAGGTAAAGGGTGACAATAATTATAATATAAAACTATTGTTTTTATAAAATCACCTCTGTGCTTTTGGCTTTAGCTAAACACACGTCCTGTCCTCTGTAGGCATGTCCAGCAGTGGACTGTTGTGTTGTTGTGTCTGTAAGAGAAAAAAGAAAGAAGAAGACTTAATATCAAGAACCATCACATTTTAAAATAAAATAGCTCTCTCTGCCCTTACAGTACAAGATCCCAGAATGCCGGAGCTACTCGCGGAAAGGTTTCTTCTCATCAATCGTGGAGAACATCAAAGAGGATATTGCTAAAAACAAAGAGATGAGAGAGAACATCAAGAAATTCCGCGAGGAGGCACAGAAACTGGAGAACTCTGAAGCCCTGCAGGTAAAAGCCAAGCAAATATCTCTTTGTTGCTTCTGACAATGAAACCTGGGACCTTTGAAGTGTATTTGACCCTTGATTCTTAGATCAAACTCAAATACTACTTTTCAGATTAACTTTTTACTGTAAAGTCAGTTTAATTTTAATAAATTTTATCATAATTTGTAAAATAGGTATATCACAATGTTTATCTTGCAGTACTTCAGAAATTATTAGCTAGTAGATATGATATAATTTAAGTTTATATATATATTTTTTTAATTCTTTTCTGAAGAGACATCATTCCAGGTTAAGTATACCTTGACCGGTCACAAAATAAAACAATCTGCACTGCAATAAAATGAAAATAACTGTTTCATATTATTGTACATGCGCTGCTTAACCCAAAACAAATAAACCTTGACAAATGCTTTCCATTTGCCGACAGGCAGCGCGAAAGAAGTTCCATGCAGTGGAGTCAGAAGCATCCAAAGGGTCGGAGGTGCTGAAGGACACTATTGAGGGCATCAAGGGCAAGGTGGAGCATGTCCTCGAGGAGGCCAGCAAGACAGAGCTCGCCAAGAAGGCTGGTGAGATCACTACATTTGTTTTTCATACATACATTTTCATGTAAGAAAGTATAGATTTTGATCGTAGCAAACTCTCATATCAAAAGCTCAACCAAGTGGTTAACAAGCAAGGTAGACGCAATTGAAGTTCTCAACCTATCTGCAAGATGGCGCCACGTGACAGAATTAGCCAAAACAATTAACCCTGAAACGCGGTATCCAAGTGTTCTAAGTTCCTTCCTTAGTATAAGTAAGTATAAGTCAGAAGCGTCCAAAGGGTCGGAGGTTCTGAAGGACACTATTGAGGGCATCAAGGGCAAGGTGGAGCATGTCCTCGAGGAGGCCAGCAAGACAGAGCTCGCCAAGAAGGCTGGTGCGATCACTACATCTGTTTTTTAAACATCTATTTTCACATAAGAGTGGGTTTGTAGTGACCTTTCAATGTGAAGCTTACCCAACTGGTTCACAAGCAAGCAAGGCGCAACAGAAGTTCTCAACCTACCCGTAAGATGGCGCCACGTGACAGAATCAGCCAAAACAATGGGCCCTGAAACGCGGTATCGAAGAGTTCACCGCCCACCGCATATATACAACTTCCAAACCTATCTAGGTGGACCAGTCAGTCCTCTGGCCACAACACCAGCCCAGGCGAGTAGCTTCCCTTCTCCCGACACCACATGGAACCCACCTTACTGCCAAATGACATGACATCGTCTCATTAAAATATCAAAGCTAGATGTTAGGAAGTAGTTCCATGCAGTGGAGTCAGAAGCGTCCTTAGGGTCGGAGGTGCTGAAGGACACTATTGAAGGCATCAAGGGCAAGGTGGAGCATGTCCTCGAGGAGGCCAGCAAGACAGAGCTCACCAAGAAGGCTGGTGAGATCACTACATTTGTTTTTCATACATAAATCATGCCTTTATCCCTTGTGGGGTAAGCGTCGATTGCAAAAATACGGTCGTTAACGCCACTTCTAACAAATATTTGAGGGCCGTTTTAGCTATTGTCTTGTATCGCTATAGTGACAGGTTGTCAGCCTGTCGTCTAAAATTTTTTAATCATAATCATAATTATTTTTATAATTGCAATACACATGAAACCCTGGAGTCCCTTAGTGGCTTCTTACAGCCTGGACAGGCTGGAAGAAATGGGGTGATGCTATTCTAAGCCGGCATCACACGGCATTTGTTTTTCAAACATCCATTTTCATGTAAGAAGGTATAGAGTGTTATTGTAGCGATCTCTTAATTTTTAATAGTCATCAACCTGGATAGCCGCCTAGTAGCAGCGTTCCATGTAACTGTGATCTGTTATGCTCCCTGCATATCCTGTAATAGGTATACCATGTTCAACAGTTGAATGTGGTGCCTGTTCATAATGTTATGTGCTATCTTTGAATTTTGAGATAACAGTAAAATTGTTTGTTTTCAGGTAAACTGGGCGAAGATCTATCGAAAACCGCGAAGGGAGCGGCCGAGAGTATCGCGGACACCGGACACAAACTGGGGCAGACTAGCGCGTTCAGGACTATATCACAGGTTAGTGGCGCACTGTAACAAGCCCGATCTGACAGTAGGAGCGGCCGAGAGTATCGCAGAAACCGGACACAAACTGGGGCAGACTAGCGCGTTCAGGACTATATCACAGGTTAGTGGCACACTGTAACAAGCCCGATCTGACAGTAGGAGCGGCCGAGAGTATTGCAGACACCGGACACAAACTGGGGCAGACTAGCGCGTTCAGGACTATATCACAGGTTAGTGGCGCACTGTAACAAGCCCGATCTGACAGTAGGAGCGGCCGAGAGTATCGCAGAAACCGGACACAAACTGGGGCAGACTAGCGCGTTCAGGACTATATCACAGGTTAGTGGCGCACTGTAACAAGCCCGATCTGACAGTAGGAGCGGCCGAGAGTATCGCAGAAACCGGACACAAACTGGGGCAGACTAGCGCGTTCAGGACTATATCACAGGTTAGTGGCACACTGTAACACGCCCGACTTCACAGTAAACCAGACACAAGCTGGGGCAGACTAGTGCGTTCAGGACTATATCACAGGTTAGTGGCCCACTGTAACAAGCCCGACTTGACAGTAAACCAGACACAAGCTGGGGCAGACTAGTGCGTTCAGGACTATATCACAGGTTAGTGGCACACTGTAACAAGCCCGACTTGACAGTAAACCAGACACAAGCTGGGGCAGACTAGTGCGTTCAGGACTATATCACAGGTTAGTGGCCCACTGTAACAAGCCCGACTTGACAGTAAACCAGACACAAGCTGGGGCAGACTAGCGCGTTCAGGACTATATCACAGGTTAGTGGCACACTGTAACAAGCCCGACTTGACAGTAAACCAGACACAAACTGGGGCAGACTAGCGCGTTCAGGACTATATCACAGGTTAGTGGCACACTGTAACAAGCCCGACTTGACAGTAAACCAAGACCGGACACAAGCTGGGGCAGACTAGTGCGTTCAGGACTATATCACAGGTATAGTGGCACACTGTAACAAGCCCGATCTGACAGTAAATCGTGCTAGAGAGTATCGCGGACACCGGACACAAGCTGGGGCAGACTAGTGCGTTCAGGACTATATCACAGGTTAGTGGCACACTGTAACAAGCCCGACTTGACAGTAAACCAGACACAAGCTGGGGCAGACTAGCGCGTTCAGGACTATATCACAGGTCAGTGGCACACTGTAACAAGCCCGACTTGACAGTAAACCAGACACAAGCTGGGGCAGACTAGTGCGTTCAGGACTATATCACAGGTTAGTGGCCCACTGTAACAAGCCCGACTTGACAGTAAACCAGACACAAGCTGGGGCAGACTAGTGCGTTCAGGACTATATCACAGGTTAGTGGCACACTGTAACAAGCCCGACTTGACAGTAAACCAGACACAAGCTGGGGCAGACTAGTGCGTTCAGGACTATATCACAGGTTAGTGGCCCACTGTAACAAGCCCGACTTGACAGTAAACCAAGACCGGACACAAGCTGGGGCAGACTAGTGCGTTCAGGACTATATCACAGGTATAGTGGCACACTGTAACAAGCCCGATCTGACAGTAAACCGTGCTAGAGAGTATCGCGGACACCGGACACAAGCTGGGGCAGACTAGTGCGTTCAGGACTATATCACAGGTTAGTGGCACACTGTAACAAGCCCGACTTGACTGTAAACCAGACACAAGCTGGGGCAGACTAGTGCGTTCAGGACTATATCACAGGTTAGTGGCACACTGTAACAAGCCCGACTTGACAGTAAACCAAGACCGGACACAAGCTGGGGCAGACTAGTGCGTTCAGGACTATATCACAGGTTAGTGGCACACTGTAACAAGCCCGATCTGACAGTAAACCGTGCTAGAGAGTATCGCGGACACCGGACACAAGCTGGGGCAGACTAGTGCGTTCAGGACTATATCACAGGTTAGTGGCACACTGTAACAAGCCCGACTTGACAGTAAACCAAGACCGGACACAAGCTGGGGCAGACTAGTGCGTTCAGGACTATATCACAGGTTAGTGGCACACTGTAACAAGCCCGACTTGACAGTAAACCAAGACCGGACACAAGCTGGGGCAGACTAGTGCGTTCAGGACTATATCACAGGTTAGTGGCACACTGTAACAAGCCCGACTTGACAGTAAACCAAGACCGGACACAAGCTGGGGCAGACTAGTGCGTTCAGGACTATATCACAGGTTAGTGGCACACTGTAACAAGCCCGACTTGACAGTAAACCAAGACCGGACACAAGCTGGGGCAGACTAGTGCGTTCAGGACTATATCACAGGTTAGTGGCACACTGTAACAAGCCCGATCTGACAGTAAACCGTGCTAGAGAGTATCGCGGACACCGGACACAAGCTGGGGCAGACTAGTGCGTTCAGGACTATATCACAGGTTAGTGGCACACTGTAACAAGCCCGACTTGACAGTAAACCAAGACCGGACACAAGCTGGGGCAGACTAGTGCGTTCAGGACTATATCACAGGTTAGTGGCACACTGTAACAAGCCCGACTTGACTGTAAACCAGACACAAGCTGGGGCAGACTAGTGCGTTCAGGACTATATCACAGGTTAGTGGCACACTGTAACACGCCCGACTTGACAGTGAACCGCGAAGGGACACAAGCTGGGACAGACTAGTGCGTTCAGGTCTATATCACAGGTTAGTGGCCCACTGTAACACGCCCGACTTGACAGTAAACCAGACACAAGCTGGGGCAGACTAGCGCGTTCAGGACTATATCACAGGTCAGTGGCCCACTGTAACAAGCCCGATCTGACAGTAGGAGCGGCCGAGAGTATCGCGGACACCGGACACAAGCTGGGGCAGACTAGTGCGTTCCGGACTATATCACAGGTCAGTCTACTTCTTCGAGTGGGACACCAAGTCGTTCAACGACCCGATGAAATCTGGTGTCAGAGTTTTTCAACCGCCTACTGCAACTAGCAGGCCTCTGGCGTGGTTGTGTGACGACCGCCGTCTGAGTGAGTGAGTGAGTGAGGTGGCTCATGTTAGTGGCACACTCTAACAAGGCTTACTTGACACTACACAAACTGGGGCAGACTAGTGCGTTCAGGACTATATCACAGGTATAGTCGATTACAAAAATAAACCTGTTTACGGGCACATTAATGTGACTTTTCTAACTTTCTAACCCCAACCTTGACTATCCTTAACTACCTCTAAATACTAACCGATCGACGAAATTAGCAATATAGAGATGTAAAGCGTCGTGTTGTGAAGCGACATGACGTAGAGAACCTCTATAATTTATGAAACAAACATATGTCTGTAAGTTAGTCAATTTGCATGTTTCTATACTTATTCGTTGTTTTTTGCAGGCTACGGAGGTAGTGAAGAACGAAATGGCTGCGAAAGGGCTCGAAGGAAGAGTGTACACCTCACCCGTCGCACTTCGGAAACGAGTCGAGGTGAGGCTTATAAAACTTACATATATGACGCCTATATCTCTTGCGGGGTAGGCAGAGCGTGAACGGCTGTAAAAACGGCCATTTACACCACATCGTCTGACGAAAAAAACTGTGTATCACCATAGAGACAGGTAGTCAGCCTGTCGCCTAAAATTGCAATGCACATCAACTCTGAAATCTCTTAGTCGCTGCTTACGACACCCACGAGAAAGATATGAGGTGATGCTATTCTAAGCCGGCACCCCACGGCAAAGTAAGTACATTTGTTGTATTTTTTGTTTCAGATCGCAGCAGACGACCGAACGTTCGCGCCTGACACAGAGACAGTCGGCGTGGAGCTACATAAAGACTCGAAATTCTATCAACAGTGGGAAAACTTCAAGAACAACAACCAGTATGTCAATAAGGTAAGGTTTACCTCCAACCGTATATTTTGTAATTTCTTGATGCTTCTTTCTCTTGAGATTGAAAATTCTGCCGCTATGTGAAATTGTATTTCACGGACCCGCTTTGAAATCCCAGCCGTAGCCGTAGTAGTAGTAAATTAAGTTTGTTTTGTACTATGTAGATCAGTAGACTGTATTTAGCATTCTCCAACAGGTACTCGATTGGAAAATAAAATACGAAGAATCCGACAACCCTATGGTGCGAGGCGCTCGATTCGTCACCGAAAAAGTTGGCAGCTTATTCGGCAACGTTTTCGAAAAAACCGACTTGTCAAAAACGCTCACAGAAATTTGCAAAATCGACCCAACGTTCACTTCGCAAAAGTTCCTCGAAGATTGCGCGAATGATATCATCCCGAATATCCTAGAAGCTATGGTCAGAGGGGATCTCGAGATACTCAAAGACTGGTGCTATGAAGGAGTTTTCAACATCTTAGCGGCACCGATCAAAACCTGCAAACAGTTGGGCTACAGACTCGACTCGAAAATCTTGGACATCGAACAGATCGAGTTGGTTATGGGCAAAATGATGGACCAGGGGCCAGTTCTAGTCATCACATTCCAGTCGCAGCAAATCATGTGCGTGCGGGACTCTAAAAACAACGTCATCGAGGGTTCCCCCGACAAAGTAATGAGAGTGAACTACGTATGGGTTTTATGTAGAGATCCGCAGGAGTTGAATTCAAAGGCTGCGTGGCGGCTGCTAGAGATGTCGGCGAATAGTGTAGAACAGTTGATATAGTTGTGATATAGTTGAATTAAATCGTTGGACGACACGTCATGTTTCAGTAGACCTGTCCGGTGCCTATCCTTATGTCCCTCGAATGACGTCATGGTAGCGTGATTCAGATAATCACGATTTTGTGCTGGTCAATTTGAAATCTCATAGTTCGATTTTACGTCATAGTAGCGGGATTCTAAGCTATATTTTTAAAATATAGTAAAGGGAATCACGGTTTTGTGATGGTTAAGTTGCCGGTTCAAAGTTCGATGTTGAAAATTAATTCAGTACCTAAAGCTTACTAGGTTAGATTTATTTCTTCTAAAACACGAATTTAATTTTTGATGAGTATGGTGTATGAATTTTTTCGGGATTATTTAAATATGATGTGTAACGTGCTTGTATTGACCTAATAATTTACTTTCGTTACAATACCAAGGTTATCAAGTTTTTTTCTTTCAGTGTAGTGTAGAAAGGAGTTTTATGGAAAACTAAAACTCTTATCGCAAATGGTGTGTAACCCATTTTGCTTTATAAATTATGATAACATAAGTTTTGTTTATTCTCACAAAGCGATTTGTAAAACTATGCGTTCAGGTTGATCAGCATAGCAAAAACCATCTTTCCTTAGTCTTCTCAAATCGTAAGGTTTTGATCGAAGCATGAACCAAAGTTTCTAAAATATTCCATGCTAAAAACATAGACCTACAAATATTTAGAACGACTATGAGAATAGTGGTTTATAGGAACTATGACGTCATTCAATGTAAATACGTACAAGAATTAATTCGGTTGTAGGAGAGTAGGATATTTTTTTAATTTCATGCCAAGAATTTGTTGTTTTTAAGTTTTTTGAACTCCTGAAACTCTGTAGTGTAGATAGGCATTGAATTACTAAATGTGAAAGTCTTAGGAAGAAAATGATATTTTTTTTAAGGAAAAATGAACTGGGTACCTTACAGATTTTCAAAACAGTTAAATTGGCAAAATATATTGACTCCAATGAAATAAAAAATAAATGTTCAAATGACATTTCAGGGTTTCCCGAGTTGTTACTTTTGAGTAATAATTACGTTTATTTTTTAGTTTTTAATTTAGTTTATTTTATAATTATTATGTTTACTGTTATTTTAATAAATTATTTTACTTTTAATGCCAATTTAAACTTTTGTTTATTTATGTTTTTTTAGTATCTTGTTGTTTCGGACCCTGTTTAATCAAATATAGATGCAGATTTATCAACAGGTACTGAATTATCATAAAACTTATGAACTTTTACCAGAAAATAGAAAATTTAATTGCAGCTAGACAAAACCAGACAATCTATGTTAACTTGTAGACCTTGGTCAAGTGTGAAGTTAGTCTATCACCATAGAAAATTTTAATATAGTGCGTTTCATCTTATAGTTCCTATGGCGTCATGTTGGTAGCATTGGAAATTTTTATGTAAATTTTATAGCGGCAATAATAATACATACAAATTTTCAATGCTACCAACATGACGCCATAGGAACCATAATATGAAACGAACTATACATCTATTTGACTAAATGTCAGATCCAGGTTTTGCTTATTTATTTATCAGAGAGCTAAATAAAACAAAAGTGTTCAATAAACGTTTTTATTAGAGGCACATCCAAAAAGACTGACCACGCCATATTAAATATTTACAACGAATATCTAGTGTTAAGGCTACAGGATGAAAACAGTTAAATTGACAAAATTCGCTAAGTGTCTTAAAATCATGGTCCATTTTAGGCTAAATGAATGATATTGCCCGAGAAAAGGGAGTATAAATGGAACATAATTTTTAAAATAACTTTCTTGCGATGATATTTATAAAAGTTAGAAACGCAATGAAAATGAGGACTGTGACTAGGTTATAAAATAAAACGCACGAATCTAAGGAATGTGTCTGTAAAGTAAAAATTATCTCCTAAACATAGGTTTTTATTCAATGCTTTTTCATACAACTTAATTCAAATTCAAATTCAGACGTGAGAAGGTAGGACATTCTTTGTAAACTTGTAACAAAGCTTTTGTTAAAATGTCTGAAAAAGCATTGCTCAAAGTTTATGAAAAACATTGTAACCGCGTTCCTTGCCTACTAGGTTTAGGAATTTTGCTGGGCAAAATTAGCGTGAGTGTATTTTTTTCATAGACCACATAAAACTAAACACAAATCTAACCTAAAAATTATCTAATTTGTAATTGCTTAAATTATTCTAAAATACATAATAAATCGTGCCACAAAATTATTATTATTGCGCTTAAATTACTAAATTAGCTATAAAAAGCTCAATCACATAATTTAACAATATTCGCGGTGTTGCCAGTGTATAAATTTACTAAAATATTTGCAGCTGTGCTGATTAAATACAGATTATTAGATCTTTCACCACTTATGATAATAAAGACACTCGCACATCACGTTTCTATGCTTTGCGGGGTAAGTAGAGCGAAAACGGCGTCTTACGGGGTCTTAGATAACTTAAGGGTTGTCATTTTAGGCCTATTTTTTTTACCTTTCTTTACATCATAAGTAGTGAAAGAATAATTAACAAATCGACGGAATGTGTAACATTATAATATTAGTGAACTCGTATAAAGTGTAAAATCGTTCCGATTCGCTCTGTCCCTTTTTCACAACCATGCATACTCTATTTTATCTCTTACTATCTCTAACAAAACGTGTAAGTTACAAAAATAAAATAAATAATTGCAAACAAAATACATTTAGGCCCGTAGGCAAAGAAGAAAATCAAATACCTGATTTTATTGAATTTTAATAACGAAAACTGCCAGGACAACACAACAAAAAAAGTTCAATAATAATATAGAAAACACAAAAAGTAAAATTGATGTGCATAGAAAGTTATTAGGGTTGTCTTATAAACTGACTATAAAGTTATTAAATATTGAAAAATATTGAGATTGCTGTAGCTAACCCTAAGTATTAGTTTAGCACTACCTATTAAACTGACAAACGTAAAAATAAACTTGTACTTTTCAGTGAACTTCAAAGTTTAAAATTGCAAGCATATAATGTACAAAATTGTTGTTCAAACAACTGAAGTGAAATATTTAAAAACCTGTGCAAAATGCACAAAAAAGAGGGCCCGGGTTTGATAACCGGTACCTACTTAAAAAAGGAAAAGTATTGTGGGATGTCGAGAGAGGGCACTGTAAAATCTTTTTTAGTAATGTGACACAAGATAAATAGACCAAATCAGGTAAAATTAAGTTGGCAATGGAAGAATAGTTACTTCCAACTATTCCTAAGTCATCTAGGGCCAGTTCCAACTTTCGCCAAACTTGAGTTCCTGCTTTGGTTAAAGTCCATTCGCTTAGTGCCGCGCTGAAAATGTCATGTCATACAAAATTTGACGTTACCTATCTAAGGGAATGACATTACCATCGCAGCACTATCTGAGCAAATGGACTTTACAGCGTCATCTCTCTCGCGCCCTCCGTACTAAGTATACTGGGTGAAATTTTACTAGTGACCGATAGCGAAAACTTAGAATGGGCTGGTGATAAGGAACAACTTTCTCCAAGGAACATAAGTCGATATGAAAAACCCCTGCTGATTTGAGTTACTATGGGAGGTCCAAATCTTTTTGCATATTTCGACTTTTTTGTTGAGAAAAGTTGTTTCTTATCACCAGCTCGTTCTGAGTCTTCGCTATCGGTCACTAGTAAAACTTCACCCTATACAGAATGTGGTTTAGTCGACGACCCACTGCATGACGCTGGTATCCAGTCCGCCGGTGCTGATGAGTCTGGAATCATCCGGAAGGAACCGCACGCAGGTCACATGGGACGAGTGACCGCTTAGATAGTGCCGCGCTGACATTCCATACAAAATTTTACGTTACCTAAGGGAGTTACATTATCACCGCGGCACTATCTAAGCGAATGGATTTTACAGCGCCATCTCTCTGCCCATCGTCGTACTAATTGCGATTGTGGTTTAGTCGACGACCCACTGCATGACGCTGGTGTCCAAACCGCCGGTGCTGATGAGTCTGGAATCGTCTGGGAGGAAACGGACGCAGGTCACGTGGGACGAGTGACCGCCGTATTGGTGGCAGAGCGACTGGAAGACAAAGGAAAATGAAGGATAAGTACTTATAGTACCGCCGTTTGATTAGGCCATATTTGAGAGCTGTCAAAATAATGCTAATGTAATGACATTATTATTATTACCAGCCTATATTGTCCCATCCCACTGCTGGGCAAAGGCCTCCCCATACCTCTTCCACATATCTCGATCCCTAGCAACCTCCCATAAGTTTTGTCGTAGGCATCCAAGTCATCTCGCCATCTTTTGCGAGGTCTATGCTGTGACAAGGTTTGTTTTGCTTTGCTGAAATGTCTTGTAGTATGGGCTTAACAGCTGTCATATAATGGCTTATACAAACGGCCGTACTTAATAAAAATTATTAATTTGCTAAGCCTAACTCCTAAATCTAAAAAACTTAGTTACATTGTGCCCTGTTTAGACCAAAATTAAATACTCCGAACTTAATTAATAGGTACCACAGAGAAGTTTAAAAAATTAATGTATAAAATAAATGTCTTACCTTCGGCTGTGTTACAGGATAAGCGTAAAGTTTGACTTTGCCGAAGTCGTCGCCAGTAGCTGCCAGTCGACCATCGTGGGATCTGAAAAAATAAACACAACTTATTAGTTATAGGTACGTATATTTTCGATTCAGTTTAAATTGATTTCTAAGTAAAAGTTGATTCTGTAAACCAATATTGCTCCATCAGTTTTTGATAAAAAAAATTGTGCCGTGACCAGGTTCAATTGATTTCTGGTTACAATTTGGTGCCGCCTTGACCAGGATTAATCAATTTCTGGTTACAATTTGATACGGTGACGAAGATCAATCAATTTCTGGTTACAATTAGGTGCCGTGACCAGGATCAATAAATTTCTGGTTACAATTTGGTGCCGTAACCAGGATCAATCAATTTCTGGTTACAATTTGGTGTCGTGATCAGGATCAATCAATTTCTGGTTACAATTTGGTGCCGTGACCAGGATGACTCAATCAACTTCTAGATAAAAATTGTTTCTTTGACCAAAATGACTTACTAATCTGATTCTGTCTGTAATACAAGAAGGCTATCAAGTTTTCTAAATGCAGTAAAAATATTATGGCTTTAAGTCCACCCATGTCAAATAATGCATGAAATTAAATAAGTACCTTCTACTATAACAGCAACAAAAAAGTCCACTGCCGAACATGGGCTTCCCCTTAGTAGGGGGGTATTTGCCATACTCACCACACTTGGCAGGCGGGTTGGAGAGCGCAATGTGAGATGTTGCAATGCGATTGCGAAATTCATCCAGGGAATTAACCCCTGGCTGAATTTATCCCTTAGTCGCCTCTAACGATACCCACGGGAAAATATGGGGTGATAACATTCTAAGCCGGCGTCACACGGCGAAATACATGAATACTTGAATGAAATAAATGTTAGTGCTGTTACCTGGTACAGGAGTTGATATCAGTGCCGTCAGCGTTCTCCGGCCACACGCCTATGGTCTGGAAGGTGATGGGGCAAGTGTTGGTGAACCTCACCACGTATCCCTTAGTCGCTTTTTACAACACCCACGGGTAGAATTGGGTTGATGCTATTCTAAGCTGGCATCACAAGGCAAATAAATGAGTACTTAAAAGAAACAAAAATGTAAGTGCTCTTACCTGGTACAAGAGTTGATATCAGTGCCGTCAGCGTTCTCCGGCCACACGCCTATGGTCTGGAAGGTGATGGGGCAAGTGTTGGTGAACCACACCACGTCGCGCATTGACGACGAGTTGGGCACTTGCCGACAGGTTGTGGCGTTCCCTGGAAGAGGAAAAAAACAAATGATAAAAACTTTCTTCGGGCGTTTGTGCACTATAAGGAATTTTACTGTCCGGCATTCCGATTTCTTACGGTCCGGTATGGCACGCCATTAATCTAATACTAGCTTGTGCACTATACGTAATTTTACCGACATTTGTACAAGCCAATCCATTAGTTTTTTCATGCCACACCGGACCGTAAAAATTCGGAATACCGGACAGTAAAATTCCTTGTAGTGCACAAACGCCCTTCTTCTTTTTCAAGTGATATACCGAGAAGTCCACCGAAATTATGAACCCTGGTGTCACAGTATTTTAACCGCCTCCTATAAGTAGGTGGTTACTCTGTCAGGTCAGCATGGTTAAGTAACCACCGCCGTTTAAGTGATCATAGGCGGCAACCAGGTCCGACGGCTTAACGTGTCTTCCGAAGCGCGGACCATGTTCATTTTTGGAGAATCAGGTGGTCTTTTTGGTCAATAAAATTATTAGAATTTGTAGACATGACATATGCCCTGCATAGTTCCGTGCTTAAGAGGAGGGCTGGTTAGGCCAACAGGAGGGTTGGTTAAGCCGCCGCTTCCGATTTCTCTCTATGATTACTTGAATGACGATCGTGAGACAACGTCTTCAACTAGCAACAGTTTAACAAATCTGACACCAGAGTTTATTGCAGAAAAAATTCAAGCTAGTGAGTGTTCAAATTACCCAGTCTTTTTCTGACCCAGTGAAATAGTTGATCTGTTTCTGATGTATGCAAGTGATGACTACATAGCAGAACAGGTAATGTAGATAATGAAAGGGAGTTACTTACAGTATAATAATTCGTAGTCTCCAGAGTTGCTTCTGATATATTGACTGTCCTCTGACCAGTCTAAATGCGTTATGTAGCTTGAGTGACCCTGGAAAACAGAATAACTAATTAATTTCTGAATACATACTAAGTTCTAAGGTAATTGGCAGGTAGGTAAGGCGACTAATCTAAACATTGATCTACCTACCACATAACATTTTCTACATTTCGCTCTAAATTGAGGCAGGTATTTTGGGATGTATTGCTTTGGTAAGGGCTAGGGACTTTAGGAATATAGGCAGCATACAAATATAGCTTCAAATAAAAATTTGGAATTCAGCTGAAATTAACAAAAATCAAAGTTGGCTGCTACTTGGTATGCACAAGGTGTAGCAAAGTGCAGTCTGAGTTAATAATAAAAAAGTCTGGTCTGATTTTCTTTACTTGTTTCTATTCTTTGAATGATAAATTTAGTAGGCCAGTTCAATATACGTCATAGCATTTTGGTACACCTTGTCAAAAGGCAGATATTCTAATCTATTTTTAAATGCGGTAATGCATGCATGATGCCTGAAAATGGTTTATTTGTTTACCCTTCTACGTTTTCTCTCCGTACACTATGCGGGAAAGTATGAACAATGTTAGAAAAACAGAATTAAGTACGTAAAAATAATAATAATAACATAATGTTTTCAAAGTACTTATCTAACACTATCTATTTGTATCTACTAAAACAATACTAGAAGTAATTACCTATATAGTGTAGTTTGTATAATGATATTAAAATAACGTAGATGTATGTGATAAATATCATGTTTTTATGAGCAAGACTGTTTTAAAAGTACATAAAACTATGTATGTATTTATATCTACTAAAACAATACTAGAAGTAATTGCCTATATAGTGTAGTTTGTATAATGATATTAAAATAACGTAGATGTATGTGATATATATCATGTTTTTATGAGTAAGACTAGACTAGAGTAGGTATGTAGGTAGGCAGTAAAATTAATATCATACAAAGTAATCAATATCGAAAGCTGTTTCTACCTACGAATATAGTCCGTGTAGAAATGCAGAACAGAATTGTTAAAAAATCTTTGTTTTTTTTGTTTATATTTTCTTCCTTCGTACATTCAGCGTGTCTCGTTAACTTACAAAACTACAAAGTGATCAAATTTAGGAAAACTTGCAAAATTTTCACTGCCGGCTGGATTTGAACCAGCGACTTTCGCCATCTGTACTGGCGACGCCTCTGCCAACTGGGCTACAGCGGCTCACTTCAAGCTCGCGAATTAAGCAAGTGTAGGTAAGTGATCAATTTCGATGGTTGGGGTAAATGCTCGGTGACCGAGTTGGTAAATGAGTGGACCGATGTACGTACCAAGCACTTCCCGAGCCTGGAGTATCTGGCTCCGTTGTCGTCCACTTGGTAGATGTAGATGAAGTTGTCTCGGGACCCGAGCGCGACGTACTTGTTGTTGGGGGCGTATTGGATCGTCTGGATCGGCTCCGATCTGGAATTGAGATTCATGGTAGTAAAGAGACCAGATTGAAACGTTATTCCACAAGAAAAGGACATTTTGCATAAAGGACATTTTGAGTTGAGACGAAAAAATAAACAACAACATAAAAACTTTACCTAGTTCAGTGCGTATCTAAGTTTAGGTTTCAGGAGAAATTATGATGATTTATAAGGCCAGTTGGCCGAGTGACGACAGAAGGAGGAATAAGGTAACTACCCTTTATGTTGAATACCAAATTTGAAAACACTTCTCGTGTTAGGTATACAATTTTTGGAAACTTGCAAAATTTTCCACCGCAGGCAGGATTTGAACCTGCGACCTTCGGCATCAGTACTGCCATCGCTTTGACTACATTTAATCTGCAAAGAATGAATTATTCGCTGGGAATTACTTGCAAAACTATCCCAGTAGATGGAGCCCATCCACGCGATAGTGGACAAGATATACTTGCTAAATTCGCAGGCTTGATTGGAACCGCGGTAGCCCAGTTGGTAGTGGCGTCGGCAGTACTGATGCCGAAGGTCGCAGGTTCAAATCCTGCCTGCGGTGGAAAATTTTGCAAGTTTCCAAAAACCCTTTATGTTATTAAAACTGTCATATTAAGTAGGTTATACTTATATGTAATAATGAAAATCGGTACGGGCAAATAAATCTCAATAAAATTGGTAGCCCCAAACTCCACAGAGAGGACAAGGAAAGGACATAGGACGTAGGGCATGACGCTTGACGTTTGACATCGCGACGTTTCCATACAAAATGTACGAAAAAGTATTGACAAAGGTACACACAAGCGTCGCCAAAGCGTCGTATCTATGACAGCTAGCGTCAAAAACTAAGTAGAATATTTGACGATCACTTGTCTGTCAACTGTCATTCTCACGTCCTATGCCCTCATCTTTTCGGTGGAGTTTGCGCCGTAGGTAGGTTACAAAAAGGTCGTGCCGTGACCAGGATATTTCATCTTCTATCTCCTATACTTCATTGAATGAAAATTATAAGCAAGAAAACTGAAAGGAGAAGTTGATTATGAAAAAACCACCAGTAAAACGGTTTCACAGAAAATATTTGTATTAGAACAGAACGTGTGTTCCCGTTGTCCCGATGAGGTACCGGGGACAACGGGAATCGCCGATAAAGTACCGGGGACAACGGGAATTATTTTTGTATTATTTATCAAAATCCCGCTGTCCCCGTTAACAGGGGACACGGTCACCGGGCACATTGGGAAAACACGGAACAGAAGATCTGCATATTGAACGTAACCTTATAACTTACTACAAGGTGATATAACTTACCCATCATGGTGCATGGCCAGCATTTCCCTCGATTGTGGGTCAAACACCATCCACTTCCCTGTGAGGCTGCCGACAGCTATCACTGAACCGTCGGTCGACCACGCACAACATTGTGCCCGCTCCTAAGAAATTGAAACAGATCAGATTTTATTATGTTGACAAGAATGAAAGCAAAAGTTTGGTGGTAACGGCTAAGAATTCTGCCACCCGTTTTCTACTCAGGGTGTTTCGTAAAAGGCGACGTAGAATTTACAAGAGGGTTAACGTCAGGCCGGCGGCCGGTCCTAAAATTAAGCCAAATCCTTTTGCAACATGTTTTTGTGTTCAACAAAACGTGTTGCGCCCACCCCAAGTGGTTGGGATAGTGGAAGATGATCTATTGAGACAATCTTCTCCTACGCGATAGTCACCGATCTACTACCGAGTTTTCAGCTTATACCTAAGCAGTCTTCTCGCAGTGTGTATGGGTGATCCTGCTAATTTTGCCAGGTACTCCCAGAAGCTACTGGCCTTTTAATCGTGTTGCAAAGGATTTGGCTTAACTTTACGACGTGCCGCCTACCAGACGTCAACCCTCCTTGGGAATGCTCTTGTGGTGGATTAACCGCCACCATATAGTTGGCCCTGGCTATTTGGGTCGGGTTTATCCCTCGGTCGCCTCTTACTACCCCCACGGGAAGAGAGGGGTGGTGCTATTCTAGTTATCTTAATAGACAAGGATCAAAAAAGGTAAACTGCTTCAACTTATTTAAAACACAACTACAAGAAAACTCAAATTAAGTTTTCATAAGCTTATTTTCCTAAATGTTTTGATAAACTCCTCATTAAAACACCTTATCTCTTCTGTTTTTTAGGAACTTCATTTCAATTATTTATTTATCACAAATATATAGTCATAAGTCATAACATAATAACAGGCAGGCAAGCCCAAAGCAACTATATAAGGTCCTATTAAATTCACTGCAAATATTTTAAGGGCATGCGTAAATATGTATAAGAAAAACATCTAAGGCATTTTAAAAAAAATCTACACGCTAGATTATTTTTTTCATTATCAAACAAACTTTTTAATTAATTATGTGAACACCCTTTGACTGACCCAACTGACGTTCCGCCATGTAAACATGATTCACTTATACGGCACGCACACTAACAACCAACCAATCACAGCACGGCGCGTTTGGCGCGTAATTTAAATTCATCGAAGTGTGCGTTTTTAGGACAAACAGGGTGCATTTTTTGCGTTTCGTTTTTTTTAGTTAAATGCAGTTTTTTCGAAAACTAGCGTGTAGATTTCTTTAAAAATTTGCCTAGTACATGCTTATATTTTATTTGATCTGCCCCTAAAATATTTGCAGTGAATTTAATAGGACCTTATATAAACAACAAATGCAAAAATTATACGTTACAGAAATACAATACTTACTGTTATCTTCGTGAATTCCGTAAACGAACAGGAACTACAGGAAATTACAGAAACCTACCTCAATATCCTTGCTCCAAACGGTGGAGTGGCTGAGGCCATCCCACAGTTGTAAAAGACGATCCCATCCAGCCGTTACAAACTGAGGTAGAGTGGGATGAGCGGCTAAGCCCCATAATTCATCTACGTGACCTGGAAGATATTAGTAAATCAGTAGTTAAGTTGGCTTAAAACTAAAATTTGATAGACGGATATTATTTGCAAGCACAGGTACTTACAATGGGTTTAATTTACTAATTACAATGTCAGTACGTTAAAGCTTTATGGAACCGACATTAAACTGTGCCCATGGAATTTGAAGAGTTCCTTGGGCTTTCGAGACATTTCATTACAAATTTTGGGGATCCCGACTCTGAAGAACTCGTCTGGTTTTGGGGTCAAGACCATTTTTTGGTCTAACTCTGATATACTATCACTTAAAGAAACTTGGCTGCTTGCCTAAAATAACAGATGAGAACCCGAATTGTAGGTCTCCACCTAAGATGCAGTCCCGATGGACAAATGACTTTCTCGACCTTCAGATACTCCTCATAATCAAACGTAGTTTGAATGTTTCACAATTTTACCCTACACTTGACTTGATCTCTACCCTACTCTTGATCTTGACTGACATGATACACTAGCTCTTAAAAAAATTGGCTGCATACCTAAAACGGCGGGTGAGAATCCCAACTGCAGGTCTCCATGCAGTATACAGTTTTTGGTGGTCCCGATAAAGAGCTGACTGCCGCGACCTTCAGATACCACTCGTACGCCGCCGTAGTGACCTTCGATCTGAAAAACAACGGGTTATACATAATATTCTTCGACATAATCAGGATCTGATGTATACGTAGGCTGTATGATTTCAAACGTCAAATTTTTTTCTATTGCTATTGCAAACTTAACTTGCATGGCGACCCTGCCAGGATCTGGATTTGTTATGGTCAGTTTTTACTAAAGAATTGGATTCAGACATCCTTTCAAAAATCATTTTAGGCAGAAAATTTTGTCAATATTTAAGTTTTCATATCTTTATTTGTAAAAGTATTAGTTGAATTTTAGCAGAAGTGTCAGTGTAAAGGCCAGGTAGACTTACCACATTATCAGTGCCAGTGGGGTTCATATCGGCATCAAACATGACGATCCTTCCGTCTTTTCCTCCACCAGTCACAATATTGCCTTCCTTCAGACAACAGACTGAGAAGACGCTGCCTTCGTGCACTCCTCGAACTAGTTTGAGGATGGTGTTGGTGCCGCGGCCCCAGACTATGATGTTGCCGTTTGAGTCGCCGCTTAGGACGTCGCCTGCGAAGAAAGATAAGAATTTGAAATGAAGAAATAAGTATTCCGAAAAAGCAGTGAAATTGAAATGGAACATTATAGGTTAAATGGCTGGCAACAATTTGTTGTTGGCAAATTGTTGGCAAAAACTCCTAGACATTCCCAACCAACACGATTCATCTGATGAAGATCACACGATGTAGAAGGTAGTGAAGGTATTTTAACCTTACCATTCTGAGTAAGCCCTAACCCTAGGCAGGTAACGTATTTAGGTTTATCCCTGGTCTCGAAGACTCCCTATTCGGTTGCAAAGCATTTTGGTCTAGGTCCAGAAGGCGATGTGGTTTTTCCGTAGGTTACTATTGACACTAGGGTTCCTCGAGTCGTCAAAATGGTGTCTAATATGTCAAGAAGAACTTACCATTCTAAGTGAACCCCAGGCAGGTGACGTATTTAGGTTTATCCCTGGTCTCGAACATCCCCATTCGTTTGTAAAGCATGTTGGTCTGGTCGCGGGTCCAGAACGCGATATGGTTCTAGGGTTCTTCGGGTCGTCACAATGGTGTCTAATATGTCAAAAGCTTACCATTCTGAGTGAACCCGAGGCAGGTGACGTATTTAGGTTTATCCCTGGTCTCGAAGACCCCCATTCGCTTGTAGAGCATGTTGGTCTGGTCGAGGGTCCAGAACGTGATATGGTTCTAGGGTTCTTCGGGTCGTCACAATGGTGTCTAATATGTCAAGAACTTACCATTCTGAGTGAACCCGAGGCAAGTCACGTATTTGGGCTTATCCCTGGTCTCAAAGACCCCCATTCGTTTGTAAAGCATGTTGGTCTGATCGAGGGTCCAGAAAGCGATGTGGTTCTTCCCGCAAGTGACTATCTGGTTGCGGTCCAGCGGGTGAAACTCAGCAGCCACCACTGTGTCTACGGAGCACTGAAAAATAAAATAGGTAAGTATACTTATTAGATTAATATGTCATGTAAGGGTACGATAAGTTAAAGCATAAGCTTCTTCTTCTAATAATAATTTTCAAAAGATTAAACTCGACTTTTTCCTAGGAACAAGGTTAAGTTGAAACTTTTTATATGTACTCAATCAGCTGACACGAATTTAAAGAGGCGTCCTGCATAGGCCAGGTGATATAACTCCTTAATCTGCGGTTAGGCAATGAACCCACCCAGTTCTCACTGAATAAAATGCTGCTTGCAGAACAACTGCAATAAAACGGACGCTTAAAAAGCTCATAAACCTTGGTCTCAGCAATACAATGCTTGTCGCCTCTTGGCCACTCCCACACGGAGATCGTGTGGTCTGGGCCCTCGTCCACGCAGGCCAGGAGTGCTCCTCCATCAGCCCTGGAGAAGGTGACGCAGGCGACCGCCCGCTCCATCTGCCCGGCGCCGATGACGGCCAGGGTTGCCAGGGAGACGGAGTTCCATACTCGGACGTGGGGCTGGGACCTACACCTGACCTCAACTACTACCGTGCCCGGTGCCATACACGCTCCACGACCGTACCCACCCACTTGCTACCTACTAGAGTGCCCGACACGCTCCACGACCGTACCCACCCACTTGCTACCTACTAGAGTGCCCGACACGCTCCACGACCGTACCCACCCACTTGCTACCTACTAGAGTGCCCGACACGCTCCACGACCGTACCCACCCACTTGCTACCTACTAGAGTGCCCGACACGCTCCACGACCGTACCCACCCACTTGCTACCTACTAGAGTGCCCGACACGCTCCACGACCGTACCCACCCACTTGCTACCTACTAGAGTGCCCGACACGCTCCACGACCGTACCCACCCACTTGCTACCTACTAGAGTGCCCGACACGCTCCACGACCGTACCCACCCACTTGCTACCTACTAGAGTGCCCGACACGCTCCACGACCGTACCCACCCACTTGCTACCTACTAGAGTGCCCGACACGCTCTACGACCGATTCCACCCACTTGCTACCTACTAGAGTGCCCGACACGCTCTTGGCCCGATTAGACCCACTTTCTACCTCATCCAACCAAACTAGGAACAATCTCATCCAACCAAACTAGGAACAATCTCAACTGACCAAACTGGGAACAATCTCATCCAACCAAACTAGGAACAATCTCAACTAACCAAACTAGGAACAATCTCAAGTAACCAAACTGGGAACAATCCCATCCAACCAAACTAGGAACAATCTCAAATTACCAAACTAGGTACAATCTCGTCCAACCAAACTAGGAACAATCTCGTCCAACCAAACTAGGAACAATCTCATCCAACCAAACTAGGAACAATCTCATCCAACCAAACTAGGAACAATCTCAACTAACCAAACTAGGAACAATCCCATCCAACCAAACTAGGAACAATCTCAACAAACTGGGAACAATATCGTCCAACCAAACTAGGAACAATCTCAACTAACCAAACTGGGAACAATCTCATCCAACCAAACTAGGAACAATCTCAACTAACCAAACTAGGAACAATCTTAATGAACCAAACTAGGAACAATCTCTAAAAACTACTAGCGCCATCTAGTTTTTACATACGAAAACACTTTCGACTTATGAAATGTGATTGTTATTTGTACAGTAGACAGTTTGTGAGTGTGGCGAGTGGCTCTATCTTACCTTGGTCTCAGCAATACAATGCTTGTCGCCTCTTGGCCACTCCCACACGGAGATCGTGTGGTCTGGGCCCTCGTCCACGCAGGCCAGGAGTGCTCCTCCATCAGCCCTGGAGAAGGTGACGCAGGCGACCGCCCGCTCCATCTGCCCGGCGCCGATGACGGCCAGGGTTGCCAGGGAGACGGAGTTCCATACTCGGACGTGGGGCTGGGTATGAAAAGTAATAATTAAGTGAAATGACGTGCTATCTATAGCATTTATAAGGGATCAGAGCAGTATTAACAGGGGTAACTTGAGGTGATACTAGTGAAGGATAATGCAGTCTATCATTAATTCGATAAAACTATTGCTTCATATAAAACCCTAAGGTTCTGTTCCAAGAAAGAAAATTGATCTAAGAAATGTGATCCAAAACATTTGATCCATGTCATCAAAGCTATCGGCTGAAGTGGGGAAACGTCCTTACCCTCGCATCCAGCCGGTCATGACCAGCGCACTGCCCGCTCGCTATGATCAGCTTGTTGGGGTGCACCGCAAGGCACTTCACGTCATCCGTGTGGCCAGTGTAGTGTCTTTGACACTGCTCCTCAACATTTAACAGCACCACGACAGCTACCAAGATTCTAGCGTCGATTTGTGAGTAAAGTATCTTACCCTTGCATCCAGCCGGTCGTGATCAGCTTGTTCGGGTGCACCGCAAGGCACTTCACGTCATCCGTGTGACCAGTGCAGTGCCTTTGACACTGCTCCTCAACATTGAAAAGCACCACGACGGCTGCCACGAAGTTTCTAGCGTCGTTTTGTGTGTAAAGCATCTTACCCTTGCATCTAGTCGGTCGTGCCCAGCGCACTGCCCGCTAGCTATGATCAGCTTGTTAGGGTGCACCGCAAGGCACTTCACGTCATCCGTGTGACCAGTGTAGTGCCTTTGACACTGTTCTTCACCATTGAACAGCACTACGGCTACTACCAAGATTCTAGCGTCGTTGTGTGTAGATTTGACAGTGCTCCTCAACATTGAACAGCACCAAGACGGCTGCAATGAAGATTCTACCTTGTAAAGTTTCTTACCCTCGCATCAAGCCGGTCGTGCCCAGCGCACTGCCCGCTCGCTATGATCAGCTTGTTCGGGTGTACCGCAAGGCACTTCACGTCGTCCGTGTGACCAGTGTGGTACCTTTGACACTGCTCTTCCACATTGAACAGCACCACGACGGCTGCAACGAAGATTGTAGCGTCGATTTTTAAGTAAAGTTTCTTACCCTCGCATCTAGCCGGTCGTGCCCAGCGCACTGCCCGCTCGCTATGATCAGCTTGTTGGGGTGCACCGCAAGGCACTTCACGTCATCCGTGTGGCCAGTGTAGTGCCTTTGACACTGCTCCTCAACATTGAACAGCACCACGTCGGCTGCGACGAAGTAGACGATCTCACCGGTTGGCAGGAGGTAGAGGTTGCTGATAGCTACATACAACGAAGATTCTAGTGTCGTTGTGTGTGTAATAGTACATTACGTCACAGGCCGAGTATATAGCAATTTCTGGTCGAGTGGCATTGGAAGGCCGAGACGAAGTCGAGGCCTTCTAAAGTAAACGAGACCAGAAATTGTTATTTCGGCCGAGGTTTGTATAGTGCTTTTCTCCAATTTGCAAGGACAAATATTTAAATCGTGATAAAATTGACACTTTGTAACTTTTAAAGTTCGCAAAGCGTTGGCGCTGGTTTTGCTTACGTTCCGTTTCATAAAGAATGCGCGGGAAATTCACATTCAGCCTTCAAACTTCAAACAAATTGTGTTCCATAAAACACCTAATCACGAAAGTGTGAAGTTTAAGAACCCTTTTATTACCGGCCTAGTCCGGCAATTTCTATTACAGTCCTCTGCGCCTTGACAACATAAATGAGCCCATTGACGTATTCTTTTTTAAAGTAATGAAGCTATTTCCGAGCAAATTGGAGAAAAGTATCTTACCCTCGCATCTAGTCGGTCGTGACCTGCGCACTGCCCGCTCGCTATGATCAGCTTGTTGGGGTGCACCGCAAGGCACTTCACGTCATCCGTGTGGCCAGTGTAGTGCCTTTGACACTGTTCCTCTACATTGAACAACACCAGGACAGCTAATCTAGTGTCGATGTTTGTGTAAAGTATCTTACCCTCGCATCCAGCCGGTCGTGCCCAGCGCACTGCCCGCTCGCTATGATCAGCTTGTTGGGGTGTACCGCAAGGCACTTCACGTCATCCGTGTGACCAGTGTAGTGTCTTTGACACTGCTCCTCAACTGCTACAACGAAGATTCTAGCGTCGATTTGTGTGTAAAGTTCCTTACCCTTGCATCAAGTCGATCGTGACCTGCGCACTGCCCGCTCGCTATGATCAGCTTGTTGGGGTGCACCGCAAGGCACTTCACGTCATCCGTGTGACCAGTGTAGTGCCTTTGACACTGCTCCTCAACATTGAACAGCACCACGACGGCTGCCACGAAGATTCTAGCGTCGTTGAGTGTGTTAAGTATCTTACCCTCGCATCTAGCCTAATCAGCTTGTTCGGGTGCACCGCAAGGCATTTCACGTCATCCGTGTGGCCAGTGTAGTGCCTTTGACACTGCTCCTCAACATTGAACAGCACCACGACAGCTGCCACGAAGATTCTAGCGTCTATGTGTGAGTAAAGTATCTTACCCTCGCATCCAGCCGGTCGTGACCCGCGCACTGCCCGCTCGCTATGATCAGCTTGTTGGGGTGCACCGCAAGGCACTTCACGTCATCCGTGTGACCAGTGTAATGCTTTTGACACTGCTCCTCAACATAGAACAGCACGACGACGGCTGCCACGAAGATTCTAGCGTCGATGTGTGCGTAAAGTATCTTACTCTCGCATCAAGCCGGTCGTGATCAGCTTGTTGGGGTGCACCGCAAGGCACTTCACGTCATCCGTGTGGCCGGTGTAGTGTCTTTGACACTGCTCCTCAACATTGAACAGCACCACGACGGCTGCAACGAAGATTCTTGCGTCGATTTGTGTGTAAAGTTTCTTACCCTCGCATCAAGCCGGTCGTGGCCAGCGCACTGCCCGCTCGCTATGATCAGCTTGTTGGGTGCACCGCAAGGCACTTCACGTCATCCGTGTGACCAGTGTAGTGTCTTTGACACTGTTCCTCAACATTGACCATCACCACGACGGCTGCAACGAAGATTCTAGCGTCCATGTGTGTGTAAAGTATCTTACCCTCGCATCAAGTCGATCG
Source organism: Phthorimaea operculella (assembly GCA_024500475.1). Classification (NCBI taxonomy): domain Eukaryota; kingdom Metazoa; phylum Arthropoda; class Insecta; order Lepidoptera; family Gelechiidae; genus Phthorimaea; species Phthorimaea operculella. Next base: position 1,170,939 of record JANFCV010000073.1, read on the forward strand.
TGACCGGCGCACTGCCCGCTAGCTATGATCAGCTTGTTGGGGTGTACTGCAAGGCACTTCACGTCATCCGTGTGACCAGTGTAGTGCCTTTGACACTGCTCCTCAACATTGAACAGCACCACGACGGCTGCCACGAAGATTCTAGCGTCTATGTGTGTGTAAAGTGTCGACCAATCTGTCTAAAAGACTGATCAATTTCGGCTGCTAGTCCGGCAGCGAATGTGCAAAGTATCCTATCGTTTTTACCCTTGCATCAACCCTTGGTCATGCCCAGCGCACTGCCCGCTAGCTATGATCAGCTTGTTGGGGTGCACCGCAAGGCACTTCACGTCGTCCGTGTGACCAGTGTAGTGCCTTTGACACTGCTCCTCAACGTTGAACAGCACCACGACGGCTGCAACGAAGATTCTGGCGTCGATTTGTGTGTAAAGTTTCTTACCCTTGCATCAAGCCGGTCGTGACCAGCGCACTGCCCGCTAGCTATGATCAGCTTGTTCGGGTGCACCGCAAGGCACTTCACGTCATCCGTGTGACCAGTGTAGTGCCTTTGACACTGCTCCTCTACATTGAACAGCACCACGACGGCTGCAATGGAGATTCTAGCGTCGATTTGTGTAAAGTTTCTTACCCTCGCATCAAGCCGGTCGTGACCTGCGCACTGCCCGCTAGCTATAATCAGCTTGTTAGGGTGCACCGCAAGGCACTTCACGTCATCCGTGTGACCAGTGTAGTGTCTTTGACACTGTTCCTCTACATTGAACTGCACCACGACGGCTGCAACGAAGATTCTAGCGCCGATGTGTGTGTAAAGTAGTAAAGTATCTTACCCTTGCATCAAGCCGGTCGTGCCCAGCGCACTGCCCGCTAGCTATTATTAGCTTGTTGGGGTGCACCGCAAGGCACTTCACATCATCCGTGTGGCCTGTATAGTGCCTCTGACACTGCTCCTCAACATTGAACAGCACCACGACGGCTGCCATGAAGATTCTAGCTTGTAAAGTATCTTACCCTCGCATCAAGCCGGTCGTGACCTGCGCACTGCCCGCTAGCTATGATCAGCTTGTTGGGGTGCACCGCAAGGCACTTCACGTCATCCGTGTGACCAGTGTAGTGCCTTTGACACTGCTCCTCCACGTTGAACAGCACCACGACGGCTGCCACGAAGTAGACGATCTCGCCGGTCGGGAGGAGGTAGAGATTGCTGCGGCAGTCCTTGCCTCTGGAAAATACAGGTTTAGCTGCTGAAAAAAGTCGCAATAGTTTTTCATTTCGTAAGTGCATAGGCAAATTGCTTTTAGGCCACCAAAAGACAGAATATTCGTTTTTAATATCTGCAGATAATACGGGCTAGTTTTATTCTATGTCTAGTATTTAGTATACTTACAGAGATTAATCTTTTTGACCTTACGTTTGAAGGTTAATTTGGGGCACTACACTTTTCGAATTCGCTGCGGTTTGTTAAATAAAATTATCTTCAGAAAAGTCATCAAAACTGCAAACTCACAGGAACCAAATCAACATAACGGATAGCTATATGATCCTGGTGAACATAAAACTGAAGTAGGCAGTTGCGCGCAACTATTGGCTGACTGCATCCAACGTTATCCCTTAGACCGGGGCTGCGAAGTAGAGGTACAGATGAGCCACCTACAAGGAAACAGATCCTGCCCAAGCTGTGCTTATTGATCCGTGGCCTTACTAACCACACTCCCTTTCAAAACCTGGCCATTCCCCCAACCAGTGACGTCATTACACAGTTGGGTACTCAAGCGTGCGTTGCGTGTTACAGTCTGACCTTGAGACGCCTTTGTTTAGCCAACACGTAATGTAAACCGAGTTTTTGTGCAGGAAATTCGAGATGGTGAGAAACAAAGGGTTGGTTTACGGAACGGACTTGAGGCATATTCTTGCTTGCTTGAGGGTCAGCAAGTCAGCCGAGGACGACGGGGTTATCCAACCTGACACCCTAGGATGGATACCCTGGGGGGATAGACTGGAAAAGTATGTCCAACCAGTCACCCTGAGCTAGGGTGGATACATAGCCAGGGGGAGACAAAGATATTTTAAGGAAGATACGTTATTCTCATACTTTGCTCACCAGAATCTTGTGCCGCGACTTAAGCGCGACAGTAAATAGAAAACGCGTAAGAGTGAAAGAGATAGCTATACTCGTTGACAGAGTGAATTGGTCTCCAGGGAACCAATTTCATGTCACACGTTTTGTGCGTTGGTGGAGTATCTACCTCCTCTTTGCGTATATAATATCTTTGGGGGGAGAATGGTTGGACATATTTTTCAAAGAATTCACCCTAGGCAGTCCATCCTGGGGTGGCAGATTGGAATAACCCCGGGGCACTTAATGAACTTACTTCTAATAAGAAGTGTTCTAACACTGTTGTTTTTGACCGCCATCTTTAGTTATAGACAGCAACTACTTGCTTGATATGTATATTGTTTAATTAAATTATGGAACTATCTTTCTTTCCGAAATCCGATGCCTCGCTTCAATATGTTTTAATCTTTAAAACAGTGGTATTTTAGGTTTGGAACATCCCAAGAAGGTATATTCGTTGATATTTAGGTCCATATTTTATTCAAGTTACTGCGTCGCTCTGACATACTTTGGTACTTAGCCGAAAAAGTAACAAGGTCGTCCATATAGGGAGTTTCCAATTCCCTAAGCAACAGTAATGTCTGTAGCGATAATTACTAGTTAGTAATAGTCCCAAAATGGTGGCAATTGGTAAATTGGGTAATGAATTTCAGTTTACACTTGACGAACTCGGTCACGCCAAGGTCTTGTAAAGGCCTTTTTACATAGAGAACTTTTAATTGAAGAATTTAATAATGTACTGAATTACGGCGTGTGGTGCCGGCTTAGAATATAGCATCACCCTACCCATATCATTCCCGCGGTGGGTGTCATAAGAATCGCCTAAGTGATTTTGAGAGCTGATCAGCTGATTGATGTGTATTGCAAATTTAGAGTCCTTTAAGTATTTTGATAGTCATTCAGGAGACTGAAAAACTGTGTATCACTGTAGTCACAGGTTGTCAGCCTGTCGCCTAAAATTACAATACACATCAACTCTCATATCCCTTAGTCGCTTCTTACGACAGCAACGGGGTAGATATGGGGTGATGCTATTCTAAACCGGCACCACACGATGATTTGATTGATAAATTTCTTAACCTCTAGCTTGCCTCTAGGTATCTATTTAATGACACAATAGGGACCTTTGAAAATGTTCCTTTAACCCTTATAATTATAATAAACGTAAGTGGAATTAAAGTCAACAATAGACAGGTCCAAAGGGATGATAAATAACATTATTACATTAGAAAATTAACCTGTCAGTGCCAGTGACATCATGATGGGAAAATAATTGATTGCTTTCACCATAATAGTTAATGTTAATGTTATTACGTTGCTATTGTGTCATAAAGTGTTCAAATTACTGAAAAATATTTTGTCAGACATGGATTATATTTCGTCGCTCTGTTCTTCAGATATAATTCTAGTTAACCATGTAGTTTCTTCAAGCTACTGGCATTCATCGCACTTTTAGAGAAAATCGATTAAATCTATCGATTTCACTCTTTTTTTTTTTTTGTCTATGGCCACCCTTTCCTGTCGCCTGACAGATGGCCAAGTACTCATTCTTTAACTTGCGCGGCATGATTCGCACGTTTTTTTACAAAAAACGTAAAATAATTGATAACTTCAGTGTTTAATGATGGGAAAACTAATTATTTCCCTACTTAAATTCAGTGATACACCGGGTGAGTGATTTTATGGTTTTTTTATGTGTCTTGATGTGATTGATTGACTGAGGTGTTTTTCACCTGATGCACCATTTTTTCCTTGACGGTGGGTCTACGACTCAATCCGCTGGAAAACCACACCATTTTTCCTTGATGGTCTCAAACCACTGGAAAGCCTGGAGGTTGACCGCGAGTCATCACGATGGCATTTTTGCATAGCAAAACATACGGTTCAAACTGGATCTATGTTATAAGTGTGCAATATATTCGCATAGGGCTTGCCCAAGCGATATATAACGTCTGGAGGTTATGCCGCGAGCTAACACGAAGACAAATGTTATATAATACAAATGGTTGCTGTCAATCTTTATTTCGTTGGTAATCGACCCCAGTCTTCCACGAAATACATCTTAGCCTAAACGATGCCCAAAAGTCATCAGTAACGTCTTGAGTTTATACCTTGACAAAATTTTATAAGAATATCTAATAAGTACCCGCTACCGATTTAAATAATCAAACAATTATTGGACACAACAGCACACAGCTCAACATAAACCTCTCTTTGTCTTATGATCTGTTTTTCACACGAACGTGTCATACCCAATGTATTCCTAAAAGTATATATAAAATTTCTACTTAGAAATAGATATGTTGACTGTTATTTGGTCGTTACTCGAACCACTAGACTATGTCACAAAGCTTACTAGCAGAAAAACAACTGTTGATTTGTGTCAAGTTATTACGCGAGAGCGTCATAATTTTCACCTATGCGATTCAATTTATTCGCATAAGGTTACTGATAGGGAATACATTTATTTTTCCTCTTATATACGGTACGCGCCCCTTTTTCCTACGAAAAAGAAGTAACTCGAAGGCAATGCCACGAGATAATGATGTACCTACTAAAACATGGCTAAGATTCTACATATCATATCACATCACCAAGGAATATTTCATTAATTACGTAAATTTTGTATATTATACAAAAACGTATCTATTTGTGAATAACACTGTTGAAGTCATTGCTGAAACTTGCAACTAATCGCAACAGTGTGCGCAGTTTTTTATACCATAGTAATACCCTAGCTTAAAATATACCCTTCAAAAATACAAGTAATTAATAATGCCAAATGCATAATATTACACGGGAAAACCGCAATATAAGTCACATTCTGTAAAAAGAACGCACCAATATTAGATTTACAAATATTTTTTTAAATCTACCTTCTTTTCGATTTACATTTTATCGAACCATGGTGCAATTGAGTAGTGAAATGTCAATTAAATTTCACGTACCTATTTGCCTACAGGTGAATTAGAAAAATATATTGGTATACAAATACCGTATTAAATACAACCAAACCAACGCATTGTGCTTACTTAACATATGGAAAAAATGTTTCTTTATTGTACAAACATAAATGTTTGTATCTTGTATTTAACCTACTTTGGATACCCTGTATTTATAATACTTTTGAAAAACCAATTAACTGGTTGTGTTCTATGCAAGTTTCCCGTTATTCAGGAAGATTTTAGGACGTAAGTTCTTTATAGAAAGAAAAGATTCAAGACAAGATTTTGTTTACTTCTTTCTAGTAGATTTATATTATATTATATCATATAATGATAGACACCTGCCAAAGCTTACTTCAATACGCTTATGGTATTACCTTAAAAAATCTTTTACATTTTTTTATTTTTATTAAATAAAACAAAGGATAGAATGATTAGTCGATTTGACAATACCTAACTTACCCAACCATTGGTTGCCCATCCCACCTCCCATAAAAGGGGGGGGGGAGGAGTGTGTACTGCCTGCAGGAATACATGTGTACCTATGTAGGTAGGTCTATACAGGCCAGATTCGTGCAAATATTGCGATTGGTCTATGAAAGTCCATCATTCAGAAAGAAACGAAGTAGATAATACCTAAATAATATCCTATTATTGAAAAATACAAGTATTTTCCTACTCGGTATGTTATTATTATTAAGTATAATTAATATAAATTAATTATTACTTACAATGTGATACTTTGATTATTCCATTTCATTTCATAAATTACCACATTACGACAAGAAATATAAAACATTATATTTTGAACACTAATAAATAAACCTATTTTGGGATTCACACTTATTTACCCAAACACATACATTTAACAAAAGCACATACATTAAGTGTTCAACTATTCCTTATTAGGAATTGAATATTATGATTTTTTATTTGTAAAAATATGTAACCTCTGTCCTAAGGTTATTTAATTTCAATTCAATTGGAATGTTATGTTACGAACACGTATTGCGAGGATAAAATTACCAAAATATTTTGGTAGTAGGATAAACATATTCTTCAGACAGAATAACTTAAATGACTTATGTCATATAGATAATTTCATGAATATTTCATACCCTGTCGGTATAAATGAAGGGTTAAAACGAGTAACATTTATATTTTTCTATACTAAACAATAGAAGATAATAAAATTATCTTACTTGGTGAACTATTTACTTCTTTTTTGATCAAACCTATTTAAATATTAGGTGGGATCTAAAATGTTAAATCTTATTCATAACTCGTTTGTTACGTATTTTACAAATACTTTTGAATTATCTCAGGACCTAACAAGGTTGCTGTTAGATTTTATGTGGGTAAAAAAGTTGTTAATTATTTACAGTAATGTAAGGAATACTCAATTAATTCGTTCTACGTAGATCCATACATTATGCGCCACAGTAGACAAAGCGTTTTATTATAAATATTGTATTTCGTTCCAATTTCAATGAAATTACTTACGAAATCAATAATATTCTAACCAAATGTTAGATTTTACTTGACTTCGTGTAAAAAATGAAAACGAGTAAATCTTTTTTCGCAATGTTTGATAACATTGTTTCAAAATAAGTCGGTACTCCTGAAAATAGTTAAATCTTGTACTTCCGCTTTTCAACCAAGTACAAGTTGTTAAGTGATAAATAAATTTGGTCCTATTCTAGTAGACATTGTTTTAATATTTAACAAGGAAATCAAATTATTTAATTTTATTTTGTCATGATTAGAAATACATGCAGTAACCTAATCAAAACATTATGTTCACCACGTTCACCACAAGAGTATCCTTGCAATTTACAAAAATTAAAAATTACCATTAACAAAATAGAATGTGAAAAACTTCAATAATTCAATATTATTATTATTATGACATACAAAAATAATATTGAGTTTTAGAACCAATAACAATATTGTTAGGAAGAAAATCTGTCTTCCCTCGTTCTGCAGGTACACAAAACTTTAAAATAATAAAATTGTCTGCCTATTAACATTCTGAGTATTTTGAATTGCTTTTATCAATAAAAGCAATGAGAAAAATATAAGTCATCAATAATAAAGTTAAATTTATTTATTGATTATTATAATAATAAAATTAAGTGTAACCACATAAACGTAAATTTTACCGTTTTATTATTAAAAAATAATTAAATCAAGTATAAACACATAAACGTAATTATATTACCGTTTTGACCAAAGTGTTGTTATTATTTGAAAGCAGACATTGATTCTTTAGGACATTAATTCTGAATGTCTGACTTTTGACTGTTTTAGTGTTTTATTATTGTATAACCAAAATCCTGCATCATTAATTCGTTTATTTTAAAGTTCTTTGAGAAAAAATAGCTTCAATAATTTAAATGCTTATTCAAAGACTATTTATTTATTCTATGTACATTGATTACAATTTAAGAATTATAATTCCTGTTTAAATAATTAAATTGGAAAATTTCGATGCTGTGTGTGTGAGTATACACGAAGTAAGCACAGTTAATTAAGTTCTTATAAAAAATTAATAATTTACGCCTTAATTAACTTTTTTATAGCGATTATTTCCATGATAACGTGAACCATATCAATAATCAAATATTTGTGTAGTTCAAAAATTGTCCTACACGTATACGAGTTTACAGGTACACTATAATGTACCATTCAAACCGAACTTGGAGTAGTTTAGCCTGAAAAAGCTTTTGAAGCAAAACATTTTTCAGATGTGTTTATAATCTTTAATAACTTTATATTTAGTTAAGTCAACATCATCATCATCACTGCTGGCTCACAGCGCTCGATGATAATGTGAAGATTATGGTTAATATTTAATTACCAGAAATAGAAAGAAAACTATGTTTTCAGCACCTTTTTATTTCAACGCCTTAGAAATTGCTTGCAAATGTGTAATGCTTGTATAATTTTTGACATAAGTACAAAAACAAAGATAATCAGAACTTTTATCTTAATCGGGGTTTGTGGTAAACCTATTTTAAGTAGTTAACTTAAAAATATGTTCAGAATAAAATAATTTAAAGTGAATGTACCTAATCCCTACACATAATCCAACTTATGTTTAAGGGCTGTCTGTACAACTGACTAATCTTTTCTATTATAATGTGTTGTGAAATACAACACAATATCTCTGAACATCTACATGGTTAACTAGAATTATATCTGAAGAACAGAGCGACGAAATATAATATATGATCAAACGAACTTACCAAGTGAAGTTCGATCGATATTATATGAGTCGCTCTGTTCGAAGATATAAGGTCCCTCCCACCCAAACCCAGTTGTATAATAGAAAAAGATTAGATCTACTGCTATCTCTAAAGAATGAGTACTTGGCCATCTGTCAGGCGACAGGAAAGGGTGGCCATAGACAAAAAAAAAAAAAGAGTGAAATCGATAGATTTAATCGATTTTCTAAAAGTGCGATGAATGCCAGTAGCTTGAAGAAACTACATGGTTAACTAGAATTATATCTTCGAACAGAGCGACTCATATAATATCGATCGAACTTCACTTGGTAAGTTCGTTTGATCATATATTATATGATGAGATTGATGAGCTTTGTCACGTATAGCTCATATCAGATATTTGAAACAATTAAGTTCTTTAGGTACCTATATATTTTGTAGCTTTTACGCAAGGACAGATTTTACGTGCTGATATTTTAGCTATCATTCAATAGCTTAAAACAAAACGCTGATAATTTATTTAAGGTCATACTTAATATCACATGGACTATTGAATACTTTTATGGTTTTACTAAACACCAAGGTATCGAAAAAATACCCACAATATTGTAAGAAATGGTATTTTCCCAGGATAGCAATGTTTAACTGAAATTATGGGACCGATATTGAAATAATGAAAGGGTATTAATTTCTAACTATGTCTGTGACCTTGGTATATGTTACCAATACCGTACAAACCATTAATCGATAAGAACAAAGCGATATGCCACTGATATTCATATTTAATTTGCTGGGCTTACTATTAATTATTTAACTGAGCTTTATGGGTTACGTTTTAATGAATGTTTTTTTTTTGTTTTATTTCGTAATGGCAATTATCCAACGGGTTTTAGATTTATAAATACTTTTTAAACTCTCAACGGATCGATGTTTGCATAGCCAGTATACAAAGGTATTTTAAGTATTGAACCGGGTCTATCGCGATAATTATTTAGGTAAACCTTTATAATTTACCTGTGTGTTGTGTGTGTATTTTAAAATGTGTGAAAACAATCCCTAGTGCTTCAAAAGTTATATATACAAAGGTATGTTCAAAATATTCTTTGCCGTTATTTGGCTTCTAATAGCATCAACTGCCTGCCCTTATCCCAATTTATTTGCGGTCGGCGCAACATGTCTTTCTCTTAAATTCATCTCTATCAACCGTCAAATCTTCGTTTACACCTTTTTGATTTATATCATCTTTTATCCAATCCTTCCAAACTTCGTTTAGGCTTTCCTCTCCTTCTGCGTTCAATGTCCATCCACATTCATATTCATTTCATTACTTTTTTCGTCACAAGCAATTCTAAACACGTGTCAAGGAAATGGGCAGTGGCATTCCCTTTGAATATAACATCTTTATGTACTGCACTCATCTGGGCATGTGAAATATCTCCCGATGGGGACACTTTCATTCAATAGAAGACTACAGGGGCTATTGATGAGGATGAGATACTTGTCTTAACGCCTCAATGTCAAAGGCTCCCAAAACATCCAGCTCTTTTTTTAACCTCTCAGTCAACTTACCTATAGCCATACATCCACTCCAACTTGAGCTTGCTCTGCGGCGGCGGCGCTACCTTCGCAGGGTCCAAGGCTTCCTGGTCGGACGGACCGTACAGGATGACTGGTCTGCCGCGAAGGTACATCCGCATGGTGCCGTCTTCTTCATTGTATTGGCAGGTGTGAGTGCTGGAAGGGTTAATAGGTTATATAAAAATGTAGAAAACTAATTTTGACACGAGTGGGAATCAAACCCAAATCTCCTGGAACACAGGCAACCTGACCCTGCCAGGATCACAGTTAAAAGTTCGAATCCCTCTCTTGCGAAAGTAGCTAATTGTTTTTGCCTTTCTTGTGCTACGGCGTAGCAAAAATAGCTACGGCGTAGCTATTTTAGAGTTTCTTTTTTTAATAGGAAATTTTGTTTATTAAATTATTCTCTAAATTGAAACATGTTTGAAATTTTTACCAACTGCCTACCTATATTGTTTTTGTTGCATAAAAAACATTTGTACTTATATTAAGTCACAACATGCTTATTTAATTCAAAAAGGAAATCATCTTCAAAATCTTATCGTTTCCTTACAGCATTGTTGCCTGGAAGATATCATTAGAAAATAAGGTGAAATTCACTAAATATTCAGATACTTACGTATTTCACAATTAATTCTTACCTATTTTACTTGAGTTAAGATTAAGGTCAGTGATGTGTAAAATGTAGGTATTTGAAAGCGTGCGACAAACCCAGTTACCAATACGTTTACCAAGAAAAATACCAATCTAATGATTAGAGCAATTAAAATGTGGGTTAGTAATTCCATTAAAGGAAATAATACAACTAGGTATGTTAATAACAACAATGCTTCCGTACATTTATGTTACAAAAACTTTTGTAGATTAAACCTGTAACTGTAACATTTAGAAAAAACAAAATCAAACAAAAAGTCAAAAACATCCAAACAAATGCATTGCACAAGATATGGCACAAGACAAGACACTTTTTTATGCAAAAGAGTTCCCAAGCAACTTACATCGGGTTGAATGACATTGTATAACTGCTTTTTATTTGGCTGCCTGCCCACAGAAGGAAAGAACCCACGCAGAAAGCCACCAAAACACGACTAACTACAAAACGGACCAAATGTGAATAAAGGATAATACAAAAGCAATATACATGTTACACTAAATGCGTGCTATCTGATAGTGATCGCAGATAACAGCGAAAACTACTAAACGGTTTTTTGTTTCGTATCGAATCAATACCTTTCGTCGGACATGGCGCCAAAACGAGCTAACCTCACTTTTGCACTTTTTAAGTTCCGAAAATAGGCACAAGAAAGGAGGCCGCGTACGCGAAATGTTTTAAAACTTGTTTCCGAACACTGGCTGGTATTAAAACAGCCGGCTTATGAGAAAAACGCCGGCAGACTGAGGAGAGGCGGCACTGCGGACCGTGACCGAGTTTCAGATCGTTAGCATTCGAGTTTTTCTTTTTGTACGCTTTGCCTTGCTCGTTTTATTCAAAATCCGCTATTTTGAATGAATGGAACTCAGCAACAGGTAGTTTACTACGCGATTAAGTGATAGTTTTGTTGCAAAGTTGGCAAGATACCTAGTTGCATTGGTATGAGTCATTCTATACGTCTTTATGTTCATTTGATGACACTGACGTGTACATACAAACAAACTAATGTATAAAGCGAGGTCCATCAACGAAATTACCTTTTTTTTTGTATAGTGGACGCGGAAATAATGTAATGATACAATAAACTAGTATTTTGGTCTCAATCTCAATGCAAAAGAGGTCAAAGTCAAGGCGACTGTTAGACAGTATGATTGCCTTGACAATGACTTGGAGTATATTTTCATGCAGGTATTACGAAATTATCTGTATTTGATGATAATGATCTGGCATTTGCCTGTGTTTTTGTCATTTTAATTGTTTTTTGCCAATGAATGACAGAGCGAGATAGGTTAAGCAAATAACTGAGTAACTTTCCCATTAATTCTTAAACAATGCAACAGTTAGAGAGCTTCTATCGTTTTCAATTTAAGAACGTTAGTTTTCAATTTAAGAACGCTACTCACTATTTCTCTGCTCACCTTTGCATAAAATTAATATTCCGTGCGAAATATCATGTTTCGGAGGAAAGAGATTAAATTAGACACGTTCTTAAGGACATTGTACTGAACAATTTTCAGGGACCAATGCTGAAAAACGAGAACCTGCCATAGTAAGTCAGTCAATTATGTATGGGAGGTCGGAGAAAATATCGTTTTTGAACATTGGTCCCATAGAGAAAATTGTTCAGTATCATGGCCTTCACAACGTCTCAATTTAATAAGTATATTTCCCCTGGAACACGGTGTTTAAAGAATTCGTGTTTTTTCCTCAGAATAGGGATACGCACCACCTACTCTCTGCCTAGGTAGATTATCCTCGTTCAGTGAGGCGAGTAACCGTCGGGGCATGTATCCAGTCTATTGTAGTGACACAGCCATTAGAGGCCAAGATTAGAAGCAATCAGATGTCACGTCGTGGGTGGGCTTGAGTGTTCGCCTGTTTGGGAATTTTCCCTTCTTTAGGCATAGTAACCCAAGCTAAAATTAGCTCAGGTTCCACTATACGTTACTCAGACTGATCAAATGAGACTAATCAATCAATATATCGTGTCTTAAACTTGAACTTAAAAAATTATTTAATTTTAATAAGGTTTTTATCGGCTTTATTTTGCGTCTTCGAGCAATTTAAGAGTCTAGTACCATCTGTAAATCTGTATCAAGTATCTATCTACTACCTTATTCTGTGCCTTGCGGGGTAGATATATCGCGGTAACTTTAACACCTAATTTATCTAAACTTTGACATTTTTATGACTTACGCACCACCTACTCTCTGCCTAGGTAGATTATCCTCGTTCAGTGAGGCGAGTAACTGGCGAGGCATGTATCCAGTCTATTGTAGTGACACAGCCATTAGAAGCAATCAGATGTCACGTCGTGGGTGGGCTTGAGGGTTCGCCTGTTTAGGAATTTTCCCTTCTTTAGGCATAGTAACCCAAGCTAAAATTAGCTCGGGTTCCACTCTAGGACTCGGCAGATCCTTATTGCTAGTGCCAAGATAAAAGTTACAATTTATTATTATTATTATTATAAGCCTGAAGTGTCCCACTGCAGGGCAAAGGTCTCCCCTTCTTCCATTTTTCCCTGTCTTGGGCCACCTCCATCCAGTTACAAACTAACAATACACAGTTTTAATTGGGTACATATTTTGCCGTCAAAATAGGGCCCTTTACCCGTACTATAAAGTTACCTACTAAGACTAATCAGGACATTTCTTAAACTTGGACTTGATAATTGATAAAATCATGTTCTTCGTCAAATTTATTTCGCGTCTCCCACCAATTTAAGAATATCCATTCCCATAATAACCTACGTAAAAAATAATTGCAATATTAAACTAAGAATAAGTACTAGGTACCTTTACCTCTTATCTTTGTAAAATTGTAAAGTTAGAAAATTTTATGATTTTGCCTTCGCCATCTATTGTTGAAAATTAAAAAAAAGCCTGATCTCAATGTTGTCTTATTCACCTACATTGTTACTAACACCAGCTTTAGATGGTAGACGTAGGTATAGTCTACAAAACAATCCACCGTCCATCAATGGTGTGTGAAGGTCAGACGGATCATTTATCTGGATTCTCGACAAGAATATGCGATGTTTCCGTAAAACATTTAACACATACACAAACTACACCTACATTGTCAGGATTAAAATTGTTAATTAATACTGCTTCGCATGATTTATACTTATAATCTGGTTTTTTAGCTCATAGATGTAGATTTCTGCATAATCGCTTTAGCTTTTTATTAATATTGTACAGATATCTACAACCCAATTACTTTTTGTTTACCATGTTCCTTAGGATTTAATCTCTTAAGATCATATCATAACATTAGTGTTCCAATTAAATTTTATGAAACAAGTTATTGCTGCTTAACTTACCTCTAATGAATGAATATCCAACCTAGAAAAAGATAGTAGGCCAACCACCAAAAGTGAAGAATTATTAAGAGGGCTAAAGAATCACTTACCTTTCCTTTATTGTCATAACATAACACACCTAAAAAAGTAACCAAGGCCAACCACCAAAAAGCAGGAGAGTGAAAATGAGAATAAAAAACACCAACACAAGTGACAACAATTAAAAAACCATACAGAATTCTAGGCAGGGGACATTTTCCACATTCTATTTTAAATCTAGAATTCTGTATTTTAAATATACTCATCTGTAAAATAGAAACCAAATGAAACCACAAAGCGAAAGTGAGAAAAAATTACTCCCTCCCAAAGTGAGAAACCCAGCACCGTGTCCTGAAAAATCACCAAACTTGACTTACCCGTGTTTGAGTATAGGCCCGTTTTGAGACGGCTTAGCATACAAATTCAACATGGATTTTGTCGAATTAAATCTAAAGAAACGAAAATATAAGATTAACAACTAAATAAATATATTTTTAAAGCTAGAAGTGCACTGCTTTGCATAACATGACAACTTTTAAAAAGCGTGTAATAAGAACAAATTACAACTGGACAAAGAATAAATAATAGTGCAAAATTGTACACAAAAACAAGATACTAATACTAGGTAAATTGGTAAACACATACATTACATTCATACCTACTTTACTCGGAAACAAGATACAAATATTTATGAAAACTGAATTTTAAACACCATGACTGGTGGTCAAAATATCATCTTCTTGCCCTTATCCCAATTACTTGGGGTCGGCGCAACACGTTTTGTTGAACACAAAATCGAGTTGCAAAAGGATTTGGCTTAATTTTACGACCGGCCGCCTACCAGACGTCAACCCTCCTTGGGAATGCTTTTGTAGTGGATTAACCGCCACCATACGGTTGGCCCTGGCTGTTTGGGTTGGGTTTATCCCTCGGTCGCCTCTTACGACCCCCACGGGAAGAGAGGGGGTGGTGCTATTCTACTCTGCCGGGTAAATAAAATAATGGGTAGTTAATAAAATGCCAAACATGTATGTTTAAATAGTACCTCATTCATTAGTCCAATGGCACAGTAGTTCTCAGTTTGTTCTCAGTATCTTCTCATGCCGTGTGATGCCGGCTTAGAATAGCATCACCCCAATTCTACCCGCGGGTGTCGTAAAAAGCGACTAAGGGATATCCATCCAGGTAATGGGCAGCAGCGTTCCCTGTAAATGTAACATCTTGGCACTGCGCTCGCCAATCCGCCTGCCAAGCGTGGTGAGTATGGCAATACCCCCCCGATAGGGGGAGGCCCATGTCCAGCAGTGGACTATTGTGGCTGTTATGGTATGGTATGGTATCTTCTCATTCTCATTGGACAGTCGTACTACCTAGATTATTTGAGTAGGTAACTTAGCATTCTTCTAGTCAACTTGGTGAGCCAGTAAGTATCATATGGTTAAGCAAGCCCATCTCCAACTGACCTGGTGTTGGGTAGCAACCCTTGCGCGTTGAAGTCACCCGTGGAATTCCACCTCTTGGTCAGCTGGTTCCCAGGAGAAGCGCTCTGGTTGCTGGACGTAGAGTTGTTTCTCGATCTAACAAATATTAGCCTCTAGCTATACTTAAAGCTTGGAAGAATGGGGAATTAGAGTTAGCAGGTTCTAATTCCACATTCTATGAAAATAATTACTTAGCATACAATTGAGCGTAAATAAATAGGTAGGTACATAGATAAAAAATGCTAGGAAATAATATGTACGAGCCTTAACTTAAAAACTAGAACAAACATGGAATGTAAATTCGCTAAATAAAGAATGATGAAATAGATAAAGTATCTAATATGTGCATCCTAGGCTTTCTTGGTTAAGCTTACAAACTAGGGTTTTGTGAAAATCAAGCACGTAGCCACATACTAACTAACTTCGCTGACTCAGCGACAGCGACCCAAAATGGAACAGAAACGAGCTTTCGCCATTGATCCCTGTCCTGCGCGATCTCCTGCCAGTTGTTGACTTGAAGATCGCGCAAGTCAGTATCCACCTCATCTCTCCAGCGGTACCTAGGGCGTCCCATAGGACGTCCTGTGGGACGACCCATGTAGGTACGCTCTTTAACTCCTCGATCTATTACCATTCTCTCTATATGGCCGAGCCTACAGAGTCAGTAAGTCTTAGTCTCCCCGATTATGTTTGCCTGACATACCTACCTAGCTTAGTATCTTATATGGATGACTTTGTAACCATTTATTTTATGATGTGCGAGGTAGGCATACCAGTATGTAGAAACTTCTTTCTTTACAAAGTATGAACAGCCCCAAGTAGATCAGAGGTAGCTGTAGGTATAGGTTATTCTCGTAGCTTTTATACGGATATAGAAATTGACTTGATGTTTATCCTATAAATCCATGCGAAACCTCTGAAACGAAAGGCAGAAGCAAGGCCTATTTATTGATACACTCAGATCAGTTCGTTACCGAACCACTCCTAAGCCTAGCCATGCTAAAAAGCATGTATAGGTACCAGATCTCAACAAATACCCATTCAGATCGTAGATGCTAGGACCAAAACTGTAGCGACCAGTCATAATCGTATCTTCCAACACATATTATTCTATGACAATGTTAAAAATGGAAGTGTCCTGTGTCTTGTGAGAATCAGATCGCTTGATTATGTTATTTTTTCTAAAAAAACATGCCTAAGAAACGGCCACTTATCTAGATTACGATATGCCCCAGGGGATGCCCGTCTTCCGCCTAATCATAAAACATTCCCCTGTTTTCTTTCCGAATACATGTAGAGCAATTTTAACACATAAAACGCCACAATAGGAATACTGACTCGGACCTATAGACGGTTGGATGATGCGGCGCGGGGGTGGCCCTGGGCGAAGGCGACGGGGCTGGAGAAAGTGATGAGGAAGACGCCGGGGAGTCCGACTGCAGCGAGCCTGTGGACTGGTGCTGAGGGCCGCGTCTGGAACAGATGGAAACACAGGTTTTACTTTTATAAATTTAGTTTTCAATAGGCAGGTACTTGCTATTGTAAGGTGATGTCGGTTTAAAATAGTATCTTCTTTTTATTATATCAAACATTTAAAAAAAATGCAGAGCCCCAAGTCTGCTATTACTATTGCTATTGTAATGCTAGTGACACTAACTGTTATTCTTAAATACGAAACTACTTGAATACCAACTCATCCAACTGACATCGACGCACAACTGTAACGATTTTCGTTTAACAGACTTCGGCCCCTGGTATGCTGATAGCTATCAAAGGTAAGCTTATCTTAATGAAAAGATCCAGGCATCACGTAAACCTTGACTATATTTGTACCCCTGGCCTGTAAGTGTCGTAAAGGGCGACTAAGTAATAAATCCAGGGCAAGCAGCGGTCCTTGTGAAATTCCTCTCCTTTTCATGAGCCCGTAAACTCATCAAGAGAGAGGGAGAGGTGCACATCCTGCAGTGGACTTTAGGTAAGTACTTAGTGCAGATAGATGCACGCTTTTACGTCTGGACTCCACAAGCTCATCAAGCAATTGACGACCCAGCCGGCGGGGATACGGAGGTGCCTCATTTGTGCCCTTCTTGCTCTTCTTTGGCAACTACCGGTACAAACTAGGTAGACTTAGTCCGATCCGTTCTTCCCAGAACAACTCGTAAGCCCAGTCTCATCCCAAGAGCATGATTGGGCTGGTTGTTCGAACAACCACACACACACTTTCGGGTCCTCGCTTCCCACCAAATAGTGTAATTTTAATGCCCTGGGGCCAACAATGCAATGCCAATTATCAAAAAAGCTCTTACCTCTGTGGTAAGGAAGAAGCACTGGATCCATAGCTGGAGGTTCGTTTCGCTGTCTCCCGGTACGAGGGTTGTCTGAGCCTTAACTCTCTGGTAGGAGTGCCTGTTGACCCTGGAAGAAGAAAGAGAGAGCCCGCATTAGAAACAGTTTGGAAAGAAAAGGATGAAATGCTTTTCCTTATGGTTTCTGCAGGTTCTATCTAATGGCGACAACGACGCGCGTCAACGACGCCGTCAAATTTTGACGGCGTCGTTGTCGCTGCGGTCTTGCAGAAAAACCCGACCGCATCCCATACAAACTCTAAGCACAAAGTAAGTATTGGCTAGCGCAATCCAGAGAGTCGGCTTCGAGCAAACGCGGCTAAACTCACTCAGACATCCACACGCTTCGTTTACGCGCTCTGTGGAACCGTGTCGAACCGGTAATGGTTGAGTGTGAACGGCGCATTCGGTGCGGGTGGACGGAATGGCGAGTAAAGAAAAATATTTTTGTGCTGTGTTGGAGTGTAATAACACCACAGAAAATTGTGCATTATCAGTTTTCAGTTTCCCACGCAATAATGAAAAGTAAGTAGAACCCTTTTATTTGATAAATAAATAGATACCTACTTCAAAACACTAGAAATGGTGGGATTTATTATAATAATAATCTTATTTTTCGTTCGTAATATGTGCTTCAGCGTTTTAGGTACGTACGTAGAAGTAGGTAGGTTGCGCTTTTGTTTGGTTTGGTAGATTTAGGTAGGTACCTACCCACAATAGATAGATACCTAGGTACCTAGTCAGCATTTGTGGTGAAGCGATGAGTACCGAAATACCGATAGCAAAAGGTCCAGGTTATGTGTCATCTTCATTTCCGACAATCAGGTAGGTACCTATGGTAGTCCAAATTGACTTTTACGATCCTGAATATTTTTTCATTTTTTCGTCACGGCAGCCGGTGACTTTCGAAACTATAGTAGGTATACTTCGAAACTAAGGTAAGCACCTGTCTACCTACCTACCAACTTACAGCTACAGATACAGCTTCCATGCCCGAATTTTTTGCGTCCCCGCGTTTGTCATGTGATCATGTCGTCATGTTCATGTCATGATAGGTAGGTACTTACCAACCTACCTACCTACCGTTCCCAGCGCGTATCGCCCGCCCGCCAATACATTGGTAGGTAGGTAATCTGTGTGCGACTGACTAGTGACGGTACGTTTGATTTTCATGATGGCTTGACTCCCTGTTCAAAAATACCTACCTTCCAACCATAGGTACCTAACCTATTAAAGTTCGTGACGGCAAGATAGGTATGTTTTAGGCCTTTCTTTTAGATAGATACACTTCTTTTCCGTGGGAAACACCGACGAACGACGTGAGGAACCCTTTGTCCTGTCGGTCATCGCCGCCGGCCGGTCCTCTACCTTCCAACTACCTACTAACCTACCTTGTCTCGTGACCCAAACCCATTGCCTATCTACCGGTTTAGGTGGGGACCTACTTATTTCCTATTAGAAATATGACTTTCTACTCAGGTAGGTTCCTACTTCCATATGAAAAAAAAATTTCATAACGGCCAGGTAATTTAGGAGCTTATCAATTGTATATACCTAATTCATACTTACAAACGATAGGTAACTTCATTAAAAAATCAGAAAGTACAAGTAGCAACCCTAAAGAGTAGGCATAAGTGAGCGAAAGAAGGGGCGAGCTGGCCTTCTGTAAATTCTCTATTTTGTGCTCTAAGCTTCTCAGCGCGCTGTCAACGTGACGGCGTCGTGGCGCGCCGCAACGACGCCGACGCTCGGTCTTTCTGGTTCCCCATACAAACCCATACAAACCAGTCATTTGACAGCGACAACGACGCGCGTCGATGTCGCTGTCGCTTGGTTTTTAAGCCTACCATAAGTTAGAAGTTTGTTGCAAGATAAGTATTGGTTGAGTTAGAAACTAGTCTTTCCTGTTGCAGTTTTTGCCTCTGCCGTCACCTATCTGACGATATGTCTTCTTCCTTGTGCATTCGATAAGCTGGTGGATCAAAGAGTAACACACAAAAGCTGAGTTTGCTAACATGCGGCACCCATTGATGCGTCACCTTCAAGTAGGTACCAGCAAGTGCGTTTACCAAACAGCTTTTTTCGCAGCGTATCAGACACAGAAAAGCTGCAAGAGCTCGGATTTATTTTTGATTTGATGATAGACATCTTGAACTTATACTAGCGGGCCATCTCACGAAAACAATCTGATGTTACATAAAAAAAAAACATACTTACCTACTTCAGCAAAATGTATGGAACATTGTTTTTCTTTTCGTGATTTCGCAGATGGCTTGAAATAATAGACGCCTAGAGTCACCAGTTTAATTAAATGCCCGCTTTCCGATTACACACTGTATTAGTATTAGTTATGTCAGACTTGCCTGTATAACCCCCATTTCTCTGCTGTGTAGGTGCTGGAGGAGCTCGTCCTTCCAAAGCGTTCAGTCTTCGCAGAGCATCAGCTAAGGTAGACCGAAGACATAGCAGCTCTTCAGCCTGCCTGGCACACTTGGGTTAGACACTGAATCGTAATGTAGACTTGCCTGTATAACCTCCATTTCTCTGCTGTGTAGGTGCTGGAGGAGCTCGTCCTTCCAAGGCATTCAGTCTTCGCAGCGCATCAGCTAAGGTGGGTCGAAGACATAGCAGTTCTTCAGCCTGCCACGCTCCCTTGCCTTTGAGCTTCGATATTTGAAGTAAACTGACCTGTATATCCGCCATTTCTCTGCTGTGTAGGTGCTGAAGGAGCCAGTCCTTCAAAAGCGTTCAGTCTTCGTAGTGCATAAGCTAAGGTTGAGCGCAGACATAGCAGCTCTTCAGCCTGGCTCACTCCCCTGACTTTAGAGCTTCGATATTTGAAGTAAAATGACCTGAGTAACAGATATTCCTCTCCTGTGTAGGTGCCGAAGGAGCTCTGCCCTCCAATCCAAAGCATTGTCTTTTAAAGCATCAAATATAGTTGATTGAAGACATAGTAGCTCTTTGACCTGCCCCACACACTTAGCTTTGAAACTAATTCATAATATTTACTTGCCTGAGTAACCCCCCAATTCTCTACTGTGTAGGTGCTGGAGGAGCTCTGCCCTCCAAAGCGTTCAGTCTTCGCAGCGCATCAGCTAAGGTGGACCGAAGACATAGCAGCTCTTCAGCCTTTCTTACACACTTGTGTAGACTTGCCTGTATAACCTCCATTTCACTGCTGTGTAGGCGCTGGAGGAGCTCGTCCTTGCAAAGCGTTCAGTCTTCGCAGCGCATCAGCTAAGGTAGACCGAAGACATAGCAACTCTTCAGCCTGCCTCGCGCACTTGAGTTAGACACTGAATCGTAATGTAGACTTGCCTGTATAACCTCCATTTCTCTGCTGTGTAGGCGCTGGAGGAGCTCGTCCTTCCAAAGCATTCAGTCTTCGCAGTGCATCAGCTAAGGTTGAACGCAGACATAGCAGCTCTTCAGCCTGCCTCACTCCCTTAATTTTGATTCAATATTAGAAGTAAACTGACCTGTGTACCCGCCATTTCTTTGCTGTGTAGGTGCTGGAGGAGCTCGTCCTTCCAAAGCGTTCAGTCTTCGCAGCGAATCAGCCAAGGTTGAACACAGACATAATAGCTCTTCAGCCTGCCTTGCACACTTGAGTTAGACACTGAATCGTAATGTAGACTTGCCTGTATAAGCCCCATTTCTCTGCTGTGTAGGTGCCGGAGGAGCTCGTCCTTCCAAAGCGTTCAGTCTTCGCAGCGCGTCAGCTAAGGTGGACCGAAGACATAGCAGCTCTTCAGCCTGCCTCGCGCACTTGATCTCGAGTTCCGCTACCCTTGCGGCCAGCCCTGCCCCTTCGCCCTCTAGCATTTCATCTGGAATGGAAAGAAATGTTCTGGTAAATATCAAATTTATGAGACAGTATCTAAACACAGCTTGCAGGGAAGGTTGAGGCATGATGTCATGAATTTATACTATTTGCTACCTAGGTTTCAATATGTTTACTTAAATGTATTGTTTGTTCTGACGTCAGCAGGCCTTGAATGTTAGATTTTGCAGACATGATTAATTTGTAATCATGACTTAACTTATGCTTCATATTTGGAACACTATTTCCCAATGTTATCTAAGATTTTTTTTTACGGTCATTCATTCATTACGCATGACCTTTCTATGGTACCTACTTTACTACCACCACCTGTAGAAAGTACCGAACATATTGTTTCAAATCAAATAAACATTCAAATCCAACACATTTTCGGCCAATGACCGTATCGAAACAGACTTTCGAGTACGCAGCGAAAACAAAAATTGCGGATTCAGAAGTGCTATGCCATTGTATGCTGGACAATGGTTTCGTATGCCATTTGCATTGGCATGTTATTGATGTAGAAACGCCAAGGACGACCATTGCAATTTATTTTAGGCATCCTGCGTGTTTAGCAGAGTGTGGAATGAAGGAGAGATTTTTGCACTACTTATCTTGAAAATACGTTGTCATTTTCGTGTGTCTACGTTGTCTAAGCCAAGACTCAGTTATTTTAACCAATAAATTGGCTACCGCGATAGATTTCATATAGTTTTAGATTTTGTTTTTGCTCTACAAGCTCTTGGGATGAGCAAAGGCTGGGACGGTTTCAATTACGCGCCACTACAATAGGCCAATTTTTGATCAGTTCCATTTCAAAAGAGGCCTCGACGAGGAATGTCAAAGCCTTTGCCTGATTTTGACAGCTTTCAAAAACTTCTTGAAGTGGCCCTAGAGAATAGCAATAGTTTTTAGCTACAAGACGCTAATGTTTAATGCGAGAGCCCTTCTTCTTCTTCCTGTGGGACACCGAGTCGTTCAACGATCAATTTGTCTTTATCGACACTTTCACTAGAAAACTATTCTTATCACCCACCCAGGCTCACATACCGTGTTCAGCTTTGCATATCCATTAACTCAGTGGGTGTGTTCAAATTGCATAAGGCTTGTAAGGAAGGCTTGCTACAACATACGTTCGAGATTTTATGGCTGCTGCCTTACTATGAAAAGTACATTCTGAGTTTAATAGGCTATTTAAGTCTTATACGTGTAGGTAGATACTTATGTTTGAGATGTTCGAGGTTAAGCTACGGGAAATCCTTATTTTTCCTTATGAGACGATTTTTTTATCATTCACGATAAGCACGTTGAAGCTTGATAAAAAAAAGTTCTAATTCCCTTGACAGAAAATTTAGCTTAGTAGAACCATATACTTACCACTCCCTTAAAACGTACCTATTCCTGCGCTGACAAAGTTCGTAATCTGCCCTTCGCTGATCGTATCACATTGTTTGTCATATAGGCATAGGCATGATGTAGCGTTAACGACTATGTGTCAAGGTAAGTAATAAATAAATATTTAATCATAGAATGAATGAAATATGACAACTCACGCGATAAATCTTATAAGTAGGATGTCATATTCGGACAATCGCAAATATCGCAAATCGCAATTCTGGTGTAGTCTCGGGGTGTAGTCTATTCCCAGTGTCTTGAAATGACGTGACCACCAGCCTGAACGGGAGGCCAAGTTACGCTGGTCGCAATACTTAGATACTACGCGGCCAGTGTAACTTGGCCTCCCGCTTAGACTGGTCCTGACACTATGATTTTAAATGGGCTAAAGATAGATACAGAATTACTTAATCAACTACAACTTACGCCAAGCAGCATAGACATCGTTCATGGTGTCTCCAGGCGAATCGCTGGCTCTGGAACTTCTGGACTCCCCGTGACTGTCCATTTTGAACTTTATTCACTACTTCATAAAGTCTCAAACTGATAAACTTTCATAGTTCACTTTCACAGTTAAGGGTCTTGGAATTAAATTCACGTAATATGGTCCCATCACTTTTAAATTCGTTAGAGGTCATATTTTTCATAGTTTTGAACATCACAGTTATTTAAACCTATTGCAAGAGGCTGTGACACAATTTTGAAGAATTAATAACATTGGTTTTCGTAGCATCAAATTTCGTTTTTAATTTGCATGTTATGTATTTTAAAGCTGGTTGTTATCTATCACAAAAATCAAACCCAAGACTAAATCCAATCGTACCATACTTCTATCAACTAAACTTTACTAAACTAGCTATTACAACTCATAAATTACTTTAAACTCACGTAGTAAGTTTCTCTGAAGTCATTAAGCAAATTATATACCGTTTTCATTTCATTTCGCGTTTCTCAGACACAATAATTGTGAATGCATCAAAACATCATTAGAAGAAACTAATAGTATCAGGCGTTACATTGCGGAAGTCCATCTTGATGAAAATGATAGAAATATATTTAGCTTCTTCCGCACCTAGGATGGTTATGCTGCTGAGTGAACCACAGTACGACCGCAACCTAATGCAAATGTACTAGCGATTAACACACCAACACCGCAACCACCGTTTTACACTCTACACGTGTTTCACTCCTCCACGGAGCATCCTCAGGAGATCACGGTGGTTGCGGTGTTGGTGTGTTAATCGCTAGTACATTTGCATTAGGTTGCGGTCGTACTGTGGTTCACTCAGCAGCATAACCATCCTAGGTGCGGAAGAAGCTAAATATATTTCTATCATTTTCATCAAGATGGACTTCCGCAATGTAACGCCTGATACTATTAGTTACTTAGAATCGGCAAGCGTAGCTGAACAGGCACGATTGTACATCAAGTTAACAAAATTGCATCGAGTAGCAGCCCAAAATGTTTGGTTTAACCAAGAATGCAGGCGGCTACAGGTGGTTCCAGGTTATATTAACATCCGTTCCAACACGACCAGTCGTTCGGCTAGTTTAGCAATTCGTAAAGCTCAGAAGGCCTGGTTAGATGCGGAATCTCGCCGGTGGTTTATGGTTAGAGATAATCTTAAATTGCATATTAAAGTTTTACATACGGAGCTCTTGTATCATTTACATAACGTCGAGTTTGATTTGTTAGATCAAAAGGCAAGGGATTACGCATCACAGGCTGCGCATGAAAAGTATTTGACACAGTCGAAAAAGTTAAATAACTTGACTTCTTCGACTGAGCATGGTGGTGGTTTTTACCGTGGGAGCAGTAAGGACAAAAGCGGTCAGGAGAAACGTCGTAGGGGTAATCGTGAAGCTAATGGTAACATTGGCAGCAGTGATGGTGCTAGGGGTGACGGTTTTGTAGGTAGGAGTCATGGTGAGGAACGTTCCGGAAACAGTAGGGGTAATCGTGAAGCTAATGGTAACATTGGCAGTGATGGTGCTAGGGGTGTCGGTTTTGTAGGTAGGAGTCATGGTGAGGAACGTTCCGGAAACAGTGGCGGTAGTAATGAAGGTCCAGCTGGAGGCAGCGATGGAGGTGGGGGTGATGTTGGGGAACGTGCAGGAACCAGTAGCGGGAATAACGTAGACGGTGATGGTAGTGGTGATGGTGGAAGTAGGGAAGGTGATGGTGATGGTAGGGAAGGTGATGGTGATGGTAGGGAAGGTGATGGTGATAGGGGTATTGGTACAACTCCTCATGTATTCTATCCACGGGTGAAGAACTTAACCAGCGTGCAATTTACCACAAACGAACTATCGTTGCTGGGAAAAGGTTTGAAGTACAACATGACGCCAAGGCTAACACAGCAAACAGTTGAGGAGTTAGGTGTAGACACAGAGTTAGCATGCATGATTAATGGTACAGATAACTTGGTGAAGGGAATTGTAGCTAATGAATTAAAGAAGCAAGATCTTAATTACACCATTGGACCTGAGATACGAACAGTGAAATCATTGAAACACAAAATTAATAGCAACAATCTTATAGTCACAAAGGCAGATAAAGGCAACACTATAGTCGTTTTGAATAACAGCGAATATATCAACAAGGTAAACGATGTAATTCAAAATGATGATTTCACTGTTCTACGCTCGGATCCAACGGCCAAGTACAATGCAGAAGTCAAAAGGGCTATTGATAATTCGAAATACACTTTTCCAAGTGAGAGTGCTTCCAAGTATATAGTTCCCATGAATCCTCAGGCTCCTGTGTTGTACGGTTTACCTAAGATACATAAAGACAGCGTTCCTGTTCGTCCTGTTGTTTCGTACATCGGTTGCCCTGCATATGAGTTAGCTAAAAGGTTAAACACTATCATTAAGGACAAATCAGGTTTTTCACCAAAATACGGTTTACAGAATACGCAAGACCTAATAAAGAAGATAAAGGATGTTGTTTTGCCCACTAATTCTATGTTACTTTCACTGGATGTGGACAGCTTGTTTACTAATGTTCCCTATGAAGAAGTATTAGTTTTCCTTTCCGATATCTTAGAGAAGAAGAAATTACATCCAGAGGAGGTATCAGAGCTTATTGAGTTAACGAAAATATGCATGCAACAGAACTATTTTAGGTTTAATGGTACTTATTATAGGCAGAAAGAAGGGTTGGCTATGGGGTCTCCACTATCTCCATTGATGGCGGAGATATTCATGGACAACTATGAAAATAAGTACATCGTGGGCAACAGTAATATCCTTTATTACTACAGATATGTTGATGATATACTCATATGCTGGACGGGTACGAGGCAAGAATTAGATTCTTTTGTTAGTAGTCTCAATACTTTGCACCCAAAGATTAAATTCAAATTAGAATTGGAACAAAACTGCGCAATTAACTTTTTAGATTTGACTATCACACGGGAACGTTGTCAGCATGCCTTTGAAGTATATAGAAAACCAACTCACACTGACCTGGTCATTCCGTCGACTTCTTGTCACCCTTGGCAACACAAGTTAGCGGCTTTTCACAGTTACGTAAATAGGTTATTAACTTATCCACTATCCTCACGAGCATATGATAAAGAGTTGAACACCATTTACTCGATTGCGGTTGCGAACGGATACGAACGGCGAATGGTGGACGGGTTAATCAGGAAAAAGATTGGTCAACAGGTTTCTAGTCGTTTGTACTCAGCGCCACAGGAACGTGATGTTCATCACTATCGGTCAAGCTTACTGTATGTCGGGCCCATCTCAGACAAGATTTCAAGAATTCTGAGGAACAATGATGTTCATGTGGCGTTTAGGACTAACAACACCATCCGTCGGGCGGTTTGCAACGGCAAAGAGAAGACTGAGGTTGGTAAGAAGTCGGGCGTATACAAACTTGCATGCGATGAGTGTAGTGGGGTCTACGTAGGTCAAACTGGTCGTAGTTTTAATACTCGTTATAAGGAACACATCTCGGCTTACAGGAATGAGCGTCCAGAAAGATCGCATTTCGCTAAACATTTACTTGACTCTGGGCATAATTTAGCGGACGGCCATTCCTATAAAGTTTTACACACTTGTGATAAGGGCCGAAGACTGAACGTGTTGGAACAATTAGAAATAATACGACACGGGTGTACTGGAACCATCTTCAACGAGCAGGTAAATGTTTCCTCTTCACCGTTGCTACGAATTTTTCAGAACAACCAATCGCAGAGAGCCGCCTGATGTATCTGCGCTCTGATTGGTCCTCGTAAATTGCGTCATCCAACGGTGAGAGAAATCATTTATAAGCCCGAGCCGACAGAGGCGGTCACTCAGTCGGTGCTCGGAACTTGACTGTCGAAGATCTCCTGAGGATGCTCCGTGGAGGAGTGAAACACGTGTAGAGTGTAAAACGGTGGTTGCGGTGTTGGTGTGTTAATCGCTAGTACATTTGCATTAGGTTGCGGTCGTACTGTGGTTCACTCAGCAGCATAACCATCCTAGGTGCGGAAGAAGCTAAATATATTTCTATCATTTTCATCATTAGAAGATTTGATTTGTTTTCTTTTGCTACTACCAAGGCTACTGTTTGTGTAATTAGTTTGTTTGTAAACATTTTGTATTATGTCAATAAACATGGGAGGGCCCTAACCAATCGAAAAACTAAGAAATAAAACTCAACTCGTAAGATAATCTATTGAAATCGCGAAGCATCGGATCAGAGATGAGCTGTGAAGGGTTGATTTAGTTAAGTATAAATTATATATGTCATATAGCTTTAAAAACTTTGCAGCATGATTTTGTGTTCAACAAAACTTGTTGCGCCGACGATCCCAAGTAGGGAATTGCGGTAAGGGCAGGAAGATGATAATGATGATATAGCTTTAAAAACTGGCTGACTGAGGACCTCGACGAGAGGACAGCCGTAGCATCCTTGTACGTACCTAGTTCCTCCCTTAATAGGTAACGTAGATTGCAAAAATGGGGTTTTCCTTAATTTTCTTCCTATTCTACTGTAGTTATTCCAATCCAACATACGCACAGTTTACTACTAGATACACAATGTACACATACTAAGAATAAGAAACTCGCTTTTCCCACATTGTGGAATTCCAAGTAACGGTAGTGCAGCTTCCAACGACATTTGCATAAAACAGATACTTACAATACCTACTACATAATAGTAGGTATTATTGTACAGTGAATGTACGAAATTCCGTGCATTCTTGCGTTTCTATTATGTTAAGTAGTAACAACTATCATTATTGGATTTATGACTAAGAATCCTGTGATGCGAATAAAACTCAGAACAGGCAAAGTATCTTCAATCCAAAGTCTCTTCAAATAAGTTTTAGTTACGTATTTTCATTTCATTAAACTTAACCAAAGGAACATAATGTCCAAATCTTAAAATGTCAAGCCTCTTAAAAATAATGGCTACAATGTCCAATTACATAAATGTTCAATTCTCAAAATTTCGGTATTCATAATCGGTAACTACTATCACTACTGGCAATTTTTTATTAATCTTCATGCTGTAAATGGGTTGTCAACTGTTGACAATCAACATGTTATTTTTAAACAACATTCACCGACTTCCTAGAGGCAATTGGGCATGTAAAGCTTAAGGCCGCTATAGAGCTTTTCACGAAGCCCATACAATTTTCCCTGCCAGACCTCTCGGAGCGTCATTTTGCGAAAAACATGGGGATGTTTGAATATTTTTTACAGTGATATTATGAATAAAAATAAATATATTTTTCTGCAATTAGATTTAGTACATCTTCTTAAATAACATATATTTTTTTTAAAT
This sequence comes from Phthorimaea operculella, assembly GCA_024500475.1. NCBI lineage: Eukaryota > Metazoa > Arthropoda > Insecta > Lepidoptera > Gelechiidae > Phthorimaea > Phthorimaea operculella. The sequence continues at coordinate 1,199,629 of JANFCV010000073.1, forward strand.
CTTTACTACTGTTATTTTTTCATACAGAAGCCGTTATAATGGCGCATTATTTTGCAAAAAATCGTATATAAAAACGTGGTATTATTCTATATTTCTGAATAAAATTGTAAAATGTTCACTGTAGACTTTGTTCTCAAATATATACTCTATTTTTTTGTATAATTGATATTTTTTTACAGTGAACCAAAACTCTAAAACTCACGCTTGATTTGAGGTCTTTTCCTGAATTTTGGTTTTGTCGCTTTAGATATCGCTGTTTGTAACAGGTTTAAAACTAAAATGTTAATATTTACATTGTACATTTTTTAGATGAAGATATGCTTGATTAAATGTTCAAGTAACATATTATTTTTACATAACGGTTTTCGAGAAACTCGCATGTTTATAAAGCCAATATTTGCAAATTTGCTAGAAAAAATTTAATGCGCTCTTAACTCGAAGACGTAAAGTAAGAAATCCATTTGGAGATATTTTGGTCTTTTATAGTATTTTCATGTTTTTAGTTCTAAAAAGTTAAAGATCACTTTGATTTTTGCAAAAATCTAAATAACCTTTATTTGACCTTTGTGATGTGCATACTGTGCAAAAAATTAAATGAAACTCTTTCGAGACGCCTATAACGAACTTCCTCCCCAATAAAAGTTACCTACTCTTTGCTTCACCCTTGCTTGCTTCTGTCATGTCAGTTGGACGTTTGATGTAGTGTTGCAAAACTATCGATAGTACCTACTACTATCGATAACACTGAATTTGCCAAAGACATTACAAACCTATGGACTGGCTGTACCCTCTGAATGTGCGTGAATACCTAAACAATGTTGGACTCATAAAATGGCGGATTTTTGTAGGGTTGTAATCATTTAGGACCCAAAAATCGATGTTGATAGTCGGTAACTGCCTACTGCCTAGTTGGGATAAGGTTAGGAAGATGATGATGGTTTTGACGGGCATTATGCCTACGCTGTTGATATTTTTTGTGTACCTTACTACTGTATTATGCTTATGCTGTTGTGAATTTTCATAATACTTAACTGTTTTTTGTGTGTAGTAAATAAATTGTTAAAAAGAAAAACAAGTTGTAGGGGTAAAAATTTATAATAATAATAATCAAACAAAAGCCAAAAATAATAATTTATCATAACTATTCATAACAAAACACAGGTTGAATTTCTTGTGCTATTCCAGAAATTTTCCTTTTCCTTCCACTTTGTTCCTGTTGCTGTTCAGTCAAAACAGATCTATCATTTTCCTTAGGTTTTACCAAAAAGGGGTTGGCAAGGTAAGGCTTCTTCACGTTGGCATAACTTATCCAGAGTTCTGTTATAACACTCGACACCAAAATACAGGGAGCATGTCAATATTTGTCCATGACGTGGATTTATATTTTCGGTGCCAATAATATCAAGCAATTTCCTTCTTTTAACTCCATTTTTTGGTTATCTGTAAAAAAAGTATTTAAATTATTCAACAGGTATATACTAAAATAACTTGGTAACTTTGGTACATTACCTATAACTTTCTGAATTGAACTCTCAAGATTCATTATTTCCTTCCATTCTTACGAATTCTGGCAAAATATATCGATACCATGACTATGTACTACCCCAACCCTAGCCGACGATCAGTTTGTATGAAATCAGTATCGGCAGAAATAAAGAAATTAATGATATATTGGGGAAAAAAAGTTTATAGTTTGCTGCTTTATAGCGAAAAATAGCTGCTCGTGGCTTTTATTACATATAATCTTATAAAGTTCAAGTAAAATTGCAGATTTGTGTACTTACGTGTGCAAACTAATTTCAGGGCGATTTTTAATAAGACGCACGCCGCACTGTATTAAGGAACAGCCAGGCATGATGTCATTTCCTTAATTTAGTCTTTTATCACAAAAAAAGCACTGCAAAGATAATATATCAAGAAAAAACTGATAAATCGCACTTTGTTTACAAGACTTTGACACTTGACGTACCATAAATTGTTGGCACTATAAAATGGCGAAACAGTCGCGTTCGAAAATTAAAGGGATCTGACAGACAATATTTTATCTCAATCTCCTTACAGAAAACTGTATGAGAGAAAAGGAAATAACATTATGTTTCCGCATTCTACATTGACAGAACTCAGACAATATTATGTCTGTGGAATTTGCGATAAAATTTGCATGGTGGTTGTTCGCAAAGAGTATGTAAATAAAGTTGTTCGTTTCATTAGTTGCCCAGTGATGACGTCATTAATGAAAAACTTTTAAACAATTATAAAAAAATAAGGGATAATCCAATAATCAAAAGAACCAAATTAGTTTCGTAAAATAGCATAAAGTTTTAGAAAAAAATATTAAACCTATACATTTTACATACCCAATTACCTATAAATAAACTGGTACTTTCGTAATGTCATAATTAATTAAGTTATTATTATTAAGAACAGCGTAAGTATAAATAATTGATCATTAAGTATACAGATTACCGAGGTAAGTAGGTACCTACCTACGTTTATAAATAACGTTCTGAATTTTTACATATTTTTTACATTTACAAGCATTTTATTTATCACTTACGTAGGTACGTAAAAACAACTAAGATGTTTATCTTGTATCGACTGATCTCTTGTGTCTAAGGCTTAAGACTTTAAGCTATTAACTGAATAAGGCGTTTTCCAAACGTCTTTTTCTAAAAATGTTAGTCTAAGTTCTACCTACAGACTGGTTAGCTACAGAACGGTGGTTCGAAAAGAAATTATTTGACAGCTGTCAAAATCATGTAAATAGTATGATATACGGTCTATTTTTCTTTCTTTACGTGCCTTCTAGTATGGGTTTAACAGCAGTCAAAAGGCCTATTCGACCGGCCACTTTAAGTGCAGGTTTCTAACGGTGACAAAGTTTTAAAATTGGTTCAGTATTTTTACAGTTTATCGACCTCAAATTTAATACAAATTTTTCTCTTTGTAATGATAGTAAAAATATGATGTGATTATTGTAATATTAAGTTAATTAAGAGAGAAAGGCTAAAAGTTGTAAAGTAAGTAATAGCGAAAGTAAACGAAAAACTGCTAAAGAAAGTGCATTTACTTATTCCAATTATATTATTACGCAAATAACCACTTATAGAATAGCAGTAATAGTAATAATATGAGCAAAAACTGAGAAAAAAACATAAGAGAGTGGTAAAGCACGCCATGGGGCATTCGCACACATGCCAGTAAAAGTGCGGCATAAACGAAAATGAGAAATTGGGCTTGAACCTGTGACGTATGACGTGGCTTTGCCAACGTAAGGTACGGTCTTTCGAATAGGCCATATTTGACAGCTATCAAACCCACACTAGAACAGTATGTCAACAAAGTAAAATAGACCTTAAGCCATAGCATTATCACAATTTTGACAGCTGTCAAATATGGCCTAGTCGAATGACTGTAGGTACTGCAGTAATTGGCGCCCCGACCGACCATTAGTAAATTTTCAATCCCTCGAACCTACGACTAAGTAGACGTTGCCATGCATTAGTCGAAAACGTTCTAAATTATTACCGTCGACTCAATGAAAAAGAAGTTGTTTAAAACTTAATACGTAAGTCCACATTAAACCCTAATGATGAATCCATGGTTTATCCTCGTCGTGAGTGCTTATACAAGCGGCTTCATTCATTAACACGGTAACACCGGACGGGAATAATACCGCAAAATTGCGCGACGCGTGTGACAACCTCCATACCGCACAGAGGAAGAAATTATAGACAACACAAGCACGCAACGAAATGAAAACAAAAACTGTTTGTACTACAAGATTGTAAGGAGTCGTGTAGACGATACACGATGTAGGGGGTTTATTTTTGAACAATAGTGTATTGCTTGAATAGTAATGGCAGATGCAAGAATAGTTTATAAGAACAATCAACCAACCAAGGTATTGGACCTCCTTCGTGCAAACCAACCATCATAAAAAATCGTGCAATAAGTTACACATCAACTCTCAAATCCCTTAGTTACGACACCCACGAGAAACATATAGGGTGATGCTATTCTAAACCGGCACCAGACGACGGCAAATAAACACCGCTGAGAAGGTTAGATTTATTTTTTATTTCCGTGGGACGTTCTTTGACGTAAAATTTGGCTCCCTGGGAACAGAATGTATAGGTTCGATCCTAAAAGCCCTTTTTCTGTGCTTTTGGCAAAGCCAGAAATGACTGGAATTTAAGATGAGATTTTAAGTATTAACTTAACCAATCCCATCATTCCCCACCATAAGACCATGAATGCCTTTAATAAAATAAAAAAGAAAAAGAAAAGAATCTCTATCAATTAGCAATGAAATAAAGACGATTCAATCTAACATCCGCAACATGAAGTCCGTGTAAACAAAACCTTATACAGTTTATAGTTCTCACGACTTTCTCGGTCGTGAGAAGAGACTCTTATAAAAAGGTGCCTGTCGTCGTGCACAGTACCGATAAGACAACAGTTTATTTTTGTAATTAATGCTTTTAGCATTTCCTCTATGACAGTCTAGAACTAGATAAGATCCTATACATTATGTGTAACGACTGAGACATAAGAAGCTAAAATAGTTATTTAGATGATTTCTTAAGGACGCCAGTCGATGGAAGTGAAGATTGCTTTGCCAGCAATAAAATGGCTCGATGGCTCGTCTGCTATTCGACATAGTCTGTGATGAGCGCAGGGGCGTATTAAGACTACTTGGTGCCCTAAGAAATACACGCCCGTATTTGTATGTAAAGCAAAAGTCAAGTAACACGAGCAAAGTAAGCTAGACATTATTACGTTTAAAATACAAGTCAGAAATGACAACGCTTACAATACAAAAAGAAACTATTTGGCCAAAAAGGGCACACCTATAATAACGACCCGGCAAAAAAGAGTAAATGAGCAACTTTAAATGCTGGAAATGGCACCAATCGGCCGCGGGGCCTTAGTGCTTCTATTAGTGCCCTCTAAGACGTGATGCCCTAAGCGATTGCTTAGTTTGTTTTAGTGTTAATACGCCACTGATTGAGCGTGATCGTAGACGTGATGAAATGGGGCACTCTTTATGGTCAGACTAATAGGAGAATGTCTAGACTTAAAGCAACACGAGTACCAACCAGGCTGTCGCTGTGTCCGAGTTTTGACAGCATGATAAATTTTAAATATAGAATTGTTGGTCAATGTGCTGACAAGCCAAAACGAAACGGTAAAAATCGGAGGTTCCAACTTTTCTTCACAAGATAGCTAGACATGCTCATGCTTCTAAGGGTGGCCATCTCAGAGTAGTAGCTATTAGAAATGGCGGCCATTCAAATATGGCGGCTGTATGGTTCGTTCCTATCTAAAGTTCCAAAGTTCCTATCTAAAGCTCAACAAGACCACACTGTACAACACAGCGAAAAAATGGCTTTGCTTGTTACTCATCTTCCTAGTCAATGAACACCTAACACACTATCGAACCCATAGTTCCCCATAATCTTACGATAGTGGCGTCATATCCTATCCCGACCGGATGTGACGTGAAGATAGCTTCTTATTGATAAATCTGCGCACGAACTAAAGGAAAGGATGTGAAGAACGTTTGGATACTGATTTTAATCGAATAGGCAATCATAGAGATGGAGAAATGGATAACAAGTGATAGGATGTATAACTATATAGAAACAATAGTAGTTTATGCAACTGCCTAATAATGAGAGGCTTTAGGATGAGAGTGTCTGTTTATCACACGAGGCGCAGCCGAGTGTGATAATAGTTTGACACGAGCATTCTAAAGCCTAATTATTTGCAGTTGCATACACTATTTTATCTACACTCTACAAGAAAAACTATGAAAAATAATTCAAACCTCCGCACTGCACTATGGCGATTGCAAGCCTATCTACTGAACCACCAACTGAACGACTTTTGTACATAAGTAACTTTTAACTAAACGTTAAAATGGAGGCTCATAAAAACTGAACAACTTTTAAAATTAAATAGCATTTGTCGGTGAATTTTAATTCGAAAAATGATTTGAAGCAAAGATTTAATAATAAATAAGTCCTCATAATTTCAAGTGTCGTTCCGCCGCGGGTGACACTTGTTTTTTTTTTCATTCGACTTACTGATGGCCAGTGTCAAATTGGAACAGATTACAATTTGGTACGCGGGTCAATTCGTTTAATTTTTTTTCAAATACTAGAAATCGAGTTACTTTATGTAGCTGCCAGTAGTATGAAAGTTTTTTTTTAAAGGCTGTATATTCGTAATGCAGTTCATTACGTTCGTACTTTCGATTCTGTAAAACGAATATTACGAACTGAGTGTAGATAAAAGCAATTTAAGTGATGGTAGGTATAGATAGTATATAAAGAAGTGATACCTAATTCAATTTGCTGGAGACGCTGGAAATGGGAGTAAGAAGTTGACAACTACCTACTAGGGCTTGCATTCGAATATTCGAATATTCGAATAATTCGAATAGTAAACCATATCGAATATTCGAAAACACATTGGGAAAATTCGAATATTCGACCATAATCATAAACCTGTAATTATTTACAAAACTAAGCGGCATGGTATCAACACCCTAGCCGCTCCTTAACGGAAAATGTCTCTGTAAAAAAACCATTTTACTTTCTCCGCCCGGTAACAAAATTTTGTTAAGTTTTTTTACGGTGTCATATTATATTACTATTTACAAAATAAACGTATGCTGTACTGCTGCTGCTTTATGCTTTTAGTGTAAGTAACACAATTTTACAAACCTTAAACTATAATTTACTGACTTTTTCTTTAGATAAGAGATATGTTATGACAATTCTGGTAACAGTGATTTGAAATCTAATCACTAAAATGATAATTAAATGATCAAATTCTTATTAAATAAGTCGCACCTTATTGCTTTTTTCATTTCATTAAAACATTTATATCTATTATCCATCAGCCTCTTGATATTTCTTTTGGTTTGATGTTTATTTCGAATTTTCGATGATTGATTTCACTGCTGTCATAATTATTATTAATTTAATGTTTTATATTTGTTTTTGTGTTATTATGAAAGTTAAAGAGTTGATTTTTCGATTTTAAATATTCAGAACTATAGATGATAGTCTCGAGTTCATTTTTTAAACATATTTTTTGTGAATGATCATTTAATGATGGACTGTTTATTAAATAAGTCGGACCTTATTGCTTTGTTTTCATTTCATGACAACATTTCTAGATTTCTTATCACTGTGACCAGAATCGTCATATATCTATTGTCTATCAGTTTCTTGATATTTCTTTTGGTTTGATGTTTATTTCGAATTATCGATGTTTGATTTGACTGCTGTCATAATTACTATTGATTTTATGTTTATATTTGTTTTAAGAGTCATTATACCCCCGATAGGGGGAGGCCCATGTCCAGCAGTGGACTGTTGTGGCTGTTATGGATGGATGGATGAAACTTTAAGAGTTGATTTTTAGATTTTAAATACTCAGAACTATAGATGATAGTCTCTCATTCATTTTTAAGCATATTTTTCGTGAAAATAAAGCAAATTTCTATTTAAATAACAAGCTTTTTCGTCTTTTCGAAATATTCGAATATTATTCGAATAATTCGAATAATCCCGAAAAAAAAATCGAATATTCGAATAGTAAAATTTTCGAATATTTGCAAGCCCTACTACCTACCGATGGGGTCATACGAGTGATAGGGATAAAGATATTTGACATCTCCATCAATGAACAAGCGAATGGATAGCAAAAAGGATAAGAGCTGTGAAGCCAGTGGTTTGGCCATCTCAAATAAAGATGATGAAGATCGTTCTTTCTGTTATGGGGATAGCCTAGGCTCTCCCAGCAGTTGCTGCTATAGCCAAAGTGATGTTTGATCCATAATGTTAGGAAAATAATAGTCTTTCGACGACCGACAATCACTTATTTTAAATAAAATGACGTAAACCCAAAACAGCCAACAAACCCTACTCTAATACTTGCATGTTCCATATTCCCCTTGCATTACTATTGCGTGTGTGCAAACACATAAACACAAAGTAAGTATTGGCTAGGTGTTTATACCATCATCTATTACTGGCTATATTAGGGCATGCAAAATAACATGCCTTGCTGAACCAGCAATGGTCACCCATAGTTTGCTTATTGTTCACGCCATAGACGGCACGATTCGCTCTGATGGCGACGAAAACGATGGTCGGTTGCCAATGGACAGGTGATTTCCTATGCATGTAATTATTGTATGAAGTACATTTGCATTGTGAACGAGCTGGTTGAATGGAAGAGCTGTTGTGACAGGGTTACTGAGTGATCTATGATAAGATGTGTATGATGATGTGTAAAGATGGTGTGTCGGTGTTAAGAAACATTTTCTTTTGAAAGTTAAGTAAATTGCAGTTGTTTGCAGATTAATGTATCATCATCATCATCATCTTAACCCCACAACCACCCACTGCAGGGTAGGCCTTCTCTCTAAAGCGCCCATCCTCACCGTTCTGAGCCAGCCGTATCTATTAAGGTCTTGTAACCATGACGATATCGTCGGATCAACGAGCAGGTGGTCTGCCCACTGACCTTTTCGCTCCTCTTGGTCGTGAGCGTGACTGTTTTTGTCTACCTATTCGTCTTATCAAGTGCACTGTCCATCTGCTGTATAGTACACCGAAATATTGGCTAGATGTTCATCTACCAGGAGCGTCAGTTGTTGGATGCAGTCAGCTCAAAATCTACAGACGAGCCCGGGGTAGGCATGTATGCAGAACTAGAGTAGTAGAATGTAGTTGACGAGTATTAACGATAGATGGTGCTTTTTGTGGGCATCAATAAAAAGGTAAAGCGATCAATAGGTAGGTACAAAATTGTCTGTTTATTTCCAATAAGGAAAACGAGACGAATCAATTAGATACCTACCTACATCACAGATAAAGATGATCTCAACTAGGTAAGCACTACTGATTTGAGATGCATTAGCTTAACGACAAACTTTACTTAGATGTTATCATCATCAATCATCATCATCAATACCATCATAATCTAGGTCTTCTAGGTACTTACTCAGGGTGCTCGTTTAGTAACAGCGATTTGCTTTTTTTTACGGTTCAAAGGGATAAGCTCCTATGATCTAGAAAAGGGCCAAGCAGTGGCCAAATGGTTGTCAACTTTATCGTCGATGATCAACAATTATTTAAAAAAAAGCATTTGACCATTGATCCCTTTGCAGTGAGCCTTTAGTCCCTTCCAACAACTACCTTTTGGCTCAAACAAGCACGATTTTCAAGCTTTCGAGAAGCCGTCAAGAATGCTAATTCCGAAATGATCCACAAGGAATCAAGCAAGCATACATATAAACCGTAGAATTTTATAGTTTTTACAACATTGTAAGTTAAACGAAGCATGTCCACACCACGAGTTTACATGGATGACATCATACGGCCAGAGTATTTGCTGTATATGTTTACTTTACCCAACCTTGGCCCTAGATTAGATATACCGTGAAATATGGTAGAACCGAGATTTATACTCGGTTAAGGTAATTTAGCAAATGGATCGCCTGAGGGTGATGATAATAGGAATATACATTAAGGTAGGTAACTACTTAAATAATAGGTAGGTGGCTATGTAAATTAAGCAGGTAGGTAGTCTAAGTTAAGGTACCAGAAATCAAAAGCAAGCTGTAGCAAAATGTGGCAGTAGATAGTAAAGGATGAAAAAATAATGCCTATGTGTTTTTGCATGACTGAAACTGAAATGAATTGAATGTATCTATATCTTTCCGGTTATAGAAAATCGATAAAATTGATTAGATAAAGGTTTTGTTATTTCTTCTAATCATTGTCTAGGTATTTTGGTACCTACTGATAAATATTTATTAGTGTGTGAATGCCAACAAACTCAACCTATTTAAGTAATAGAAACCAACCAGAGATAAAAAATGAATCTATTACAATACAAGACCATACTTAGCACAAATAAGCAAATATTTTTAAATAAGACCTTCAAAATCTGCAAGAAATATTAGCAGCCATTTAAAAAAGGTCACAAGTTATGTAGACAATGGTTATTATATTAACCAGAATAAGATAAAGAGATTAGTCTTAATGAGCATCGTTATCTTAACAACCTATGGTTAAAGCAAATTAGGCTGCTACTTGTTTTGTTGCTTTTGAGTTTCGTCATGGTCAAGTTACTAAAAATGAGAAAACCTAGATTCTTACTGGATCTTTATTTAAATTTCTAGTTACTAAAAGTAGTGTTCAAGTCTAAATAAAGATTAACATAAATATTTAAACAGAAATCTTTAGAAAGCAAGACAGCTATGAAAATTGATTAACTTTGTAATCTAATACTTTAGATTCACCTCGAAATATTAGTTAAGATTCATTATCATCAAATAAGGTGTTAGAAAGGTCAATAGTATTAATATGTAACTGAGTAACAGCTCTGAACACAAAAACTATAAAAAGCAAATAAAAACTATAAAATCAATTAATTTAGTTTCGGCGATAGAGGAACTACAAGTTATTAAACTCATTATCACCAAAGCAGGTGTTGGAAAGGTTAAAAGTGACAATATTTTGGCTATAACACAAAAACACATCATCACGTATGGAATTCGCTAAATGAATTATTGAATTGTAATGCTCCGCACTTTCAACAGATGGCGCTACTATGCACGTTTTAACGTAGCGTGATATGTTTACTTTTAGATTTTTATGTGAGGGTGTTAGCACTTTTCTCGAGTCATTCGCGTCATGGAGTAACGAGGATCGAGACAGATCTCCTCGATTGCTTTTGATTTTGCTCTCCGAATGTAAGCAAATCAAGATTCAAGTGTCTCATTATAAGGCAATTTTAGTAATTTCTTCCGCTATATTTGTAAAGTGTTATTTTACGGCCACGGGGTGAGTTTTAGTGAGCGATCGGCGATCGCTAGGTTCCTTAATACTTCCTGCTGGATTTCTGTAAGTAATCTTTTCATATTTTGTTCCAGTCTTTCGAAACGCCCTTAACTCTTTGGCAATCATCATTTTCATTCGTGTGAAAGACAATAATTCGCTTACTTGGAATTACGCACGGAAGCCTATCCGTTATTTCAACGGTCTCCTTGAAGCAATCGTGGCGCGACAGTAGTGCGCTCGCCTTCTAAACAAGCGACTCGGGTTCGAACCTGAACGGAAGTTGCCTGATCTTTTGTATTTTTATTTTTGAATTTATTTTTTATTTAAATTTGTTTTACGATAGTGACCAATGATACGCACGCTAAACTTGTTATACTTGTTTATTTTATCATAATAACAATATATTTCCACTTGGTCGTTGCTAAGCTTTGGTTTTAATTTTCATTAATCCATGAACCCGATTCTAAATCATCACAATGGCGCCCACAAGGCTTTTTAGCTCATAGTAATAGCCAAGTGGTAATATTTTAGGAATTTGTACCAACTTATTTTGTTACATTGATGTTGTTATTTACCTTGTATTACTTTTCGGAAATATTGCTGTAATTAGTTACGCTTTGTTTTGTTCTAGAACAGTACTTTTACTTTTGTTTATTATCTGTCTTTTAATGTAATATTTTAGTGCTACCTACTTATTATCGTTTTCGTAATACTGGCGAGAGTGTTTTGTTTATTATTTTCATGATGGATGTGAATTACTTGTTAAAAGATGAGCTCGAATTCGAGTTGGCTTGCCGGGGCATTTCAAAATTCGAAAACACTTCTACTATGCGAATAATTTTAAAAGAACTTTTGAAAAATGAAGCTAGTGGAGAATCAAAGATTACTTTTAAGGTTCCACAGGAATGTGTTAAGGAACCAGCAAAAGAGATCAAGTTGTGTACTAATAAATTAGCGGTTTTAAAAGCATCATTAGAAGAAATTATTGATAAGCCTGAGACATCGTTCGTACAGGGTATAGGTTCTCGATTAGCACACTTAAATCACCGCGTTACGCTTATTATTCCAAATCAAGAAACTGATATTGGTGAACATAAAGCATTGCTAAATGAAATCAAGGAAACTGTAGACATTTTAGCGACACTATCAAAAGAAGATGAGGCAGAGGAGCTTAGTGAAGAACATAAAGAAATGTTACATAAAACTTTAGGCGAAGAAGGTCTTAAGCTTTTTCAACAGTTAGAGAAATCTAAACCGATGGGTAGCAGTTCGCCAAAGTTTCATAAAGAATCACCCGTTCCTCCTATCCACAACTTCGAGCACACTAAAAGGAAATTAGTTCCACTCAAGGACTGGGGTATAAAGTTTAGTGGAAACGGTAATATGAGCGTCAATGCCTTCTTAGAAAGAGTCGTGGAGCTCCAAGAAGCGCGTAATGCAACAGACGATGACTTGCATCGTTATGCAATTGATCTTTTTGAAGATGAAGCCTTAATTTGGTATAGGGCTAATCGTCATACTGCGGCCAATTGGACTGAATTAGTGTCATTACTGCTGTACACTTTTCAGAGACCATACTATCAAGACCAACTTTTAGACGAAATTAAAAGAAGGACGCAAGGGAGTAATGAAGGGGTTCTCATATATCTGTCAGTCATGCAGAATATGTTTAATCGGTTACCTACAAAGTTGTCTGAAAAACAAAAGTTGTCTATTATAACAAAAAACATCCAGCCTTACTTCCAACAAGCCATCTGCAGAGATAACTTCGCCTCTGTAGTTGAGTTGTCTTCCGTCTTAAGGAGAATAGAAGAAACTAAAATTAATTGCGATAACTTTTTGGAGCCACGTTCAAGAGCTACTCACCTAGAACCAGACCTAGCTTTTCATGGTCATTCATCACAACAGGTTAGCGCCTTGCAGAACCCTCGTACTGGGCCATCTGGTGCACAGCTGAAATGTTGGAACTGTAGGATGACAGGCCACGGCTTTAGGAATTGTAGTCTACCTCGCCAGAGACTTTTCTGCTATAAATGTGGACGATTTGGCCAAACTGTGAAAAATTGCAACTGCAATAAGGGAAACGCCAAATCAGGCTAATGTCTGCCAATTAACCTCCGTTGATCCCCTTCCAATGAAAAGGAAAATAATTGGCAGGATTGGTTGCTAACCGTACGAAATTTTTTTAATACAGGCGTCGCTGGTGAAATTTGTAATATTTCTGTTGATGCTAGTGACGAGCGCTATTATGCCTCTATTCAGATTTTAGGGAAACCTCTTGTTGCACTTCTGGATTCCGGAGCAACAACGACAGTCATTTCTGGGAAATTTTATTCCCTGATGGAATCAAAGGGATTTTCTTCTCAGCGCATTCCACAAGTGAGAGTTTCAACTGCGGACGGAACGTCTTACTCAGTAAATTCCAGGGTTCACTTACCCATAAATTTTATGGGGGCTTGTAAATTGATACCGTGCCTCGTTATGCATCAGTTAAGCCATGATATAGTCTTAGGAATGAACTTCTTCAGAGCTTGCGGTTTGTCCATTACGGTTAATGACAACATCAATTTGGATGCCATCTCTATGGTTAAAGACGTTAAACCAGTTGAAAATCCGCATCACAATCATAATAGCATCGTTTCTCGTGATCAGCTTACTCATGATCAAAGGCTTAAGCTTGATCTTTTGGTAAAGGACATGGAAGGCGAGATTGGCAAAGGTCTTGGGAGAACGACATATATAGAGCACAGAATCGATACAGGTGACCATCTTCCGGTAAATCAGAGGCAGTACCCTTTTGCGCCTCCCATCATGCGAGAGCTTGAAGCTGAAATTAAGGAAATGTTGGAGAACGATGTAATTGAACCGTCGTTCAGCCCATGGCGTTCTCCGGTGTTGTTAGTAAAGAAAGCCTCGGGTAAAAATAGATTGTGCTTGAATAGTCGTGAATTAAACAAAATTACAAAACGTGACTCATATCCTTTGCCGAGAGTGTCCACTATCTTAGATAGTCTCAGAAATGCTAGATTCCTTTCAACTATTGATCTGCGATCTGCGTTTTGGCAGATTCCTCTTGAAGAATCAAGCAAGGAAAAAACTGCTTTTGGGTTAGCTGGAAAGGGACTTTACCAGTTCAAAGTAATGCCATTTGGCTTAAACAACGCCTCCCAAACACAGCAACGCCTCATGGATCGGTTATTTAGGGATCATGAAGACAAAATTTTCACTTATTTGGACGACATTGTTATTTGCAATAACACTTTTGAAGAACATTTAGATACCCTCACTTGGGTCAAATCTCAGCTAAAAGCTGCAGGTTTAACTATTAACCTTGAGAAATGTGAATTTGCGAAACAGTCACTTCAATATTTAGGGTATATAGTTGATAGTGAAGGCCTACGCACTAATCCTGATAAAGTCAGCGCTATTTTAAACTATCCGCAGCCAAAAAACTTCACAGAATTAAAGCGTTTCATAGGTCTTGCCAGCTGGTACAGACGATTTGTGGAAAATTTTGCGATTGTAGCAGCACCTCTCCATGACTTGACCAAGGGGAGCAAGAAGGGCAAACAAATAATCTGGACAGAAGAAGCTGAAAAGGCTTTCTCAGAACTTAAAACTGCTCTTACTTCAACACCTGTCTTAAGCGTTCCAGACTTCAGTCTTCCTTCTCCGTTCAGTGTGATGCATCCAGCAAAGGTACCGGTGCAGTGCTGTTTCAAGAAATTGATGGCCAAGAGAAGCCTGTAGCGTACACTAGTAAGAAACTCACTGAAAGAGAGTGTAAGTACTCAGCCTCTGAAAGAGAATTACTTAGTGTTCTACACGCAGTTGATCAATTCAGACCGTACATTGAAGGCAGCCATTTTAAAGTGATCACTGATCACAGTGCCCTGCAATGGCTTCACAAGAATAAGGATCCCCATGGGAGATTGGCAAGATGGGCCATGCGTCTACAACAATTTGACTATGAAATTGTCCACAGGAAAGGCATAGAGAATGTTGTTCCTGATGCGCTATCGAGAGCAACTCAAGAAGAAATAAATCTCGTTGAAATTTCAAATGAAGACAAAGATGAGTGGTATAAGTCAAAAGAAGATATTACTCGGAACGGGGCTAATTCATCTGATTGGACGTTCTATAATGACAGGCTATGGAAATATTTAAAACTGAAACAATTCCTGAAGAAATGGATAGTTGGAAGTTAGTAATACCGGAAAAACTGCGTTCCAAAATTATGTCTGAATGCCATGACTGTCCTACGGCGGGTCATTTGGGTATCAAGAAAACAATAAATAGGGTAAGACAGCGCTACTTTTGGCCGACCTTAATCAAAGATGTCAAAAATTATGTTCGTCAATGCTCAACATGCGCGAAACACAAACCTTCGCAGCTAAAGCCTAGTGGCATGATGGGTTGTCAACGTAGTGTGACAAGGCCGTTTCAAATGATTTCGATGGACTTGATGGGGCCATTTCCACGATCAAAATCTGGGAACACCATGTTACTGGTAGTGTCATGTTGGTTTAGCAAGTTCTGCCTTTTGTATCCTCTCAGGAATGGGAAAGCAGCCAATATCACTAAGATTTTGGAGGAACAAATCTTTCTATTGTTTGGTACTCCCGATGTTATAATTTGCGATAATGGCAAACAGTTCACATGCAGTTTATTCAAGGATCTTGCAGCGAGCTATGGTGTGGATTTGTGGTATACCCCATATTACCACCCTCAATCAAACCCCACGGAACGAGTGAACAAAGTAATAGCAGAGTGAACAAAGGGCTAACTATACGTATGGAACACCTTTTTAAAATATTGACAGAATGTAATTCCATTTACTTGTCAATCACTGAGGCATAAAGTTACATGCTGTGTGGTTAGCCTGGCCAGCCCCGAGGCAGTGCCTTTATTTTTATTTTTTTTATCCCGCCCGTGCCGCGTTTAGAGTAGGAACACAAATTGTTATAAAAAATAGAAAATTTTGCATTAGAAATTTTCTCTTTTTTAAGTTTGAATTAGAATGTGACTTTCTTAAAGAGAATCTTGTAAATTCCTACTAAGAAATAAATTATTGAATTTGAATTTGAATTTGAATAGGTACAGCCATTGCCTCGTATGTATCTGACAACCACAAGGAATGGGACAAATACATTCCACATGTGGGACACGCCATTCGTACCGCTGTTCATGAAGTGACGGGTAAAACACCTTCGTACTTATTTTTTGGACGAGAGACATGTACGCACGGTAGGAAGCCTCACGACTTAGACAACACCACACCACTTGCTTTTGACAGATTGCACTTCGATGATCTTTTGGAATCACGAAAGGCCATTTATGAAGACGTAGAAAAGCGGCTTAAACAAGCGTATGAAGTCAACACCAGGCATTACAATCAAAGACGCAGAGTGTGCAATTACGAAATTGGAGATGTGGTTTGGAAACGCACTAAGTACCTGTCGAATGCAAATAAAAACTTCATGTCAAAGCTTGGTCCCAAATTTGAGCAGGGCGTCATCACAGAAAAACTCTCAGGCGATGTCTACAGATTGAAAAGCCTAAGAGGCAAAGATTTGGGAAAATGGCACTCTTCAGATCTTAAACGTGCGATATAGGCACATCCCTGTATGGAATCCTGGGCGGATTCTTTTGAGGAGAGGGGATAATGTAATGCTCCGCACTTTCAACAGATGGCGCTACTATGCACGTTTTAACGTAGCGTGATATGTTTACTTTTAGATTTTTATGTGAGGGTGTTAGCACTTTTCTCGAGTCATTCGCGTCATGGAGTAACGAGGATCGAGACAGATCTCCTCGATTGCTTTTGATTTTGCTCTCCGAATGTAAGCAAATCAAGATTCAAGTGTCTCATTATAAGGCAATTTTAGTAATTTCTTCCGCTATATTTGTAAAGTGTTATTTTACGGCCACGGGGTGAGTTTTAGTGAGCGATCGGCGATCGCTAGGTTCCTTAATACTTCCTGCTGGATTTCTGTAAGTAATCTTTTCATATTTTGTTCCAGTCTTTCGAAACGCCCTTAACTCTTTGGCAATCATCATTTTCATTCGTGTGAAAGACAATAATTCGCTTACTTGGAATTACGCACGGAAGCCTATCCGTTATTTCAACGGTCTCCTTGAAGCAATCGTGGCGCGACAGTAGTGCGCTCGCCTTCTAAACAAGCGACTCGGGTTCGAACCTGAACGGAAGTTGCCTGATCTTTTGTATTTTTATTTTTGAATTTATTTTTTATTTAAATTTGTTTTACGATAGTGACCAATGATACGCACGCTAAACTTGTTATACTTGTTTATTTTATCATAATAACAATATATTTCCACTTGGTCGTTGCTAAGCTTTGGTTTTAATTTTCATTAATCCATGAACCCGATTCTAAATCATCACAGAATGAGTAAGTTGATAACATTTTGTGGGTGGATACATTGATAAAAGAGACCGTAAATGCCAGGTTTTATTGTACTGGTATCATTTATAGGCAGTATAAAATTATTTCATTTGCATTTTAGTTAGCAAAATCCTTTTTGGCTGTACGTAGGTCGATGCTTTTGCCACAGAAAGATTTTTGTTTTATTTTTCTTCTTATTATTTGCTACCTGCCAGTTTTATTGATCAACGACGTAGTCATAAATTAGATTAGCATAACATCACATCGGTAAAACGATTTCACACGGCTTCCATAATATTACTACACAGAAAATTATCCGCAATATTAATAGGTACAATACGAACTTATCACAAAATCAAACACAACAAAACAGTTGACGGTCAAAAATCAGTTGCTACGACAACGAAAATTAACCTTAAAATTGTGTCACATAACCCCACTTTCACTTTGATTCCATTTTCGAATGTATTTCACTAGAGCTTTAGTAGTTCTCATAAAACACCTTTCTTTAACGAATTTTTCGCGTTATTATTTTTAATTTCCGCCAGGCAAATGATTTCAGCCGGCAGCCTTACAGCACTAACTAAATTATCAATTGGGGGCAGACAGCTGATTAAACATACTACGACACAGTTCCAAACGCGGAAGAATTTTCTAAAAGAGCCTTAATAGGAGCGGTGGAAAGTAGAAAGTTGGGGGTGAAAATGATTTGAGACCTTGTCTAAGTAAGGTGGTCCGGTTGGTGCGCATGTGCTGACTGACAATGGAGGTCCAGAACTAGATTTTACTGCTTCATTCTAGACTCTATTTCAAACGACATAAAGAAAACTTCTGAGTGGAAAGAATACAGACATGCGCAGAGCAGACTGATATTTGAAATATTTTGTTTGCGAAGAAGATTTCAAACGACTAAGGAAATACAGAAACACTTGCATACACATTAAAATTGTAAACAGACACGAAGCTTCAATAAAATAGTAGTTTGATGTTAAGTTGTTAGCAAGTTTGTAATGCTGTAGGTAAGTAGTTGTGTGTGTGCCTAAATCAATAGAAGAGCGGAAAAACCAGAAGGAAATTCCAGTTATGGCGTCGTTTTTAGACATGAGAAGTGGTGTTTTTATGCCTTGTAAAGTGCGTTAAAATTTCGGCACCAACTGAAGACTACTCAGATATGATATTATCTAGTTTTATAGGTAATCCTGTATTTGAATCTAGTTTTATTATGAGTTCCCTTTGAGTAATCAGACAGTAATCGGATTTAAAGGTACCAGTTAACAGTGGACGACACAACGTAGCAACTGACGCAAGTGACGTTTTGGTAGATTTCGACTAGATAGGTGTCCATTACTTCAAGTGAGACAGTATCACGAAATAAGACACAAAGTGTTTTTTGCTGGTGCGCTCAAGTCCTAGAAAGTTAAAAGTAGCGACACTTTCGTTGTTTGCTGCGTAGCGTCGTCTCCTTTCAATTTGTACCTTCAGAAATAAAATTGGCACTTGCAAATACGCACTCAGATATCCTCGCTATCCATATTCACGGATAATGCGAAGGTCAGCCTGTCAAACCAGCTCGGAATAATGAATAGTGTGATGTCAACATTACATCACTTGACCGACCTGTTGTGTGTGCGCATCTATGCTCTAGCATTAATGTGGTTGAGGTTGACAATAAAGTCGCTGGTTCAGTGTCACATTTTAAATGTCTGTACACACGCGATCGAGTACCTACGCTTGTAAAAACTTCCAGCGTGCGATACAGACGAAAACAACTTTAAAACTTGGGTAATTTACAGGAATCATGGTTGAAAGGTAGTCCGGGAGGGCTCAGACCTCTAAGGCTCAGACGCAAAGAGCGAGACGAAATGCATGGATAAGTACCCGTAATGGGTACAAAAAGCTTATCGTAGAGGAAGAAACTCACAAGAGTTGTTGCAAGATACTCGTGAGGACGATGCCTCGCGGATTCACATTCATAGTCCACCTAGACTATACATACCTATCCTAAAAGGCTGTCGAATGGACGCTTCCATACCTGATGATTCCAACAGAAGGTGATACAACCAGGACCTTTCGCCTTCGGTACCCGTTGCTTCAGTTTATATGCTGACTAAGCAAAATGGATGGGTTTAACAAAGATTTCAATACAATGGCACAGAATTGACAAAAGTAGCGAAAGAAAGGATGAGGTCTTAACCCAGCAGCGGAATTCCGAAGGCTTGATAAAATTTGTCTTCTGTTAAGCAAGTAAACGTCTCTTTAAAAAACAAATTAGAGATTGTCCTATCAGACATATTTTCATGAATTATTAAACGTTGCGTTTCTACTTGGATTCAAAGGAAAGTTCTGCGCATACCAAGAAAGGCATGGGAAAAACAATTATAGCTCTTACAGTGTGCGCAAGAAACCACTTAGGAAAGCAAAGATTTCAAACACGCAGAAGTTCCAAGAATAGCATAAAATTATCATCGCGACAATGAACTAGCTATCAACAATGATGGCCTTATCTATATAGGCAACGGCCTT
This sequence comes from Phthorimaea operculella, assembly GCA_024500475.1. NCBI lineage: Eukaryota > Metazoa > Arthropoda > Insecta > Lepidoptera > Gelechiidae > Phthorimaea > Phthorimaea operculella. The sequence goes on from JANFCV010000073.1 coordinate 1,219,430, forward strand.
ATTAGCAATGTTAATATTTTGCATAGAGGTGAGGAGATAAGCGCTTTTGTTGCGACACTGCTGCCATCTCTTGAACAGGACTCGTTTGCATTACAATCAGCTGTAATTTGAACTGTAGTTAAGCTGGACAGATTTGTTCACGAGCTTAAAGGGTGAGCTTAAAGGAGGAGCATGTTACACAAGTCATTTCGCAGAACTGAAAATTACCTAATCAGACTTTACATAATAAAATAAGCCAAAACTAGTAAAATAGGCATTGTTTTTAAAGTCAGTTATTGCATAAAATATACGTAGTAGTGAGTAGTAACTTTAAAAAGACATGTTATTTTCAACTTTTTGAAGCTTCTGTAAACCTATCATCGTGTGGTAGCTGCTTAGAATACTGCCACCCCCAGTATTGTATAAGGCTAGGTGTTTCGTATCTAAAAGGCGATATAGAGTTTTTGACCTCGGCTGAATATCTGTCGACTGTGGTCAACCGCATGGTAGCGGTGATACCACTTACAATAGCAACCCCAAAGAGGGTTGTCGTTAGGCAGGCGGCGGTCGGTCATGAAACTTTTCCAAATTCTTTTGCTACATGATTTTGTTGTCTAACAAAACATTGATTGATGGTTTGGGATAAGAGCAGGCAGATGATGATGGTTGAAGCTTCTGTAAACTACTTTTAATAAGTCCGTTTTGCTTACCATCCCTTCAAATACTTAGGTAGGAACTTAGGTTGGTAAAGTGAATTTCAGTCTGCAATTACTTGTTTACTGTATGGAAGATGTAATCCTCAAAAAATCTAGTAGATGGACATTAAGTCTTCGAAAAACTTTACAGTCTGAACATTAGTTTGACTTAGACATGAATTGATTGCTAATGTCCGTTTTGCAAAATCCCCAAATGCACTGTCTTGACCTAATGGTCTACCTACATACCTCTTCACTTTTAAGGCAACAATCTTCCTACAAGGTTGTCTTACAGGTATACTAATAAAGAATGTTTGATTTACCACCGGATTTTAAGTTTCAACATATAAGGTCCTATTAAATTCACGGCAAATATTTTAGGGGCAGATCAAATAAAATATAAGCATGTAAGTACTAGGCAAATTTTTAAAGAAATCTACACGCTAGTTTTCGAGAAAATTGAATTTATCTAAAAAAACACAAAACGAAAAAAGTGCACCCTGTTTGTCCTAGAAACACACACTTCGATGAATTTAAATTACGCGCCAAAAAAAAGGTGCTGCGATTGGTTGGTTGTTAGTGTGCGTGCCGTGTAAGTGAATCCTGTCTACGTGGCGGAATGTCAGTCGGGTCAGTTAAAGGATGTTCACATAACTAATTACAAAGTTTGTATGAAAATGAAAAAACAAATCTAGCGTGTAGATTTCTTTTAAAATGCCTTAGATGTTTTTCTTATACATACTTACGCATGCCCTTAAAATATTTGCAGTGAATTTAATAGGACCTTATATATGTCGAAACATTTAAGGAGTACCTAAGCAAATATAGATTACTGTGATTATTTTTAAGAAATACTTACCTACTGATAAAAAGTGTGAATCAAAAGATGATTACAAAGATTGGAAGATGATTAGCACCACATCAAACATTTCGATAAAAAATATCTAAGTAAAAATTCAATGTGTTATTGAAATTGCCTACCTAATCGTTGATATAGCTTCAAAGATATGAATGTAAGCACAAGAAACTATTTTAATTTTAGGAAAAAATATGAATGTTTGATTATTAACTGATTCTATCAATATAATATGCATAGGGGTCAAGAAGTTAGGTACTAGGACCTAGTTAAACTTATATTACCTAGTAACTAGGTAATATAACTTTTAAAGCACTCGCGATTACTTTCACACATAATAATTACTTTAACGAGTCTTATCGCGATAGTTTTTTAGGTAAATAAGCGATTTACCTGGACACTCGACGTTTCGACTGGGTTGCACCAGTCGTGGTCGCGAGCAGACTGAAGTAGCAGCGAGTTGTCATCAGGGCGGTGGGCAACTAGATTTTCTGTTACCCACATATTGTCTTAATAATTTAAATTGTTTGTAAACATTACACATTAGGCCGGCACACAGCACTCACAATGTCCGACGATCGGTCCGATGGTGAATCGCGCGTTTTTATTTTGTCTATTACTATTATTATTTTGTTTTTATTATGTAATGTTTAATAAAAACAAAATAATAATAGTAATAGACAAAATAAAAACGCGCGATTCTGCCGTGTGATGCCGGCTTAGTATAGCATCACCCCAATTCAACCCGTGGGTGTCGTAAAAACCGACTAAGGGATATTCATCCAGGGAATGGGCAGCAGCGTTCTCTGTAAATGCATCATCTTACACTGCGCTCGCCAATCCGCCTGCCAAGCGTGGTGAGTATGGCAATACTCCCCGATAGGGGGAGGCCCATGTCCAGCAGTGGACTGTCGTGGCTGTTATAGTAGTAGTTATAGTATGTAATGTTTACAAACAATTTAAATTATTAAGACAATATGTGGGTAACAGAAAATCTAGTTGCCCACCGCCCTGATGACAACTCGCTGCTACTTCAGTCTGCTCGCGACCACGACTGGTGCAACCCAGTTGAAACGTCGAGTGTCCAGGTAAATCGCTTATTTACCTAAAAAACTATCGCGATAAGACTCGTTAAAGTAATTAACTAGGTAATATAATTTAATTTAATTTTCATTAATTTAATTCATTTTGTGTTAAATATCAATAAAGCCAATGAATGATAATGATAATGATTGAAACTTTTTGTAAGATAAGACATTCCAACATTTTACGTATTTACGTGTCCTATAAAAATACTTGCATTTTATAGTACTATTATATATTCTGTGATTTTATGCTGAACAGACTTCAAACATATTTTATTGACATTCGAACTGTAGGTACAAGGTAGGTAAAACATGTCAAATATTTTGAATAATTTGTTCTTTACAAACGCATATTAAAATGCAGTAGCATATCAACAGTGTGAATAACTTTAATTACCTACCATAGATACATTCAATGTTAACATGCAATGAACTGCGCCCACGCGTCAAACTATGCTGGATTAGTAATTTTACAATCTTTCGAGATATGCAAAGAAAAAGAATCCGTTGGAATTCATAGTATTAATTTACAGAGTGTTAGAAAATTACGAGGTACCGCTATACTTGCGTTCCTATTCCTACCTAAACGGTCCAGGCGCAGTTTCTTTTTTTACACACATAACGTCCGTTTTGACGTTATTTTTGCGCTGCGCTATCGCAGCGTTAGGAAAATGCGAATTTCCACCTCGATCCCATATAAATACGACGACGCAGCCCAACGGTGCGTTGACGGATGCGTCTGTCAAACTAGTTATTTTGGTCAAACTAGTTCGACAGATGCATCTGTGGAACTTGGGCAATGGACATGCATCGCCGTGTATATGGTGTTAAAGTGGTAGTTCGCATTTTCCTAACGCTACGATAGCGCAGAGCAGAACAAAATTAACGTCGAAACGGACGTTATGTGTCAAAAAAGCCTATGCCATAATAGTTTTCCGCGTGCGTTGTCATAGGTACTCGGACCCTATTCCTACTGTCACATACTGTCTAAAATTCCGCGGCAATTGGCTTGTATTTAAGTCGTACTCTACACCATGTATTAGTAGTAACTATGGAATGATAATTAATTGCCGTGTGGTGTCGGCAGAGTAGAATCTCACCACCCCAAATCTGCCCGTGGGTATCGTAAGAGGCGATAAAGGGCTTCCGGGAGGTGGGCAGCAGCGCCTCCCGTGTTGACAACATAGTCCACAAACGCAAACTGCGGTCACCAACCCGCCTGCCCAGCGTGGTGACTATGGGCAAAACCCCCCATGGACAGGACGAGAAAAAACCGGCCCCTAGTTCCCGGCCGCCTTACTACCCACGGCTACGCAAGCGGCCCGGGTAATGGTAGGGCAGGGGTGCGAAGAATCCCGGGCTACGGACTACGGCTGCCATAGACTGACCCTGGCGACGTATAACGGACGCAGTCTGCGGCTGGACGAAAGTCTCCAAATCCTTGAGGTAGAATTAGATAAGATACGGTGGCATGTTCTGGGATTGTCAGAAATCCGAAGAGAGGGGGAGGACACGATAACCCTAGAATCAGGTCACCTATTCTACTTCAGGGAAGGGAGCGCACAATCCCAGGGTGGCGTAGGGTTCCTTGTCAATAAAACTCTCTGTGACAACGTGGAGGAGATCAGCAGCGTCTCGAACAGGGTAGCGTACCTCGTACTGAAGTTGACCGAGAGGTACTCTCTTAAGGTCGTACAGGTATATGCGCCGACTTCGAGCAGCTCAGATGAAGAGGTGGAGGCCCTATACGACGACGTGTCGAAAGCCATACACCAAACCACTAAGACCCACTTCACTGTTGTCATGGGGGACTTCAACGCTAAAGTGGGACAGGAGCACGGCGAATCAAGCTTGGGACCACATGGCTACGGAGCAGAAACCAGAGGGGCCAAATGCTAGTCAACTTTCTTAGCAGGCAGGGGCTGTTCTGTATGAACACCTTTTATCAGAAAAAGCCCCAACGGAAGTGGACCTGGAAGAGCCCTGACGGCAGGACGAAGAACGAGATCGACTTCATCATGACGGATAAACGGCATATATTTAGGGATGTCTCAGTGATCAGTAGGTTCAATACCGGAAGTGATCACCGACTAGTAAGAGGCACCCTAAATATCAACTTCAAGCTAGAAAGAAACCGCATGGTGAAGCAAGTTCTCCGTCCCAATCTGCCCCAAGCCGGACATGAGGAGTTCCAACTTGAACTGAAAAATCGATTCGCTGCCCTGGAGACCCCGGCAAACGTTGAAGAGGACCTAGAGAGCATAGTCGGGGCTATTCGCGAAGTGGGGACGAAGCATTTTCGTAAAAGGCGAACAGACAAGAAGTCCAAACTTTCAAGCGAGGCCCTGGAACTGATGCGAATTAGACGGAAACACCAGAGGATGCATTGCCAGATCCCCAGTCACTTAACAAAAAGATCCGAAGTATGGTAAGACGCGACCTCCGAAGCTATAACACTCGACTCGTAAAGGAGGCGATTGAGAAAAACCGAGGGTCGAAAGTTTTTACCAAGACACTGGGAAGGAGTCATCTGGCAAAGCTAACTACCTCGAATGGTGTAACTGTCACATCGGTTCCAGAGATTCTCGCTGAAATTGAGCACTTCTATGGAAATCTGTATGCCTCACATGCGAAAAAGCCTCCACCTGATGCGACCCCAGACCCAAGAGCTCCTCTCCCGCCACTTTACAGAAGATCTCCCGGATGTAAATATAGACGAAATCGCGGCGGCTCTCAGACAGCTTAAGAATGGGAAGGCTCCCGGGAAAGACGGAGTGGCCTCTGAGCTACTTAAGGCCGGTGGAAAACCTGTCCTCGAGGAGCTGAAAAGGCTTTTCAACTCTGTAATAGCCAATGGGACAACCCGAAGGCGTGGAGCAGAGGTGTAGTGGCATTGTTTTTCAAAAAGGAGACAAAACGCTTCTCAAAACTATAGGCCGATCACACTTCTGAGCCACGTCTATAAGCTGTTCTCGAGAGTCGTCACGAATCGTCTGGCATCAAGATTTGACGCCTTTCAGCCACCGGAACAGGCCGGGTTTCGTAAGGGCTTCAGTACCGTGGACCACATCCATACTGTAAGGCAGGTTATACAGAAGACAGAGGAGTATAACCAACCACTGTGTATGGCTTTGTGGACTACGAAAAGCCTTCGACTCTATCGAAACCTGGGCTGTTTTGGAGTCCTTGCAGCGGTGCCAAGTCGACTGGCGGTATGTGGAGGTGCTGAGAAGCCTTTATCAAATGGCTACGATGTCCGTTCAAGTACAAAACCATAATACAAGACCCATCCAACTGCTCCGTGGTGTAAGACAGGGTGACGTTATATCCCCGAAACTCTTCACCAACGCATTGGAGGATGTCTTCAAAACTCTACAGTGGGATGGACTGGGCATCAACGTCAACGGCGAAAGTCTCACGCATCTCCGCTTTGCCGACGACATAGTCATAATGGCCGAATCGCTGCAGGACCTGCAAAAAATGCTATCTAGTCTTAACTCTGCCTCGAGACGTGTTGGACTTGGGATGAACTTGGATAAGACGAAGGTCATGTTCAATCAACACATAATCCCCGAGCCGGTCTCCGTCGAAGGTGTAGTCCTTGAAGTTGTCCAGAAATACGTGTACCTTGGGCAAACTTTGCAGATGGGAAGAGACAACTTTGAGGCTGAAATCACCAGAAGAGTGCAGCTTGGTTGGGTAGCATTTGGAAAGCTGCGTCACATCCTCGAATCATCTTTGCCACAATGCCTCAAGACCAAGGTGTTCGATCAATGCGTCCTACCAGTCATGACCTACGGAGCCGAGACGTGGAACTTGACAGTAAAACTGGCCCATGCTACATGTCACTCAGAGAGCTATGGAAAGGTCTATGCTTGGTATCTCTATAATGGATAAAGTCCGGAATGAGGCCATCCGAAAAAAGACCAAAGTGACGGACATAGTCTGGAAGTGTAGCAAGCTGAAGTGGCAGTGGGCTGGCCACATCTGTCGTAGAACCGACGGACGGTGGAGTAAGCGGGTTCTCGAGTGGAGGCCACGTCTCGGCAAGCGTAGCGTTGGACGCCCTCCGGCCAGATGGACCGATGACTTGAAAAAGGCGGCTGGTAGCGACTGGATGGCAAAAACGGGAGATCGTGCCTTATGGCGTTCCCTGGGGGAGGCCTACGTCCAGCAGTGGACTGCAATAGGCTGAAATAGAATAGAATAGATAATTAATGTGAGTAGCATTGACTTGCGGGGGTGGCAGACGCCTGACGCCGGCGTTTTGATGCATATTAATTGCTAAATGTCCGCCTAGCATTGTAGGTACTGGATTTTCTTGCGATAATGAGTCATTTCCCGTGGTAACTGCCGTGTCCGTCTAAGCTTAGAATAGCATCACCTCACATTTGCCGTGTGGTGCCGGCTCAATACTTAAAAAATATGCTAACATATACGATCCAAATATGATTCTTTACTCTTTATTTACACCTCCCATAGTAAATTAATCAGCTGATCGGCAATTTGTATGGGAGGCCCAATATTTTTTCATGTTTCGTCCCAGGTGCCATGGGGAAAGTTGTTCAGTTTCATGAGTACCTTGACCTCCTTTCGGCTTATTATACACTTTCTGTTACTTCCTGTATGTCAAAATAGAATAGTAAAGTCCATTCGTTTAGAATTTAGATAGGTAGTAGCGCACGGAAAAGCCGGATACATATAAAATTTGACAAAATCTAAGGTAATGCTAATGAATGACATTGTCGGAGCGGCACTATCTAAGCGAATAAACTGTAAAACTTTTCTACAACAACACTCTTTCAACTAGAAACCATAGAGTACCTCTATAACAAAGAATGGACTATTACACCATTTCCCAAAGATCTTTAACTGTATTGTCACAGCAGCCGATGGTTTATTGCGTTTCTATGGCTGAGCACGAGCTCGACATCCATTGTTTAAGATAATCGGTGACAGAGGTGACAGGTGAGGTGTTTAAGGTAGATTGTTGTGACTGAATGTGACACTTGTTAAGATTGTCAGCTAAGCGTTGATAGACAAAGAAATCGCCATAGAAAAGACATCAACGCAATCTCTTTAAATGAAGGATTCAAAAAATGAGGTTGGAAATCGTGATGCATGTGAAGGCAGAAGGAACTGTCAAAACGGGATGTAAAATACAGTTGCTCTACTCTCCGAATACTGATAAGGTCGATCAGATCATGAAACTGAACAACTTCCCTTAATAACATATTACAGGAAAAAGCAAAAAAACTACCTTCAACATAAAATTACGATCAGCTGACTGCATTTACAATAGGAAGTAAAATTACTTTTGACATTTCCTGAATATATTTTTCAATGGAAAGTTGTTCAGTTTCGTAATCTGAATGCATCTGATCAGTAGTCACCTTCGGAGAGCTGTCCCTTACACCTTGTACCTGTACAATGCAATCATCGTCATCACGGGGTGCAATCTTAAAATAGAAGTTCGGAGGTCAGCATAGATCTATGGCAAACCTACTCAAGAATGCAGGTGGTCCAGAGATGGCGCAGCTATACTTATGTGGATGATACAATAATTTTTAAACGCATTATAAATAGAGATTATTCGAACGTTCCAGATTCAAATAGGTTCCAAAGACAAAAGGGCCAATAGCGTGCGCAGCGAGGCGTGACGTGCGCAGGAAGCCGGATGAACAATAAACATACAGGGTGTAAGTGCATAGAGCAACTTCAAATGATCGTTAGGCGCATTCAAGTTATGAAAAAGAAACATTGGCAATCGGGTGGAACACGTCCAAGGTGTCAAACTAAGGTGCGAAAATTAAATGATCAAATGATGATGATCAAAGCAACAAAGTTCACGGAACTTTGTTGCTTGTTTTCTCACTTACTAGGTACAAACTAACAGGCGATTCTCTAGACAGCTACTAAGTGAAACAGACGACAGCTGAGAATCAATACAGACAGTAGGTACTTATAAAATGAAGTCGCTTAATGCGTTTCTCTGTCTGTCGTGAAATTCGCTAACTCCTCCTAATAGTCTGGAGGCGATTGAGAAATTTGAGATTTTCTGTGCCACTCTCCTATAAATGGCTAAGACTGGTATCAATGGATTCCTTGTGCTCTACAGAACTCGGATATGCCTGTCTTAGTTAGAGAAAATGGTGCGTTTGACATCTGTGACGTCACAAAGATGGCCGCTAAGCGTTTTATGGTTTTGTCAATATCTCAAGTTTTAGGACGTCGATTTTAGTGTTTGATATGTCATATAAAAGGTATTTATATTGTCTACAATTATTTCTTGAATACTTTCTACCTAAGTGTTGTGGTTCTAAAAATATTTACAAAAGTATGTGTTTTTTTGTCACAGTTGCACTTTATTAGGAAATGTGGCCACTATACCTCAATTATGAGATACTTTGCGTGATACATTATTATTTAAAATAAAAGCCTGTATCATTACCTTTTCAAAACATATGCAACATTACTGTAGGAAACCAAACAAACGATTTATGCCTATTACAATGAATCAAGTGCCTGCACCGCGAATGATTAAAGTGCGGCCGAGTGTTTTACATTTTGTTAATATCTCGCTTTTAATATATGCATTTCAATGTTTGATATGTCATATAAAAGGTATTTATATTGTCTACAATTGTTTCTGGGATACCTTCTACGTAAGTGTTGTGATTGTAAAAATATTTACAAAAGCATGTGATTTTTGTCACAGTTGCACTATATTAGGAAATGTGGCTACTATGACTAAATTATTAGATACTTTGCGTGATACATTATTATTTAAAATAAAAGCCTGTATCATTACCTTTTCAAAATATATGCAACACTGTTGTAGGAAACCAAACAAACGATTTATGACTATTACAATGAATCAAGTGTCTGCACCGCGAATGATTAAAGTGCGGCCCAGTGTTTTACGTTTTTGTTAATATCTCGCTTTTTAAGATATGGATTTCAATGTTTGATATGTCATATTAAAGGTATTTATATTGTCTACAATTACTTTGTACATACCTACTGCTTAAGTTTAGTGGTTTATGAAATATTGAAAGAAGTAAATGTTTGTTTTTTTATTTGTTTAATACTTAACTAAAGTTACAAAAGTAAATAAAGATACATGGGCGTAAATTCCTATAAAATAACCGGCCAAGAGTGTGTCAGACACGTTCACAAATAGGGTATCATAGTCAAAGTGTAACAGGTTTTCAGCGTTACAAAATTAATTCTATTGCTGGTTTGTTTACAGCTAGGTATGGTTACCAACCGCATATTGAAAAACTTAAAATTTTCTTTAAACTTGAGTAGTACAGGCAGGATCTGTTATAGTTTTCATGGTAACTTCGGGTTGAGAACTATATTCCATATTTATTTCAAATTTTTAGCGTTAATATCTACTTTAGCAGTAAGCTGGAACAAATATCTTATCTTTGAAAAGGTACGTCTAATGTACCTTTTCAAAGCAAATATCTCAAGACAGAAACATATTATTGAGTTTTCTTTTAATTATAATTCCCTTAGTTTAAAAAGACCTGTTCAATGATACCCTACTCAATATTTAAGGTTAAAAAATTGCACCCCTTCACACATATGGTAGGGGTCCAAAAACATTTAATTTGATTTTTGATGAAATTTCTAAATTCAGGACAATACGATCTATCTTCACAGCAATTTTGATGTTGATAGGTATAAAACTGACAAAGTTATGAATGCGGGCCATACAAACAGACAGATAGACAGACAGACTTACCTAACAAGACAAACGTAGTAGTCTACGAAACCCTAAAAATGTTGAACGACTTTTTATCTTACCAATAACAAACATTGAAATCGATTTCTTAAAACTTGAGATATTAACAAAATCATAAACAGCTCAACCGCGTTTTTCATCATACGTGGAGCAGGCACTTGATTAACTCTCATAGTCATAAATCGTTTATTTGATTTTGTACAACAGTGTTATAAATATTTTTAAAAAGATAATGTAACAGACTTTCATTTGAAATAATAATGTATCCGATAAAGTATCTCACAATTGAGTCATAGTGGCCATATTTTCTAATAAAGTGCAACTGTGACCAGAAATAGCACATGGTTTTATAAAATATTTTTCAACCCCTACACTTAGGTAGTAGGTATGAAAGAAGTGATTGTAAACAATACAAATACCTTTTATATGACATATCAAACATTGAAATCTATTTCTTAAAACTTGAGATATTAACAAAATCATAAACCGCTCGACCGCGTTTTTAATCATACGCGGAGCAGGCACTTGGTTTACTCTAATAGTCATAAATCGTGTATTTGATTTTGTACAACAATATTATATATATTTTTGAAAAGGTAATGAAACAGACTTTCATTTGAATTAATATTGTATCAGATAAAGTATCTCACAATTGAGTCATAAAGGCCATATTTTCTAATAAAGCGCAACAGTGACGAGAAAAAAAACAAAGTTTTATAAATATTTTTCAACCCCTACACTTAGGTAGTAGGTATTAAAAAGCGATTGTAGACAATATAAATACCTATAATATGACATATCAAACATTGAAACCGATTTCTTAAAACTTGAGATATTAACAAAATCATAAAACGCTCAACCGTGTTTTTAATCATTCATGAGCAGGCACTTTATTCACTATAATAGTCATAAATCATTTATTTGATTTCGTACAACAGTGTTACATATATTTTGGAAAGGTAATGAAACAAGCTTTTATTTGAAATAATAATGTATCAGGTAAAGCATCTCATAATTAAGTTATAGTGGCCATATTTTCTAATAAAGTGCAACTGTGACAAGAAAAAGCACATACTTTTATAAATATTTTTAAAACCCCTACACTTAGGTAGTAGGTATCAAAGAAGTGATTGTAGATAATAATAATACCTTTTATATGACATATCAAACATTTAAATCGATGCCTTAAAACTTGAGATATTTACAAAAACATAAAACGGTCGGCCGCCATCTTTGTGACGTCACAGATGTCAAACGCACCAATTTTTTCAACTAAGACAGGCATATCCGAGTTCTGTAGAGCACAAGGAATCTATCGATACCAGTCTTAGCCATTTATAAGAGGGTGGCACAGAATTCAAGAAGGAGACGACTTTTTAATATTTCGCCTACAGTCTATAAACCACGCAACGGATCTTGATATCTTGCGATTTTTGTGATAGGTAGGGTGATTCAAGAGGAAGGTTTATATGTAAAAAATATGACTCGTGCCGGAAAAATGCGTTACAGCTGGTAAAACCGCTAACGGGCCGCTTGTAATCCAATAAGATTCAAACTAGGGCCTCCAACCGATTCATCGTTTGTATTTACATTACACCCTGTATAAATATAGTGCCGGATGTCAGGTGCGCCGACGCAGGTAACATAACGAGGGTCCCAGTTTTTTATTATTGTTTTGACTGGTTTTTGTAGGGGAACAATAGTGGGTGGGATCGGGGCAACGGAGGTTAAGTTTGGGTTGGGGTGAATGGGGCTGTGGTTAAGGTGCTACCAGAACTTTCTAATTTATCGAATAAGTGGTAGAAAGAACTCGAATCTAATAGAAGTAATATATATCGACATCAGAGTAACTTTACAGGAGAGCAGTTTAAAGTACGGATTTTCAGAAAAAATATCGTGTAAATTTTTGTGATAGTCCCACTTTTTTATTATGGTTTTGACTGGTTTTTGTAGGGGAACAATAGTGGGTGGGATTGGGGCAAGTGAGGTTAAGTTTTGGTAGGGAAGAATTAGATTTGGTTAAGGTGCTTCGAGAACCTTTCATTGATCGTTAAGTGGCAGAAATAAATTGAAACAAACGAATACAAAAAATTATACGGAACATACATAATATGTCACATGTTGTTACAATATGTTCTATAATTTTTATCAACGCACTACTCTACTACAGTTGAGTATAGCTTCCTCCGAGGTTACGCCTTATTTTACGGTCTTTGCATCTCTCATCCAGTAGGTACCTATACTGTGCAATGAGACAAAAGATGAGGCAAAGCAAAAGATGTCGCTTTCGCTTTACCATCTGACAAGTGGTGAACCAAAACTGATAATTTTTTGCACTTAAAGATCATTTTTGTTCACATATAAATTACACCTGCTTAATTGCTTCTTAATTGCTTCCTCAGCTGATATGACGATAGGTATGACGCTAAATACAATTGAATTCTCATCAAATAAATTGCTCAATTTATGTAACGAATTTATGGAACGTTATCATGCATATTCATAAGGGTGCACGATACAATGCTGTATTTCCAGTTGGAAACGAATTGCGGAAAAAACCAATTTGTAAACAAAACCGCATAGGATTGAACCTGCTACCCACGGTTTTCAGATATAACACCAGTTAATAGAGACCTGTGATTTACGAAGGCAAAATACCTTCCGTATCCTTTGCAATATGAGTTGCCATCTAAGCGATCAAGCAAAACTGGTTTCCATAGAGTAATTATAATGTCCAGCATAAGTTGTCCCTTAAGTTGAATCCTTTGTAACAAGCTTGCCTAGCTTGCTCCTTGAGCATTCCATGGAAATGTCCCGCCCAGGACCCTCTGATTTTTAATATGTCCGTGTCTATATCAGACAATTTATGATATGTCCGTGTAAGATACAAAGAACGTATTGATAGTAACTAAAAAGCATTAGGTTAAGTATAGGACCTGTAGCATTGTCCCTATCTTATAAATAAGTATTTGCTATCATACACGTCCCGTTCGGGACGAAGATGCTTAATGGATTGTCCCTACCTATAAAGCTTTTTGTGTTTGTTCGTCGTGTGGGGACTCTAGAGTGCTTTAGATACGAGTTTCTCGGTGAGATCAGCCCTTATCGTCGACTTTACTTCTTCAAGATTCAGTCTATTGCACATCCAAAAACTGATCCACCAGAAGCTCCACAGATGCATCCATCGACGAAATAAAGTGGGAAATCGCATTTTTCTAACGCATGCAATAGCGCTGCGCAAAAATAACGCACAAACGGACGTTGTGTGCATTTCTTTCAAATATTCAAGCGTCTTCATACAGTGGTCCCTGTAGAAGTATCTAATTGTTCTACCTATACGTATATCTGCTATCTAGCTGGTATGGGAAGCGAACACAATCGTTGTAATTTTCTCATTCAACCATGTGATAAATTGTGGTGCAGACCTTGTGTGAACGATTAAAACAAAAACGTCTAGGCCTTTGCTATTTCTTTATGTTAAAGGATCTTAGGTCAAGAATTCTATAAAAAGAAACACTGTACCTAAAGATAGTTCTTAGATGATGATGAGATACATGCAACATAAATGATAAAAACCTTGTATTGTCGTAATTGGGCAGATGACCTGCTCGATGGTCTCACGATATCATAAAGCTTACAGGACCTCAATGTATACGGCTGGCACAGGACTGTGAGGATTTTCAGGACTGCGAAGTGGCCCTACCCTGTTATGAGTGGATAGATATGGGCTGAAGACGAAGAAGGAATGAGATAGGTATATTTACCAAACAAATGAATGAACATTAGTTGATAAGAAGTCAATCTTCGTCGATCAAAGTTCTGAGTACCTACCTTTTAACCAGTCAATCAGTCTCGTTTACCTCTGACTCACAGAACCACTTATGACTTTTGACAAATTAGGACATACGAGCTATTCAGGGCCTTAGACCTAGACTGCCTACCATAAGTCTAGTTTTAAAGCTGTTCTCCCTCTAAAGGAGATAACCAGAATCGGCCCACCTGTCATTTAAGGCACCTGCAGGTATCGATGTGTTTTTAAAGCAGGCTGAATGGCTTAAAATAGTTATCGATTGTGTTTAAAATTGCCGATATCAGCTGTGATGTGCTTCAGCTGTTGTGACAGATGGTATTTCAAGTTTTTGACTACCTTTTGCTGAATATTTTATTTATTTGCTGAATACCTATATGGTAGGTACCTAAGTAGATAGATATGGTAGGTACTGACTGTGCAATTTTGACTCTTTGGGAATACCGAATTTGTGCCTCATGTCATGTCATAATGACGCTTACCCACATGTCGCTTACGGAGGAAAAGTTACAAGCTGTTGTGTGGTTAGCCTGGCCATCCCCGAGGCAGTGCATTTATTTTTATTTTTTTATCCCGCCTGAGCCGCGTTTATAGTAGGAACACAAAATTGTGATAATTGATGTAGAATGAGACTTTCTTAAAGAGAATATTGTAAATTCCTACTTAGAAATAATGTTTTGACTTTGACTTTGAATGTGCTCTGCCCTTTAAAATCACGATCTATGAAGGTACTTGGGGGAGGCCTAGGGGAGGCCTATGTCTTGTTGATGACGATGATCAGTGGAATGGATTACTTACTGGCATGGTCATCGTCCAGCAGGTTGTGGTAGCGGTGCTGCTTCTCATCGAGCCTCATCATCACGCCGCTACCACCGCCGCGTCACCACATCGCCAACTGGAACAAACAAAAAAAACTTCATAAGGATTCGAACCTGCTACATTCGGCACTGCGAATCCTCAACTGCGAATTAAGCAACGATATCTTGGCCACTACCTGCAAGTTTTCCAAAAAATACCAGTGTACCTGACAAGGGAACTCTTGTAAAAATTTGGTCTTGAACATAGGGGGTGGGGGGTCAAACATTTTAAATTTTGCCTTAGGTAGGAACATACATGATTTATGGCGACCCCCTTTAGGGTCATTACACTTTTCGCCGTTGTAAATAAAATAATGTAATTCTGGCAAATCCTTATCGATCATTCTTTATGACATACCATTCAATAAAGTAAGTAGGTATATACGTAGAATTAAATGCAAAAGTAAACAGAAGTTATTATTACTTCGATTAATGTCTCCTTTCCGCAATAAAACATTAACTTACGTTGCACATTCCGATACGAAACTGCGATACTCTTTTATAGCTGTTGCAGAAAACTAAGGCTGCCCCCACATTGGGCGTTGGCCGAGCATACGCGTTTCCTGAGCGTACTGCTGGCGTCGGCGCGGCGCGGACGTCGCGTCAGCGCACCGTCTGCGGGGCGCGGGCTTCGCGTTGTCCAGCGCCGCGCGAGCGCTGCGTGAACGCCGCGCAGACGCCGCGCTTACGTCGCGTTCCACGGGCGCTTTCGGCCACCCGTGCCCCTGCACACATTCTCCCCCGCGCCCGCTAGCATCTCAGTCAGTCATAAAGCGCTCGTGGAACGCGACGTAAGCGCGGCGTCTGCGCGGCGCTCACGCAGCGTCCGCGCGGCGCTGGGGAACGCGAAGCCCGCGCTCCGCAGACGGTGCGCTGACGCGACGTCCGCGCCGCGCCGACGCTCAAGAAACGCGTACGCTCAGCCAACGCCCAATGTGGGGGCAGCCTTAGGACAAAAAAGTTATAGAGGGAACTACAAGTAAGGAGTATGAAGCCAAAAATTTAAACCGTGTTCTGGAGGAAATGCATTAAATTGGACAAGTTGTTTAGGGCATCTCGTACTGAGCAACTTTGCTCTATGGGACCAATGTTGAAAATCTGTTTTTTTATCAGCTTAATATTGTTAGTTATTATTATTATGTTGGTATTCTTTTCGAATCACAGGCCCATAGGGACCCGGTCCTTTGAGGCATGCGTGGGGCCAAAGCCAACAGCACAGAGGCCTTTTTATACCAAATAATCTAATGTGTGATGTGTACATCAAGCGGATACTCGCTCTGTCTGCACTACAGAGTACACCCAGAGCCAGCACCCACATGATGCAAGGACTATTGCAGGTGAGGGTCGGAATACTAGGGCTATGGGGAGGAGATTGCTGGACCGGTTGCTGGGATATTGATTGAGACAACGGGACGCCTGCCAAATCAAATATCTCAATCTTGATAATCTCGGCAGACGGTGACTCGCCGCCCGCTAGGTGGGCCTCCACTAAAGGGCTTTTACGCGTAGCGTGGTGCCCTGGGACGCAACACTGGCGCGGGCGACTGAGGGGTGTCGAGAGGTGTACACCGCTTTCTGCGCAGAGGTCCTGGGCAAGGGCCAGAACATACACCAACTCGCGACTTACGCATGTTTCACTTCCACCCCTCGAGTCCAAGCTCAGGCTCGAACTCTAGCGACCCCACTCTGGCCGGCCAACTAAGGCAAGCCAGAGGTGAGAGTCCTGGCCTTGGGGTCCACTCCGGCGAGCCGGAGACGGCCAGTCTACACTCTCGGGGGTTTCTGGGGTCCGTGGGGACGCTACTCCCCAACAGCTCGTCACAAGCTGCCCTACGGGTAGCAAGGGTGTAGAGAGGTGTGCTGCACTTTCAAGTTCAGGGATTTCTCCCGTCAGCATTACTCGCGGCTTTATGCCTTTAACACTTCCACCCTCGAGTTGAAAAACTCTTGCGACTCCACTCTGCCCGGCCGGTTAAGGCAAGACAGAGGCGGGCTCCCACAAAAGGTAACCCAGGAGTACTTCGGGTACGTGGTGGCGCCAACTCACCAACAGCTTGCCAAAGCTGCCCTGCGGGGTTATTATTATTATTATTATTAGTTATTATATGTTATAATATTGTTGTTATATATCAGCATAATATTGATCAGCTGACTGAGTATGGCAAGCCGTATTTTTTCTCGTTTTTCAGTATTGGTCCCATACTGAAAAATTTTCAATACAATGCCCTAAACAACTTGTCCAGTTTAATGCGTTTCCTCCGGAACACGGTGTATAAGAGGCCATATTTGACAGTTGTCAAACCCATAGTACAAGACATGGCAACAAAGAAAATAGACCTTGCCATGCATAGCTTTAACATGATTTTGACAGCTGTCAAATATTACCTGTTTGTACGGCCGTACCGCTTACGTACAAGTATTATCAGTTTTATTTAGCACGCGCCTACTTTGATTGCGACGAATTTTGTATAACTTCATTCTGGTTGTTCGCAAGGTTGTCTCTGAAACATTTCCTTCCTCTGCGCTGTCCATTGCAATCGGCGAATAACCCGGTTTTCATGATGAAAACAATATGGCGGCCGCAGGTACAGTGACTGTTTATTGTTGACCGCGACAATCACAATGGTAGCTTTTATTGAATGAATTTAGAACAGAAATAGCTGCAAAAATAAAACCTGATATTGGAGTAATAATAATAATAGTAAGCCGTGTGGTGCCCGCTTAGAACAGCATCACCTCATTTAGGTGTCGTTAAAAGCGACTAAGGGATTTTGAGAGTTGGTATGTATAGCAATTTTAGACGACAGGCTGACAACCTGTCACTATGATGAGACAAAGTCTCCTGATTGACTCTCAATCTTTTGTCAGACGTGATGTAAATGGCCATTATTTATAGCCTTTTACGCTCTGCGTAGCCTGCAAAGGATATAGTTTGTGTAAACGAGTGGATGGTAGATAGATACCTAGATACGTACGATACATCCCCTAACATCCACCAACAGCCTAGTGAATGCAGCATAGGTAAGTACACATATTAAATAATTAGGTAAGTAATAACCATAGGTAAATACCCAAAAAGATTATAAAACTAGGCTTAAAAAATAATCTTCATATAAACAATGTCACAGCATTTTAAATAGTAACACTGTTAATAAAACTAGATAACAAAAGGTACTTAAAACCACTTAAAACTCGCCAAATGAACATCTAAGTATCATCTTTAAAAGTCAAAATCAACTGTGTCCGGTGTTCCTGAATTGGCATGATTGTCATTTGTCAATGTCCAATTGACTGCAGATTAATAATCTAATGGTTGCCAAAAAGGCTTCCGGGTTTTCAGTCATCACATCACATTACATCAGTGTTTATCAAACACCTTACACCTACCTCATATGTTTTTAATAATGTATAGGTAGGTACTCTGCTATAAAAAATATTAACTTTTTTTAAAAATATTATTGCTTCAAAAAGTATCTTTCAGTGCAGTTACAGTTATTTTAATACAAATACGCTAGCCAATACTTACTTTAACAAATACTATTTATCTATTTTCTAGATTTTAAATGAGAAAATCTTTTCCACGCACCACAATAAGCAAAATCTTTCTGTTATTCTTTTATCGGCTAAATACCTACTGTTGATAGGTATTTAATACTTGATTGAATCAATACAAGAAGAGCACAAATGCACAATGCATTTCTTTGTAAGCAAAAAAGTTGACATTATTGACCTCAAATGTCACAGCCGTATGACAATTTAGTCAAATCGATTTTGCAACGGTTCCCAATTATTACCAATCTATTGCTGGACAGTTAACCATTTCAGAGATGAATTTAAACTGGTTTTGCAAACTGAACTAAGAATAACCAACATAGGATGATCCTTTACACTATAGGTAAATGATTGGTTGCTGATAAATGATAATACAATAATGTCACGATACTAAATTAGAAGATAAGATTCGTCCTTGCCAACATTTTGTTATCAGTCAGGTGTTAAGGTATTTACATGAAATTTTTGATTGCCGTTTCGTAAAATCAACTTGAATAAATGATATTAGGACCTTTCTGACCCACCTAGCGAACATTGATGAAACATACGTAAATTATTAGATTTATCTAGGTATTTCCTAAATATGTTGTTTTTTTCTAAAATTCCATGGGAAAGTCGAAATAATTATATTTTTCTATTTTAAGATTTTCATGGTATATAACGCTACTTTCAATAAAATTGTCTTTGTACTACACTTTTTAAATAAAAATACAGCTATGACACTATATGGATGTGGACAGGTGATGTCTACGTCAGACTGTGCTCGACAGCACCACCCAGAGTAGCCTATCTGGGTCTCAGAGCCTCCGGTTTATCCCTGGCAGCCATGACCCCGCCGTATGGCTCGAGTCGCTGGAGGCTCTTTTCGACGATAAAAGTCGCGTCCGCCCTCGATAATCAGGACCTTTCTGTCCTCTTCTAGGACGGCTGCTCGTGCGCTCTCTTGTCTTGGGGCCGGTTGGTGCTTCGGCTTCTCCCCCTGAGGTGTGCCCTGAGGGGAGCCGACCACATCCAACGGACCCGTGGGTGACTCTTGACGTGGCGGGCCCGGTGCTTTCCCGTCCTGGGGGCGGCGGGGGTGTTGCTCGCCTCCTACGCCTCTTCGGCTTCCGCTTCTTTGTCGTCGAAGTTTCGGAAGGGCCGTTTGGCAGCCACCATAAGGGATCCAGCTGCGTTGGTTTCCCCCTGCGGTGTCGCCTCCGTCTTCGTAAGAGGTGCTGTGCCCCCCTCTCTTGTTTCGAACTTCACGGCGCAGTACGGGGCAATCGAGGCTGTTAGCCGGGTGCGATCCGCCACAGTTGGTACATGCGGCCGGTTTTTCTCGGGGTCTTCTGCAATCCAGGGCGGGATGTTCGCCGCCCCAGATCACGCATGGCAGCTTACGTTAACAGTGCCTGCTGCTGTGCCGGAATAGCTAGCATCGATGGCATTGTGGAGTGCCCTGTTTTTCGACGCCATCCCTCGATCTTCACGCCGAGCATTCACATTAGCTCTGTGACGTTGTAGATGCCCGGCCGGGGTGAGGTTTAGCGTGCGAATAAGCTGGGCTAAGTTGATACACACTGGGCGTTCTCCGCGAGCCTTGATGGGGCGCATGTAGGCCACCTCGTAGCCCAGGGTGGTCAGCTCCTTCTTGATTTCCTGCGGGTCCGTGTCCACATGGGAGGCTTCTGATCGCGACCTTGGCTGGCTGCTCTTTTGGACCAGGACATTTCGGTATCGGAGCCCTCCAGCGCGGTTAGGTAGCGCTTGTATACGCGGAATTCCTGTTCGCCTTGCGCCAGGAATCGGAACTCTGTGGGCCCATAGGGCCTCATAGGGCTGTACGTTTGGCGCATGAAAAAGCTCCTTTTTTACCTCGGCGAAGTGGTGGCTCCAGTTCGGGAGCAGGTCGACTACTATAAGCGGCGGCTTTTTTATGCACCCAGTTATCTTCATGGATGTCTTTGGTGCAGGTGGCGGCGTCTTGATGGCGTCTTTCCTGGGCTTGCTGGGCGCACACTTCGGCGTCGTTAGCGTGGACGCATAGGATATTTGTGATGTCATCGCTGGGCTGTCTCCAGTAGGAGGGAGAAGCAGGCAGCGGCGGTAGTGGGGGCGCGGCGGCGAAGGCAGTGGTTATCGCTGCTGCGGCGGCCGTCGGTGGCGAAGATACCAGCGGGGGTCTATTGATCCCAGCGTGAATGGCGTCGAGGGATGGCACAAGCCGCGAGTTCGTTCATAAGGCGCTGCAAGGCGGCTTGCGGATTCGTGCGGACAAACATTCGCGACCCATTTGCGGGGCGCTGGTGGCACTAGAAGGGCATTTTCGAAGCTGAATATAATAAGAAGCCTAATAATAAGCGTGAAGCGTAGCCTGCCCTCGGGCGCAAGACTCTGGAGTACCCCAGGTGAGACTCGCTGGCCGGGGTTACTTGTGCAAGACAGAGCTCTACATGACTACCGAAGGTAGGCGGGAACCGTAAACAAAAACTTCCGAACGCGAGAGCGACTAGGCGGCTAATCTGGAGTATAGTGTTAAGATATATATATATTATTAAATATCTTAATATTCCCATCCCTCACAATAATGCGCCTTTGCCTGCTATAACTAGGCGACTTAGGCTTTAAAATGAGACATAATTCATTAATGTTTGCAGTGGTGGGTATTTTGTCCATACTAAAGGTCCCAATGTCCTTTGGTAAACTAGCTAGATGTCGATGGTCGGAAATCATAATACCATAAACTAAGTTTAGATATTTCAACTTCTAACTGTCGTTACAATACATTCCAATTGTCAATGTAAATGACAACATACACCACATAGGTATCTATGGATTAGGTACATTAAAAAATAACGTAACGGTTGTGTGATCATAGCATAGTGTGTTCTGTAAAATCTATCCTAATTCATCTGAAAAAAGATCCTTGTTTTCGCACAACAATAGCTTTCATTCTATCTACTTACTCTACTATACAACCTGTTACACAACTAACCAAAAAAAAGAATATTTTTTATTATCACCAGTCGATAAAATAATCACATCACTAGTCTAGGTCAGGTGCTACATACACTACCTGGCGAACAAAGTCCGCTTCGGCATACATTGCTGGTTGACTTAGTTTCTTGTATTGTTGACATTCATGTAATAGCCAGCAATGTAGACCGAACTGCGCTTCGCCGCGTCGGTAACTTCATTTTGAACTTTGAGCTGTCAAAATTAGTGCTGCGATGCCACGATTAAAAATAAGTGTAATTTAATAAAAAAATGTTTTTTTCATAGTTTTCAAAAACGATACTACGGCTCTAATTTATTGTTAATTAACTCTTTGCAATGGACCTTTCCACACCCTTTCAGCTTTATTGGTTGTTTTGTAACACGTTGTATTTACATTCATGTTTTTCTGACCACAACGTAGAAAATTTTATTGACTTACGTGCAAAACTAGAAAGGATTAACATGCAATGGAAATAGGTAGAAAAAATATTGAAAACCATCGTAAGCATGTTATTATGCAATGTTTCACTATCGTCACACGCTTCATCGCATGCGGAGCGTGACGTACTATCGATAACAACGTAGGTATATTTTTCATAGCATATGTAGGTACACGTACCTACCTGATTAGAAACTGTTTCTATTACGTTATGTATAATGTTGAAGTTAATATTTCATACTAACAATATCAGTTACCTAAGGGCTTGGACTGTATAGTTGGAGATACACACACAGTCTTCTGAATGACTCTCAAACTTTTGTCAGACGTGATGTAAATGGCCGCTAGTTACAACCATTTACACTCTACCTACCCTGGAAAGAATATAGGCGTGATATATGTATGAATGTAAGTAATGGACAATATGGATTTGTAAACGTCTTACGGCTGATGATGACGAAAAGTAGTCTCTATCTGAAAAAGTAAAGTCCATTCAAAATCATAGTGTCATGATCATGATGATTCTTTAAGAGAATTATTGTGCCTTAATCGATAAAAATATAACTCATGTATTCAGACCAGCAGTTACTGAGTTATTGAGTTATTTCCAGGCTACGTCTGCATATTCTGCACCAACATAATCAATTCTACTCAAATACTTTATTGAATATCACAGTCAACATCTCATAAATAAGTAACATATAGTAACATTAACATTGGTCCTAAATTATACGGATCGAATAGTCTATTTTAAAGTCATTGTTTTCAAAAGTAGCTCAATAAAACCCGAAGGCTACATGGCTAGACAATGTCTCGACAACCTAGAGACACCGGAACTGCAGATTGCAGATCGTGATCGTGTGGCAACAGCCCGAGAGGTGAAGGTTGCTAACTAATACACCGTGGAGGCATGCTTGGTGCGGCTAATTAGTGATTACCAATTCAATTTGTAAATGACGATTGCATGAGCGAGCCGGCTGTAGAGTCATTCGGGGTAAAATTGCGCACTTTTGGATATTTCACTTCATAACTCCCAAACTACTGCGATTTAAGACACATTGTATGTGCTGTATAATAGCTTGGTTAATGGACTCTCAAATACCAACAAACAACTTGCGATGTAATCTGCGGTTTTCCATATATTTAACAAAACAGTGACGAAGTCAGAGTGCGCACTTTTTCCCCGTGATGTGGGTAAAACTACGCAGTGTGTTGGGTAAAACTGCGCACAAGGGTTTCACAATAATTAAGGTCTTATCAGTAGTTTATATTTTATAATTATGAGGCATTTTATAGTCTAAAGGAATAAAAAAAGAAAGATCTAATATAATATAGGTATTTCTGTACAGAAATGCGTTTTTAAATATCACTATAGTGGGGTAAAACTGCGCACATCTATCCACATACGTCATGTGCGCACTATTACCCCCGCAGTTTTACCCCATTCAATGAGTACTCAAAACAATTCATCATAACTTTGATACTTTTGAGACACGGTTGAAATGTTGTTACTGAAAAAAAAATTCAATATGTATAGAAAATAAAAAAATACAAGCAAACTCTTCATGATCATAATCCACACTCCCACAAACTTTTCCTTGCACCGAATAAAGTCCGAATTTAACCACGTTTTGGTATTTTTGGTTCTAATAGGTAGGAAATCGACCCGCATTGCACAGAGTGTCTGGACCTAAAATGGCGGTTCAGGTACACGTGTTCCCAGCAAATCAGCGTCCCTGCCCCTGCGCCCTATTCCGTAATATCGATGGTGCGCAGTTTTACCCGCTGCGCAGTTTTACCCCGAATGACTCTAGGTTGAATTGCATTCAAACACAAACCTTTGCAAGATTCGTCAGATTGCTGTAGTAAAAGAAAAGGGAGAAAGAATAAATGAACCAATGAAGGATCATTTTGTTTTGGTTCTCAAAATGGACCATACTAAGAGTCGTGTGGTGGACTTTTCTCTAGGCAAAGAAAGCCAGCACACGACATTAACCGTGCTTACAAAATAGGTAAGTTAGACATGGTATAGTCGCTTGACAACGTAAAATCGTATGGAAAATGATTTAAACACTGTCTAAAAGGGCGCCTAACTTTTTTGTAATAACACCGAAAGAATCTACTGACAAAACATAACAAGGATTGGCGGTCACAAATCGCAAAGCATAGTATGGGACAGCCTTGCCAGGACCAACGACCTTGTTAAGGTTGTATGTAGACTGCCGTTAGATGCAGTCAGCTCAAAATCACGGTCTATGGAGGCTCTAAGAGGAGGTCATAATATTCAGCAATTGACTCATCTTATAACAGCTGCTCGTCATGATGATACAAATAGCAGAAAAGTTTTTTTTATTCATTCCATAAAGCAGGTCACCAACCTCAGCCAGTTTCCTGCAACTGGTCAAAAAGCGTGCCGTGAAGCAACACGGCTTGTAAACCAGCGACCAGCGTGCAGCGATTACCAGCGGACCGTGAACGATCTGTCCTTGGAAGGTCTGACATTCTTGTGCCGCGGTGTCTTGGAGTCAACCAGGTATTGCTAATGGCGATAGATACTTCGCAACATCAATCCCTTTAATATAAAGCAAGATGAAGGTATTCTGAGGGATCAGAATTATTGGCGTCTGAAGTCAACCAGGTATTGCTAATAGCGATAGATACTTGAAGATGAAGTATTCTGAGGGATCAGAAGTATTTTGCCAACTCGCATGTTTTGCCGCCTGTTGACAAAAGCTGAAGATAGACTAAAAGGAGTAAGATTCACTTCGGTTAGAGAAGTTAGTAGTAAGTAACAAACTGCTCTTGCTAACACCAAAGACTTTTCTTCCAGAACAAATGAAAAAACTGGACACTTTTTAGGGCGCGAACGGGGTGTTGAAGTAGGTATATACTAGGTAGGTACGTATATACTTTAGGGCTCTATCAGCCTGGAAGAGTATACTCTGACCGAAAAACTATTTATGTGTGTAAGAGTTGGTTTGAGTTTCAAAACTTATAGGTAAATCTATTATCAATAGCATCACACACATCTCTTATCATGCAACACGAAAATCGTATCTACCTACAAAAACAGTATTTACCCAGTAAAGCCTTTGCCCCAAATAGTCGCAGATAACAAAAAACAAGAGTAGGCGGTTGATATGATGTAATGTGTAACAATGAATACATAGTGTGATGAACCTCAGGTAAAAAAAACTGGCGCCTGTATTGTTTAGTTTGTCTAAATTCCTCGTTGGAGCGCCGCCGTCGCCATAGTGTTCTAGCCACAAAAGTAAAAAAGCAGCAGAGAAAAAATAATCTAGAATAGTGAACCTTATGTCAAGGGATTACAGATAATCTTTTGACGTCAACGCCAAGTTTGCGAGACCCATTTCGTGGCGCATACACTAGGGCTGCCTACGCGCAGCTAATCCTGAAGCCGCAGGTAGTAGGGTTACCAGATTAGGAGACAATAAGAATTACAAACAAAAGGATTTTCGACATTCATTAATTTGTTGATGCTTCCGCATTTTGCTTCTGTACAGCCATAAAGCGAATTATTGAAGGTGTTGTTTTGCCGTGTGGTGCCGACTTAGAATAGCATCACCCCATGTCTTTCTCGTGGGTGTCGATAGAAGCGACTAAGGGATTTGGAAGTTGATGTGTATTGCAATATTTTAAGCGACAGGCTGACAAACAGTCACTATGGTGATACACTCTTCTTCTGAATGACTCTTTTGTCAGATGTGGTGGAAATGGCTGTTTTTACAGCCGTTTGTGTGAGTATACAATACATTTTGTTTTATCCGCTTATCTTCAATCAACTTACACTTCCCTAGGTCTGCTGGAAGACATTTCATTAGAAATATGTAGTACCTACCTGTTATACCATTTTTCAAATGAAATTATGTATAAATTTTATTGTGTACAATAAATTGTTAAATAAATAAATAAATAAATTTTTACGTACAAAATAATGGCATAATATTATTCTGCAGAGCGCTTCAGGGAATCCTTTCAGCTGGCAGGAGCATTGGGTGAGACCAAAGTATTTTTTTCAAAGCTATTTTATAATCCTGGGGCTGCACTAAAGTAAGATTTTGATGAGCAAATCGCTCATCTAGTACTACAAAGACGTAACTGTAAAATAATAAATGCAAAAATGAGTTAATGATGCTAAATTATTCTAAAATGGTCAATACATGCATAGGGCATCACTAAAATCATTTTTATTTTTTAGTTACGTCTTTGTAGTAAGTACTAGATGAGCGATATATAATGAAGAAGTGTTGTAGACAACCCTAGCAGCGTCACCCATGTCGCACACGGTGATGCAACATGTTGCATGTTTGTTCATCTGTTCCGAGCAGTAGGCACAGTTTAACAGTTACATTACATGCCATTATACCAACAGTTGTAATTGTAGTTTTGTAATGTATACTTTGTGGTTTAGTGTAGTGGCTGTGTAGTCCCAGTTTTATTTAGCATCGCATCACCCCATTTCTACCCGTGGATTTCGTAAAAGGCGACTGACAGATAAATTCAGGGAATGGGCAGGAGCGATCAGCAAATACGCACCGATAAGGGGTCGGGGAGACCCATGTCCAGCGGTGGACTGTTTGGCTCATGTCAAACTATTCGGCTACGGCTGCGCCTCGTGTGATAAACAGACACTCGCGTTCTAAAGCCTTCCGTTATAAGACAGCTGCATAAACTACTATTTTGAACTCTAGTATAGTCACTCACACATTTCGGTCACTACATATTTTATCACTTTCCTCGTTAATCAAAACTACCGCTACTACAATTTATCCTACTGACCTCATAAACGATGTCGAAAGATGACAGCCGTTTAAAAAGTAAAACTTGTTTGCAAAATAAATCGTCACCGAGCATTCCACCCACTATCTCGCATTCAAGTATGGCAGGCGTGTCTCGTGTCATGGTGTCAACAACTCGCCTCGATTCATCGAGCTGATCGTGTCAAGGACTGGCTGATCGGTGATCATGTCACTTAGATCGATCGGATGCGAATAATGATCAGAGGTAAAGGCGGTGTAACCGTGTAATTCTTTCACCACAGAAAACTTCAACAGGAGTTACATTTCACAAGCATGAAATTAAGGCTGGAATATACGTTTGTATTACGTCTACAATCTACATACTACCTAATATGTTCGAAAAATACTCGTAAATCATTTGACCTCTACGTTTCGTCCAAAAGTTTGGATTGTGCGAAGGGCGTACCCCTATGTGGTGAAGGCGTGTGAATACTCCTTAGTCCGCAGCTTTTATCATGTCAACAAGCCGTCACTTGATCACGTTCACATTGATTTTCCAATCGATCAAAATGTTCCTCAACTGAAATGCACGATTTGTTCGCGGGTTCCCAATGATCAGCGAATGGAAGGTGCAATTAATCAATCGCCTCAACCTGCTATATGAATGGACCTGCCATATTGCACCCTATGAAACTGCCTAAAACAGCTCTTTAAGCCGCTCAGTACCGGCCGTGTAAAAAGATTTGCATCCACAGCTTTTATCACGTCTAGAAGGCATCATTTGATCACGTCTACATTGGTCTTTAAGTTGATCGCTCATCTAAAATGAATGTTCCTCAAATGAAACGCACAATTTGTTCGCGGGTTCCCAATGATCATCGGATGGAAGGTGCAATTAATCAATCGTCTCAACCTGCTATATGAATGGACTTGCTGCGATGTCTCGGTTTCTCCGCTCTGTGAAACTTGTGGTTGGCTTCGAGATTAGCGGCAAATAATTGTTACTATAGCTAGCGGTAAGCATTGGATTGGACCAACAGTTTTATCTTACTAGGATTTTACGATAAGAAAATGGTTTTCTTTAAGTACATACAAAACTTCTCCAATTGAGAGAAATTCTGTCATGTGCTTGGAAAATTAATAGCAACAGAATTCGATTCTGTGGCGTTTAATAGCAAAAAATCCGGTAGTATAGATATGTCTTCATCCAGCATTAAACCCAAGCGGCAAGCTCAGAGGTCCAGGAAATTCAAATGCATTTAGCCACCTAGAGATCCACTTGTTGTTCTTCCCTCCGAATGAAATCTTACAAAATCTTTCAATTACCTCAACCGCCGCCGTTCTAATGCCCACACCTTGTAACAACCGCTCATTGTATGTAGATGTGACAGATGGCGAAAGTAGATCCCCTCGGGCGCACTACACGAGACTCGAACCGGCACTCCGCTGGGCCTTTCATTTCTTGCTCCAACGTTCCAAAGGTAGGTAAGGTACAGTACAGATTCAGTACCAGAGATAGGAACATTTTGGTAGAAATAGCTAGCGACTTAGCAACCGTTTGCACTACTTTGCTGTACGCGGTAGACCACCAAGATCTACTATTAACAGGTTGAGCTTGCTTTTTGGTAGAGGAATACAGATCCAGTTTTCTAGGATATTTTGTTTCGTTCATTTTTTGGGTAAGTAGCCTGGTTGTAGACAAGATGTTACTCCTCTGGGTCTCTCATTTCTTGCTCTAACGTTCCAAAGGTTGGTAAGGTACCTGCACCACAACAGGTAGGTAGAGGAACATTCAGTTGTAAACGGCCAGTTACTGGCTTGCACTACTTTGCTATTAGCGGTAGATCATCCAGATATACGCGTAAGGAGAACCTACAAACAGTTTGTGTACGATAGGTACAGGGAAATTAGCATTAGGTAGGTATAACTTGGGCCTTTTCAAGGTAAGAGTGAATAGGGACTACCCAGACAAGCATGGCATGTTCCAACATCGTCTACATCATCACTTATTACCAACAGGCAAATGCGGGCCTACCATATTAAAAAAAAGACCGCTTACAGCATAAAAAAGATTTCTGGAAAGGTATTGTTCCGACGTCAGCATCGGAATTTCGATTATAAAAACATCATTTTCTTCGCATAATGGTCTCAAAGTTATCTTCACTGCGGCGCCAAAATATGAAAGGCTAATAACCGACTAAATTTCAAGATTCCAAAATGGAATTAATTAACGTGCCTTTACGTTGCTGGCACCGTGATACCGTTAGCGACATGGCTTGGGAATTCAGCAGAAGGCCAAATCCGCAATGCAGCTTAGAACAGGTTCCTCAAGACATTGGTGCTGCCTTTATCGGCAACGTGGTACGCAACCGACCCAGGCAAGTGATTCGGCCTCATTAGGTTAAATGTTGAAACAGATCTAGTGTAATTTGACGATATCATCGATTTTTATTAACAGGTACTTGCATAATTTTGACATGGATTAGACACAGGTCGACCAAATAACAGAAATTAATTTCAAATGGTTTGGAACGAGTCTGGTAAAACACGTCTTTGGCAGAGATTATACGTATCGTCCTTTGCTGGGTTATACATGCGTTAGGAAAATACGAATTTCCACCTTATTTCTTGGAAATTCGCAAGTTCCTAACGCAGCGCTAACGTAGCGGACGTGTGATTCCCGCCTTAGACAGAGTATAGTATTACATTTGTGAGAGAGAAAAAAGATCGTTCTGAATACTCGCATATCCTGCGATTTTAGGCAGAAATAGTTGCACGGCATCTTAAATCTGTGAGGACAGTACGTAATTTTCTTCAGATTTAAGTGAACATTTGCCTGCACCAGTAACAAAATCATCATTAGTAACCTCGTCACGGTCTGAATCAATTAAAACTGACTTTCATTCATCAATCCGAGTCCAGCAGCCTACTTCCCAGTCATCAATCTGTTTACATAATGGAAACAAATGAACTGTCCCAATGGGCCTTTTGAAAGTAGACTTGGAAAGGTGACACGCTCCAAACATGATCCCAGACGTAATCCTTATGCAACCAGTGGGTAATTTTTACCCGACTGCCTCAGAAGGAGTGTTATATTTTTCGACAGTATGTACTTATGTAGGTACGTGGGTAGGCACTCGGACAAGTAATTTCTTAGTCACGGGCTACAGCGCCTACAGCCCAAACGGCCTGATGGATGTTGACATATCTAGTTATTTATGATATGGGATGTCACTAGATTTGACTCAGGATCGCTAATGATAATGGCTATATAAAATTTTCATAAATTCAAATAACGGATTATATACGTATAATTTTAATTTTAATTTTGAAATTACCGCAGTTGGGTTATCGTTTTCAATCATAATGCTTTTTATAATAACTGGTTCACAATAGTCTTCAACTACTTTTATAAATGGACAAATTTGTAATTTTTCATAATTCGTCACGACGTTCGGAATACATTTCTAAGCTTATTACGAATCTAATCAATTTATTTGGTTTATCTTTGAATATCCGGCAAGTTGAAATATTAGAGTAATATCTAGGTACCTACTTTAGTTTGAAATATTGCGTCTCCGTTTATATTTGACTAGGATGTTTATTCTGAGTCTAGTTTGATATTTAAATTAGCTAAGAAATTGATAATCTCTAATATCTATCAGTTTTGTCAGTCATCGGTATCTTCAAATTTTTTTTAATAATTTGCACGTGTATGTTTAAAAATCATTGGTGTTATTTGTTTCTATTATTATCAACAAATATCTATCAGTCACTCATGTTCATGCGATAAAGATAACGCAATCTATATTTTGCGATTTCACCAAGGACGAGTTTCGTGACTCTTGTTCTTCCTACTTTACATAAAGTGTTTTGTACCTATGAATGAATTTAAGTACCTAAATAATGTAGTTCGTTCCACTGTTTACGATAGCGTCGATATTTTTATCACGGGATTAAAATTTGCTTGACCACTTCTTGCTTTGTTCATTGTTATCAATATGGAGATGTTTATTATGAGTATTAAAAATAAAAATTAGACTTTTTGCAAAACAAAAGAGCAGATTAGTACCATTTACGGTCTTATTGCTACAGTAATACTGTATTATGATTATGATAGCTCGTCAAACAAATCTTCCGCAAATGCATAAATTACTGCCTTGTTTGTACACAATATTGTAGTAAAAAAATGAGTTCGTGACTCTGAATTAATGAAGTCACATTTGCTTGCACACTTTTAACGGTAGCCTCCACTTTGCATAACCACCTTTCCCCCTTTCAATATTCGCACAATTTTCTCCAAATTCACCAATTTACACTTATTACGGTCTCGTTACAATCCAATCTCCAATAACGCCTCATGTTACTTTCAAAATGTCTACTGGCGCAAAAAATGCTCCACCTTTTACCTTCGTGACCTGATAGATAAGAGAGCGGGCAATGACCTCAGCCTCGGCTCGTTCACACGTTTGCGCAGGCGCAGGGACCAGTGCTAAGTTCTCTAACACCGGTTTATCGGGAACTGTGTGCTTGACTTGTTCTAGGTTCTCTATTTCTTTTTATGCTTCGGTTATATTAGTATCTTTATTAAAATTATGAAGGACTGCCGGAAAGCCGTCATTTAAACCCCTTATTAAATCTAACCGTCATCAATCAAGAAGCTCTCAAT
Source organism: Phthorimaea operculella (assembly GCA_024500475.1). Lineage (NCBI taxonomy): Eukaryota > Metazoa > Arthropoda > Insecta > Lepidoptera > Gelechiidae > Phthorimaea > Phthorimaea operculella. The sequence goes on from JANFCV010000073.1 coordinate 1,250,862, forward strand.
TAATATCTATCCTGATTTGCCTTAGTTTCTACGAGTATTCATCTGCAATTTCCCTTTGCTTGACACTGGCTTCTCTGACAGGCATTGACAGGGGTTATTGGACCCGCCAGTCACGCTGGGTCAAAAGTCACGGTTCGTATTACTCTGGCTCGAAGCGTGGGACCTTTCCCAGCGCCGGTGATAGTAGTGCATGATTTGATCTCTGTTATTGTGCGCTTAGCGTTTGACCTCGCCTTTTACTCGACAGAGACCCAACAAGAGACAACTACGGCTTATCTGATTCTAGGAATAGAGTTTTTTAACCAGTTGGACGAGAATAAATAAAAATAAAACTCGGTTGGCCAGTTTTTGGAGCGTTTCGGAGTACTAGCATCAAAGCCATCGTGACGATAAGTGATTAGGCAGGAAAATTGTTCAACTGTCTGTACAGATCTATGCCTCGTCATTTGATGGTTGATGATTGCAGAATAATGATGATTTGTCAATAAACTGGAAAGAAACTAGCTCACTGACTTGTGAGTATTAAGATTTTCAAACGCTTTTACTTTCTTCGTCCAAGTTTTTGACATAAGGTCCTCCTATAATAATAGACCTCAATCTTGGACCGACTTATAGTTTTAATAGCACCTTAGTTCTTACAACGCATAATAATCCAACCAATACCGGTTTGACTTGAGTGATGAACAAACTAATAAGGCAAAGGTCGATTATGACAAGTTTTCTAATCCAGTCAACCTTCAGTCAAGTAAATTGCCCAACGTCATGGTTGGAGCTTCCTTTGATGATGATGGTTTAATTGCTTCGTGGTCTAGCGGTCTGAGCGCTGGTTGCAGAATTCGGAGGTTCCTAGTTCTAGTTTCAGAAAATGACTCGCAAAATGAATGCTTATAAATCAGTTTTAGTGACGTCATCATTCCCGCCCCGCCCATATAACTGACTTTTCTTATCTATGTTGCAGGCTGAAACACCTGATTCTATGTATGTTATTCTATTTCAGCCTATTGCAGTCCACTGCTGGACGTAGGCCTCCCCCAGGGAACGCCATAAGGCACAATCTCCCGTTTTTTCCATCCAGTCACCTGATTGTCTGTAAGATATGCTTTGGTGAGCACGTTAATCTGTCGGTCCCGAATGCTGTATTTTGACGACGACTTACACAACCATGTGAGAGACCATGTTTGAAGAAGGCTGTTTAATAATTCTGACACCAGAGTTCATCAGGTCGATTGTCGATTCAGTGTCCCACACGACGAGAAGAAGAAAAATTATGACGGATCTCTTCGACAGGTTAAACTCTGTGGAACAATTGCGTAATGACTTGACTCCAAAAATGTCATGAAATTCATGTCACGACATCTGGACCATATATGGTTTCCGCATAAGGCCCACGACCAAGTTACACTTCATTTGTATGACCTCATTGGAAATCGATTGGGTTAAAAGGTAATTTAAGAAATATCGGAGGTGTTTTTGGATGTATTTTGGCCAATTTGCTTTTGGGAAAGGTAAGACGTAAATTTTAGCAGGTTCTTGTTCCTTAATTTGTACCTTACTAGTTTTCGCATCTGTTTAAAATCTTACGTTACGGTTAGCTTATCTAGGTAGGTATTGGATTGTAGTCACTAACGAGAGAGTTAGTTACTCTGCTGACTTAGCGACCCAAAGAGAATCTCGAAACGAGCTCTCTCCACTGATCCTTGTCCTGCGCGATCTCCTGCCAGATGGATGATTATACCCCTACATTAAATTCAGCTACAAGATTTTGAATACGGGTGTAAGAATATTTGTTTCACAACTTGGACGTAAAATTCTTTGATGTCAAATTCAAACAATCTGAAATTCCGCTACATTCTTTGAGGCAGTTGGAATATACACGGATCATATATAATCCTACACTTTGCCATTTTGTGGTAAATAAGTACACCACAAGCCATACAAGGTCATTGGACGGTGCATAGCGTTCAAACAGGGTCTATTCCAGATCCTGTTCATTACTTAAGTCTATCTATATGGAAATACTTGCTAAGCATGATCTGCTAGATCCGATAAACTATGTTTGTATGGACATGGCTTTATTTTATGGAACGCAGGTGGAAGCGGCTTCTTCAGCAGAATGACAAGTAGGTTTAGACGTAAATTACTGACTCCGCACCGCCTATGCTGCCTATAATGGCTTGCATAGTACTTACATACTAAGTACATACTATGAGGGGTCTACAAGTGCTGGGAAATGGTCTTGAAGGAAATGAACCTACACGAGTTTTCCGGGTACTGATATGATAAAATGATAAAGGTACGAACTCCACAAAGTAGGCGTGCGACGTGAGACAAAAGATGACATCTGTCAGACATGTGATCGTCAGCCGTCATCGATGCAACGCTCGTCTCTTCTGTTTAATACATTTTACATGGAAACTGTTTCAAGCGTTGCGATGTCTCACGACTCACGTCTCCTTCTCATATCTTACGTCTCACCAGTGGAGCTAAGGCCTAATTTAGACTTCCAAAAATTTTTAATTGCTAGTTTCAAAACTGGGATGAGGAAATAAGCCTTCTGCAAACCTCTTGATTTTATGGCTTAGAATGACTACCTACGTTGCACTTGGCAATAGCAAATACGTAATTCTACCTATAGGTAAACAACTTGTGGGAAACAATGAAACCTACACATTCTACACCTTGGATATTTTACATGTCAAGACTGTCAGGTGATCCTATTCAAATATGACTTGATTTACAACTTGCATAATGTCAACCGTTGAATTTTAATGATAAAACATCTTTAGTATTGTTTTACAGATGACCAAGGCCGACTGGCTTCCTAGGAAATTAAAATTAATGATTGTGCTGTCACTATTATTGTTATTTATTTTATGTAATGGTTTGGAATCTTTTTAAAAATTGGCCAAAACATTTTCCAATTCTTTTTTTAAATTTGATTCTGTATCCAAAATCACCGTTACATTTTACCTTGAACCAGCAAACACCATAGAAATGCAACTCACCAAACACTATCCACGGCAAATCCGATACGAAAGTTCCGTTAATACAAGTTTTGCTCGCGATTTTTCGCTCAAAACCACGAGAAAACTTTACGAAATCCACACTGTGTTCAAAACACACAATATTTCGTTCGATACACTGATCACTTTTTTCACTGTCACCGTTACGGATTATGGGAAAAAACTTCAATAACACGATACTTGACGTATGGAGTTTTCAAGATACGGGCGAACGGAACGTCCGATTGGGTCGAAGGCCGGAGCGATACTAGCGCTCTAAAGAGTCGCGCGGTGGCGACTCGCGGAACTAAAAAGTACAATCGTTGAGATATAAGTTTGTTGATTAGTTTACTTAGTATCGATAAAACATCAACATCACCATAGTTTTCGAGCACGCCCACTGACACGCCACTGATAAGTAAGTTGTGGTGTGGATATGAAGTTTCTACGTTGACGAAGAGGATACGGAATTTCTGCCTACTTTTGCGTCGTTTTTCTCGACTGTTTTTCTTATGAAAATTTGAAACGAAAGCTATGAACAGAATTAGTATAAATTAAGAAATATTAATTTATTCGCTGTGTGCCGTGTTTCTATCGCTTAGGAGTAATCAAATAAATACTTATTATTTTGCAGGAACTTACTTGGTAGAACATCTTACATAGCCGATTGGTCAGTAGGAAAACATTTTTGCTTTCGACTGTACAACAACATTGCAGCAAGGACCCCATGGATCTTCAAAAAGAAGTTATTTTAAGGTAACAGGTTTTTTATATAAAACGCCAGGTAGGAGCGCACGGGAACCTTCAACTTCTGAATAGGTACCAAGGCGTAGGCTCGTATGGAGTTCAAGGAAGATATGGGTAGTGCTGTTATTTTATTAAATTAATGTGGTGTTTAATCTATTTATTATATAGGATGTTTGGAAGCTGGGTGCAAAGCCTTCAACGGGTAAAGGTACTCATGAAACTGAACAACTGAACTACCTTGACCCGTTGAAGGCTTTGCACCCAGCTTCCAAACACCCTGTATATTATGCCGTGTGGTGCCGGCTTAGAATAGCACCACCCCAGTTCTACCCGTAGGTGTCGTAAAAGCTACTAAAGGATAATCATCTAGGTACCTAACGGTTTTCAGCAAGTTTTGCAAGTTTGCTAAAACTATGCATCAATCACGTTGAAGTGTTTCGTTTTCTCTTTCTTAGTTTTCTGTATTGGTACTTTTTTGGTAGGAGTAGATAGTATAAATGCCTTATATTTGTTTCGACTTTGACCTACTTTAAATCTGCAAATACATCAGCCAGCTCTAGCCCCCATTTCGAAGCTATGGTCAAATAATGTGACATCCTGCCATACAATGCAAGCAGCAAGTCCCAAGGCCAGAACCTTGACAGAAACACAACACAGATAGATTTTTGTTTGGCTATTGTGGGTTTTAGCTAGGTCATGGCTAGATCTTTGAATGTAATACTATGGATATGCATGCAGGTACTTGAAGGGGTTTGATTTTGGTTCAGTCTTCATACCTACCTACCTATTTGATAGCTTACTATTTTTGTGCGTCAAAGATATATTATAAAACTCAAATTCCAAGTTAATATTTTCAAAATGATATTTACCTATCATCAAAAAACCTTTATTTAGTTTTAAATGACATTAAAGATTTCTCGCGCATGATGTCATATCTCATACAATCTAAAATTTCGCTATTTCTTCCGATCCGTACGTAACATACAAAGAATTACGAAATTCTATATGATAGTTACCTACCCTACTATTTAGGAACTATCGATTAAAATATGCAATCTGTTATGAAGAAAGTATTCATGAAAATAATTATTTATTAGGTATTAACAGGAAATAACATCATAAAAATTTTAATAATACCTATAAACTACGCTTTACCTTTAACAGGCTGATCCCACCAAGACAATATATAAATTAAGTAAGTATAGTTAACCCGCCGTCAAATGTAAAATATGAACTCAGAAATGCTGAAAATATAGGTAGGTACAAAGGTGAGTAATCTCATAAAACTGGCCAACTGTTGTTCCTCAAGGAACAAAAATAAAAATATGAAAATAAATAATTATCTCCCATACAAATTACAAATGGTCGACTAAGTATCTGTCACAGATTTAGAAGGAAAGGCACTTTAGGAAAAGTTGTTCATCGTGAGTTTGGTTCTACGGTATTACTATTTTTTATTCTGTGGTTCTACGCTACTTTAAACTGTGTTTAACGTATGGCGTGATCGGCTCTCAGTCATTATGACTTAACTTCGAAAGGGACAGTGTTGCAAGTTTTTACTATCATCAGCCTGATTGCTACCCGTTCGCACATCGTAGCTAAATCACCTCTAGCATGATGGCTTCCGGGATTAAGCTTTCTTAGCTTGCGAAAATATTAACAAGTTTTTTTTTTTAGTAGAGTTGGAGTAAAAGTCATCATCAGTGATTGTTCAAAGATTGAACGGAGTTGTTCTACTACAGGTGCCATTATAAAAATGACTGAAATCACTAAACCTATATCACTATTATCCCTTTTACTGCACTGATATTTAAATCGGCGCGGTAGCCACCTACGGGCGCATCAGCGTCGATTGATTAGGAGTAGACGTGGTCGCCATAGCTAAAATCGGCCGGAGAGATCATCATCATCATCATACTTATCTTGCATATTTTCCCCTTTATAAATATATATACCTTACTCCCTACTCTTAGCATACCTAGCTTTTAAATTAAGAAGAAATACCTTAGAGTATATACCTATAAGCAAGCCTATAGAGTGTGCCTAAAATGTATGTATGGCCAACGTCTACCTAATAATTATCGTAATTATTTTTATTGCAGACTTTAAAATGTTCCGCTTATATTTCCACCTGACCTTTTCTAAACCAATAACGCAGTATATTAATCAAACAATGTGTTGAACTTTCTATTATTTCAATTTTGTACCGGAAAGCGCAGTACAGTATGCTGCCACTCACTTCGCTACTCGCTACATTCGCTGTTGAAGATAATAATGATAGACAGTTTGCGAGCTTCAGGCGGAAATCTTATTCTTGAAATAGGCGATAATTGTAAGACTTTATAACGATATAGGTGCCTAGCATCTTTTTTTCGAGAGGGAATCGTCCAATGACCCGATGAAACTTATAGATTGCTATTTTGCAGAAAATCTACTTTATTGTTCTCGCATTTTTTTCTCGATTTTAGGTTCAAAAATGGAATGAAACATAAAGAGGTATCTAACGTCGGAAAAGTCGCACTAACGCAGTGGTAGTCCAACGTTTCCGACGCGCGAAAGTTCCGGCTTCTAATCTCAGTGGGTCACTCACAAAGTTGTTATTTATAACTTCATGACTTTGTTCCGGTCCGGACATTGAAGCTGGACCACCTGATTGTCTGAAAAGTAAGATGGTTCCGTGATTCGGAGGGAAAACCGTCGGTCCCGGTTGTGGCGATCGTTACACAACTAAGTATGAAAGGGATTTGCAAGTTGTAGTACAATAAAACTCTGACACAAGGGTGTATGTAAACGGTTCGGTGTCCCACCAGAAAAGAAGACCGTAATCTTAGGCTTTCGTGGATAAATACCTTGTACGAAAGGCTTCAATACGATTTCAGAATAACACTGCGCTAGGCGGTCTGGTAAAGGCAAGCGGTGATTGTGAGTGGAGATAGTTTGCACAATTTGGACTTGTTTACTTTCCCGAGACGACTTTTATGTGCAATTTATAGCGCTTTATGGCTTAGGAAGCTTCTAGGCTTAAGGGTATTGCCGATTTAATATTTTATCAATCAGTTAGGGTTTCTTAAATTGAAACCATCAGAAATAAGGATTATGTATTCACGGTATTTCCCAAACTAACTAGAACAGTGACTGCTGTTATTTTTTTAAGTTTACAGAAAATGTTTACCATTCTCTCGATAGTCGCCTTTTATAACTCCCACAGATTGAGATGATGCTATTCTACACAATAATATCAAGCCTCTTCATGCAATATGACTATCTCTGTATTTTACCTATGCTTTAATCAATTCCAACTTTCCTTACTCGGTGAGTTTTAGTACCAAAGCTAATGAAATTCAAGCGTGGTTTATCAGACCGTACCATATACATTCTGTGACCGTACCTACAACTTTTACTTGGTCTGTAGGTACATACCTAGTGCTAAGTAGGTACTAGTGTCTAGATCTGGGATGTAAACCATCTACTCCACAACTGACTTCCCTTATCCCAAATAATTTGGGGTCGGCGCAATATAATTTTTAAGAGAAAAATCACGTAACAATGGGATTTGGCAATGTTTTATGACCGCCTGACGTCAGCCCTCTTTGGGAATGCTATTGCAGGTGGTATCACCGCCACCATGCGGTTGACCATAGTCCAGGTCAAAACTCTACGTCCCCTTTTTACTTATAAAAATATTAATGGTACACCCTGAGTGGACTAGGGGTGTAGGTATAGTACAGTATTCTTAGCTGCTACCACACGGCAGTACCTAAAGCAGCTGAAAGTATTTGTAAATTAATGCAGTCTGACTGAAGTCTGAGTAAGTTCCTTTTCCTGTTCCGCTTTATTACGTTACGTCTTATCAGTAAAATACTTTGTTCCTTTAGAAGCTTATCTAGACAGCATAGTTTGGTCTAGATTCTGAGTGTAAAGTCTAGTCTAGAATTTATCAGTGGTTCACCTTGGCCGTGCGTGCTTCGTAGTGCACGAAGTGTCGACTTTTTGAGAAGTGTATTGTTCATGTATGTTGTAATGTTGTTTGAGCTTTTGTTAATAGAATCTGGGACATCGTAACAAGCTCGACTAGCTTTATATTAGGCAATATCATGAATCTGTAAGCTCTCGAATCAGGTTTTTCAACAGTGCTCAACTATAATCTCTTGCTTTGAAATTGTTTACGGGTATTGCCTTTTTTGTGTATTATCGTCGGCCGGTCATAAAACATAGTCAAACCTTTTGCAACATAATTTTTAGTTCAAACAAAACGTGTTGTTGGGATAAGGGCAGGATGTTCATCATCTTCATTACGTTTCACAATTACACTGGGTACGATTTTCAGTTAGGCCGTACTTTAAGGGCACTACACACCGGGCCCGCATGCGTGACGTGCACGTAGTTACGGCGTCACTACGCGCGTAGAGATGGGATTGTATGAGAGGCTACACACCGCGCTACGCGCATGATTACGCCGTGGTTACGCGTACGCATGCGTATTCGGTGTGCAGGCTCTCATACAATCCCATACGATACAACGTCATCTTTACGTGCCTGGTGTGTAGCGCCCTTAAACAGTTTACTTTTGCTCTCACACGAGCACACTTTGGGTCACGATCGCGCGTGCCATATGGCGCGCCCTGTATGGCCTGAGAGCCTATTGTTTGACCTCGGCCGATATGCAGGTTGTGTCGATTGACCAGCGAAAGTTAATAGGTAATGAAATATGAGCTCGGTAGGTGTGCGACTCCACCGACAAGAGCCAATACAACGTCATCTTTACGCGCCTGGTGTGTAGCGCCCTTAAACAGTTTACTTTTGCTCTCACACGACCATACTTTGGGTCACGATCGCGCGTGCCATATGGCGCGCCCTGTATGGCCTGAGAGCCTATTGTGCGACCTCGGCCGATATGCAGGTTGCGTCGATTGACCAGCGAAAGTTAATAGGTAATGAAATATGAGCTCGGTAGGTGTGCGACTCCACCGACAAGAGCCAATACAACGTCATCTTTACGCGCCTGGTGTGTAGCGCCCTTAAACAGTTTACTTTTGCTCTCACACGAGCACACTTTGGGTCACGAACACTCGTGCCATATGGCGCGCCCTGTATGGCCTGAGAGCCTATTGTCCGACCTCGGCCGATATGCAGGTTGCGTCGATTGACCAGCGAAAGTTAATAGGTAATGAAATATGAGCTCGGTAGGTATGCGACTCCACCGACAAAAGCCAATACAACGTCATCTTTACGCGACTGGTGTGTAGCGCCCTTAAACAGTTCACTTTTGCTCTCACACGACCACACGTTGGGTCACGATCGCGCGTGCCATATGGCGCGCCCTGTATGGCCTGAGAGCCTATTGTCCGACCTCGACCGATATGCAGGTTGCGTCGATTGACCAGCGAAAGTTAATAGGTAATGAAATATGAGATCGGTAGGTATGCGACTCCACAATAAGCCAATACAACAAGTAGGTAGGTATGCTAGTCAAATCGATGCATAACAGAAGCAAATAAAAACTTTTCAGCAGCAAAATAATCATGTTGGAGAAGGAATGTTTTGTGTCGTGTGTTGTCGGCTTAGGCTGTTTTTCCACTACTCCGATCCGACGTCGGATGTCGGAAGAAGCCTTCCGATAAATATCGAAAAGTCGGTCAACGCTTTTCCACCTATCCGGTAAAATCGGACAGTAAAGTATCATTATCTAGACGGACTCGAACTTGAACGGACGACATGGTAGAATGTACAATTGTTTTAGAACTTGTAAAAAATATTTATCTCTATACATACATACATAAATCACGCCTTTATACATTTTAGGTGACAGCTGTCAACTTAAAAACTCGTTTATCTCGGAAACTATCCATGCTAGATTATCAGTGTCTTCATAAAAGTTAAATATCTTGACGAGATCTACATTTAATGTGACACCTGTCAAACTAAAAACTCGTTATTTTCGGAAACTATGCATGCTGGATTTCAGTGACTTAGAAAAAGTTCGATATCTTGACGAGATCAAAATTTTAAGTGACAGCTGTCACACTGAAAACTTACTTCTCTCGGTAATCATGCAGGCTAGATCATCAGTTACTTAGAAAAGTTAAATATCTTGACGAGACCTACATTTAAGGTTGTCTCGTCTGACATCTGTCATCTGCAATGTAGATCTCCTTATGGTCTACAACTTTTCCAAACAAACTGATAAATTAGCACTTATAATTGCCGAGATAAATGATTTTTTAGTTTGACAGCTGTCACTTTAAATGAAGATCTCGTCAAGGCCTACAACTTTCCCAAACAAAGTAATAGTCTAGCATGCATAATTTCCGAGAAAAATAAGTTTTCAGTTGACAGCTGTCACCTAAAATGTAAGTCTCGTCAAGATATTAAACTGTTTCTAACACACTGATAATATTACATGCATAATTTCTAAGATAAACGAGTTTTTAGTTTGACAATGTCCCTTAAAATGTAGACCTCGTCAAGATATCAAACTTTTTCCAAGACACAGATAATCTAGCATGCATAGTTTTCGAGATAAACGAGTTTTTATTTTGACAGCTGTCACCTGAAATATAGATCTCGTCAAGATGTTAAACTTTTTCTCAGACACAGATAATCTAGCATGCATAGTTTCCGAGATAAGTGACATAACTAACTGGTAAAAGCCGGATCGGAAACAGGTAATGCAAAAGCCTGCATAGTTTTTGTACGTCTGTCACATCGGACCGATAAAATACCATTCCGATTTGGAAAATTATCGGTTCGATAAAAACCAGATGTCGGTGTAGTGGAAAAGCGAGTATAGTAATTTAATAGATTTCTAAATCGGATCGACAATTATCGTGTATCGGATCGGAGTACCTAGAGGAAAAACAGCCGGCAGCATCAATCACCTCTATTATATTGATATTGACACTGTGAAGATTCCATTTTTAAGAGTTCTCCTACTTTTATTGAACAAACTGACGACTAAAAAAGAACGCAAGTAAAAAACCACGCCTAAAGAAAAAGAAGTGCGATTGGTATGATAGGTCTGATTGATAAAATGTAACAGTAAACATGGTAAGCAACCTCAACAGTTATCTATGGGTGTAACCAGTATGACTCACCTTTTAAGAGCAAAACTGCCTCTGAGGTCTGTAACCAAAGTTATGGTGCGATGCGGAAATGCGATTTTCCACCCTGTTTTCACACAAATACCTACGGTTTGTGTTAAACGCTTTGACCGACACATCCACTATCGCTGCGCATCACACAACGCTAAGTCGACGGATGCGTCTACCAAACCGTTTGATATACCTATGTATGAGAATAAGGTCAAAATTCGTATTGTCCTAACCTAAAGCATGCGTTACGTAGCGCAAAAATAATGCACAAACAGACGATACGTGTGTTTTTCGCCTAACGGTCTTAGCAATGAGAGGTTTACTGGTTCGATATTAAATTAGAAGAAAAAAAGTGAGTTGTGATGTGGATAGGTAAGGTACTTACTCACAAAGTTTTGGTACGTTTGTGTTGTAGTAGCTGATGTTGGTTGCAACAGACCTGTAAAATTTCTAAGAACTCTACCATTAGAGTTTATCTAGTAAGGTACAGTGGAGCGGGGCTATTAAGAGGCCTATGACTGCCATTTGTAGTAATTGTGGCATTTACTGCAAGAATTTAAGTTTATTTGTGGCAGATGGCTGTTAAACTGTTAAAGCTAAAACGACAGTAATAGGAGCTATAGGTTTCGTCGGAATAGCCCTGATAGCCCCGCAGAATCTTAATTCTACGATTTTACAGGTATCTAAACATTTACAGCCACAACAGTCTACGGCTGGATATGGGCCTCCCTGTATTATATTGGGAGGCATTGCCATACTCACCACGTCACGACATTTACAGGCTGATTAGTAGTGATTAGCGAGTACAGTCCAAGAGACGTTCCACAGGGAACGCTGCTGCCCATTACCTGGATGAATCCGTACCTTTCAAGACACCAGTGGCGAAGGGTCTATATATGCCGATTCCTATCGGCTTCTCTTTCAAAAATTTACAAATCCATACTCTCACATCAATCTACTTTTATACATTTTTCGCTCGGGCCTACTTTGGTTAAAATGCTTCCTTCGCCAGTGTAAGACACCCAATGGTAGGAATGGGGTGATGCTAAGTTAGCGAGCATCACACGACACTAACAAGCGTGACTCACTCCACAAAACAGTCGCACGCGCAAACCATTTTGGCGCGCTGTCGCATTAACGCTAAAAATGGCGCACAAAGGCCGTCCGCTTCTATAAACGCAGATTTTTATCAATTAAACGATTCTTCAATGCGGCCTTTCTAATTTTATTTGAACACCTGTCAATCTTCCAGTAGAGTTATTGGATTGGTTTGGTAATAATGTTTTTTTTCTGTTCGTGTTAGTTAGTTAGTTCCTATAGTATGTGGCGCTCGTTCGAATGATGGAAATGCTCGATCGGTAGCGATTTCCCCTAAGTAGGTAGGGAAAACCGAAATATAGTATAAATGTAATCAAATTATACAAACCGATTAACCCGGTCTTCGCAAAAGCACTGATATTGCTAGCTTATCAAAGATGGACATGGACTACTTTTTGTCAGCACTTGAGGATTGCTGCTGGAGGGCACCAGGAGCCTTGCTAAACTAGGTATATGCGATACGAAAATGGCTTCATAGCAAAAATAGTTGAACATGACTGCCGCTTTGAAGTACTTGATGTAGACCACCAGCATCCCATCTAAACTATAAGAGATACGGTATGTTTAAAGTAAAAGTTGTTCAGTATGACGGAACGTTTCTGTGGCACATGGCCATTGAGGGTCTGGAGTACCTGATGTAGACCACCAGCATCCCATCTAAATTAGAGATACGATAATGACCTCAAAGTAAAAATTGTTCAGCATTTAAGCCGCTTCTGCTGGTACGTAGTAACTGCCTTTTTACTACGGGCAAAGATCCAATTCACACGAGAAAACGGGTAAGTAGCCGCGGATGAAACCTTAGTAACTTATAAAACCCTTTATTTTCCGTACCTCATATCGAGAATACCCGAAAATAATACTTTTTTTCATTTACAATTGCTCTATCTATAGGTAGGTAATAAGTCGTTGCCAAACTACGAACAATAGAATCCGAATTCTAATAGATTCTTATCGTAATCGTTTGGCAAATCGATAATTATACTTTCTAAACGGATCGATAATAGTATGAATAGGAAACTTATCTTACTCGACTTTTAAAGAGATTGGAAGATGAACGATAACAGTAGGGGAGACCGAGGGGAATTGGATCAGAGGGGTGTTGGATCAGCTTTGTTTTCTCGAAAAGGAGAACCGTTAACGAGCAGACTACAATGCAAGTGTGCCTATTTCTGCCCCTTGTTGACCCCTTAGTTAACGTCCCTGACCAATCGCGCTCCATTTTGTTTTTATTGGATCATCGTCAAAAAAATCGACAAAAGTAAGTTTTCTGCTGTTTTTTGACAGTCTAATATTTTGGAGGTGCTTTTATTTTTTCATTTAAGATTGATAAGAAATGAAACCTTACAAATTAAGGATTCAAATGGTACCACTGGTACGTCTTGGTTCTCTGTGGTTTTATCTCAGTTTAATTTTCTTTTCAGGCCGATCCAACACACCTCGGTAAAATTTTGTATGGTTAATTTAATAGTACTACGCGTGTTGTGCTGGCCGGGTGTAAATAGGTGTTCAGAGGCACCACTCGGACTCGGACTCGGACTCGGACTCGGACTCGGACTCGGACTCGGACTCGGACTCGGACTCGGACTCGGACTCGGACTCGGACTCGGACTCGGACTCGACTCGACTCGACTCAGACTCAGACTCAGACTCGACTCAGACTCGGACTCGACTCGACTCGGACTCAGACTCGGACTCAGACTCGACTCAGACTCAGACTCACTCGACTCAGACTCGACTCGACTCAGACTCAGACTCAGACTCGACTCAGACTCAGACTCAGACTCAGACTCGACTCGGACTCAGACTCAGACTCAGACTCAGACTCAGACTCAGACTCGGACTCAGACTCAGACTCAGACTCGACTCAGACTCAGACTCAGACTCAGACTCAGACTCGACTCAGACTCGACTCAGACTCAGACTCAGACTCAGACTCGACTCAGACTCAGACTCGGACTCAGACTCGACTCAGACTCGGACTCAGACTCGACTCGGACTCGACTCGGACTCAGACTCAGACTCAGACTCGACTCACTCAGACTCAGACTCAGACTCAGACTCAGACTCAGACTCGACTCAGACTCGGACTCGACTCAGACTCGGACTCGACTCAGACTCGACTCAGACTCGGACTCGACTCGGACTCAGACTCGACTCAGACTCAGACTCGACTCGGACTCAGACTCAGACTCGGACTCAGACTCAGACTCAGACTCAGACTCAGACTCAGACTCGACTCGGACTCAGACTCAGACTCAGACTCAGACTCAGACTCAGACTCAGACTCAGACTCGGACTCAGACTCAGACTCAGACTCGGACTCGGACTCGGACTCGGACTCGGACTCGGACTCGGACTCGGACTCGGACTCGGACTCGGACTCGGACTCTCCGACTGTCACTTGCACTTTCGTTTTCACTTTCACTTTCACTTTTATTTTCATTATCATTTTTACCAAATTTCACTTCAGGTTGTCACCGAACATTTTGATGTTCATCAGTGAGTGAGTGTGTCAGTGAGTAAAGAAAACGGCGTTTTTTTAGATATCCATAAATTTAAAAGTATTAAAGCTATGTAATTACATAAAAATTTGCATGTTTAATAAGGTTAATATCTACAAGATATCCTGAGGATTTGATCGATCTGGTATATCGAAAACTAAAGTTATGAGAGTTCAAAAAAACGACAAAGCACTTCAAGGAAAGGTAGTTAATGCCCTCGCGCTTCGCTTGGCTCGACTTGGAAGGGGCACTACCGTGCCCCTTCACACTTTATTTGTTTGGCAAATTTTTAGTAAATACACTTCAATTAAGTCTTTATTGAAATAACATTAACATAAAATGATCCAACACCCCTCTGTACTTGATCCATCACCCCTCGGTATGAGGGGTGTTGGATCAAAATGACTTGCTCGACTAAAGTTGAATTTTTATAAAAGGGTTTATACTTATATTTATAACGTGTATATCATTTGAAAGCTAATGAAATTTGCTATCGATTGGTGTAAACAAAAACGATTTATCTTTACAGAATTTTGTGTTACGAAGCAAAATGTTAAAAAGGATCCAACACCCCTCGGTCTCCCTTAATTTGAAAATGAGCTATCTAAATTAAGTTTAGGCGACTTGCAGAACTATGTACCTCTTTAGTTTGTAGTTATTTACTGTTTCAGGATTTACGTAACAGTCATTTTGTTTTCGTTCCTTTAGTCTCAAATTGACTGTATTTCTGCCTTAAACACGTCACTATAATTTTACCATACTTAGTAAAAGTTGCTTAAAGAACTGATTGGACATTTACTTAACCAATTCATAGGGTAAAAATGGACTACAGATGTCTGTCTAAACTGTATGTAGTGAAAGCGTTCTCTAGGTATCAACCTATTCTCAAATAATGCCATTATTTGCTCTATACAGTTATCTACATTTATCGCATAGGTAGGGCATAAACAGGATATGTTTTAAAAAAACCGGGGGCTACTTTAAATCCGGATTTCAGCATTCAGATTAAATTAACGGATGGATATTCGGATTGCGGATAATCCGGATTGCATTCGTGGTGCCGCTTGCAGTACGTAACAAAATTAATTAGCATCAGTGAGAGCAGACGAACTGGGGCCAAGTGTGAAAGTGATGCTAACTAGAGCCATAATAAGCACCTACAATGCTTCTTAAGTAGTAAGGTATACAGATGGTATGGTTGTTATAGGTACTCTAGACTACAAATATCTCGTGTGTGTCATACGACGTACCGCGAACGAATTGCAAGTTTCCTATAATTTGTAATATCTCTACTTAGCATAGGGTCATTGCGCCCGTTGGCGACCGATTAGTCGACTTCCCAACTTTGCGCCATGATATTAATATGAAGGTTTCATATTTGGAAGTTGATTTTTTTTGTGAGCATAGCAGATATAATCAAGATATTCGTTTCGAGAAGTATTTGCGAAATACTGTAACAGTTTATTTTTGAAATAATTTAGGAACCGAAAAATACCCGAAATGTCAGATAGCGACCGCTTTTTTCAGATAGCGACCACGTGTGCGTCAGATAGCGACTGCCCGTTTTACTATCGTTATTATGGACATTTTAACCATTGTATAATAATAATCTTGACTTTTGCACATTTTTCATACATCTTGATCAATCCTCTATAAATCTACACCTAAGGTTGTGACCTAGTACCTATCTAGACATGATTAAAAAATAAAAATATTTCATTGTGCCAAACAGGTGTCACAGCAATGACTACTGCTGACTTTGCTGCCTCACCACCCTTGTCGATGCTGTTTATTACGTTTTATTGTCTCCGAAGCCTCAGCGTGAACCAAAGAGGCATCAGGACCTCGCTGGTCTTCAGCGCGCATTTGTACGGTACCGATCCTAGCTAGGTTAATGCGTATTTTCTGATACTGGGGAGGATCAACCATTTCTATTTCATTGATGGAGTAGAAATCGAAGGTTCTACTCCCTACTCCGCCGAGGACCCAGCCCGGTTCTAGCTCTCAAGGTCACACCGCACCAGAACTGTCCATGCCTCATACCTTGGTGCTCATACACTACCCTTGCCTATACCAATCACGCCAGCGCGCAATGTTAAGCCTGTTCAGCGACGGGCTTCGAGTACTTAGCAAAAGCGAGTAGGAATTCCGCGTGCTACAAAGTATCACTCTTGGAACTACCTGATTCGCTTACACAGTCAGTACGATCCACGTTGTACCAAGAGCGACTCATAAATATTGCACAAAGACTCTCGTCGGCCAACAACACACAGCAGAAGTACATAAGAACGTAGCTCTCTATCCTTAACATTTTTTTTCATCTTATGGTGTATCCTTTCTGGTCTTCTGTATTCACTTCGCTCTGTTGGAGGTATTTTCGTCAGTCACGTCGCAGGAACTCTTCAAATCTCTAGCCTTCTTCCCTTTTTCCAGAACCCTTGGGTGTTTATAGTGGCCACTGTATTGCCTTTATAGTCTGCAGGTCTAGCTGACCTACCCACTAGGCTACTTACGCCAGGTAAACTTGTGTGAGTGCACCAAACGCGGATCCTTTTTACCTATCTTTTTTAAACGGGTATCTACAGGGTGTTAGGGACGGTGTAACGAAAACTTTGCAGGCGTGCTCAGACCATGAAACTGAACAACTTTTACTATGGAGCCAATGGTGGGAAACGAAAAAAAATTTCCGACCTCCCATACAAAGTCAGTCAGCTGATCGTGAATTTTGTATGGGAGGTCGGACATTTTTTTTCGTTTCCCACCATTGGCTCCATAGTAAAAGTTGTTCAGTTTGATGGTCTGATCATGCCTGCAAAGTTTTCGTTACACCGTCCCTAACACCCCGTATAACGTCATGCACTTGTTCAACCACATATGAAATTTGAAGGATGTGAGGGCCGCACAGCCTAATTCAACCACTGCCAGCAAATATGTATGACACAGTTCGAGAATCTGCCAACGCAAGCTACCCTGAAGAATTATAGGCCCAGTTTTACGCTAGCGTGGAGGCATGGGTGTGTGGTGCAGAAGCGATGGTTCTGAGCTTTAAGGAAGGCATAGAAATACAGGTGCAATGTAAATTTGATCGTTGTAATCAGGTGGGTTTGCAGCGGTAGCCAGAGTGAAATAAAGTACCCCTGTATCCGAAAACATTGCTTTTACATGGCAGCACCCTTCTCCCTTAAGTTGCCTTGACTGTGTGAAGGTCAGTAAGAAGTGAGAACTTCCTGCTTTTTCGTTGTCTCCAAAGCCTCAAAGTGAGTGAAAAAGCAGCGAGTATTTGCTTCCCTATTGTGGTGAACTACTTTAGGTACAAGGCCCAAATCCTGAGAGAGCCCAACAAGGCTTCTATCTATAATTAAACGCTATAAGGAGTCTTTCTGCCAACACATTGCTGCACAACAAAACCTAAGCTGAATTATCTGGACAATGAGGAATTTGAATGCATCAGCTCAAAGTGCACAGAATCACCCGGGCCCCGAGCCTAGTATGTGCATCTTCTCCACGCAGCGCAGCTGACCCGCACGTACTGGAACCTCACCCTAGGCAACAATGACGAAATAACTCTGATTTCACGGTGTGAAGGATTTTGGGATGGCGTGTATAGACCAGGAAAGCCCAAAGAAACTCTGCCTGTTCTTCTGGCGCAGCTCGAGGAAGGCAAGTGGGTACGGCTGGTGCTCTTTACATATGTCCATTGTGCACGACCCAACAGAAGCGAAGAAGAAGAAGTTGAAACAGGTCCACTACTTCAGAACGCGGAAACTCCATTAAAAGCCAACAGGGTCCATGAGATGCTGTTGGCGAGGCGAGCGGCATCCCGCACTATTTTATTTGTTAGAGGGAGACTCCAGAGTTATAGCGCTTTCCAAGACAAAGAGCCTAAGAGCAGCAATATAATACGCTATTAAAAGACATTTGTAACAAAAACCTATCAAAGGGCCAACAATACAGTGTAAAAGCAAAAGTAGTGGTCGCTAAGTGACATAAAAAAATTTTAGAGTCTGATTGCGACCGTCTATTTTTCATACATTTTTGAGGCGGTCGCTAACTAAACATGGTTTTTTAGCATGTACTAGTTAGCGACCACTCAACTAAATAACTGTTCGAAAATCGGTCAAATAATCATAATTTGACGGTCGCAAACTAACTATGGTATAAAAAACGTCTGTTAGAATGAATTAATGTTGTTTAATTCAAAACTTTGTGAAAAAGATAACCAGGAAAATAATAAACTTATTTCAAGCATCGTGTTAGATAGCGACCGCCCGGTCGCTATCCGGCATTTTTCAAAAAATTGGGTGCCTATTCGCGACCATCTAATAAATCATAAATTTACTTAAAAAAAACACGAAATTATCGTTATATTAGATACTTTACTAAAGTATGAACTCCATAAAACCATTATAGTTATAAAAACTAGACGAAAACCTGAAAATTTCACTTTTGAAGTGGCACGTGCTCGCTATTTTTTGGATAGATTTTCGGTGTTTTTTCGAGGGCAGAGCGACTGGCAAAATTGATGATTTATTTGCGGTACATTGGTGAGGTTTTATGAACAGATTTGAATAGGCGTAGATTCAGCAGTTATCCTTGTCTTGTTCAAGCCACACTTTTTTACAAGGAGTGAAATATAACTCTTATTATTGCAATATTACTGAGGTCAGTCCTGAAAATGGTCGCGAACTGACGCATGGTCGCGAACCGGCACAATGACCCTATAAGTTTTGAGTTATTGGTAAAATACGAAACAGGATTTTATTTCTTTCGATCCTGTAAAATAGATGCATAATTATACCACATAGATGTTATTACATGCCAGCACCATACGGCACTCCTATTCACGACATCTTGTAAAATACATGTTCTTTTATTACCTTTATCTCAACCCGCGAGTAGGTACCTACTTTAGTAGGCAGTTACATAGAGGTAGGTAGCTTAGACTCTTAGGGCCCCGGACCAGACCTCACACTGAGCTAAGCACTAAGCTATAAAACAAGGATATAAATAGAATAGACTATTTGCTACTCTAGGGCTGTCCATCCAACTTGTCACCCACCATAGATCTGTTTCTGAAATAAAATACAATACCTACATCTAAATTTTTGTGGAAAAGTAAATGAGATCGAAACTACGCAAAAACACAAAAAGTACACTACACAAGAGTACCTATATGTACCTAGGTACTCTTGTGTACCTCTACGTCCCTAGTAGATATTCAACTCTTAGCCCAAGCTTTTCAAAAATAAAATTTGCCTTTACATCAATGTAATTTTTAAGATATTCTTGTATAAGAAAAATCATCATCTTCCTGCCCTTATCCCAATTACTTGGGGTCGGCGCAACACGTTTTGTTAAACACAAAATCGTGTTGCAAAGGATTTGGCTTAAATTTTACGACCGGCCGCCTACCAGACGTCAACCCTCCTTGGGAATGCTTTTGTGGTGGATTAACCGCCACCATACGGTTGGCCCTGGCTGTTTGGGTAGGGTTTATCCCTCGGTCGCCTCTTACGACCCCCACGGGAAGAGAGGGGGTGGTGCTATTCTACTCCGCCGGCACCACACGGCCCAATTCTTGTATAAGAAAAATCGCGAAGGATATTTCAGTAGGTATCATTTGCTACGAGCATGTAGGTAAAGTGCTAGCAATACCTACAAGGTTGACAGTCTTCTGAATGACTGTCAAACTTTTGTCAGACGTGGTGTACCTACATGGCCGTTTTTCATAACTATTTATGCTCTGCCTACTCCGCACGGGATATAGGTGTAATACGAGTATACCTATGTATGTGTAAACTTAGTTGACAGCCCTGCCAAGTCCAGTGTAAGCGGAATGCCTCAGCCTCAGGTGAACGTCCCCATCCAGGCATTAGACATAGGGCTTTCACATTTCTAGACTATGAGGACCGCTTAGCCCTAATTTCAGGTACAGTCAAGAACAGGCTGGGACTCAGTTTGGACTTTGGACCGTGCTTTTGCCTATAAGACCACTCGATGCAGTTGGGGTCGTAAAACGTGTTGTAATAAATAAATATTATTCAAACTCACGTGCTCACACTGTGCACGGGAGTTTACTGCCAAAATCGGCTACAATAGCCACCTATACGGGCGCATCAGCGCCGACATAATCAGGAGACGAAGTGGTTGCCATGCCTGAAATCGGCCGGAGAGATCATCATCATCAAATATTATCCTTATACATAATTAATTTCATATCAAGTCCATCTGTTTAGAACTTTTGATATGTTGGTATGGTATTATTTACAAAGGCCAGGGTAGTGATTATTACATCACGTTTTACGACTCCAAATGCAGCGAGTGGTCTTGTAAACTATAGGTGCATTGTCGGCAGATTGTCTAACCGGATGTGGGGTTGACCTCAGCTATCGGGTACAGCTATTTCTTTGCTATCAACTGCACTTCGATCAGCTACATTGTATGAGACGGTATGAAAGTTTGTCCCTTGTTTTGCACATGAATGACAAGTATTATTAAATCCGTTGACTAAATTTTATTGATGTAAAAGGCATAATGTGTTTGACTTCTGCTTGCACAAAGCTGACTATTTTGTTTGCCGCTTTTGTACCTGTGCGTAAGGTCAGTGTCTATCTTGTGTATTAGAAAATGCGTCTTTTTACCTTATTTTATAAAAAAAACTGTTTATGTCAAACGGTTTGACAGACACATCCATCCATAGACGCAGTGCATCGCACAACGCTAAATACGTCGGATGTGTCTGTCAAAGCCTATACCTAAGTAGACAATGGGCTAGGGATGTGACTTTCTTTAATCGATTATTTCTAGTCACAAAAAATCGATTAAAAATAAATCGATTTTCATTTCAAAGACTGTCCCGATGGCGTAGTGGATAGTACCCCTGCCTTCTACGCCAAGGGTCGTGGGTTCGATTCCCACCAGACACAAATGTTTGTAAAGTCAATTTTCAAATATTTGTGTTAAGTCTGGGTGTTTTCTATGTATAATATGTATTTATTTACAAAAAAAAAAAAAAGTATATAAGTATTCTATCAGTTGTCTAGTTCCCATAGTACAAGCTTTGCTTAGTTTGGGGCTAGATGGCGCTGTGTGTCTCGTCCAGGGATATTTATTTATTTATTTATTTAAAAATACATCGCTTTTTTTATAAAAATCGTTTTTTTTCGTTTTGTACTTTAATTTTATCAAAAAATGTTAGTGCCATTCACTTTTTTAATAATTTGCAAGACATTTTACATGATTTTACTGAATCTTAAGTTACACGCAGTAAACTTCATACAACGTGTTACAAAACAAAAAATTAAGCCGAAAGAAGTCAAAGGTCGCCCAACGACCCGATGAACCCTGGTGTCAGAGTTTTACAACCGCATACGAAACGTACCGCTACTACACACAGTACTAAAAGTGTTCCTTTCTTTTCTTGCCGGCAAAACAGTATTTTCAGTGTCATCTGCAGCAAAAATTAGGGACCTAAATATTTAAGACCGAGAAAATTGGGTATGGTGTGTTACTAATTCATGCATAATCAAGACGATTGGTAAAAGAAAAAAGATAAAAAACGATTTTTAATTTTGTATATTTTGAATATATAATCGGTTTTTTAATAATCGATTAATTCTACTCCTTCAATTAATCGATTAATCGCCAAATTCGTAAAATGTTTTTCAAAGAAAAATCGATTATTTAAAAGATCGATTTTTTTCCACATCCCTGCAAATAAGGTCGAAATTCGTATCGTCCTGACGCATGGGCAAAACAGGGCAGCAACGGACGTTCTCGCCTTAAATTGTCATGTAGATACCTAGGCAAGTTAAATAAATCGTCGTTTCCAAACCGCAGAGGAACAGCAAATGACTGCTTGCCTAGCTGAGTTTCCCATGGCGTGTCGTGTAAGAGAGCCACTCTGTAAAAGGTAGGTGTAAAAACGAAGGAGAGCAACCACATCCGGATATGTCTCCATTAGAGCGGTTTCGCACTACATCCGATTCTTATCCGATCTGAACTCGTGAAACATGTCCGTCTTCGTTTACCACTATCGGACGGATGGAGACGGACATATTTCACCGGTACGGATCGGATAAAAGTCGGAAACCGCTCTTGCACATTTTCTACAGTCTACGCACTTTTTATAAGCCTACTGTGACACCCGTCAAATCCATGAGAAATTAACAAAGGTACAAGCAGAATTATTAAAAAAAAACAAAAAATCGACTGCGGTAATTTCAAACTATATTTTGCGTATAAAAATAAGCCATGTTATAAGTAATCAATAAGTAAGTAATAAGTTAATATCTGCCCTGCCGTTTGGGCCGTAGCCCGTGAAAAAGAATTTTCCTGTCTACTTACATACATAGATATACAGAGTCGGGTAAAAAATCAAAAACCTAAGTGATCCGAGAACGTATAAAAATGCCAATCTACTACACTTTTATTCAATTTAGGACAAGTTTCAGATTAACTGAATCTTTGAACCGAAATTCGGATGTAGTCTGGCAATGGAGACACACTGCAAGGAAACGCCTTGTGGTCGGGACTAGTTCTACTGATAACTAGTAACAGCCCCTGTACTTCGTTATATCATTATGTTTATATGTTTTCTCCTGGGAACTATAAACTCAGGATGCAGCTTTCTGTTTTGTTACTTTGTAAAGAGCATGATACTTATTTTATTAAAATTGCACAGAAAGTTCCTAAGAGTTAAATATTTTTTATGTTGAACCATCTAAGGACTCGTGCCTCGGAGGATACGTTAAGACATACGTTACACAACCATATCAGAGGACAACTGAGAATAGGGTTCAGAGGGGCGTTCGTCGACTCATTTTTCTATAACAATTTCAATGAATTTTGTAAAAAGGGAATCGCAGATGCACCGGACGAGACCGGACGATTTTGCGATTTGTGACAGCAAACATAAAAATGACAACCTGTGACTGTGACAGCGACAATTTGATGCTGTATAGTGGGTGTTTTTTGTATTGGCTTATGTTTTTCGTCAAACCGGATCCGGCAAATCACCGGATGATCTTACGGTGCGTGAGAGTGAATTGTTATAATCAGCTGACTGAATTATTTCACTATTGAAAAGATTCAACGATCCGTTAGGTATACAGAGATTGGCCTACAATTATTGGCAAATATTTTACAGGGTGAAATTAAAACTGAACAACTTTCGTCAAGGAACAAAGATCGATATTTCGAATGGGAGGTCAATTTATTTCGACATAAATGATCCGTGCGGAAAATTGTTTAGTTTTATGTAAATAGGTTTTTGCCCCTGTTGTGGGCCAGACATTGTACCTATGAAATAGCTGATGGTGCACGGCTGTTGACCTCAGTTCAGCTATTCTGGTTTTGATTCTGTGACCTTTCGTTCAGCTGATGTCCAGCGACTCTGGGTTCGATTCGGTGACCTATCGTTTGACATAATCATTGACCATAATGGTCATGTTAAGATTGTTGTATTGAGTATTTTGATGACTTCCTCAGGTGTGACATTTAAAATCGATTCGAAAGATGTGAATTTTATTGTTCGGATCACTTGTTGACTTTTACGTTGAACGTGAAGCAGCAGCCTTGTTTGTCGTCGTCCTTGTTGAATAACTTCACTTTAATCGGGTACTTTCCCTGGAATATAAAAAAAAAACAATGTTTTAATTGGAGAAAATAAGATGTTTTCGAAGGATTTTTCAAGTGTCTTATTTTTACCAGAGGGGAAATCAAAAGTACGATTCTAACGTTTTCTTACAACTTGATGGTCTTTAGAGAAGACTCAATGTCGAAAATCCTCCTGTTTCAGCATATCATAAGCATAGAAAAGGTCTTCCCACAGTTGATGATTATGATGTAGATACTTAAAATACTGAAAGTCTTCCCAAAGCTGTTGTTTATGTCGAATATCCTTAAGAATAGTTTTAGCTTCTTTAGGGTAAATTAGCATATCACAGGCATCAGCTAGGGTCTTCACAATCTCTTTGATGATGATGACGATGACGAAGCCAATGATAGTGAAGGAACTTACAATACTGAAAGTTTTCCCTAAGCTGAAGTCAATGTCAAATATCCTCCTAGTTTCAGCATCTATAGGGCAGGTCAGCATATCGCAGGCATCAGCAGGAGTCTTGACAATCTCATTGAAAGTGCCTGTGTTTTCTTCGTCAGCATACATCGCTAGCTCGAGACGGTCGGCGGAAAACTCTGGAAAATTATAAAAGAAAAAATAATTAACGATCAATGAGAAGAAAACTAAAGACGTGGAAAATAAAAATGTGATTAGGGTGTGTTAAAACAAGGGTGTAATTGTACATTTCTTGTGTGTAGGGAAAGAACAGCCCAGAAAGGGGTAAATGAGAAATATAGAGAGACATATTATGAAATAATTTGTGACATTTTTGCTGCTGCCCCGCTAAAACAGTGACTTCCAAATCCTGGCTGGGGCCTAACTCAGACCAAAGAGGTTAGGCCGAGGACGCAATTTTCGTTTATTCGGTCCAATGCCGTAGGCACATAAAGAAGACCAGACCAGTATAGCTCTAGCATGCGACCCGTGACATAGATTTTTTCTACACCCTTATGTCAAAAGTTTTCACTTGTATTGACTCCATATTATTATGATTTAACACATCTTTTACTTCACGCGAGATAAGTCTCTTCTCTACAGCGCTAATGCTAACCATACTGGAGGCTGGTATCTCTTAGAGAACTATGAAGTACCTTCCTACTGTTTGTTTTGATATAGGTACTTACTTGGCAAGAAGTCCATACTGAGGGTGTATCGTTTGGTCCTCTTGATGGTGCAGAAGCTGCCTCCTTTGCTGCAGGGGTCCAGCACTACATTATGGACTGAACATTGGCTATAGTCCGCTACATACAAATGAAAGAAAAGCTTGATTAATAAAGTCTAAAGAGACACAAAGAAATACGGACAAGAACAGGGCGATTTTTGACATATGCAAAAACATTGGTCGAGCACAGTGACGGAAATATGGTTGTCATAGCTCGATATCATAGCCAATATGTCAAAATAACCGTAGAAAGGAACGAAAAATCACACTTTATTTGACATCTCTCCAGGACTTGGAGGTTGGAGCGAAACGCCTGCGGAATTAATTTCATACAAAGCAAGCTTGGAGGATTTAGCTTCTCCTCGACCCTCAATCAAATTCGGTAGCTTTGGCGCAATGGGAAAGTTAGTCCACCCCGCACCGCATAATCTTTTTTAAAAACACATTTTGGTATGAGGGATGATTTATGCATCTATAATTCGTTAAATTTATGTCACATGGGGAGAGTCATTTTGATTTAGATTTAGATCAGATTTAGATTTAGATCTTTATTTGCAAAGAAAATGGTACAAATATTTGTTTCCGAGACTCTTCTTTAAAAATAGTTACAGCATATGCAAAAACATTGGTCGAGCACTGTGACAGAAATAAATAGACATAATTATTATGTCAAAATAACCGTAGAATTGAACAAAAAATCCGATGACGTGACCAGTTTTGTATAGAAATTACTTGTCACACTCTATTTGACATCTCTCCAGGATTTGGGGCGAAAAGCCTTCGGAAATGATTTCCATACAAAGCAAACTTGAAGATTTTAGCTTGTTAATATAACACTAAGTACGAATAACTTACTTACCATCATCACAAAGCTTTTTAATCAAGTATTCACTTTGAACACAAACAAAACATAAATATATGGATAAATATAACACAAACAAACGCACTGACGACATTTTTGCCATATCACTTGACCACTACTGAACCCAGCTACTGTTCACATGATATAACTCAACGATGATAAATAACATTTAACTAATTATAATTATAGTAAATCACACCAATGATATCTATAGAACAACATTTGTTATAATTAAGTACTTAAGTCATACTTACGAAAGTTAAATAGTGTGATAAGAAAGAATAAGCAAATAAATTAGGTACTTACCTAATATCTACTTACTTATTTTCGTTGAACTAAGTATTTAAGTAACTGCTATTTATAAATCAGTTTCATTATTTTTAAAGTAAACATGGCGAATCTAAAGACATTAGGAGGTAATAGTTAGGGAGCTATCTGGTACCTATTACTTTAATCATGTACGTAATGAGTAGGCATAATTTTTTGCTAATTAGTACATTCTATTTATTTATATTTTATATTTGACGATTAGATATTTTATTTTACACTCCGTAGGTTTCTTCGGGTCGTTTGTCGACCCAATGGTCCACACGATAAGAAGAAAATTGAATGGTGCTGCGTAGGTATGGCTAGATCTAGAAAAGGTTCAGATTTTTTGACTTTGACGGCATAAATTTTTTCTATACCTACTCTTATGTCAAAAGTATTTTGATAAATTCCATACGATTTGACACATCGTTGTCTTCTCGTGCGCGAGTTATGTATGTAGTGCGCCCACATGCTAGCCTGAGCCATACAGGATCTTGATTATTTTCTGAAGATGAGATTTACACCGACCGAATGTAAAAATATGTGTAATGGTTTTGAGTAGTAGAACGAGTGATAGAAGCACATTTACTCAGTAGCAGAGTTTCACATGTTTTACATTCGTTCAATTTACTCTGGGTTTTCTTATGAACTTACGAAAAAACAGTTTCATAGGGTGTTGTGCGGCTCATAGTAATGTTTTGGTGCCGTCGTCTTTTACGACACAAATTAAGATTAGTAAGTATTACCTAGCTACCTAGTAGGTACTTGTGTAATTATTAGAATTCAACCTACTAGGAATAGGACCTATTCTTAGGTAGGAAGGTGGTATCTATTGTCCCTTCGCGATCTAATAGCAGCCGCTGTCGTACATTTTGTATGACTACTTATACTTACTCATCTAGTTCAAAAAGAAAAGATCAAGAGTAGAAAAAAGAAATTTTATTTGGTTCTCAATCTTTTTCCATACTTAATATTTATTTACAATCGAAGACATAGGTAGGTACTCCATGACAGTTTGTTTCCAGTCTTTAAGATTTACTTTAATAGTTTGACTTTAAGGACGAAACAGCATCTGTTTTGCTCGTTCGTTGCGTCAAAAAGAGCCCACTCGAATTCGTAGGTACCCTGAAAAAGAAAAAAGATACATGAAAAATAATACCAAGTTTCGTCGCTTTACCTAAAGTAAGCGTATAATGGAGTCTTAAGGGCGCTACACACCGGGTCCGTATGACGTGCACGAAAAAAATTTGAGACCTTAGTCTAAAAAGGATCATTTCTTACCTTGGGTAGTTTCTTGCTATGACGCAAGTTTGTACTTAACTTTGCTGTGTGTGCGGCCGGTCGTAAAATTAAGCCAAATCCTTTGCAACACGATTTTGTGTTCAACAAAACGTGTTGCGCCGACCCCAAGTAATTGGGATAAGGGCAGGAAGATGATGATGTGTGCTTGACAGTGCCTGACACTTGTGTCATTTTGAGGTCTTGTTCCAAGAAGGATAATTTCTTACCTTGGGTAGTTTCTTTTTCTATAAAGGTAGACGTTGTTCTAAAAGGGGTAATTTCTTACCTTGATTATCTACTTTCTTGCCAATATGCAAAGTCGCGTTGTAGGTTTGCTGTACTCCTGGCTCGGTGGGACATTTGGTTTGCTTGCAGCCGTCATTTTGAGACCTTATTCTAATCAGGACATTTTCTTACCTTGGTTAGTTTCATATCTTGGGTAGTATCTTACCTTGGGTAGTTCCTTACCTTGGGTATTTTCTTACCTTGGGTAGTTTCTTACCTGGGTAGTCTCTTACCTTGAGTAGTTTCTAACCTTGGGTAGTTTCTTACCTTGAGTAGTTTCTAACCTTGGGTAGTTTCTTACCTAGGGTAGTTTCTTACCTTGGGTAGTTTCTTGCCAATATGCAAGGTCGCGTTGTAGGTTTGCTGCACTCCTGGTTTGGGGGGCACTTGGTTTACTTGCAGCCGTCATTTTAAGACCTTGTGCTAAAAAGGATAATTTCTTACCTTGGGTAGTTTCTTGCCAATATGCAAGGTCGCGTTGTAGGTTTGCTGTACTCCTGGCTCGGTTGGACAATTGGTTTGCTTGCAGCTGTCATTTTGAGACCTTGTTTTAAAAACGCCACTTTCTTACCTTGGGTAGTTTCTTGCCAATATCGACCCTTTTAGTAACAAATGTCGTAAAAGCCAAATCGCAACTTTTGGGAAATCGCAAAAAACTAAAAATGGAAAACGATAATGTTGTGTATTTTTTACATTTCTAAAGCTATATTAGTACTGTTTACATATGTTTTTGGCCGCAAAAATCCCTTTCAAAGTGTATAAGAATAAATATGCTAACTTCAACAGTTCAAGAGATAGGGTGGCTTTTACTACATTTTGTTTTAGAAAAATTGGTGGTTACGACATTTTTTTTATGTATGGAGACAATCAAAATTGTTGTAATTACTTTTTGTTAAACACGATGACCCACTTTTTTGTAGTAAAATACAGAAATCTGGAAAAAAAAATTAGATTTTTGTAGGTAAAATTATACTTATTTGGTAGTTACGCTAATACTTTACTCAATCTTGCATAGTTTTTTTCAAATTCAGATACATTGTCAAGCCTTTACCCTTGCAGAGTAATTAGAGCATTAAAGAATGTAAAAATCTGAAGTTTTCAGCACTTCTGGCTTACTTTTCGGCATATTTACTGGTGGTACACTTTCCACAATCAATAGTAAACAATTGTTGGGCTATCGCATAAAATATAATAATCGCGTACCTAAAAGATATGAAACTATAAAGTTCCTTAGTCACTTCACGACGAGAAAGGCGAAAAGATGATCTGGTTTAAGTCAACATAGAAAGTTTATAATGTTTATAAGTTTCGTACGATGTACGATGTGCCTATGACGTTTGTAGGTTTATTTTTCGAATGAGCTTAAAGAGTTGAAGTTGTGTCATCAAAATAAATAATATTATACTATAAAAGGTTACATTACATCTAATTAAGTACATATCTCTTAAGAGTGTGTTCTACTCACAAAACTGAACAACTATTGTCAGAAACTTTTCTTCGAAATATAAATGTATTCCTATATTAAAAATAATTACAATCACATCTGAGAAATTCAATTGTTCTTTGATAACTGACAAGGGGTTAGGGAGTCAGATATAGATTTTTTAAACGGTATTCAATTTTGCAAAGCATCCGAATGAGAGCTAGATAATAAAGTATGCTGTATGCAACTTTTTACTGGGAAAACTTCAAGTTGATCGTGTGCATCTCGTCAGCAAGCCTAGTTAGCATACCAGCCTTTGATATACTAGCATTTAGTGAAAAATTTAT
Organism: Phthorimaea operculella; assembly: GCA_024500475.1. Taxonomy (NCBI): domain Eukaryota; kingdom Metazoa; phylum Arthropoda; class Insecta; order Lepidoptera; family Gelechiidae; genus Phthorimaea; species Phthorimaea operculella. Next base: position 1,280,595 of record JANFCV010000073.1, read on the forward strand.
GCCATCTACCAGTAAAATGTCAAAATTAGTGCAAAAACATGAAAGACTTGTGTTCGTGCTTTATTTTATATATGGCAAAAAAGCAACATCAGAGCTGTTTTAGCCTTGACATCTACAGAAGGATAGCAGGACCTGTAGTGTCTTGTGACTCTCTGTATTTTTTTACTATGTATGTTTTAGTGTACAATTAATAAATAATCTCTTGTCTGGATAATTGAGATTAAATAATAGTCCACTAACTTGATAAAACTAAAAGAGATACTTATTGACATATCTGAAGAAAAACTTCCTTATTTTGAAATGTCCCTGAAATATTCACGGCGACAACGATCATATTTTACAGCCGTTCAAGCTCTGCCTACCCCATAAGAGATAAAGGCGTGATAAATGCAATGTATGTTTGTACAGAAAAAGAAAGAGCTACTACAATATTTCATGTATTACGTTCGGACAGATACATTTAGATAATATTTTCATTAAGTGTGTCATACGAAAATTACCAAACACTATCAAAATTAAAGAAAAAGGATAATAAATTGAACGATAATAATTTGAATCAGATGAAAATCTACTGGGCTGTAATAATTTCGAATTAAAAGAACTCCGAATATTGAACAAAAGAGAAAACAAAATCAGTCGATGATTGACAATACGAAAAATTATTGAGAAAGACGTGAATAATTGAAGAAAGTGAATATTATGTTGTACCAAATTATTAAAAATATTACCAAATTAATAAAAATATTGAATAAGACTGTCAATCCACCAAAATAAGCTTAAAAGCTAAAATAAAGAAGTAAACACTTCAAAAATAAACTTTTATCATTATCTAACAACCAACTTTAAAAACTGCCGTGTGATGCCGGCTGCCGTGTGATGCCGGCTTAGAATAGCATCACCCCATTTCTTTCCTGTGGGTGTCGTAAGAAGCGACTAAAGGACTCGAGGGTATCATGTGTATTGCAATTTTAGGCGACAGGCTGACAACCTGTCACTATAGCGATACACGACAATAGCTAAAACGGCCCTCAAATATGTGTCAGACGTGGCGATAACGACCGTACTTTTACGGTCGTTGATGCTCTGCCTACCCCGCAAGGGATAAAGGCGTGATGTATGTATGTATGTATGTATGTAACTTTAAAAACTAGAATTTAATTATGTTACTTAGTGATATCGTTCTTAATAAATTAATATTTTGATTAAATAAATACTTTTTATACTACAATAATTCACCTATTTTATCCGCAACTTGGTATTTTACTACATGAAAAAAGAATATTATTTCATTCAATATGTATTTTACATCAATAAACGTCAAGCTCTATTGTCCCAAAAACAGTAAATTCTGTCGTAAACACCAGTGAGGTAACAAAAACTATGTAGTAAAAGCCAATTGTTGGAGTAATCTATTTAAGACTTCTTGTTCATTACCACAAATTTACCTGAAATGGCTGCAAGCTTCGCATCATGCTTAATGTTGTAAAAGAAAAGTATCAAATAATTTGTCTTTACGACAAATTGAACGTTTTCACTTTCTTGGTCTTTTTGAGAAAATATGTCGTATAAGCCACCTTTTTACATACATGTTATTTACGACACTTTTTTAGTGTCCAAGGCGTCCAAACAAGGTACTTACGACATTTTTTTTTTTAAATTACAGTTTTTCTTGTCTAAAAATCTGTGTAGTAAAAGCCATTTTTTTAACGACAATTTTTTTTTAAAATTACAGTTTTTCTTGTCTAAAAATCTGTGTAGTAAAAGCCATTTTTTTCAAGATATCAAAATTTTAAATATACAGATCGATAGAGCTCGTCAAACTACATAAGATGGCATTAAAAGCTCATTTTCGCCAAAATGGCTTTTACGACATTTGTTACTAAAAGGGTCGATATGCAAGGTAGCGTTGTAGGTTTGCTGTACTCCTGGTTCGGAGGGACACTTGGTTTGCTTCCAGCCGTTATTTTAAGAACTCGTTCTGAAAAGGATCATTGCTTACCTTGAGTAGTATCTTACCTTGAGTAGTTTCTTACCTTGGGTAGGTTCTCACTTTGGGTAGTTCCTTATTTTGGGTAGTATCTTACCTTGGGTAGTTTCTTGCCAATATGCAAGGTTGCGTTGTAGGTTTGCTGCACTCCTGGCTCGGTGGGACACTTTGTTTGCTTGCAGCCGTCTGGTTCGAAACCGGCGTAATGCGTCCCTTGGTACACCGCTGTCGTGTTCAGACTTGAAGCCGAGAAATCTGGACAAGAAGAACATGTTCATTGATGAAACATAGACATTTTTTTTAATAGGTACAAATAAAAAATACACATCACATCTTTTTCCTTGCGGGGTAGCAAGGGTGTTAAAATACGGTCGTTATCGCCACGTTCATCTAATATATTAACTAGTGGATAATTAGGGGAGGCTTGACAGCCGATGTGGCGCTGTGGTTAGTACGACTGCCTGTAACGCGGAAGGTTCCGGGTTTAATTCCCGGTGGGGTCACTCACAAAGTTGATATTTATCACTTTGTGAATTTGTTCCCAGTTTGGTCAGGACATGGCAAGCTGAACCACTTGATTGTCCGAAAAGAAAGATGGTTCCATGCTTCGGAAGGCACGTTAAGCCGTAGGTCTCGGTTGCTGTCTATGGCACATCTATGGTCACTTAGACGGCGGTCGGTACACACACAGCCATGTCAGAGGCCTGCTCCCAGTAGGCTGTTGAAAAACTCTGCCACTAACAAGGGTTCATCGGCTCGATGGACAACTTGGTGTCCCACTCGAAGAAGGAGGAAGCCCATGTCTAGCAGTGGACTGTTGTAGCTGTAGTAGTTGGTACTTACGGGGTGTCAAATCAAAGGATATGTGAGCATCGGTCCCTCTTTGGATTTTGCATGTTTTCCCTCCCTCGCAAGGGTCTATCCGGATTTCGTTGATTTCGCACTTAGAAAGATCGGCTGAAATAAAAAACAAATAGTTTATTTTGGTTTAATTTTATAAGAATTCAGTCATACATGGTGGTAAGTAATCGATACGTTATTCTTATGTAAAGAAATATTAAAATGGCCACTCTCAAAAAAAGAAATGGCGTCCACATATTTGCAAGGGAATTTTAGGAGCAAGCGCAACTGAATAGACGTGAGACGCGACGCGCAACATGACACCTGTCAGACAAGCGATTGTCAGCCGCTATCGATGCGACGCGCGTCATACGATGTGTTTGTTTAGCTGTCTCTCTTCTGTTTCGTACATTTTACACCGCAACAGTTAGTTTCAAGCGTCGCAATGTCACACGTCTTACGTCTTCAACGATCACTTGTTTTACAGATGCCATCTTACGTCTCACGTCTCAATTATACTCTGTGGAGCTTGCGCTTCGTGCGCTTCAGATTAGATTTCTTGTGTCAACTGTTTTTCAGAGCCTTCCATATTGATTGGTCCTAAAGGCGGTCAAAATTTGACAACAGATTTCCATAACATCCAACTTGATGTCCCAGAAATGTACAAATAAATTCGTGTTTTTCCTCAATTTTATATCACATTTGACAATGAACAGCAAGTGAGGACCCAGCTTATCAATAAAATGGACTCTGGCATTTGACCTTTGACAGTTATATTCATACGTTCTGGATACATTTAGTGCACATTATCTAAATTATGTGGATAATATTGGATAAATTCACAATGTATTCTCTTCCGAAAACCTTGAAAATGTATTATAATATGTCCTCCTCCGAAAGGCCAGCTGATGTGATTTCTAAGGTCCTAACAATGGGAATTTTATTGCCGATCAACTTGTTTTAACTATCATCTGTCAATGAGTTAGGTGAGAAACACATGTAACATCCGTTTCAGCGTTATTTTTGCGCTGCGTAACGCATACGTTGGGACAATACGAATTTCGACCGTTTTTCTATATAAACATGGTTTATGTCAAATTGATTGACAAATGCTTCCGTCGACGCAGTGTTGTGCGATATTTTTGCGCTGACGGATTCGTCTGTCAAATCCGGTTCACATAAACCGTATATGTATAAATATAAGGTAGAAAATCGTATTTTTCAAACGCCACGGATAGCGCTGCGCAAGAATAACGCACCAGCGGACATTATGTGTGTATATCGCCTTATGAAGAATTTATTAGTGCCTCGTAGGGTTAGAACGCAACTCTACCAAACGATCTTTTTAAATTTCAGGAAATTAAAAAGAAATTGCCAATGCTTCTAAGCCATTTCAGGCGTTTTTCAAATCCAATCTAAAGGCTGCTGAAAACAATTAGGTACTTCCCTTCGTCACAAATTGGAGAAACAGTGCGCGGGGTGCATTCGCGATATTTAGTTTAATCGACCATGTGCCTTTCCTGCAGCTGAGAAAGAACACCACAATTTTCAAAAAATAAAATAAAATTTTACTTACAGCCGGGACAGTATTTTGTGTTAAAGACATCCGCAGACGCCGCTACCACAAACAAAAGCAGTGCTAAGACCTTCATTTTCCCTGTCTTTTTTTCCAAAATCCACCACGTCCGATCTGTCCAAAAGCTGGATGAGTTTTGACGTAAAACTCTTGGCCGTAACGAAAGAGCTGATCTTTGACACTATGTTGATAAAGATGTAATAGGTACTGAGTACTGAATTACTTAATAATCATTGGAAAACGTATTTTTTATTATCTTACTTAACTAATGGCGATTCTCAAATTATTATGGAAACACCTAATAGGTATGATAATAGCTAAATACTTTATATAATCGTAGTAGATTTTCAAACCTGTCGTTAAAAATAAATTTGTCGTTATTTACAGCCGTTTACGCGCTGCCTACCCCGCAAAGAATAGACGCGTGATATATGTATGTATGTAGTAGTTATGTAGTAAAACTAGGTAATTGAAATTAGATAGGGTAACTGCTATAGTAATTGGCCGTTTAAGAGAATAATGTCAGGAAATGTGTCTGAAATGACAAAAACATATGTGCTATCTATGTATACTACTAATTTTACGAAGTAACAATTCAACTGTAACCTTAGTTTATATAAATATTGCGTATTTTTTAACAATAATAATGTATTTTTTTTAATTTTTTCTGAGTTCACATGAAATTCAGTAATTGGCCCCAAAATTACAGTAATTGGCCACCAGTAGGACAGTTATTGGCCATACAATTAGTACTAACATTACTGAAGAAAACTAAAGAAAATCTAAGTTTTAGAATGTATTCAACAATTGTCTAAAATTATATTGTTTAACTGTTCTTATGTATATCTTCGATATTTTCATGCGATCTAGCTGTAAGAAAACAGAAACACAGTTACTGGCCAGACCTTAGATTAGCTATTGGCCCCCCGGCTAATTACTGATCCCAATAGATTACGAAGGCAGAATTTTGCTATCATATGCTTTAAGGGTAAATTTACTTATATCTTTAAAAAAAATACGCCTACCACCGCAAATTAGCTATTGGCCACCCGCGGCCAATTACTGAATTTAAGTAAACTGTGATACAGTTATTAGCCGACAGATTTTTTTGAAGTTCCGTTTTCAATAAACACTGTAACTAGCTATTTTCTGAAGCTACACTTTCTCATTATTCAAAAACATGTAGAACACAAACAAATGTGTCAAGAATAAGGGAGTTTTGAATAAAATTCCGAAATATGAACCTTAATATTTTGACAACCGAGCAGCTAAATTGACGCCATGTTTCAGAATTAAAGTTTTTTCATTGTGTGCGCGCTATCGGTTGTATTTGAAATGATCTTCTAATGACCATCTATTTCCTTAAGAATGTATTTGCGTAACTGTTACTCCCGTTAATGATTACATATGCTTGTTTTTGTATGATTGTGGTTATGATGGCCAATAACTGTACTCCGGCCAATAACTATAGCAATCACCCCTACATAAAATCATGAGGGTGTTATTTGTATCTAATTGCTCGTGAAAATTTTGGCGTAGGTACTTTTTCTCTTTACTTCTCAATATTATAGTTATGTATTTACTACTTCACAAAATACATACAGGGTTATTTTTAGTCAGTGCGCAAACTTTGCAGGATGTTTCTACTCGTGATTCTGAACAACTTTTACTATGGGGCAAACTGCGAAATCCAAAAAAAAAATTTTGGTTTTTCCATACATTTTTGCCGAGTAGGTATGAATTTTTCTATGGAACTTCCAAATTTTTTTTTGAGAATTCGCAGGTGGTCCCATAGTAAAAGTTGTTCAGAATCACGAGTAGAAACACCCTGCAAAGTTTGCGCACTGACTAAAAAATAACCCAGTATAATAATTGTCATTTAAATACTCAAGTTTCAAAGATACTTGTTGTTATTGTGCTATTGTAGATAACCCAGTGATAAACTATGAAACATTCATCTCCGGTCATTTGGCATGATGTGATAGGTACCTATCTAGATATAATACCTACTTTAAGCTCTACCTTGGCCTAGACTTTGACAAAAACTTAATGGAATAGGTATTTTTTGCATTGTAAAACCATATTTTTGCGTAAATAAAAATAAGAAATTGAAAAAGTTGTCATACATCAATTGAATTGGGGCTCGAACCCGGGTCGCATGGGTCAACGTCCCACCGCTCTGCCACTGAGCTATCGATGCAATAGTAAATGCCTGCCAAATTCTTCAATATCTTGATGCTCGTCTTCAAGCGACGATTTAGCGACATCTAAAAAGTATTTACAACTTTACTACCTGGTTAGTCCACATTACAGTAGGAATTATTTTTACGATCGCTGTACCAGTAGCAGTACCACTTTTAGTCCGTTGGAATTAAAAGACCTAATTAAATGCATTTATTTCAGCGATTTTTTTAAATAGAGGTTAGGAAGAGTACCTACTTAATTTTAATTGAAACAAACAAATTGTAAAAAGAAACTTAGATTTATTAATACATATCTACTTAATTAATAATTATGTACAATTTTATTTTCTTACATAGGTACTATGTATCTACTTAATTCTAGTTTATTTATTTTTTCGTTGTTCAGAATTTTTATTAATTAAGTAAGTACTCCTTACCGTACAAAAAATAATTTTATTTTTATGGGACAATATTATGAACCAAAAGTACAAAAATACTGATTCGTATTTTCCTAGGTAATTGTAATTAGGCTTGCAGGCCATTATTTTATTTATTTACAATGTAAAGTTCAATTTTATTTTATTTTGCACACTTGTTGAATAATCTCTTTGGCTTCTCCACGAAAGTGTGCAATTTTTTGTATACCTAGTAGGTATGTATTTGTTTGTTTAATTTTAATTCGTAATAATAATTAATTAAACGTTAATGTAGGTAATGTGAAACTTGATATTTAGAATCGCCCAAAATTGGGGTGAAATTCTACCTAGATTTTAAAAATAATTTACGACATGATTGGTTAGAGTCGCCTCAGTGCTTATTTGTTCTATCGACCATCCAGCGATTCTCGCGTCTAGCGAGTTACTTTTGATGGGCGTTTTTTGGAAAAACTAATCCGTGAGACGGCGTTGTACGCCTCCATAGACTTAAAGGGATTATATGTCAATTTTTGACACTTATCCCATTTTAGTCTAAGGCAGCATACAACGCCATCTTGCGGTTTAGTTTAACTAAAAAACCGGCCAAGAGCGTGTCAGACACGCCCACAAATAGGGTTTCGTAGTCAACGTTTAAATATCAGGTTTTTCAGCATTACAAACTTAATTTTGTTGCTGGTTTGTTAGCAGCAGTATGATGACCAACCGCAAATAAAAAACTCATTTTTTTCTGAAACCTTTCAGGGTACGATATCCGTTATAGTTTTCATTGTAACTTCAGATTGTAAGCTATATCCCATATTTATTTCAAATTTTTAGCGTTTATACTTTAGAAGTTACAGCTGGAACAAATTATGGGTCAAAAACGCCCTTTTTAAAAGCAAATATCTCGTGACAGAAACATTTTAGTGACTTTGTTTCAAAGAAACCTCACCTTAGTTTTAAAAGACTTATTCAACGATACCCTACTCAATATAACAGAAGAAAAAAAATTTTTTTGCCCCCCTTTCACTTGTATGGGAGGGGGTCCAAAAAACATTTAAAATATTTTTTTCTTAACATTTCTATATTTGGGTCAACACGATCTATCTTCTCACCAAATTTCATGTCGATAGCTCTAAAACTGACGAAGATATGAGGGCGCGGCATACAGACAGACAGACAGACAGACAGACAGACAGGCAGACAGACAGACAGACAGACAGACAGACAGACAGACATGACGAAAGTATAAGGGTTTCTAGTAGACTACGAAACCCTAAAAACGCCAATTATAGTAAAGTTGTTAATTAATTTTTTTGGGCGTGATCTAGTAAATGACAGGCTTCAAAATACCAGTTTAAACGTTTCACATCTACGAATGAAGATTTCTTAAATATTATTAGAGATAGAGAGACGAGCAGTCTTTATTATTATGAAACCTAACTCTAACTTAGGTAATACATTCTAATTATGTACAGTAAGTACCTACTTATATTTTTATTTAAATTAGTTATACAATTCAAAATAATTGATGAATACTACTACTTACTACTTTAAAACAGAATTTAAATTAATGATAAAATTATTTCTAAAAGAGTATTTTACAGAGACCATAGTTTAAATACTTACATAGTTTAAACAATTCGAAAAGATCATATTTGACAACTGTCGAAATCACGTTAATGCTTTGTCATAAGGTCTACTTTTCTTTGTTGACATTATTCTAGTATGGGTTTGACAGCTGTCAAATATGGCCTATTCGAATGGCCGTACTTTAGATACTGTCTTCGCTTTCGAATGCCATCAGATTGCGCGTGGACTATACCTATTAACAAAAATCCTGAAGTATGTATATACGAATTTTATATTTAAATACCTATGTTTTCTTGACAACTCAAATTTCGATAGAGACGCTGGAAAACAGAGATTTTAAAAACGATTACAAGGCCCGAAGTATTGTAGTTACTTTAACCAACCTTAACTGGCTCCGAATTTATCCGCGTAGATCTTTGACGTAGAAATAGTTCACAGAGTTGCCGAAGTTCTTTATGGTTATAAGTACGATACCTATGTCATATTCATCTATCATATCGAAACAATATCGAACACAAATAAATATCTGAATTTCTAGCAGTTATGTTTCAAATGAACTACCCATTGTATGTTTTGTCAATATTATACAATAGCAAGCGTGGTCGTAGTGGTATGATTGTCGTCTCTCATGTGGTGCATCTCCTGGTGGATCCCGGCTTCCTTGAGGATCCTCATCCTGGGCCCCAGGGGGACCCCCAGGGCTCGCAACTTGTCTTCACCCACGTATGGGAGCTCGGCAGCGCCGACTTTCTCCTTCTCGAGGAGGGCGGCGTATTTCTGGGAAAGACAAGTGAAAAACAAAATTGAAATTTTGTAATATAACACGACAGTTTACCTACTGCAGCGCCTATTAGTAGGTCGCGTAACACCTAGCTAAGAACACTTCCCATAATCTTCATCTATCATTAAAAAGAGCTTAAAAATCAGACTAATGTTTACGAGATAACTGGTAACATTGGTTTGCACAAACAAAGTGTTAACTGCAGCGCCGCCTGGCGAAGTGTTCGCGTAATGCATATCTATCTAAAAACATGCAAAATAAAATTGTAATCCATCACTAAAAACCGTATCAAAATCCGACTAGTGGGTTTGGAATTTGTTTGTTTTATTTGTGTTAGTTTGGTTTAGTGGTACGCCGTGTGATGCCGGCTTAGAATGGCATCACCCCATTTCTTTCCTGTGGGTGTCGTAAGAAGCGACTAAAGGACTCGAGGGTATCATGAGTATTGCAATTTTAGGCGACAGGCTGACAACCTGTCACTATAGCGATACACGACAATAGCTAAAACGGCCCTCAAATATGTGTCAGACGTGGCGATAGCGACCGTACTTTTTTATCTTATCGACACCTGATTCGAAGAACATTGTAACTCAAAAATGCAAACTTTACAGGGGAGCCGTTTGAAGATTTTGGTATCGGTTTTTGAACGTTAATATCTTTATAGTGATGCAGAATTCACAAGTTTTGTGTGATTTTAGCATAAAAAGGTATGGTCTTTCAGGTGGCATAAACCATTTATTTTATAAATCATCAGAAACCCTAGAAAAACCCCTTTTTCGTTGAGTTATAATGTTCTGATATTGTGATACTAAACATTTTGAGTCTATATAACATTGTAACTACACGTTACCAAATTATACTTTTAAAATCAGATGACGAATCACTAACTGAATAACATTGTAACGTATACTTACGAACATCAGTTTTTGCACATATTCATACAAAATTTAACACAAAACATTGTAATAGGTTGTTACAAACTGATTTTAAATATTATGTCTAAGAAAATTTGCGTTATAATATTGTAAAAAAGAAAAACATGGTTTAACGAAGCTAGAATGTGGTTGTAAATTTGTGATTTAATATGTTTGTTTAATAATTTTCTTTACAATATATATTAATTATTTAACTTTATATAAATATTTTGATATACAAAAACCGTTACTTCATCTGAAATAGCTGTGTAAGTGTGTGTTCTATCATATATAAATTGACACTATGAAATAACATTAATAGCTTCACACACGTGCTAAGGTCTGTAACAATTAACAAGCTACATTTTTTGTGAGAAACCGTTCCAGTCAACAAACCGGAAAATAAATAAAGCGCAACTCTGGATTGGTCACGAATGTTTGAATTTTTGGAAATAAGGACCTCTTGAAATATTTAGTATTGTACGATCGTCATGTCTTAAGACCGGTGCATTGCACTAACGTGTGTTTTCTACGCTCACGTAGGTGCTAACAAAGGAAACTGTGCATAAAACTGAAGTTGCGCAGAGACCCACAGAGCTTGCCATGATCGGTATAAAACTTCAAGATTGTATCTGAAATACTAAAATCTGATGACATATAAAGCTGAAAGATGTACGTAAAATGATAGCTAAGCTCAACAGGGTGCGGACAGGAAACTTTACCAGCTCATGTGATGTGCCTGGAAGATGTGGGATGTACAAAGGCAGTGACTGTGTGATAGCTAAGGGACGGAAAGTGGCTAATGGGCAGATCATCGGTCCGATGTTTAGATAATAATATTTAGATAATATTACAGATGTCTTATAAATAAATAACGTGATGAAGTGTACAATTGAGCGTGCCACCTTGTTGAACTGTTTCTTCGTTTAGTTCATTTATTCTATTTGTGCAATGAATGTTGGAGTTGTTTTTATATTTTGATAGATTCTTATAAATTTAGTGAGCATATTGTATGCTATATGAAGAGGATTACACGGTAAAAAGTGACATACTGGATTTGGAGAGTCTTGGAGAGTCATCGGCCAGTCTTATAACATTAACTATAATAATAAAGAAATTGCAGTAAGGAACCTTAGATTAGGCACGACTTTGTCTAGATTTCATTACTTTTTAGAGATAATCAAGCAGCTCCATCGAGACTTAGCTAGTTTTTTACAGAATGTTTTTGATGGGATTAATTTTACTCGGTGTCTCATACTTAATAATGAAGAGCCACCCTTGGCGTAATATCTTTAAAACGTTCTAAATAATCGTATTGTACATACATAAGGCACTGTTAGGCTTGTTTATGTTACCGGCCAAACCCGATTTTAGGATAAACTAGTTTTTCCTAGGCCAAAGTAGTTTATCCTACATGCGGTTGGATAAACCGGTATAGACTAGGCTAAACCGGTCCGTCCGATGGCCGATAGGAGAAACTAGTTAATCCTAGGCTGAATTAGTTGAGCCTAAAATTAATAAGTACACTTCAGGATAAACTGGTTTGGCTTAGTTAAAAATGATTTAGGCTACAGTGACGTAGCTCTAGAGGGTAAAGGGGAACGTTGGACATCCTGGAGACATCGGACACCCTGGAGACACGAACACCCTAGAGAATGGGGTGTAGCATTGGACACCCTAAAGGCTCGGACGCCCTGGAAGGACGCCCTACATTGAGGCACTACGTACACCCTGGAGGCATCAAACACCTGTAAGGCTCGAACACCCTGGAGGATGCGGGGTAGCGTCGGACACCCTAAAAGCTCGGACGCCCACAGACTAACGACACCTGTAATGTGACAGTTCGTGAGAGCTATCGGCGACAGCGAAGTGCTCGCATCAGGGCCTACAAGGTGTCTGTGCCTTCAGGGTGTCCAACGCTACTCTGCACCCTCCAGGACAATCGAGCTTCACAGGTGTTTGATGCCTCCAGGGTGTGCGATTATACCCTTTACGCTCTATCTAGAGCTATATCAATGTAGGGCGTCCCTCCAGAGCGTCCGAGCCTTCAGGATGTCCGATGCTACACCCCACCCTCTAGGGTGTCCGATGTCTCCAGGATGTCCGACGTTACCCTCTACCCTCTAGAGCTCCGTCACTGTAGCCTTAATCATTTTTAACTAAGCCAAACCAGTTTATCCTAAAGCGTATTCATTAATTTTAGGCTAATCTAGTTCAGCCTAGGATTAACTAGTTTCTCCTATCAGCCATCGGACGGACCGGTTTAGCCTAGTCTATACCGGTTTATCCAATCGCATGTAGGATAAACTACTTTGTCCTAGGAAAAACTAGTTAATCCTAAAATCGGGTTTGGCCGGTAACATTACTATTGTTTTAAAACCGCTTTTGTGGTAGATAATTTTATATTGACTTAGTAAGTTTTGAGAAAAACTGTTACGCACAAATATAACATATTCCTGTGTGGTATTCAAATGTAAACACGAGACGTTATTTTATGAGGTTTATGAATAATTCGTGAAAAAAATTCACTCGTAAAAATAATTTATATTGATATCAATACATACAAAATGAATTTTCGTTGTCGAAGTTGTAAAAGATTGCTTTATTGTAGTGAAAATAAATGAAAAAATCTAGATATGGTCAACAAAAGTCAACAATTTGAAATACTACCGCATAATTCACTTCATTTTGTAATAATAACGTTGTAACTTGTTTTACTAGCGCTGAAAACTGCTTCTTTTTGTAGTCAATCGGAAAAAAGTTTAGAGTGATAACATTGTATCAGAATATACGCTGCAAAATATACCTTAAGATGTTGATATATATGAGTAAAAAACATTGTAACATTTGTATACAATGTTTTAGCTACGAAAAATTTTTAACATCACAAAAATTGCCGTATTGTAACTTTAATTACAGTCTTTTAAATACTGAAATTGTGAAAATTTGGAAAAGTGTACTTTGGAAATCCTAGTTACAGGTTATCTAGGACCATGTTTTATACATCAAAAGGTGCGTATTGGACTGTGGAATCCAAATATACAATAGTTATATAACATTGTAATTATAAGTTACAATGTTCTTCAAATCAGGTGTCGTTATCAGCTTTCTATGAGAGAGTGAAAGAGGATGTTGTGTGGATGACCCTGAAAATACTTATACCTACATACATACACGTAGAACGGAAATGGCTGTAAAAACGGTTACACTTCATGGCTTAGGCTGGTTAGGAATAGTCTCATCACCGGCGGCTGGTCTCTAAAGAACTTGTTCATAGGCTTAACGTGCCCTCCGAAGCATAGAACCTACCTTACTTCATATCCTAGCTTCTCTAGGAATAACTTCGTGAGCTGAAGGAGCAGGGGTCTAGGTGGGTTAACTTGCAGTCTGCATCACGGAACCTAGTCTAAAACCTCACCTCATATACCAGCTTCTTCAGGAACAGTCTCATCAGCGGGTGCTCATCCCCGAAGAACTTAGTGAGCGTCTTCTAGCGGTCAGGGTTGCTGAAGGACTAAACGTGCCCTCTGAAGCACGGAACCAAACTTACCTCATACCCCAGCTTCTTCAGGAAGAGTCTCATGAGTGGGGGCTCGTCTCCGAAGAACTTGGTGAGCCTCTTCACTCGGTCAGGGTTGCTGAAGGAGTACGGGTCTAGATGGCGCTGGTGACCTGAACGGATGTACTGCTGGGACCTGAAAATTTTTATACAATTTAGATTTTCTGCATTGCACGTGAAAAATCTACCATTTATCTTGAAAATGGTTGAAAACGTAGCACTTTAATTTTTTACAATGGGTTTTGTCTTGAGCTTAAGTGTGGGCTGTGTGGGCCATATAAGTAGTTGACAAGTCTGTAGGTAACGGGAAAACCGAGAATGATTTCAAGGGACTCTGTTTTGTAAAGGAAGGGTCGGTCAAAAGTACCCTAAACCGACAAACGTGCATGAAAAGATTGAAGAATGTTGAAAAAGTGAAAGAAGTGTGTCAGGATCGTAGCAAGTGGAAGGATTTAGTCTCTGGACTAAAAGTTTTAAAACACACTGACATACCTACGTAGATAACGACAAAACGGAAGAGTTTGTCTAGCCTTCGAGAAAGTCCAAAGTAGATAGATAGCTATTGGGATTGTAATGCACTCACAGTGCTATATTATTCTCACAAGTGAAAATAAAAAATAGATAAAATGACATGCATCGACCGGGGATCGAACCCGGGCCGCATGGGTAAACGCCCCACCGCTCGTTTACCCATGTGGTGATTGATTTCTTATTTTCACTTAGATAGATAGCCTTCTTTCCGCGCCTGTAGCCCTACCAGAGTTAAGTGGGACTTTCAAACGAATAATTTTGCATGTGAATTTGCCATAAAGGGAGTTCCTATTGTGCAATTTACTTGTACATATGCCTGAGAGCGGCGATCTCCGCCCTGATGGCGTCCATCTCCTGCATGACGAGGTGCTGGGTCCTCATCTCGCTGGACAGGTGAGCCACTGACCTGGCCAGGGTCACCACGTGGGATTCTAGCCGTTGTAGTTCCCATTGTGGAAGGCACAAGACCGTGAGGAAGATCACCTATGCGCTGGACCGACCAAGTAAAAGCTGCAATTAATGTACCTCTTTATGAGTGCACAAGAAAAGCGGCAGTGCGAGAAGAGTGGCGACGGATAGTGAAGCGTGCCACCAACCCTCTACCGACGACCACGACCACTCTGTCAAGAGTGCAACGCCTTAGAAGAAGAAGTTCCCATTGTGCACCATTGAACTTACTTGTACATATGCCTGAGAACGGCGATCTCCGCTCTGTCAAGAGTGTAACGCTTTAGAAGAAGAAGAAGTTCCTATTGTGCAACATTGAACTTACTTGTACATATGCCTGAGAGCGGCGATCTCCGCCCTGATGGCGTCCATCTCCTGCATGACGAGGTGCTGGGTCCTCATCTCGCTGGACAGGTGAGCCACTGATCTGGCCAGGGTCACCACGTGGGATTCCAGCCGTTGTAGTTCCCATTGTGCAACATTTCACTCTCTTTCTCTTCGTGTGGGACACCGAGTTGTTCAACGACGCGATGAACCCTGGTGTCAGAGTTTTTCAACCGCCTACTGCAAGTAGCAGGCCTCTGACTGGTTGTGTAACGACCGCCATCATAGACAGCAACCGGTACCTAAGGCTTAACGTGCCCATCCGAAGCACGGATCCATCTTACTTATCGGACAATCAGGTGGTTAAGCCTGCAATGTCCTAACCAGACTGGGAACAAATTTACAAAGTGATAAATGTCAACTTTGTCAGTGACCCCACCGGGAATTGAACTCAGAACCTTCTGCGTGGCAGGCAGTCATACTAACCACTGCGCCACATCGGTTGTCAACATTGAACTTACTTGTACATATGCCTGAGCGCGGCGATCTCCGCCCTGATGGCGTCCATCTCCTGCATGACGAGGTGCTGGGTCCTCATCTCGCTGGACAGGTGAGCCACTGATCTGGCCAGGGTCACCACGTGGGATTCCAGCCGTTGGAAGCGCTTGTTTATGCCCTGGGAAAGAAATATTGAAAAGTAAGGGAATCAGTAGTGATACAGCCGTAAGAAGGTTTTCAGGTGTTCTATTTTTGAGAAACTGCTCTGTTTTGACTTTGGTCCAATATCTTGGTCTACGGAGGTGCCTGAAGGAGTCCTATGTCAAGCAATTTTCTTCCAGAAGAAGAAAACTAAGTAATGCACATGGTTGCCTCTTTAATACCGAATGAAGCTGTGAATTATGCAGTCACCCAGTTTCCGCAACAGATGCCTAAGGTTGCAGGTTCAAATCCTGCCTGCGGTGGTAAATTTTGCAAGTTTCCCAAAAACAGTCTCCGTAACATATACAGTCCCGAAAGTTCAAAATTCCTGTAAATACCTTGAGATCATGTTTTTTCCTGTGGTCAGAGCTTCGTCTTTTGTCCCGCACCGGTCTACTGCTGACTGAACTGGACGGTAAAGACGACATGCTGCCGTAGCGACGTTTTGAGGACAGCCTGGAAAAAGATGAGGAACATAAATATTGCTGGCTGTAATCATTCTTGCGGTATATCTTACTGGGAGTTATGTGGTGCCAGATTTGAATTACATAAATAGGTTTTCTAGTTCTACCAGTATGTGATGAATCCATAATGTTGACGAAGGGTATCTGCGATCGCTGTACGTACATACGTAACCTTGATCTGCGGTTGCTAACCCATCTACTAAACTTGACGAGTAGAAAGAGGAAAGAAACAAGGCAGGCAGTTTGGAACTTCAAATCACTAAACATCCACTAAACCACTTTGTTTATCTCACGACAAAAGCATCATTTTTTCAATAGGTATTAGAGACAAGATAAAATGGAAAAATCATCTAATTTTCTTCTATTTCTGCAGTAGACCTCACCTGGATTCCCAAGTGGGCTGCTTCGCCAAGCTCGTCGGCTTCCTGACTCCCAGTAGCTGCAGAACCTCAGCATACATATTCTCCAATCCCCTTAGTTGTCTTCTGATAGCCCTCGCGTCCCCGGTAGAAGCGTCACTGTCTGTCCGGCCGTCTAGTAGGGAAGACAGGTCGAGGCTCCTGGTGGTGGTCGAAGTCATATCTGTGGTGTCTAGGCCGAATACTGTCGATAAAGAAAGCATTTATTATGTAAAATTTCTCACTTCCTGTACTTTAGAATCTACACAGTTTTAAGGTCACAAATTAGGAAAACAACACTAAGGGGGTTTGATGTGGTAGGTACCGTACAATAAAAAAAATGAATGAATGCACCTAAGAAGAAGATACTAACCCTGATAGAGAATAGAAGAGGTAAAATAATCTGGCACTTGATGAGACACGACGAGTTCATTCGAGAAAGATACTCTTAGAAGGCAAAAGAGGAAGAAGCAGATTAGTAAGCCAAAAAGAAGTTACTGCGATCAACTAAAGGAAAATGCTGGTATGAACAGCTACATGGGCCTAAAAGACTTTGCCCATAGACGTTGCCCATTACCCACGGGCAGATTGGCGTTTGTTACTTCGAGCAACTCATCTTCCGACCCGTTCCGGCGTTTGTTACATCGACAAAAGTGCAACTCTTAAGATCAACAACAACACCTAACATTGTGAGATCTAATTAAGAGCAAGGAGTAGTCGGGTTCGTCGACTTAAACAAAAAGAAAACAGAAAAGTCTGTTGTGCGAACTTTTATATGAAAACTCGTAAATCTTCCGTGGTTATTGCTGTTGTGTTGATAGATGAAATGAGAAGCACAAAACGAACTTAACACATACCTAAATCATGTCTTGCAAAAATCTAGATTACAATTCTAATTGAGCTAATTGTATTAGAATATAGCAATTATTGCCAATTCCCAGAACATATTGCTTGCAAGTTATTGCTCAGCCTAGTTATCTTTGATGAACAAGCTATTAAGCTCCGTTACTTCTGGGAACTGGTTGCCGAACAATGCGAGAAATTGAGTGCAGTGCAATAAAAATTGTTGTTTATTGCTGCAAGGTGTTGATGATCTAACGGTGAATTGCGATTTTGCGATTGGTGATGTTGCGAAAATCCATAGCAAGTCTAGTAATAATTTGTTTTTCGACACTAAAGATCCTTAATCTATCATAGCAAGTGCCGACCAATCTAAGAATAGAGAACGCCGTAGCTAGAGGATCTTCGCGTTCTAAGAGAATGCTGTAAACGGTAGTGCTGACGATAGTAAAAGGCACAAGACGGCAAAGAAGAAAATAGAAGACCAACCAAGTGAAGGCATTTGATGTGGCCCTTTATGAGTGTACCAGAAAAGCGGTAGCTTGAAAAGAATGGTAACGATTATTGAATTATGCTACCAACCGACGACCACAACTACTCTGTCAAGAGGATGAAGAAACTGAAAAAGCTTTATAAGAGAATGACTTACACTAGATGCAGGGAAAACATGGAAAAAATGGGAGTTCACAGTGAAAAACCTGATCAATTACTGTGACTATGGATCCGTACCCCAATCAACGGCACATCTGATCTGCTGTCCTCTATTACTAACCACGTGTACCAAGGAAGACCTAATTGAAGCTAACGGGAATGGGGTAGCTGTAGCCAAGTATTGACAAAACAAAATTTAATCTACCATCTTATGTAGACAGTCATCCAGTTAAACGAAGAAGAAGAAGAAGAAGAAGAAGACTTACAATGTTTCTTATAGTGGTGATCCCGCTTCGAAGAGTGTTTCTTGTGGGCATGCCAACGCGGGGAGTCGCGTCCGCGCCTTCGCTCCTCAGGGTATTCTGCAGCTCGGCCTGGTAAACTGGAAGAAAAAATGAGACATAGTTTTAAGATTTTATTTGTTTCGATTTGCATCATTTTGTTCTATTTCGATGACTGTTTAATAACCGAGTATGACGTAAGAGAATCCAACCAAAAGAATACCTACTACGTAAGAAGTAATTCCGAAAGCAGTAGCGGTCTGTTGAAATAGCTTTCTAAT
This sequence comes from Phthorimaea operculella, assembly GCA_024500475.1. NCBI lineage: Eukaryota > Metazoa > Arthropoda > Insecta > Lepidoptera > Gelechiidae > Phthorimaea > Phthorimaea operculella. Next base: position 1,299,360 of record JANFCV010000073.1, read on the forward strand.
TGTGGGTCTGTCTAATAGCGGAGACTTTCTATCCTCATGGAAATTATTGAAACTCAATACGATCTCCCCGCCTCACATTTTTCAGTACGAAATACGGGGTGTTAGGGACGGTGTAACTTTTACTATCTATGGAGCCAATGGTGGGAAACGAAAAAAAAATTCCTACCTCCCATACAAAATTCACGATCAGCTGACTGACTTTGTATGGGAGACCGGAAATTTTTTTCGTTTCCCACCATTGGCTCCATAGTAAAAGTTGTTTAGTTTCATGGTCTGAGCACGCCTGCAAAGTTTTCGTTACACCGTCCTTAACACCCTGTATAACCAAGACGTACCTATTCCTCTTATGCATATCGGACGAAGGCGACAGCGGTGGCAGAGGCGGTGTAACCGAGCTATCCGAGCTTCCTGAAGAGTCCAGCCTCATGCCGGCCAGCTTCGGCTCCAGGATCTGTCGGAGCTCGCATTCCACCAGGTCTGCCCATTCGTTTTCGGCACCTGGAATTGTGCAAGGCATGTTCTTTAGGGAAATTTTAAATTATTCTTACTCCGAAATGCGAGCACAGGGTTAACACCTTGCAACACGTCATGATCCGCAGCCCATCCACTACAAATCAGTCTCCTTTAGGTTTTGGTAGTTTTTTTTTTATTTTAATTTCGTCACTGCGATAGTTTTAAGTCTCGTTATTAATAAATCTATTTTGAGCTTGACTTTAGATAGTTGATGCAGACCATCTTTGATTGAAACCATTTTGTTACAGGCATCTGTTTCAGGGTTTACCAAATGATCCTACGATCATGTCTCACCTTGACTAGACGTTGCTTGCTGGCTGGTCCCAGGCTGCGGCTGCGTTCTCGTCGGCCCGGAAGGTCCTACAATAGCATCAGAGTCAGCAGAGGTATCATGTAGAGTCTCAGGCCTTCTTCCGCTCGAGTACGCCACGCTGCCTCGCCCTGAGTCCACATTCGATGACTGACCACCGTTTTTGTCGTAGTCTGGAAAGACAGTAAAAAATCATAGGTGATCTTGGAAAGGAACTTTTAGAAGTAGATAACTAGAAGATGGTCAAAAGAAATCCAAAATATGTCTCAGAGTGGGCAACGTCTACTTGTTTAATGCAGATTCTTAGTTTAGAAGAGTCCATTGCGTTAGTTTTGTGGTGGATGATGTTAAAAATTTGAAGGTTTTGACATGAAAGTTATATTAAAAGCATAAGTACCTGAACTTGCACCAGACCCAGCCCCTTTTTTTCCGTGAGCTTTTAAATCTTCTATTCTACTTGGCGTATGCCTTGACGATGATGGCTGGGCATTGTATGCCTCCGTCTTGCCACTAGAATTATACACACTATCTGCTGACTTCTGACTTGCACTTTCATCATTCTTCTCAGTCTGACTCGTTGAAACCTCTTCCTTTCTCTGAACAACCGAATCTGGAGTTCTTCTAGCCTCTTTGTGACTATCAGGTGTTCGTCTGTATGCGTTTTCTTGCGCTCGTTGTGATTCTATAGACCGCCCACTTGTTCGGATTCGTTCTTCAAAACTAGATCTTCCTTGGGCAACTAATCTTGCTCTAAAGCCACCATCATCAGATTCTCGTTCATCGATAACTCTTTGTGGTGTCGAGGCTTCATTAGGAGTTTCGTCTAAAAGGTTTCCGTATGAATTTCTTCTAGATCGGTTGTGGATTTGGGGTGTGGTGATTTCAGTTCTTGATTGTGGTTCGTCTAACAAATGCGGATGTGAAGCGGCTCGTCTTCCCTCCACAAAGCCTCTGTTGTGTCTGATAACTTCTCTTTCTAATTGCTGGGGACTGCGGAGGTCAGGTCTTGAATGTGAGTTGTCGAACTGAAATCGAACATAAAAGGAAAAGATTAAGATCAAAAAATACAAAAACGGTTATTATCTTGTTATGCATAAGTTTCGTAACTCCACGAACGGTATTTAAACACCCAATAAATAGCTTGCTATCTTTACTTTAAATCTCACGGAACTGTACCAGAAGCCGAAAGCTATTGGCGCAATAAAAACAGTCAATTAGCTTCAAATTAACAATAAATTATAGCTGGATGCTTCCTCTTATACCACATGATATAAAGACTCTCAAGAAATACCATAAAAATATTTTAAAGACAGTAATAACAATGATAAGTATCTCAAAAGGTGTTGCGTTGCATTTACGTGTGGATAATTATTATGTGAAGTGAGTTAAACATACGAATTAGGCAAGACTAGGAAAAGCAATAAGCATAATTGTTGAGGGCTTCGTAAAGGTGTTCATAATTTTTAATGAAATAATGGTACGTAGAAAATAAGCGACCGTAAAAGAAATAAGTGAAGTGAAAGATAAAAATACCGTAGGTACAGTATAAGACTGGAACTGCAATGGTGTTCACGAGACGAATAAAGTTTTAATTAAGAGCTTGTGCAAAGCTGCTAATAGTCAGAGCAGGTATTGAAAAGATAAAGATTTACTCAACTAAAGCAAAACATGTTCATATCTGAGATGACAAGAAAGATACTAGGCGAACATGAAAAGAAAGAGAAACCATTGTCAACCACGATCGACTCATTTCCATATGAGACAATGATCGAGTAAATCAGTTTCTGACGCGAAAATTTCTTAGTCGGTTCAGTTGCGGGTTCAAGCGGTTATTATAAATTGCTATTGCGCTCGTGGGAAGATCTTAATTGTTGGGAATATCAGTACCATTGTGCTTTGTTACCAGTGAGAAGCAACGGGGTTGAGAAAGGAGAGAATTGCCGTAATTTTTTGGTGCAAGGCTTTGGTCCGACTTTTTTGTTAACTTGCACTAGAGCTTCAGTGTTTGTTTTTTGATTAATGTTATTGTATGTTACGTTGTTTCCTTTGTCGGCTTTTGGGAATGCTTTTTAATGTTTGTATTACGTTTTTATTGCACCTTGTTAGTGCTCGTAAATTATATACCTAGGTTGGCAATGATTCATAACTCTTGTCTAAATTTAATTACAATAATCATAGTTATACAGTTAACTTGTATTTATTACGTTATCACAAGTAAATCAGCATAATTGTACTCTGTCAGGTCATTTCTTACTTCAAATAAAACAACTTTTTAACGTGGCACTTCTATTTTGACGACTTTTTCATTGATATCAGGTGTTAGTACATGTTATCAAATCAAATGTTTTCCTGAATTTGTGAATTATTTTAATTAAATTAGATTAGATATTGGATTAGAGGGGTAAACTTTATTAAGTGTTCAAATGGTACAAAAGGAGATTAGATTACCACACCAATATTTAGTTTTGCTATGTGAAGCAAGCTTACCTGGCCTTGTGGTGTCTTCAATGACGTGAAGTTCGCCATTGACCTAGCGTCCATCTCCCTCTGGTACATTGCACTCCTTCTTCCAGGAGGTCCGTACTGCTGGTACAACGCATCGGCTCCTAAAGCTTGCGGTCGGTGGGGTGATGCCAACATCTCGTGGGAACGAGCTTCACGCGCTAGGAGCATTTGTTGTTGGACTATCTGTTGCTGCATTAGTTGCCTGAAGATTGTAAGAAAAATATAGCTTGAAGAAACGCAACTTGATTTAAGAAGATAAAAGTCAGATAGTCGTAATTTGATTAATAGTTGGACTAGAAATGTTAATGGATAGAAAATAAAAAATATGTTCGTAATCAAGTGTCTATAATAAATAAAAGTTAATGCATGATATAAAAAGCATTGAGTAAGTAAGTGTATGGTTATGAAGGTGTAAAGTGTTACCACAGCGGTTTCCCATAAAAGTTTTCTTACCTGTGAGGTGAAGGACTTGGATAAGCCATGTTATTTCCCATGGCGTGCCCGTACTGCACATCCGGCCTTGCTTGTATTTCAGGCCTTTCTGGTCTCTGCAGTTCAGGCCTGGTCTGCATTTCCGGCCTGCTCTGTATTTCAGGCCTGGCTTGCATTTCGGGTCTATTCTGCGGCATTGGCCTTCCGTAAATTTGTTCAACTTTCCTAGGTGTTTCTCTTGGTGTGACTTGCTCTGGTTCTGGCCTTTTCCTTTCTTCACTGTTATTTAGACTTTGTTCTTCGTTATTCTTCTCAGTCTCAGCAGTGTCTTTGCTTTTGAACCTACTGGAGATCATGTCTTTTAACGTGTGATATGTTTTGCTAACAGATTTTGTGCTTTTAGGGGCATCCCTGGTGTTATCTTTCCCTGTTTCAACAGTAACTGTGATTTGTTGTGAGTTGTTCGGTGTGTCGGTTTTAGGGTAAGTGTTTTTGGCTGGGACTGGTGGTTTAGGGGTGTCGTACCCAAGAATCCTGGCGCCAGGGTTCTGCTGATGCATAGCATAGCCGTAGGTCTCGTGGTACTGCCTAAAGTTGTCACCGGATGTGCCGGCTTGCTGGTTCTGCAAACAAGGAAAGTGTTAGTTAAGTTAAAACATTTGATAATTCCGTGCTTGATCTTAGAGAATAATGATCGTGTGACACCCTACTTTTATGGAAAAAGACTCTTAGTTCGTCTTTTCCAGATCTAGTCAGAAAAAATCTAAGAACATTCTTATCATCTAGACACACGGCAGTGTGTCCGCCAAGTTCGAGCAAAAGAACCGACATACCGGCCGTGGGTTATATTACACGAACCATTTCGGGCCAAGTTCGACCCACCTATAACTCAAAATCTATTTTATCTACGCATATGAAATTTCTAGTATCTGTCGAGATCTACTTACTTATCTAAAATACAAAATTTCATTAATGTACCTATTGTAGGTCTTGAGATATTGACGTCAGAAAATCGCTATTTTTACTATACACTCACTGACTGACTGACTGACTGACTGACTCACTCATCAAAAACCTAGACCACTTCCAATGGTCGTATTGACTTGAAATTTGGCATGGAGGTAGGTCTTTAGGTCAAGGTAAAGGAAAAAATCTGAAAATGGCCAAGTGTGAGTCGGTTTTAAAAATAATGAAGGTGTAAATTCATACCCCTAAGGAACTAAAACAAAAAATTTATCTATATCTTCCAATGGTCGTACCGACCTCAAATTCGTTACGAAGATTTGTATTTAGGCAAAGTAAAGTAAAAATCTGAAATCAGCCATAGTCCATATTCAAAAATCTGAAAATTAGTATAAATGAGACATTTCCTTAACTAACTTAATCATAAGAAAATAAACCTTACAAAAATAAATGAAATCCCACCCAAAACATAAATGTGAAAGGCTGCCAAGTTCGATAATATTGGAATGCTTCGCCTATAAAAGAAGTGAGATCTAAATAAGTACCAAGTTCCATACACAGACCTCAGTTAAAAATAGTTACAGGAATGCACACTTGATTTTCCGCAGTTTGGTAAGTAGATTCTGAATAAATATCATATTAAATACCTAAAATTCTAATACTTACAAAAACGCAAACCTGTTTTTTTCAGCAGTTTCCTTATAACATTTTTTATTTAATTTTTTCTGTACTTTTTAATGATATAACAGAAAAAATCTAAGAACATTCTTATCATTATTCTTTCTGGTATAAAAGAGATTTCGAAACTCTCTACATAACTAACTGACACAGTTGGAACACTAAGCTCTCACAATATTTCTACATGTTCAGAACATCATCAACGTATACACTATGCATCGGGTGATGGGAATAGAGGAACAATGGGTAGTAGACGAGACGAGGTATTTTGATTGCCAGTTATACAGAAGTCTAATTCACCGAATAAGTAACTGTAGTTTTTTGATACAAAGACGTAGGCAGATTGAAGAGGTGAAGTGATTGATTGTTATGAAATTAGAGATATACCAAAAATTAATATAATAAGCTCATTGCCTACGATAATGTTTTACAAAAGCTTAAAAGTTCCTGTTGTTAAAATATCTCTTCTAGGTATCTATTTATTCAACGGACTAAGGTTGCTATAGAATAACCTTGCAACTTTAGTATTAAAATAATCTTAAATTTCACTTAGTTATTAAAATTACCTACATTTTCAAGCGCAAATTCAACCATTCTGCACCACTAAAATAAATACTAGAAGATTATCCACATAACTAACTTCACTCGTTGATAAAATCACATTCACGTCACTGATTCAAATTCGATTCAGTATAAGAACAACACTGGCAGGAAAAATTTAACAGACTTAAAATCACTTGCTTTTCATACGAAATCTTTTCTGTACGAAATTTGAATTTTCTCGCGGTTAAAAGCTGCGCCTGCGCTCTGCTTGTCGTCCGCAGCGGGTGCGCGCGCGCTTGCTACTCGCATTCGCATTGTGGATGCGCTTTGTCTCACGTGCGGGTTCGTTACGCTGATTTTGGGTCATAGAGCTTAAGAGAGTCAACATGGTGCATAGTTGATAAAAAAATATAAAAGAAGAATATAGATTTCTTGAAAAGTTTCAATACGACAATATTTGTTATAAAATAAACGCGTTCAACTTTAGGAAGAGAATCTTATGTGACTTTTTTTCCAAAACTAAACAATTAACGGTATCTTGGATAATATTACTTAACAAACCTTATATATCTATTTATTTATAATTCAGACCGTTCAAAAACAATCAAAGTAAGCAAAAGCATAGGTACCGACAGCTCTGCAATCTTAGTTTATTGATTGTACCGATTGCAATATTGTAACGTATTTGGCTAGGTTTATTTAACTACAAATCAGTAGGTACCTAATCCATATAATTCCAGCTTGTTCCATAACAGGTGGACTATAGATTCTCCATTTATAATTTGATTCGAGCAGAACTGTATTGACTTTCACTGTCGTGTGCTGACCGTCTGATCGACTCGTGCGCTCGATAATTCACGGTTGTTAGAGGATCCATCATATCGGCTACTAAAATACAGGTTGTCATGGTTACACAGTTCTGCTTTCGAGAAATGAGCAGGTGCTCATTTTGTACATGTAGTTTACAATGTGTGTTGGTCTACATGTGGTTAGGCGAGGTTATGGACGTTTATGGAAATCATGTTTGATGACAGGTTGCGGTTGAGCTACAAGTGCACTTGAAATGTATTTCGAGTCTAGAAGGAGGCTTGACATGGTTAAAAAGAAAACTTAAGATACATAAGAATCGGAAAGTGGTCCATTTCATTGTTACTTGGTAGATTGAAACTATTGAAAGTAAAACTTAAACTTTAAATTTTTTGAAAGATTCACTTAAATGTGAAACTGTATCAAAACATTCTAAATTTGAATGAATCTACAGAATCGGTCAACGGAATTTTAAGTAAGTACCTAATATAACGCTATGTGTGGTCGATTACAGTAAATCATATTTGTCAACAACATCCGTTCTAAATCCACTCGACTACTTGTAGAACACCAAATTGATTTGTAAATAAATATTCGGCGCAGCGAGACCGCACGCGGGCGTCCGTTACACCGTTGATTCCACGTAGCGAAGCCGGGACGCCGCAACATGAATTTTTATACAGTCTTTGTGCTAGAAGTGCTAATGAAGAATTACAATAATGAGTAAGTGAATAAAGAAAAGAAGAATGCTATGAATAATTTTGAAATATCTTGTAATAAATTAAGTAGTTAGGTTATGAAAAACGGCTCTAGAGAAGTAAAGGAAGTCCATGCGGTACCAAAAGGTAAAGACGAAGAAGTAGAATCAACCTTTTTTCGTTACAAAAGAAATAATGAAAGACAAGAAACCTACGTTGATGATTCAGTTTTTCATCCTCTTGAACTTACTTATAAGAAACCTGCAAACTTGGTAACCGATGATGACTCACAACTTTAAATACGTGAAGTCCTTGGTGGGTCTAACGCGTGGGACTCATAATAAGTCAATGAATTTAGATTCAGATTAGATTAAGCGCCGGGTATAGCCAATTTGAATATATTTAAATCTGCTAATAAATAATAGATTAAACGTTTGGTGCATTTGATTAAAGGGTATGTAGTTTTGTCATGATGAGATACAGTATGCATGCATAGAAGTAAGTGGGTGTGACTTTATTGATCAATTCAAGTTAAAAATTATGAACTATTTGATAAGGTTCTTGTTGGTTCTTTACCCAAGCAACTACACTATTTTAGATAATAGCAATGAAAAACTACCTGCGGCAGGTACCTAATTATTTGTAGAAAGTCGTCAAAATACACACTTAAAACTATTTAGGGCTATGAAACCAAATGCGTATGAAGTGTCGGATATTATCTTTTTAAAAACAGATTAAATAATAATATTATGTATCATGTCAAAAACAGATTAAATAATAATATTATGTATCATGTCAAGGATGATCTATGTATGTAGGTAAGCTAACCGAGTACCAAAATTGGCAAAAACAACCATATACCAATAGCCTGCTTATTTCTAACGATAACAAGAAAAAATTTGCATGAATCATTGTTTATAAGCAGTCACTGGAACGGTATTGACCTGCTAAGAATTTTGTATTATGATGATTCTTTTGCGAAGAATGTTGAGGAAAAGTTTATAGCAGCATATTATGTTTTCTATCGTGTTGGGAATATTTAATTTAGTTTGGGATACCCCATGAGTTGGTCTCATCTCGGAGTTTGTGTCAGGTAACAACAGTTTTTATTTTTAATACATAGGTTTAACCCAAAATTGTGGTCCTTGGGTAAGGCCAATGTTCAGCAGTGGACGTCTCACAACGTTCTTGGGTGACGGGATGTGATCGTAGTTCAAGTCCTGATGCGTGCTTATAGTGTCCATGTTCATTTTCCTTCAAAAACTGTGGTATTATGTACTTTTCAGTGATTTAATTCTTGGACAGGCAGATGTTTCAGTAACACAACGTTTTGAAAGTTATTACCGAAAATGTAGAAATACGTGATTCCAGTACAGGCTAAAGTAATGTAAGTATTTTCCAATACAAATTAGGGAGACGGCGCGCAGGTAGCGTTTACAGTTGACTCACTCAGTACTAGCGACGATTTTGACGCTAACTGACGTTTACTGGAACGAACTAGAATCTCATAGGAATTCAAGGTATCTAAGAAGATGATTGCCACGATCGTCATATTTCTTGTATCGAAATCGGCTCAGAATCATGTCATGACGTTCTTTCTTGTATTAGATTTAGCTGTATTTCGTCCTCGTATTGAATCTAGCAACCCTAAATAGGGTCGAGTGAGCCGTATGTAAACTCTATTTTGTGTACAGCATTTACAAAGACGCTTACTTCGATATATTCTTTGCTTATAATTGTACAAATTATCAGATAGAAAGCTCAACGACAAGTGTACTTAGTGTATCATCTAAGGTGAGCTTCGTAAGGTACTGTGGCCTTCCTGGCTAATGAGCGTGACGGCACACCGGCCATAACGACAGAGTTCTTTGCCCCTAAGGTATGGTCAGTAAAGGCCACATACATTAATACACTACAGTACTGACCGGCGTTCGAATATACAGCTGTCAGACCCATACTAAAATACATGTCATCAAAGAAAAATAGCCCTTATGTCATAGCATTAACATGATTTTGACAGCTGTCAAATATAGCCTATTCGAACGCTGGTACTATAGCAGCGGCCCGTCAGCGGTGTCACCCGCTGCAAATCATTTTCTCGCAGGAAAAATGCATCGTTGCGTAGTTTAGGAGAAATTCCACGACAGAAAGACAAACGCAAAAAGCGGCTTCATTTTATACTATGTACCTATTGAAGGGTTCGTCAAGGGTTCATCTATTACTTTACCGGTTACTCCTAATGCAAGGAAATATAGTATTTATGCCTAAATTGATCTCAGTGGTAATAATGTCTTAGTTCAAGTAGGTAGACATAAATTTGTTGTCTCTATTCTTTCTTATTGTGAAAGGTAAGTATATGGGATTTCTAATACACTCACAGTGCTATATTATTATCATTTTCAATTAACGTGAAAGGTATGTTTTTCAATCAGAGAAATCAACAAGCTACTAGCAAGTTATGCGGTACAAGGCAACTAGTAAAGATATTTTTCAAAGGGCTTCGCATGCTGCTGACTCTACACTGTAATAATTAACGTACCTGGGACTTCATACGTGTTCGTTCTATAATCCCCTACACCAATTACTATAATTTCCTTAGCTCCCAGATATCTTGAATTTCTATTTGGACGACATATTACTTCGGACAAAACTAGTTGTGATCCCATCTTCAATAACTGTAGTTTATCTTTTCGATCAATTCCAACTGTGCAGTGTTTACCCGACTACCTCAGAAGGAGGGTTGCGTTTTTTGAGAGTATGTATGTGGACAACGTGCTACAGTCCAAACGGCTGGACAGATCTAGACATAATATGAGGTCCGTTATATTCGTCATAACAGCGGAAGTGACACTGGTTAATTTAAATTTTTTAACCTACAAAATAGCTACAACTACCAGAGCACGAGGTAGACCACCGCAGCACTGGGTGGATGACATCAGGCGGCATGGAGGTCACAAGATCGTGGGGAGTGGAGGAGAAAAGGCCTTTGTCCAAGAATGGACCTCGAACAGGCCATGATGATGATGATGAATTACAAAATAGCCGATCTTAAACGCAAAATTTAACTTCCGAGTTATCGCAGTCGGGTTTCGTTTTTTTAATACTTACATCTATCTGCTTGTTTGTTTCTTTTCAGTTCACTGGAGTTACCAGTTCTTACTGGTATTCCTCTATAATTTCCGTCAATATCAGAGAAAATCCGTTATATCTTGATCTTGGAGACACAGCACTGATCATTACCTAACTAGGTCTTACTATCTTGTCGCACAGATGTGATTTGTGATCGATCTTTGGCGCAAAATCCACAGAGGAGACGTGAGACGTAAGATGGCATCTGTCAAAAAGTGATCCTTGGAGTCGTGAGACGTGCGACATCACGACGCTTAAAACGATTTCCATATAAAATGTATGAAACAGAATAGATTAGCTAACCACGTACGAATTGTCGTATCGATAACGGCTGACGATCGCTTGTCTGACAGATGTCATGTTGCGCGTCGCGCCGCACGTCTATTCTGTGTAGCATGCCCCTTTGGAGAAAGTATATCGGTGTAACTGTTATTTATGTGTTTAACAGCAAAATTGTTATCTTATACCTACTTACTAAGAGAAAATCGAAGTTCTTACGGTACTGAGAATGTCTTTCTAACCATCTATTTAGATGACACTATCATATTTGATGGACGTAGCGTACTCAACTACGTGAGAACATTTGGTTCTTGCTGATCATTTTAAGTTTATGTGTGTCAAGAATCAACTAGCACACATAGTGCAAAACTAATATAATAACCAATACCTACCAAAAAAGCAATCTTTTCTTATGCTTCTTCCTAACTTAAATTTTTCCTACTTCCGCTTAAATTTTTCCCATAAGTCCAGAATTATTATCAATCAAGATTGTCAATATTATTATAACTTAGAAGCGGCCACGGATCGGGACAAGTGGCGGAAGCTGGTGTCGGAGGCCAAGGCCCACTTTGACTCCCTGAGTCACAGGAGTAAGTAAGCAAGTTAGTAACTTAGATGCCCCTCACCTCAGCATGTCCTGCAGGATCGGTGGCTTTTAGATCAAGCTCATCAACTTAAATGTCACTCACCTCAGCATGAGTCCAAGCCGCCAGCGCTTTGGGAGGAGTATCAGGAGCTACTGCACCAAGCCTCCCTCTCTTCCTGGCGTCCTGCAGGATCGGCACCTTGTAGTTCATCAACATAAATGTCACCCACCTCAGCATGGGTCCAAGCCGCCAGCGCTTTGGGAGGAGTGTCAGGAGCTACTGCACCAAGCCTCCCTCTCTTTCTGGCGTCCTGCAGGACCGGCACCTTGGAGTTCAAGTTCATCTACTTATATGTCACCCACCTCAGCATGAGTCCAAGCTGCCAGCGCTTTAGGTGGAGTGTCAGGAGCTACTGCACCAAGCCTTCCCCTCTTCCTGGCGTCCTGCAGAATTGGCACCTTGGAGTTCTTGTCTCCTGATGACAGGATCACTTCGCGTTCAATCTGTAAAGAAGTTGGGTCTGTAAGTAATTGGTAAATGGTTGGTCCTATGCGGTACCAGGGTAGAATTGCGGCAATCCATTGTTGTGTAAAAGGTGAGTAGGGATATATTTGTTTAGGGAATGGAATAGAAGCAGAGCGCTTTTTGAGTATTGGTGAGTATAAAAATTACCTCCAATAGGGGCAGGCTTATTTAGTGGACTGTTGATGAATTTTTTTTTTTTTTTTTTGGATAAGGAACACCAACAGTATATACATTGAACACTCTTAGAACTAGTTCCAATACAAAATTACTAATATATATACCAATTATAGGTGTACACGGCGTTCTCTAAAAACTTACAACAGTAAACTTAAGTCTATTAATATTACAAAATTTAAATATGTTTAACAAAGTTATACTTTAAGTGTTGTATCTATACTTATATTTAATTAGGTACTTTTTATTTAATTAAAATGAGATCAATAGTCAATAGTCAATAGATCAATGATTGATGATTATCTAATAGGTCTCTTGATAGAACATGTTTTATTTCAAACAGGTTTCGCTGCTTTCTTAATGAAGATGTATGTGTAGGAGTAGCGATACATAAGTACACGTAACGGTTATAGAAAGATGTAACGAATGACATAGACAAATTACGGACAGCACAATCGGAAATATAACCGGAAATAGCAAAGATCAAAGACGCACAAAAGATGAAGATTACAGCAGAAGTAGAAATACACGCCAAAAAGTTCAGTCACCGGAAAACGTTCAAAATAACATGACCATATTGATAAAAGTACCTCTCAATCCTAAACGACCACACAGCACGCAAAAGAGCACTCAGGTACATAGGCCAATCAAATCTTACCATTTAAAGATGTTATCCAACCGTTTCAACAGGTTACTCAGCTCAATTGTAAAGGTTATATACACGTCACGTCAATAGTATATTCTTTGCCACAATGATCACTTTCACTGGAGATTTCTTCCACCAGCTGTCTACATACGCTGGTGAGATAAAAACATGTACATGACTAAGGGAAATTCTTGCATGTTCTTTCTCATCGATTAGTGTATGTAATAGGGGGGCGTGAACGATTGTATTTTTGTGTTCAAGCATGATTGCATAAATACTGAGGCGGTTCTCGTGTCGGTGATGAAGGGTATTTAAGGAAAATCGTTTAAGAGCCCATTGTCTGTTGCTACTGTATGCATGCCTTTCAGATTATTTTTGACGTCCGCATTTATCAGAATAAGAAAAAATATCAGAAAAGTCAAACTTATTTAATCTACAATTATTTCGCATCTTTGTGAAGATGCTTTGATAGCTGATTTCAAAGATAGGAAGGAATACAAGAAAGTTTTAAGCTATTAGGCTAATCAAAGGCAGCTTCCTGTACTGCAGAATCGTCAATGCGATGATGATAATAAAGAAGAATAGAAAAATGAAGTTAATGTAAAAGAAGATGATACTGTAGGTACATACAGGGAACTTAGCCGAGTGCGTATGAAGTTGTGGCGTGGTTGGTGGACGCCGGCGGCATTCTGCGGCGGGATCGCTGGCGATGATAATGTTGATGATAAAGATAATCATAATGAAGAAGAAAGCAAAGCTGATGGCGATAAAGACTATGACGGACGATGATAAGAGATAGCTCCTCTTTCTCCTCGCGTCGTATTCCTCAATGGTGAGGGTCGTGACTCGCGATTTCCTAGCAGTCGTGGCATCAGCTTCTGCCGGACGGTGTTTCGCCACTTGTTCCTGTCTTTGGCAAAGTGAAGAGCATCGTGAGGCTTGGTGTCCAGGATTGCGCGGATCTGATCAGAGCATCTGGTAGGACAACGTCAAAGCTTGCCTCAAAAATATCTCAACATACCGGGAACTTAGCCGAATGCGTATGCAGTTGCGGCGTGGGTGCAGGCGCGCCGGGCAGCGCGTCCGGCGCCGGCGGCATCCTGTACGGCGGGACCGCTGATAATGATGATGATGATGATGATGATGAAGGAGAAGAAGTCGATAAAGAAAAAGAAGCCGACGATAAATAACAATGAGAAGGACAGGCCGATGTTGATAATGATGAAATATAACTTACCGGGAACTTAGCGGAATGTGTATGAAGTTGCGGCGTGGGTGCAGGCGCGCCGGGCAGCGCGTCCGGCGCTGGAGGCATCCTATACGGCGGGACCGCCTCGACGCCGACACCGACACCTGCGGAACAAGAAAACTAGGTGAGCATTTCTTTTGTTGTTGCGTAAGTAGGGGGAAATCATCATTGCATATCTATGTAGGGGAAAATCACCATAGATACCATAGGCTTAGGTTTTATGGTATGCCCGACTCCGCTAGGTTACCCCCAGGCGACTTACGGACTAAGAAACCCCCAGTGAATTATCATTGGTATGCAATCCAACGTTTTGGAATTAAAGTAGGTGAGCATTACTTAGGAGAGACAATAAGTTTGTTTGGAGTCCTTGTATTTGTCCATTTATTATTATCGTTATATCAGCCTAGAACGTCCCATTGCTGGGTAAAGGACTCCCCTTTCTTTTTTCAAACCAGACGGTCCGTAGCTGTTCGAGACCAGTTTGGGTCAAAATCGACTAGGTATCTAGTCTCGTATTTGTACATACGATTGAATAAATAAATAAATTGGGTTGGAATGTCTCATACCATAAGCACACATGCAAACACAATATACAATGGACAATTAGAACTGACATCAGGTATTAATATTCACCAATTAAAACTTAACGTGAACCTCTGCGTAACAGACACCGTTGTAGATACTATATATATGCCGCCACAAAGTCATCAATGTAAAAATCTTACTATTCTTAACAACAGAACTACCTACAATCAGATACGAAACAGCTGAAAAAGTGAAGACTTAAAATGCATCCTGTATCGACACCTGCATGCAGCTAAAGGAAGTACCAGCTAGTACGTGAGAATGAGAACAGGACAATGGACATTAAAAATAAGTTACAATATTATGCTATATGCATACTTAATTTTTACGAGTGAAAGTCAGCCTGGTGGTATATTTTACAAAAAAAATATAGAATGTTTATGTAACATCGACAAGGGTTGATATTACCTCATTATTATCCTAAAACTATGCAATGTTGTTCAATTTGTAGCTACACACATAAAAAGACTGAATCAAAAATGGAAATGTTCCTAGGTCACGAAAAAGGATGACATTACAAGAAAAGAATAGACAAAAACACACGCACTAAACACTTCGGCGAATATTCAAACATCCTCTTCCAAAAGCTGCTCGTTTACAACCAAAACAATGATTTACTACACTTTATGCAAAACCACAAAAAAATCAGCCTAAGGAAATTACGCAAACCCAGCTTTTTGCAACTTATTGTTTGACAAGTGCCTCAATAGCAAAAGTCGTGACGCAACCATAATAAGTATAGTGCAACGAGTAACGAAATTTTCCACAATTTCCTCCAGAATGTCGCACACAATGGTGCGGATGCGGTGGCGGCAAGATCTCATGGTTAGGGTAGCTTGTGGACCAAGTGAAGAGAAACTGGTGCAATAATATCAAAGAATCAGACGAAAGAATCAAAGCGAAAGACAAAGAAATATACAAAACCAAAATAGGTACACTTAGGTTAGATTAACATTTCTGCATTAATAAATAAAACCAAAAAAAAGATAGACAAAATGGACTAGGGATTTGAGATTTAATAGATATACAAAATTAAAACATTTTTTTTCGCACTGAACACCTCTACGCAAGATTGTCGTCTAGATTGGAAAGTTTAACCTAAGGTTAGAAAAACTTATTGTTTTCCATTAAATTAAATCTACTGGATCTGCAATAGATATTACAATTAAATTCGATTCAAAAATCATCATTCATTTTGATGTTAGCCACTGCAAGTCATTGCTACAAATGATTTTCTGGGTCACTTGCGCGCTGACCAGGTACCTATCAATTGGTAAACAACGTTGTATTTACCTATTTTCTTTAAGTCTCTTTCGATCTCAACAGTTGTACCTCTAGATAATCATGCATGTGCTTAGAAAGTTGTAAAGGCTGCAAGTTTATATTTTATACCACATGTGAGTTTACCACGAAGATGTGCGTTCATTTCCTGTGCTTTGCAGTTCCTATTACTGTGTTGCTGTTTATAAATGTTATCTTAATGTCCGTCTAAATTGTCTTATTAGACACCTGTAGTGTTAGTATTGTAGAGATGAGAGATACTGTCTTTAAAATTAAATCTTTCAACTGACTGTAAGATAAACGCACAAGAAGAAATCTTTTTAATTGTGCAAGTTTTAAAATCTATATCGTTACCTACGTGATTTCAAGATCATGAAGTACATCCTTCATTAACAATACATACTTTACATTGAACTATATTTACTTTAAAGTCATTTTATTAATAGTTTTATAATATAACACTCACAAGTGAAAATAAGAAATAGAAAAGATGACGTACATCGACCGGGAATCGAACCCGGGCCGCATGGGTAAACGCCCCACCGCTCTGCCACTGAGCTATCGATGCACGGCCGATGGACGCCAAATTTTCTATCTCTTGATGCTCGTCTCCAAGCGACGATCCAGCGACATCTATAGTAAGTATTTAGAACTTACTACATGGTTAGTCCACATTATGAGTGGAATTCAAACCATATGATGAAGCTTGCTTAATCAATCTATTGGGATTGTAATGCACTCACAGTGCTATATTATTCTCACAAGTGAAAATAAGAAATAGAAAGATGACGTACATCGACCGGGAATCGAACCCGGGCCGCATGGGTAAACGCCCCACCGCTCTGCCACTGAGCTATCGATGCACGGCCGATGGACGCCAAATTTTCTATCTCTGATGCTCGTCTCCAAGCGACGATCCAGCGACATCTATAGTAAGTATTTAGAACTTACTACATGGTTAGTCCACATTATGAGTGGAATTCAAACCATATGATGAAGCTTGCTTAATCAATCTATTGGGATTGTAATGCACTCACAGTGCTATATTATTCTCACAAGTGAAAATAAGAAATAGAAAAGATGACGTACATCGACCGGGAATCGAACCCGGGCCGCATGGGTAAACGCCCCACCGCTCTGCCACTGAGCTATCGACTGTGAGTGCATTACAATCCCAATAGATTGATTAAGCAAGCTTCATCATATGGTTTGAATTCCACTCATAATGTGGACTAACCATGTAGTAAGTTCTAAATACTTACTATAGATGTCGCTGGATCGTCGCTTGGAGACGAGCATCAAGAGATAGAAAATTTGGCGTCCATCGGCCGTGCATCGATAGCTCAGTGGCAGAGCGGTGGGCGTTTACCCATGCGGCCCGGGTTCGATTCCCGGTCGATGTACGTCATCTTTTCTATTTCTTATTTTCACTTGTGAGAATAATATAGCACTGTGAGTGCATTACAATCCCAATAGATTGATTAAGCAAGCTTCATCATATGGTTTGAATTCCACTCATAATGTGGACTAACCATGTAGTAAGTTCTAAATACTTACTATAGATGTTGCTGGATCGTCGCTTGGAGACAAGCATCAAGAGATAGAAAATTTGGCGTCCATCGGCCGTGCATCGATAGCTCAGTGGCAGAGCGGTGGGGCGTTTACCCATGCGGCCCGGGTTCGATTCCCGGTCGATGTACGTCATCTTTTCTATTTCTTATTTTAGAATAGAATAGAATAGAATAGAATAATGTTTATTGCCTTTAAGTTCAACAAAAAAAACTAGCTTAATCTAAGTACAATTACAAAGAAAAAGGCAAAAGGGTCTGACTCAGGTTTTGCTGACAGGACCCAAGTCCTGTCGGCGCTGATTTTTAGTCAGTCCCTCCTCCCTAAGATCTTACACGGGGTAGTGTAGGAGAGGGCTTGACAATATAATCTTAAAAACAAACATGCGATAAAATTAAGAATAGAAAACATAAAATTGTTACTCTTTGGATATTGTAATAAAATAAAATCTCTTTGGATAGATCAACTAAACATTTTTAAAATTTTACCAATATTTTAACAAACTCTTCCATTGTGTGTGTGTGTGTGTGTGTGTGTGTGTGTGTGTGTGTGTGTGTGTGTGTGTGTGTGTGTGTGTGTGTAAGTGTGCGTGTGTGTGTAAGTGTGTGTGTGTATGCGTGTGTTTTAGTTATGTTATGCAAAATAATCTTTAAGGGGTAATAACTTCCAATGTGCATGCTTCAAGTTTTCTGCTGCAAGTTGCCTTTTAAATAAAGCTTTTTTATATTTGGCTTTGAAGCTCGATACCGACATTTTTTTCCTCATTGGAGGAGGAAGATCATTCCATATTTTTGCAGCATTAAACTTGAAGCATCCAGAGTAGCGTGTGGTTTTATGTTTTGGAATTAGCAGAAGATTCTGCGCTGTACTGCGTGAACATCGTATTTTAATATTGTCTACCCAAGTTAGCTTCTGAAACAGATAGTCCGGTTTTTTATTCCAAATAACCCTTTGAATAGTACATGCATATAAAATTTCTCTCTTGGCTTTCATATTGAGTATACCTTTTTTATTTAAATATGGTGTTATATACTCTCTCCTGGGAACATTAAAACAAAAGCGGACACATGCGTTTTGCACTCTTTGTATTGCTCTTTCTATGCTTGAATTTATGCAAGGACCGTATACAAAACTACAATAGTTGAATGGAGAGAGCACTAACGAGTCTGTTAATAGAACCCGGAGTTCCTCTTTTATATAAGGTCTGATCTGGTATAGAGTTTTAAGTTTAAAGAAAGCTGATCTTATCTTGCCCTTAACATGCTCTACGAACTTTTGTTCCCCGTCCAAGATCAGGCCGAGATTACGTGCAGTTGAAACGTGTTCAAGCTCAACACCATCAATTTTTATTATATCTGAACAGTCTTTGACAATTTTTATTTGATGTTTTGTGCCCAATACTAACAGCTGTGATTTCACTGGATTAAGGAGAATTGAGTTCTTTTTAGACCAAATCGAGATATTATTTAAATCATTGTTTATTTTTGAAATGGCTGTTTTGACGTCACTACCTTGGAACGAGTAATACAATTGAGTATCGTCGGCATACAGATGATATTTGCAGGATTCGATGTGTTTAGGCAGGTCTGCTGTAAAAATAGAGAAAAGTACCGGACTTAAAATGGAACCTTGTGGCACCCCTCGATTAACGGTTTGAAATGATGACAACCTCTTCTCCCCGTCCATATTATCGACCTCCACAGCCTGTTCCCGGTTGTATAGAAAAGATTTAAACCATTGGCACGTATCGGATGAAAACCCATAATGTTCTAGCTTCGCCAGCAGTAACTCGGGATGCAGACAGTCAAAAGCGCGAGAATAATCTAGTAAAATCATGATGCTACTTAATCCTTTATCTGAAGCTTCAAGCAGGTCATCCGTGACGTTTAATAGCGCTGTCTCTGTCCCATGACCCCTTCTAAAGCCAGACTGATATGCAGGTATGATGGGTGTATTTTCTAGGTGTTTAACTACTTGATTAAGTACAACCTTTTCTAAAACCTTAGATAAAACGGGTAGAATCGAAATTGGTCGCAGGTCCTTGAGATCATTTACTGTGTTTTTCTTTGGAATGGGCCGTACTACTGATTTTTTCCAAAAAGTAGGGAATGTTTTTGTTTCTATGGATTTGTTTACTATTGCTGTGATTATAGGGAGAGTGACTTCCAGGGTTAATTTAATCATATTTATATTCAGAGTGTCATGTCCCGCAGCATTGGTGTGAATACTATTGATGATTTTAAATATCTCTGACTCAGTAGTTGTCTTAATTTCAAAAATGTCAGGGAATTGAGATCTATCTAATGCGATTCTCTCTAAGTCATTTTCGTTATATGATGGTAAATTTAAAAAGTGATCGTTTATTTTATTTGGGTCGTTTAAGTGTGGAGGAATTGAATGTTGTCGTGAGTTATCAAATATTGTAGTAGATTTTAGGTTTTTCCACAACGCGTTTGGATTTTTTAAGTTATTGTTAATGGAGTAGTTGAAGTATGCTGTCTTTTCTCTATGTCTCGCTGCAGTAACTAAATTTCTGAGGCTACGGTAGTATTCTTTGGCTCCATCTGACTTAGTTTCTTGCGCCTTAACTAAAGCTTCGTCTCTAATGCTCATCATTAGTTTAACCGTGTCTGTAATCCATGGCTTAGCCTTGTCTTTTATAATAAGTTTTCTTACAGGGGCATGAATGTCAAATAAGAGTAATGTGTAAATGTTATATGCTTCTACCATTTGATCAACATTTTGCAAATTTAAAATAGAGTTCCATGGAATTGAGTTTAAGTCCTGAGTAAAAAGGTCCATGTCAATATTTTTTAAAATTCTTGTGTACTTTACAAGTTTTATTGGTTTTGGTTTTTTAATATCGAAATCAACTAAAATCATTGCGTGGTCACTAATGCACCTGTTATGAATTACTTCAACATTTTTAACTTTCGTTAAACTATCTGTTAATACTATATCTATAATCGTTTCAGTGCTATCAGTAATTCTGGTCGGCTGCTTTACCAGTTGTTCAAGACCGTGATTATGACAGAAAGACATAAGTTCCCTTACCTTAGGCGAATCTACAAGAGCGAGATCGATGTTCATATCGCCAAGGAAGCAGAGGTAGTCACAGCGTGCCACAGAGCATATAGACTCGCTGAGCGCGTCGAGCGCGTCCTGCACGCTGATTCTCTCCGACCTGTAGGCAGTACCAAGAGCGAGTGTAGCTCCCGGTAACTGTACCTGTAACCACATTTGCTCAAGCTCGGCCGCTGGGTGCTGTAGTTTCCGAACGATTATTTCTCTCCTTACGTAGAAGCCGACACCGCCACCTCTACTTCCTCGCAATTTAAGTAATAACTTATATCCAGTTAGTTCAGGAGCTAAAGACTCTTCTCCTACATTCATCCACGTTTCGTTCAAAGCTAGGATATCTGGTTTATGTTTCAGTAGTTTTTAGTGTTTTCACTTGTGAGAATAATATAGCACTGTGAGTGCATTACAATCCCAATAGATTGATTAAGCAAGCTTCATCATATGGTTTGAATTCCACTCATAATGTGGACTAACCGTGAAGTAAGTTCTAAATACTTACTATAGATGTCGCTGGATCGTCGCTTGGAGACGAGCATCAAGAGATAGAAAATTTGGCGTCCATCGGCCGTGCATCGATAGCTCAGTGGCAGAGCGGTGGGGCGTTTACCCATGCGGCCCGGGTTCGATTCCCAGTCGATTTACGTCATCTTTTCTATTTCTTATTTTCACTTGTGAGAATAATATAGCACTGTGAGTGCATTACAATCCCAATAGATTGATTAAGCAAGCTTCATCATATGGTTTGAATTCCACTCATAATGTGGACTAACCATGTAGTAAGTTCTAAATACTTACTATAGATGTCGCTGGATCGTCGCTTGGAGACGAGCATCAAGAGATAGAAAATTTGGCGTCCATCGGCTGTGCATCGATAGCTCAGTGGCAGAGCGGTGGGGCGTTTACCCATGCGGCCCGGGTTCGATTCCCGGTCGATGTACGTCATCTTTTCTATTTCTTATTTTCACTTGTGAGAATAATATCGACCCTTTGAGTAACAAATGTCGTAAAAGCCAAATCGCAACTTTGGGAAATCGCAAAAAACTAAAAATGGAAAACGATAATGTTGTGTATTTTTTACATTTCTAAAGCTATATTAGTACTGTTTACATATGTTTTTGGCCGCAAAAATCCCTTTCAAAGTGTATAAGAATAAATATGCTAACTTCAACAGTTCAAGAGGTAGGGTGGCTTTTACTACATTTTGTTTTAGAAAAATTGGTGGTTACGACATTTTTTTTATGTATGGAGACAATCAAAATTGTTGTAATTACTTTTTGTTTAACACGATGACCCACTTTTTTGTAGTAAAATACAGAAATCTGGAAAAAAAAATGTAGATTTTTGTAGGTAAAATTATACTTATTTGGTAGTTACGCTAATACTTTACTCAATCTTGCATAGTTTTTTTCAAATTCAGATACATTGTCAAGCCTTTACCCCTTGCAGAGTAATAAGAGCATTAAAGAATGTAAAAATCTGAAGTTTTCAGCACTTCTGACTTACTTTTCGGCATATTTACTGGTGGTACACTTTCCACAATCAATTGTAAACAATTGTTGGGCTATCGCATAAAATATAATAATCGCGTACCTAATGGATATGAAACTATAAAGTTCCTTAGTCACTTCACATATAAGATCGATCGAAAGGCGAAAAGATGAGCTGGTTTAAGTCAACATAGAAAGTTTATAAAGTTTATAAGTTTCGTACGATGTACGATGTGCCTATGACGTTGGTAGGTTTATTTTTCGAATGAGCTTAAAGAGTTGAAGTTGTGTCATCAACATAAATAATATCATACTATAAAAGGTTACATTACATCTAATTAAGTACATATCTCTTAAGAGTGTGGTCTACTCACAAAACTGAACAACTATTGTCAGAAACTTTTCTTCGAAATATAAATGTAATCCTATATTAAAAATAATTACAATCACATCTGAGAAATTCAATTGTTTTTTGATAACTGACAAGGGGTTAGGGAGTCAGATATAGATTTTTTAAACGGTATTCAATTTTGCAAAGCATTAGAATGAGAGCTAGATAATAAAGTATGCTGTATGCAACTTTTTACTGGGAAAACTTCAAGTTGATCGTGTGCATCTCGTCAGCAAGCCTAGTTAGCATACCAGCCTTTGATATACTAGCATTTAGTGAAAAATTTGTGCCATCTACCAGTAAAATGTCAAAATTAGTGCAAAAACATGACAGACTTGTGTTCGTGCTTTATTTTATATATGGCAAAAAAGCAACAAACATCAGAGCTGTTTTAGCCTTGACATCTACAGAAGGATAGCAGGACCTGTAGTGTCTTGTGACTCTCTGTATTTTTTTACTATGTATGTTTTAGTGTACAATTAATAAATAATCTCTTGTCTGGATAATTGAGATTAAATAATAGTCCACTAACTTGATAAAACTAAAAGAGATACTTATTGACATATGTGAAGAAAACCTTCCTTATTTTGAAATGTCCCTGAAATATTCACGGCGACAACGATCATATTTTTACAGCTGTTCACGCTCTGCCTACCCCATAAGAGATAAAGGCGTGATAAATGCAATGTATGTTTGTACAGAAAAAGAAAGAGCTACTACGTGTAATATTTCATGTATTACGTTGGGACAGATACATTTAGATAATATTTTCATTAAGTGTGTGATACGAAAATTACCAAACACTATCAAAATTAAAGAAAAAGGATAATAAATTGAACGATAATAATTTGAATCAGATGAAAATCTACTGGGCTGTAATAATTTCGAATTAAAAGAACTCCGAATATTGAACAAAAGAGAAAACAAAATCAGTCGATGATTGACAATACGAAAAATTATTGAAAAAGACGTGAATAATTGAAGAAAGTGAATATTATGTTGTACCAAATTATTAAAAATATTACCAAATTAGTAAAAATATTGAATAAGACTGTCAATCTACCAAAATAAGCTTAAATGCTAAAATAAAGAAGTAAACACTTCAAAAATAAACTTTTATCATTATCTAACAACCAACTTTAAAAACTAGAATTTAATTATGTTACTTAGTGATATCATTCTTAATAAATTAATATTTTGATTAAATAAATACTTTTTTATACTACAATAATTCACCTATTTTATCCGCAACTTGGTCTTTTACTACATGAAAAAAGAATATTATTTCATTGAATATGTATTTTACATCAATAAACGTCAAGCTCTATTGTCCCAAAAACAGTAAATTCTGTCGTAAACACCAGTGAGGTAACAAAAATTATGTAGAAAAAGCCAATTGTTGGAGTAATCTATTTAAGACTTCTTGTTCATTACCACAAATTTACCTGAAATGGCTGCAAGCTTCGCATCATGCTTAATGTTGTAAAAGAAAAAGTATCAAATAATTTGTCTTTTACGACAAATTGAACGTTTTCACTTTCTTGGTCTTTTTGAGAAAATATGTCGTATAAGCCACCTTTTTACAAACATGTTATTTACGACACTTTTTCAGTGTCCAAGGCGTCCAAACAAGGTACTTACGACAATTTTTTTTAAAAATTACAGTTTTTCTTGTCTAAAAATCTGTGTAGTAAAAGCCATTTTTTTTCAAGATATCTAAATTTTAAATATACAGATCGATAAAGCTCGTCAAACTACATAAGATGGCATTAAAAGCTCATTTTCGCCAAAATGGCTTTTACGACATTTGTTACTCAAAGGGTCGATATAGCACTGTGAGTGCATTACAATCCCAATAGATTGATTGAGCAAGCTTCATCATATGGTTTGAATTCCACTCATAATGTGGACTAACCATGTAGTAAGTTCTTAATACTTACTATAGATGTCGCTGGATCGTCGCTTGGAGACGAGCATCAAGAGATAGAAAATTTGGCGTCCATCGGCCGTGCATCGATAGCTCAGTGGCAGAGCGGTGGGGCGTTTACCCTTGCGGCCCGGGTTCGATTCCCGGTCGATGAACGTCATCTTTTCTATTTCTTATTTTCACTTGTGAGAATAATATAGCACTGTGAGTGCATTACAATCCCAATAAATATAACACTCTACAAACATGATTAATGAAATAATTTGTTACGCAGAACACAAGATCGCTTAGCATGAAAGGAGCTAGAAGTGAAGATGCCCTGTACGTATTTATAAATGGACATCAAACGGCCAAAAGATTATGATAAACAAAATACCGTTTTCTGAAATTTGATCTTTAGCGGACCAGCATTTGTAATCTTGTGTTCGCCATCTCACATAACCATGTCGTCTAAGTACGTGACGTTTACCCACAAATTGTACCGCTACTCAACCGGTCCCAGCTGACATGCCAAATTTTTACCGGGCGGTACATCAACCTAGTTTGTTTGTTGCACTTTTTGTCCGCATCTGTGACATTCTTATTCTTGTTTGTTTATCTCTTGTTTTCATATAACTGTGTTATGCTGAAGATGTCTACCATACCTAATTCCAGAAATTTTAGCATGATTGTCGTTATTCTGGGTCGATTGCCTATTCTATCTTTATATTTAAATTTGCTTTTCTCAATTTTATTATGGGAAAGCCGTGTCTTGCATATTTTTGCGACACTATAATGTCGTTTTTAGCGGGTTTTTACCGAGGTATAAAGATTTTTGATTACCTCGATATTTCGGAGCGGATAATTATTTCTTTAGGTACACCTATAACTGAAGTTGCCTATCTTAATCATAGGAAATAATCATTTAATCAACCTCAACGTCCTCTTAATCTCATATGTCCGGATGTCGGTTACGACCATGACCACCATCACATCACCGGATGTATTATGATGCTTGGATGACTTGATCTTGATGTGACTTGACTTGATATGTGGGGTGGTATTATCAGCCATCAAATGGTAGCATCGTTTATCTCTAATCTTGTGGTGAAATAGACAGGACTTACGACTTATTATGAAAATATTGGGTGAAAATTTACTAGTGACCGATAGCGAAAACTGAGAACCGGCTGGTGATAAGGAACAACTTTCCGCAAGAAACATAGGTCGATATGAAAACTATTTGGACATCCCATACCAACTAAATTGCTGATCAGCTGATTTCACCTGTATGGGTATTGAATTTGTTGGCTCTCAAGTGAGGTAAGTAAATAGTAAGTTAAATCCCGAAAAGTATGGTCAAGTGATATTAATACGAATGAATATATATGGTAAGTCATAACATAAAAATTCTTAAGAACCCTATAACATTCCTTCGTAACTTTACCGCCATGGAATTCTACTTTCATCCCAAGTCTATTAGCTCGCAAAGTTCCACTCCATAAGTTGTCAAGAGCGGATGTAAGTTACTGCCTCTAGACTTTTACGACGCTTTCGAGAAATAAGTATAGCATAGGTAACTTTTAAACCGCTAGAGTAGATGCAGTACTAAAACCAGTATTACCAAGGGGTATTATTGTACTGATATTGATAACTGTAATATAAGCGTTAGTAGAGCAGGTCCTTTCAATTAGGTACATTGTAACCCACATAGTGATTTACTTTACGGTAGATAGTCTTTATTAAAACAAAGATTCCCGACAGATTCTTGAAAAAAAGCTTGAAATCTTCTTTGGATATCTTGGTTTTCTTGTTCGTATTTCCGGATTTCATAAATAAATTTCTATGGCAAGAGAGTCTGGAAGAGTAGCAAGCTGAAGACTGGCCGTGGGCTGGTCACATCTGTCGTAGAACCGATGGACGGCAGAGTAAGCGTGCTCTTGAGTGTAGACCACGGCTCGGCAAGCGTCGCGTTGGACGCCCTCCGGCCTGGTGGACCAATGACTTAAAGGGAGCGGCTTGTAGCGACTAGATGGCGAAAACGTGAGATCGTGGTCTAGGGTAGGCCTATTACTATCACTGGACTGCTATAGGTTAATGTAATGTTATGATGACAAGAGTACCTACTTGTAAAGGACTTCCTTATTACTCTTACGCAATTTATATTATAAAAAAACTAATGTTCTACTTACATACATTATAATATTATGATGCTAATCATAATTAATCATCTCGAGTGCGGCAAATCGGATTAACGATGATTCAATATCATTGATCAAACGAGTTTCCGGATCGATACGTCATATTATACCTATATAACACAACATATTAAATGACGTGAATTTAATTGTGATACATATACCTATCAAATCTTCAACAATTTATTGGATTTAAAAGCATTACACAGAATTTGAAAGGAGAGTTTTTGATAATCTATTAAACGTAAATACATAATACCTAGATGCATAGTCAAAGAATACCTACCCATACAGGCTATACGTTGCGTACCTTCAAGAATTCTTAACCTTGCTATAATATGTAGTCTAGTAATTGTCTGACATTCATTTAGTTTATTTCATGAGTTTTGATTCGATAAGTTCACTATTATCTTTTATTGTTTTTCAAACCTCAAGTTTTTCAAAGTCGTAATCTACTTTCAAGTTACGTTAGTGTGACTATATCAAAAATATAAGGACAAAAGCTTAGAAAAGCACAAGGGTAGTAATGCTAAGCTACCAAAAGTAAAAAATAATCATATAGCCGAAGAAAGAACTATTAAACACTTAAACTGATATACTCAATGTAGCCCCTGCCGAGTAGGTACGTAAAACCATCCATCATATTAATGGCTTGTAGAAAACTTCAAGCTTTCACATAATGCAATCTAATTTAGACTTTATCTACTGTATTTTATGATTTACTTTTGTAAGAAAATCATACTATCGTCATAGGGGTACGAACAGGTGTCTTGAAACTTTTTAAATGTAAGCCTTAACTCGTAAATTTTAAAGTGCATTATTCAAAGGGAAAGCTTGCAATAGGGTCTAAGACGACAGGTGTTTTTAACCTGCGATTGAACTTCATGTTCACATCCATCTGTTTTGTTTTTAAAAGGTTGAAGAAAAGAGACAAGAACAATAGCTAAAGTAAAAATAACTTTGTATAAAAATACATTACTATATCTAGGTACAAATGATGGCATAAAAGATGCGAATATCGTTCTTGATCTTCTATAGCAGTTTAATTAATAATTAACACCCTTGTAAAATCAATGAATCTGAATACCTTCAGACTTTTTTTATATGCATAAGCATGACATTACGATTTCGTACTTTACAAAATGATATGTCAATTTTAATTTGACTCAAAAACATATTGAAAACTTTGATTTTTTCACAAATCCGAAACGAAATCACAACTTTTTAAAACAAATAGATGAGCTTGAAAATTACTAGAATCATGGATTGAAAATTCGAATGTATTTAAATATTCAAGACACGAAAGATTCGTAAAAACAAAGCCCTTTCCTCAACACTTTCATTATCAAGAGCACAGGACACAATGGGCTTGTGGTCAACAATCCAATAGACCATGAAGACACTGCACCATTCAGACAGGTCCCATTGTTGATTTGACATGGCACCATTGACATAGACAATGACTTGACCTATTATTGTTTAGGTCGGGATTCGGCATAAGTGGCATGACAACTGACCCTACGATTACAACCCCGGGGTCGCTAAATCTACACTTAGCTGATTGTAGAGGAGCGGAAGGCTCATCTGGAAGTGTGTGTGTGTGTGTGTGGTTGTTCAAACAACCAGCGCAATCGAAGCTTACGAGTAGTTCTGGGAAGAATGGATCGGACTATGTTTACCGGGTATATGCCGGTAGTTGCCGAAGAAGGAATTTAAAGTAAGGCTGCCCCCACATTGGGCGTTGGCCGAGCGTACGCGTTTCCTGAGCGTACAGCCGACGTCGGCGCGGCGCGGACGTCGCGTCGGCGCACCGTCTGCGGGGCGCGGGCTTCGCGTTGTCCAGCGCTGCGCGAGCGCTGCGTGAACGCCGCGCAGACGCCGCGCTTACGTCGCGTTCCACGGGCGTTCTGCCACCCGTGCCCCCCGCACAAATTCCCCCCCGCGGCCGAACACCCGTGGAACGCGACGTAAGCGCGGCGTCTGCGCGGCGTTCACGCAGCGCTCGCGCGGCGCTTGACAACGCGAAGCCCGCGCCCCGCAGACGGTGCGCTGACGCGACGTCCGCGCCGCGCCGACGCCAGCAGTACGCTCAGGAAACGCGAACGCTCGGCCAACGCCCAATGTGGGGGCAGCCTAAGATATGAGACGTGCAGACGGCGTCTCTTCTGTTTCATACATTTCAAATAGAAACGGTTTCAAGCGTCGCGATGTCGCACGTCTCACGTCTTCCTCGTTCGTGTCGCCTGTGTAGTTAGCAATAAATAGACCAAGAAACAGACACTGCACCATTGAGACAGGTCCCATTGTTGATTTGACATGGCACCATTGACATAGACAATGACCTGACCTATTATTGTTTAGGTCGTCAGGAGGATCATCAGCCGCCATTGACGCGACGCGCGTCTTTCGTGTGCAGACGGCGGCGTCTCTTCTGTTTCATATATTTTAAATAGATACGGTTTCAAGCGTCTTACGTCTTGCCTGTGGATTAGTGTTCAATAGACCAAGAAACAGACACTGCACTATTGAGACAGGTCCCATTGTTGATTTGACATGCTTTGACATGGCACCATTGGACGTAGACAATGACCTGACCGACCTGACCTATTATTGTTTAGGTCAGGATACGGCATAAGTGGCAAAGGTGATTGATAAAGTAGATTGATATTTGCAGGCTGAACCACTTATTGTCTGAAAAGTATGATGGTGATATGTGCTGAACCACTTGATTGTCCGAAAATTATGGTTCCGTTTTTCGCAGAACACGTTATTAGGGCATGATTACTTAGACAACGTTTGTTACAAAACCATGTCAGCGGCCTGCTACTTGTCTAACGAATCGGGGTCCCCACTCGAAAAAGAAGAGGAATGAACGTAAAGAAGTAGATGTACTTACTCATAAAAGATAAAGTGAAAATAATAGCGGCAGATTGAAAATTACACCAAGTTACTCATAGAAAGGTGAAGATTATATAGCAAAACTTAATTATATAGCAAAAAACTTGATATTAGTACAAGATGATATGTAATAAGTTTATCATTTAGAACATTAAATGATCTTACGAGATCTTTCAAGAGTCTCATACTCCACAAAAACGACTGTTACCATCCGTTGCATAAGAATCCGGAAATTGAATCGTGTTTGCATATTTATTGACTGTTTATAACGAAGTAAAAAGATATGGAGAAATAATGACGCAGATGAAATGGAAGATATAAGAAATGTAGAATGAGTATGGGTAAGAATCAAAGATCAAGCAATGATGATGATGATGATCTTTCCGACCGATTTCAATCATAAGGACCACTTCTACTCCTAATCAAGTCAAAAACAATAAAAATTTACTGTACAATCAGCATTGGGCGTATTCTATTGGAGCGACAAAAAGAAGAGAAATATGTAATAAACGGACATGTATGATTTTCTTATTGGATTCGGACGACTTTTAAAAGGAATACATGAAATTGATAAGAAAACGCAGGTGAGCCAACAAAGTTTTTGTAATTATTTGGATCTATTTCGAAAAAAGTTGAGAATTGTAAAAAAGATCCCACCAAAAACATTCACTTGTAAAAAGAACCAAGTCTCGCTTCTCAGTTCTTCTACTGTAAAAATTTGTGAGATCCATGTGATGCCAAGTCGGTTAGTGATTTATTCAAGGACTACTTCAGGGAACTTTCATCTTAAGCTATTGCGTAATTAGGTAACAGACATCATCCAATAGTAGCCATATCGATATTTAAAAACTTTTATATTTACAATAACTAGAATGACCCGGCCATCGCACCAGGACCATCGTATCTCACAAGCAAATAGTTTGCGATTGCCAAGTCATTATAGTTATTGTAAATATAAAAGATTTTAAATATCGATATGGCTACTATTAGATGATGTCTGTTACCTAATTACGCAATAGCTTAAGATGAAAGTTCCCTGAAGTAGTCCTTGAATAAATCAATAACCGACTTGATATCACATGGATCTCACAGCAGTAGAAGAACTGAGAAGCGAGACTTGGTTCTTTTTACAAGTGAATGTTTTTGGTGGGATCTCATTTCTTTTTGTAGGTAATCTACCTCTTCCTTAGCGAGCGCGGTATAAGGTGTTATATTCACAGAAAACGCTACTGCCAATTCCCTAGATTGGGTGATGTTTAATGTGATTAGGGTGATGCTATTCTAAGCCGGCACCACAAGGCGACATACCTATACTTAGGTACGTCTACCTAATTGTGTCATACATTATCATAGCTGAATACGTTCGAAAGTTTTTTGTTTCTATTTTGCTGGAATTCGTGGAATAAAAATGAAAAGGTAGGTACCTACATAATGTAATATGTTAGCCGCCGATCATCGATCACGTATCTTCGGAATAGTGTGTTTGTGCATGGTGATACTTTTAACCGCAAAGTTAACTTTGTAATCCTATACATTTGTATGGAAATACAAAGTTAATTATGCGGTTGCAACCGAATTTGCAGAATGTTATAGTTTTCCCTTTATTCATACACTAAATACAAGTTGTATTCTAAGTTTGAAGCTCCTCAGTCTGCCAGAAGTACCTTAGAATTTTGATGATCGGTCAGTCAGTCAGGCAGAAAATTTAGAAACTTTAGCTGACTATAACTTCTAAACTACTGGTTTAAATTTGATGAAATTTTAAATGTATCGTGTCTATGCAGTGCTTGATAAGATATTTTGAAATGGGGGTTCTAAACTTATCGACAAGGGAGTTATGGGGGGGTCGAAAATGGCCTGAACTGGTTCGAGAAAAGGATGGTACGGCCGTGCCGCTTTCAGCTCGACTTGGTGGGGGCACTGCCGTGCCCCCAGATATTACTTGCGAACAGACTTTTGCATTTTGAAGCAATCTGTGTAGGTATCTCATTATTATTCCACGCACATGCAAAACGGCTGAAATATATGATTGTAACCAGCGGACATTGCAAAGGCTCGCATTCCATCGTCTTGCCTAATCTATGCAAGAACGAGAGTCATAAACAATGTAGCACGGAACTATACAATACCGAATGATCACGCATTTTCTATATCTGCGACTATACTTTCTATCTGAGAAGACTCTCTACGTCTTGCAGTGTATTTTGATCCAAAATCTGCTAATAATTGCTTAGTGATTCATTATACTTCTAGCTGGTGACTACTTTCTGATTATGATCGAAAATTTTCGAATATTAATATTGTATGTAACACGATAAACCTTATGTACGCTAAAAGTAGAGTATAAGTAAATTAATAATATGTTAGATGGTTATCTAACACATGCTTTTGATAGAGGCGTACCCAATAAATAATATTACGTGGGCGTCAAGGAAGAAGATTTAAAATGCATCTTGATCTACAAGTATTTTTGATAAATATCATATCATCATAATATTTCACATAAAAGATACTTGACAGAAAAATGCAAACTGTAAAGATGGAAAAGGTACAGCTTCAACCGGACAAACCGTTTCAAACTAAACGCTAGCGCTGATAGTGGCTACCTGTGAACTAAAAATAGCTAAATATAGATTCCTCACTATGACGAAAAAAGCTAGACGAGATAGCGCAAGGATATATACATACCGGTTCGATGAACAATGAACCTCCTGATGGAGTAACGGTCAGAGACACAACACTCCAGTCATCGGCGCCAGAGCACACGAGCTTTCGACTTTCGCCCATTCACAGCACAATATCAAGACATTAACGAAAACCACGCAAGAAAGTGCCGAAAGAGGTTCACATACACGACAATGGCGACAAAAACAAATTTTCACACAAAATAATTTGTAGCGTTCAAGGAGTAGGAATTTGAGAGCAATAAGACATTCACCTCGCGGCGGAGCGGCGCGCGCACTGGCGCTGGCGCGGCCTGCAGAACTCGTTCCGTAGAAAAAAACGCCTCTTCCCGCGTCCGCCGCCGGTGCGACCCTTTGCATACTTCCCTGGCCGCTATTTATCATTCCACCATTATCCAGGTTTTCTTGCAACTTCTCTGGAACTAGTTGTGGGTCGAGTTGACTGTCCGGTCGGCCGGCGGCCTTCGGCGATATCACAGTCGGGTTTTGGCGCGAAATATCTATCTGGCCAACCTGATTTGTTACAGCTACGTTTCTTGGTGCTATCACTGGTATGCGGCCGTAAGCAGGCGTGTTAGAGCTGTACTTTTTCGTGCAATCAATGATTCGAGGTTCGGGTGCAGGTTGGGAGTTGGCGAATGTATTGACTTTCAATATCTCATTGGCCTGTTGCAGTAACCTTCTCTGTATGGTTTCTATTTCATCTTTGGAGGCTCTCGAGTTCTGTGACAGTTCGGCAATGAGTTGATTGACGTTGAAATCTGTCATCATGTTTTGCGGTGGAACTATTCTCGTTTCGATTGTGTCTGCTATAGTGTTATTGTCTTGTGGGAGGTTTTTGTTCACATTTTTGTGTTCGGTTTTGCTCGGTGCTTTGACCTTCATGTCGAAGGCTGGTGGGGTGACGACAATGGCTGGTAGGTTTCCTTTGCCTCGCTTTATTTTTCTCACTGTTCTACTTGCCATCACATCTTTAATCAGATTTTGTAGAACACTTTGCTTTTAAGATCATTTTTTCCCTTTTATTGAATTGAATTAGTAATGTGCCTTGAAATTAAATTGGAATCGTTAGCGTACGTTTTATAGAGGCTCTTAAATCTTTTTTACTAGCTTTACGTGGTTCGTGTAGAGTTTTCCATTTTATACTTAAAAGTCAAGCGGACAGTCAGGTTTTTAATTTATCGAATAGGCTACAATAAAATTAACTACTAAGGTTTAAGACCCTATTATCCTATAGTCACCGCTGATTAAGAATTTAAAAGCGAAGATTTTAAGCTTAATAAAAGTAGTTCGTAAAAGTTTACGATTTACCTCATCGCACTTTACTATTGTAATCAAAACGTTTATTCATCGCCCAATTCAAATGCCTCTTTGAATATGACAACTTCAACATCTGTCATTGCAAGGACTGACATACTTTCCCTACGTTTCGTAATCATAGCGAGATCTACTTTATGTGTGAAATTATATTGTCTCGTAGGTTCTATGCTGAACATATTGTATCTTTGTTCGTTTTTTTCTCACTATTGGTACATTTGTGCCTTTTGCCTCTGAGACTGGATACCTTGTACTATTCTATGGTAATAAGGCTAGTAATTGTTTCAATACTTGTCAAAGAAAAAAACTGCTACTAGCATTTGTATTATTCGATATCTTTTACAATTGGTCATTGTCTCATTCAAATTATTACAATTTGGGTATGTCACAATCATGATAGAAATACATATCAGTTATTAGCAACACTTATTTAACTATTTAAGAGATCAAATTATACTGGTCTTTCTCAACAACTTCATAAAAAATCAATGCTAGTTGATCCATTTAAAGGTTACTTGAATTGCTACTTATTACTATACTGATAGTTACTCTCAAACGAATTATTTGTATACTTATCAATAAAAGGATATTTAATAGATCTGACCTTAATTGACATTTAAAAAAACTGATTGGCATGTCATGTCATTTACATATTTAAATCATATCTAATAAATCAGTCTATGTAATGTATCCAAGTAATAAATATTAACTTGTTAATATTGACGCATTTATATACATTTACCGTGGGTGGGATTTTTGTTTCATCATCATACCTACTATACTAGTATTTAAAGAGATTGTATTAAAAAATCATTTGAATTTCACTGGTTTTAATTGCAGTCATAAACTGTCTGAAGGTTTCCATAATAGGAGGGGAGACAACAGAGTTCTTGTTGTTGGTACAGTCCCAAATTAGGAAAACGGCGCGCGGGGAGCCTATACCGGAAGTAACAGAAAGGGTATAACAAGCCAAAAGGAGGTCAAGGTACTCATGAAACTGAACAATTTTCCCCTAACGACGATTTTGACGCTTACCGGAAATAACTGCAATCTCAGAGGAACTCAAGGTAACTAAGAAGATGGTTGCCACGAACGTTATATTTCTTGGAATAAAATTTGCTTAGAATCATATGACGTTCTTGTATCAGATTTTAGCTGTTTTGATTATAATACTTTGAGATTTTTGACAGTAGCAATACTGGCTACCTATGTACCAAGTGATAATCAAAAAAATCCTGAACAGGATCGAGTAAACCTTCTGTAAAGTCTCTATTTTGTGCAGATAATTTACTCAGTACTAACGACGATTTTAACGCTTACTGGAAATAACTGCAATCTCAGAGGAACTCAAGGTAACTAAGAAGATGGTTGCTACGAACGTCATATTTCTTGAATTAAAATTGACTCAATCACATGACATTTTAGTATAGGTAAGATTTAGCTGTTTTGATTATAATACTTTGAGATTTTTGACAGTAGCAACCCTGGCTATATAACAAGTGCCAATCGCGAAAATCCTAAATAAGGTCGAGTGATCTTTCTGTAAACTCTCTATTTTGTAGGTAGTTGGCTGCAAAGTCTTGCGTAGTCTCAAGCCATGTCAATATTTACAGCTAGCTGCGAAGTTATTGCGGTGGCCGGTGCGATGTTTGAGGGTATGAAAATGGATATTGTATGTATTTGGAACAAGCTGTTGGGTAAGTGAAATATGGACTCTACTTGTAGGTAGATACGTAGCACCAAGAGTCACTCATTTAAGGGATCTGCTTATACTGGTAAGTTTCAATAACTGTATAGAAAACCTTGAGGTTCTGCTTATAGTACTAGGAGTAAATAAAGACCGCGGTGTGGTGCCGGCTTAGAATAGCATCACCCCATATCTTTCCCGTGGGAGTCGTAAGAAGAGACTAGGGGATTTTGAGAGTTGACGTAGGTATATTGAAATGTTAGGCGACAGGCTGGCAACTTGTCACTATGATAATACACTGTAATTGGCGGTTTTTTACAGCCGTTTACGCTCCGCCTAGCCTACCCCGCAAGGGATATAGGCGCGATATTGTGCGTGTGTAATACATGTGTGTAGTAAATAAACCGAAACACTAGGCTACCTACTTTATAAAAAAAACTGACCTCTATGGGCATCTACTGTGCATTTTCTATTGTTGTATCTACACTTTTCAGGTAAATTAAACTTTTTGAAAAGGAAGTACCTAAATATTTGTAATTAAAGTGGCATGGCATCAGGTAAAATTATAAATTCACTGCCTATAAAATTATATTCTTCATCCTGAAGATACCTTTATTTACTGTAAAAATTGACATTTTACCTTGCTCTATCATAGGACGTTAAATTGTGGGTAAAGCGCAACTTCATTGTAATTTTATGGACGTTATTGGGCAAGTTCTGATAACATTGTAAACCAATATCGTGTTACAGTAGTCTAGTTAGACAACAGACCGTATAAAGACTTGCAGTCAATTTGAACGACGATAAAATACATAGAATGCTCTTAAAATTTGCATCTACAGATTTACCTACGTATCTACTGATTTAGCGTCTAAACTCTAACTAACTATACGCAAGTGTACTGATTTAGCGTCTAAACTATACAAAAGTGTGTTTCGGTATATTTGTAGCGTACCTGTGTTATTCGGAAAAGTGAGAGATGAACAGATTTTTGGCATTTATCTACGTCAGATGCGGCTTTTGTGGCTGTGACCAAGCGGCTATAGTCGTAGTATCAAAGTGTAAGACGAACTTGCATGTTTTACTATTTTGTACAAATTTATCCACAAGATAGCAATTTTGTTCAGCTACTCGCGAGTAGCAACGAAGCTAACGAAGCAAGTTTTCACAATTTCGCCGCCTGGGTTCCAGCCACCGTAGTATGAAGGTAACACGTCTGACCCGGCTAGTCAGAAGACGTGGGTTCTTTCGTCGAAGACGTTGTTTCGAATCCTGTCAGTGGCGGAATTTTTTCCCCTTGTTATTTGTATTAATTTTGTAACCAAAAAGTTTATACGAACTTGCACCTTTAAGTGCTATACTTGTTACTTACAGAAGGAAAGTTTTATATGACAACTTTCCCGGAAAATCTCTGATGTCACATTCATATTAGATACTTTATTCAGAAAATCCGGAAAAAGTAGATTTCGCGATTTGCAAAATATGTTACGAACTATTTACGCTAACCATCAAAACTTTTGCCAATTCATTTGACGCTACTAGTGAACCGAGTGAATTCACGAAAATCCAGAAATATATGCCCCTTATCGTACTATCCTTGGTACTGGCATCTGCGACAAGGAGGCACATATTTCAGTGAACCTATACTACGAAAGCCGTGTGATGTCGGCTTAGAAGGTCATCACCCCATATATTTCCTGTGGGTGTCGTAAGAGGCAACTAAGGGATAAATTCATCCAGGGGTTCAATCCCTGGATGAATTTCGCAATCTACTTGGGGGAGGCCCATGTTCAGCAGTGGACTTTATTGTGGCTGTTATGACTACGAAAGCTACTTTACTTGACAACGGTTTCATAGAAAATTCTCTTGTCAAAATCATTTTGAATTCCAGTTATTCGTAGCCTATATATACTCTAAGTTGGTAGCTAATAAAGGTATTTTCTGATTTCTACCAAAGCAACGGTGTTCATTGTTCGTATCGGGAAATTAAATGGTTCTGTCTTGGAGTGGTATTGTTTGGGGGCGGCCGACTGTGTTTCCGCTACTTATTCTTACCTCCTAAATGTCTAGCATAAAGTAACTAAGGCCTTTTAGAAGCCTCTTGAGTTACAAATTTAAGGGGTCAACATATACTGGCTTTACGAAACGAGAAGATGAGTCGGCTCGAGCGATGAGAGCCGCAGTGCAGCCCGCGACAGTGTACAGTCACTCACGCTAACTCATGAACAATTCCATTTTTAAGTTTTCGATTTTCTTGTGATTGATATCGACAAGCCAGACAAAAACTATTTTGTACGATTCAATTAATGTTGCTGCATCTAGAAAAGTATCAATTAAATATTGCTGTAAAATATTTCAGTCTGAAAAAATTCAAAACCTTACATTTTGGATTGTTTATGTTATGAGTGAGCGGGACAGACTGTAGGTACGTCCAAGTGTAAAAATACAAGAGGGGAAGTTGTTAAATTTATTTAAAACCAGAAGAAGTCGATTCCTTAAATGGATATGTCGAGGTAGTGCTACGGTGGTGGTACGCCTACGGAAAGCCTCTGAACTGAAAGACGGTTCTACGATTTTGAGCTGATATCCCAATCTCTCTCACTGTTTTCAAAATTTCTACTTTCCGTAGTAAATGCGGTCAGCTGATCGTCATTTTGTTGGGAGGTAAATTCTTTAAAAGGTTTTTTTAAAGGTTTTCTTATGGGAGGTTTTTAGTTTTTGGAGAGCTGTCCATTACACCCAGTACAGTATATACCTACCGTTCATCATCGAATTTAACATACCTATTTAAACATTTATTTACATAAGATGTTTAACGCCGCATAATACAGATTCGCACGGCTAACCTGAGTAACAAAAAACTAAATTACCATAAGTTAGACAAATAACGAGGAACTAACAAAGTTGCTTGTACAAAGCAATTTGTATTCGTTAACTAACTAAGTAAGTAAGTGATTACGTGAAGCAATCACGCACACCGCTTCACATATAATTGAAAATGTCATAACATGTGCGGTTGGATAGTCATGGTTTAGTGAGTGTGTGCAAAAGGTACCCAGTTCGTTTTTACCTACAATGTTAACTGTACTTTCTTCGGTAGCAGGGTACTTTGATTAGGGACCACATTATACTGGCTCTTCTTGTAAAATGTATAGAAAACCAATTTAAGTTAATCTCTTAAGTTTCGAGATGCTCTTCTTGATAAAGGCCTGTTCAAATTTGAGCGATATCCCAATGAGTACGAAGGTTAGCCGATCACAATTGTGTGACAATTTGTACTAATCAGGATACCGCGTACCCAAGTATCGCCAGGATACCGCTGTAATTTAAAAACGCCCTAAATTATGTTAATAGTTTTTAGGCAACGAATATAAACAAAACATTGAAAATCCAAAACTAAACTATACGTGCGAATGCTGAGTTCAATTTTTAGCAAATCACTAACTGGACAAGGTGTAGAGGTACTTAGTAAGAACTTCAATTATTAGGGTGCCCTCGCTCCCCACCAAATAGTCAGGTGTAGTTTTGACGGTCCCGGGACCGGAAAACATAGAGTCCAGTAGCAAAAAAAAAAAAACTTCAATTATGAATAAAATATTTACCTTCTCACTAAGTAAGCACACTTCTGCATGCAAATACCTATTATCTATCTACCGATAACTCTAAAAATAGTATACGTAAACGTAAGTTATTGAACTTTTAAATGTGAAACTTCTTAGAAATGGAAAACTCTACATAGGTAGAAGCGAAAATTCATCATACCTAGGGATTTGTTAATCATTGTTTTAGAAATTAAACAAATATATGCTTTCACAATAGAATTGAAAGATTCAAAAGC
Organism: Phthorimaea operculella; assembly: GCA_024500475.1. Taxonomy (NCBI): domain Eukaryota; kingdom Metazoa; phylum Arthropoda; class Insecta; order Lepidoptera; family Gelechiidae; genus Phthorimaea; species Phthorimaea operculella. The sequence goes on from JANFCV010000073.1 coordinate 1,338,320, forward strand.
CTCATAAAACTTTGAAAATATAGAGGTAACGTAACTTAAGATACGTCAAACACTACTGCGTACAACTTTGACCAACGCAACGGTAAAGATAATTTTTTTGACGAAAACTTTGTGGAAAAATTTTGAAACAACAGACGCACACGGTTTTTAAAGAGGCACTGATTTTTTACTCGTTTCAAAAAACAACTAAAACTTAAGGTTATGATTTTTTGAAGAACAAAATAAAGATGTTTATTTTTTCACACGCTTTTGATTATGTTTTTGAGAATAGCATTTTCTTTTATAAAACAATATTTATAAAAGAAAATGGAGTCCTATTTTAAATATCGAATATTCACAAATCACCACACACGACACTTTTATTTTTTATTTCACACACTGACACAATATTTATTTTGCTTTTTCCACACACGCGTTAATTTTGAATTAGGAACCGCACTCTGATTGGTCGGAGGACAGTAGAGCACAAAGGCAAGAGGCATACTACACTGAGTTTGAGTTCTTACATTCGGCTGAGATTCGCTTTCGTAGCGGGTTTGGAAGGATTAGACACGGCCTTGCGATTGTTTGAATAGTTTGTGAACTGTGCTAATGTGATCTTGATTGCTTGCTTTATTTAATAATTTAAGGTTGTATTTGTTTCAGACCTTGAATGACAGCGTGTGCTTAGCGTAGGTGTGTATCAATCTTATTCTTATTTTAAACGGAGGCGTAGTTTTTTTTGACGTACCTTACCTATGTATGATACCTACCTGCAAGTATTAATCTTACGTTATTACATCAAATTTTATTGTGACTGCACGGATTTTACCCGACATTTACCTCAGAAGGACGGTTATTTTCTTACTACTTAACTAGATATTTTCAATTTTGTGCGCTTTATCGTACCTAGTCACTCTTACACAATCATGTCAGAGGCCTGCTACTCGCATTAGGCGGTTGGAAAAACTCTGACACCAGGTTTCATCTGGTCGTTACACAATTTTGTATCCCACTCGAAGGGAAGAAGATCGTACCTAGTATAGAGTTTGGTAAAAAACCAGGAAAGTAAATACAGTTCCTAAGTGCGGATCTGATTCCGTCTGCGTCGTGTGAGATTGCGAACAAATGCTTACTATTTTTTATAAAATAAGAAGTATTCTTTTGCCCTAAAATGGTCATGTCTAAACGTTCCTCACCCGCCGGTAATGGTGCGGTACCGGGTGTCACACGCGGCTGCCTCGCTTAATGTGAGGTTTGGCTCCAGTGACCACGGAGGAACACTTGATGGTCTGGCTCCACTGACCACTAAGGAACACTTGGGTACGCTGACCGGTTGGGGTATGAGCAAATTGGTGGTGATGAGATCGTGGGAAGAAGATAGATCAGCATTGAGAAGGACCTTCAGGTTGCATTCAAGATTGAAGATACTTGATGAACGAACATTGTTTGTTTCGTACCATTACCATAAAAAATAAACAGTTTTGCTGCATTCAACTGTTAACTTTGCAGTCGTACAATTTCAGATATAGGTAGGTATTGTAGATGCTTATAACTTGGCCTCAAATTATTCAATTTAATCGCAGACTCAAACATGAAATATTTTAAGTAAAATAATTTGGTTTCAAAATTTAGTTCGTTTTAACTCCTACTCTAGTAGTATGGCTAGATAATTCTATATGTGGAAGCTTGTAATTGGCATTTGTTTATGTACTTAATTAGATGTGTTATTTAGGCTGTAAGCTCCCCAAATAATAAAAAAAAATATTAAAAAAAACCAGTCGCCATCTTTACCTTACGCGCACTGACCATTGCATATGCGCATCCAGGTGGAAACTCCTCGCTTCCTATACAACCCACCAGCCAGTCAAGGCATGAATTCATTACTTTTTTATTGTATACTCATGGGTGTGCTTTACCGGTCTAGCTAGGAAGCTCTTGCATTTTGGAAAAGTTAGTGTACTTTTGCCAGCAATTCTTCCTACTCATTTAGGGGATCAACTTATATTGGATTTTCTTAGAATTTGTATAAAATACCAGTATAAGTTGGTCCCTTAAATGGGTAGGTAGATTTGCTGGTGATAGTACCTACCTACAGATAGATAGAAGATCGATGCAGAAAAATGTCTTAGTAGATATTCAACGAGCGTGTTACCAGTAAAGTACTAAAGTTGGAAACGTATAAAAAACATCGACCACTTTGAAAAATAGCGCTTAGACGAACTCGATGCTAAAAGAGACGAATTAAAAAACCAGACCACTCCGAAGTGCTCAAGGATCTATAAGGCCAAAATTTGGCTACTGCAGCAACATTCGAGTTAGGACTTTATTGATGACATATCCATTTGTATTGCTTTACCCAACAAAACAGACTTTATCTGGCGTGAAATGCAATTAAATCTGCAAAAGATTACAAAACTATGCCAGTAATTTCACTAGATATTAGCCCAATCTTCTTCAGTGGCATCTCCTAGTTGCTATTGTTTCTCAATCACTATGCCTTTTGAATTATTTCATATACCTTTGTACTAAGAGAGTATTCTCTAACTGGTTTCAAATATAACTCCAGTCTAGCTCTAGCATAACTTGACCTCCGCTCGTGAAGCTCAAGTTAAGCCGGTCGCTGAGTTATTTGTTCAATAACCAGTGTAAGATGAACCTCATTAGGCTACACTTGGCTTCAAGCTGCTTCGATTGTTTTTAAGGCTCACACGCTCCAGATTATGAGGGTAAGTAAAGGTGACGAGTTGTACTTTTGATGATGTAATTGGTGAGAATGTACCAATGAAGTTATTAAAAAAAATCTAGGGAACTAGTAAGCCTCTAACGTGATTGCGTAAGGACTGTCGTCTAAGGAAACTTAGATACAAAATAGAGAGTTTACAGAAAGATCACTAGACCCTGGTTAGGATATTCGCGATTGTCATTTGTTACATAGCAAGGGTTGCTACTGTCAAAAACCTCATAGTATTTGGTATAATAATATGAAAACAATAAAATCTGAGAACGTCATATGCTTTTGAGCCAATTTTGATCCAAGAAACATTTGTTTTAACCATCTTCTTAGTTACCTTCAGTTCTCCTGAGATTCCGGTTATTTCCAGTTAATAAGCGTCAAAATCGTCGCAAGTACTGAGTGAGTCATCAGGAAAGGCGCCTCGCGCGTCGTTTCCCTAATTTTGTGACTTAGATATCAACTAGGCCCTCCAGAGCCACAGAATATGCCACAGGACAATGAAGTGGATCAGCTTATCAGACCTAGATATAGCGTTTGCAGTTTATTCGCATTTGAACACCTGAAGTACAGTCGGACACGGTGTACTTGCCACAACACAACTTGCCACAAGCCACCTTACAAAGCCAGCTCGCCAAGCCGAAGTCGCCACGCTCGGCGAAGCGCGTCGTTTTGTATCCTTATGTAAATTAAAATAACACAAGACCAACTTCTTATAACATTGGCAAACGTTGCGATAACGCCTTTTGCGGTCATTAGTGCCCTGCCTACCCCGCAAGGGATAAAGGCGTGAGGTGTGTGCTACAAGTGAGCACCTTACGAAGCCAGCTCGCCAAGCCGAAGTCGCCACGCTCGGCGAAGCGCATCGTGGTGTAACCGTATGTGAAGTAACGCAGAGCAATGCATTACTTCTTGCTATGTTCTGCCACAAAATAGAGAATTTACAGAAGGACAGCTCACACCTATTCCCGGACATTTATACCTATACTCTAGGGTTACTACCTTTTATTTCTGAATTTTTGAAATGCGATACCTGAGTTAAACATACTTAGGTACATTACTTACATTAAATCAAACTTTTACTATAATACACTAGACACTAGATACAAAAATATTTGCACTTGCGAATCGTATTTTTGCTGTCCGCGCGCACCAAACGCTATTGACACTCGCTACTAGCCGGTTCGAAACGGTTCGAGATTGCGCTTAAACGACGGCGTGATGTGTGTGTGTGAGCGGAGTGACGTTTCCTTGAAGCCGTCTCTCTGTATTGGGCGGCCGCCAATACTTACTTTATTACAGAGCAATACATTACTTCTTGCTATGTTCTGCCTTGTTTGTTAAGGTTGCGTATGCTAATTGCAAGTTATCAACACGTCGAGTTACGCATTAAGATCAACCAATGCATACATACATAAAATCACGCCTCTTTCCCGGAGGGGTAGGCAGAGGCTACATCATTCAATTTGCTACGATCTTGACATACCTCTTGCGCTTCCTCAATATTTACCAACCTTTTCATAGATGCTCGTCGATTTGTTCGGGATTTGATTTATTTGGGAATCATCCTACAAAATAATCGCTTGAAAATCTTATTAGGTACAGAAAAAACAAAAAGAAAATATGTCTGCCGGTCGATATTTTTCCAATACAACTTTTAAAGTTGAATAACTCCGAAACTACAAGAAATCGTGGAACATGGGGTGATTCGGATGTCACTCCTTAGGTCACCCTACATGACGTAAGATGAGATAAGCTTCCTATTAAGTATATCAAAACTCATAACATAAGTTTATATCATAAATTGTAAGTACCTACCAATGAAGTACGAGATTTTATAACCATTATACCTCTATGAACATCATGCAATGTTATGTTGTATTATGGTGAAAGTTTAATGAAGTTATGTAAAACATGACATACACAAAATGTACTATCAGATTATACGTATTCACCTATTATGGAATGCCGAGTTACGCAGGCCTAGAATAGCACCACGCCTCACCACCCCAATTCTACCCGTGGGTGTGGTAATAAGCGACTAAGGGATAATCATCCAGCGAATGGGCAGCAGCGTTCCCTGTCAATGCAACATCTTGCACTGCGCTCGCCATTCCGCCTGCCAAGGATGGTTGGTGAGTATGGCAATACCCTTCGATAGGGGGAGGCCCATGTCCAGCAGTGGACTGTTGTGGCTGGTATGGTACCTATTATGACATCGTATTCCTCATAAAATGTGATGTAGATGTATGGTACCTAGTAGTACCTAGGTATATATTATGTTAGTTGATCCAAGTTGAATGACGTAAAGTATGGCCAACGAAACGAGATAAATAATGTAAACAACTTTTGTATGACTCGGTGACAGTTATTACAATCTGTCCTTATCTGTCATACCTATGGTATAATGTCAGCTGTCTCCTTCAGATTTGTTTACACTTTTTATCTCGTCTGGTTGGCCTTACTTTAAAGCGAACGCTTCATAGAGTAGGTAGACGTGAGACGTGAGACATAAGATGACATCTGTCAAACAAGACAAGTGATCGTCAGCCGTCATCGATGCACGTCTAACTCGATGTTTATTTTGATACAGAATATTTAAAAACATAAGCTACACTTCGTCCCTCTTATTTTAGATAAACAAGTAACAATTCTGAAAATAGACTCGGTTCAATTAAACTCATAAAAATATGTCCATGACTAGTGATTAGTTTTAACTAAATCATCGGTCAATGGTTGCAAACAATCACATTATTATTATTTGAAAACTAAAAAGTAGCAAATCATTTTCTTTAAGTGTGATTTGATGACGAAAAAACAACAACGTGTATGTAATTTTGAGAACGTACATTTTAATTCTAAACTTTGAACTACGTAGTAGACGAAATTGATTTGAACTTTTACTAAATTGCCACAAAATAGATCACAATTGTCACAAATAGGTCACAAAAAAGAGAGTTTACAGAATGAACTATTTACAAACTCGACACTATTTAGGATTTTCTCGATTGTCAATGGTTACATAGTCAGGGTTGCTAGATTCAATACGATGACGAAATACAGCTATCTAAATATGACACAAAAACGTAATAATTATGATTTTAGCCGATTTTTATGCAATATTATATTATGATGTTCGTGGCAACCATGTTCTTAGTTACCTTCAGTTCCTCTGAGATTTAAGTTGTTTTTTAGGGTTTCGTAGTCTACTAGAAACCCTTATAGTTTCGTCATGTCTTTCTGTCTGTCTGTTTGTCTGTCTGTCTGTCTGTCTGTCTGTCTGTCTGTATGTCTGTCTGTCTGTCTGTCTGTCTGTATGCCGCGCCCTCATATCTTCGTCAGTTTTAGAGCTATCGACATGAAATTTGGTGAGAAGATAGATCGTGTCAACCCAAATATAGAAATGTTAAGAAAAAAATATTTTAAATGTTTTTGGACCCCCTCCTATACAAGTGAAAGGGGGGCAATTTTTTTTTATTTCTTCTGTAATATTGAGTAGGGTATCGTTGAATAGGTCTTTTAAAACTAAGGTGAGGTTTCTTTGAAACAAAGTCACTAAAATGTTTCTGTCACGAGATATTTTCTTTTAAAGGGTCAGGGGCCTCATTCCCGGATTGTGTTTTGTTTTTGTATCGTCACGAACGAAAGTGTTCGAAAGGAAATAAATATTTTTTAAATTGCTCGACTGCCTCAATAGGAAAGTAATTTTGTTAGAGAATGTAGTATCTATACCTATGTATGTATTAGTGACGAAAGATGACATTTTATCGAAGTTAGACCGGATAGAGTAGTAAATGTGTGCTTAAAAGTATTTCTAGTTGAAAAATCCTGAACTACAAATTTTTACGACAGAACTTTGTTTGTGCTGTTAGGGAGAGGCGCCGTGGTGAAATCACAATAATGGTCCTAATTTTAGCTTTTCTGCTTATATTTTAAAAACGGTGCGTTAACCGAAATATTATTGTACTGGGCAATAAAAGCTTATGAAAGCTCTGCAAGTATTTACAATTTTTTCCCTATTCCCATTCGTTGTCTAAATCGTTGTTTTGTTTGGTGATCGCATTTGACGAACAGCCGTTTGTGATCTGTCGACCTCCAGATGATGGCTTCCATAACCAGCCGAAACGTAGAGGGCTAAACTCTCTTCCAAATAATTAACAAGCAAACCACGTAAACCTACATATTAATGAGTAATAATACTTGTTCATTTACCTAATAACAAAACAACATTTATCTCGAAATTTATATTTCGCGGTCTGGAATGGTAGGGTATCGGATGCATTTTGACTTTTCGGTATATCGTATGATTCATCTCGGCAACTCGAGAGATATAAAGTAAGTAGCTGTAGCTGTTCTACCTGTAACTGGCCGACCTTCTTCTGCGCGCTGGCAGTATTTTGTTTTAAACAACGTTTCAAATAATTATATAAGGTCGGGCGAGCGAATCCCCAACGTCTCTTTAGGACCTGAATGCCTGGTCCGGTTGCCTGGCTGCTCGTCCATCCTTCTCCACCACGGCTTCACGCGTGCGATTGAAGCAAGTAGCCTTCGCACAATCTTCTACCGTGTTAAAATGTGTTGGTGTGTGTAGGTATGGGCCGAGGATGTTCTGAACGTGAGTTGGCATGACTTGAGTTTGGACTCTTATGGTCCTGCTGATTTTGGATGCCATGCCAGTGATTTGTAGCTACGCTTTTTCACACGATGCTTATTCGAACACTATAAAACTCGATCACAATTCGGCTTAGACTGGCGGCGCGCCCTCTGATGCGTTAAGGCAGACTCCGTTTTAGGAGAACTGAATCAATTTAACAATTATTGATCAAAATGCTGCCAGCGCGCAGAAAGAGGTTGGCCGCAACAGTACAAAATATTAAAATTGTAAGTTACTACTACTCAATTCACGCGTCGAACTGATATAAACAATACCCCAATAATTTCATAGAATGTATAATGTACGTACAGTTTACAAATAACTGGCTGCAACCAGTTAAAAATAAAAAGCAAAAGAGCAAGAGAGCAACGGCATTTGAAATTTCGAACGTCATTGCGCATTCATTTTAAATCATTGCTGTAAGATGTGATAGTTCAAGGGTGATAGTTTGCACAAGAAATGCTGCTCGGTAGATTTATCCCTTAGCCGCGTTTTATGACACCCACAGAATAGGGCGATGCTATTCTAAGTCGGCACTTCACAGAAAATAACCTACAGCTACCATTTATTTCGAACTCCTGAATGCAAAATGTATTGCATTGATAATCAAAAAACTTTTCGTCTCGCCTGTTCAGATGCAGAAAACAAAACACAATCCGGGGATGTGGCCCCTGACCCCTTTTAAAAAAGGGCGTTTTTGACCCATAATTTGTTCCAGCTGTAACTTCTAAAGTATAAACGCTAAAAATTTTAAATAAATACGGAATATAGCTTACAATCTGAAGTTACAATGAAAACTATAACGGATGTTGTACCCTTAAAGGTTTCAGAAAAAATTGAGTTTTTCTATTTGCGGTTGGTCATTATACTGCTGCTAACAAACCAGCAACAAAATTAAGTTTGTAATGCTGAAAAACCTGATATTTAAACGTTGACTACGAAACCCTATTTGTGGGCGTGTCAGACACGCTCTTGGCCGGTTTTTTTTATATAAATAAGATAGACCTTTCGAATAGACCATAATTATTTGACAACTGTCGAACCCATACTAGAAGAGGTGTCAACAAAGAATATTAACGTGATTTTGACAGCTGTCAATAATGGCCTCTCCGTACGGCCGTACTGTAGTAGCGTTAAAATAAAGCGCAAAGCTGTAAAAATAAATTCAATCAGCCAATTTATTGGCGCAAGAGCATCTAACCGGCGGATCGTGACGGTTAATTAATCGATTCCATTTTCAAACGTAACCTGATTGATTGCTAATTAATTTCCTATGGTAATTTTTATTATGTTTAATGCGGTTTTTTAAGCGAGTAACGTGTTAAAGATGCGTGGATTAGATAAGAGACTTTAAAAAAACAGAAGGAAGGAACTAATTCTGTCTGTACAGATACGGTGGCCGATAACATTTCTTCATTTTCCTTATTTTTTGTGATAATTATTATTACGATAGCGCAATAGGACCATGAAAATAGATAACTATGTTGAATGATATCAGTATATCTGCACTGCACTAATAACTATAATTTATAAAAAGGAAAGATTTGTATAATGAATGGTTTGTATCAAACTATTTAATTTGTATCTAAAGCTATAGGTACCTATTATACCGAGTGCCAAGGAAGTTTTGAAAACCCGTCTATTCACACATCATTCCAGTGATGCTTTTTTGAGATTTGTGTATGATGATTTCCTAACAGGTAATAATTTACTTACTCAACGTAGTTTTAAAATTATTACCTACTCACAAATATCTATAACATCAATTATACTTGGAGGTCAGGTTACAATTCATCACGTTATTAGGTACATACATAATTAAACTAATTTTAAACGGCTAAGTGGGTATTAAACTGTTTATTAGAATCAAGTCATGACACAAAAGGCCTCGAAAGTCAGATTGACCCTTGTTTAGGCTTCGGGCGTTGATTAAAAGTTATAGTACACATATCGGGTGAAATTTTACTAGTGACCGATAGCGAAAACTCAGAACTGGCTGGTGATGAGGAACAACTTTCCCCAAGGAACATAGGTCGAAATATGAAAAAAAAATTTGGACCTCCCATACAAAGTTGCCGATCAGCTGATTTAAATTACTAGGGGGGTCAAAAATATTTTTTCGTATTTCGACCTATGTTCCTTGGGGAAAGTTGTTCCTTATCACCAGCCGGTTCTGAGTTTTAGCTATCGGTCACTAGTAAAATTTCACCCTATATATCACGCCTATATGCCTCGCGGGGTAGGCAGAGCCTAAACGGCTGTACAAATCGACCACGTTTTACACCACGTCTCACAAAAGTTTGAGAGTCATTTAGAAGACTGCGTACCACCATAGTGCCAGGCTATTACCCTAAATTGCAATACACATCAACTCTCAAATCCCTCTGTCGATTCTTAAGCCACCCACGGTAACGATACCTATGGGGAGATGCGATTCTAAGCCAGCACTAATACAAATACAAATACAAAATTCTTTATTCAATATAGAATATAAAATATTACTTATTGATAGTCAATATTACACAGAAATGAATTAGTCATTGTAAAAAGGAGAAATTTGCAAGGCACAATTTTCTCCTTTTTATAACAATTTTTTATTCCTAGTATAAACGCGGCTCGGGCGGGATACAAAAATAAAAATAAAGGCACTGCCTCGGGGCTAGCCAGGCTAACCACACGGCATGTAACTTTATGCCTCAACGACCAGTAAGTGAAAACAAATTCGGACAAGATTTTAAAACACTTTTTTAACTACACGACTCCAAGCGATTTACCTAGTACCTACAATAAAATTCTTTTGTTACTAAGGTGTTTAGTTTTCGTATAAAATGGGCGCGCGGTGCTGGCAACACTTCTCTGTCATTGTCACGTCCTCTGCCGTCGCCCGCATCGTTGATGCGAATATTAATTATAAATGGTGTAATTTAATGTGTTTTCGGTTTTCTCGTGTGGTTTTCCCTGTTCGGTGGGGAAGTGAACCAAGTGATTTTGGTTCCGGCGCTTTGATTGAGAGTCACGCGACCGCCGGCAAAATATAACCTCACTTTTCGTTGGCTCGCGTCGTGGCTGCCGATAGCTACGTATTTTAATTATAAATGATTGGAGGCCAACGGGGCCGATTTCTCATTCGGAGAGAAATCTTTTAGTTATTTTGTGTTAAAAAACATTATGTGATGTCGAACTGTGAACTATAGTGCAAATTGGAGGAAAGGAGTTCGAGAACGAGCGGATGTTCCAGTGCTGTGAGTTTAGGTTATTCCCTATTCCTGCGCTCCTAAAATATCCTGAATACCTGATTCCTGTCATACTTAAACTCACAAAGAAACGGCGTCATCGTTCGCTCGGTAAGCAATTCGTTGCTGGGCCCTGTTTAAGTAGATTTTGGAAACAAGAATTTCTCGGCCGGAAACTTTCCGGAACAAAATTCTCTCATTAAATTTATTTTATTTAGCTATAGTAAAGAGCACTACGAATCGTAGTCAAATGTTGTTCCGAGGCTGATCGACCATTTAGTTTTAGATTTTAAGATAACTTTAATTTGCTTCCACTGCGCTAAGATCAGCTTCGGAATCAAACATTTTTGGTAGCAGAGCGTGGTTGCTTTATTGCAACATAGTTAGCCGTAATTTAGTATTAAGCGTGTTTTTTATATTACCCACATATATTATTAATTTTGGAAAATATTGTTTCGGTTTTTTTTTTTTTGTGACTGTATTGTTTGCCTAGTGAACGGTACCTTATCGGTAAGGTCTAGGCCAGTCAACTAACATTTATTTCGTGGTATTTGTTTATTGGTTTTTCGTTTTTATTAAGTCGAGTGTATAAAAGTTGGTACCATGGCTCCCTCGATCGCCAGGTATAAGGCTACTATAAAGACAGAATTAAGGTGGTTTACTACCACAGCGGCAATGATCGGCCGCGAGGACCGGGAGGACGCGCTCTTGAAAAGTGCACTACAGGCAGATGAACGGGTTCGGGTTGTGTCGGAACACCTCACAGAGTGCCTCATGCTCCTTGAGGAAGCTCCTAACCCTGAAGATAAGGAGCTGGTTGAGGGCGATGTAAGCCAGTGCTTGGAGCTGGCACAGGACATTGCGCAGGCAGCTGCGGACATATCTAGGCGACGTGACGGAAAGGAAAAGCCATTCCGTGGTAAAGTGGGACAAGGATTACAGGTGCCTCTTCCGCCTGTTACGGTTCCAGTCTTTGCAGGCGAATACGCCGACTGGCCGGCGTTTGAGGACCTGTATAGCAGTGTGGTCCACACCCGGACGGACATAACGCCGGCGTACAAGATGGCTCAGCTGATGTCCAGGCTACATGGAGAGCCTCATGAATTGCTGACGCATTTGGCTGTCTCGGATAGCAATTATGAGGTGGCGTGGAAGATCCTTACCGACCGGTATCGAAACAAGCGCCTGATTGTAGACAGGCTGTTAGACCAGTGGCTGTCAATACCAACCATAACGCGAGGTACGGACCTCCGCGAGAAAATCTTCCACCCAGTCAGTGTCGCGGTCAGCGCACTAGAGCGACAGGGTTTGCCAGTGGCGGGCTACGGTTATATCTTGGTCCACACAGTGCTTCGCCGCCTGCCGAGCGAAATGGTCGCTCGATTCGAGCAGCTACATGGGGGCAAGTCCTCGGACCACCTCCCGACCTACGAGGATCTGAAGTCGTTCCTCGAGGCCGAAAGCAGGCGAGTGGACGTCCAGGCTGGTGAAGCCCCTCGCAAGGAGACCTCTGCCCCTCGCCACCCGGAACGGCCGGGTGCACCGGCGCGAGGAGGCAACAGTGGGCAACCCAGGCGGTACAACACCGCATTGGAATCAGGGTGTGCCTACTGCAGGGAGACAGGCCACGGGGTGGCAGCGTGTCAGGAGTTTGCTGCGCAGCGGGTTCAGAGGAGACGGGGTGTGGCACAGCAGAGGCGTTGGTGTTTTCGGTGCCTGGGGCCGCATCAGGTGCGAGTGCCCTTCAAGCACCAACTGTAGGTACTGCCAGGGTGCACACCATCCGCTGCTCTGCATGAATCGCTCCGGAGGCGCCGGGGCAGCGCTGGATCGGATCAGCGAAGGGAGCCTGCCCACCAAGGAGGGAGCAACGCTCCCCCCCTCAAGGAGGAGCCCACCTCCGCATCGGTCACAGGGACAGGCAGGGGGACGTCAACAGACGGAGCCCACTTACCCAAGGACGTGGGGACAATCCCCACCACGGCAGCAGGTGCCGGATTGGGGAAGAGCGGCACAGGAACGTGGCCAAGGACACCCATCCCAGGTACGGGATTCAACGGGCGGGTGTCAGGGGAGCACTAGGCAGCCACCAGGGTACATGCAGTATTCTGCGGGCTTGAGCCACCTGGTTGGGTCTCAAGACCCACGCATGCCCCCCTATGCCTGAGTACCCGCGGCTACAGGCGCAACCTCGGTACGGACGTTTGCCGTCGGGGTACTATAGAACTCCAGCCATGGCCTTTATGGGCAGACCTCCCTACCAGCAGGAGTGGGACCCATACACAGGTTTGGGTAGTGAGGATACCCCGCGGGACGCGGCCTCACCGCGTTTAGATTCCCGCTAGGTAATCGCCGCCTACTCATCAGCTTCGGCTCCCCGTCCAATCACGGTACTTTTGCCAACGGCTAAGATTTGGGTATGGGGATACGGTGGCCGGACCATTCAAGTAAGAGCCCTACTGGATACAGGGCTCAGGGATGTATTGTATCGAGTAAGCTGGTGAGTAGGCTAGGCCTAAATGTACGGCCAAGTGAGGATGAAGCTGTAGGCATCGGGGCCCTAAATGTGCCTGACATTCGGGGTCAGACGAACTTTGAGTTCGCATTAGGTAGCACATGTACAGGGTCAGCTATCAAGTCTCAGCCGTGGTGCTGGATGAAGTGGTTGGGAAACTCCTCAGGTTAGGTTACCACCAACGGTACGAGGGTTAACCACAGGGTTGGAGTTAGCTGATCCTGATTTTGATACTCCTGGTACGGTGGACGTACTTCTCGGGTCAGACGTCCTCGGGAGATTATGGTGCGGTAGGAAGAAGGTACTCCAGGAAACTGGTTTGGTGGCCGTAGATACCACAGGGGTATGTTGTTTTCGGCCCAGTTTGGAGACCTCAGGACCTACCAGAAGGGATCCGGTCCTCTATGGTAGTGTGCTGTCAGAGGTGCTGCAGAGGTTTTGGGAGTCTGAAGAGCCGCCCACGGCGGACAGACGGAAGCCAGAGGATGACGAGTGCGAGTTGTTCTATCAATACAACACTGCGAGATGCCCGTCAGGCAGATTCGTGACCAGGCTACCTTTTCTCCCAAACCGCCCCGCTTTAGGTAGTTCGCGACAGCTCGCGGAACGGAGACTACTCGGAATGGAGCGGAAGATGAGGCGAGACCCAGCACTTCGGCAGAAGTATATAAATTCATGCGGGAATATATTCAATTGGGCCACATGTCGGTGTCCAGCCTGGATTGGAGGTGTGTCGAGCATTATTACATTCCACACCTGGCTGTCTTGAAGTCACCTGAGGCGAAAATACGGGTGGTGTTTGACGGTTCTGCTCCTACCTCGAATGGTGTGTCTGTGAACCAATGTTTGCACGCGGGTCCTAAATTGAACCGGGACATTGTGGACATTCTCACAGACTTTCGGTTACACCAGGTAGCGTTCGTCGCAGACGTCAAAATGATGTTTCGCCAAACCATGATACATCCGGATGACCGTCGGTATCAGCTGATTTTGTGGCGTGAGAGCCCAGATGAGCCGATGGTCACATACGAACTTAACACGGTGACGTATGGACTTAAGCCAAGTCCGTATTTGGCAGTACGTACGCTGCGAGAGTTGGCCGCACAGGAAAGGGTAAGATATCCTCGAGCCGCAGCAGTACTGGATCGCGACGTCTACGTGGACGATATCTGCACGGGTGCTGATAGCGTGGAGCAGGCGCTAATTCTACGAGACGAGTTGATCGCGATCATGGGTTCAGGAGGTTACGAGTTGCGGAAATGGTTGTCCAGTTGCCCAGAGCTCCTGGCCGGTTTGCCAGGCGAGTTCCATCAGGACCCGCACCTCTTTGAGAACCCGGACAATCCAAATACGTTGGGCATCCTCGGGGTGCAATATAGGCCAACGCATGACGTATTCACGTACAAGATCGAGCCCGACCTTTTGGAAAACTTGGACTAAGCGGTCGGTACTGTCGACAATCGCTAGAACGTTCGATCCTAACGGATGGATCGCCCCGGTTACGTTCATGGCGAAGTGCTTTTTACAAAGGTTGTGGCTGGCCAACTTGGGATGGGACGACCAACTCTCCGGAGAGTTGTTGAAGGATTGGCTCAAGTTTGTGACCACCTTACCAGGGATTGTGCACATCGCGATACCCCGCAAGTTAGTCCCATCGGTGGGATGTAAAGCCACCCTACATGGGTTTTGTGACGCCTCGGAGCGAGGGTACGCGGCAGCTGTATACCTTCGGACAGCAAGTTCAACGGGAACTGTGCACGTGCGTCTGGTTATGGCCAAAAGTAAGGTGGCACCAGTCAGAACTAGATGGACCATCCCCAAATTGGAATTGGCAGGGGCAGCTCTTCTAGCGCGCTTGCTAAATCATGTAACCTGCAATCTGCGTGGTACCATCAACTTGGATGAAACGGTGTACGCGTGGACTGACAGTCGGATAGTTCTGTGCTGGTTGCAGACGTCGGTACATACACTTGAGGTTTTCGTGGCAAATCGGGTGTCACAGATTACGGGGTCGGAAACTCCGTTAGTGTGGAGGCACGTACCGGGAGAATGGAACCCAGCGGACTGCGCTTCGCGCGGGTGCAGGGCACCTGATTTGGTGAGTCACCCACTGTGGTGGGGACCTCAATGGCTGACTGAGTCGCCGCAGGAATGGCCATTCAACGAGTGCAGGGCGCCGCTTGGGCCACCTGATCGAGGTTTGCGAGTGAACGTGGGGCAACTCGTACCGAAGCCTAACCCAGCTTTCTTGCTGGAACGGTATAGCTCCTCGACAAACTTCTTGGGGTGACAGGTTGGATCAAGCGGTTCGTGAACAACTGCAGGAAGCCTCAAGCAGAACGGAACTTTACACCTGTCCTCTCGCCTGCGGAGCGGAATGCGGCTCTATGCTCATTGGTTAGAGTCGTCCAGGCGGAACATTTTGAAGAGGAGGTCAGGCTGCTCAGGGATGGACGTGGAAAGCTGAAGGGAGGAATTGTGCGCCTCAACCCATTCCTGGATGAGCAAGGTATGCTCAGGGTTGGAGGCAGACTTCGGAACGCTAGCCTGCCCTTTTCGGCTCGGCATCCACTGTTACTTCCAAAAGGGGACCCTTAGTTGAGCTCTTAGTCAGGGATCGTCATGAGAAAAACTCGCACGCGGGCTGTAATGCGCTATTGGCCATCCTACAGCGCGAGTTCTGGATCTTATCGGGACGACGAACGGTACGTAGCGTTGTGTTTAGGTGCTTGCCTTGTTACCGCTTGAAGGCAGCCACAATGCAGCCACAGATGGGAGATCTCCCACCGGACCGGGTGACGGAGGCCTGGACGTTTGCAGGTGTGGGAACGGATTTTGCAGGCCCTTTCATGGTAAAGGCATCACGCCTACGGAACGCAAAGTCTATCAAGGCGTACTTGTGCGTGTTCGTGTGCCTAGCCACCAAGGCCGTCCACTTGGAGCTCGTGGCCGACCTATCTACGGAGGCCTTTTTGGCAGCGCTGGAGAGATTTACGTCGCGACGAGGGCGACGAGCGCTGATCAGGTCGGATTGTGGTACCAACTTTAAGGGTGCTGATCGGTGTATGAAGGAAATTGTAACGTTCTTAAGGAGAACGAAGAAGCCATCAGCACGGGCCTCTCCGTCAGGGCATTACCTGGGTGTTCGATCCACCAGCGTGCCCTCACTGGGGTGGTATTTTTGAAGCGGTTGTAAAGTCCGCTAAGACGCATTTGTTGTGCGTTGTAGGGTTAACAATTTTGACTTTCGAGGAGCTGGCGACCGTGTTTTGTAAAATTGAGGCTGTACTCAATTCGCGTCCTTTGTGTCCGCTCAGCTCAGACCCAAATGATTTAGAGGCCCTGACGCCAGGGCATTTCTTAATTGGCCGCCCACTTAACGCCTTGCCGGAATATCCCTATACGGAGGTGAATAGCAATCGTTTGTCGCGTTATCAGTTGTTGCAGCAAATGACTCAAAACTTTTGGAAGCGTTGGTCGCTTGAGTACTTGCACATTCTGCAGCAACGCCTTAAGTGGACGGACAGGACTGAACCCCCCTGCATTGGGGATCTCGTTCTGGTTAAGGATGCCAACCTACCGCCACTGCGTTGGCGCCGGGGGCGCATTCTCAACCTGTTTCCGGGTAGTGATGGCACTCCTCGAGTTGCAGAAGTTCAGGTGGGGGATTCAGTCCTTAAGCGAGCAGTAGCTACATTATCACGCCTGCCATGCATAGAGCGGACCGATGGGTCGGTCCGGGGCGGGTGAATGTTTAGTTTTCGTATAAAATGGGCGCGCGGTGCTGGCAACACTTCTCTGTCATTGTCACGTCCTCTGCCGTCGCCCGCATCGTTGATGCGAATATTAATTATAAATGGTGTAATTTAATGTGTTTTCGGCTTTCTCGTGTGGTTTTCCCTGTTCGGTGGGGAAGTGAACCAAGTGATTTTGGTTCCGGCGCTTTGATTGAGAGTCACGCGACCGCCGGCAAAATATAAACCTCACTTTTCGTTGGCTCGCGTCGTGGCTGCCGATAGCTACGTATTTTAATTATAAATGATTGGAGGCCAACGGGGCCGATTTCTCATTCGGAGAGAAATCTTTTAGTTATTTTGTGTTAAAAAACATTATGTGATGTCGAACTGTGAACTATAGTGCAAATTGGAGGAAAGGAGTTCGAGAACGAGCGGATGTTCCAGTGCTGTGAGTTTAGGTTATTCCCTATTCCTGCGCTCCTAAAATATCCTGAATACCTGATTCCTGTCATACTTAAACTCACAAAGAAACGGCGTCATCGTTCGCTCGGTAAGCAATTCGTTGCTGGGCCCTGTTTAAGTAGATTTTGGAAACAAGAATTTCTCGGCCGGAAACTTTCCGGAACAAAATTCTCTCATTAAATTTATTTTATTTAGCTATAGTAAAGAGCACTACGAATCGTAGTCAAATGTTGTTCCGAGGCTGATCGACCATTTAGTTTTAGATTTTAAGATAACTTTAATTTGCTTCCACTGCGCTAAGATCAGCTTCGGAATCAAACAAAGGTTCTGGTTCAATTTGAAATGGGAATTTAGCCTGTTAACCCTTTCTAAGCCGGCAGGTGTTTCACCGTCGCCGATAAGGTCGTCAACATAGCTTGGTAAAGTTTAAAAAAAAGCCATGGCAAGAAATGTCCTTTGTGCAGCCTTGAGGTCAAAGTTCTGGTGGGCAGTTAACCGTAACCGTCTTTCTGTTTTTAACTTTCTAAAAATGGGGCCATGAAAAAAGCGGGTTTAGGATGGCTCGGGGTAAAAAATAATAGCCATTTACATCTTCTATATTTAAAAGCTCTTGTCGCCGGAGCATAGTCCATTCTTTTCGGTTCTTTGCCAACATTTCCACTTGGTCTTCACTTCACCTCTGCGACTTACTGCATTATTTATACCTTTTCAATACGAATCAATCTTAGATAAATTACTGTATGTTCTTGTACTCTAAAGTTAAGCTGCCTACCTACATGGTTATTGATTAGTTATTTCCTGTTTCTTATTATCATGTCCACACATTCGCTTGTCTCATGGTCACAGAGTTAGGGGGTTTAGGTAGATACAGATGCACAGTTTTTGCTCCATGTTGTCTGTAATCCTCACATCTGGCAGGCAAAAGTGGTAATAACAGTTAAAACAGCAGTTTTCTTACTGGCTATAGGTAACTGGACGTTAGGTTCCATTTTTGAATGTTGATCATTAATTTTACTTTAGAAAACATGTAGAAAACTGATAGTAGCAAGGCAGTAGTATGTTTTCCGCTAATCTCTTGGCCACACGGTTATAGGGGGTGTAGACACAGGTGCATCGTTTCCGCCCCCTGGTATTTGCAACCCTCACATCAGGCAAGCATCAGACAAAAGTAGTAATAATAGTTAAAATTGCAGTTTACTTACAGTTGAATAACTGGACGATAAGTTCAATTTTTGAATGCTCATCAGTAATTTTAGTATAGGAAACTAACAGCAGCGGATGAAATCGCTAGCAGGCAGTTCTCTTTCTGCTGGTCTCATGGCCACACGGTTATAGGGGGTGTAGACACAGGTGCATCGTTTCCGCCCCCTGGTATTTGCGACCCTCACATCAGGCAGACATCAGGCCAGGCGATGTGGGTAATAATAGTTAAAACCACAGCTTACAGGGTGTACAAATTTCGGAGGTTATTTGATACATTAATTGCCGTATGGTGCCGGCAGAGTACAATAACACCACCCCCTCTCTTCCCATGGGGGTCGTAAGAGGCGACCGAGGGATAAACCCGACCCAAACAGCCAGGGCCAACCGTATGGTGGCGGTTAATCCACCACAAAAGCATTCCCAAGGAGAGTTGACGTCTGTTAGGTGGCTGGTCGTAAAATGCAGCCAAATCCTTTTGCAACACGATTTTGTGTACAACGACATGTGTTGCGCCGACCCCAAGTAATTGGGATAAGGGCAGGAAGATGATGATAATTAACAGGAAAACTCAAAGCTTATATTCAAGAGCTGTTGTGTCTAAATGGCCTATCGACAACCAATAAGGAGCTAAGATAAGGAGTAGGAACTAAACTTTGACATTGATATGACTTATTTTCGCCAATCACAAAAAGGCACACATAAGTTGTCCAGTAATCTACCAAATTTTTGTCTTAATTTCATTACCTTTTCACTCCACAATTCGATATAAGGCTACAATGTGTGGCTAATTTGTTGATAAAAAACTTTATTTTAGGAAAAAGTATCTATCGACTTGATATTTTTTTTATTAGGTAGATGCGCGTTTATGTCTTTTGCTTGAATATATGGCTGAATACACGTACTTCGGTTTTAATACTTTATACCAACAGTTTTCTATTTTGTGTCGCTATTTATATAATTTTTTATTATTGTAGGTATGATATTTTTTCTAAGTTTTCATAGACAGCAACCGGGACCGGCGGCTTAACGTGCCATATGAAGCACGGAACTATCTTGCTTTTCGGACAATCCTGCTGAATATTAAACATCCTGTATATCAGAGGGGTGCTTGTGCGCAGGTTGCAGATGTCAGCTGATGAGCAGGTACCCTTGTTACGATGTTGCCAATGTACTACAAACTACAAAGGTTACGGCACAGACTGTTATTATGAAATTTTCAACCGCAGTCATTCTTAAACCTACGATATTCGACATATTATTATGGACTGCCGACACTCCTTTACCAACTGGACTACTGCGGCCAAACTGAGGCTCAATCTTAGAGGATTATAAGGGGTCTAAAAACAAGTTCATGTAACTTTTTCTCTACATTTCTATATTTGGGTCAACACGATTTATCTTCTCACCAAATTTCATGTCGATAGCTCTAAAACTGACGAAGATATACAGACAGACAGACTTGACGAAATTATAAGGGTTTCTAGTTGACTAGGGCATTCTCAAATTTCGTCAAGCATAACAGGTCACTACCGTGGTCGTCAACAAAGGTAAGCATCTAATTATTTTAAAGAAATTTTGAATGGTTCTGAAAGTCAGCTGTATAAAATCAGTGTTGCCAGAATATCTTACCTAAAACATACATTATGAAGGAACTTTTTTGTTCCAAAACGTTTTTTGTCCCTACCGTGGATGTCACTTCCATAGACGCCGTGGATATTTAAGCATCCATGGAAGTGACTTTGTCTCCACGGAAGTGATTTTACTTGGAATTTAGTAACCACACACAGCATCGAGTAATATTTTCTAAAGTCTTTAAATCCAGGGTTGTATATTTGTATCCGTTTTATTATGCACTATTAAAAAATTCGAGATGTGTGACCCTGGCAGAGTTGAATAGCACCACCCCACGTAAGCCAATAAGTATCGTAAGCGATAAAGGGCCTTCGGAAGACAGCCCCTAGTTCTCTAGTTCTACCTTGACTGGGTGGGGCAGAGAATGATAAGAATCCCCGGACTACGGATGACGGCTACCAAAAAGAACTGGCTCTGGCTGTGAACAACGGACGTGTTTTACTGCCAGAAGAAAGCTATGGACTTTCAAAAATCGAAGAGAGGAAGAAGTCATGATAACATTAGAATCAGGCCATCCATTCTGCTTTAGGGAAGGGAGCACATATTTCCAGGGTGGGTTATCCCTCAAATCTCTCCGAGAACGTGACAACTAACAACGTGGATGAAATGGTAACGTCTCGACCAGGGTAACTTACCCCGTGCTGAAACTGACCGAGGGAAGACTCTCTCTAAAGTTCTACAGGTATATTCGTAGACTTTGAGCAGCTCAGACCATACCGTACACCCAACTGATAAGATTGTCATGGGCGAATTGGGGGCCAAACGCCAAAGTTCATGGCTACGAGGGGAGCAGAAACCAAATGCATCTTTTTTCAGAAATAGCTACACCGGAAGTGGATCTGGAAGAACTCTGAGCCTGACGGAGGACGATAGACAAGTTTGATTTCATTATGACGGATAGCAGGCATACGTTTAGGGATGTCTGAGTGATCAACAGGTTCAATACCGAAAACTATAACCGACTTGTAAGAGGCACTGTAAACATCAACTTCAAGCTAGAAAGAAGCGACATGGTGAGGTCAGTTCTCGGTCTCAAACTGCCCCAATACAGACATGATGAGTTCCTAGGGAATCGAAAAGTTTATTCGCTACTCTGAAGACCCCGGAAAATGTTTACGAGGACTTAAAGGGCAGAGTCCTTGAACCTAATGCGATTTAGATGGGTAACACGAGGGTATGTTTTGCCGGATCGCTTACGAAAAATAACAGAAGCCTAGTAAATCATTTTCAGCGCGACCAGAGCTCACCGTCTCTGTTGGCTTGGTCACGTAGATAGAATGAGAGAGGAACGAGGAGCAAAAAGAACGTAAAAGTGACGCCCTAAAGGTTCTGCTGAAAAGACGAGGTGGATGCTGACCTGCGCGATCTCCAAAGCAACAATTGGCAGGTGATTGTGCAGGACAGGGACCAGTAAAGGGAGCTCGTTTTGGAGGCGAAGATCCTCTTTGGATCGCTGAGTCAGCGGAGTTAGTTAGTTAGCTTTGGTGATCTCTAAAGATGGAATGCTCGACTCATACAGAACAGGATTGAGAGAGGGGTTGAAGTTCCTAAGCAAGAAAGATACTAAAAAGAAGTCATCTAGCGAAGCTTACTATCTCGAATGGATAAACCGACAAATCAGTCCCAGGTCCCAGAGATTCTTGCTAAAATCGAGGATTTGTACGGAAATCTATATGGCTTGCATATGTCAAAACCTTTATCTGACGTGACAGACCCTTGAGCTCTTCTTTATCTCCGCATTAGCGGAGCGAGGAATGCATATGATAAAAGCCTGGTTAAATGGAAACCTTCTGTCTCTAAATGCAACTAAAACTAAATATATATGTTTCCATAAAACCTCGGCCTCAAAACCGAATCATTGTCCTAAAATTCAGGTTCACTCAAATTGCAATGCTTATCAATGTTCCTGCCCAGCAATTGAAAGAGCAGAAGCAATTAAATATCTAGGCGTAACCATTGACCAGAACCTCTCATTTAAAGCTCATATTAGTGCCACTGCCTTACGGACCAGAAAACTTATTTATATTATGAAATCTTTGCGGAATTGTGCGGACAAAGCAATATTACAAATAGTTTACAAAGCCCTCATTGAGTCCATCCTTAACTACTGTATCTCTGCCTGGGGAGGGTCTGGGGTTTCGTCTATGCTGATCATAGAGCGTGCACAGCGTGCAATTTTGAAGGTCATGCTCAATAAGCCCTTTATGTATCCAACAGAGTCCCTTTACAAAGAAGCGAGTGTTTTAAGCGTTCGTCAGCTTTACATCTCAAAGATTGTTTTGGTAATGCATCGAAAAGTTCTCAACTCTGATGAATACTCAACCATGCTAAAGAAAAGAATCTTTAAAGTGAAACTGTTTACTGTTCGTTCCCGGTTTGCTCAGCGTCATATGGAATATATGTCTGCATTTGTATACAACAAAATATGTAAAAACTGTGATATCAAGCACTGCTCCGTTCGACATGCTAAAATAATATTGACTAATCATCTAAGGTCACTTTCCTACCAGCAGACTGAGAATCTTCTACAACAGCAGATTTAGCGTAAACTTGTGCAGCCACCCACTGACACACACACCACACACACACACTCACACACACACACTTACACACACACACACACACACACACATACATACATTATGCTTAGTTTCTGTTTTTGAAGTTACCTAAATGATGCTTTCTTTTTTATTTTTCTATTATATCTTTCTTTTTAAAGTATACTTTTAACATGACTTGATGATTTGCTTTTCTGTCAAAATTGTGCTTTTGCTGTGTGTTTCGGTTGCCCACGATACAGGCTTTGCCTAGTGTGGGAACCATTATTTTTGCCTACTTTGTAATATTTTGATTTGAATAAACTATTTGTATTTGTATTTGTATTCTTTCCCGCCACATTACGGAGTATCTTCCGTACACCGATGAAATTGGGGTAGCGCTCAGGCAGTTCGAAAATAGAATAGCTCCCGTGGAAGAAGAAATAGTCTCAGAGCAGCTTAAGACTGGTAAAAAGCCTGTCCTTGAAGACCTATTTAGCGCCGTCACAGCCAAAGGGACAACCCCGAAGACGTGGGCAGAGAAGTTGTGACATTGTTTTTTTGAAAAAGGTCCATGATGTTGCTTTCAAACTATGTATTATCACTTCCGTGGATGTAATGTCACTTCCATGGACACAGTTTTTTTTAACTCTATTATCTAGACTACAAATAGGTCTTAAGCTCGGCAAATATTTTTTTTGTGACAAGTAGAGTATGTACAAACCCACTGAAACATTTTTTTAGTAAAATAACTGGTTTACCCATTTTTTGTTTTTCGGACCGCAAATTTAAGAATTACCCGACTACGAAACCCTGAAAATGACAAATAACCTCCATTACTAAAATATACACATCCTATAAGTATACGTTAGGGGTGCGTGTGCGCAGGTTGCAGATGTCAGCTGATGAGTACCCTTGTTTTCTTACCATGTTGCAAATGCTCTACAAACTACAAAGGTTACGGCACAGACTGTTATTATGAAAATGTACGCAAATGGTGACGAATAGGTAATAGCAATGAAATGTGACAGCTGTCTAGGTAAGGTGCAATTGTACCACGCGACGAGATATACTATCAGCGGCACGTCAACCATCCATTTGAGGGATTAACTCTAGGGGCCGTAGCACAAAAAAGTTACACACGCGTTGAACGGTTGTCTAGCTTTTTTATACGAGGTATAATTTTAAACACACGCTCTACGCGCGTCTAACTTTTTTGTGGTTACCTAGGCCCTAGTAGTCCGTTGGCCCATCTCGCCTGTTACCTACGTCACAAGATATCAAGATGAGACGTACGTATGGCAGCAAGATGAGTCGTAACGGTTGTGCTAAGCATGAATCAGAAGAATCATAACTCTGAATTGGTCGGAAGACAAAGACAAAATATCAATTTCTAGCTTCGTTTACTTCGTTGCCTTGACTTCGTCTCGTACTTCCATTTCGGCTATTCCGACGTGGGGCAATTCCATCAGAGGTCTTTAACTCCCATTCCATAGCAATACTGGCATCTATCATCAGATTGTTCATTTGTGGAAGATGTGATATCATACCTAACTGTTAAAAGTTTCTAAAAAGAACGATAGTATTAGGTAGGAGCAATAGGCCTTTGACGGAATCGCCCCACGTCCGAATAGCCCCGCTTCACCTTACTATTATTCACTTAACTTAAGTTAACCAACAAAAGACTTATTATCATTAATCTATCTCTCAAAAACACACACACAAATTAAAAATAATCTACACTTTAACCTTTGCATGCTTACTGTCTTCTACTTACAACACAAATAACATTTCAGTAAGAATTTAATTTATACCTAGTTTAGATCATCTTCGTACCTAGTAACCCACATAACAATTTAATATAAAAACAAAATTTCGTCTTTAATATGTTTAGCATTAATAAAGCGTTTAATTTTATTAATCTCCAATAAAAAATATACCTTAGCCTGTACAGTTTAAAATACATTGCCCGTTTTTGACCTTTATTTAGAGGACAAAGTGTTTTTACGCGGGCAATGTAGATGCAAAATTGCATTAAAGATTATCCGAAGTTAAGATGCCTTAAGTAGTCATTACGTCGTTACAAAGGCGCCAATTATAGAAGTAATCGTACAGTTGAAGACGCCGTAGTGCGTTGTGTATTTTTATTTTTGCAGGTCTATCAAGTTTAGGTTAGCCTAGACTTGATAGGTAAGGATTAAAATTATTATCAAGTCAATAGGAGTGCGCTTATAAAGTTATAAGCAATGGTGACAGATTTGTCTTCACATCAATCAAATAGGTTATTCTTAGGCGAGGAACACACGCAACGTCGGTTTGTGCGTCGTTTGTTCGATTTTCCACCTTATTTTAATACGAATACGGTTTATGTCAAACAATTTGACAGACAACGCAGCAGGGATGTGAAAAAATAATCGATTATTTTAATAATCGATGTTTCTTTGACCAAAAATCGATTTTAATCGATTAATTAAAAGAGTAGAAATAATCGATTAATTAAAAATCGATTATATTTTCAAAATTTCCAAAACTACAGAAATCGATTTTTTTGCGCCTCTATTCTTTTACCAAATGTCTTGATTATGCATGATTTATAACACACCATACCCAGTGTTTTCGGTCTTAAATTTAAGAGTTCGGCTCTTTATACACAATTTTCTCTGTTTTAATTTTCAGAGGTCGGCTATTTGATCAAACTAACATTTTTTTGATAAAATTAAGGTGCTAAACAAAAACATCGATTTTTATTAAAAATCGATGTTTTTTATTAAAAATCGATGTTTTTTAAAGTAAAAATCGATTTATTTTTAATCGATTTTTTTGCGACCAGAAATAATCGATTATAGAAAAATCGATTTTTCATTACTCAAGTCACATCCCTGCAACGCAGCGTTGTGCGATGCCGTTTGACACAAACCGCATTCATAATATGCAGGTAGGGTGGAGAATCGAATGAACGACGCACAAACCGACGTTGCGTGTGTTCCTCGCCTTATCCTGCGAATTAATAACACGTTAAAGGATTGTATTACAAGACGAGCATTTTTTATGTTTCAATTTTGTTTACTGTGGAAACTTTTTTTCACTACCAGTCTATCAATCACTAGTAAAATTTCAACATTATAAGTATTGTTAATCTTTAGTAACATAGTGTATGATGTATATTATAATAACTTGACGTAATAATTACAGATGCACAAACGTTGCGAACTTGCAATGTAATGTTACATCTCCAAAAATGAAGACATTGGCCAACTAACACATTGTCCGAAACAGGTGAGATAGCTAGAGCAGAAAAATAAATGATAATGACCTAAGCAAGCAGGTAGTGCGAAAAGTAATACTTTAGGTAAGTATTAATAAATTTTTATAATGAACTTCATTCGTGATTCCATCTTGTTCAATTTGATTATGTAGAGTAGATTTGGTATGAAGTGTATGGAAATTTAGAAATATTTATTTATTTTGTTCTAAAGGGGTGTGTTTGGTGCGGCCATTATAGGTTTTTCGATGCAAGTAATTTTATTTTCATATTTTATTGCTTTTCATAATATTTTTTATATTATGCTTAATGGTGATTCTGATATGAAAAAAAAGGAAAAAGTAATCTGGCAAGAGTATACGTACATGTAAGTAAGATTTCTGCGACATAAGCTTTTAATGTCGAACCCTTATCCATACTCCTGTAAGGTACCTGGCTCTATATTATAAGGGATTATTATTTATTAATTTTTATGATAGACAATAATGGGTCCTAACCAATGATAGGTCCTTGTGGTCGCAATATGGTATTTCCACATGGGACTAGTGGTCACACTATATGAGCCTTAGGGTATCTACGTTCGATGCCTGTCATTATTTTAGTCGATAATTTGAATAGTAAGATAAAGAGATAAATAAGGTACATCCTGTGAACATGTTTCGAATTTTTAAAGGTTATCAATGTGCCAAGATGATTTAGGCTCTCCCGCTCACTCATGAACAATCTAAAATGTACGGATTCGATTTGTTTTCAGACTGTTATATTTTACAGCAATGATTGTTACTTTTCTAAATCCAGCAACATTTATTGCATGGTACAAAGTACAGCACAAAAATATCGAAACCTTAAAAACGGAGACTGTGCTAAAGTCTGTTAAATTTTTTTTGGCAGTTTGACATTCTAGCCTTATTGAAATCGTGTTATCGAAAGTGTAAGGGTGAGAATCCACCAGAGCTGTGCGAGGTAGCGAGGCGGTGAGCGAGGAAAAAATCCATTAATAGAATCACTTCATTTTCCTAGCCTCGCTCAGCTCAGCTCTGGTGGAATAGGGTTGAGCGAAGCGAGGCCATTCTACATACAAATCAAGTGAGAAATGTGTTGCGAGGAATGTGTAGCGAGGAATGCGTTGCGAGGAATGCGTTGCGAGGAATGCGTTGCGAGAAATGTGTTGCGAGGTTTCCACTACATCGCATTCCCCCCGCTCACACATTTCACAGCTTCGCAACGCATCCTCGCTCCGCACATTAATGCGCATTTTCACAGCTCCGCTACGCATCCTCGTACGGCACATTTTACTCGCACAGCTTTGGTGGAAACCCCTACACATTTCCACAGCACAGCTACGCATCCTCGTACGACACATTTTCCTCGCACAGCTCTGGTGGATTCTGACCCTTAAAGGTGCAATTCGCCAGTTGCAGCCAAAAATCGATGCAGCTACTGCTGCAATAAACAAGTTTGATTTTATTGTGGAGAAAATATTCATAATCTTTTAACCTTAAGTAGTATTGCGACAAATTTAAGTGCTCATTCATAAATTCACATAAACATTTTTTATCGCTCTGCTGCTACGTTTAAGTGGATTGAATTTCAGTTTTCGTTTGTATGACGTGACGTTTCACGGTTTAAATGTAATTCGTAAGTGGGTGGTTCTACGAAGTGGCAAATAAAAATAAATAAATTAAAAATTGTACTTTTATCAAGTTTTTTTTGCTTAAAGTACATGTTGATGTCATATTAACTTTACAAAAATAGTATTACAGATCAATATTCAAAATAAATCGATAAAAATGAAATTTTCACTTTTTGTACGTCGACAGACGTGACACACATGGCGACAGAAGTGATGAATATCACATGTTTAAACATAAACAAAATCGGTACGTAAGTAAAGAGTGGTTCTAAACTTTCATTAAACATTATAAGTCATAATGTTTTCAAGTCAACCAGTATCCGACTACTAAATTTCAGTTAAAAAATATACCAAGAAATGTCGACAGAACTGACATCACTTATGTCGACAATAATAAAAATAAATCTTCGTCGGGTGATGACGATAACACTCTTAGTCGATGAATTAATTAGTAAAGCGTTATCATCGCTAATGAGAAAGCCCTAACCCAAAATATTTGCACTTTTCTGTTATTCTGGTGAATTATTTGGGGTTCACTCTGTTAGGTTTTGGGGTGTTGTCGTGGTGTCTGCCTATCATCAGTAACATCACCGTCGCTTCCAAAGCACATTTTATAAAACCAAAAAACCTGGGAATTCCTGTAAAAATAATGTGGTAAGCAGTAAGCAACAGATAAACTAAATCTAGTGATTGTCTTGAAGCCTGTGCTTTGGTGGAACTGATTACGAGTTTTTTTGAGAATTGAACAAATTTTTGAATAAAGTCTGAATAAAGTCTGGAGAAACTATGCGAGATAGTTGGTGGAAATAAAGAGCAAAGTTATTAATGCCACAAATTATGTATTTTTTACGACGATAAACCTTTATTTTATAGTGGAAAGTCATAGGTGATGATCCCAAAAAAAACTCACGATTTAAGCTACGGGATTGATGAATTCACCTTTAAGCAGTATATTAAAGACAATTAGTAAAAAAAAATTAAAAACTTTTTTATCTATTACCGTGCAATTACCCAAAAAAGTCACTTCTGTCGCCAAATATCACTTCTGTCGACAACTTTGTCAACAGGAGTGACGTCGACAGATGTGAGAAATTTTACAATACCGTCACAAAAACAACAAAATACTGAGTTTATATTGAACTCAATCAGTTTTAGAATAAATATCAACGTTTCAAACAAGGCTCGACTCACGAATTATTTTTAATCCGTTGCTTATCTTTTGTATATCCAATTTAGAAGTGACTCGTTAACTTTGACACGGCTGTAGAACTAGTTCTCAAATCATTTTTGGGCCACAATTTAACGCTCAAACGCAATTTTTAGCATTTGTCCTAACAAATGACTATAGTATTGCCATTTTAATCCAAAGAAATGATCAAAACTATCAAAATTCTTAATTTGAGAGTTAATTTTTGAACTGTCGACAGAAGTGACAAGATTTTTATAACGTTTGTAGAATCACTTGTTAATTCTTTTTAGTCTAAGCTCCCGTCGACCAAGTCTTACCTCATAGGTCTACCGCACGGACGTATACTGTAGCGATAGATAACACTTAGGAGGTCAGGAAAATACTGGGTTGCCATCTCCTAACCTGGAGGAAACTTTTTTATTCGAGTTAGAAAATGCAAAAAAAGTCCAAAAATTACCTCACATTTCTACCGCTCCAAACTTTTACCTACCTAAAGAGACTCCTTTTGAGATGAGAATGCGCTAGGGTTGCCAGCTCCAATCCTGGCAGGTTCCAAGGTCAACCACATTTTATGAGGCCCAAAAATGGAGTTTTACCTCATCTTTCTACCGGACGAAATTAGTGTCAATCGATAGCTCTAAGCATGCCATTGACAAATATAGGGTTGCCTGCTATCAGCCTGGCAGGAACTCTGGTAAACCCCCTCAAAGAAACGACGGTAAAATCTTCAAACAAAGAAAAAGTCATGAAAACCACTAAGATTCCAGCAAAACTTAATGTAAACTGCGCCATAGAGTTACATTCTGTTGTGTGGGACACTGCGTCGACGAACAACCCGACGGAACCTGGTGTTTTCAAAGCATCTATAATTAGGAAGTACAAAGCAGGCCACTGACAGGCCTTACCTTTCTTGCAACCAAACAAAATTTATGCCAATCGATAGCCCTAGGTATGCCATTTATAAATATATAGGGTTGCCTGCTATCGGCCTGGTAGCATCCCTGGTAGACCCCGTCAAATGAACGCAGGTAAAATGTTCAAACCCATAAAAACTTGTGTTACACTGCTAAGATGTCTTGCTACCAAACTAAATTAGTGCCAATCGATAACCCGAGACATGACATTGATGAATATATAGGGTTGCCTGCTATCAGCCTGGCAGTATCCATGGTATACCTCCTCAAACAAACGTTGGTTTAATCTTCAAACCAAGAAAAACTTACGTAAAACTGCCAAGATATTTTGCTACCGAACAAAATTAGTGTCAATCGATAGCTCTAGGCATGCCACTGATGAAAAAATAGGGTTGCCTGCTATCAGCTTGGAAGTTTTCTTGGTATACCCCCTCAAACGAACGCTGGTAAAATCTTCAAACCAAGAAAACTTATGTAAAACTGCTAAGATATCTTGCTACCGAACAAAATTAGTGCCAATCGATAGCCCTAGGTATGCCGTTTATGAATTTATAGGGTTGCCGGCTATCAGTCTGGCAGTTTCCCTGGTAGACTCCGTCAAATGAACGCAGGTAAAATGTTCAAACCCAGAAAAACTTGTGTAAGACTGCTAAGATGTCTTGCTACCAAACAAAATTAGTGCCAATCGATAGTCCTAGACATGTCATTGGGTTGCCTGCTATCAGCTTGGCAGTATCCTTGGTATACCCCCTCAAACGAACGCAAGATTTAACCAACGTTCGTTTAAGGGGATACCAGGGGGTATACCAGGGATACTGCCAAGCTGATAGCAGGCAACCCTGTATATTCATCAATGACATGTCTAGGACTATCGATGAGCACTAATTTTGTTTGGTAGCAAGACATCTTAGCAGTTTTACACAAGTTTTTCTGGGTTTGAACATTTTACCTGCGTTCATTTGACGGGGTCTACCAGGGAAACTGCCAGGCTGTTAGCAGGCAACCCTATACATTCATAAACGGCATACCAAGGGCTATCGATTTGCACTAATTTTGTTCGGTAGCAAGATATCTTAGCAGTTTTACATAAGTTTTCTTGGTTTGAAGATTTTACCAGCGTTCGTTTGAGGGGGTATACCAAGAAAACTTCCAAGCTGATAGCAGGCAACCCTATTTTTTCATCAGTGGCATGCCTAGAGCTATCGATTGACACTAATTTTGTTCGGTAGCAAAATATCTTGGCAGTTTTACGTAAGTTTTTCTTGGTTTGAAGATTAAACCAACGTTTGTTTGAGGAGGTATACCATGGATACTGCCAGGCTGATAGCAGGCAACCCTATATATTCATCAATGTCATGTCTCGGGTTATCGATTGGCACTAGCAAGACATCTTAGCAGTGGGGATGCTACCAGGCTGATAGCAGGCAACCCTATATATTTATAAATGGCATACCTAGGGCTATCGATAGGCATAAATTTTGTTTGGTTGCAAGAAAGGTAAGGCCTGTCAGTGGCCTGCTTTGTACTTCCTAATTATAGATGCTTTGAAAACACCAGGTTCCGTCGGGTCGTTCGTCGACGCAGTGTCCCACACAACAGAATATAACTCTATGGCGCAGTTTACATTAAGTTTTGCTGGAATCTTAGTGGTTTTCATGACTTTTTCTTTGTTTGAAGATTTTACCGTCGTTTCTTTGAGGGGGTTTACCAGAGTTCCTGCCAGGCTGATAGCAGGCAACCCAATATATTGTCAATGGCATGCTTAGAGCTATCGATTGACACTAATTTCGTCCGGTAGAAAGATGAGGTAAAACTCCATTTTTGGGCCTCATAAAATGTGGCTGACCTTGGAACCTGCCAGGATTGGAGCTGGCAACCCTAGCGCATTCTCATCTCAAAAGGAGTATCTTTAGGTAGGTAAACGTTTGGAGCGGTAGAAATGTGAGGTAATTTTTGGACTTTTTTTTGCATTTTCTAACTCGAATAAAAAAGTTTCCTCCAGGTTAGGAGATGGCAACCCAGTATTTTCCTGACCTCCTAAGGCTGGTGTTCACCGACAGCTGATGATACTACGATTACTTAACGGGTACGTTAACAAATAACCGGTGACTGACGGGGCGGCGATTTTCTTGGTGTTCACAAACACTTTTAGGACGTCGGTCTACCAACCGAGCGTTTTTGAATGAAACTTTTATGAAAGACCCAAAAGTTTAAAGCGACCACGTAAAATTGACATCCGTTTCCTTGTTGTTACTATTAACAAGAGCAGCGTTCAAACGTGGTAGCGTAACCTTTTTATACTACAAAATTAAAATGTATCCTTTGCCTAAGCATCTGGACATAGAGCAGGTACTTATTATTTTTAGCAGCATGTGAGTCTGCCAAATTCAAAGATTAAAAACAAAAAAACTTTACACTCACTCAAGGGTGCAGTAGCGCCACGGGGGACATCGTAGAAGTTTTTTGTGGACCAAATTTCGGGCGCGCAGTGCAAGACAATAGGGATGAACCATTTTTTGTTAAAAATTTGGGGCTAACCGTAACATAATGGACGAAATGAGGATGTTTAAGTAAATCGCCAAGTTAAGGCCACTTGACAGTCTTTAAATGGTGGTTAGGGTTTGGTGAACAGTACAAAATTAATTTAAACATGGAATTAGATATCATCGACCGATTATAAATTTAACAGCTGTCGATGAACACCAGCCTAAGTGTTATCTATCGCTACAGTATACGTCCGTGCGGTAGACCTATGAGGTAAGACTTGGTCGACGGGAGCTTAGACTATTTGTTCTGGACATAATTTTTTGTTATTTTAGTAGTGATAAGTTAAGGATATAGAAGTTAATTATCGAGGATCTGTGGTGTCATAATTATATTAGTTAATTTTATAATTGCTGCTAAACCACAGCCGGGCTCACGCGAACAGTCGACAGGACGTGACATGTCACGTACTGTTGACATAAAAAATCGGCTAAATTATTACATTATTGGTTCATATTGTCGACTGTCATGTAGAATATGTAGCCATTTCAAACGTTAACAAAAAGGTCCCTTCTGCAAGCGATACTTTTCAATTTATAAGTCGCGAACACAAATTTCGTTGTTCTGTAGAATGACCCAAGTACTTAGTTTCAAGTAATTTAAATCGAATTAGTCTCATTGCAAGTTGTAATTTGTTACATGTGGGTGTAACTATAAAACTTCAAAGCCACCGCTGTCGCGACAGGATTTGATGCTTTTTTACACGACTGCCTCAGAAGAAGGGTTATGTTTTTCGAGAGTATGTATGTATGTGGACAAGAAAATTATTTTTCACGGGCTACAGCCCAAACGGATAGTTAGATTTTGACATATTATGAGGTGTCGTTAGATTCGTCTCAGCAGCGCGAGTGACACTGACACTGGCTATATTAAAAAATTATAGATTCAAGATGGCGGATTTTTAGAACAACACTGCTTTAAAATTACCGCAGTCGGGTTTTTGTTGTTTTTTAACACATTTACTTGTTTTATTTCAGCTGTCTGTCACTAATCGATCGATTAGCGGACTTGGCTTTGCTCTACCGTGTCCACCCACACAATACGAGTTCCTACAATTTGCTTCATTTTTTAGGTTAAGCCTTGATTAACCTTGTCTATTAATGAAGTGTAAACCTGGTAGTACTAGTACTAGTTTAGGTTTTTTATTTCAATAAAAAATAACGCTTATAATGTAGTTGCCAGATGGTCAATTTGGTTTAATTTTACAGCCTTGGACGATCAAAAAGATAAAAATATTGTATTTTCATTTCTTTGCCTTGTGATGCCGGCTTAGAATAACATTACCCGAATTCTACCCGTGGGTATCGTAAAAAGTGACTAAGGGAATAGGGATATTATCCACGGAATGGGCCGCAGCGTTCCCTGTATTTGCAACATCTAGCACTGCGCTCGCGAATCCGCTTGCTTAGCGTGGTGAGTATAGGCAATACCCTGGTAGAGGGAGGACCATGTCCTGCAGTGGACTGTTGTGGCTGTTACGGTATGGCAAAAATTACAACACTTTAGATGGTGAATAAAATAAGTTAGTAGGTAGTTTAGTACTATCGCCAGCAAATCCACCTTAAGGCACCAAATTATAGTGGTTTTTCATACAAATATTATCCAAAACCAGCATAAATTGATCCCTTAAGGTGGAAGCTTCCCATACTAAAGTTAAATGGAACTGCCGAAGTATTTTGCTGCGCATACGCACTGTACCCAAAAATGACGGCAAAACGATGCACTGGTGGAAACAAAACTATATTACAACACCCACGCAATGCAGCCTTGGCAAGATGCTTGGCAAGACGCTTGGCAAGTAAACTTTATAACCAAGAATCGTTTTACGTAATTTCTGTAATGGTGCAGTTGAAACCAAAATGGAATGAGTTTTAAATGCCAAATTGTTTAAAAAGATCCCATATGGTGAGTGACAGTCTTTTTGATTACATCATGCCAGCGTCCATGGTTTGGTTTATCAGGTCGTTGGACGATCTGATGTCCCACTCGAAGAAGAAGAAGAAAAAGTGGTAGCGACTAGTTGCCGTGTGGTAGCGGCTAAGATTTTTGCCACCCCTAGTCCACACAGGGTGTTCTTTAAAAGGCGACGTAGAGTTTTTGATCTTTGCTGAATATCTGTCGACTGTGGTCAACAAGCGCGATAGGTACGGCAATACCCCCCGAATAAGGAGAGGCCCATGTCCAGCAGTAGACTGTTGTAGTTGTAAAGGTAAAGGTAAAGCCGAATGGTGACGGTGATGCCGCTTATAATAGCATTCCTAAAGAGGGTAGACATCAGACAAGCGGCTGGTCATAAAACACATTATGACTCAATGTGAAACACAGCCAAATCTTTTAGCTACATGATTTTGTGCTGCAACAAAACATATTTGCAAATGATTGCACTGACCCCAGATGATGATTTGTCTTAGTAGTAGGCGGTTCACAAACTCTAATACCAGCGGCTTTATTTAGATTCTTTGCGAACACTAAAGACACATAAAACAAGAAAAGTACCTATGTAAGTAAAAAAAAAACATAATAGTTACTTTACCGGGTCTTACCGCGATAGTTTTTTAGATAAATAAGCGATTTACCTGGAAACCCGACGTTTCAACTGAGTTGCATCAGTCATGGTCGTGGGGAGACTTAGATAACTATGACTTACCTACGTGTGAAAGTGATCGCGAGTGCTAAAAAAGTTATAAAAAACTTCCTTTCGCAAAACCAATTTCAATGACTCATTCAATAATCATACCACTAGAGAATTACCTAAACTAAGCGTCCATAATTTCGTGCAGTACAAGAGATTGCATGTCGAAACCGAAGGGCGATCTCACTTAAACGCACGCAACGCATCTAAATTACCGGAGGCGGGTGGATTTTTTATCTTTTATTGTTCTTCTCTCAAAATAAGAAGGAAAACAATACATTCCTTAAGCCAAGATGGACGTGATTTAAATAAGTAGGAGAGAGTAATGATACTTTCAGGTTTTTATGACTGGATAGTTTATTGCAGTCTTGCAGAGCTTTAAATATACTATTTCTTTAACTTTTTGGTTGCAAAGTTAATACAAACGAAGCAAGCGGGAAAAATTCACGCCGCCGGCGGGATTTGAACCCACGTCTTCTGACAAGCCGGGTCAGACGTGTTGCCGCTTACACCACGGCGGGCTCTGCCGAGCGGCGAAATTGTGATCCACTTGCTTCGTTCATATTGCTTTGTCACTTGACTACTTACGGGTAGCTTAGCGCCATCTATGACTTTGTAGTAGAACTATACAGTCACTCAACTGACAACATTACGTATGTACAAGTTGACGAGAGATGACGCTTTTTCCGATTTGTGAATGTTTACTATTTTTGTAGAAATTTTTCCACAAGATAGTAATTTTGAACACTTGGTGTTTTAATCTAACACTAGATATTGATATTAACTTTTTGGTTACAAAGTTAATACAAACGAAGCAAGCGGAAAAAATTCACGCATACGTAATGTTGTCAGTTGAGTGACTGTATAGTTCTACTACAAAGTCATAGATGGCGCTAAGCTACCCGTAAGTAGTCAAGTGACAAAGCAATATGAACGAAGCAAGTGGATCACAATTTCGCCGCCTCGGGCAGAGCCCGCCGTGGTGTAAGCGGCAACACGTCTGACCCGGCTTGTCAGAAGACGTGGTTTAAATCCGCCGGCGGCGTGAATTTTTCCGCTTGTTTATTAACTTTGTAACAAAAAGTTAATATCAATATCTAGTGTTAGATTAAAACACCAAGTGTTCAAAATTACTATCTTGTGGAAAAATTTCTACAAAAGTAGTAAACATTCACAAATCGGAAAAAGCGTCATCTCTCGTCAACTTGTACATACGTAATGTTGTCAGTTGAGTGACTGTATAGTTCTACTACAAAGTCATAGATGGCGCTAAGCTACCCGTAAGTAGTCAAGTGACAAAGCAATATGAACGAAGCAAGTGGATCACAATTTCGCCGCCTCGGGCAGAGCCCGCCGTGGTGTAAGCGGCAACACGTCTGACCCGGCTTGTCAGAAGACGTGGGTTCAAATCCCGCCGGCGGCGTGAATTTTTTCCGCTTGCTTCGTTTGTATTAACTTTGTAACCAAAAAGTTAATATCAATATCTAGTGTTAGATTAAAACACCAAGTGTTCAAAATTACTATCTTGTGGAAAAATTTCTACAAAAATAGTAAACATTCACAAATCGGAAAAAGCGTCATCTCTCGTCAACTTGTACATACGTAATGTTGTCAGTTGAGTGACTGTATAGTTCTACTACAAAGTCATAGATGGCGCTAAGCTACCCGTAAGTAGTCAAGTGACAAAGCAATATGAACGAAGCAAGTGGATCACAATTTCGCCGCCTCGGGCAGAGCCCGCCGTGGTGTAAGCGGCAACACGTCTGACCCGGCTTGTCAGAAGACGTGGGATCAAATCCCGCCGGCGGTGTGAATTTTTTCCGCTTGCTTCGTTTGTATTAACTTTGTAACCAAAAAGTTAATATCAATATCTAGTGTTAGATTAAAACACCAAGTGTTCAAAATTACTATCTTGTGGAAAAATTTCTACAAAAATAGTAAACATTTACTATTTCTTTATCTAAAGAGATTTTGCTTCTAGGATCATCATCAACATACAGTCTGTCTAAAAAGTCCTGACATTATACACGGTTTAAGGGACAGCTCTCCGAATACTGATAGGGTCCACTCAGACCACGTAACTGAATAACTTTCCATAAGAAAATTTCAGGAAAGGATATATTTTGACATCCTTAAAAAAACATTTAGGCCTCCTGAAAATAATTTTACGGAAAGTTGTTCAGCTTACCTAATGGTCTTAATACACCCTTAGGTATTTGGAGAGCTGTCCCGTACACCCCGTATAAAATGGAACTAAAACTTCTTCATAGAAAATTGTTGCCATTGGTAATCAAACAAAGTGGTGCCCTAATTTTGTCAGGACTTTTTAGACAGACTATACATGAACGACTGTGAACGACATAGGATTCCGCCATTGCATCTAATAACGTTACGGCTGCCTGCGACTCTACCATGTTTTAACTCTATCAAAATATAATATTATTGAGATGAAAAATCCTTGTTATATTAAAATAATGAAAACCTTTGTTCTATTAAATTCTAAAAGGTGTTCAATTTGTTTATACATTATACATGGTGTTAATTTAAATGCGTGCCATTGCTTCAGGGTAGGTTTTGTATCGATAAAGGATACCGTAAAAAATATTGAAAACAATCGGGGTAGACAGTTGCATCATAAATAAGTAATTCATGCGTAACGATTTTCTTCATTTCAATATAGAGTGCTCTCTACCTGTCCCAAAATTTATATGTGCAATGTCAACACAACGCCATCTACATAACAGGTGAAGTAAACAAACTCTCCCTACTCTCTTACTAGCAGTACACATAAATCAACTTATACCGATTACACTTAATACCTGTATGAGAATCCAGAATAAGTTGACCCCTTAAAGAAAACTCGAGGTGTTGTTGATAGTACGTACGTACTTCGAAAGTTGTCATTCAACTGCATCAACTGCATGTCGTAATGACAGTACGCGAGTACTATCAACTTTAAGGTTAGAAAACTAGACTTGACTAGTTTCTAGTCTATTTAATTGAAATTGTAGGTACCTATTTGACTGTGTTGATTGTGCTAGATAGATTTCCAACTGCGACGTTGATCTAAAGAAAGCTTTTTAATTCAGAGAGAAAAGTTTTCAAATGTACCAAGTTGAAACGACAGAATAGTGGAAGGATCGTAGCTATCTACTAAAGAAGGATACAGTCTCTGTTTACCTCTTCGGGAAAGAGGCGTGACTTTGTGTAGGTATGCCAGTGTAAAACTCACCATAGTATGATAAATCGGGAGAACCCAAGATTCCTCTCCTTCGAGGATCCAGCTTGAAAACTTTTCCGAAAATTCACACAACACTACAGAACTCTGCACCTATTTTGTTCACACTTTCAGTCACTCAAACCAAACAAAATTTAATTTACCTATTTTGAAACTTTTTACAAATTTATCCACAGTTAACTTGCAGGAAATAATGCACAACACGGTATCACCAAAAAAGCGCGCGTAAAAATCACCTCACACAAACACGTTCCGTCGTATCATTGGAAATATGATTTTGATCTGTTTGGTTTCCAAGTCACGACTCACAGTCACAGGTGTCTCGCCTCTAACGGACAGTGTGTGTTCGAAGTTTGAACGCAGATAAACACTGCGCCTCATACGCAGCGATTTTTTTTCGTCCATATTTGGCCCACATGGCCGAACTGTCAAACTCGACAGGCGTATTTTTGAATTAGTAGTAATCAAATTTGTACGCATCAGTATGTAACGGATTGTCTAAAATGGCACGTATGTAGGGTGAAATTTTATTAGTGAACGATAGAGAAAACTTCAGAATCTGCTGGTGATAAGGAACAACTTTTTCCAAAGAACATAGGCAGGCCGAAATATGAAAAAGAAATACAAATCGCCTATCATTTGATTGTTTTACTATGAAAAGTTCATTTCTTTTTTACATTTAGGTTTTTGTTCAGTTTTATAAGTACGTTGACCTTTTGGCTTGTTATACCCTTTTTGTTACTGCCAGTATAATAAACTCTAAACGTCTACGCCCCGGTTCAATCGGCAGGGTAGCGTAATAGCTGCTTAAATTTTGCCGCCATCACCATATTCTGGGCTAGAATACATTAATTTAAAGGGTATTTACGAAATTATGATTAAAATGGAAGTTGAAATTGAAACGCGCTTTAGAATTTGACATACCATTCGTTGCAGCATTCGCATGCGAAATCAAATTTCTACTGATTTAAAAATGCTCCTCATGCGTGCGTCAGTTGGTCGAATTTGTACATGGCTTCATATCCTCTCTCTTTCACACTTCAGCTAACTTAATGCAGGTATGTTTTCTATCCTTGTCATGCATAAGTTTTTTGTGTAGTCTCGAAATCAGGTAAGATAATTAAGTGGTTCCATTGAGGAATATGGTTTTAAGTGTTTCAGTGGAAGGATGCGTGCATGATATTCTAATATTAGTGCAAGTGGTTTTGGTAGCTCACAGTTTCGTAAGAAAACCAAGCTTTGAAAACCAAGCTTTTCGTAAGTTTATTTAAATGTAATAAACAAAAATGAGTAAGTAAAAAAAAATTATAAATTAAAATTTAGAATTACAAAATGGGATACGTAAAAAAAAACTTTCTTATGTTGAAATAAGTTAGGTAAAGTAGTTAGGTAATAAAAAGAAATAACTGACTTATAAGCAAAATCAAATTCAAAATAACGAAATAATTAGTGCACGACGCAAATAGTTTATAAACAGATCTCCTCTAAATATGTAGGACAAAAATTTAGATGATTCCGTGTTTCGGAGAGCACGTTATGCTGTCAATCCCGGTTGCTGTCTAGGATTATTACTTAGACGGCGATCGTCACACAACTATGTCTGAGGCCTGTTACTTGTAGTGGGCGGTTGAAAAGCTCTGATCTGACACAAGGTTTCATCGGGTTGTTCGACGACTCAGTGTCCCACGCGAAAAAGAAGAATAGGTAATCCAATGAACTTCACAAGAAACAGCCTTGTCCTGCATATTCTCCGGTCGAACGGAAATAACTCGAATTATTCACTGTTACTCATGCAAAACACAATGCGCTGAGAATACTGCCACCCCTAGTCTACTCAGGGAGTTTCGTAAAAGGCGACGTAGAGTTTTTGACCTCGGCTGAATATCAGTCGACTATCGGTCACAGGCGGTACACAACCATGTCAGAGGCCTGCTACTTGCAGTAGGCGGTTGAAAAACTCTGACACCAGGGTTCATCGGATCGTTGAACGACTCGGTGTCCCACACGAAGAGAG
The DNA here is from genome assembly GCA_024500475.1 of Phthorimaea operculella. Lineage (NCBI taxonomy): Eukaryota > Metazoa > Arthropoda > Insecta > Lepidoptera > Gelechiidae > Phthorimaea > Phthorimaea operculella. The sequence goes on from JANFCV010000073.1 coordinate 1,378,432, forward strand.
AGAGAAATCGCATGGTGGCGGTGAAACCACCTACAATAATATTCCCAAAGAGCGTTGACGTCAGGCAGGCAGCCGGTCATATAACAGCCAAATCCTCTGCTAGATGATTTTGTGTTTTTACAAAACCTGTTGCGCCGACACCAACTGATTTAGGATGAAGGCAGGAAGATGTATGTATGTATGTACCTTCGTAATAAGCTTCGTAAGTACTAAAAAAATACTGACCGTCATACGTGGAGGTGGTCAGCATGACTGTACCCGGGAACTGACCTGGCGACCCATCGGCGGCGTCCAAGCGGCACATTTTCTGGAACAAATATGAAAACTTAAGTTCTGCCAAGTCGCGGAATTCCCCCAAAATTTCAGAGAATGATGCTATCCCCATGGCTACTGTGGGCCCATCTGCCAAACATCATTCAAGAGGTATCAGCGCGTATCAATTAGACTATCGGGGACCGGATAACTGAGAAATCTTTCTCGGCCAACAAGAGGAAACGTTGCCATTGCCAGCGTATTGGAGACCATGTCTCATAGGGGTGCCCTGGACCCCCCTGGACGACCTTTTCCAATCTAGTTAAGGTTAGGTAGGTAACTAAGTACTTATTTGTTTTATTAGCATTGTTGTAATATTTGATTAAGTCTATTGAATGAAGTGTAACATTTTTACACAATGTAAAAACTTAAATTATTTATTACTACTTATTTAAGAGCGTTTGTTAAAAAAAATTAACTTCTAATCTAGACAAACCTTTTCTAAATAAATAACCAACTAAATAACAATAAAAGTATTTATTTACTGTTTATTCTATTTGAACGCCATCTACTTTAGACGGCATGAACTAAGAAGTCTGCCATCAGCCAGCATCAAACTCTACATTCACTTTTTAAAACAACATGAAGCCGTCTTGCTGCGGGTTGCAACTACTAGATGTCGCTCATCGGTAGGTAGGTAATGTTTAATGTAAGTTTTATCAGTGTATTAACGACAAGCGAAAATTTTTTCAAACTCGTACTTCATTTCTTTTTAGGCATCAACATCTGTAAAATCACGAAGAAAACCAAGATGCCTAAAAGAAATACCCGCTTGTAGAATAACTAAAAAAAACCATATGTGAAATAATAACAATAATACTTATTTAATTATGGTCCATTAAAATCAGTGCAAATATTTCCAGAGCGTGTTCTACTCTTGAAACTGAATAACTTTTACCAAGGAATATAGGTCCAAATATGAAAATATTTGCATATCGTATTTAGGACATCTTGGCTATTTATTTACTTACTTGTATTTCACAGATGTCTTTGTTTTGTTGTTCTTGGCTGAGGTTGATATTCTTCGTTTGCATCTTCCTCTACGGCCAAGACTGACCTGAAAAAGAAGAGATTAGAGATACCATGAGCTCTGATGCTGAAAGTAAGTACCTACTGCACTCTACAGTCTCTACACTTATACTTGTAGTAGGCGGTTGAAAAACTCGTGACACCAGGGTTCATCGGGACGTTGGATGACTCGGCGTCGCACTCCATAAGAACAAGAAAAAGACTCTACACCGACAACTGAAATTCATAAATCTAATTAAAATATATGCATAGATACAGGATATAAACACTATTACGTACCTACCTACGCGTCATGCGTCTAACTTTTTAGGGTTCTGTAGTCTAGTACAAATCCTTATACACCGTGTTACAAAACAACCCATAAAAACTCCCATACAAATGAGTTTATTTTGTATGGGAGGTCCAAATTTTTTTTTCATGTTTCGACCCATGTTCCATGGGGAAAGTTGTTCAGTTTCACGGGTACCTTGACCTCCTTTCAGCTTTATTGGTTGTTTTGTAACACCCAGTATATTTCGTCATTTTTACCTGTCTGTCATAACTTCATCAGTTTTCGACCGAAAATACATGAAAAACTCACAACCTACCTAAGTAACAATGGTTATAAATCGATAAATTTATTAGTGGATAGTGGGTCCCACAGTCACAGTAAACCACACTGACCACATCCTGCCATTAATACCCTGGTTTCCAACTGGCTTCCTGCCTTTTGGTTTTGGTATGGACTAAGGCATCATTCATTTTGAGTAGGTATTTGTTTCCATTTCCAACCCAAACAAAACCCAAATGTTTAAAATCTGTAGTTGCTTCACTGACTTCACATTTTGAATCTAAAAGAAAGACCTATGTCATCATATTTCTGCCCTTATCCCAATTACTTGGGGTCGGCGCAATATGTTTTGTATGAACACAGAGTAGGTACCCATGTACGTATAGGAAACTCAAGAAAATACAGAAAGCAAAAATAGCGTTTGTGAAAAATTCTATGACATTCACGGTTTTGGAAATTTGGCTTGCTGGCACACCCTTTATATAGTCTTTTGGTAGACAGGTTCTAAAAGGCTTTAGTGGACAAGTTTAGAGAATATTTTATCTTGAATAAAATCTCCGAAGAATCTGGAATCTGTTTTAAACAGTTTCATAAAGTCCCAGGAGCAAAATTTAAAAGCTGTTATAGCTGGAAGCTCTTTAAGCTGTAATCCTCAAACTTCCGGTAAAAAGGCTTATTAGTTATTAATTATAAAGATTTCTTGTTTAAAAATCTTGACTGAAATTTAAACTGTCACTACTATAATAGTCAATGATATTAAATGTAATAGAGACTATAATACCTACCTACCATGGATCAATCAACACGAAATTCTAAAATGTCATATTTCTTGCATCAAAACTGTATAAGATTTTGTTGTAGATATTTTAGTCCATAAATTGATTCTAGAATTGGAAAACTACACGTTTATCTAAAAAAATATTAAAATTCAATTAGTATTTATGTTATGTATTGGAATTTTCATGGCTATTGATAAATTAATGTAATTTTTCTAACGAAAAAGTATGTTCGTTCTTTCCGCGCACCTAAGAGCCACACAACTAAACTGGTCTTCTAGTTTCTACTTACTTCTAATGGTTTATTTATAGGAGGTCAGATGTTACTTGTAGTTTTCTCATCTAACTACTTTTCCTCATGTTGAGCAAAAACTTAAAGAAATCGCTTGAGAGTTTTCCCTGGTTCGTAACTAGTTATTTACTTACTTTAATTTATTGTAAAGGATTTCTTGTAATGTATAAAAATACTAGCTAGTAACAACAAAGTTAAGTTTACTTATGGGAAAAGATTAACCTTAGATAATGAAAACAGTAGCTTTGAAATAATGTGTTCAGCTTCACAGGCCATTTCGCTGCTTTTTTACCCGACTGCCTCAGATGAAGGGTTATATTTTTCGAGAGCATGTCCGTGTTTCGGTACTCAAGTATGTTTGTTGGCATGTAGACAAGAAAATCGTTTTACGGGCTACAGCCCGTTCGGCTTGGCAAATCTTGACATGTAAGATGTCGTTAGATTCGTCTCAGCAGTGTGAGTTTTACTGCGGATATGCTACCTATATTAAAAAAATCATGAATTCAAGATGGCGGATTTTTATCGCTGAAATAACCGCAATTAGGTTTTGGTTTTTAAATACAGGAAGAATCACAATAGCCCAGTGGTCATGGTCTTGCGATAATTGATAGTTATCCAACCAAATTTATTCTGCTCTGAAGGATTTTTTATGTAGTGCGTTCTGAAAACATTGCAAGGAACAAGAAGTAAAGGGAACAAAATTACCCCGCCTCTGACAGACAATTTGTATGAGAAGTTTAACTTATTATTTCTTTAAAAGTGGTTTACTTAGTTTGATGGGTTTTTACAAGATTATAAAGGCAAAATACCCCGCATGTCGGCAACATTCAACAACTGATACCAAAAGGCTATTATACCTATTGGCTGAGAACTTTAAAGAACTGAGCCGTGTAGTGCCAGCAGAGTAGAATAGCACCACCCCCTCTGTTCCCGTGGGGGTCGTAAGAGGCGACCGAGGGATAAACCCTACCCAAACAGCCAGGGCCAACCGTATGGTGGCGGTTAAGCCACCACAAAAGCATTCTCAAGGAAGGTTGACGACTGGTAGGCAGCTGGTCGTAAAATTCAGCAAAATCCTTTTGCAACACAATTTTGTGTTCAACGAAACGTGTTGCGCCGACCCCAAGTAATTGAGATAAGGTCAGGAAGATGATGATTGGCTGAGAACTGTATGGAAATTGTAACAAAAGGCGAACTTTACTCGGTTTCCGAGTTCACATCCCGTCTTCACCGCCCATCGTTTGTTACCGTGAAAATTCCCCACAATTATACACTCTTTGTACCATAAATAGACAACAATCACGCGAACTATACAAGGCTACATGGAGTGAGCAAACACTTCCCATAGACAATCAGCAACACATAAGAGACTAACTTATACTGGTAGTGATTTATAACTCTATGGAAAACCAGTCATTGATGAACTCTCTTAGATAGTTAATTTAGAATGCTGATAAAAGTACATGTGTTTTCCCACGAACTTTCTTTCGCAGATCAGTGTAAAGTGGTAAACAGTACTGAGATGCAATAAGTAAAAAATAGGTTAGAGGAATACCTGCGTAAGAAAACTTGAAGCCGATATTAATCAATCATACATCAGATGAAATCATACATCGGACACACTGTGTGGTAGCGGCTGGCGATACTACCACCCCTAGTCCATTCAGGGTGTTTTGTAAAAGGCGACGTAGAGTTTTAGACCTCAGCTGAATATCTGTCGACTATTGTCTACCGCATGGTGGCGGTGATACCACCTACAATAACATTCTTAAAGAGAGTTGACGTCAGGCAGACGGCCGGTCATGAAACATTGCCCTATCCTTTTGCTACACGATTTTGTTCTTGATCAAAGCATGTTGAGCCGACCACAAATGATTTGGTATAAGGGTAGGCAGATGATAACATCGGACACAAAAGTTAAAGAAGTTTGCAGACATAGGTATTCAAATCAAATCAGATTGTATGGGAGGCCGATTTTTTTTCGTAAAAGGTAAAAGGGTATTACAAGCTGAAAGAATGTCAAGGTACTCATGAAACAGAACAACTTTCCCCATGGAACTTGGGAAATATAACAAAAAAATTGGACGTTCCGTACAAAATCGTCGATAAACTGATAGATTTACTAAGGAATGTCCAATTCTTTTTTCTATATCAACCCTCGTTCCATGGGGAAAATTGTTCAGTTTTATGAGTACCATGACCTCTTTCTGGCTTGTTGTACCATTGTTGTTACTCCCGCCCGGTAGATAACTTGAGTTTGTACGTCGGTATCTCTCTTCCATATTTTTTTATCCACCCATTGGCAGATTCCAGTATTTCTTTCATTACATTACCATCAGATGCAATTGCTAATTATATGATAATTTTCTCCTAAGAGAGACATTGCTGTTTACGGTCTATTAACTGCATCAACTTTCGTTTACTTTCGTGAGATGTTTACGAGTCTACCTACGTAATGTATTCTGTGCTACGTACTCACAATACGTAGGTAGATGCATGTGTGAAACTATGTTATGTATATGGATCGACCCGATGTTCTCTGTAAGCCATGCGATTTCGATGTACTTATTGGATTTTTTAATGCACTCACAGCGCTATATTATTCTCATAAATTAAATAATGAGATAATTGAAAAATTCACTAGCGACTAGATGAATTTTTCAATTTTCTCATTATTTAATTCAAGTGATTTCGGTTTTATTAGTGCTACTAGGGACAAGTAGGTACGATTTTATAAAACAAGAGCGATTGTTGGAGACGTGAGACGTGCGACATCGCGAAGCTTGAAACCGTTTCCATTTTAAATGTAGTTACGAAAAGACAAAGCTACACATTTGAGACGCGTGTCGCATCGATGACGGCACTTGTTTGACAGATGCCATTCCACGCGTCACGTCGCACGTCTCCTGTGTGGAGCTTGTGCCTATAATACTTTTTTTAAACATACATTATTTTGGGGCCCAGTAAGCCTAATTAAATTTTAGGATTTGCCACTCAACTGCCACTTATTTTGGTATTCGGTAGCCTTATTGTGGCTTATCATTGCAGAAAGCTCACGTTTAATATTTTTAAGCCGGAAATTTCAGCTTTGGGTATCCTCTACCTTTTTAATATGCCATGCCTCCTTTTTGACAAAAATAACGCGGTTTATTTTGTTTTGTGTGCTTTTGCTGTCGTATCTTTTTCATTTCCCTTTGGTTTAATACTTCAAATTTAATAAGATTAGTTACGTACCTACCTAGTCTACCTACCTTGAATAACAGATTAGGTATATCATGCTTATACTATAACACACTACAAAAATATTTGTATTTGCGAGTTGTCATTTTGCCATCACCCAGCACCATTTTGTTGTCTTATGTCACTCAAATGGCCGGTTTGTTTTATTCGGTTCGGTTTCGCACGTATGCGAGCTGAAAAGTACGTAGATAAAATATACGCCGTGTGGTGCCGGCAGAGTAGAATAGCACCACCCCCTCTCTTTCCGTGGGGGTCGTAAGAGGCGGCCGAGGGATAAACCCGACCCAAACAGCCAGGGCCAACCGTATGGTGGCGGTTAATACACCACAAAAGCATTCTCAAGGAGGGTTGACGTCCGGTAGGCGGCCGGTCGTAAAGTTAGGCCAAATCCTTTGCAACACGATTTTGTGTTCAACAAAACGTGTTGCGCCGACCCCAAGTAATTGGGCAGGAAGATGATGATGAGATAAAATTAGTAACTTATTGTGTTATTACATAAAGTTCAATTTAATTTCGCAGCTTTTTGATATGTCAAAGCATAAAAAACGTTTAATTTGAATGCTAGGCGTTTTCCCACGAACTTTCTTAACAGGTCTAGACTAGATCAAGGCAAGTGCACCAGTTAATGACCTGGATTCACACACTTCATTGAATACTGGTACTTGTTTAGCATAGATACTGGGTGTTAAAACCGGTGTCAGTTAGTAAGTATTCGATTTCGATCATCATTTGGAGTTAACCAAACCTATCTGAAACGGCTATCTACGCTAGCTAACCAAAGCGCTAAGGTTCTTACGCATAGGTGCCTTTCGCGCGTGATAGGTATTATACCTTTTGTTGACTATGGTTTACTAAATATTTTTAGGGCCGGCGCACATAGACCGGACGCCGGCGACACTTTTCGCGCGACGCCTCTTGGTCGCGGAGCACACCAAGCGGCATTCTTCCGCGCGGCGTCGCCACGTGGCGCGTGCGTCCGCCGGTTCGCTAGACAGTGTTGCCCGCTAATCTTATTAAAAATAAATTGGGTGGTTCAGATGAATCCAACCTATTAAAAATTAAAGAACATTACGTTACGATTGTCACTGAACTAATTTTTGCCACGTTTGAAAAAAAATGGTCATTTGTGTGGCTCGTTGGTGTTTGATGGATCGTATGGGTTATTTGTATGGGTCGTTGGTATTTGTTAGGTCGTAAGGGTTTATTACGTGGGTCGTTGATGTTTGATGGGTCGTAAGGGTTTATTACGTGGGTCGTTGGTGTTTGTTGGGTCGTTAGAGTTTCTTACATGGGTCGTTGGTGTTTGTTGGGTCGTAAAGGTTAATTACGTGGGTTGTTGGTGTTTGTTGGATCGTAAGGGTTTATTACGTGGGTCGTTGATGTTTGATGGGTCGTAAGGGTTTATTACGTGGGTCGTTGGTGTTTGTTGGGTCGTTAGAGTTTCTTACATGGGTCGTTGGTGTTTGTTGGGTCGTAAAGGTTAATTACGTGGGTTGTTGGTGTTTGTTGGATCGTAAGGGTATCTTACGTGGGTCGCTGATGTTTGATGGGTTGTAAGGGTATTTGTTTGGGTCGTTGATGTTTGATGGGTCGTAAGGGTTAATTACGTGGGTCGTTGGTGTTTGATGGGTCGTAAGGGTTTCTTATGTGGGTCGTTGATGTTTGATGGGTCGTAAGGGTTAATTACGTGGGTCGCTGGTGTTTGATGGGTCGTAAGGGTTTATTACGTGGGTCGTTGATGTTTGATGGGTCGTAAGGGTTTATTACGTGGGTCGTTGATGTTTGATGGGTCGTAAGGGTTAATTACGTGGGTCGTTGGTGTTTGATGGGTCGTAAGGGTTTATTACGTAGGTCGTTGATGTTTGATGGGTCGTAAGGGTTTATTACGTGGGTCGTTGGTATTTGTTGGGTCGTAAGGGCTTATTACGTGGGTCGTTGATGTTAGATGGGTTTATTACGTGGGTCGTTGATGTTTAATGGGTCGTAAGGGTTAATTAAGTGGATCGTTGGTGTTTGATAGGTCGTAAGGGTTTCTTACGTGGGTCATTGATGTTTGATGGGTCGTAATGGTTTATTACATGCGTCGTTGATGTTTGATGGGTCGTAAGGGTTTCTTATGTGGGTCGTTGATGTTTGATGGGTCGTAAGGGTTTATTACGTGGGTCGTTGGTATTTGTTGGGTCGTAAGGGCTTATTACGTGGGTCGTTGGTGTTTGATGGGTCGTAAGGGTTTATTACGTGGGTCGTTGATGTTTGATAGGTCGTAAGGTTTACTTACGTGGGTCATTGGTGTTTGATGGGTCGTAAGGGTTAATTACGTGAATCGTTGGTGTTTGTTGGGTCGTAAGGGTTTATTATATGGGTCGTTGATGTTTAATAGGTCGTAAGGGCTTCTTATGTGGGTCGTTGATGTTTGATGGGTCGTAAGGGTTAATTACGTGGGTCGTTGGTGTTTGATGGGTCGTTAGGGTTTATTACGTAACGACCCACGTAAGAAACCCTTATACAAATACAAATACAAAAGCCTTTATTGCTGATAAAATACAGTTAGGGTCAGGTAGGCTACAGTGACTCGGATTTCTTCAATCAATAAAATTTTATAGAAAACTTTGAAGTATTAAACTGAAATTCATATCTAGGATGCATTGATTATTACTCTTTCGTTTCGCATTATCATTTTTTGCAATAACACGACACTTAGGCCACCAGACATTTTTTTCTAGAAAAAAAAATGTGAGTCACTGTGTACTACTACCTGTCTACACTGACTCAACCCCTGTGGTACACAGTGACTCTAACAGTTTATATGGACTTGCAACCCTGCCGTGCAAGTATAATATTTATTGAAACTATTAATTTTAATCAATTATATTTATCAAAGTATTCTTTTCATATCATTACTATTGCCATTAGAAATATTTTACAACTGTATGTCAACGTTTCTAAAAATAGAGAGATGAGCCAGTACTAAATGTTAGAGTCACTGTGTACCACTTAAATTTGAGCCAGTGTAGACACCGACGCTATTTTGAAATAATTAGCCTACAAATATTACTAGACTACTCTAAGAGCTAGCAAATCTAGCTTATTACTTAGTATATGAACACCACTTTCGATCATAATAATTACATTTCCCTAAATCTTTCAATCTTAACCGATAATAATACATGTAGGGTACCATTAAAAGCATTTTTAGAGGTGCAAAACCAATCGCACATTTTTTTTACAATTAATCCGCACTGGAGTGGATGGATGATTGGTTTGTATGTGATTGGTTGTCAAGAGCTACCATTATGTTAAGAATACAGATAGATATAGCTGTCCTATTACGAGATATAAGCGTGAGTCAATGTACCCGCCTGAGTCACCGATCCCTACCTGACCCTACAATAAACTTAATTCTAGTAGTTTTTGCACATCAGTCCGGTTTATCAGCGTGTCTTTTCGACACGTAGGCCTCCTCTAACGCCTTCCATTTCTGTCTGTCCCTGGCTGTCCTTAACCAGAGTGAGCCAGCAACCTTTTTGAGGTCGTCGGCCCATCTTTTAAGCTGTCTACCTCTTTTACGCTTGGTGTTGTACCTTGGAAGCCATTCAGTAAGTGTTTTCGCCCATTTTTCGGGTGGCTGCCTTAGCATATGACCAGTCCAGCGCCATTTCAGTATGTTGCATTTTCTGTTGACATCCTCGAATTTAGTGATTTTGCGTAGGTCAGATGCACGTTTTCTATCTATTCTTTTGTATCCAAGGATGCTCCTTTCCATGCCTCTCTGGGTGGTTCTTAGTTTATTTTGTAGTTTTTGGGTAAGGGCCCAAGTTTGGCAACCATAGGTCAGTATTGGTAATATCGTCGTAAGGGTATCTTACGTGGGTCGTTGATGTTTAATGGGTCGTAAGGATATCTTACGTGGGTCGTTGATGTTTGATGGGTCATAAGGGCTTATTACGTGGGTCGTTGATCTGACGTGGGTCGTTGATGTTTGTTGGGTCGTAAGGTTTACGTGGGTCGTTGGTGTTTGATGGGTCGTAGGGTATCTTACGTAGATCGTTGGTGTTTGTTGGGTCGTAGGGTTTATACATGCGTTGATGTTGATGGGTCGTGGCAACGTGGGTCGTTGGTGTTTGATGGGTCGTTAGGGTTATTACGTAACGACCCACATAAGAAACCCTTACGACCCATCAAACATCAACGACCCACGTTATAAACCCTACGACCCATCAAACAGCAACGACCCACGTAATAGACCCACGACCCATCAAACACCAACGACCCACGTAATAAACCCTTACAACCCAATAAACATCAACGACCCACAAAATAAACTCATACGACCCATCAAACATCAACGACCCACGTAATAAACCCTTACGACCCAACAAACACCAACGATCTACGTAAGATACCCTTACGACCCATCAAACACCAACGACCCACGTAATAAACCCTTACGACCCGTCAAACATCAACGACCCACGTAATAAGCCCTTATGACCCATCAAACATCAATGGCCCACGTAAGATATCCTTACGACCCATTAAACATCAACGACCCACGTAAGATACCCTTACGACCCATCAAACATCAACGACCCACGTTATAAACCCTTACGACCCAACAAACACCAACGATCCACGCAAGAAACCCTTACGACCCAACAAACATCAACGACCCACGTAATAAACCCTTACGACCCGTCAAACATCAACGACCCACGTAATAAGCCCTTATGACCCATCAAACATCAACGACCCACGTAAGATATCCTTACGACCCATTAAACATCAACGACCCACGTAAGATACCCTTACGACCCATCAAACATCAACGACCCACGTTATAAACCCTTACGACCCGTCAAACATCAACGACCCACGTAATTAACCCTTACGACCCATCAAACATCAACGACCCACATAAGAAACCCTTACGACCCATCAAACACCAACGACCCACGTAATTAACCCTTACGACCCATCAAACATCAACGACCCAAACAAATACCCTTACGACCCATCAAACATCAGCGACCCACGTAAGATACCCTTACGATCCAACAAACACCAACAACCCACGTAATTAACCTTTACGACCCAACAAACACCAACGACCCATGTAAGAAACTCTAACGACCCAACAAACACCAACGACCCACGTAATAAACCATTACGACCCATCAAACATCAACGACCCACGTAATAAACCCTTACGACCCAACAAACACCAACGACCCACATAAATTACCCTTACGACCCAACAAACACCAACGACCCACGTAATAAACCCTAACGACCCAATAAACACCAAGGTTGTAGGTACTTATATTATAAATATTTATTCAAAACAATGTTTAGATATTTTTTATTTTGATTTATTTTAGTAATCGACACTTTTCTTTGAGAAACATTATCTTTTTTATTTCTATTGTGATGGCAACACCGGGAGAATGTCCGCTTGCGGCCTTGGGCCGCCCGGCGGACGCAAGCGCACTCAAGAGGCGCCACGCGGAGTCGCGCGAATTCGCGCGGCGCCGCGCGAACAAATGGCGCTCGGACTTTTTCCGCCGCCGGCCATTATCGCCGTTACGTCAGTTGCGTACGGTTCATTTTCCGATTTCTCTGTTAGAGTCGCGCGACGGCGCGCGGAAAAGTGTCCACTCTGTCGGCGGCGGCCCTTAGGGGTTCCTTTGTCGATAAACCATGGCATCTTAAACAATAGCACGCATTAAAGTTAACAGCCGGTATTTGTCTACACTAATATAATAAAGAGGAAAACTTTGTTTGTTTTTTTGTTTGTTTTTTTGTATGTATGTAATCGATAAACTCCGAAACTACTAGACCGATTTCGAAAATTCTTTCACCATTAGAAAGCTACAACATTCCTGAGTAACATAGGCTACTTTTTACCACGGGAAAATTCCTCATTTCCACGGGAAAACGGTAAGCAGCAGGAAAAGCGGGAAATACAGCTGATATTACCCAAATAAGCCAAACCGCTTTACCGATCTTCGCGAAATTTGGCACTGATATTACTAGCATAGTAAAGAAAGACATGGATTACTTTTTGTAAGCCCTCGAGGATCTGGAGTACCTGATGAGGACCACCAGCATCCCATCTAAACTTTAAAAGATACGGTCATGGCTTCATAGAAAAAGTTGTTCACCATGACGGGCCGCTTCTGCTGGCACATGGTCATCGAGGATCTGGAGTACCTGATGAAGACCACCAGCATCCCATCTAAACTATAAGAGATACAGCCAAGGCTGCATAGAAAAAGTTGTGCATTATGACGGGCCGCTTCTGCTGGCACATGGGCATCGAGGATCTGGAGTACCTGATAAAGATCACCAGCATCCCATCTAAACTATAGGAGATACGGTAATGGTTTTTAAGTAAAAGTTACTCAGCATGGCAGGCTGATTCTGCTGGCACATGGTCATCGAGGATCTGACTGGAGTATCCGATGTAGACCACCAGTACCCCATATAAACTATAAGAGATACGGTAATGGCTTCAAAGTAAAAGTTATTCAGCATGACGGGCCGCTTCTGCTGGCAAATGGTCACGAGGGTCTAGAGTACCTGATGTAGACCACCAGCATCCCATATAAACTATAAGAGATACGGCAATGGCTTCATAGACAAAGTTGTTCACCATGACGGGCCGCTTCTGCTGACACATGGTCATCGAGGATCTGGAGCACCTGATGAAGACCACCAGCATCCCATATAAACTATAAGAGATACGGTAATGGCTTCAAAGTAAAAGTTATTCAGCATGACGGGCCGCTTCTGCTGGCAAATTGTCACGAGGGTCTTGAGTACTTTATGTAGACCACCAGCATCCCATATAAACTATAAGAGATACGGCAATGGCTTCACAGACAAAGTTGTTAACCATGACGGGCCGCTTTTGCTGACACATGATCATCGAGGATCTGGAGCACCTGATGAAGACCACCAGCATCCCAGTTGTTCACCATGACGGGCCGCTTCTTCTGGCACATGGTCATCGAGGATCTGGAGTACCTGATGAAGACCACCAGCATCCCATCTAAACTATAAGAGATACGGCCATGGCTTCAAAGTAAAAGTTATTCAGCATGACGGGCCGCTTCTGCTCGCACATTTACCTACCTCTGCTGGATCGGAGTAATGGACTTTTTACTACGGGCAAAGATCCAATTTCTACGGGAAAACAGGTAAGTAGCAGCGGGTGAAACCGCTGGGCGGGCTGCTAGTAAGAGATAAAGTGAAAATAGTTCATTTCTATTTAAGTAAAAGGTGTATTTTCTAACCAATATAGGTAATACTAGGCAGAATACCAACAGGTAAACCTAGCTATATGCTGTGAAAGGATAAATTTTAATGCAAGAAACGTTCCGAAAATTGAATACTACTAATAGGTATTCTTTGCAGATAATAATGTACCTAGTCAAAGCGATTCCGAAAATGTTTATGCCATTCTATTCAGCAAGGTGTTTTCTGTGTGACTCTTTATCATTATGAAGAGGAAGGAAATGGCAATTACCAAGCTCTTGGAGTGAATTAGCAATTAATCTGAGCGATATCGATTAATCGGGTAATTGGGTGCTATTATAATTCCCAACATCTATTAGCTGCTAATGACATATTTAACGTCATATTTTGTAGAATTTTGTCAATTTAAGCCAAAGGATATTGAGTTTAAGGCAAGGAACACACGCAACGTCGGTTTGTGCGTCGTTTGTTCGATTTTCCACCTTATTTTTATACGAATACGGTTTATGTCAAACGATTTGACAGACAACGCAGCGTTGTGCGATGCCGTTTGACACAAACCGTATTCATATGCAGGTAGGGTGGAGAATCGAATGAACGACGCACAAACCGACGTTGCGTGTGTTCCTCGCCTTAGACTTAACGATAAGCGCCATTCGAATGTCCCAATTCCCCATGGCAATAGATAGGTATATATACCCTATATAGATAGGTATATGTCCCTTGTATACGGTGCTTCCCAGTTGACGTTCAGAACATTATTTAAGAAGTATTATATAGGGTGTTAATTTAAATGCATGCCGTAGCTTCAGGGTAGGTTTAAATTAGTGCCGATATAAAGTGTGCCATTAGATGAAAGTACCTACCTACTACTTGTATTGGCACTCTCTGAAGTGAAAAAACATTATATTGCAAAACAAAAAAATTTGGCCCTTAATTTTTTCAATATCTTTACGGCATCCTTTAACGATACTAACTAAACCTACCCTGAAGCCATGGCACGCATTTAAATTATCACCCTGTATTTACAGTGTATTTACAGGGAAACCTGTCAGTGGAAATAGGGGGGCGCTATTCTATTTCGGGTAATTTGTAAAGCTATCAAATCAAAACGTTGTCATTCAATTTTGTAACCACCACGTCAAAAGATCAAAGGAACAAGTATCTATTTCAAAGGGTTTCATGTAAGTTGCATATCGCGCAAATACCTACATTACACAAGTGGAAATTTAACAATAAAGCAACCCAACTTCACAATGAAAAACAATTTATTATTAGTTAAGAGTAATAATTAGTTTAGTTAGTTTACTCGGTCTTCCTTTTGTATCAACCCTGTAACAATTCACTTAATTTTTTTTTAAAGTAATGCACCAACTTTCATTTCCAATATCTTAGACAATTAAAAAAGGAAATTCATAGGTAGGATTCGGTAAAACAGATTTTAAAATACATTTTTGCTTGGAATCCTTTACTGACTAACATTCGAAATCTACCTACTTAGTAAAGATTATTTAACTATAGAGGGATCAAATTGATGACCTCCTTTTTAAATTCTGGTAAAAGTCCCGAGTAATTTCCCCCTTTTCGTTCACCCGAAACGCATTAGGTTTGTCGGGCGTTATTTATTTTTCAATTTCCTGTTGTCAGAGGCGCGCGGGTCGTAACTTAACTCTGACGCGGTTACATTTACATCGTCATAGCTATGATTGCTCGTACCTGTCGGGAATACGGGAATTTTGAGACATTTACATATCTAAAGGATACACCCAAGAATGGGGCGCAGTGTTTCCTTTAGACAAGCAGAATTATTAAAAAACAAAACCCGACTGCGGTTCTTCTTCTTCTTCGTCGAGTCGATAGTAAGAATTTAAATAGCTTTTGACCAGTGTTTGGCCACGGAAATGCCTAGTATTTGCTTCTTGCAGGTCTTGAAGCGTGCATGGCATGAGTTTGGGCAATTGGGGCAGGAGAGTAAATGTCCCATAGTTTGGATAGCTCCACAGTCGCAACTGCCATTTGGAATTGATGAAATTTTAATAGGTATAGTCAGTGTCACTGGCACTGCTGAGACAAATCCAGCGACAGCTTTTAGTCAAAATCCACCAAGCCGTTTGGGCTATAGCCTTGGACAAGCTATGGCACGTAAAAATAATTTTCTTGTCCTCATGTATTTGTAACAAACTCGAACCCCGGCCTATGAAGGACTATACGCCTACAGGCACCAGCCTCTGTTGTTATGAAGATGATGTCTTGAGTTCTATTGTTCATAGAACTCAGACCTCAAGTATAATATAAGTTAATGGCTCGTGATATAAAAGTGATGTCTAGTTAATTATTGACCCATACGTTATGTTTAAATAAAGTAATATGTTTTTTTTTTTTTTTTTTTATTTATGATGGGCTTACTCTTGACCCCAATCTTACCCTAGAGCAGAGATGGGATCTACGGTGGAGCGAGCTTGCCCAGAAGATGCCTATTCACTCTAGACTTAAAGAGATTCAGGTTATATGCACTCGGAAATACAGACGCAGGCAGGGAATTCCATTCTTTAGCCGTGTAACCCATGTAACCCAAAAATTCTTTTAAAGGTAATTGAGACATCTCTGCACAAAAAGTGACTCCATGAACAGGAGAGGGAAAAGGGCAGGAAACTGAGCTCCAAACGGGCCCCCAGTACTTCAACGCCCGAGGAAAGTGGAAGCCCTCGCCAATAGATACCTTTCTGTATTCATAAACGCTCCCTGGTCATCCCCACATAATCAGCCCTACGCATGCAAATTCTTCATGCATAAAACTTCATTGTAAAGATAACCATTAGAGCGTCCACCAAATACAAACGGTAAATTATCTGCTTCCCCCAGAAGAAGGATAGATATGGTGAGACCTGGCGTCTCTGCTAATAGATGCGTCAGCCACAGACGCTTGTGGTGCTTAAAAGCACCACGAAGAAGGATAGATGATAGGAATTATTTAGATTCTGATACTCATGGAGCAGTACATGTAGAATTGATGTAGTTAGTCTCATGACTAACCCAAAATAGATACCTCAGTATCAGTTTAGTAAAATTAGTTCGATGTATATTATCAGTTGAATGCCATGATTCCAACTGAAATCTGTTGAAGGATATTGGTAGTGACCCGAAGGCCAGAACATCCAGATATACTTATGCAAAAGACGTCTGTCTACATTTATTCAAATCCATATGGAGGTCTGATAGGAAGGAATATTCAATCCCTTAAATATGAGATTCACATTGCGAGCCCGAAGGGTGATCTGGGAAAGCTAAAAGCAAATCCCATATAAGTAGTAAATAGGCTGATGCAATTATGAAAACCCATATGACCGCCTGTGGTCGAATAAATGGTCTTTGATCAGAAACGCTAATGCATAGATATCGAATGCAAAATGATAGTATAGCTGGAACAGATCAGTGATGATGATAGATTACAATTGTCACATGACATTCAAGGACAATTAGTAGTTAAAGATAGGTTGTTTATAGTCCGACAGGTTCGTGCGCGACCTTCCTACGGGGTACAGACGATGGGGGGCGTCATTTTAATATGACGTGCGGCGCGGCTGCGCGCGCTTCCCTTCCCCGCTACACCTCCCGCAACCCGCTGACATCTCCCCTTCCAACGTCTGTCACCCCTAGGGAGGGTCGCGCACGAACTTGCCGGACTATAGTCATAGATTTATTAGGCATCTATGGGCCAGTCATGAATAACTTTATAAATAATATAAACATTTAGATGATTGATACAAAATCAAGCATCAGAACCCAAATAAGGGTAGGAATAAGGATCGTAGGTATTGTCTACCAAACATATCCATTACTTCAGATAAGTACTTATTGACTTGAATTAACAAGTAAGAGCAAATTCACTGTGAACACACAGTCATATCCACATTCTTTATAGAATAGACAATTATGTCAGTTATGCTTGGTAGACAGAAATATAGGATAGTATATTATCCATTCTACCAGCCATACATATTCTTAGATAAGAGTACTAACTAAGATATTATAGCAAGTACCATAAAATATTATTGTGGTAGGTACAAGTTGCCCACGGCTGGACACATTCCCATTCTGAAGAACATTTTGTTTGTATAACAAAATATTGTTATAAATAAATGTTCGTCCACTGCCGGACATATTCCAATACTGAAGACTGTTTTCTTTGTATGGAAAAAATACTGTTGTAGATGATTATTTATCCACTGCCGGACATAACCAAGCAGAAGTAGTAAATTAGCAGATATCTAACCATATCTACCTATGTATACTTCATACATAGTAACATCAATCAATCAAGTCCATAGTCGCTCAGCAACCATAGTATAAATAGAAATCTGTCCACTGATGGGCCAAGCCAAACAATAGGTAAGTAGATACAGTATGTAAGTATGTTTTAACCACAGGAACTTTATCAAGTAAATCCTTGATCGCTCAGCAATTATAGAATAGTAATTTATCCACTGATGACCACAGCAAATAATAGATAAGTAGATACCTAACAATATCTACTTATGTAAGTTTTAACTCAGGAACTTTATCCTAGTCGCATAGCAATAATAATTAAGATAAATTATTTTAATTGAAACTACATTAATTTGGTTATTAAAGTAATATATGGCTGGCAAACGGATAAGCAGATAGGAATAATAGGATTTTACAGGTTATCCTACCTACTCCTAAATACTAAGATGAAATCTAAGCTATCTAACGACACTAATTAGCCCAGATTTCCCTAATTTATGATTAGATGTGGATACTATAAAGTTTATATGAAACAATCAGAACGCAGATTCTTTAAACATCTGACCCGACAACAAAACAAAATGAATATAGGAAGAATCTACTAAAACCATAAAGATTCAAAGCGAAGATTCTTCTCATCTTATCAGCTGCATTGTAAATGCTGAATTGACTAGAAACTACAACCTATTATGACTCATTAGCATGTCTGTACACCTGTATATAAGAACATACTGCTGATAAGACAAGAGAATAGCAAAGATTATACTTATCCATCGCCTGCAGGAAGCTGACGTCACCCAGAGACCCAACTGCTTACTCTCGCGACATTATCCACCTGGCAGACTCCAGTGCACGCTGAAGTACGCATCCTCTCCATCCAACACCACACCCTCCACGTGCTACACGGGTTCCAAGCACTTTTCACAAACCAAACACACTCGCGAATCGAGGGGTGACCAGGCAAACGTCGATACTCCCTGGTCCGCGGCGCGACTCCACCAGGACTGATAGGTAAACTTATCACTGCACTAGGTATTCCTTTTCTGTCCTGGGAGACTTCACGATTCAAACTGAACTGCCCGCAGGCCGTATGACTCGCTTATTTATACCAAAAAGCTTCGAACTTACGAGAAGAATAATTTTCTAGAAATCTGCTACTCATCACGAAAGAAGATATTCTCCTCTCTTTCATACACATTTTAGAAGACATTCGACTATTCTAGAATTTTTTAGAATGTCTTGTTTCGCTACTTGTTGCCAGACACCAATTCAGGGGAGGGTCCATAGGATCCACGACCCATCCTGACATCCAAGAAAGACTTATAGTGTATATTAAGTAAACCACGGTTTTACCAATATTTCTAAACATTTTACTACTGGTTCATAGAATTTTTAGAAAATACATCAATTTTCTATAAACCGAAAATGTGACTAATAAAATAAACCTTAGGTATTTCAGTCGCTATGGCACTATAATAGGCCTAGTAGGGCCCTGTCTAAAGTGACACCTTGCAGTTTCCGCTACTCGACAATAGATGGCAGCAGATAGACTACAAACCATTACACCACCTCGTGCACCTAGCTTCACTTCAGTCACACACCTTTATCATTATAAATGCCACGAAAGATTATAAATGTTACTGCAAACATTGTTCAACTATCAGATTAATTATCTAGAATTATTTAGACTTGCAAATACGATCGATATAAAAAGAAAATAAACAAAACATTTCAATATTGCTTCACGCACATAGCGCCATCTCTCAGCCGCATTCCGAACCTCCATACCAATCTTGACAGAACAGAACCAAACCCTAAAATATTTAACACTAGTATTGAATCGCATCCCACAGCGGCGACACCAATAGATGTCGCTATCCCGAATCTTTATAATTAACTAGCTAAAACCCGCGGCTTCGCCCGCGTAATCATAAGAAATAACATAGATACCTAAGTATATTGCGCTTTATGATTTGTTGCACTTAAACACAAATATCTTGCCCTTTTCCTTTCTCTTTTAGAGATAAACAGAAAAAAAACGCCTAAACACGTTATGTATAATCTAAAAGACGGCTGATGTGGCGCAGTGGGACCTCTCACTCCCGCTCTCCCACTTGCTCTCTCTCTCTCTGACCCTCTTGCTCTCCCTCCCGCTCTCCCTCTCATTCTTCCTCCCACTCTCCCTCCCGCTCTTCCTTCCGCTCTCCCTCTCGCTGTCCCTCTCGATCTCCTCTCATTCTCCCTCCCGCTCTCCCTCTCGCTCACCCACTTCCTCTCCCTCCCGCTCTTCCTTCCGCTCTCCCTCTCGCTGTCTCTCTCGATCTCCCTCTCGCTCTCCTCTCACTCTCCCTCCCGCTCTCCATCTCGCTCTCCCACCTGCTCTCCCTCTCGCTCTCCCTCTCGCTGTCCCTCTTGCTCTCCCTCCCGCTCTCCCTCTCGCTCTCCCTCTCGATCTCCCACTCGCTCTCCTCTCATTCTCCCTCCCGCTCTCCTCTCACTCTCCCACCTGCTCTCCTCTCGCTCTCCTCTCACTCTCCCTACCGCTCTCACTCCCGCTCTCCCGATCGCTGTCCCTCTTGCTCTCCCTCCCGCTCTCCCTCTCGTTCTCCCTCTCGCTCTCCCTCACGCTCTCCCTGTTGCTCTCCTCTCCCTCTCTTTGTCTCTCTCCCTCTACCTCTCCCTCTCCTCACATGCCAAATTTCACGTTTCAAGGGTTTGGTTATGTATGACCGTGATGACGACAATGCGTAACTTTAAAATAAAATCTTTGAATTGGTAAAATCCTAAAACTATAAGACATTATAACGGGTTTTAACTCACGGTAGGGGTATATCGAGCACCCTATGTCTTATAGTTTTAGTGATAATAACCACGGAACCTTAAAATCAAGTGGTAAAATCCTACTTGAATAGATATCTACGTTGCTTAATTTTACGCAACTCTAAGGGTTTGTTTTTTTCGACAATGCGTGATTTTCATCCCCTATGTCATCGGTGGATGAATTTTGAAAACTCCAAAATAATATCAACTGTTCAATACGAAATTTGAAGCAAATATATCAAGTGAATAAAAAAAATCATACAAATTTTCACCCCCTGTTTTACCCCCATAGGGGTTGAATTTCAAAAAATCCTTTTTAGTGGATGCTTACGTTGCTTAAGGAATACACATGCTAAATTTCACGCTTCTAGCTCCAAGGGTTTGGTTTTTACGACCATGCGTAATTTTCATCCCCTATGTCAACCCATCGGGGGATAAATTTTGAATACTACTTAATCAAAATAATATCAACTGTTTACTAAAAATAAGGGTGCCAAATTTCAAAACTGTAGCTTTAAAGGAGCGGCCTGCGCGTAAATATAATACTTTCATCCCCTTTCTTACCCCCTCAGGGATTTAAAATTGGAAAATGCTAAAATACGTCATTAATTATTTTTAAAGTTCTTCCTAAATACGAAATTTGAAGCAGTTATATCAAAGAAATAAAAAGTTTCATACAAACTTTCATCCCCCGTATTACCCCCTTAGGGGTTGAATTTCAAAAAATCCTTTCTTAGTGGATGCTAACGTTGCCTAATGAATACACATGCCAAATTTCACGCTTCTAGCTCCAAGGGTTTGGTTTTTACAACCATGCGTAATTTTCATCCCCTATGTCAACCCATCGGGGGATGTATTTTGAATACTTCTTAATCAAAATAATATCAACTGTTTATTAAAAATGAGGGTGCCAAATTTCAAAACTGTAACTTCAAAGGAGCGGCCTGCGTGTAAATATAATACTTTCATCCCCTTTCTTACCCCCTTTAGGGGTTAATAATTGAAAAAATCTAAAACACGTCCTTCATTAATTATAAAGTTCTTCCTATATACAAAATTTTAAGCAAATATATCAAAGGAATAAAAAGTTTCATACAAACTTTCACCCCCTGTTTAACCCCTTTAGGGGTTGAATTTCGAAAAATCCTTTCTTAGCGGATGGTTGCATCATAGTGGCTATCTGCATGCCAAATTACAGCCTGATCGGTCCAGTAGTTTAGGCTGTGCGTTGATGATCAGTCAGTCTTTTTTGAGTTTTATATATTAAGATAAAGACCAGGATACAGGCCTTACAAATGGGGCGCAGTGTTTCCTTTAGACAAGCAGAATTATTAAAGAACAAAACCCGACTGCGGTTCTTCTTCTTCTTCGTCGAGTCGATAGTAAGAATTTAAATAGCTTTTGACCAGTGTTTGGCCACGGAAATGCCTAGTATTTGCTTCTTGCAGGTCTTGAAGCGTGCATGGCATGAGTTTGGGCAATTGGGGCAGGAGAGTAAATGTCCCATAGTTTGGATAGCTCCACAGTCGCAACTGCCATTTGGAATTGATGAAATTTTAATAGGTATAGTCAGTGTCACTGGCACTGCTGAGACAAATCCAGCGACAGCTTTTAGTCAAAATCCACCAAGCCGTTTGGGCTATAGCCTTGGACAAGCTATGGCACGTAAAAATAATTTTCTTGTCCTCATGTATTTGTACCTTTCTCTTGCAGGAATCAATTGTTTTCCGTAGCTAGAAGTTGCTGATACCAATTACAAATTAGGTAAACGGCGCGCGGGGCGCCTTTACAGATGGCTCACTCAGCGATGATTTTGATTCTTGGAATCTCAGGGTAACTCAAGGTAACTAAGAAGAGGGTTGCCACGGACGGCCGCCATATTTCTTGGATTAAAAGCTCAGAATCATATGACGTTTTTGTATCAGATTTTGCTGTTTTGAATATCTTATACTGTAGAAACTCTGACTATGTAACAAGTGACAATCGCGAAAATTCTAAATAGGGTCGAGTGAAACGTCTGTAAACTCTCTATTTTGTGCTCATATTTTATACTCAGAGATGAAAAAAAACGCCCGCACGCGAGTGTTGCTTTGTACCTTTCGATATTCCCCTTATTTCCAACGCCAGGTCTCGGGTCAACGAACGATAATTCAAAATTGGAACGTTCATAATCCAGAAAGTTAAACGCTCTCAACAGCCCAAGGTTAAGGCGAGGCTACTATAATCGCCCGAGGGCCAATTAAGGGCGATTTCATTCACAAAACTGCGTCGGCGCCGCCTCTACGGGATGGGGCTACCTATCAAATTGGGTAAAGAGGCTTTTACATTTTAATCCGAAAAGGTCAATAGAAAAAATAATATTGTTTGAGTTTAAGCTCAAATCTCAGTCAATCTTTAACCGACGAAAAACATAAAGTGAAAAAGGTTCTCAATTCGTCACAAACTTTTTATTTACTTGGGTTTAATTAACAATGTTAGAGGTAAATTTCACATAATATAAAGTCGCCTTCTGCTTCTTTAGGTAGGTACTCGCTTATAATACTCTCGAAAGTAACTTGACTCCCATTTCAGATAAAAGAAACAAAGGGTTTTACTTTGAGGTTGAAGATTATCTACTGAAAGTTACGGCGCACTTGACTCACACTTGCTGACACTCATGGATATTACCAAATCTCAAACATTTGTGGTTGCTGATGGATGGATGACGGCTCCCTACTTATTCGACGTACGGTGGCAAACCTATAACCACTGAGTTATCGTGTTTCTTACTCAATAGGTAAAATGTTTAGGACCGTTTTACGTCCAGCACCATTTTTGTTGTGAATTTATTAGATTTCATACTTTCTGGTATAGTTTTATGTCTTGGTCAAGGTCTCGGAATCCTGCAGGTAAGGTGAAGCGATTGTAAACGCTCCTTTATCTCGTTTGAATATCCGTAGTATCCCATTAATTTTCCGGCTGTACAATATAATTGCCGCTCTTCGTTCCGACTATTAGAGAGCCATTTGAGTCGAGCGTCTAACTTTTCAACTGAGGGCCTTATTTTTAAATTGTACGATTTTTTTCTATTGTGTTTTGCCGTGTGGTGCCGACTTAGAATAGCAATACGAGCATTACTCATATATACGGTTACATTTAATTAAGTACAAATCTCTTGAGAATGTATTCTACTCACAAAATTTAACAACTTTGGTTTGAAACTTTTCTTCGAAATATGAAAAAAAAATGTTGAAACTCCCATACAAAAATGTTGAAAAAGTGTGACACATAGTATGGGAGGACCAAAAACTTTTTTCGTATTTCAAACTATGTTCCTTGGGGAGAGTTGTTCAGTTTCATGGACTTATTCTACCCTTAAAATATTTGCAGTTAATTTTTTTTACACAATGTATAGTGATAAACTCCACACCGTTATACTACTTTTAAATTTATATATCACAGGAATTTCTTTTATTACGCAACTGCTACTATCCAAGAAAATCGTCTGTTTTTATATTCATAACGAGCTCTACATTAATTATTTTTCCCTTTGCTGGTTTTATTTTTAAAAGCTCTTCTACTTTTCTGAGGTCGTTTTGTGCTAGCTAAAGATATTGCAAAGGAACTATATCAATAAAAGTAACTCGTCAAGACCTATAAATAAACTATTCAGTCACATTTTATGGATTGAAATGAATAAAAAAGCTTTCTGGTTATATTAAATCAGTAATTTATTTATCGTAACGCAAAATATAAATGGCGGATCTTAGGGCGGACTTATTATTGGCATCACCCCAATTATACCCTTGTGGATGTTGTAAAAAATGACTTAAAGGTTGATTAGGGAATGGGCAGCAGCGTTCCCTGTAAATGCAACATCTTACACTGCGCTTGCCAATCCGCCTGCCAAACGTGGTGAGTATGGCAATACCCCCGACAGAAGGAGACCCATGTCCAGCAGTGGACTGTTTGGCTGTAAAGGTAAGGGTACCCATGTCCAGCAGTGGACTGTTTGGCTGTAAAGGTAAGGGTATAATCTTCCTGCCCTTATCCTAATTACCTGGGGTCGGCGCCATACGTTTCGTTGAACACAAAATCGTATTGCAAAAGGATTTGGCTGAATTTTACGACCGGCCGCCTACCAGACGTCAACCCTCCTTGGGAATGCTTTTAACCGCCACCATACGGTTGGCCCTGGCTGTTTGGGTCGGGTTTATCCCTCGGTCGCCTCTTACGACCCCCACGGGTCAGAGAGGGGGTGGTGCTATTCTACTCTGCCGGCACCACACGGCAAAAAGGTAAAGGTAAAAGAGTTAAATCACTTCTAGCCGCAGAGCTTATGCAAAACAAAAATATTCAATCCAAAATCGATAAAATGTTACGCAGAAAAACAGATCGTCAAGAGAATTTAAATTAGGCAGAGCCTAGGATTATTATCGTCGGGTTAAAAATAACTGCGGAATTTATGAGTA